>JASAUF010000160.1:4117500-5490000 GCA_030180095.1 Magnolia changhungtana
GTAAAGGAAAGAGTGATTTTCACACTCCCACACTCCGGACTCAAGCGAATAGCCGTGGGACATTGACTGGACTTGATTTCCGATATGGTTGTCAAGCCCAGTGAGGCGGTCCTAGTTCCTTAACTTCGTGTTAATCAGACTTCCAACGTGCCGTCCAGATCCGATACGGAATTTCGAGATGCTCCCGAGAGCAGCCGGGTAATGAGATTGATCCTAGATTTTAGGGTAACCTAGCGTTAATGATTCTACAAGTTTTGGGTCGTGCATATCATATTTAAAACGATTCAAACGGATTTCGTAGCTAATCTGGTTTCACACTTAGTTACTTTGTCTCATTTCTAAAGGATTTAGTCCTAAGTGATTTCTGTCTGAGGTGGTACCTGGGCCTTTGTAGTTTGTATATAAAGTGATCCAAGTTTTACTACTTAGCTAGTTTAAGATAGTGTCTAAGGCGAAAGTGCTTTGAGAAATTGAAAGCACAAGGTAGTGAAGGGTGAGATTTGTGAAGAAAATGGTTTGAAAAGGGATTTGAGGCTTTAATTGAGCATTTAAAAAGTTAAACCTATGTTAGGATTGATCCATTGCCTAAGGACGTCTAATCCCAGGTTGGCAAAAATCCGAGATGTTACACTCCAAGTCGCAAAAAAGCTTGAACTCCTCCCCATAGTTTTCCTCGTGTTTCCTCAACTGTCGTGATGCATAGGTAATCACCATGTCATTCTGCATAAGGACACATCCTAAACCAATATGAGATGCATCGGTGTATATCATGTATTTGACCCCCTGCTCTGGCAATACTAGCACGGGTGCGGATGTCAACTTGTCCTTCAATTCATGAAAGGTTGCTTTTGCCTTCTCATTCCAGGCAAACTTAAGATCCTTCTGAGTCAGCTAAGACAATGGTCTGGCTATCTTGGAAAAGTCCTTAATGAATCGACAATAGTAACTAGCAAGTCTCAGGAAACTCCTCACTTCTATAACCGAACTGGGCTGCTCCCAGTCCTGAACTACGGTCACCTTATCAAGGTCCTTAGCTATTCTTTCCTTAGACACCATGTGTCCCAGGAACTTGACTTCTTCTTTTCAGAAGTCACACTTCTTGTACTGAGCAAACAACTGGTTCTTCCTAAGAGTATCGAAGACTGCTCGCAGGTGCTCCTCGTGATCCTTCCGACTCTTGGAGTATATCAGGATGTCATCTATAAATACGATGACGAATCGGTTCAGCTACTGCCAAAACACCCGGTTCATCAGGTCCATGAACACGGTGGGTGTGTTTGTGAGTCCAAATGACATCACAAGGAATTCGTAGTGCCCAAATCTGGTTCTAAATATTGTCTTCTGCAGGTCCTCACCCCTAACGGGATACGGTGATACCCTGACTGCAAGTCGATCTTAGTGAAATACTGCGCCCCTTTCAACTGATTAAATAGATCATCTATCCTGGGCAAAGGATACTTATTTTTCACCATCACTTGGTTCAACCTGCGATAATTAATACACAATCGCAGTGATCCATCCTTCTTCTTCACAAACAACACATGTACTGCCTAAGGAGATACACTCAATCGTATGAAGCCTGCATCTAACAAATTATCAATTTGTCTCCTTAGTTCCTCCATCTCACATGAAGGCATGCGATACATCGGCAGAGATATAGGTATCGCACCAGGCATCAGATCAATGTTGAAATTGATCTCCCGCTGAGGAGGTAATACAGGTATCTTCCTGAACACATCTACAAAATCTTAAACTACTGGCGTGTTCCCAAGTGTTGGACCATTAACATTCTCTAGCAAGGTAGAAAAACAACTAATGTGGTAGTACCAACTGACCTGAACTAGGAATGTAAAGGTCGTGCCCTCAGGTCCATGGGCTGTCACCACCCTAATATCACAATCGATCTCTACCTTCATCTCGGTGAGTCAATCCATACCGAGGATTACATCGTAATGATATAGTAGGGCCATAATTAGGTCGACCAGTACTGTTCTTCTCCCTAAGTCTATCGAACAACCCTTACACATCTTGGTAGTGTCTGTGAAGGGCCCCGTGGCTGTAAGGATGAAAGTGCCCTGGTTTGTCAAGTTACGTGAGCGTTGAGTCAGAGTGTCTACAAAGCCTAATAGGAAGATCAATCCAAGCATCTGCATCAACCGGATGTGTGCAAGCTCATCACAAGTAAAACTAAAGCCTCACATCCGATGGCCTAAAACACCAGGTAAAGAAAAACCCTTTAAAACAAGTTAGAAATCATCGGGTTTTAAGGTGAGAAAACTTTTTTCAAAATAAAAAAATCTCTAAGTTTTTCTCACCTTGTTGATTTTATCAAAACACCCTTGATATGGTCAGCCTTCTCTGTCGATGTCCTCAATACCCTAACGATATTATCGATATGAGGACCAAACGTGTCCAGTAACTAAATATTCATCTGGACGAATTTATCGATGTATCGATATCATCGATATAAGCACCAAACATGTCTAGCAATTGCACAAAATATCTTTACGAATTATCAATGTATCGATACACATATCGAAATCATTGATATTCAAATCTCAAGTCCATCGAACGTGGCTTGATAAGACCGACAGGCAGATTTCCGGCACCCTTGTTTTTTAATGAAAATCTCAAATTCCTTCGATATATCGATGATCTTCTGATATGATCTAAAATCAAATATCGATAACATCGAAAGTCCATCGATGATATCGATCGTGGACGCACATTTCTTACAGCAGATATTTCAGGTTATTTTTAACTATGATCGGGGGCCCTTCGATTGAATCGGTATTCAAATATCGATGATATTGGCACCAGGTCGATTGCATCGAACAAGGACATAAATCATCCAGCAAGCTTAAAGACAAATCCGCTGGATTTATCGATGCATCGACTCTGATCTCGATATCATCGACATTCAAATTCCTATGATCTCGACGGTTCTCCGATCATTCATTAAAACTTGAAATATTTCAAAGTCAAGTTTCTCTCATTTTTCAAGTGTCGATGGATCGATCCTGTCATCGATGGAATCGGAGTTCGAAATCCGATGACATCGACAATAGTTTCAATTCATCGACCAATTGGCAAAGAGTTTCAAAAGCGTATGACATTGAGTCCGAGTCATCAAGCAGACCATCGATGCTATCGAGAGTATACGCTCGATGATATCGAACTCTGTCATAAATGTGACCGTTTTATATCCGTTGGAACTTTTTGCCTATTTATAGAGGACTTCTCTTTTGTTGCTGTGAGAGAAAGAAGAGAGAGCTTTTGAGTGTTTCAACTTATATCTTATATCTAAAGCCCTTTCTCTCAAGGGAGTTCATCCTCCAATCCACCCTCACCATTGACATTCAATAGAGTGGATTGGGGAATGAACTTCCGCATTTAAGGATCCTCTAGCTATTACCTTAATGGTAAATCATTAAGCTGGGATGTCTTAACTGCATAAGATTGGAATCGCTCTACATTCCTGATAGAAAAATATTTTAAAAGTAGGGTTCTATCTTCACCTTGACCCAACTCGAAGCTGAGTATTGGTACATCATGTTGTGTTGCGGATCAAGGGAGCAGAAGACTCTTCGTTAACAAGGAGGAGGAGATCTTCAACGCTGTGCTAAATGGCACTCATCAACTTATTTATAAGTATCCAGAGTCCAAGAGGACACTTGTGATCATTCCTTTCTAGGATTGGGTCTTAAGTGGTTCTCACCCTTCGAAGTCCTCAAGTAGGCCTCCGACGGGAGTGTACATGGTAGGTGCGTTGTGTGGACCCTTGCTCTGTGGAGAACATAAACAGCTGGTTTGGAGTGAACCAGTAAAACTTTGAGATTTAGGTGAACCAGGTAAGACCTTAGGGTTTGAGGTCAACCGTGTAGAAACCTCCAGTAGGGTCTTATGGAAGATCCTTGGCTAGTGTGCCTAAAAGTGGGTACGTTGTGTTGACCCTTGCTCATGAGAGCATAAACAGTCAGCCTCAGTGTAGGTTGTAAAGGTTAAAGGTGAACCTAATTTAAAACCTTAGCATAGAGGTGAACCATGTGAAACCTCCTTAGTGAAATCCGGTACACTCAAGGGTTGAGTGCGGTTACCGGGAGTGGAGTAGACTTATCGTCGAACCACTATAAAATGACTGTGTTTGACATTGTTATTTTTATGATTGTGTGATTTTCTTTAATTCTTCCTCATCTAAATATTTGATCACATCACACACACCTACACAGTCATATCCATCATAAGCTAGCTTGCATACGACTTACTTCTAAGATAGTTTGTGATTGGATCCTCTACCAGGCTTGGAAGCTAGTAGAGTTACATTTGAGTAATCTTGATATTTGCATGATCACAGGATTAGTGAAGTAGGATTTTTAAATAAAACATAAAAACTTTAAAAAGTCCTATTCACCCCCCTCTATGACATATTGGCATATTCCTTCTTCAACTAGTGCGGTCTTTACCACCATTTCAATTGGTATCAGAGCGGGTCTCTCTTTAAGGGCTTCACCACCAAGAGTGTGATCTTGACTAAAGTTGGGAATATGGCCAAAGGAGAGGGCTCATCAGTCACTAGATCTCCAGTACTTGAAAGCTCAAACTATGCATACTAGAAGGCTAGGATGCACTACCTTATGAGATCTTTGGATCATGACGTTTGAGATATAGTTGAAAGTGGATATGTGCCACCAACTGAACAAATCATATTTGACAATGGCACAACAATCACAAAGCCTAAATCCAAAGAAAAGTGGATAGCATTCGATAAAGAAAGGCAAACATCTGAAGCCAAGGTTATGAATGTTATCTACTTCGCCGTGTCCCAGGATATATTCAATCAGATAAGTATGTGTGGGACATCTAAAGAAGCATGAGATCTATTGGAAATAACCCATGAAGGCACAAGCACTGTGAAGAGGTCCAAACTACAACTTCTGACTTCACAGTTTGAAGGTCTCGGAATGGAAGAGCATGAGACGTTTATGGAGTTTTTCACCAAGTTGAATATTATTTGCAACTCCATGGGTGGATTGGGTGAGAAAGTTCCAGTACCGAAAATTTGTAGGAAAATTCTAAGATCCCTACCGGAGCGTTTTAATCCCAAGGTCACAACAATTGAGGAGTGAGGAACATAAATGAAATGAAAGTAAAAAAACTGGTAGGTTCCCTACAGACTTTTGAACTACACTTCAAACAATCCCAAAAATCCAAAAACACTGTCCTAAAAACTTCAAAGAAAACAAATCATGAGGACAGTGAAAGTGAAAAAGAAGATGAAGATAAAGAAGTGGCCTTGCTGGCACAAAAATTCAGAAGATTCTTTCAAAAGAATCATGGTCGGCCTTCCAGAGGTAGAAAGGTGAACAACAAACCTTCTGCAGGTAAATTTGGTAGAAGAACCAAAGAACCACAATGTTACGCTTGTCATGAGTATGGATACCTGTCTACTGATTGCCCAAATAGAAAAACTAAGGGTAAGGCTATGTCTGTCACGTGGGATGATATTGAGGAGTCAAATTCAGAATCTAGAGACTTAGAAAGCGATGGAGATCAGAAATCATTGAAAATACTCATGGTCTTCATTACTTCAATCATTCCCACTAGATCAGAGAATGAGAAAGAACAGCTAGCCACAGAATCATTTTCATCCGACAATGGAAAAGAAGAAGAAGAAATCGAAGAGGATAAACTGCAAAATGCTTATAATCAACTCTATATTCATAGCATCAATATCCTTAAGAGACTTAGAATATCTGAAAATAAAGTGGAATTGCTGCAAAAAGATTTGGATAAAACTCTAGAAATTAATACACATCTAATCAATGACTTACAACAATATCACTCTGATAATGATAGACTTGAGAGAGTTAACTCCTTCCTTAGATCCGAGTCCGAAAAACTGAACAAACAGGTTGAGCAATTAAAGGACAAAAATATGCTTCTTTAAAACAAAAATCATACACTCCTGTTTGATCTGGAAGAATTCATGAAGATAGCCAAGATAAATTACAAGTTCTCCCAGATTGGCAAAAAACTAGAAAAACTGTTAGGAATGGGAAAACCTGGAAAGGATAAAAGCAGTCTTAGATATGAAAGACATAAATCAAAGACTGGAAATGCAGCACCTAGACCTAAAAAATCTGCTGCTTCTGGAAGCAAAACCAGAATAACTCCAGCATGTTATTTGTGTGGTGATTTAGGTCATTATAATTTTGAATGCATAACTCCTAGGAGGACTCAACCTAACTCTTGTCAAAACTATGTTAACAAATTGTCAACTAGAGAAATACAGAACTTCAAGAGTCCACTTAAGGATCTGGATAGAAGCAATGTCCTTGCATCACCATCCAAATCAATCAACAAAGTAAAATGGGTAAGGAAGAATTAGTTCAGATCATGTATCAGAATCTGAACCAGTGCTAAATTGAGGAAATATTTTTGCTGAGCTTCAAATGATATATCTGAGGTACTTCACCTCCATTATTTTTGTATAAACATTCAAATGTTTATAATTATGTTGTGTACAGTGTGTGTACATAATTTTTGCTGAGTATACTATTGATAGAGATACGAAAAGTATACTTGAAGATCTGTCTGAATACTGAAAACTAAAAATCTTCATCTTCGATATGACTGTCGATATGACATTCTCGATTTATCGATAGAAGGCCGATATTATCGACGGTTCCTTAGGATATGGATCATCGTGTGGCCAAGAATGATATCGAAGACAGACTCGATAGAATCGATAAGCAACCCCTCAATATTATCGAAACAATGGTCGATCATATCGACAGATGCCGCCCGATAAAAGCCAGCGAAACGAAAAAAGAGATTATTTTCTCAAGGGTTTCATTATCACCTTCTCTGCTCGATTCTCTCGACCAAATCAGTTGGAGCCACATCGGACTACTCGAATCATTTTACAAATTCGGTAATACCCTTCTAACACGTCGAGAGTCTTTCTCTTTTGGGTATTTGTCGTTTTTGTCAGTTTTTCTTTTTTTATTGTCTTTCCCAAATCGTTCAACTTTTTATCTGTCATATGGGAAAGGAAAAAGGGGTAGCGTCCGGCCATAGGGAATCTTCAATAGCCACCCGACAAAAAGTACTCGCCTCGAGAGTCAGGGCAAGGGTCCCATAAAGTGGGATCTCCACACGGTAGAGAACAAGACAGACCCCACATGGTGGGTCCCAGACCGAATCGCCGGCACCACCTCCTCCAACTGGAGTAAGTCCACGACCACCCAAATACATGGGCAGGAAACTCATACATGAAAAGAGGGTAGACAAGGAGTGCCTCAAACCATACAAATTGGAACCCTTGTTTGTCACAATAGATTGACTGCTTGTTCTGAACTTTGGTGGTCCATGCCAACTTAAGGGAACACGTAACTTCCTTGCTACATGTCATTCACCAGTGGCTGACCCTCCTTCGTTCATGGTATCTTTGGGTGATGATGATGTGTTTATCACGCCATCCATAATAGCTGAAACTATCGAACTCAACATGGTCCCGGAAGGTATCCCAGAGTTGGATCTTGAGAATATGGACATTCGATCCAGGGTTACTAAGTATCTTTGCAATGGTAGGGACACACCCTGGCCTCAAGGAAATGTATTAAAAGCCAGGTATATGGATCCCAGATTTCTAATCTTGCATGGTATCTTCACTACCAACATCTATCCCAGAAGTACCAACAGGTCCAATCTCATCGGCCTCATGACCATGATCGTATACTCAGTTGCCAGAGGATCAAAGATCTGCCTTCCATCTCTAATTGTTTCTCAGTTGGTAAACGCCATCCACACATCTAGGGACCTCCATCTGCCGTACCCCTAGATTATCAACATGATATGTAACAAAATCGGGTTCCCATCGACTACTGATCTGGTATTCCCCCTCCAAGTTTTCAATAAAAGAAATATCCGAAAAATGGATTTGGAGTTTCACGAGTACAAGGAGAACCTTGAGGAAGAAATCCAGGTGGAAGAAGTTGAAGGAGAAGGTGGCAATCCCATGGAAGGGGCTACAATGGCTGAAGATGTACCTCCCGGACCTGATTCAGCTCCGTCCACGTCATCAGCCGGGTATGGCAAAAGATTCAAACTGGACAAGATTGGAGCGATCTAGAAGGACATGCACTCAGTTAAAGAAAGACTTGCAGTCCTGAAAATAATGGTTCAAGGAGTACAAAACACGGTTCAACATTTAGTGGATTTGATGACGTGTTGACAGGATGACACAATGCCATCTCATTCTGCTCCGTAAGGCCAGTTCATACATGCTATCATACACACTTTTCTCTTAACTCGTGTTTGAACATCAATATTTTTTTTGGATGTTCTTCACTATCATTGGTATGTATGACAACCTTCTAGATGTGCACAGTTTTGTTTTGGGTTGTATATTGTTAGTGCTATAATTTCATATCCCTTTAGTTGTCAAATTTTGTAGTGCCAAAACCTATATGTCTTGTACTTCTTGTGTTTCTTGTTTATGACTACACACTACTTCAAGACAAGATCATGAATGAAGAATGTTTTTAAGATAAGATCATGAATGAAGAATGTTTGCAAGACATGTCATGGATGAAGTCTACAAGAATAGAAGACTTCAAGTTTGCTTCTAACATATTTAAGATTAGAAGACTTCATCAAGACAAGTCAAGAAAGTACCAACTCTTGAAAGCCGTCAACTCAATTCAAGCTTCTCCTTCAAGATCATTTGAGAATACAGACCTTCAAGATTTCAATGTTCATCTCACTTCAAGGTTTGTTTGACCTTAGATTGACCTTAGGTTGGTCTGTATGATAGGTCATTCTGGATACATAATCCGAATATTTTAATATGCTTGTTTTGACTGTTCTAAGACCAATCCTAGAAATCTTAAGACCAGTCCTAGCTTTGCTTCAACCAGTCTTAGGTTTCTCAGGACCAGTCCTAGGTTGTTACAGATTTTTGGATTTTCCTGGTTGTTCTTCGACCAGTCCTGGACTTGCTTCGACCAGTCCTGGGAAGTTCTACGACTCCTCCTTCGACCGGTCGTAGTCATACGACTCGAACTCCAGCGACCTATCTATGGTCCTACGACCAGTCGTAGGTGACTCACGACCAGTCGTAGGTGGCCCACGACCGGTCGTAGGTTACCTAAGACCAGTCGTGAGTACAACTAATCTAATCCTGTGGAAATCTTTCAAAATCTTTGATGCTACGACCGGTCCTAGGGATCCTAAGACCAGTCGAAGATGAGATTTTTCAGGTTATAAATAATGCACGAATTTCAGAGTTTATTCATTCCATTCCATTCCATTCAATTCAAACGATTTAAGGCTATACTCTGAGATAAGTTGTGATTATTTTTTTAAGCTATTGTGCATATTTAATATTCTTTTTGATAGCATTATTCTATTGTGATTTTGATCCATATTCCAATCTCATTTAGAAAAGAGGAATTTGTGACATTCCTTCTTCTGAGATCAAAATCAAATAGACCTTGCTCTTCTTGATTTAATCTAAAATCAATTAGACATAGAACCTTTCTTTAAGTGAGTATTGGACATTAAACGACGTATCATACAAGTACTCTGATTGGTTCTACTGGGCTACTTCAAAAGGAGATCCAGGTATTTTACTTTGTAATTTACTTTCTCTGGTTTTGTTTGAGATTTGCCAGAAAAATCTCATTGTATTGGTTATCTAAGGAGAGCCAGAAAACTCAGATTGTGGGGGGTTTTTGGATTGTGTAAGCCCGAGATAAAAAGACACAATTATGAAGGTTTTGGGTGAACCTGTGAAAACCTATTTTTAAGAGTGCATGCTAATATCTCCTATGTGAGGATATTAGGAGTGGAGTAGCATTCTGTGTGGCTGTTGGCTAACGGTTGGTGAACACACAGGCGAACCACTATATATCGTTGTATCGTGGATGTGCTTGATTTCTTTATTCATTTATTTCTTTATTATTGTGGATTGCTTTTGTGGATGAATGTTGTAATTTTCATTTCAAGCAAGTGTGGTTGATTGGTGTAATAACTTAGGATTTATTTCTGTAAGTTATTCTTGATATCATTTGTGTTTGCTAGATTGTTCTAGAAATAAGGTTGTCCTACCATAAGCCATTGGTTTTTGGTGTAAGGTTGTCCTTTGAACTGATTTAGTATCATTCTCATATTTCATGTGCTTTGAGATTGTTATTATTTCAGCATTGTTATTTATATCTTTTATTATTCCGCTGTTTTAAGTTTTATTTGGCATTGCCCTATTCACCCCCCTCTAGGGCATATAGCTAGGCCCTTTCAAGTGGTATCGAGCCAAATAGCTCGTGCTTATTGCTTATTTATTGGATTTATTTCTTGAGCTAACGATCTAAGCTATATTAAGATGTCACATTTTGATATCCTATCTGTCACTAGGCCACCACCCTTTAATGGCACAAACTATGCCTATTGGAAAGCAAGGATGAGAATCTTTCTCAAATCCATGGATGAAAGTGTGTGGCTGGACATAGTGAACGGATGGAAACTACCTATCACTGAAGTAACTGATGAAGATGGTTCAAAATCAATAAAAGTAATATCTTATGCCCTTTGGACCACACTTCAGAAAAGTGAAAGTAGTGCCAATGCAAAAGCACTAAATGCAATTACTTGTGCATTGTCACTAGATGAATTCAAAAGAATCATCTCGTGTGAAAATGCTAAACAAGCTTGGGATCTTTTAGAAATGACACACGAGGGTACATCTATTGTCAAGAAATCTAAAGTCCAACTCCTCACAACTAAATTTGAAGAAATTCATATGGAGGAGAATGAAATGTTTGTGGACTTCTACACTAGATTGAATGACATTGTAAACTCAATGTGGGGTCTCGGTGATAGAATCCCAGAAAGTAAAGTGTGTGCAAAGATACCACACTCACTTCTTGAACGTTTCAATTCAAAAGTAACCACGATTCAGGAACTTCGTGATACAGATAACATGAGGGCCGAGGAACTAGTTGGTTCTTTACAAACCTACGAATTGAACTTTAAAGCTCCAAAAGGAAAATCAATTGCTCTCAAATCATCTAAAAATATTTCACAAGAGAGCACTTCAGACTTTGAAAATTCCGAAAATGATATTGCACTTTTTGTAAAAAGGTTTTATAAAATTTTCAAAAATAAGAAAAAAGTAGATTTTCAAAAATCAAACGATAAGAGACAATTTAAACCTAGAGCTCGAGAATCTTTGAAAGATAGTCAATGTTACAACTGTCAAGAGTATGGGCACTTGGCTAACAAATGTCCTAAAAAGGACAAATCAAAAAGGAAGAGTATGTTGGCTACTTGGGATGAATCATCTGATTCGGAATCCTCTTCGAAATCAGAAGATTCTGAAAACGAGTCAGGAGATGATATTAAAGCCCTTATGACTCTAGCCAAAGTCACTTTTTCAGATTATGATGAAGTAACTAGCGAAGAGAATCTGAATAGTGATTGCGACAATGAAGATGATCTTCAGGATGCATATAATGCCCTTTATAAGGAGAGTTGTAAAATTACCGTCAAGCTTAAATTATGAAAGGAAAAATTTTCTAAACTTAAAGAAGATTATGAGTCTCTTGTTTTAGAAAAATCTCATATTTCTGATTTTTTTGAAAAGACCAAATGTGATTTAAAAATCAAAACCTCCCAAGTTGATGATTTGAAATCCGAGAACAAGAAACTCAAAAATGTAGCTTCTCTTTTGAGTTTGAAACACACTTGGAGGTATGCCCAAGGTGATCCTAAATTAGAAAAATTGTTATTCGGATCAAGAAAATGTGGCGATTGATCCGGGTTGGGCTATGATAAGAATACCTCTCCTAAACAAAAGAATACTGCTCTTAAGTTTGTGAAAGGAGAGTCTTCGAACTCAAAAGTAAAGAATACTTATCAAGGTTTTCCAATAAATTCGAGGACCCTTCAAAAATCTAAAAATAGCCATGCCAACTTCAATCTTCAAAACTGAAATCCTTTGGTTAAAAAGATTATTGATCTTCTCAAGGAGCTATTGAAATTTAACTCTATAGGTCATTCGTATAACAACAGACAGAAAAAGTCCAACTACACTCCTAAACCCAAAACAGTACTGAAATGGGTTCCTAAAGTTGGCTGCTTGGTTGCCCACACTGCTTTCAAAGCTACAAACCATTCAAAGTGGTACCTAGACAGTGGTTGCTCCAGGCATATGATAAGCGACAAAGCTTTATTCACCGATCTAAAAGATAGGACTGATGGGTCAGTCACTTTTGGTGATGGAAGAAATTGCAAAATCATTGGCCAAGGTACGGTTCAGCTTTATAACCTTCCCTTATTTAAAAATGTTTTATATGTTGAGGGCTTGAAACACAACCTAGTGAGTATATCTCAGATATGCGACAACAACCATAATGTAAAGTTTTCTAATCAAGGTTGTGAGATTATTAATAAAGAGGGTTCTGTTATATTAACTGGTCGCAGAACTTCTGAAAACTGCTACATCGTTAGTGATGCTAGCTCATCTACTCAATCATGTTACATGGTCCATACTGATGAAACTGAATTATGGCATAAACGCCTTGGACATGTACACTACCGGAACTTATTTAGATTGAGCAAAAGAGAACTTATAAGAGGTCTACCCAAATTACAAAAAGTAGACAAAATATGTGGTGAATGCCAGTTGGGCAAACAGATTAGGAGCTCTCACAAGAAAGTGAACTCCAATACCACATCTAGACCTCTCGAGCTTCTCCACATGGATCTCATTTGACCAACCAGAATGGAGAATCGAGGTGGCAAAAAATACATCTTGGTTATCATAGATGACTTTACTAGATTCACTTGGGTATCATTCTTAAAAGACAAATCTGAAACCCTAGATGAAATAAAGAAGATCATCAAACGAATCCAAAATAAAAAAGGTTCTCAAGTTTATAAGATCCGTAGTGATCATGGATCTGAATTCGAAAATAGTAGTTTTGAGAAATTTTGTAGCGATCAGGGAATATCACATGAATTCTCTGCGCCCAAAACTCCTCAACAAAATGGTATAGTTGAGAGAAAAAATAGAGTGCTTCAGGATATGGCTAATGTCATGATGAATAGTATGAAGCTCTCCAAAAATCTTTGGGCTGAAGCAATTAATACTGCATGCTACATTATTAATCATGTTTATGCTAGTAAATCTGAAAATAAGACTGCTTATGAGTTATGGTTAAAAAAGAAACCTACTGTCAAATACTTTCGAATTTTTGGCAGTAAGTGTTACATTTTACGTGATCGTGAAAATTTGGGAAAATTTGATACAAAGAGTGATGAAGGTATTTTCCTTGGATATTCCTTAAACAGTCGAGCCTATAAGGTTCTAAATAAAAGAACAGGTGTGATTTAAGAGTCCATCAATGTGATCATTGATGATCATTTGAATACACTTGCTCCGAGTTCAGATGATGATGAAATTCTTATAATCGACAATCAAGATACCTCTTCATCTCAATCTGAACTTAGGACTGTTAAAGATCATCCAACCAATCAAATCCTTGGAAATCCTCTCACTGGAGTTCGTACATGTAAACAACTTGAAAACATATGTAATTATGTTTGTTTTACATCCCAAATAGAACCGGTCAATGTAAAAGAAGCTCTTTCTGACGAAAATTGGATAGTAGCTATGCAGGATGAACTTAATCAATTTGTTTGTAATGATGTCTGGTATCTTGTTCCTAGACCTAAAGATAAACACATTATTGGAACAAAATGGATCTTTAAAAACAAGTCTGATGAACTTGGAAATATTATACGAAACCAGGCTAGACTGGTTGTACAAGGGTACACTCAGATTGAAGGCATCGATTACAATGAAACCTTTGCTCCAGTCGCTCGCCTTGAATCTATCAGAATTTTTATTTCCATCGCTTGCTTTAGAAAGTTTTAAATTTTTCAGATGGATGTAAAGAGTGCCTTCTTAAATGGCGATTTACATGAAGAAGTTTATGTAGAACAACCCTCAGGGTTTGAAGACCCCAAGCTTTCTGATCATGTATTTTGTCTCAAAAAGGCTCTCTATGGTCTGAAACAAGCGCCCAGGGCATGGTATGAAAAATTGACTAAATTCTTACTTAGTCATAGTTTTCAAGTGGGAAGTGTCGATAAGACGTTATTTGTTAAGAAACATAATAATGAGATTTTAATGGTTCAAATCTATGTAGACGATATTATTTATGGATTAACTTGTTCTAACATGTCTATTGAGTTTGCAGAGTTGATGAAATCAAGATTCGAAATGAGCATGGTTGGTGAACTAAATTACTTCCTAGGGTTACAAGTAAAACAACAACCTGATGGAATCTTCATTTCTCAAACCAAGTATGCTACAAACTTGGTTAAAAGGTTTGGATTTGAGAATGGTAAAAAATTTGATACTCCTATGAGTACAACCTTGAGACTCTCAAAAAACTCTACATGTAAAGATGTAGATCCTAAGCTATATCGTAGTATGATTGGTAGTTTATTATATCTAACTGCTAGTAGACCTGATATCGCTTTTAGCGTTGGTATTTGTGCGAGATATCAGTCTAATCCTAAAGATTCACATCTCACTGCTGTCAAACGGACTATTAGATATGTCACAAGTACAACTAAGTTGGGTATTTGGTATCCTTTTGATACTAATGTTAAATTAATTTGGGTATTGAGATCTTGATTGAAATTTGGTAATATTGATGATAGAAAATCAACCAGTGGTGGTTGTTTTTACATTGGAAACTGCTTGGTTTCTTGGTTTAGCAAGAAGTAAAGCTAAATATCGCTTTCCACTACTGAGGCTGAGTATATCGCAGCAGGATATGCATGTACTCAACTCGTATGGATGAAACGCATGTTAAGCGAATATGGAATTAATCAAGATTCAATGATCTTATATTGTGATAATTCCAGTGCTATTAATATTTCCAAAAATCCAATTTAGCATTCGCATACTAAGCATATTGACATTAGGTATCATTACATTCATGAATTAGTTGAAGAAAAAACTATTTCTTTGGAATATATTCCAACCGATGTCCAACTTGCTGATATATTTACTAAACCGCTCGACAAAAGCAGGTTTACTAAAATGACTTTTGATCTTGGTATGTGCATTTTAAATTGAATATACTTGTCAGCATGTATCATAGTGTACTATATTTTGAATTTTTATGTGTATAAATTTCAATTTTTGCATAAAAATATTTATTCTTATCGATGCTCGACCGGCCCTTGCCATATACGACCGGTCCTGACTCGACCGGTCGTAGACTGCACTCGACCGGTCGTGTAGATCGTGAGCATCTTATAATTTGGGGAAAATCACTTTGTTCTTTATTTCCTCTTCTTCCTTCGACGAGTCGTGGCTCGACCAGTCTTGAGAGTTCGTGATTTTCTTCAAGATAAGTCATTTTTCTTCATTTTTATTGAAGATTTATGCTTTGATTTGCTTATTCCATAAGCTAGATCTCGTTTTTTGTTGATTTTTTAGGGTTTCCTCTCTAAAATTTCTGATATAGAGAAACCCACCACTCCTAGTGGTCTTTGTGCTTGCTCCTTGGTAAATCTTGTTAAAAATGGATGTTAGAGGGAAAAAGAAAACATCTCGTGGTCCATCTTCATCTAGATCTACATCTATAACAAAATGACACCTTCGGTCACCCAAAGATGATCCCAATGATGTACGGGATTTACATATCCGTAAAGTTATTGTTGAGCGTCCTGTAAGTCTTAATCACATTGAACAATTTGAGATTGCCCCTCTTCTTGAATCTGTTGGCTAGGCTAATATTTTGTTTTAGGGTGGGCCTGCATACCAGTCCATTGCACAATCTATGGTTGCATGTATCTCTGATTTTTCTCTTGATAATTTAACGTTCTCAATTGCTACTAGAGAAGGAAATTTTCTAATAGATCAACACTTGATATCAGGTATTATGGATTACCTGTCAAGGATGAAGGTATTCTGATTCATACATTATATGACAAACCATCAGAATCGGAAAAACAAATGTTGACAAGAGATTTATGTAATATGGAAGTACAATGGATGCACAAAGGAAATGCGCTCCCCTCAAAATTTTTATTACCCAGATACAGAGTTTTGCACCGGACTTCATCTCAAACGTGTATCCTCGGTCCGGCAATAAAACCGAGTTGACTGCTTTCATGGTTCGGGTTTTGCACTCTGTTGTATCCGGCATCATTGTTTGTTTACCTTCTTTGATATGTCATTTTATCATTCAGTTTCGTCTTCATCCGGGTCATAGTGATATTCCATTTGGTTATCTTATAACTTGTTTAGCCACAAATATGCTTGTTGCTTTACCTGAGAATGAGGCACCAATTCATCATCTTTCATTCAATAATACTAATTTAAATAAGATGAAGTTGGATTTGCTTCCTGGTCAATTCTATGAAGGTGGTGGTGAAAGTGCTGAAGCAGGAAATGAAGGGGAAGCAGCTGATCTTTCTCCACAGGCTAATATAAATATGGATGATATATTTGAAGACATTGAAACTGACTCCCAAAATGATCCTGATTATGATCCCTCTTCTAGTTATGATGCACGTCTAAGTGCATTGGAGGAGAAGGTTGATAACCTGAGTGTAGCTCATGATATGCAATTTAAATATATGTGAAAATATCTTCGTCGCGTTAATAGGGGCTTACTTCAGATTGATCCAACCATCCCTGCTCCTTCATCTGGATCTGATTAGGGGGATTATCATTCTTTTTTAATATGATGGATTCTGTATTATTATTACGGTTGATGACTTTGGTTGTATGTTTGGTTTTATTGTATATCCTTTATTTGGATTGATGACATTGAGTGTTGTACTAATTTGATAATTAATCTTGACTCTTCATATGGTGTTCTCTTTTCTCCTTTGGCCTTCCCTTGTCATTTTGTGACAAAAAGGGGGAGTAGTATGGAATGAGGGAGAAAGGGAGGGAGTAATTGAAGTAATTGAAAGAGGGAGAATATGGTTGATTGTTTCTACTCACTTAGGGGGAGTAGAGTATTTTTGATGGCTCTAATGGCTCATGATTCTTTCTTCATTTTACTCTTATATTAATAAATGTGTTTTGTCACAAATTTGACAAAGGGGGAGATTGTTAGTGCTATGATTTCATATCCCTTTGGTTGTCAAATTTTGTAGTGCCAAAACCTATATGTCTTATACTTCTTGTGTTTCTTGTTTGTAACTACACACTGCTTCAAGACAAGATCATGAATGAAGAGTGTTTTTAAGACAAGATCATGAATGAAGAATGTTTGCAAGATATATCATGGATGAAGTCTACAAGAATAGAAGACTTCAAGTTTGCTTCTAACATATTCAAGATTAGAAGACTTCATCAAGACAAGTCAAGAAAGTACCAAGCTCTTGAAAGCCGTCAACTCGATTCAAGCTTCTCCTTCAAGATCATCTGAGAATACAGACCTTCAAGATTTCAATGTTCATCTCACTTCAAGGTTTGTTTGTCCTTAGATTGAACTTAGGTTGGTCTGTATGATAGGTCATTCTGGATACATAATTTGAATATTTTAATATGCTTGTTTTGACTATTCTAAGACCAGTCCTAGAAATCTTAAGACCAATCATATCTTTGCTTCGACCAGTCTTAGGTTTCTCAGGACCAGTCCTAGGTTGTTACAGATTTTTAGATTTTCCTGGTTGTTCTTCGACCAGTCCTGGACTTGCTTTGACCAGTCCTGGGAAGTTCTACGACTCCTCCTTCGACCGGTCGTAGTCATACGACTCGAACTCCAGCGACCTATCTATGGTCCTACGACCAGTCGTAGGTGACTCACGACCAGTCGTAGGTGGCCCACGACCGGTCGTAGGTTACCTAAGACCAGTCGTGAGTACAACTAATCTAATCCCGCGAAAATCTTTCAAAATCTTTGATGCTACGACCGGTCCTAGGGTCCTAAGACTAGTCGAAGATGGGATTCTTCAGGCTATTAATAATGCACAAATTTCAGAGTTTATTCATTCGATTCCATTCCATTCAATTCAAGCGATTTAAGGCTATACTCTGAGATAAGTTGTGATTATTTTTTTAAGCTATTGTGCATATTTAATATTCTTTTTGATAGCATTATTCTATTGTGATTTTGATCCATATTCCAATCTCATTTAGAAAAGAGGAATTTGTGACATTCCTTCTTCTGGGATCAAAATCAAATAGACCTTGCTCTTCTTGATTTAATCTAAAATCAATTAGACATAGAACCTTTCTTTAAGTGAGTATTGGACATTGAACGACGTATCATACATCTACTCCGATTGGTTCTACTGGGCTACTTCAAAAGGAGATCCAGGTATTTTACTTTGTACTTTACTTTCTCTGGTTTTGTTTGAGATTTACCAGAAAAATCTCATTGTATTAGTTATCCGAGGAGATTATAAAACTCAGTTGTGGGGGTTTTTGGATTGTGTAAGCCCGAGATAAAAAGACACAATTTGAAGGTTTTGGGTGAACCTGTGAAAACCTATTTTTGAGAGTGCATGCTAATATCCCCTGTGTGAGGATATTAGGAGTGGAGTAGCATTCTATGTGGCTGTTGGCTAACAGTTGGAGAACACACAGGCGAACCACTATATATCGTTGTGTTGTGGATGTGCTTGATTTCTTTATTCATTTATTTCTTTATTATTGTGGGTTGCTTTTGTGGATGAATGTTGTAATTTTCATTTCAAGCAAGTGTGGTTGATTGGTGTAATAACTTAGGATTTATTTCTGTAAGTTATTCTTGATATCATTTGTGTTTGCTAGATTGTTCTAGAAATAAGGTTGTCCTACCATAAGCCATTGGTTTTTGGTGTAAGGTTGTCCTTAGAACTGATTTAATATCATTCTCATATTTCATGTGCTTTGAGATTGTTATTATTTTAGCATTGTTATTTATATCTTTTATTATTCTGCTATTTTAAGTTTTATTTGGCATTGCCCTATTCACCCCCCTCTAGGGCATATAGCTAGGCCCTTTCATATATGCCTACTGCTAGGCTAATGTTGATGGATGTTGTTGGGTGCCCATATATGGGCTTGATTTTTTATTTTTTTTTTGTTACTGCTTTGTGGAGCAGTATATTTCTTTTGGTTGAACTGAACAGTTTTTTTTTAGCTTGGGATTTACTGCTATCTGGGGCAGTTTTGGTTCTTTTATGGCTGAATATAATGCTCAATTTTTTTCTGTCATATTTGTGTTACGTTCCCCTGGTTTATTAAGTTATGGATTGTATATGACTAAAAATTGCTCTATCTTATCTAATATACATTCATGAATTCTGAAATTTATGTTTGCTGGAATTGAGTTAAATCTTTTATACATCAATATCCTGCTTCTACCTGATTGGTTCTCCCACATATTTCAAGCTTCAGTCAATATCACTTGAGATATCTTTGTAAATGACTAACAAAAAGGGGGAGAACATTTATAAACACCCCGAATGGAAATTTTATATCTGCTTAGATGTTGTTGCAGGTGTTAGGGGGAGCAACTGCATCAAGGAAGGGGGAGTTTACAAGAAGGGGAAGCAGTTACTGGTTGTGTACATGGGGGAAGAAATTGTAAAATTGTGCAAAAATATGTACACACAATTTAGGGTGTATTTATTTAGCACATTCTAGGTTGTTTTAGGGATTTTATCATGTAATTGACAAAGGAGGAGATTGAAAGTGCCCTGGTTTGTCAAGTTACGTGAGCGTTGAGTCAGAGTGTCTACAGAGCCTGATAGGAAGATCAATCCAAGAGTCTGCTTCAACCGGATGTGTGCAAGCTCGTCACAAGTTAAACTAAAGCCTCACATCCCATGGCCTAAAACACCAGGTAAAGAAAAACCCTTTAAAACAAGTTATAAATCATAGAGTTTTAAGGTGAGAAAACTTTTTTCAAAATAGAAAAATCTTTAAGTTTTTCTCACCTTGTCGATTTTATCGAAACACCCACGATATGGTCGACCTGCTCTGTCGATGTCCTCGATACACTAACAATATTATCGATATGAGGACCAAAAGTGTCCAACAACTAAATATTCATCTGGACAGATTTATCGATGTACCGATATTATCGATATAAACACCAAATATGTCCAGCAACTGTACAACATATCTGGACAAATTATCGATGTATCAAGACACATATCGATATCATCGATATTCAAATCTCGAGCCCATCGAACGTGGCTCGATAAGATCGACAGGCAAATTTTTGGCACCCCTGTTTTTTAATGAAAATCTCAAATTCCTTCGATATATCGATGATCTTCCAATATGATCTGAAATCAAATATCAATAAAATCGGAAGTCTATCGATGATATCGATCGCGTGCGTGCATTTCTTACAGCAGATATTTCAGGTTGTTTTTAACTATGATCGGGGGCCCTTTGATAAAATCAATATTCAAATATCGATGATATCAGCACCAGGTCGATTGCATCGAATAAGGACATAAATCATCCAGCAAGCTTAAAGACAAATCCGCTAGATTTTTTGATGCATCGACTCTGATCTCAATATCATCGACATTCAAATTTCAATGATCTCGACGGTTCCCCGATCATTCATGAAAACCTGAAATATTTCAAAGTCAAGCCTCTCTCATTTTTCAAGTGTCGATGGATCAATCCTGTCATCGATGGAATCGGAGTTCGAAATCTGATGACAACGATAATAGTTTCGATTCATCGACCAATTGGCAAAGAGTTTCAAAAGTGTATGACATTGAGTCCAAGTCATCGAGTAGACCATCGATGCTATCGAGAGTATACGCTCGAAGATATCAAACCTGCTCGATGATATCGAACTCTGTCATAAATGTGACTGTTTTATATCCGTTGGAACTTTTTGCCTATTTATAGAGGACTTATCTTTTGTTGCTGTAAGAGAAAGAAGAGGGAGCTTTTGAGTGTTTCAACTTATATCTTATATCTAAAGCCCTTTCTCTCAAGGGAGTTCATCCTCCAATCCACCCTCACCATTGACATTCAATGGAGTGGATTGGGGAATGAACTTCTACATTTAAGTATCCTCCAGCTACTACCTTAATGGCAAATCATTAAGCTTGGATGCCTTGAATGCATAACATTGGAATCGCTCTACATTCCTGATAGGAAAATATTTTGAGAGTAGGGTTCCATCTTCACCTTGACCCAACCCGAAGCCAAGTATTGGTACATCATTTTGTGTTTCGAATTAAGGGAGCAGAAGACTCTTCGTCGGCAAGGAGGAGGAGATCTTTAACACTGTGCTAAACGGGACTCATCAACTTATTTATAAGTATCCAGAGTCCTCTTTGTGATCATTCCTTTCTAGGATTAGGTCTTAAGTGGTTCTCACCCTTTGAAGTCCTCAAGGAGGCATCCATTGGGAGTGTACATGGTGGGTACGTTGTGTGGACCCTTGCTCTGTGGAGAACATAAGCATCTGGTTTGGAGTGAACTAGTAAAACTCTGGGTTTTAGGTGAAGTGGGTAAAACCTTAGGATTTGAGGTCAACTGTGTTGAAACCTCTAGTAGGGTCTTATGGAAGATCCTTGGCTAGTGTGCCTAAAAGTGGTTGGGTTGTGTTGACCCTTGCTCGTGAGAGCATAAACAGTCAGCCTCAGTATAGGTTGTAAAGGTTGAAGGTGAACCTGATTTAAAACTTTAGCATAGAGGTGAACCATGTGAAACCTCCTTAGTGAAATCCGGTACACTCAAGGGTTGAGTGCGGTTACCGGGAGTGGAGTAGACTTATCGTCGAGCCACTATAAAATGACTGTGTTTAACATTATTATTTTTATGATTGTGTGATTTGCTTTAATTCTTCCTCATCTAAATATTTGATCACATCACACACCTACACAATCATATCCATCATAAGCTAGCTTGCATACTGCTTACTTCTAAGATAGTTTGTGATTGGATCCTCTACCAGGCTTGGAAGCTAGTAGAGTTACATTTGAGTAATCCTGATATTTGCATGATCACAGGATTAGTGAAGTAGGATTTTTAAATAAAACATAAAAATTTTAAAAAGTCCTATTCACCCCCCTCTAGGACATATTGGCATATTCCTTCTTCAACTAGTGTGATCTTTATCGCCATTTCAAAGGAGTCTCATCCCAACCATAGGACTAGTTTCCAACCCTAGTTGCTTGAATGCTGCGCATGATATTATAGAAATAGTGGACCTGATGTCCACCAATAACAAGACTGGTGTATCTTGGTTATGTGTCGTGACTTTAAAAGACAGTGGTGCTACAGTTGTTGCTTCGGATGCTTCTGCTGCAAGTGAGTGTACACGAGCTTGTTGAGGATGATTTGGCTGCGGTATCATAGGTCGTTGAGGCAGCCTACTACAAGGTACATTAGGCCTATAGAAAGGTTGTGCTGGCAGTACAGATCATAGAGGTGGAGTTGATATGGCTTGTGATAACTGACGGTTAATCTTCTGAGGCGACGAGAAGCCGTTGTCCCTTATCTTGGTGAAGTAGTAGGTATCTATATGGCCTGACCACTTGCAATAGGTGCACCACAGATTTGATCGCCTCATCTGGGCTGGTGGAGCCATAAGTCTGGGAGGTGAATCTGCACGGGGCCTCTTATCGAGAAACAGCTTGCTCGATAAATCTTGTCGAGGCTTAGGGCTCATGGGCATGTGAGTACGGGATAGTTTGTCCCCAACCTACTTAGTTCACAGAGACATGTTCACTAGCTCAACATATTTGGGTATGCTAGCGCAATACATCTTCGTATGGATATCGGGCCGTAGATCATCAGAGAATTGCCGTATCTTCATCGGCTCGTTCACTAGGATCAAAGGAGCATACCTAACCAGCTCCGTGAACCTATTCTCATACTCGGCCAAGGTCATTCCCCCCTAACAAAGGTGAAGGAATTCACTCTCTTTCTTGTTACGGTAGGTGAGGGGGAAATACTTCCTATGGAAGCGAGTCTCAAAGGCCTCCCATGTCCATACATATCTAGCAGCAACTGTCCGTAGGACGCTGTCCCACTATAGACTAGCCTCCTTGAACATATACATGATTAACTCAACCTGCTCTGCCTTAGTGTAGTGTAGTGGCTTCAGCATCTTAGAGATACAGTCAAGCCAATATTCGGCCTCCTTAGGTCTGTGATTACCCGCAAAAGTGGGAGGTCGGAAGCGCTGGAATCGATCAAATAAACCACTGGCATTAATGTTTCCAGCAGGCTGCACAAGTGGTGCAGGCGGGACCGTGTGCATGTTCTGGGTAATGGCCCCCGCAATGGTGGCCAAAAACTATTGCTGCTGCGGTATCAAGAGCATCATCCGCTCCAACCTATCAGGAGGAGGAGCCGACTATGGTACGTATGGCGTCGATGTAGATGCACGGTTCTATTTGGGAATCGGTGGTGTAAAAGGTGTCGGCCCGTTAGTGGGGCCAGTGGCTGGCTGTGAATCCATCATCGAGTCACTGTCAGGGCCCAAGCTAGGATCCGTGTGGCTATCGCTTAGGGGAGGTGCCCCGTCAAACAATCCACAAAGTGCAAGACGTGTAATGTTCTGAGTGACTTTAGGAGGCATTCCCTATACACAATATAGGGTGCAACACGTGTAAGATTTAGCATAACAATACCCAATTTCTCAAGTATTCTGCACATTTCATATCAAAAGGAGTTTCATGCATTTCATTTAACCAAAATTGTCACAATACATGAGATGTGGTCTTACAAGAATCATGACAAAAGATGCATGTGAGCTAACCTATTAAAAGCTTTAGACATTTAAACATACCAACAACTCTAACATACTACTAGCCCATCAGGGCTATCACATAGAAAGCAAGAAAATAAAGAAAACGAAAAGATGACTACAACATGAGACTAGTCATCTGACTCGGGTGATGGAGGAGGAGCACCCTTGTCCTGCATGTAGCACAGGAGGGCTTTCAGAGTGCGGGACATCTTCTTGAATTTCTTCTTCAAATAGGCCTGATTCTCCTTAACCTGAGCCAAGCGGGCTTCTAAAGCATCCCGATCATGGTGGTGCTCATGTGTGGCAGGTGGAGGGCCCTCATCAGAGTCTTAGGCCTCCTCTTCTTCTTCTTCCTGCTCTCCCTCTTCCTCGCTTCCTTCATCTATCTCATTACTTTCTTCCTCTTCACTCCCTTCCTCTTCACTCTCTTCTTCTTCACTTTCTTCCTCTTCATCAAGATGGGCTTGGCATTGTCAAGGGCCAAATCTCATGTTGTTGAGTGTAGTGTCATGTAACGTCTCAGAAATTTCCGTATAAAGACCCAAGTACCACCTCAGGCGAAAATCACTTAGGATCAAATCCTTTAGAAATTTGACAAAGTTAACTAAGTGTTAAACTAGATTACATATGAAATCTGCACTAATCACTTTAAATATGATCTGCAAGACCCAAAACTTGTAGAATTATTGACGCTAGGTTACCTCAAAATCTAGGATCAAACTCATTACCCGACTGCTCTCGGGAGCATCATGAAACTCCGTATCAGATTTGGACCGCGCATCGAAAGTCTAAAAGTCCGAATGATGCGAGGTTATAGAATTAGAACTGCCTTGTTGGGCTTGATAACCATCTTGGAGATCAAATCAAGATAGTGTTGCATGACTATTCGCTTGAGCCCGGAGCGAGGAGTGTGAGAAAATATAGTTTTCTTTATAAGTTAAATCAAATTTAAGTAATCTGAGACTTGATGTTTACGAGCCAAATATAAGCAATCAGACCGTCAGAATCTGCCCTAAATACACCCTCGGATCAGGAGAAATTTCATATACATGGCAGTGTACTTAAAATCTCTGATCGAGTTTCACTGACCGTTGAACTAAAATTGGTCTGCCACGCATGATCTAGGAACCTGACTGGAACAAAAACTTAATTGTACCTAGATCCAGTGCTGGTGAGCTTAAGTCCGACCTTCAGCTCAAGGGGGGGCTCCAGAAGTGCTCCGTTGAGTTGAAACAGATCCACTTTGGATATAACCTAAGTATACCTTGACCTTGGGTCTATTTTGATGATGTTTTAGGCTATATAAGGGCCTTAAATACTCTCTCATTCAACCCATACGAATTTGAGAAAACCCTAGGAGAGAAAAGAGAGAGAAAGTATGAGAGAAGTGGGAGGATCTCCCTAATACTCTACCCTGCCGCTATCTAAGCTTAACCATCCTGATCTAATCGCTTTCTCGGCGATTCTGGCTTCATTTCTAGGTAAGAAAACCCTAACCCTAATCTGATTTAGGGTTTCAATTGATTCAATTAGTGAGATAGCTAACACTACTTGTGCTTTAGGTTGTTATACTGTCATAAAAGAAGACTTAGCATTCCTACCAAATTTATTCCGCTTCTACGGTGTAAGGTGCAGACTTTAGGTGTATAGGTTATAGTTTTCAACGCTTTCAATGTTAGATAATGATAGATTCATGATCTGAGTGTTATTTTATATGCACAAACTAATGTTCATTTTGTGTTTCGATTGCGTATACGAATTTTGGTTTATTATGTATTCTGTATATTTGTAGAAAATACCGTATACGTACAAATCAAGAAAGTGTGTTTGCCATGATAAAATACTATATATATATGCTATATATGTGTATGATACTTACTCGGCGAAAGGATTCGCCCAAATACATGTTTTGGCTAATATACGTTATGTATGTTAAGAAGTGCATTCTAGGTGTTTGTGAAAATGCTTGTATGAGTAAGTACTTAAATGATTGTGCTTTAGGTAGGTGTTGAGATAGGAATCTCAACTAACTTAGAGATGTATATGATTTCCTCCATGTTGGTTGTTTAATTTAACCGCTTACTATGAAATATATGTGTTTGTATTTCTTGTTTATATTGTGCCTTGTAACATGCTTTATGACATGCTTGTTAACATGCTTGAATTACTTTATTTATTCTGTTTTACGCTACATGCTTCTGGTTAAGGATTGATTGTGATTGGGGCTACGATTATAGTCCAGACAATCGATAACAGACTTGAGTTTGTGGTTGAGATTCATTCGCCACGTAGGATGTGTTTGACGAACCCGAGTCGTACTTCGGTTGGCGACAGTGGTTAGGCCATGCGGAGTGCTTATGCACTTCATGTCATTCAGCTGGTTGTACACTCATGCTAGTCGAGATCATTAAGAAACCCAATTTGTCTTATGTATGTTCACCATGTTTGGACGCCTCTGTTTAAACCTAAGGTACCAAGCTTACCAGTGGAATCCTGTTAACAGTGGTACCTCGATCCGCTAAGACTCATGAGCCGGGCATGGTGGTATGGGACATTGTGGTTGAGCTGTCGACCTATGTTGGGGCCATGTGCCTCCCCATAGTGACCAGTGAGCAACCAGACTCGTGAGCCAAATACGGTGGTATGGGACACTGTATTCGAGCTGTCGGCCTACACTATTTAGATGGGTGATGGGGGAGTGGTATAACGATTCCATGTAACAGCCTTGGCAGCCCTCACTGTACCGGGTGTAGTAACTTCGAGCCTACTCTGAGTCTACGTGGAGGCGACGAACCTTCCGTAGCAACAAGAGTACAAACTAGGCCTGTATTGATAAGGTGATGGGGGAGTGGTGCAATAATTCCGTGTAACAGCCCTGACAGCCCTTGCAGCGACCTAGAACCACACTATCGTATGAGATTATCTAAGATTGACAACCCTAGAATGGATCATTGATTGGGAATTATATAAGGGAGGTACCCTAGTTTCCCAATACTGTTGTTTGAAATGGACTAATAACAACTTGGTAATCATGCTCATCATCACATTGCATGTGCCTGGAAGATGTGGAGCACTAAGGGATGAAAGTATGCCGCAAACGTAAGATGGTGTCGCACGAGGGAGTTTGTTAGCGAAGGCATGCATCATGATCGCATCTCATCCTTGCATTAATTATAGTACTTAGGAATGATTGATTGTACTGCTTTATCATTATTACTTGACTGATTTGATAACATGTTAAACTATGCTTTATTGTTCCACTGAGTTAGCTACTCACTCCCACGTTATGGGACGGTGTTCTGGATACCCACCTGACTCTGTCTTATACGCAGGTACCGACGATTCACAGGAGGCTGAGCCTGATTATTATGAAGATCAGGATGAGTTTTCCTCTATGCAGTTCTCCGGCGGCTTTGCTTAGGCAATCCGAATTTACAGGACTGCTGGGCTATCATGATAGTTAGACTATTCTTTTGATATTTTGTTTTTGATTCAGTATATGTATATGATGACTCAGTAAAGTAATTATACTCTGGAGACAGATCAAGATCATTTTGTTTTTATACACATTTATATATGTCTTTCAGTCTTCTACTTGCATTTTATACATTGATCTGGAGTATGGATTACTGTTTTGGTTAATCTCACTTATGTTTATTGCACTAACACAGATAACATTCAATCATCATCCTCTATATTGCATAAGTGATGTTTTGGAACTCGAGAGTTGAGTTGTTACTCGACCCTCGAATTTCAGGGCATTACATGTCATTAATGTAGTGGATCGGTACAAGCTCTGTGTCAAGTTGGTAGCCGAACTCTCGAGCAAGCTTGCATATGAGTCGGCCAAATGGGGGTGAAATGTCTGTCCTAACAGAGCGTGCGGTCTTGAGTATCTTTAGCAGGACAAATGTAGGCAGGCACAGCTTATCTCCCTGCCCAGCTCTGAATAGGAAGTCCACCATCAACCGCGTGCATTCGGAGCGATTGCTCAACCTAGGATATACATTATGTGTGAATATGTGGAGTAGGAGGAAGTCATGAGTCATCTTAGATGCTGGGAGGCAGTTTCCTCAATTCTAATTGATCAGTCGGCCACAAAGAAATCGGGTGCGACGATCTCTTTCATGCGTACTCCTGAGATAAATCTCAGGAGTGCATGACCTTAGGGTAGGTCATTTTGGATACATAAATCAAGATAAACCTTTTTACAAGAAGTTGGTCTGTTCTAAGACTAGTCTTGGACCTTGTTCGACCAGTCCTAGAACGGGTTAGACCAGTCCAAGAAATTCCACGACCAGTCCTAAGTTGTTGAAGATTTTTAGAATTTTTTTGTTATTCTTCAACCAGTCCTGGAGACTGTTCGACCGGTCGTGGGGTTGTCACGACTCGTCCTTCGACCAGTCCTAAAACTACGACTCAAACTCCAGCAACTAAATCTGGTTTCCTACGACTAGTCCTGGGTCTGCTTTGACCAGTCGTAGGTGGTCTACAACCAGTCGAAGGGTCCCTACGACCAGTCATAGAACTAATTTTTTAGATCGCACTTAATTTTTTAAAATGCCGTTGGAGCTACGACCAGTCGAAGGGTCCTTAAGACCAGTCATAGACGCGATCTTTGCTTCTATAAATTGAACACGAATTTTAAAGTCTTATATCGATTAATTTGAGAAAAGTCAAGCCTCCACTCTGAGATAAGTTGTGTTCATTTTAAGCTATGCTGTGCATATTTAATATTCTTTTTATTAGCTTTTCTTATTTGATTTTATTCCTATATTCCAATCCTATTTGAAAAAGAGGAATTGTTGTATTCCTTCTTCATTGGAATCAAAATCAAATAGTGATATACCCAATTTGGTTTAATTTAAAATCAATTAGAAACTAGAACCATTTCTTAAGTGAGTTGTAATGCCCTGAAAATCGGGGGTCGAGCATAAACTCAACTCCCGAGTTCCAGAACATCACTTATACAACAAAATGAATGATGATTGAATGTTGACTGTATTCGTGCATTGAACATGAGTGAGATTAAGCCAAAACGAAAGATATCATACTCGAGACAAGTTAAATTGCAAGCGGAAGACGATGATAGATAGATAAAATATATAAACTGTGATGAGTCTCCAGAGTGTGATAACATTACTAGGTTAAATAATTACAAGTACAGTTCTAAACTATACCAAATATGTAAGTGTAATATCTTCTATCCCAAGTACCATAGCCCGTCAATGCAGTACCGGGTCTTCGAGAGACCCGTCAGAGAGTTACATGATAGGAAAATTCCT
This sequence comes from Magnolia changhungtana, assembly GCA_030180095.1. Lineage (NCBI taxonomy): Eukaryota > Viridiplantae > Streptophyta > Magnoliopsida > Magnoliales > Magnoliaceae > Magnolia > Magnolia changhungtana. The sequence continues at coordinate 4,146,551 of JASAUF010000160.1, forward strand.
CCTCATCACCATAGAAGTAGTCCGGCTCTGCTTCATAAGCATCGCCATCATCTGAAATTCAACAAATCTGGTTGGTGTGTACAACACCGTCCCGTAACGTGGGAGTGAGTGATCAACTCGGTGGAACAAGAAAGCATAGGTTAACATGTTATCAATCCAATCAAGCAAGAATGATAAAGCAAGACAAATCAAACAATTCTAACTACTCTTATTAAGTGCGAGAATGAAATGACATGATGCTGTATGCCCTTGCCAAACCACCCTCATGCGACATCATCTTACGTTCGCAAATACTTAACTCCCTCAGTGCGCCACATCTACTAAGCACATGCGGTGCGATGATGATCATGATTACCGAGTTATTATTAGTCCATTTCAAACAGCAGTATTGGGAAACTAAGGTACCTCCCTTGTATCATTCCCAAACATGATCCATTCTAGGGTCGTCAGTCCTAGTTAATCTCATACGATATTATGGTTTGAGAGGCGTAGCGAAGGCATCACAAAGGGCTCGTCACCCGTCAGCACGGATACAGATCTCACCGTATGCGGCTCAATTGCTGACCGTCAGCTCGAGTACAGGTCTCACCGTACTCGGCTCAATCACTAGCCGTCACTCGAATACGAGGTCTCACCGTACTCGGCTCAACTCATACTCCGATTCTTTGTGAAAGACTCATCGCCAATCACGGACCTTGGAGTATACTCGAAGATACTACAGAGGACTCGTCGCCCGTCAGCATGAGTACAGGTCTCACCGTACTCGGCTCTCGCCGTAAGTATCGACAGCTCGAATATAGTGTCCCATACCACCATAATCGGCTCACGAGTCTGGTTGCTCACTGGTCACTATGGGGAGGCACGTGGCCCCAGCGTAGGCCGACAGCTCGACCACGGTGTCCCATACCACCATGCCCGACTCATGAGTCTTAGCGGATCGAGGTACCATGGTTAAAAGGGATTTCACTGGTAAGTTTGGTACCCTAGGTTCAGGCAGTAGCGACCAAACATGGTGAACATACATAAGACAGATCGGGTTACTTGACGAGCTCGACTAGCTCGAGCGCACAACAAGTTGAATGACATGAAGTGCATAAGCACTTCGCGTGGCCAACCACTATCGCCAACCGAAGTAAGACTCGGGTTCGTCGAACATATCTCACGTGGCAAATGAATCGCGACCACAATTCAATTCACTTGGTACCGATTGTCTGGACTATAATCATAGCCCCAAACATGATAACTTGCAGATAGATAAAGCAGTAATGGATCAAGATTCCACTCATACAATCAAGGTATGGTATTATCCGTTTAGGGCTGCTAGGGCTGTTGCACGCACTCGTTGCCCCGCTTCCCCATCACCCATGATAGATCATACAACATAAATATAAATTTAAACATATACATTACATAGTTATAATCATAAAGCAGTTGAGCATGTTATGAATCACAACACAAGCATGAGTTTATACATGTTCAATTCCTAATCACACAACAATCCAAGGAGATCATACACATAGTTAAAAGAGGTTGAGAATCATATCTCAACACCCTTATACATTACAATTTGCTAACTACTACTCATTCAGACATTTCAAAAAAACACTTAAACAAACATACATCAACATACATGACATATGTCGATCACATAGGCATCAGGCCAAATCCTTTCCCTAGGGAGTTGCCCCAATCATAACACGCGTGCACCCACGACGGATAGTCATGGCAAGCAGGAATCCAAGTTCCATATTCATTCAGTCATTTCCACAAACACTTGGGCCACACATTTTAGCATATATGGTGTATATTGGCCGTGGCGTGATTTAGGCAAATCCTTTCACAAAGGGGTATCGCCAATACAACAATCATGAATCCATGACAACTAGTCATGGCGAGTACGAATGAGAATTCGGTACTCATTCAATCATTTTCACAAACACTTAGAATAAACTATTACAACATACATGGTGTATGTTAGCAAAACATGTATTAGGGCTATCCCTTAGCCAAGTGAGTATTTTATCCATGTATAATATATTACTACAGCAAATAATCATGATAAATTCATCTCCCAATATTTATACGTATACAGTATTTTCTAGAATACGCATTTTCAACATACATAGTGTATACAAGCAAACATGTATTACGGCGATTCCCTTCGCCAAGCAAATGTTTTATACGCACATAATATATTTATACGACAATTAATCATGACAAACACATCACTAAAATATACATGTATACTGTACTTCTTACAATACCGTATTTCTACATACATAGTGTTTATTAGTAAACATGTATTTAGGCGAATACTTTCGCCAAATAAGTATTTTATCCATACATCTTATATCCATACGTCAAATAAACATGTCAAACAAATTTTCAAAAAATTACGTATACGGTATTTTATACGAATACCTAGAGTATGTAAATTTCCAAATTCTACAATTCTAATCGAAACAAAAAACGAAAAGCATTTTGTACATGTGCAATTGCATGCAGATCATGAATCTATCATTATCTGACATTGAAAGCGTTGAAAACCATAACCTATACACCTAAAGTCCGCACCTTGTGTCGTAGAATCGTAACGGATTCGATAGGTTCGCTAAGGTTCCGTATACAGGAGTTTGGCAACCTAAAGAACGAAACAGGTTAGCTATTTCATAACCTACAACCTATACAACCCTAAAACAGATTAGGGTTAGGGTTTCTTACCTAGAAATGATGCCAGAATCGCCGGAAAAGCGATAAGAATCAGGCGGTGGAGCCCGAATAGCGGCAGGGAACAGTAGCAGGGAGTTTCTCCCAGATCTCCCTCACTTTCTCTCTCTTTTCTCTCTCTCAAATCCAAATTCGTATGGCTGGAATGGGAGAGGGTTTAAGGTCCTTTTATAGCCTAAAACCTTCCCAAAATAGACTCAGGTTCAAGGGTTACTGCTATTATAAGCATTTCGGCGATGTTCCAGCTCAAAAGAGTGTTTCTGATGGCCCCCCTTGAGCCAAACGTCAGACTTAAGCTCACCACACATGGATCTACGTTCTATTAAGTTTTTCTTTTGGTCGGGATTCTAGATCACGTGTGGCGGACCAGTTTCAGTTCGACGGTCAGTAGGTCTCGATCGGAGATTCCGAGTACATGTAAATGTGTATGAATTTTTTCCTGATCCGAGGGTGTAATTTGGTCAGATTCTGACGGTCTGGTTGCTTAAAACTGATCCGCAACCGACGAGTCTCAGATTACTATTCAAGATATTTATTTTTAAAGAAAATAAGTGTTTTCACACTCTCTCGCTCCGGACTCAAGCGAACAGCCATGGGACATCGGCTGGATTTGCTTTCCGAGATGGTTGTCAAGCCCAGCGAGGCTGTCCTAAGTCCTTAACCTCGTATTGTTCGGACTCCCGATGTGCGGTCCAGATCAAATACGGAATTTCGAGATGCTCCCAAGAGCAGCCGGGTAATGAGATTGATCCTAGATTTCAGGCTAACCTAGCGTCAATGATTTCACAAGTTTTGGGTCTTGCAGATCGTATTTAAAGTGATTCAAATGGATTTCATAGCTAATCTAGTTTAACACTTAGTTAACTTTGTCACATTTCTAAAGGATTTAATCCTAAGTGATTTTCGTCTAAGGTGGTACTTAGTCCTTCGTAGTTTGTATATAGAGTGATCCAAGTTTTACTACTTAGTTTAAGATAGTGTCTAGGACGAAAGTGCTTTGAGAAATTGAAAGCACAAGGTAGTGAAGGGTGGGATTTGTGAAGAAAATGGTTTAAAAAGGGATTTGAGGCTTTAATTGAGCATTTAAGAAGTTAAACCTGTGTTAGGATTGATCCATTGCCTAAGGACGTCTAATTCCAGGTTGGCAAAAATCCAGGGTGTTACATGAGTATTAGACATTGAACGTTGATTCGAACTTCTACTCTAATTGGTTCTACCAGGCTGCTACAAAAGGAAAAATTTAGGTATTTTACATTTATTGTAAATTCTTTATTTTGGTTTTGTTTGAGATTCGCCAGAAAAGTCTCATTGTGTTGGTTATCTGAGGAGAGCCAGAAAACTCAGAAAGTGTGGGTTTTTGGATTGTGTAAGCCCAAGTTAAAAAGTCACAATTGTGAAGGTTTTAGGTGAACCTGTAAAACCTGTTTGATAGTGAATGCTAATATCCCCTGTGTGGGGATATTAGGAGTAGAGTAGCAAACTGTGTGGCTGTTGTTTAACAGTTGGTGAACATACAGGCAAACCACTATATATCGATGTGTTTTATGATTTGAATGTTCTTTCAATTTCTATATCTTTAATCATTCAGATTTGTGGAATGTTTATGTGGATGTGAATGTTATAATATTTACATTTCAAGCAAAGTGGGGAATGTTGTAATAGTTTAGAATTTATTTCTTGTTATTTCCTTTATTCCTTTCTATTTGAGTTTTGATATTCAATTTGTTCTAGTAAAGTTGTCCTGCCATAAACCCTTGGTTTTTATGGTGCAAAGGTTGTCCTTAAAACAATATTAGTATCAAGCGCTTTATTTAAGATTGCTTTACATTTCAATTCTTTGATTTATGTAAAGTACTGTTCTTTATTTTATAAGGCTATCGTATTTCAATTCCACTGTTAAATTTTAAATTTGGCACAGTCCTATTCACCCCCCCCCCCCCCTCTAGGACAGATAGCTTGGCCTTTACAAGTGGTATCAAAGCCTAATAGCTCGTTTCTTAATTCTTTATTCTTGGATTCATTTCCTGAGCTAACGATCTAAGTTATATATAAAATGTCAAATTTTGATAGCCTTTCAGTCACTAGGCCTCCACCCTTTGATGGCTCCAACTATGCCTATTGGAAAGCCAGGATGAGGATTTTTCTCAAATCAATGGATGACAACGTGTGGCTTGCCACAGTGACTGAATGGAACCCACCTTCCACTGAAGTGACTGGTATTGATGGTTCAAAAACAATGAGAGTTACACCATTTTTCTCATGGACCACTCTTCAGAAAAGTGAGAGTAGTGCCAATGCAAAAGCACTAAATGCAATCACTTACGCACTATCACCAGATGAGTTTAAATGAATTATATCCTGTGATACTGCAAAGCAAGCTTGGGATATACTAGAAATGAGACACGAGGGTACTTCAATTGTCAAAAAAATCTAAAGTCCAACTCCTCACAACCAAATTTGAAGAAATTCATATGGAGGAAAATGAAATGTTTATGGACTCTACACTAGATTAAATGACATTGTAAACTCTATGTGGGGTCTTGGCGATAAAATCTCCAAAAGTAAAGTGTGTGCAAAGATATTACACTCACTACCTGAACGGTTCAATTCTAAGGTAACCGCAATCCAAGAACTTCGTGATACGAACAATATGAAGGTAGAAGAGTTGGTTGGGTCTTTACAAACCTACGAGTTAACTTTTAAAGCTCCTAAAGGTAAATCAATTGTGCTTAAATCTTCCAAATGTATTTCTCAAGATTCTAATTTAGAAAATTCTGAAGATGATATGGCCCTTCTTGCTAAAAAGTTTTACAAGATCTTCAAAAGTAAAAAGAGGGTTGATTTTCAAAAATTAAATGATAAGAAACGTTCTAAACCAAAATCTAAAACGTGGAAATCTTTGAAAGATAGTCAATGTTACAACTGTCAAGAATATGGGCATTTAATAAATAAATGTCCTAAAAAGGATAAATGTAAAAAGAAAGGAATGTTGGCTACTTGGGATGAATCTTCTGGCACTGAAGCCTCTTCTGAATCAGAAGATTCTGAAAACGAGTCGGGCAATGAAGTTAAGGCCCTTATGACTCTAGCCAATTTCACTTTTTCAGATCATGATGATTAGAAAATCTGAATAGTGATTATGAAAATGAAGAAGATCTTCAAGATGCTTACAATGCCCTATATAAGGAAAGTTATAAAATTGTCGTAAAACTAAAACTTCAAAAAGAAAAGTTTTTAAAACTTAAAGAAAATTTTGAGTCTCTTGTTTTAGAAAAATCCCATATTTCAGATTGTTTTGAAAGGACTAAATGTGATCTAGATTTCAAAACCTCCTTGATTGAAAATCTTAAATCTGAAAATGACAAACTTAAGTTTGAAAACTCTTCACTTTTGAGTTCAAAGGATATATGGAGGTATGCCCAAGGAGATCCGAAGTTTGAGAAACTTTTAGTTGGATCTAGAAAATGTGGCGACAGATCCGGGTTGGGCTATGATAAAAATATACCTTCTAAACAGAAGAATATTCTTCCTAAGTTTGTGAGAGGAGAAACCTCTAACTCAAAAGGGAAAAGTATTAATCAGAGTTTTTCTAAAAATACTAAAACTTTTCAAAAACCTAACAGCAATTATGTCAACTATAAAACTCAAAACCAAAATCCTTTAGCTGAAAAAATAGTTGATTTGCTTACGGAGCTCTTAAACTCTAACTCAGTGGGTCACTCGTACAAAAATTACAATTATAAGAAGACCAACTATACTCCTAAACCCAAAATAGTACTGAAATGGGTTCCTAAAGTTACTTGCTTGGTTGCCCACACTGCTTTCAAAGCTACAAGCCATTCGAAGTGGTACTTAGACAGTGGATACTCAAGGCATATGACAAGCGACAAAGCTTTATTCACTGATCTTAAAGATATGACTGATGGGTTAGTCACATTTGGTGATGGTAGCAACTGCAAGATTATTTGCCAAGGTACGGTTCAACTCTATAACTTTCCTTATTTAAGAATGTTTTATATGTTGAGGGGCTAAAACACAACCTGTTAAGCATATCTCAAATATGTTATAACAATCACAGAGTGAAATTTTCTAATAAAGGTTGTGAAATCTTGAACAAAAAGGGTTCTGTAATATTAACTGGTCGCAGGACTTCTAAAAACTGCTATATTGTAAGTGATGGTAGCTCATCTAATCAATCGTGCTACATTGTCCATACCGATGAAACAGAATTATGGCATAAACGCCTTGGACATATACACAACCGTAATTTATACAGATTGAGCAAAGGAGAACTAATAAGAGGTCTACCTAAATTACAAAATGTAGACAAGATATGTGGTGAATGCCAGTACGGCAAGCAAACAAGGAGCTCTCACAAAAAGGTGAACTCCAGTGCCACATCAAGACCACTCGAGCTTCTCCATATGGATCTTATAGGACCTACCACGACAGAGAGTCGAGGTGGCAAAAAATACATCTTGGTTATCATGGATGATTTTTCTAGATTCATTTGGGTAGCCTTCCAAAGGATAAATCAAAAACCCTTGATGAAGTTAAAAGGATTCTCAAATGGATCCAAATTGAAAAAGGTTCTCAAATTTGTAAAATCCATAGTGATCATGGATCTGAGTTCGAGAATAGCAATTTTGAGAAATTCTATAACGATCAAGTAATATCACATGAATTTTCTGCACCCAAAACTCCTTAATAGAATGGAATTGTGGAAAGGAAAAATAGAGTGCTTCAAGAAATGGGAACTATAATGTTGAAAAGTATGAAGCTCCCTAAAATCTTTGGGCTGAAGCAGTGAATACTGCTTGTTATGTTATTAATCGGGTTTATATATGTAAATCTAATAATAAAACCGCATATGAAATGTGGTTCGATGAAAAGCCTACTGTCAAATACTTTTGAGTTTTTGGCAGCAAGTGCTATATTTTGCGTGACTGTGAAAATCTGGGAAAGTTTGACACAAAGATTGACGATGGAATCTTTTTAGGATACTCTTTAAACAGTCGCGCATATCGTGTTCTGAACAAGAGGACCAGTGTTATTCAAGAATCAATTAATGTGGTAATAGACGATCATTTGAATACACCTTCCCCAAGTTCGATGAAGTTCTACTAATTAACAAACTTGATACTTCATCAAGTCAAATCAATTCTGTAATAAGGACTGTCAAAGATCATCCAACCACTCAAATTCTTGAAAATCCTCTCACTGGTGTGCACTCGTAGATAACTAGAAGACATATGTAATTATGTGTGCTTTACATCTTAGATTGAACCGGTAAACGTAAAAGAAGCTCTTTCTGATGAAAACTCGATAGTAGCTATGCAGGAAGAACTTCATTAGTTTGTTCGAAATGATGTTTGGTATCTTGTTCCTAGACCTAAAGATAAACATGTTATAGAAACTAAGTGGATCTTCAAAAATAAGTCTGATGAACGTGGGAATATAATTCGAAACAAGGCAAGATTGGTTGTACAAGGGTACACTCAAATAGAAGGCATTGATTACGATGAAACCTTTACTCCAATTGCTCGCCTTGAATCAATCAGACTTTTTTATATCCATTTCATGCTTTAGAATATTCAAAATTTATCAAATGGATGTAAAGAGTGCTTTTTTGAATGGTGATCTACATGAAGAAGTATATGTTGAACAACCTATAGGGTTTGAAGACCCTAAGTTTATTGATCATATATATCGTCTTAAAAAAGCTCTATATGATTTAAAACAAGCTCCTAGAGCATGGTACGAAAAATTGACTAAGTTTTTACTAAGTCATAATTTTCAAATGGGCAGTGTCGATAAGACACTTTTTGTTAAGAAACATAATGATGATATCTTAATGGTTCATATCTATGTTGATGATATTATTTATCGATCAACTTGTATTAACATGATTGTTAAGTTTGCAGATTTGATGAAATCTAAGTTCGAAATGAGCATGGTTGGGGAATTAAATTATTTCCTTGGATTGCAAGTAAAACAACAACCAGATGGCATTTTCATTTCTCAAACAAAATGTGCTCTGAACTTAATCAAAAAGTTTGGATTTGAGAATGGTAAGAATTTTGATACTCCTATGAGTACAACTTTAAGACTCTCAAAAGATTCTACAGATAAAAATATAAATCCTAAATTATATCATAGTATGATTGGTAGTCTACTTTACTTAACTGCTAGTAGACCTGATATTGCTTTAAGTGTTGGGATTTGCACTAGATATCGGTCTGATCCTAAAGAGTCACATTTATCTACTGTTAAGTGGATTATGCGATATGTCGCAAGTTCTGCTAAAATGGGTCTCTAGTATCCATTTGATACTAGTGTTCAATTAGCTGGGTACTCAGATGCTGATTAGGCTGGAAATATTGATGGCAGAAAATTAACCAGTGGTGGTTGTTTTTATATTGGAAACTGTTTGGTTTCTTAGTTCAGCAAGAAGCAAAGTTCAATATCACTCTTAACTGCTGAGGCTGAATATATTGCAGTAGGAAATACATGTACTCAGCTTGTTTAGATGAAACGTATGTTAAGCGATTATGGAATTGCACAGGAATCAATGATATTATATTATGATAATTCCAGTGCTATAAATATATCAAAAAATCCAATCCAGCATTCACGTATCAAGCACATTGACATTAGGTATTACTATATTTATGAATTAGTGGAAGATAAAATAATATCCTTGGAACATATACCGACCAAGACTCAACTTGCCGACATTTTCACTAAACCGCTCGACAAAAGTAGGTTTAATAAATTGAAATTTGATCTCGGTATGTGCATTTTAAATTGATAAATCATGCATGTTTTATCATAGTGTATATATATTTAATAATTTATTTGTTTAAATTTCAAATTTTTATGGTAAATGCATATTTTTGTGTTTTCACGACCAGTCGAGGACATGCTCGACTAGTCGTGGTACGACCGGTCGAGAATGATCCTCGACCAATCGTGTAGCGCATTGGAATCTTTTAAAATTGGAGGAAATCTCATCTTCTTCATTTCCTTTTTTCTTCTCCAACGAGCCAAGGCACGACTAGTCGTACCCACCTTCCTAGATCTTTAAGGTTAGTGCATCATTTTTGTTTCTTTTGTATATTTAAGTTTCTATTACTTCATTTTCACTCTTGGAGTAATCTATTTTGAGATTCCTTGACATTTTGGGGCATTTTCTTAAAAATTCTGATTTAGCAAAACCCCTTTTTCATATCTTTAGTATCTACTTGATCCTTTGATTTTTATATTGATAATGGATGCTAGAGGGAAAAAAAACTTCCCGTGGTCCATATTCTTCTAGATCAGCTTCTCTCTATAGGCGCTATCTTCATTCACCTGAGGATGATCCCTTTGATGTATGGGATTTGCGTATGCGCAAAGTTATTGTTGAACGGTCTGTCTGTATTGAACATATTTCTCCTTTTGGTATTCTACCTCTACTCCAAGCTATAGGATGGGATAACATTTTATATTAGGGTGGGCCTGCATACCAATCTATTGTACAGGCCATGTTTGTATGTATCTCAGTATTCTCTTTTAAGAATTTAACTTTTAAAATTGATATTAGAGAAGGTCTATTTGAAATTGACCGTCATCTGATTGCAGGGTTAATGGATATACCTGTTAATGAGGAGGATATTCCTATTCATACTTTAGCTGAGAAACCCTCAGAATATGAAAAGCGTATGCTAACCAGAGATTTGTGTAATATGAATGTGCAATGGACTCATAAAGGGAATGCTCTCCCCGCAAACTACTTGTTACCCAAATACAAGGTACTTCACAGGATTTTTACTTCTAACCTGTATCCTCATTCTGGTAATAAGACTAAATTGACTGCCTTTATGGTTCGTGTTCTACACTCTGTCATTTCTGGTTCTAAAATTTACCTTCCTTCCTTGATCTGCCATTCCATTATTCATTCTTGTCTCCATCCAGGTCATAGTGATATTCCTTTTACCTATCTCTTGACTGTTTTAGCTACTCACATGCTCGTGGTTATGCCTGTTGGAGAAGCTCCCATCCATCATCTTGTTTTTAACAATTCGAATATTAACAAAATGAAATTGGAATTGGCTTATGGCCAAGTGGATGTTGGTAGAGCTGAAGCTGGGGATGAAGAAGCTGGTGATCTTCCTCCTGATGATGTGGATATGGATGATATTTTTTATGAACTTGAATCTGATTCTGGAAATCATCTTGATTTTGAGCCTTCTGATTTTGATGCTCGTCTTCATGCTTTAGAAGAGAAGGTAGAGAATATAAATATTGCTATGAATATTGCTTATGATCTTCAGTTTAAATATATGCGCAAATATCTTAGGCGCTTGAACAAAGGAATGCATAATCTTGATCCTACCATTCTTGCTCCTTCAGGATCTGATTGAGTGTTTTTCATTCTTGGTATGTAATAACTTTCTTGCTTTTGTTGGATTGTGCACTCTAGTTGGTTTGATGACTTTTTAGTTATACAAGTAACTGGATTATAGATGTTTACTTTTTTTTTTTATATTGTCAAGTTATGTCCTCTATTCCTCCATTTCTCATCCTTAACTTTGTTGCTTCCTTTGTCATATTGTGACAAAAAGGGGGAGAAGGTTTGATTTGATTGCTTATGGATATGAGTGGTTTAATTGCTTTATGGATATGAAAGGTTGCTTAAAGGTTGCTTATGGATATCAGTATTTTTGGTTATGTGAGATATGCTGCTACTCAGGGGGAGTAGTATATAACGAGTTTGTGCTACTTAATGCTTAATGACAACCGGTGCATGATTTGTTAATATACATGTTGTGCTTTTTATTGTGCTTTTCTTATTGAAGTATGTTTTGTCACTAATTTGACAAAGGGGGAGATTGTAAGTGTTATGGTCTCATGCTCTTTTGATTGTCAAATTTTGTGGTGTCGAAACATCGTGTGGTGCCAAAACTTCCATCTGTGTGTCTTGTGTTTGTATGTTGATATTTATATGTGATTCAAGATGACATCATAATGGTTCAAGACATGTACGGTGCTCGACTTCAAGAAATGCAAGGTTATGTTCTTTGTCCTCTTTCGTATGTATTAATGTTCAGAGCGACATCAATAAGAAAAGTGTTTGTTCAAAGACTCAAGTGCATTTCAAGACTTAAGTACTACTCAAGTTGAAGTTTAAAGTCAAGCTGTAGAAGATCTCAAGATCAAGCTACATCAAGTAAAGATCTCAAGCTTCAAAGGTTAACCATCATTTGAAAGAATGAAATTCAATGTTCATACTTCATGTTCCAGGTAAGTTAGACCATAGTTTAACCTTAGGATAGGTCATTTTGGATACATAAATCATGATAAATCTTTTTACAAGAAGTTGGTCTGTTCTAATACTAGCCCTGGACCTTGTTCGACCAGTCCTAGACCGGGTTCAACCAGTCCTAAGTTGTTGAAGATTTTTGAAATTTTTTTGTTATTCTTCGACCAGTCCTGGAGACTGTTCGACCGGTCGTAGGGTTGTTCAACTTGTCCTTCGACCAGTCCTGGAACTACGACTCAAACTCCAGCAACCAAATCTGGTTTCCTACAACCAGTCTTGGGTTTGCTTCAACCAGTCGTAGGTGGTCTACGACCAGTCGAAGGGTCCCTCCGACTAGTTGTAGAACTGATTTTTCAGATCATGCTTAAATTTTCAAAATATTGTTGGAGCTACGACCAGTCGAAGGGTCCCTAAGACCAGTCGTAGACGCAATTTTTGCTTCTATAAATTGAACACGAATTTCAGAGTTTTTTATCGATTAATTTGAGAAAAGTCAAGCCTCCACTCTAAGATAAGTTGTGTTTATTTTAAGCTACGCTGTGCATATTTAATATTCTTTTTGTTAGCTTTTCTTATTTAATTTTATTCCTATATTCCAATCCTATTTGAAAAAGAGGAATTATTGTATTCCTTCTTCATTGGAATCAAAATCAAATAGAGCTATGCCCAATTTGGTTTAATTTAAAATCAATTAGAAACTAGAATCATTTCTTAAGTGAGTATTGGACATTGAACGTTGATTCGAAAAACTTCTACTCTAATTGGTTCTATCGGGCTGCTACAAAAGGAAAAATCCAGGTATTTTACATTTATTGTAAATTCTTTATTTTGGTTTTGTTTGAGATTGACCAGAAAAATCTCATTGTGTTGGTTATCTGAGGAGAGACAGAAAACTCAGAAAGTGTGAGTTTTTGGATTGTGTAAGCCTAAGTTAAAAAGACACAATTGTGAAGGTTTTAGGTGAACCTGTAAAACCTGTTTGATAGTGAATGCTAATATCCCCTGTGTGAGGATATTAGGAGTGGAGTAGTAAGTTGTGTGGCTGTTGTTTAACAGTTGGTGAATACACAGGTGAACCACTATATATCAGTGTGTTTTGTGCTTTGAATGTTCTTTCAATTTCTATATCTTTAATCATTAAGATTTGTGGAATGTATATGTGGATGCGAATGTTGTAATATTTACATTTCAACCAAAGTGGGGAATGTTGTAATAGTTTAGAATTTATTTCTTACTATTTCCTTTATTTCCTTTCTGTTTGAGTTTTGATATTCAATTTGTTCTAGTAAGGTTGTCCTGTCATAAACCCTTGGTTTCTATGATGCAAAGGTTGTCCTTAGAACAATATTAGTATCAAGCTCTTTATTAAAGATTGCTTTACATTTTAGTTCTTTGATTTATTTAAAGTACTATTCTTTATTTTATAAGGCTATCGTATTTCAATTCCGCTATTAAATTTTAAATTTTTCATAGTCGTATTCACCCCCCCTCTAAGACATATAGCTTGGCCTTTACACAGCGCTCGTACTTACTCCGCGCCCAATTTCTTCCTTGGATGGGTTGGGCGGCTAGGCCCCACTTCATCTGTGGAAGCCCTCTTCTTTCCCATGAAGGAAAGAAGTGTGAAAAGGGAGAAGATCGCAGCCACTAGCTCAAAAAGAGCCATGGAAGTCAGAAAAGCTTGGGAATAGAGTGGGTTGTGAGGCTTGTGAGTTATGAGACACAAAGGGGTAGGCTTTATACTCAATCAGGTAGAAAATAGGGAAGATGGGGAGTTGTATGAGATGGGAGAAAATGATAGGGAGAAAACGAGCTGATTTGGTCAACCGGTCCACAATCACCCAAATAGAATCATAACCCTTTCTCGTTTTCGGCAGCCTCGAGATAAAGTCTATAGAGATAAAGTCCCACTTCCATTCAGCTATGGGCATGGGCTGAAGAAGTCCAGGGGGTCGATGATGCTCAGCCTTGACCTGTTGGCACGTGAGACAACGAGAAACATACTCTGCGATATGGACCTTCATGTTATCCCACTAATACGACCGCTTCATATCCTGATACATCTTCGTGCTACCAGGATGCATCACAAGCTTCAAACTGTGAGCTGTCTCGAGAAGCTCCTATCTCAAGTCCTGAATATCCGGGATGCTTAGGCGGTCACGGTATCGTAGGCCCCAATCCATGCCAACTCTCCACTCAGACTCCACATCATCGTTAGCTTGCTTGCGAAGCTCAGACAACCGCTCATCGCCCTTCTGGGCATCGATAATTCAACCATCAATAAGTGGCTGCACCCGAACGTGTGCGATACACTCAAATGGTTCCTCCACCGTGAGTTTTTGCTCGAAGTCCCGCATGAACTCTATCATATTTCACTCTGCTATCATCAGCAGAGCCGCAAATATGATCGCCTTCTTGCAGCTCACCGCGTCTGCCACAAGGTTGGCCTTGCCAGGATAGTAGAAAACCTCGAACTTGAAGTCCTTCAATGTCTCCATCCATCGGCGCTGCCTCATATTCAAGTCCCGCTGAGTGAATATATACTTAAGGCTCTTTTGGTCATAGAAAAGCTCGAATTCCTCTCCATAGAGGTAATGTCTCCAGAGCTTCAATGCGAATATGACTGCTGCTAACTCAAGGTCATGTGTAGGGTAATTCTCCTCGTGCTTCCTTAATTGTCTCAAGGCATACGCAATCACCCTATCCTTCTGTATAAGGACACAGCCCAAACCAACGCGAGACGCGTCAGTGTATATAGTGTACTTAACCTCTTGCTCTGACAATACTAGCACAGGGGCAGACGTCAACTTGTCCTTCAGCTCCTGAAAAGCTGCTTCTGCCTTCTAATTCCAGGCGAACTTCGAATCCTTTTGTGTCAACTGTGACAATAGTCTGGCAATCTTCGAGAAGTCCCGAATGAATCGTCGATAATAGCCTGCCAGACCAAGGATACTCCTCACCTTAGTAACCAAACCAGGCTACTTCTAGTCCTGAACCGCTGCTACCTTAGCAAGGTCCACCGCTATCCCATCTTTGGACACTACATGTCCTAGGAACTTGACTTCCTCCTGCCAGAAGTCGCATTTCTTATACTGCGCGAACAACTGGTTCTTCCTCAGAGTATCAAGGACTACCTGTAAGTGTTCCTCGTGCTTTTCCCGACTCATAAGTACACTAGGATGTCATCAATAAACATGATGACGAATCGGTATAGGAATGGTCGAAATACCCAGTTCATCAAAGTCCATGAACACGGCCGGTGCGTTCGTGAGACCGAACAACATCACAAGGAACTCGTAATGCCCAAAGCTAGTCCTGAAGGCCGTCTTCTGCACGTCTTCATCCCTGACCTGCAGTTGATAATACTCTGACTGTAAATCGATCTTTGAAAAATACTTTGCCCCCCTCAACTGATCAAACAGGTCATCTATCCTGGGCAAAGGATATTTATTCTTCACGGTCAACTGATTCAACCTGCGGTAATCAATACACAGCCGTAATGACCCGTCTTTCTTCTTCACGAACAACTCAGGGGCTCCCCAAGGAGACACACTGGGTCGTATAAAGCCCTTCTCTACGAGCTCGTCAATCTGTTTCCTCAGTTCTTCCATCTTACATGGAGGAATCTGATACATGGACAATGAAATGGGGATCGCACCGGGCATAAGATCAATAGTAAAATCGATCTTACGTTGAGGAGGTAATCTAGGGATCGTCCTGAACACATCTGAAAAGTCCCACACTACTGGCTTATTTCTTAACGTTGACCCATCAACATGCTTTAGTAAAGCGGCGTAACATTCAACACGACATGGCCAACTAACCTGTACTGGAAAAGTAAAGACCGTGCCGTTAGGTCTGCTGGCTGTCACAACCCGATCATCGCAATCAATCTCTGCCTTCATCTCAATGAGCCAGTCCATACCGAGGATAATGTCGTAGTGCCATAGTGGGGCAACAATGAGGTCAACGAATACTGTCCTGCTACCCAAATCAATGGAGCAACCCACACGCATCCGTATGACATCCGAAAAAGTCCCAGTAGTAGTAGTGAGTCTCATTCCCTTCGTGGGAGTAGTATGTAAAGCTAGTCGCTTAACTACCACACATGAAATGATAGAAGTAGTGGACCCAGTGTCACTAACAAGGAGACAGGTGTACTTTGAACGTGGGTTGTACCCTCAAAAGCCATCGGGGCCGTAATCGATGTCTCAGGTGATTCAGCTACAAGCGTATGTACTCGAGCCTGCTGTTGACGGTTCGGCTGTGGAACCATGGGCCATTGAGACAACCTGAAATGAGATGCAGGAGGTTTGAAGGAAGGATGAGCAGGGGCAGTCTGTAGAGGTGGAGCCGATACAGCCTGTGGGCGAGGGCGATCAATCTTTTGCGGTGGAGAAAACTCGTTATCCCTCATCCGAGCAAAGCAGCTCTTTGCAGGGTAACCTGGTCTCCCACAGTGTATACAGGTCACACCTGGACGCCTCATCAGAACTACTGGCATCGTGGTCCTGAGAGGAGAGTCGATGCGAGGCCTCTTGCCGAGGAAAGGCTTGCTCTGAATATCTGGTCGAGGTCTCGTAACTATAGCACCACGAGAACGTGTTAGCCGATCAACATCCTGCTCTGCCCTCATACACATATGTATCAGCTAGGCATAGGAGGGTATATTGACAGAGCACATCTTTGACCGAATGCCTGGTCGCAAGCCCTCCAAAAAATGCTGTATCCGCATTTGCTCGTCAGTAAGAATGGTCAGGACATATCTGCCCAACTCAGTGAAGCGATGCTCATACTCAGTAACTGACATGCCTCCCTGCCTGAGGCATAGGAACTCATTCTCCCTCTCGTGTCAGTAGGTCTGAGAGTAGTATTTCTCATGAAAACAGAACTCAAAAGCCACCCAAGTCCATGCATATCTAACTGCCACTATCCATAGGACATTGTCCGTAGAACACTGTCCCACCATAAGCTAGCCTTCTTTTCAAACATGAAGGTGGCTAGCTCAACATGCTCCTGCTCCATACAATGGAGCATCCATAGCATCTTGGAGATGTGATCAAACCAGTATTCAGCCTCCTCGGGTCTATGAGAACCCGTGAAAGTAGGAGGCCTCAAGGCTGGAATCACTCGAGAAGACCGCGAGTACCCACGTCCCCCGTAGGGTACGCAGCAGTTGTGGGTGGAGGCACATCCTCAGCCTGAGTAGGAGGCTCTGTAGTCTCTGCAGGATGTGTAGATGGTGAGGTGAAGTCGCACTTCCACCCTGTGATAAGGCCCCTGCAATAGTGGTCATAAGCTGCTGGTAGTGCTGCTGCTGCTGCATCTGCTGCTGATGCATCATCATCATCAACTGCTCAAATCTATCAGTAGGTGGAGCAGCCTGTGGCTCATACTGTATCGAAGACGATACCCGGTTCTGCTCGTGAACAGGTGGTGTAAAAGGTGGCAGTCCAGCTGTAGGACTAGTGGAAGGCTGAGACGTAGGTCTGGTCTCACGATCTGGGCCCAAGCCAGGGTCCGTACGACCATCTCCATAGGAAGGAGTCTGGTCCATCATATCAGTGAGTAGGAGGTCTACCGTGCTCCATGTATATTTCTGTGGCATGCCCTATACAACATAGGGTGCAACCCATGTGAGATGAAGTATAGCTACATAATACATAATCACTTAAGCATTCCACACACTTCATAGCAAAAGAGGCTGTATGCATTTCATTACCAAAATTGTCATGATACATGGAATACAGAGTTACATGAATCATGACAGGAGATGCATGGGAGCTAATACAACCAAAGCCTTAAACATCCAAAACATTCTACCAACTACTACACCCAACAATATAAAAACATAAACATCCTAGGGCAGTAACTAAAGCAAAATACAAGACAACAGTATGGATGACTAGACATTCGAGTCTGGCGATGGAGAAGGGGAACCCTTATCCTTCAGGCAGCACATAATAGTTTTCAACTCGCGAGTTACTTTCTTGAACTTGTGCTTCATAAGGCCACGAAGATCCATGACATCTTGTCGTAGGACAGCCTGACCCTGTCGTAGCTCAGCATGATCCTCCTCCAGTCGAGCTATACGAGCATCCCAAGCAGCCCGACCAGTGTCTTGCACCGGTATCATAGGAGGGGAGCTCTCCTCAGTATCTTGGGCCTCCTCTTCCTCTTCTTCCTGTTCCTCCTCTTCTATCTTAGCTCCCTCCTCTTCCTCGCTCTTTGTCTCATCATCGCTCTCCTCAAGTCGAGTCTGGTGTTGCCATGGCCCGATATTCATCTGGTTGAGGGTAGCCTCGTTGATGTGATGAATCGGCACCGGTATCTCCGCCTTAAGACTGTAGCCAAATTGATGTGCAATCTTGCATATGAGTCAGCCAAAGGGGAGCGAATCAGTCCTTTTAGCGGAGCATGCAGTATTGATTATCTGTCGCAACACGAACATAGGCATGCACAGGTTCGCTCTCTGCCCCACCTAATACAGGAAATCTACCATGAGGCGCGTACACTCACTGCGATTACTCCACCTAGGGTAGACATTGAATGTGAAGATGTGATGGAGTAAACGGAAGTCATTAAACATATCGGTCACTAGGAGACTTTTATTCGGCTGCCACTCGACTAGTCGGCCACCACAAAGGAAACGCGTGCGATGATCCCTTTCACGTACAGTCCTCAGATTCTACTCACTAGCATGCACCTCGCCAAGAGGCACATTCAGAAGGCGAGATATCAATCTAACATCAATGGTGGCCAACCGATCCCTTCCACATGGAATCTTGAACTGCAGGGGTGCAAGCGTAAGCTTGCTAATGTTGGCATAAAAGGCTCGGACAAAGCTCGCATTGGCACGATACCCGCCATCAAATAGTGGACCCCAACGGGCTTCTTCCAGAAACTTAAACAACAAGTACTCTCCAAAGAGCCGCCCATCCACCTGAGCTTCAAAGAGGACCCTACGGCCCTCTACACACCATAGGGCAGCTCTGCTAACAGAGCATTTCAGCAGGAATCTGGGGATCAAGATCCCGCTTCATTCGAAACTCCCGAGCGATGCTTGTGCTAGCGGCGGTGCCTCTCGGCTTCCTTGAACGTGTAGGGCAGCTAGGCCCAGCTTCATCCACGGCCCCCTTTCTCTTCCCATTGAGAGAAAGGACGGTAGAAATCGAGAAAAGGGCCGAAATGACCACAAAGAAGGCCATGGAAGTGGAGAAAAAGGGAAATGGGGGTTGGAGTTTTGGTTCTCCACGAGTTTGAACCTCAACAGGGATTGTAAAGGCCCGAAAAGACAGGGTTTGAAGAAAGGGAATGAAGAAATAGGATGGGTTGGGGGCTTACACGGTTTTAAGCTTCAAATGAGAGGGTGTGGGCGCTCAAATGAGGAAAAACGGAAAGGGTAGAGAGTAGGTGTCACTGTGAATGATGGAGGGGTGTGGGTTTTAACAAAAATTATCGGAATGGCCGATTGGAGGGGAGGTTTGAGAGAGAAAATTAGATTTTGGAAGGAAAGGGAGAGCTTGGAGGGAATGTTTGTAAAGGAGGGGTGCTTTTGGGGTGGTTTTAAACCACGACCCCTATACCAGGGGGCCACCCTAGGCCCCAAAGTGTGTCGGCCCGCCCGGCCGGGCTCGAAAACCAGCGAGGCCTTGCCGAGCTGGCGAGGGCCTCGCCACTCTCTGGAAGGTTTGGTGATGCCTCACCATTTGGGTGAGGTCCTTGTGACCCCTAGGCCCAAAAATGATGTGGGTCCCTCTGGATAAGTGTGGGTAGGCCCACGACCCCGTTTTGTGTCGTTTCAGACAATTTTGGGATGTTTTTGATACATAGTTGTACGTACCAATTTCTAATGGCTAGGATGGGGTGAATTTTGATCTAAACCCATCGTTTGACGGTCTAGAAGTGTTTTGGGATCGACTCGTGCGATCACGGTTGAGTACAAACTCAAACAAAACGACCAATTTTAGTGAACTTCGCTAATTGGAGAAATCGAGATACCTAAGACTGTTTTCTACATTTTTTTGCACCCTCCTATGTCGAAATGCATCAGCGTACGTTGTGTGACCATGACCCAGGTCCGGTTTAATCCAAATCATGCTCTGATACCAACTTGTAATGCCCTGAAAATCGGGGGTCGAGTAGCAACTCAACACCCGAGTTCCAAAACATCACTTATGCAACATAAATGCTTATGATTGAATGTTATATGTGTTAGTGCAATAATCATGAGTGGGATTATACCAAAACAGTAATTCATACTACAGATCAAGTTAAAAAACGCAAGCGTAAGACTGAAAGACACATATAGATATGTATAAAAACAAAACAATTTCAATCTATCTTCAAAGTATGGTTACTTCACTAAGTCATCATATACACATACCAAATCCAAAAATAAAATATCGAAAGAATAGTCCAATTGCCCTGAGAGCCCAGTAGCCCCGTAAATCCGGATTGCCTAAGCAAAGCCGCTGGAGAACTGCATGAAGGAAAACTCATCCTGATCATCATAATAATCAGGCTCAGCCTCCAGTGAATCGTTGGTACCTGCACCTAGGACAGAGTCTGGTGGGTGTCTAGAACACCGTCCCATAACGTGGGAGTGAGTAGCTAACTCAGTGGAATAATAAAGCACAGGTTAACATATTATCAATTCAGTCAAGCAGTAATGATAAAGCAGAACAATCAACATTCCTAAGTACTGTAATTAATGTAAAGATGAGATGCGATCATGATGCATGCCCCTCGCCTAATCACCCTCATACGGCACCATCTTACATCCGTGGCATGCGTTCATCCCTCAGTGCTCCACATCTTCCAAGCACATGCAATGCGATGATGAGCATGATTACCGAGTTGTTATTAGTCCATTTCAAATAACAGTATTGGGAAACTAAGGTACCTCCCTTATATCATTCCTAAACAATGATCCATTCTAGGGTCGTCAATCCTAGATAATCTCATACGATAGTGTGGTTCTAGGTCGCTGCAAGGGCTGCCAGGGCTGTTACACGGAATCGTTGCACTACTCCACTATCACCTTATCAATACAGGCCTAGTTTGTACTCTTGTTGCTACGGAAGGGTCGTCGCCTCCACTTAGACTCAGAGTACTCTCGAGGTCACTACAAAGAGCTGTTACACAGAATCGTTGTACCACTCTCTCATCACCTTATCAGTGTAGGCCGACAGCTCAAATATAGTGTCCTATACCACCATAATCGGCTCACGAGTCTGGTTGCTCAATGGTCACTACGGGGAGGCTCGTGGCCCCAGCGTAGGCCGACAGCTCAACCACGGTGTCCTATACCACTATGCCCGGCTCATGAGTCTTAGCGGATCGAGGTACCAAGGTTAACAGGGTTACACTGGTAAGTTTGGTACCCTAGGTTCAAGCAGTGACGTCCAAACATGGTGAACATACATTAGACAGATCGGGTTACTTGACGAGCTTGACTAGCACGAGCGCACATTGCATCGATCGACATGAAGTGCATAAGCACTCCATGTGGCCTAACCACTGCCGACGACCAACATACGACTCAGGTTCGTCAAACACATCCTACGTGGCGAATGAATCTCAACCACGAACTCAAGTCTATTATCGATTGTCTGGACTATAATCATAGCCCTAATCACAATCAATCCTTAACCAGAAGCATGTAGAGTAAAGCAGAATAAACAAAGTAATTCAAGTATGTTAACAAGCATGTCATAAAGCACATTATAGAGCACAATATAAACAGGAAATACAATACATATGTTTCATAAGTAAGCGCTTAAATTAAACAACTAACATGGAGGA
Source organism: Magnolia changhungtana (assembly GCA_030180095.1). Lineage (NCBI taxonomy): Eukaryota > Viridiplantae > Streptophyta > Magnoliopsida > Magnoliales > Magnoliaceae > Magnolia > Magnolia changhungtana. The sequence goes on from JASAUF010000160.1 coordinate 4,168,389, forward strand.
AATCATTTACATCTCTAAGTTAGTTGAGAATCCTATCTCAACACTTACCTAAAGGACAATTATCTAAGCACTTACTCTTACAAGCATTTTCACAAACACTTAGCATACACTTATTAACATACATAACGTATATTAGCAAAAACATGTATTAGGGCGAATCCTTTCGCCAAATAAGTATCACACTTATATCTAGCATGTACATATAGTAATTTATCATGGCAAACACACTTTCAAAATTCATACGTATACGGTACTTTCTACAATTATATAGAATACACTATAAACCATAATTTGCATACGTAATTGAATCGTAAAATGAACAACGTATTGTACATGTGAAACAACATCCAGATCATGAATCTATCATTATCTGGCATTGAAAGCCTTGAAAACCATAACCTATACGTCTAAAGTCCGTACCTTACGCCGATAAACACGTAACGGAGTCAGTTTAAACACCAAGCCTTTATCAACGGTAGAATGGTAACCTATGGCATGAAATAGGTTAGCTATTTCATCACTTATAACAATCATAACCTTAGAACAGATTAGGGTTAGGGTTTCTTACCTAGAAACGAAGCTGAAATTGCCGGGAAAGCGATTAGAAAGAGGTGGTTAAGCTTGTATAGTGGCAGGGTAGAGTATCAGAGAGATCCTCCCACTTCTCTCACACTTTCTCTCTTTTCCTTCTTCTCTCTCCTAGGGTTTCTTCAAATTCGTATGGGCTGAATGTGAGAGGGTTTAAGGTCCTTATATAGGCTAAAACATAACCAAAATAGACCCAGGCTCAAGGTATACTTAGGCTATATCCAAAGTGGATTTGTTCCAGCTCAACGGAGCACTTCTGGAGCCCCCCTTTGAGCCAAAGGTTGGACTTAAACTCACAGACTATGGATCTAGGTCGAGTTAAGTTTTCATTCCAATCAGGCTTCCAGATCACACATGGCGGACCAGTTTCGGTTTAATGGTCACAAAAATTGGATTAGGGTTACAAGTACAGTGACATATATGGGAAATGTTTCCTGATCCGAGGGTATATTTGGGTTAGATTCTGACGGTCTGATCGCTTATATTTGGCCCGCAAACATCAAGTCTTAGATTACTTAAATTTCATTTAATTTCTAAAGAAAACTAGGTTTTCTCACACTCCTCGCTCCTGACCCAAGCAAATAACCCCGGAATACTATCTGGATTTGATTTCCGAGATGGTTGTCAAGCCCAGCAAGGCAGTCCTAAGTCTATAACCTCGTATCAATTGGACTTTCAATGTGCAGTCCAGATCTGATACAGAGATTCGATATGCTCCTGAGAGCAGTCGGGTAATGAGTTTGATCCTAGATTTTAGGGTAACCTAGCATCAATGATTCTACAAGTTTTAGGTCTTGCAGATCGAATTTAAAGTGATTCAAGCGGGTTTCATGGCTAATCTAGTTTAGCACTTAGTTAACTTTGTCTAATTTCTAAAGGATTTGATCTTAAGTGATTTTTGCCTAAGGTGGTACTTGGGCCATCGTACGGAATTTTTTGAATCGTTACAAATAAGAATGAGGTTCAGAGGCATCATATTTCGACGGGACAATGCACCCAATTTCTGACAATGCTCACAAGCTTTGTAAAACTCATGAGTGTCCTTGAATATAGTGGCCCAGAAAAAACCGCATTGCAGAATTTTGGCTGTGGTCTTTTTAGTAGAAAAGTGACCACCACAGGCCTGGGAATGACAAAAGGCGATGACACTTTAGTATTCATTGTTTGGCAAACATCTCCTTAGAATTTGGTCTGGGCAATATTTGAAAAAATACAGGTCATCCCAGAAGGACTTACGAACCTCGGTGAAGAATTTTTTCTTATCTTGCGTATTCCAATGAGTCGGTGTAAAACCTGTGGCAAGATAATTAACAATGTCAGCAAAACAAGTTTATTGGGAGAGTTTAAACAATTGTTCGTCAGGGAACATATCGTTTATAGGTGACATTTTAAGGGAATCAGGGAAATCAAGTCTCAAAAGATGGTCAGCCACTACGTTCTCTACTCTCTTTTTGTCCCGTATTTCCAAATTAAATTCCTGGAGTAGGAGGATCCATCTTATCAAGCAGGGCTTAACATCATTCTTAGAGAGAAGGTACTTCAACACCCCATGATCAGTGTAGATAATGATCTTAGATCCGATCAAATAGGACCTAAATTTGTTCAAAGCGAACACTACGACTAAGAGTTCCTTCTCCATAGTAGAGTAGTTCACTTGGGTAGGATTTAGAGTTTTACTTGCATAGTGAATAACGTAGGGCTTCTTTTCTTTTCTCTGGCCTAACACCGCCCCAATAGCATAGTCAGACGTATCACATATAATCTCAAAAGGAATGCTTCAAAAGGGTGGCTGCATGATAGATGCGATAGTCAATATACCCTTGAGCTTAGTGAAAGCTTCCTGTCGTCGCTCAGTCCACTCGTATGGTACATCCTTTTGAAGTATATTACATCAAGGATGAGAGAGGTGACTAAATTCCTTTACTAATCTTCTATAAAATTCGGCGTGTCCTAAGAAGGATTGCGCGTCTCGTATGCTCTTGGGTGGAGGTAGGTTAGAGATAAGATCAATTTTATTCTTATTTACCTCAATTCCCTTGGACGAGATGATATGTTTAAGAACAATTCCGTTTCGAACCATGAAATGATACTTCTCCTAATTTAGTACCAAATTCTTTTCCTCACATCGCTTCAGCACATTTTTCAGATTTTCTAAACACTCGCTGAAGGATGGACCAAAGACAAAGAAGTCGTCCATGAAGACCTAAAAATATTGCCCCACCATGTCAGAAAATATACTCAACATGCATTACTGAAAAGTGGCGGGGGCATTCACTGTTCGAATGGCATCCTTCGGTAAACGAAGGTGCCAAAGGGGCATGTGAAAGTGGACTTTTCTTTAGTTTCAAGGGCTATCTCTATCTATTTGTAGCCTGAATATCTGTCAAGGAAGCAATAGTAAGAATGACCAACTAGAGTTTCCAAGATTTGATCAATGAAGGGCAAAGGAAAGTGGTCCTTCCTCGTAACGGTATTCAACTTTCTATAGTCAATGTACATTCTCCAACCAGTAGTGACTCTAGTTGGCATGAGTTCATTGTCAGCATTGGCTACGATGGTGATTCCGGACTTTTTACGAACCACATGAGTTGGACTCACCCATTGGCTATCGGATATGGGGTATAAGATACCCACATCCAACAACTTAAGTACCTCGGCCGTAACCACTTCCTTCATATTTGGATTTAATCGATGTTATGGTTATCGGGAGGTCTTTGCATTATCCTCAAGATGAATGTAGTGAGTACAAATCAAAGGGTCAATTCCCTTGAGGTCTGCAATCAACAATCCAAGGGCTCCTTTACACTCAATAAAGATAGAGATAAGCAAACTCTCCTGTTCCTGCTCAAGGTGGGAAGAAATCACCAACGGGTATGTCTCATCTTGACCTAAATAGACATATTTAAGATCAGATGGCAAATGTTTTAGGCCAAGCTTCGGCGATTTGAGGCTAGACGATAGAGGCACTACATTAGTTCGAGGTAAATCTTCAAATTGTGACCTCCACTGGTTAACTTCAAGTACTGGCGTAGCATCAAGCATGACATCTATCTCCCTAATCGTGTCATCATCCAAATCAGGGGAGTGGGCTAAACACATCTCTAGAGTGTTAGAGTATAGAATCAAAAGTGCTCTATCTTCCACGAAAGAACCGTTCATATTAATGTCATGGGTATCATCATCATCCTCTGAGTATTTTCTCATATTGAAAAAGATGTTGAGCTCCAATGTCATATTTCTAAAAGATATATCATAATCTCATACCTATAATTAATGATAGCATTTGATGTAACAAGGAATGGGCGACCAAGAATGACAGGTAGCTGAGTGCTCACATCCATGATGGGTTGAGTATCCAGAACAATAAAATCTACTGGGTAGTAAAATTTATCAACCTGGACCAACATATCCTCGATCATCCCTTTCGATACATGAACCGATCGATCAGCAAGTTGTAACGTGGTCCGTGTGGGTTTTAATTCACCAAGACCCAGTTGTTCGTAGACCGAGTAAGGAATCAGATTTACACTCGCCCCCAAGTCAAGAAGTGCATGCTCAATCCAGTAATTCCCAATTACATAAGTGATGGTTGGGCTATCAGGATCTTTGTATTTTTATGGCACATCTTGCTTGAGGATGACACTCACTTTTTTTGTCAAAAAGATTTTCTTTTGTATGTTTTACCGTCTTTTGGTAGTGCATAGATCTTTTAGAAATTTGTCATATGAAGGGATTTGTTTAATGGCATCCAGTAGAGGGATGTTGACCTTCACTTGTTTAAGCACCTCTAGAATATCCTGAAAATTAGAGAGAGGTTTTGGTGCAATCAACTATTAAGGGAATGATGCAATCAGCTTACTTTGAGGTTCCGGTTCTAAGCCATGTGGAGTAATGCTAGGTCTATCATTCTTATCTTCTTCGGGGTCCTTAGGCTTTTCAGCCCTTACCGGAATAGATTTGTCAATTGTCTTTCCACTCCTAAGAGTTGTGATAGACTTGGCTTGCTCCATCTGATTTGAAGAGCTTGGGTCACTAATTTCACATTGTGGCTTTGGATTGAGGAGAGGTTTGGTTGGAAGCATCCCTTTCTCCCCACTTGCTAAGTGTAAATCAATCCTTTGAATGGACGATGCAAACATTCCCATTGTTGTTTTGATATCCTAGGATGCTTGTACCGTATTCTGATTGAATAGCTCTTAGTTTTGCATGAATTTTTAAATCGTATCTTCTTGTGGCCTCTTCTGATGTAAAAATTGAGTTACGACCTCTTGTGGGTTAGCCATTGTCCATTCCTCCAACTGAAATTTAGATGGTTTCTTCAGCTAGAATTATATGTATTTGAGGTGGGTCTTCTGAAAGGTACTTGATAGTTGTTCATGACATTCGATTGCTCATTTAATATCTCTTGATAAGCAGGAATTGTTGGACAATTCTTAGCTGTATGTATGTTACAGGCATAAATACCACAAACAACTTCTGCAGCCTTATCAAATTTGATAGGTTCTGCCTTCTTAAGTTCCATGGCCTCAACTTTTATTATGAGATTGACCACTCTTGCACTCATATCTTCTTCCTCTTTTAGAACATAAATTCCTCCCATTTCCTTTGATTGAGTAGGCTTAAAAGTGGTGAGTCTTGGAGAGGTGTCCCATGATTGTGTATTTTTTACCAATTGATCAAGGTAATCCCACACATCATCAGCCTCTTTGTTTATGAATTCACCATTATACATCATCTCTACGAACTGGCGCATTGGTGAAGTTAATCCGTTATAGAAAAGCTTATTGTTCGCCATACTTCGTAGCCATGATGTGGACAGGAATTCGTGAGATCTTTGAACCTTTCCCAGCACTGGAAGAAGGTCTCTTCCTCTTTTTAGGCAAAGTTCATGATTGCCTTCCTTAAAGTGTTAGTTTTATGAAATGGGAAAAACTTTTGAGAAATTCCTAGGTCATCTTGGCCCATATGCCAATGGATCTTGACTTTAATGAGTGCATCCACGTCTTAACCTTTTCTTTTAATGAAAAAGGAAGAATTTAAGTCGCACTGTGTCCTCAGACACGTTTGGAAAGTGTAATGTATCGACTATCTTATCAAACTCCTTAATGTGCAAATATGGACTATTAAAATCTAGTCCATGAAACTTATGAAGGAGTTGTATCACTCCAAGTTTGATATCCATATTTCCTGCATTAAGTTGAAAGACCATGAAGGAAGGTGTACTCACCCCCGCCGGTTGTAAATAATCGCCTAGAGTACGAGGCGGGGCTGTATTATGCACCTCGTTTTCATCTTGAACTTCCTCAGCTTGTGGTTAAGGTTGAGATTTATTTGCATCCATCACTTCAATTAACTGAGAGGATCTCAAGTGGTGTCTAATCCTTTGATGGATAGGCAACCCTTCGACTAATCCTCCTTCACTCAAGAGACGTTGAGTCTTCTCACGAACCCACTTGGGCATGAAATATGCACAACCCTCAAGTAACTAAACAATTAAACCTAAAAAGAAAACTAGAAAAACTAAAATAAATAAGAGATCTAAAAAAAATTAGAGAGAGGGTTGGAACAAAATTATCGAATAAGAGTTGCTATGTTAGGAATTTTACAAAAAAGAAAACAATGTTAGTTTTTCAAATTAATTTCAGAAAAAATCCTAACCTAAAAACATAATAGAAAAATAAATCCTAATCTTAACCTAATTCTAATACCAATTAATTCCCGAAAAATGTAGCCGTAGTCCCCGGCCACGGTGCTAAAAACTTGTTCACAACCCCAAGTATAGGATTTTGATGTAGTAATAACTCGTGAGAACGAGGTCGAATCCACAGGGACTAAACTTGTACGTATTTTAAAAAGAACTAGAACTCGAACTAGAAGAAGATCGAAATTTGAATTCTGGAATAAAAGAGAGTAATCATGAATAATGTTTAAATTATCAATTAAAGGTGGGAACTAGGGTGCCAAGGATCCACTTGTAGCTATTAAGATGCTACCTTACTTGATTCAATCAACGCAATTGGAATTGGAGTCCTATCCTATCCAATTGGAAAATAAAGCAATTCAAATCAAATCTGAACTTTTCATTGACTTAATTCTCAATGGAGGAGAATTATGAAGATTGGAAGGGATTCCATCACCCTACCATGCCCAAGAGACGATGGTGAATAATGAGATTTACCAATCTCATTATCTCAAAATAGGAAATGAAGATATCCAAAGCTATCACAACATTTACTGTAATTTGAGTCACAATAAATCATAGAAAACTAAAAATATTCCTTTAATATCAAACTAGAAATCAATGAAGTTTAATAAGAACAAGAATCAAAGCAAAATAAGCATCCTAACACGCTATAAGCTTCACCTCTTAATCCTAGTCAAGAGGTTTAGCCAACCATAGACATGATTGAAACCAAATCTCTTAAATAAAGCATGAAAAATAAACTAGGGAAGAAGAAAAACTCTTTAGTGACTGCTCCACCCTTTTGTTATGCTCCTTGAGACCTTTCCAAACCCTAGAAGATGCTTTGGAGCATCTTAGGGAGTACTATTTATAGTTGTGGAACTCCAACTTTTGCACCTAGTTGGAAAAATCTAGAAACCGCCTCAAATTTATGCACTCTCCGCAGTTTGCAAAATTAAACTTTACTCTGAGCAGTTTCCCAAAATATACTTCAATCTGCATAGCTAAAATAGACTCCGAGTTTGAGAATATGCTTTTTTATGACAATTTTAGGAATATGTTTGTTTTCAGGACAATTTCAAGATTCCTTTTCTTCACTTCAACTCTATGATTCTCTTCATTTCTCACTTAGTTTTCTTGGATCTTTGGCATGTGAATTCTTCATTAATGACTTCCAAATCTACATTTAGTAATCTTTTAAGCAGAAATCTTCCTTTTCGTATCAATTTCACCTTAAGCTCTCGAAATCACCTCGCACATGAAAACATGCATAATTAAATCAATTAAGCACTATCATGTTTATAAAACCAAGGTATAAATAAGGAGAAATATGTAATATTTCACACTCAACATGCCTGGAGGGCACTGATCAAGACTTGTGTTCTCTAGCAGCAACTTGGTCATCCTAAGCTGTTTGTGGATGAGTTCTTGTACTTGTGTAGGGTGAAAATTAATTTCGTGAACTTGGGATGGTCCTACTTCTTTGCCTAAGCTAATCAAGGTCAGACTCTCATCACCGACAATGCTTCTTCTAATAAAGGGTGGAAAGATAAGTGGTTCTTCGTGTCTGGGGAGTGAGTAGACCCGATGATCGGTATCCCCGCCGAATTTATGACTCTAGTTTGGGAATTATTGAACTGAACTAGGTCGGGCGTAGTTTGTGCTTACGCTAATCTTTTGCCCTTTTTTTCTTTGCAGCGAGCTTTCCTCGTGTGCAACCCGAGCGCTCCCCATCACAACTCCAGCAAGTTGCTCGCGCAAGTTTATTGAAGCCTCATCAGAGGAGTTGGAAGAAGCTGATCACCCCTTAATCGCTCTTCCAAGCAGGCATATCCCAGGTTGCTCCCAGACCATTAGGTATGATACGCCTGGCCAGGTTTCTTTGTCATTCTTCTAGTTTTCCCTCTTATTTTTTTTTACTTTTGTTTGGTTCTCATAGACATGTTTGGTAACCCTCGCCCTTCGAAGAAGATGAAGTTGCCTTCCTCGACTGAGGTGGAGCGGCTCAGGAGAGTGGTGAAGGAGGGGGCTCCTTGTCGAAGTAAGGTGCCGACTAAGGCTGCAGTGAAGCATTCTCTATTGCCACTGTTGTGGCTACCCCCATATTGGAACGTGTTCGCAAAGGGGGGTCTTCCACTCATGGGGCTGGGAGAGCACCTTCAGCTATCCATGAGGTCGAGGGAGGAGCTCGTTCTGCCCATGATATCGAGGCTCCTACCCATGAAGCCGAGGGTAGTGGATCGACCTCTAAACCGGGGCCTTTGGCAAAGCTTGCTAAATGGGCATCTCGCCATGTGGATGAGTGGGATGTCACTGCATTGTCAACCTCCACCCAATGAACGTGCTATGGGAGGTGACCGTCTACCTTCTCAAGGTAGGTTCCTGAATTGTCCTTTGACTCTTCTTTCCTTATATAGTTTCTTAACTTCGTTTTTATTTTCAGGAGGTCCCTGCTCTTTTAGTTAACTGACTGACCTTTCAGGGCATCGACCAGGATTATGAGAGGTTAGAGGTTGACCTTAGGTGAAGACCTGTTAGCTTGAGGTTGTTGCGAGTGCCAAGGACATCGCCGTGGCCCAGTCAGAGGACCTACAAGGATCTTTGTGGGTACTGGGGAAAGATCGGAGGGTCCCGTGGGCACAGCTGGACGAGGCCCTCCATGAGGGCACTTTGAAGCAATCTGTGTTGGAGGACGTGAGGCTGCGCTTCTCCTCCCTGGAGGCTAAGAAGCTGAAATTGGAGACTGCTCTTGCGGAGGCGATTTCTAGGTCTGCAGAGACTTCAGCTCTGCTAGCCGAGGTCGAAGCCTCTATCACTGGAGTGTAGTCGACAGAGGTAGAAGCCTTTAGGGCTTCCGAGGAGCAGACGGAGGGTCTCGAGGAGTACTTCAACATGTGCTTTGCTTGGTGTGAGTAGCTGGTCAAGTCAAAGTATCCGATTATTGACTTGAATGGCTTAGTCGAAGAGGTCACTGAGACTCCTGCTCCTACTGCCAAAGTTCTGGCTTCCGCCGAGCCCAAGGTCGGACATCTTCCCTGAAGATTTTTGTTTTCCCTCTATATGTACCAATTTTTTTGCATGTACTTCTCGTTTTATTAATGAGGACTTTTGTTGTGATGATCATTATGCTTGAATTTTTTAATTGAGTTGGTCGGTCATATTATTAACTAACAAGTCGCCCCTTTTTGAGGTTGTCCCCAATCTTTTAGATTCGAGCTTTTTGCTATAGATCGCATTCTTAATGGTCTTGATTAGTTGGTGTCCTGACCTCTTCTCTAAGGGTCGGGTGACCGGTGGGGACCGTTCCTCCCTTGTACTAAGGGAAGTCCTCGATAGGCCATGTGGGTTGAGTTAATGTAGATGAGAAATAGAAAGTAGAACGTCCAGACTTTGGGACTTTTATTACAAATTTTGAGGAAAACATGTTATTGTAGAACTTAACAAAATTGTAGATATAGGTTCTAGATCTACTTGGTTTTCATGGGTAGTAGATTTTCAAATGCTCTATCTTCCACGGGTGTAGTAGGGGTTTTCCCTCCATGTCCTCGAGTCGGTAGGTTCCCAATCGGCTCGTGCTTGTCACCTTGTAGAGCCCTTCCCAGTTATGCCCTAGGGTTCCTGAACTAGGCTCTTTGGTGTTCTAGAATGTTCTGTGTAGGACTAGGTCTCTGGCTTGGAACTTCCTCATTTTTGCTCTAGGTCTCCAGTTCGGAACTTCGAGGTCAGTAATATGGTTTTCCGACTTGATTCTTTTGATGAGCATGTCATCGACGTAAACTTCCATGGAGTGTCCAATCTGTTGGGCGAACATTTTATTGACGAGCTGCTGGTATGTGGCTCTGGCATTCTTTAGCCTGAAGGGCATGACCTTATAGCAATAAAGCCCTTTGTTGGTGACAAAGGTCATTTTCTGCTTATCGTGAGGGTACATAGCGATCTGGTTATAGCCTGAGTAGGCATCCATGAAACTCAAAAGCTTGGTGTCCGGCTGTGCTATTGTTAAGTGTCAAATATTGCATATTCTCCCCTATTTATATCTTGGTTTTATGAACATGATAATGCTTAATGGTATATTTTATACATATTTGTGTTGCAAGGTGAATCTGAGAGCTTGGATTGAAAAGAATGTTAAAAGCATGGATTTAATGCTCAGGAATCACCAAGGCAAGGGATGGATCTTACGAGACCAAGATTAAAGAATTCACATGCCAAAGATCTTAAGAAACCAAGTGAGAAATGAAGAGAATCGAAGACTTGAAGTGAAGAAAAGGAATCCTAAAAATTCAAGTGAAATTCGACTAGCCCGAGAAAATTCAATTCAGAACTCCGCCAACATTATCTTTTAAATTTACACGAAATTTGACTAGTCGAAGATTACGCTCGACTAGTCGAACTTGTCCTTCGACTATCCCAAGCTCTAGTTCGACTAGTCGGAGATTATACGGATTTTGTGTGGACTGCGTAAATTTGATGCGGTTTTCGAAATTTTCCAACTTGGTGCGAAAGTTGGAGTTCCCCAACTATAAATCGGAGTTCCTAGGATTCTCCAAAGCATCTTTTAGGGTTTAAGGAGTGGAGCAAAAGGGTGGAGAGCTGCCGCCAAGATCTTCTTCAAGCTCTAGTTTTAATTACTTTCAGAAACATACAAGATTAATCCCTATGGATTAGACCTCGGTCTCATTGAGATTATTACTACATCGCGACCCTACACTTGGGTTGTGATCAAGTTTTTGACACCGTTGCCGAGGACTACGGTTGTGTTTTTCTGAATTTAATTAGTATTAGAATTAGGTTAAGATTAGGATTAACTTTTTTTGTTTCTAGTTTAGGATTTTTCTGAACTTGTTTTTAGAATCTAACTTGGTTTTATATGTTGTAGGATTCTAACATAGCAATTTCCAATCCGGTAACCTCTTTCTAATTCTCTCTCTAATTTTTTTAGATATATTATTTGTTTTAGTTTCCCTAGTTTTATTTCTTAGGTTTAGGTTTAATTATTTAAAGGCTACGAGTGTTTTATGCCAAGTGGGTTCGTGAAAACACCCGATGTCTCTTAAGTGAAGTAGGATTAGTCGAAGGGTTGCCTATCTATTACCGGATTAGACACCACTTGAGATCCTCGGAGTTAATAGAAGTGATGGCTGCAAATCAACCTCAACCTCCAGTTGAGGAAATTCATGATGAGAATGAGGTGCACAATGCACCCCCGCCTTGTACTTTACCATATTTCTTACAACCGATGAGGGTGAGTACACCTTCTTGTATGATTTTTCTAGAATACACAGGGAATATAGATATTAAGCCAGGGGGTGATCCAACTCCTTTAAAAGTTCCGTGGACTTGAATCTGAAAGTCCATATCTACACATGAAAGAGTTTGATGAGATAATAGCCACTTTATACTTTCCTAATGTGTCTGAGGACACGATCAAGTTGAAACTCTTTCCCTTCTCGTTAAAAGAAAATGCTAAGACGTGATTGCATTCACTACGTCCATGATCCATTGGTAGATGGAATGACATGACAAGGGAGTTCATAAAGAAATTCTTCCCATACCATAAGAGGAGAACCATCAGAAAGTCAATCATGAACTTCACCTAAAAGGAAGATGAGACATTTTTCCAATGTTGGGGGCAGTTCAAGGATCTTGTCAGTTCATGCCCACAACATGGCTTTGAAACGTGGTATATAACAAACTTTTTCTACGATGGACTGATATCTTCCATGTGCCAATTGGTCGAGACAATGTGCAATGGAGAATTTATGAACAAAGATGTTGATGATGTGTGGGATTACTTTGACAAACTTGTTGAAAACGCACAATCATGGGACATATCATCAAGACCTAGCACCTCTTCTAAGCCTACTCAATCAAAGGAGAGGGGCGGAATATATATTGAAAGAGGACGATGATATCAATGCTAAAGTGGCTAGTCTCACAAGAAAAATTGAGGCCATTAAACTCACGAAGGATAGGGCTAAGGAAGTTGTTTGCAGTATTTGCACTTGCAACGTTTATACAACTGAAAATTGTCTAACAATACCTGCTTTTCAAGAAATATTGAACGAGGAATCGAATGCCGTGAACAACTACCAAAGGCCTTTTCAAAGGACCCACTTCAAACACATACAATTTGAGTTGGAGAAATCATCCAAACTTCAGTTGGAGGAATGGGCAAATTGCTACTCCTCCAGGAATTCCTAACCAATTCTTGAATCAAGGGAAACCTCAAGATGAATCGGTTCAAAATCCCACACAAACTCAAGAGCTCATCCAACAAAGTACTCTCTAAGCCTTACAAGAACTTACAAAGGCTATATAAAAGATAGACTCACGCGTTGCGGTTATAGAGAAAGGGATCCTTCCAGTTCAAACTCTCTCCAATCCTAAACTTCAATACAAAATTAGTGACCTTGTTGGAGCATAAAATTTGGTTAAGGAAAATTGAAGACTGAAGTGAAGTGTAAAGGAGAAAGGAAGTCATTTTACATGGGATATGAGTTACGCTGGCCCGCGTAACTCTCCGAAGGGACGATTGGATTAAGGATGTCCAAAGTGATGTGAAGTGGGGTCCACAACACAGGATTGATGATCCACACGTGCAGAGGCCTATAAATACCCCCTTCTCCCTCATTTGAGGGATCAGATTTTTGGAAGACCAGTGCCTCTGATAGGTACTGGAGAGAGAAGAAAGAGAAGGCCAAGCCGTGCCACTCCTTGAGAGTTGCGCGGGCCTACGCAACTCATCGGCCCACACAACTCGTCTATGAGTTGCGCGGATGACTTGTGAAGCCACATTGTTATTTTCATTGGAATTTTTTGATTACAAAATTCTTCAGGGATTCTTGGCATCCTTTCATTATATCGATGAAGGAAGATGTGTGCGTGGAGAAGTTCCGCACAACTCATCTCTTATGGAGACATGAATAATATGAGTCGGAATGCTGTCAAAATTTATATTTGAATACATTCAGCACTTGTACTTTTTTTGTTATAAAGACTCTATCCAGGAATCTAAGGATCAACGGATGTGATGAATTCAAAATGAAAAAATTGGATGATTATTCTCTCCATTCTTTCTTTTTGTCATTATTAAGTAAGATAATTCCCTAAATCAAATGCTTTTCATTTCTGGTCAAAACAAAATGGTGACTCTGCTGGGGAATTTCAGAGAATTTCTATCTTACTTGATATTGACTTAGGAATCATCTGGAGAATTTCATCATTGTTTGGCGTCTCATTGGATGCCAAAATGGCGACTCTTGATTGGAATATCCTTCCTTTCATCTTCGGGGTAGAGTGTATTTGCAAATAGATAATAATCAATATCGTTCATGTCGTCTGACAGAATTACAATACGGTATAAACATCCGAGCTATAATCAATGGCAACTGTTGCAAGCGAAACGATCTTCTACTTCACACCCACAGGATTCATGGTGGAATATGCCTGTAACCAATTCTTGGTCCATCAGAAATAGCTTCCCTCGAACGAAAAAGACAAGTTTCAAGTCACCGTTGGAGTCGTAACGGTCTCTCTAATAGCACAAGAAAATGAAAATGACTGGATCATGGTGTCACGCCAAAGGTCGAAAGCCCGAATATCGCAACTACTAGGATGAGTCCATTAACACTGAAAACTAGAGGACTGGTGACATGAAATGCGACAAGGAAAAATCTTGAACTCGCTCCCCCAGCAATATATCCTGAAAAATCTTCATCCCTGTCGATATCACGAGATTTCCCGACTCTACCCGCAGTAAGAGCCCGACAGATGAAGAAACAAAAGGGTAAATCACCCATGGGAAGTCCACTAATCTATGTATCGCCTTAGAGTGTATCACCTCAAGTTGTATCACAATCAGCCGAACCCTGTGGAAGTATTGAAGAATCGAATAAAACCCCCTTTTCAATAAGCCTCATCACACTGGCATATTCCTGCTCCACTCCAATGACTGCTTCGTCAGGGAACTGAGTAGCCACAGTATTCATGGCCGGGACGAGTAAAGATCCGCTGTCTACTACTGAGGATCGTATGGTTAAAATGGCCCAAGTGCAAAAAACATTGATGGAAGAATGCAGGAACCTCCGGGAGGCCTTGGCTACTCTCGGGCATAACGTAGCCCAGATAATAACACCTCCAATGATGGCTACTATGAATGAACGAGAATAACAGCCCGAAGGTTCTTAACCACCAAGAGCAGGATCACACGGATCCACTCTTGTGGCAAAGGTAATAACCCAAGAAGAAGTGCCACAGGTCGTTGCAAAAACTATTAGGATGGAAAGGGAACGTGATAACACAGGAAGGTTTTGATACTGGACGCCATATCTGAGAGAGGTGGAAGACATACCTTTTCCAGTTAACTTCAAGCATCCTGAGTTTTAAAAATTTAGTGGACACGGATCTCCAGACGAACATTTGATGCATTTCATCACGTCTATAGATAATTTCTCCACTATCCCCCAATACTTCTTGCGGCTGATCGGGTCTTCTTTGACAGGCAAGGCATTTCGATGGTATTCTGGCTTGGCGCCAGAATTAAAACAAACTTGGGAACAGATGCAGGATGCATTTATGTCAAATTTCTTTTCATCAGATCATGATGTTAGTATTGTAGAGTTAGCATCGGTGAGGCAGAGAGAAAATGAACCTGTGGAGAAATTTATTAGTAGGTGGAAAACTTTAGGAGCATTGTGCCGACAATTACCCGAAGAAAGAGAACAGGTAAAAATGTGTCTAAGCTCTATGGAGACAGGGATCGCATTTGGACTCACCAGTGCTAACATAGGGACTTTTTGAGACTTGGTAACTAAAGCACGTGCATTAGAGCTGATGACTAAAAAGATGCCAGCATTTCAAATCAGAACAGAAAAGAGAGGGCCGAACAGGGCAGTAGTAAATGTTGTCAATTAAGAGAAGAAGAAAAACACTTTTCACGATAAAAGGGAAAAAAGAAGAAGGGAAGACTTAGATCGATGAAGGGATTATAAAAATGATAAACGACCGCGACCATATGATTTTCATAAAGAATACGTTTTTGACAAAGAAGATGTGTTGCCGATGATGGAACAACTACTAGCTGCTGGAACCATCAAGTTACCTTCGCTGAGATATCCAGAAGAGGTTGAAATGACTAAAGAGAAGAATTACTGTCATTACCATTGTTGTCTAAGGCATCATACAGAAGATTGCTTCACACTAAAAAATATATTGCAAAGGATGATAAAACAAGGAGAAATAGTTCTGAAGAAAGATGATGAGCGACATAGAAGCACAACCATAAATATGACATCTGCGAGTGAATCGTCGAAGTCTTCTGTTAGAGAAATAGTCTGACCTAACTTCTGCATATCACTAAGAAGATGAACCAGTAAAAGAATCCATTGGTCAAAGGAGAATTTTGGGGGCATGCACATTTGAAGAAGATGATGTGCCTCGTATGATGAACTGACCGCTAATGGCAGATAAAATCAAGATGTCTTGACCTAAAGTTCCAAATAAAATGAAGCAGATGAGAGAGTGAATACTCCTATTGCCATAATTTTCTCGATTTTATGATGGCTTATGATCCTAATTGAGATAATCATCATAATCAAGATATGAAGCCACAATATAAAGCAAATTCATTGTGGGGACAAATCTGCATCAATACGCCTATCAATACTCGGTTTATCAATAGTACATCAATTCAGAAGATGGCCACAATTTCAGTTTCAAAGAATGTCAGCATAATACTTCCAAACCGAAAGGGGGCAATACAGATGAATAATAGAGAAGCTTCAGAATCAATACTCAGTATTTCTCCCTGTACATGAATAAAAATGCGGGCTTTCAAGCATATCAAATTCAAGCGAATTATTGAAAAGCGCCAATGATTATCGCCAATTGAAAATTGCCAATAATTATCGCCAAATGAAAAGTGTTAATGATTACCGCCAAATGAAAAGCGCCAGTGATTATCGTCAAATCGTCAAAAGCTGTCATCGCCATCGCCATATTGCCGACACAAAGGCCATTTTATTACTAAATTTATCGAAATTAATAGCAGCGCCAAGCTAATACACTATTCTAACTATAAAATTTTGTTTTATATCATCAACTAGGGCGATATATTAATTTTGATTTATTATCTTTAGTAGGGCCTATAAAGCCAGCTGCATATAAATATCATCGGCAATGGCGATTTATCTTCTTCGGCAGTGGAATAAACTTATAAAGCCAAGCACGTATAAGTACTGTGACAACGATGGCAATCCATCATGTACGATAGCAGAGCCGAGCCTATAAAGCCAACTATGCATGAGACTTATCATCATTGGCGATGACGATACAATGAGATCATACGGGTAGCAGTGAGAAGCTTGTGGCCCTAAAAAGCCCATAAAGGGCATCATGTGCACCCATGCGGCTAGTTGATGAAACAATCACATAAGACCCATGCTGTCTGTATAGTTTCTGTTAGCATCATGAAGGATGGTGAGAAAATGCCCTCTCATGAATGGGTCTGACCTTGCAGATGAAGAAAACGTGAGTCTCTAAAGCAAGATGACTCCCCAGATCCCTGGCTTGATTTTAGTAGTAACTCATTAGGACAGGTTTCTGAAGCAAGATGACTCATTGATGGACTGGCGGCCCTGGATTTGGTACCCGAAGGTAGCCTTGCGCGCCCCGTGAACTTTAGAGAGTTACTGTGGCCAACCCTGTGCGTAAAACCTACCAAGTTCACTTCCCTGGTAGCTTCACTGGGCCCCTTTGATGGATCACGGTTTGTGAACACCCTAGCCACGATAAATCCAGCAAACTCATAAGAGTTACAGAGACCATTCACGTAAGACCCAACTCCAACTACTTATGAGTCTAAAAACTGTGATCGCTCCAACTACTCATGAGCTTAAACTGTGTGTGAAACTAACTAAAACCAAAATTTAGCACCGCCCATGTAAAATAACACCATATAGGTAACGTCATGCTAATAACAAAGAAAATAATACTATACGAAAGTATGATTGCAAGAACTGATCATTTCTCATATATTTACAACATTTCTGAATTATCAAAATTCATTCATGACATCAAAGAACAAGTGCGAAAGTCATAGTAGATATAAAAGAAAACTCATAGATCTTCCGACATTCCTAATGCAAGCATGTATCATTGAAAATCTTCCTTTAATTGAACTTTTGCAACTATATTGTCCACCTCAACATCGACGATAAGTCTAACTTGATCAGGAACGTTAGTCAGTTCTTATTCCAGAGAAATTATTGCTGCTTCTCCTTTCGAAATCTCTGATTGCTCAAGATTAGCTATTTGCCTATTAACTTCAATATTAGCTTCGAGCTTGTTGGTCCTTAAGTTAGCTTCACATTGTTGAGCTTCCAAATCAGAGATTTGTTGTTTGAGACTCAAAATCTTTTCACTTATAACTGCTGAAGAATGCTTGGAAGCCTTCACTTGCTCCTTAAGATAGTTGAATTCTTTATCGTAGCCAGAAATTGTTGTTATTGCTCTAGAAACTTTATCTTTAAGCCACAATAACTCTTGTTGGTGAGCAAGAATTTCAGGGGCGATAGTCATGTCTTGAGTAGTTTCTAATTTGTGAAAGGTCTCGTAGAAATGAGAAAGAGATTCATGCAAGGGAGAGATGTTAATCTCTGCTATCCTCACCTCATTTTCTAAGGATGCCAGTACTATTTCCAAATCTAACCATTGTGTGAGATATTTGAAAATATATATAGCTGCTGAAAGAGAACTCTTCAACAAGATCAGTGCAGGAGGATGAATCTTCTCTAAGGATATTATATTCGAGAGAGTAGAAACAGAGTTGGAGCTTGCAAAATCGCTGGAAAATAGGGCGAACTACAAAGTATATGAGAAAGAAAGCACGAGTCAGAAGATGAATTGCAAAATATTATTATGGAATAGGGGAATGGAATAAAGTATACTTGCAGCTGTTGAAATCATTAGAGCAGGGATTGCTGTTCCTACAGGCTACATTTCTTCAGGAAGAGAAGATGGGCCAGGCATGTCTGAAGCCATGTCAACAAAAGATGGTGCCCTAGCTTTGGTGCTAGACGCAACTGTAGTTGGAGTAGCGACATCAATTAGCTCGGTCGGGAAAACTATTCCACGAACCACTGTACTAGTTTTAATTGGGAGCTCAAGAGGTGCCCTAGCTTTTTTGGTAGAGCGCTTAGCAGAAGGAGTAGTTGGGATGGTTTGAATTATGCCTGTGGAAATTGGGAGAGTCTCTGGAACTGTTGTGATATTAGCCGGAGGATCCAGAAGCATTGTGCGTGGAAGGGGAGAATAATTCTACTGAATGATATAGTCAGGTCAGCTCATGGTGTATCTTCATACTCTTCATAGTCGAGTGGTTCTTCTTCTTCGTCAACTCTTATAGATGTGCCATGGGGAATAACGTCCTCTTGAGGGACTTCTTCGCCAACTTCGGTGGTTGTGATGATCTGCTCATCATCACCCACATCTACTTCTCCTTCTTCTCCTTCTCCTCCTCCTCCTCCTTCTTCTTCTTCTTCTTCTTCTTCATTTGCATCCAATTCACCCTCTTCCCCTGAGTCACTAGAAGATGATTCACTTCCAGTAGAAGAAGAATCACTGAAAGAGGATCCTTCACTTTCTTTCTCTGAAGATGATGAAGATGATGATGAATCCATGACTTGCTCTTCAATGACCACCTATTTCCCCTTCTGTGGAGATTCTCTTCTTAGTGCGGACATGATCTTCTATGGTAGCAATCACAGGAGATGCAGAAGACCTAGCCTGAGTTTGCGATCAAGTAATAAGGGATGATGAATCTCTGTGAGTGGACGGTGGTTGAGGAACAGACGGAGATACTGTTTGAAGTTCGGAAGGCCCAGCAGTCGCTGGAGTTGGAATGAGATCGGTTGGTGCAGGAATATGAGAAACTTCGGCAACATCAGTAGTAGTATCTTCCCTATCAATATGCCTTCTTTGGGCCTTCAGATGTTTGAAGGGAAATCCATGCGCAATTCAACCCTCAAGGGTATTGGCAAGCTTAATCTCCTGAATCGGTTCTTCCAAAGAAATGTTTATACAGGCTTCACCAGGAGTGGGGGCACGGTCCCGTTCGATAGTATGTCCTACTCCTTCTATGAGATTATGCTTTCTGATTCTAGGTGCAGGTATCCACATGGGAGAATCCATTGGCATACAACGACGAATCAGGAAAGATTGGTGCGCCCACCATCTCATCCATGGATATGTTGTGCGAACAAAACATCCGAAACTGGGAATGATGAATTTCAAATTGATTCATGCTGCAAGCAACTGTCTCCAAATTAATCCCCAA
Organism: Magnolia changhungtana; assembly: GCA_030180095.1. Classification (NCBI taxonomy): domain Eukaryota; kingdom Viridiplantae; phylum Streptophyta; class Magnoliopsida; order Magnoliales; family Magnoliaceae; genus Magnolia; species Magnolia changhungtana. The sequence goes on from JASAUF010000160.1 coordinate 4,187,996, forward strand.
TTATAGGGTCCTACACCATAGCTCCTCATAGTGCGGGTCACCACTTTAGAATGCTTAGGGACGGTTTAATCATACCCAAATTGTTGCGTGAACCTGCTTGGGTAGTAAGGTTCCCTCCAGAATTCGTTGCCTTCTCACAATGGCAGACTGCTAGACCGTATCAAAATAAAGAAAGCGCGTTTGGCCGAAGGAAGTTTTTCGTCATCAAAAGTCTCATGATCTATAATATACTGAGAGAATGAGAACTGATAAAAGTCAATAGCATTAGTCGACTCGATCATGTCAATCACCCATTCATACGTTCTTTTTTGCATCACTCTCTTTTGATAATAACATAGTGGAATTTGTGAAGGATGAACGTAGGCTTTCTCTGGGTCATCATACATCCAAGGAAAATAAACGCCTAGCCACCCGAAAAGTAGTGCCATGGTGTAAACGCAAAGCTGATTCCGACGGATGGGTTCTGACAATGAGTAGCAGCACACCAAAAGCCCTATATAGTGAACAAAGAACAGGGGATGCTAGTGAATATTTCTGACCCTTCGCTAGTCCTCTCGCGATAGCAAATAGGGAATGTCTAATGGCATCAGCCCATTTGGAGCTTGGAAGTACAATGATGCTGAGGCAATATGCAAGGAAGGCTGCCAATTTGCCCTTGGGAGTATATTCTGGGGGATTCCTTATTATGCAACGGGCGTTCTCCAAGTCATCAGAATGGCTGTTTTTAAATCTGTAAATAAAATAAGAGAAGGGTGAGTAGGATGAGTATTGGTAAAATGCATAAAGTCATGATGCGAGACAAAGAAATGTACCGTAACTCCTGAGAAAAGTGAGCCAGCCAAAGAAATTGGGGGATCTTCTTGATGTCGGGGACTTTTGGACATTTCTTTGAACAGTTCGACTGAGGCATCAAATACTAATGCCTGTCTTTTGGAAGGTGAAAAATGTGAGAATTCCTCATTTGTGGGGATATATTTGTCATAAAAGCGGCCTGTTATAGGAAGTCCTACCATTTTGTGTAGGTCTCAGAGGGTAATGCTAACCTCGCCTAAAGGAAGGTGGAATGAATTGGTGGTAGGACACCAATAGCTAAGGAATCCCTTATAGACCATATGGTCCTTATGGAAATATTCAGAAGTGGCTTCAATGGCCCCGTAAAGGCCAACATCCGTCTGTGCAACAGAATGTTTGTTGAGAATGGCTTTGGCCCAGTCAGCATAGTAGTTGCATGAGGACAAGAAACCGCGCGTGCAAAATTCTTCATTTCCACATAAAGATTTTCTATCTCTGAAATGCTGACGTATTGTTTCGTGGAAGGCTATAGGAAATAGTTTCAAGAGCAATTGAAGGCTTATACTAATAACAAGATATTCATTCAGAGTCGGATTGCTCTTTAAAAGAAAGAGATTGTCCAGCTGGAGACAAAGGATTTGGAAGAAGATCTGAACATAAAGAAGATATAGGAAAAGATGCAATCCAGTCTTCATTTTGCTGATGCCGAGCGATCTGAACTAGTAAAGAATGAAGAACTAATTGCCTTGTTGGAAAGGAAGTTAGTTGGCATTCCAGATCATACTAAAATCATTTCTAAAGCTAAATCGGAACATGTTGCTGCTCAAGTACATCTTAAAGAGAATTTACAAAAATATTTTGCAATGCTAGGCATAGCAGAAGAATTGTAAAGTTTTTGCCTTATTTTCCTTTATCACCATATGTACCCTTTTGAAATGCAAGATACGAATATATTATGATATTTTGAGGATGAATGTCTTTTTGAATTTTCTTTTATTTTCTCTCTCTTTTTTTATTTTTTTTAAAATTTTTTTTATTATTTTTTTACAACTTATTCCAGACACATGTGTCTATGCAATTATTTGATTGATGCATCATGTTTTATTATATTTTATTATGATTGTTAGTAAGGGGTTCCCTATATGGTCTTGTTTTGGTTGGCGGAACTAAGTTTCAATTTAGTTAAATAGCCACACACAGTTTAAGCTCTTGAGTAGTTAGAGCATCACCATTTTTTAAACTCTCAAGTTATTGGAGTCGGGTCTCATGTGATGGTCTCTGTAACTCTTATGAGTTCAATGGACTTTTCACCACCTAGTGAGTTCACAAACCGCGATCCATTAGAGGGGCCCAGTGAAGCTACTGGGGTCGTGAACTCGGTTAGATTTATGCACGGGGTTGGCCGCAGTAACTCTCTAGAGTTCACGAGGCTCACAAGGCTACCTTTGGGGTACCAAATCCAAGGCTACCAGTCCATCAATGAGTAGGTTTAAGCCCTTCCTCATGAGTTACTACTGAAATCAAGCCAGAGATCTGGGGGGTCTTATACATGGCTAGCCTATCTATGGACATGGCTAAAGAGCGCACACTACAGCCCACATTTTCTTCGTCTGCAAGGTCGGACCCATTCACGGGAGGGCAATTTCATCCATCCCCCATAACACTGTCGAAAATCTATACAGACGACATTAGTGTTATGCATGACTGGACGTTTTAAGACTTCTTGGCCTTTTAGTGCTCTTAGTCGTTGGCTTCATTTGTTGCCAGCATAGGTATGCATATGATAACCTAGACGAGCTTTTTAGGGCCACTGGCTTCTCACTGCTGCTCAAAATTTTTAATGGCGATAGGCCTTATGCGTAGTTGGCCTTGTAGGCTTGGCTAAGCTGCCTTAATTGATAAGCTGTCATCGCTGTCATGATGACAATAGACGTCTTGATTGATATATCATCACTGCTGATAATGTCGTTTGATGATATTTGTGTTATACTCATAATAATATATCTGCTTGGTGATGATACCAATTTCAACGAGGTTTAGCTAAGCTTATTTTGATGATGACAATGATGGCTACTCTCGTTTTTCTTTCTTTTTGATAATCACTGATATATAATTTTAATATGCTTAGAATTCCTTCTCTTATTCGATTATCTAAAGAAGAATACATGACTTCACTTGTTCTTGCCCCCTTTTGATATGGAAGCATTAGACTGATAATCTTCTGGATCAAAACTATAACTATCTTTAGGGATGATACTTCTTGATGAAGCGAGCATTAATTGGTATACTGATACCCTGTCCATCTTGATCCACCACTCTGTATGCTACATTGGAATATACTTCTTTTATGATGTTCGATCTGTCCCATTTAGGTTCAAACTTGCCCCTATCTTCTAGGTGACCACTATTGGTCTTCTCAACATTAGCACCATGTCACCTTTCTTAAAAGAGCAATACTTGACTCGTTTTTCAAAGGTAACCGATATTCCTACCTGATATAACTGTAACAGCTGTTGAGCTGCCAGGCGCTTCTCATCGAGTAGGTCCAGTTCTTTCAACCTTATCTTTACATGTTCAATGTAATTGACTGATGCACTGCCACTCTGAGTGACCTGACCTGTGTTTCAATCAGGATGACCACCTCTATGCTGTAAACCAATGAATACGGTGTTGCTCTTGTTGCTATTCGGTGGGTAGTCCTGTATGCCCATAATGCTTCTTGCAACCTTTCGTCTCAGTCACGCTTATTTCCAGTCACAGTCTTCTTCAGTATTTTCGCAATCATTTGTTAAATGCCTCTACTAATCCATTGGTCGGTGGATAGTAAGGTGTTGAAAATGAATGGTGGATACAGAACTTTTGACACAACTTTTTCATGCCTCTATTCTTGAAAGGAGTGTCATTGTCTGTAAGACCCGTATCCTAGTCCGTACTGTTCCGTCAACTTCCGCGATCCTTACCGTCAAATTTCGGCAACCTGTGACCTATAATCAACGTTGTAATCGACCCTAAGTCATATCCTGTAAATTCATGTCGACTTAATCCAAGACTTATATCATTGCAACCGCACCATTGCCGCAGTTCCAACACCGCGACTCGCGCACCGATCCGATACCCAGGTCGGAAGATGTGGGCCGGCGTTTATTTCGAAGAAACGCTACGCTTTCTCGATCCCAAGAGAATCTCTACACAATGTCAAATCAATCAATCACATCAATCAATCAATCACTTCAATGTCAAGTACACATCACCTTTCTCCACAAGTAAAGCAACCCATGCTTTCTCTCACCAAAGTCAAACCATCTCTCACTTCACCCATCCCTCACCTCACATCACTCACCCATCACACCCATCACCTCTCCTTATCTCTCTCTCTCTTTCCATTCACATTTCCCAAGCAACCCCAAAGGAGAAAAAAAAATCCCACGTTGAGAGCTCTTCCATGAGAGAAAACAAGCAAGTGTGAGGCCCACCTTTTCCATTCCAAAACCCTTCATCTTAGCCATCCATTTCCCATCTCCACCATCAAAGAGGAGCATAAGGAGATAGGCTTCCCAACGGACCAAGAGGATCAAGTGGTGGGTGCTTTGATATGATAGATTTCTATGTTTTTATGATGGGCCAAGTGAGGCCTACCGATCAATGGTATGAATCTCACTTGGGACCATAAGATGTGGCCAATGGCTCACTTTGATTACCGTTTGATGTATGATGGAATGCAAGGAAGGGCCCATAGTATCGGGGTCCCTCCATCACACGTGTGTCCCACTTTCTCTCTCTCTCTCTTTCATTTTTCTTTTCTTGTGATGTTATGATTGTGTTGCCCACTTGGATGGACCCCACAATAGGGCATGTATTGGATCTAAACCATCTTAGGTGGGGCCCACTTTGCATATGTATTGTAACCACACCAACCTCCATGTAGTGGCCCACCTAAACCGGGCCCACCTCGAATGTATGTGTTCAGTCCAGCCATCCAACGTCCCTGGACGCTGGACGTGGGAAGGAAAACACAAATGTTGGCTTGATTTTCAAGCCTTGGAAGTGGGCCACTTGTATAGGACCCACCTTGATGTATGTGTTCAATCCACGCCATCCATCCTATTTACCAGCTCATTTTAGGCATTGGGCCGCAAAGTGGAGCTGATCCAACTTTCTTGTGGGCCATGCCTTAGCTAACAGTGATGTTCACCGTTTAAAGACACCTAAATCTTTCTACACGCCGAAAAACACCCTATATTGGTCTTGATGGACTGGTATCGGGCTATGGAAGCCAGTGGTTGGGGTGGATTTGACCGAAGCGGGCCCCACATGTGAAAAACCTTAGAAATAAGGGATTTCAAAAAAATAATAATAAACAAATAGCAGCATGTTGCTGCTGTCTCTGACAGAGAGAGGACGCCTGACATCTTGACGTCCACAAGCAGGGACCCACGGCTCTAGCTGTGGGCCCCACCATGATGTTTCCTTTATCATCCAACCTGTTCATTAGGTGGGCCGCTTCTTGAAGTGGGCCCCCTATGAATTTCAGCCACATCCAAATCTCAGGTGGCCCACACCACAAGAAACAGCGGTGATTGAACTCTACCATTGAAGCCCTTTTGAGCCCACAGGAGTTTTGGATTGAGCTGAAATTTGTCTTTACCCTTCATCCAGGCCCGTGTGACCTTATGGATGGATTGGATGGCATATAAGCAACATGGTGGGCCCCACCTGGAGCCCACAGTGATGTATATGTTTAAATCCCACCGTCCAGGCGAACGGTGGGAGCCCACTGTGATATATTTGTTTTATCCCCACCGTCTCCTGGACGGTGGGGGTGCATGTGTGTGCATGCGTGTGTGTGCGTGCGTGTGTGGGTGTGCATGTGTGTGGATATATATATATATATACATGGGGGTGGGCCTTCATGTGGGCCCACACCATGATGCATGTGCTGCATCCACTCTACCCATCTATTCTAAAAGCCCATTTTGAAGCATGGGCTGAAGAATGAGCTGGACCCATTGTTTGGTGGGCCCTACCCTTGATGCATGTGTTACATCCAAACGACCCAACCATTTGGCAAGCTTCTCTTAATGGGCTCAAGATTAAAAATAAGATAGATCTATAGTTCAAGTGGACCTCACCTTGGTATATATAAGGCCCAAGCGATTAGGCCCACCTTGCCATAATTATGGCCCATTGCTGAGGCCCCACCTTGATGTGTATTTATGGCCGTTATTGAGGCCCACCTTGATGTGTATTTGTGGCCGTTATTGAGGCCCACCTTGATGTGTATTTGTGGCCATTGTTGAGGCCCACCTTGATGTGTACTTGTGGCCATTGTTGAGGCCCACCTTGATGTGTACTTGTGGCCATTGTTGAGGCCCATCTTGATGTGTATTTGTGGCTATTGTTGAGGCCCACCTTGATGTACATAAGGCCCATGTGATTAGGCCCATTCGAGGTATTCATGGCCCGTTGTTAAGGCCAACTTTGATATATATGAGACCCATATTACAAGGCCTATTGTGATGTATTCAAAGGCCCATGGGACATGGCCCATTGCAATGTACTTAAGGCCCCTTAATGCGGCCCACTTGATTTATGAAAGGCCCATATGAGGCAGCCCATTTGATGTATTTGAGGACTTTGGGTCCAAGCCCAATGAGATGTATATAGGTCCATTGCAATGTGTGATTCCCCATGGTTTGTGTAATGATATTTATGGCGGACCGTGCCTTGGGAGCAATGTTGGTTTGATGTCCACATTGTAAGTACAATGTTGGTTAAATGTCGCATTGTGACTCTCCTTAGGGCCCATTGATAGGCCTATACTTGTTGTGTGTAAGCTGTTTATGCCCATCTGCGTTGTACAGATAGTTCATTACTTTATAACATGCTTAGTATAATTTCATCATTCATGCGCATACGCATCATATGTATGCTTGATATGAGGAATATTTGATCATAGCATAAGCCGTTGGGCTGAGACATTTATGGGACTCCTTATGAGGTGGAGTGCCCCACATGATCGCATGGTACGTGTGAGATTGCTACATGATTGTGCGGTGTGACTCATGCATCTCGCATATGTGTGACTTGATCACTGCACGCCCTAGCAACATCAGGGCCGTGGCTCCACAGGCACATCGTGGATGGCCGTATCGGATACTGAAAATACTTTGTTCTAGCACTGTGGGCACTTAGGATCTCCTTGGGTGAAAGTCCCAGAACCTTTTTGGTACCACGGGATGCTCCAACATCTAGACCGAGTGGATACACGAGCCCCCGAGTGCCGAATACCAGTAGGCCGCGTCTTCCACTGTGTCGTGGTCAGTTAGAAGGGGGTGTGGCCTCATCCGCCTAAGTGAGGGGGCTATAAGCTAGGCTGAGTTTGACCAGCTCGCAAATGTGTCCGCTATCGATGAGCCGGGTAGGTATTGGCAGACTACTGATTAGGCGGATAGTGTGGTCTCTTCCACTTGCTTGACTGTGCAGCTAGGGAGGAGGCAGTCAGTGTGAGGTGTACTAGACCCCGGTGATATCCAGAGAGGAACTGTACTGATATTTGTACTTGATGAGTACTGGCACTCTTGCTTTGCATCTCGCATATGACATTTGGCTACATAGGTCTCGCATTATATGGTCTTGGTATGACCGATAGCATGCATGCCTTGCATTACATAGCTTTGGTATAGCTGATAGCATTCCTGAACTTACCGCATATTCCCGCATTACTCTGATATTGTACACATGGCACTCGCCTTACACACACTTTCACCACCCTCTAAGCTTTTGTAAGCTTATGCACAATAGATGCGTGTAGGTGGCGTTAGGTTGCAGCATCATTGAGCTCGGAGCGTGCAGCAGTCTTCTGGAGCTTTTGGAGTTTCTGTTACTTTCATTATATTGTATTTTCCTTTCGTACACATTGTACTTAAAGTTTTTGATATAGTGGATATGTGGTGTTGTTGTTTTGTGACTTGGTTATGCTTGTGGTTATGCTCCATTAAAAAAAAATCATACTAAAAATCCTCCTTGTAGGATCCCAGGATTGGAATCTGGCGTATGGGCGCTGGGAGCCGAGAATGGGGTACTACAGAGGTTGTCAGCGCCAGATTCGGCGATCGGGAATTTTGTGAGCCCGGTTTCCGAGTTTGGGGCATGACATTGGCAGTAATGATTTTCTTCAGGATGCCTGTCGATATATTATCACGTGACGGATAAAATTGGCCATGTCTTTTTTCTTGACATTACGTAATGCGAATGCTTCTGTCCACTTGGAGAAATAATCTATTGCTGCCAGAATATATTGTTTCCCTTTAGACGAAGGCAGATTTATTAGATCGATAACATCAAGTCCCCAAGCTGAAAAAGGCTAAGAAGCGACTATTTGATGGAGCTCTTCAGGAGGCACATGCATAACATCTCCATGGATTTGACATTCATAGCATCACTTTGCGTAGTCTATTGCATCTTTGAACATTTTCGGCCAGTAATACCCCATTCGATGTATTCAATGGAATAGATTCTGGCCAGCTTGATGTGCTCCACATTCCCCGGAATGAGCTTCTCATACATTTGATTGCTTCTTGTTCATCCAGACAACGCAGCAATATCCCATTGAAGGATTTCCTATACAATACTTCGCTACACATGATAAATCTGCTCACTCTCTGCTTGATTTATTGTCTTTGTGCTGGATCTTCTGGCAAGATATCATATTTGAGGTGATCTACAAAAGGTTGGTGCCAATCATTTGCTGTCACTTCTAAACATGATATGGGGAGTGCCTCAATGACTTCATTGATAACTTCTGAAGAGGGCAGGAACCTTCTTTCCTCTATAGTTACTTGAAGAGGACTTTGATTTGGACAAGACAAGGTTGCTGCCAGGCTTGCAAAAGCATCCGCTTTTGCATTTTCAAATCGCGGTACGTGCTTAATTTCAATGTGACTGAATTGTTCAAGCAACTGTTGTGCCTTCCGACAATACAGCAACACCTCTTATTTTCTTATTTGAAATTTAGTCATTAGTTGATTTATAATCAACTTGGAGTCTCCGAAAATCTGCGACATCTTTATCTTCATTTCGTGGGTAATTTCCATTCCGATGATAAGAGCTTTATATTCGGCTTCATTATTCATGCACGCGGTACCTAGTGTGAAAGAATAAGGTAACAGATCACCCCGAGGAGTAATGAATATTACTCCTGCGCCTACTCTTGATGCTCGGGAAGCACCATCAAAATACATTTACCACGGATCTTGCGACTCAGCCATCATAATCTATTTATCAGGAAAATCATCGCTAATGGTCTCACTTCCTGTTATGAGATGCGCCGCCAAGAAATCTGCCACTGCCTGCCCCTTTACTGCTTTCGCCGGCTCATAGGTGATCGTGTATTCTGAAAGTAATAGCATTCATTTAGCTAATCTGCCTGATAACATCGGCCATATCATTAAGAACTTTATTTGATTTGCTCTTGAGATTAGGGTTATATTATGGGAAACGCAGTAATGTCTCAGATTCTGTACTGTAAATATAAGTGCCAGGCATTCTTTCTCGATCGGAGAGTAGTTGCATTCTGCCCCTATTAGAGTTTAGCTCAGATAATAAAGAGTTATTTCTTTTCCATCTTCATTTACCTGTGCTAGTAATGCTCCCAATGAATTCTCAGCTACAAATATGTATAAGATAAGTGGCTTACCCTATATAGGAGCTGTCAGTACTGGACACTGTTTCAGCAGTTCTTTTATTGAGTCGAACACATTCTGACGGGCTTTGTCCCATACGAATTCTGTTCCTTTCTTCATCAGATGAGAAAACAGCTAACATCTCCCTGCTAGATTTGAAATAAAATGGTGAATATACGCTAGGTTTCCTTGCAAGCTTTTTAATTCATTCAATGTTTTTGGAGGAGACATATCTTGAATGACCTTAACTTTCCCTAGGTCGATCTAGATTCCCCTCTGCCTGATAACAAAACTAAGAAATTTTCCTGATGACATTCTGAAAGCACACTTAGCCAGATTCATCTTCAATTGTTTTTTCTGAGCCGACGGAAGACTGATGTCAGATGTTCGCAATGTTCCTATGACTACTTGACCTGACCACCAAATTGTCTATGTAACACTCGACATATTTGTGCATCATGTCTTAAAAGATGTTCTGCATTGCTCTTTAGTACGTTGCTCCAGTATTCTTGAGACCAAACGGCATGACCTTATAATAGAAGATTCCCAACGAAGTTTTGAATGTTGTTGCCTCTTCGTCTTCAGGAGCCATTCTAATTTGATTGTAACCGGCGTAGCCATCTATGAAGGACATGACAACATATTGTGTTGTACTGTCAATTAGCAATTCGGTGATTGGGGTAATGGAAAGTCATCTTTTGGGTAAGCTTCATTTAGGTCTCTGAAGTTGACACAAACCCTGATCTGTCCACTTTTCTTTTTTACTAGGACAACATTCGATATCCACTTGGGATATTTAACGTCCCTGATGAATCTGACTTTTATTAGCTTGCTTACTTCCTCTTCTATTAGAGGCACCAGGTTCGAATGAAATCGCCTTTGTGCTTGCTTAATCGGCCTTTTATCTTTAGAAATGTTCAATCGATGCATCGCTACTGAAGGTTCTAGACCTGGCATTTCCGCATACGTCTAAGCGAATACGTCTTTATTTTCTTTCAAGAGTTGGATGTATCTTTCGGCTTCTTGCCCGAGAAGGCCGGAGCTTATGAACATATTCCGTGGTTCTTCTTCTGTACCCAAATTTATTTCTCGTAAACTATCGATCGTTGGCTGCCCCCGTCTTCTATCTGCTTTGGAGATATCTCAAGATGCTTAACTATTTCAAAATCTGTCTCTGGTAGCTGATTAACAGTGACAATGTTCACTGAAGACTCTGCCCCCAATCCCTGAAACTTTTCTCGCCTTTTCTGGCCAACCTCGATAGGGATCTAGATTCCTTTCCCATAATTTAGGCCGAAAGGTTCTTTGTAATCAAAACCCATGCTTTTCATGATCTTCCTGCTTGCTAGGCTATACTTCTTAAAATCTCGAGATGTAAGCTTTCTGTGATATACATTATTTTCGGTCTCTTCTTCTATCTTTACTTCCACAGAGCATAGAATTCGATCGATTCCGGGTACTTCGCACTGGCTTTGACGTGAAATCTCTCCGGACAGTCGAGAATGGCTGGTTTCTTTCAGCATATGGTAATGGCACTATGTAATTAGACTGTAGGACTTTCAACTGTTCGGGCGATAACGTTAATGGTGGCTAACCCGGTCGTCTCAGATGTTTCGGCATGAATTAAAATTTCTTCTTTACTTGTGAAGTTTCAAACGATCCTGCCTTTTCAATTTCCTCTTTCATTACCTCCGTACGAGCATTTTCTAGGGCTTTGTTCTTGTCACTCTTTCTCTCTTCCTTTCAGGCAAACCCGTCATAGTAACTGGCATCTGCGAAGAAGGCTTTGGCTTCTGTATATGGCCTTGCGTCGGCAATCACTTTGTGTTGCCCCCCATTCTTACAGTATTTGAAACACTGATGTAAGGTAGAAGATATGATGCCATACTGATGCATCCATGGTCTTCCCAAGAGAAGATTGTAGGTCGTCGCTATATTAATGACATGACAAACAGCATTAGTAGCCAATTCTCCTATTTCCAAGGTTACTATAATTTTATCAAGCACACGCTGTCCATCTTGATTAAAGCCCTGTATCATCATTCCACTAGGGCATAGATCAGAACGACAATAACCTAATTTATTCAACATTGCTAACGGTAACAGATTCACCACAGACCCGTTGTCGAGCATAATCCGCTTTACTTCCTTGCCACAAATGTGGCTTACTATCATCAGTGGCCTATTGTGCCCTGTATCACAGGTCAGATCATCATCAGAGAAGGAAACCATTGGCATGCAATCCTTTCCTTCTTTGCATTCTACATTTTTCATTTCTATGAGCATAGTGCTTGAATCAAGCTTTACCAAAAATCTTTTGACAGCTTTAGTACATCATAAACGCTTAACCAAGCTGGTATACCTTTCAAATGACTTACTACACCATAAATCTTCCTTGCTGCCTCATCTTTCTCTTCTCTTTTATCATTATCATGCTTATCCTTGATGACTTCTATTCTCGTGGTTCTAGCTTTCTATCTCGGGGGACTTGCCATTCTTCTCCCTGATCGTAGTGTGATCACCGCAGCCTTGCCTGTCATCTTATAATTTTCCTCCTCTGTTCTCTCACGAGTATTTTCCCGAGCTATTAGTACATTCACTGTCGCCTTTGCATTTCTTTCTTTTTCTTTCCCAATCACTATCTCGCCCCTATTTATCATTCTTTGTATTATGGATTTTATTGTGTAACAATTTTTTGTTGGGTGCCCTACCAAACGATGGTATCCGCAAAAATCTCTTTCTCCTGTTCTCGCTACATCTTTGGGGCACTTGGATGGAGGTAATTCTATCGTACTAGCTTTCAGCAGTTGGTTCATCATAGGGACTACATCTTCCCTATCGAATGCGAACCCATCGTGGGAGTTAAGTGATTTGAACTTTTTTTCACCGAATCTGTTTCTAGGACGGCTTGATTCTTCCTTCCGCTCCATTCTTTTCTCTCCTGATTCTCTCTCTCTCTCTCTCTCGTATCTTGACTTCTTTTCTCTTGATCCATAGTATTTGTGACCAATTTACTGGGCCCTCTCCTTGCAGTATTACAATGGAATGCTGGCATTTTCCGCGTCATCAATTCTAAGGCATGGGCTTTGGTGGCCAAGTCACGGAAAGTCTTGATATCAACACTGGTGATCCCAAATGCGATTCCTGTTTCCTTAGAGTTTAAGCACATCTTGACCTGCTCTTTCTCTTCTGGTAACTGTCTGCAAGAAGCTCCCAATGTCTTCCATCTGTCTATGAATTTCTCCACAAGTTCTCATTCTCTCTACCATACTGAAGCCAACTCTGTAATACTGACATCACGTTCAAATGTGAAAAAATTTGACATAAATGCGTCCTGCATTTGTTCCCAAGTGTGCATCGATCCTGGGGCCAGGCTGGAGTACTAGCGAAACACCTTACTTGTTAAGGATGAACCAAATAATCGAAGGCAATGTTGTGGTACTGTAGAGAAATTTCATATACTGGTGATAAAATGCATCAAATGCTCTTCTGGCAATCCATCTCCATTAAATTTTTAAAAATTTAGCTGTTTGAAATTAATCGAAAAAGGAACATCTTCCACCTCTCTCGGGTATGGTGTTCGATATCTGAATCTACCGACATTTTTTCATTCTCTTTCTATTCTGACAGCTTCCTCCACAACTTGTCACATTTCCTCTTGTGTTATCACCCTTGTTACGGGAGCAGACCCGAACGATCCTGGTCCTGAGAGCTGCGAGCCTTCGGGTTACGGTTCTTGCCCATTCATATTACCCATCATCGGAGGTACTATTATCTGGGCCACATTGTGCGCTAGAGTTGCTAAAGCTTCCCAGAGATTTCTGCATTCTTCCTTCAGCGTTCTCTGCACTTGTGCCATCTCGGCCATACGATCTTCGACAGTTGATGGAGGTTCCTGACTTGTCCCGACCATATATATAGTTGCCTCCCCACTTCCTAATGAAGTTGTGGTTGGGGTAGAGTATGAATATATCGATGTGATGGGGCTTATGAAAAGAGGAGTGTCATTAGATTTCCTGCTACTTCCGTAGTAATCAGGAGATTGGAGCGATACCGGAGCTAGTGAGCCTATGAGCAACATTTTACCCTTCTGCTCTCTTGTCTGCCGAACTTCTACAGTAGGCAGAGTCGGAAATCGTATGCTATCAGGGGAGGAACGGATTTCCTTAGGTATAACGCGGGAGGAGCTAATTCAGGATTCTTCTTAGTTGCATTTCACGTCACTGGTCCTTTGATTCTTTGTACAGGTGAGTTCACTCTGGATGTTACCACATCTCGAGCCCTTGTCTTTCGAGACATGACGACGATCCAATCTTAATCATTGTCATGTGCTTTTGGCGAAGCGGATATGACTCCTACCATTGCTAAAGGTTTGTCACTTTTACTTACAAGAAATCAGACTTCACGATCTGCTGCTTTATTGGTTGCATATTCCACCATGAACCCAGCCGCAGTGAAATAGAAGTTGACATTCTTCATCGAGTTTACCATTGATTGTAAATTGTAGTTTTATCTTCTTATCTTCAAGATAAAACATAAAACTTTAATTAGTATTCGAATGATAAGATAATCTATCTGAGAGATGAAGGGGAGGATGTTCCCACTGAGAGTCGCCATTTTAGCGTCAAAAGATGCCAAACTATGACAAAAGTCCCATAACCTTCTCGATGTTAATGTTAAATAAAATAATTTATTCCCCAACTGAGTCGCCATTTTGTTTCAAACATGAAACAAATGTATTTGATTTGGGAGATTATCTTATTCAAACATAATAGAGAGAGTGTATCAAGAACAATTATTACATTATTAATATTAAGTTCATTTACATCCTCGGATATCCCTTGATTCTGAGACAGATTATTTGGAATACAACAAATTGGCAAAGTTCGAATAGTGAATCTAAATATCAAATCTGCCAGCCTTTTGACTTATGATTTGATGATCTCTTTAAGAGGAATATTGTGCAGATTCGATCGTGTGATTTCTGTTTCTGAAGCTTGTACAAAAGGAGAATGGGAGCCTGATCATTTTGGCAGCATTTTGACCCCTATCATTACTGACTGCATGGCAGTCTGGTTACGCGAACCCATGCAAACCTTAGGCTTCTCTTCAGTCCTACCTTCAGTCTTCTCTGTAGCTCTGCACTTCTTCCAAAATCTTCAATCACCCGAAATGAGAGGGGGAGGGGGGTATTTATAGGCCTTCACACGTGCGAACCCTCGATCTTTATGCCATGGGACCTACCTTTCACTAGTTTTAACCATTCATGAACAACATGTCCTAAAATCCTTTGTGCGTGTTGAGGCACAAAAAATATTCCATCTCATTGCATGTCCATTACATTGGTCAGAGAATTCCATGGTACAGATCCTTCCAAGGGTTGTGCACTCCTTATTTTGGAGTAAAGAGGGAGTATTTTGGTAAAAAGCAGTGACTAGGAGTATTTTGGTAAAAATGAGTGACTAGGGGTATTTTGGTAAAAAGGAGCAGATATAGTTATTTTGGTAAAAAGGAGTGGATTGACACTACTTTATATTAAGAAAAAAGTGAGTGGACTCCACTATTTAAGGAAGAAGTTGGTGAACACCATTATTTAAGGAAGGAGGTTGGTTGTTGCCTTAAGGAGAAGTGGTGGTGATCACCATTGTTTAAGGAAGGGAGGAGCCTGGGAGACCTATAAAAACTCACTCCCATTCCTCATTTGGACAAGAAACAAGAGGGAGAGAAACATGGAGAAGAAAGAAGAGAGATTTGTCCACCTAAAAGTGTTGTGCGGCGCATAACATGTTCACCGCACAACCCATTTCAAAGATGCTTGTGCACAACATCTTCCAAAGGTTGTCTGCACAACCTCCTTCCAAAAGGATTAGTCCACAACCTCTTTGTCCTCTCACAAAGCTTTAACGCCACTTCTTAAGGAGTTTTGATATGTTATGTCTTGAAGCTCTCCATTGTGCGCCATATCTCAAGGAGTGCATTATGTGCTTTTCCTAATGACATGCATTGTGCGCCATATCTCAGGGAGTGCATTGTGCGCTTGTACTAATATTCTCCTTTGTGCACAACCTATTAAGGGAGGCATTGTGCGCTTGTCCTAAAGCTAGGCTTCCAACGCCACTTATCAAGGAAAGCCTTGGGCTTTTGTCCTAATTCCCTCTGTTGTGCGCCACTTTGAGTGGACGTTTGTCTTAATCCCCTCCATTGTGCGCCACTTCAAGTGGGAATTGTCCTGGAACCAGGCTTCTACGCCACTTTTGAAGGAAGACATGAGTGTGAACCATTTTGAAAGGGCTTTTGTCCTAAGACATGTGTTGTGCGCACTATGTTGGAAGAAAGTGTTGTGCGCTCCATGTTGGAAGAAAGTGTTGTGCGCTCCACATTTTAAGTGTTGTGCGTTCCACAATTAAAGGGATGATCATCGCTCCACATTTTAAGGGATGATCGCCACTCCACATTTCAAGGGATGATCGCTCCACATTTCAAGGGTTGATCATCGCTCCACAATTCAAGGGATGTTCGCTCCACATTTCAAGTGTTGATCGCTGCTCCACATTCAAGGGATGATCGTCGCTCTACATTTCAAGGGATGATCATCACTCCACATTTCAAGGGATGATCGTTGCTAAACATTTCAAGGGATGATCGCCGCTCCACATTTCAAGGGATGATCGCCGCTCCACATTTCAAGGGATGATCGCTCCACATTTTAAGGGATGATCATCGCTCCACATTTCAAGGAATGATCGCCTCTCCACATTTCAAGGGACGTTCGCTCCACATTTCAAGGGTTTCACTAGAAGAATGAACGGAAGGATGATCAGAACTGATCTCAATAGTCAGATTAAGGAAGTATGAACGGAGGGATGATCAGAACTGATCTCAATGGCCAGATCAAGGGCTTCAAGTCAGCACAACCGATCTGCCTTTGCGATGAACATCAAAAGCGTTGAAATGCTACTGAAATCGCCATCGGCCTATCTTCTCCTTTGCTCATTGTGTTACATTGATTGTACTCTATTTTCAGAATCAAGGGAATCCGAGGATGTAAATGAACTCAAAATGAATAAATATCTTGTGATCATTGTTCTCTCATTCTTTCTTTGTTATCATTGAATAAATCCCCCAAATTGAACGCATTCATTTCTTGTTCGAAATAGCGCGAACCCATGCAACTGGTACCACTGTTTGTGCGGACCCACGCAGCAGATATGATTTGCACGGACCCGCACAACCCCTTAAAGACACACTTTTCTTTCATCTTTTGTTTCTTCTTTCTTTTTAATACTTATTTTTTCAATCTTCAATCTTTCTTCTTCTTTTTATGCCTCAACATCTACAAGATCAGAAAATTGGCTAAGTCCGGGAAGTTAAAATTTTGACAGAGTTTCAGAACAAGGGATCTTGCACTAAGTGTAGAAGAGTTGCGTGAGCACTAAGTTGCGCGAGCTCTAAGTTGTGCGACGAGAGTAGTGTGGGGAATGAGTAGCGCAATGGGCCGAGTAATACGGACAATGAGTTGCCCGGGAAAGGGTCCAAACGAGAGAAAATTATGAAAGTGAGTAAATGATTGGGGGAAGTTCAGTATTTATAGCTGGTGACCGCTTACGAGTTGCGCGGAAGGAGTTATGTGGAAGGAGTTACGCGGAGCTGCGCAACTCAACTCATAGGCAAGTGATATTGATCCTTTAAGTTGACTTGATAAGCAGTCAAATCTCGGATCAAGGGGGCATCTGTTGGAGCATAAAACTTAGTTAAGGAAAATTGAAGACTGAAGTGAAGTGTAAAGGAGAAAGGAGGTCATGTTGCATGGGATATGACTTGTGCTGGAAGTTGAGTTGCGCGGGACCATGCAACTCATCATAGTTGCGCTGGCCCGCATGTTTACAACCCCAAGTGTAGGGTCGTGATGTAGTAATAATCTCGGTGAGACTGAGGTCGAATCCACTGGGACTAATCTCGTGTGTATTCTAAAAGTAACTAGAACTAGAACTAGAAGAAGATGTGAATCTAAATCTTAATTAATTGAGAGAGTAATTGTGATTAAAGTGATTAAAACAAACAAATTCAAAGGTGGTAATTAGGGTTTCCAAGGATCCACTTGTAGAGATCAAGGAGATCTATGCTTGATTCAAGGACACAACTGGAATCAGAGTCCCATCTTATCCAATTGAAAGATATCTCAGTAAAACCAAATCTGAACTTCCTTTGACCTAATTGTCAATGGATGAGAGGTGTGAGATCTGGAAGTGATTCGATCACAAAACCATGCCCAGGAGACAAGGCAAACAATAGGATTTACCAATCCCACAACCAATTATAAGAGAATTGGGAGGATTAGGCAGGATTCCATCACCCAACCATGCCCATGGGATGATGGTGAATAACAGGATTTCCTAATTTCACAATCTCAATACATGAAAAGAACATACTTAAAGCTATCATAGACTATTGTAATTTAAGTCACAACAAACCATTAAAAACTTAAAGTATTTCTTAAATATCTAACTGGAATAAAAGATAGTTCAACATAAACATGAATCAAAATAATAGAAAACAACCCATCACGCTATAAGCTTCACCTCTTAGCCCTAGCTAAGAGGTTTAGTGTCATGCCCCAAACTCGAAAACCGGACTCACAAAATTCCCGATTGCCGAATCTGATGCCAACAGCCTCCGTAGTACCCCATTCTCGACTCCTGGCACCCATATGCCAGATTCCGATCCTAGGATACTATAAGGAGGATTTTTTATATGATTTTTTTTATAAAGGAGCATAGCCACAAGCATAACCAAGTCACGAAACAACATCACCACATATCCACTATAATAAACCATTTGAGTACAAAGCGGAAAGGGAAATACATAAATGGGGAAAGTGGAAAGCAGATTTATTTTCTATTGCTTTGATAATTCCTACAAGCCCAAGCCCAACACATAAATGGAAACACATACACTCCACTCCAGATTGTTGCCCCAACTAGCATGCACAACCATGCAAGTGGAAAAGACCTCACTACCCGCCTGACCAGTAGTATGCCAATATCTACCCGGCTCATCGATAGCGGACCCATTTACGAGCTGGTTAAACTCAACCTAGCTTTGCCCCCTACCCTCAGGCGAATAAGGCCACACCCCCTTTCAACCGACCATGACATAGTGAGAGACGCGGCCTACTGGTATTTGGCACTCGGGCGCCCATGTATCCACCCGGTCCAGACATTGGAGCATCTCCTGGTAACAAAAGGGTTCTAGGACTTTCACCCAAGGATGTCCTAAGCGCCCACGGTGCTAGAACCAAATATTTTCGGTATTCAATCTTGTGTAACGCCCTGAAATTCGGGGGTCGAGTATGAACTCAACTCCCGAGTTCCAACGCATCACTTATGCAACATACACAATGATGGTTAAATGTTGTCTGAGTTAGCGTAATAAACATGAATGAGATTATACCAAAACAGTAATTCATACTCCAGTTCAATTGTATAAAGGCAAGCGGAAGACTGAAATTGTATATTCAAAATATGTAAAGTAACAAAATTTTGTGAACTTCAGAGTATGAGTACTAACTGAGTACTAATATACATGTAATTGTTTCTAAGTCAAAAAAATCAAAATACAACTATGTAGATAAGCCCTGGAATCCCCGCGATGCAGTCGGCCTAAGCATAGCCGTCAGAGTACTGCATAAAGGAGAACTCCTCCTGATCCTCCTCGAAGTCGAGCTCGGCTCCGAACAGGCGCCATCTACACTGCTGACAGAGTCCGGTGGGTGTTGCAAACACCGTCCCGTAACGTGGGAGTGAGTAGCTAACTCAGTGGAACAATAAAGCATAGGTTAACATGTTATCAAATCAATCAAGCAGTAATGATAACGCAGTACAAATCAAACATTTTTAATTACTCTTGTTAAGTGCAAAAATGATATGACATGATGCTGTATGCCCTTGCCAAACCACCCTCAAGCGACATCATCTTACGTTCGCGAATGCTTACTCCCTCAGTGCGCCACATCTACAAAGCACATGCGGTGCGATGATGCTCATGATTACCAAGTTTTTATTAATTCATTTCAACCAGCAGTATTGGGAAACTAAGGTACCTCCCTTGTATCATTCCCAAACATGATCTATTCTAGGGTCGTCAATCCTAGCTAATCTCATACGATATTATGGTTTGAGAAGCGTAGTGAAGGCATCGCAAAGGGCTCGTCACCCGTCAGCGCGGATACAGATCTCACCGTATGCGGCTCAATTGCTGGCCGTCAGCTCAAGTACATATCTCACCGTACTTTTCAATCACTAGCCGTCACTCAAGTACGGGTCTCACCGTACTCGGCTCAACTCATACTCTAGTTCTTGTGAAAGACTCGTCGCCAATCACGAGACACTTGGAGTATACTCGAAGATACTACGGAGGACTCGTCGCCGTCGTCAAGCACGAGCACGGGTCTCACGTGTACTCGGCTCTCGCCGTAGTATCGACTGACTCGAATATAGTGTCCCATACCACCATAATCGGCTCACGAGTTTGGTTGCGCAATGGTCACTACGGGGAGGCACATGACCCCGGCAGGCCGACATTTAAACGGCTCGACCACGGTGTCCCATACCACCATGCCCGGCTCATGCGTCTTAGCGGATCGAGGTACCATGGTTAACGGGATCGCCACTGGTAAGTTTGGTACCCTAGGTTCAAGCAGTAGCGACCAAACATGGTGAACATACATATACACATATCAGTTTGCTTGACGAGCCTGACTAGCTCGAGCGCACCACAAGTTGAGCGATATGGAGTGCAAAAGCACTCCGTGTGGCCAACCACTATCGCCAACCGAAGTACGACTCGGGTTCGCCAGACACGTCCATTATGGCGATATGAATCTCGGCCACAACCGCAAGTCTGGTACCGAATGTTTGGACTATAGGCATAGACCCAAACTCAAACAGTTGTAAAGCATGGAGTAAAGCATGTTAGCAGGCATATTATAAAGCATGAAGTAAAGCATGTTATAAAGCATGTTATAAAGCATGTTGTAAAGCATGTTATAAAGCACTATACACATAGGGATACAATTACATACGCATCACAAGTGAGTGGTTATAGCGAACCACCGCATAGAGGGGACCCCACATGTCTCTAAGGGAGTCGGAAATCCCATATCAGCACCTCTCTAAGGCACTAACACTCAAACATTTACACACACAAACATCTACGCGAACACTTAGAATACGCTATTCCAACATACACGACGTATGTTAGCAAAAGAGTATTAGGGCTATTCTTTCGCCAAGCGGTTATTTTATCCGCGTATACCATAACCATACAACAAATAATCATGACAATTACATTTCCAAATTTTACACATATACGGTATTTCTAGAATACACAATTTCAACATACTTGTCATTTACAAGGGAACATGTATTTTGGCGATTCCTTTCGCCAAAATAGTATTTTATACATATATTGTATAATCATACATTAAATAAACATGTCATACATTTTCCCAAAAAAAATACATATACGGTATTTCTAGAATATACAATTTCAACATACGTAGCATTTACACATGAACATGTATTTCAGCAATTCCTTTCACCAAATTAGTATTTTATCCATATATCATATAATAATACATTAAATAAACATGTCAAACATTTTTCCAAAAAATATACGTATACGGTATTTCTACGTATACTTAGAGTATGTGAAATTCCAATTTCTACAACGTTAATCGAAACAGGAAACGGAAAGCACTTTGTACATGTGCAATTGCAAGCAGATCATGAATCTACCATTATCTGACATTGAAAGCGTTAAAAACTGTAACTTATACACTTAAAGTCCTCACCTTTGCCTTTTGAAACTCAACGAATCAGCAAGAGTAGTAGAACTTCCGTATACGGGAGATTTCTAGTCTAAAGAGCGGAATCGGTTAGTCGTTACACATCCCACATCGATTCTACCTTAAATCAGACCTAGGGTTAGGGTTTCTTACCTTCAAATGGGATGGATACCGCCGGGAAAGCGCCTAGAACAGGGCGGTGTAGGCCGTGTAACAATCCAACGCAGTAGGAGGAAGATCGGCAACAAAACCCAAGCTCTTATCTCTCTTTTCTCTCTCTCTCGCTAGGGTTAAAATCCCAAATTCGTATGGCTGCGAGAGGGGCTGTTCTAAGCCCCTTTTACAGCCAAAAACATTCTGAAATTAGACTCAGGTTCAAGGGGTATTGCTAATATAGGATATTCGTCACTTTTCTAGCTCAAAAGGGAGGTTCTGGTGGCCCTCCTTGAACCAAACGTCAGACTTAAGCTCACCATCTATGGATCTACGTGGGATTACGTTTTTGACTCGATCGGATTCCCAGATCGCACGTGGCGGACCACTTTCAGTTTGACGGTCAGTGGCCCACGATCAGAAATTCCAAGTACATGTAAATGTTCCTGAAATTTTTCTTAATCCGAGGGTGTAATTTGGTATGATTCTGACGGTCAGGTTGCTTAATACTGACGTGTCAACGAATGATGCCAGATCACTATTCCAGATATTTATTTTGGCATGGGAATAGTATTTTTCACACTCACTCGCTCCGAATCGAAACGAATAGCCGTGGAACATCGAATGGAGCTGATTTTTGAGATGATTGTTAAGCCCAGTGGGGCGGTCCTAGTTCCTTAGCTTCGGGTTAATCGGACTCCCGATGTGCGATCTAGACCTAATACGAAGTTTCGTTTCATTCCCGAGAGCAGACGAGAAATGAGTTTGGTTCTAAACTTTAGGGTAACCTAGCGGCAATGATTCTGCAACTTTTGGGTCTTGCAGATCGTATTGAAAGCGATCCTAACAGATTTCATGGCTAATCGAGTTTAGTACTTAGTTAACTTTGTTAAATTTCTAAAGAATTTAATCCTACGTGATTTCTGGTCGAGGTGGTACTCAGGCCTTTGGAGTTTGTATATGAGGTGATCCAAGTTATGATACTTAACTAGTTTAAGATAGTGTTTAGGGTAAAAGTTCTTAGAAAAATTGGAAGATCAAGGTGGTGAAGGGTGAGATTTGTGAAGGAAATGGGTTCAAAGGCGGCTTTAGACTTTGGGATTTAGTTCTGATAAGTTAATGAAGTATTAGGATCGACCCATTGCCTAAGGACGTCTAATCCCAGGTTGGCAAAAATCTGGGGCGTTACATCTCGCCATCCACGATTTACCTGTGGAGGCCACAACCCTGATATCGCTAGGGTGCCAAGTGATCATATCACATAAAATGCGAGATGCATGAGTCATACCATCCAGTCATGCATCAAACCTGCACGTACTGCGCAATCATGTGGGGAAACTCCGTCTCTCAAGAGTCCCCTAAATAACTCAGCCCAACGGCAAATGCTATGATCAATCATTCCTTACAACAGGCATACATATGATGCGTATGGGCAAGTATCATGATGTAATACTAAGCATGTTCTCGGTATGTCCTATTAGACTAGCATGATTATTAGATAAAAATAATAACCGGCTTAAATACATGGTGGGGTCCACAGAGGGACAACGGATCTAGCCCAAACATTTAGATAGGCTCTAAATAGTGGATATACCAAATCTGATACCACAGATTCTTCCATCTACGGCAATGTGTGATGATGTACTAAACAATGGATGTACCAGACCTGATACCATATATTCTTCCATCTACGGCAAGAGGTGATCCTTATGGCTACACAACAAGGTGGATTGAGAGGGTGAACTATGTACAACAAGTGAGCTTCCTCACCCTCCTCTTATCATGCAATAAACTAGGCCTTCCTATGGGGCTCAATATGAATACATGATGGGCTCCAAGGTTTAGATAATTCCTACGAGGCATGGTGGAAAGCGCCATCATCAATAGGGGCCCAACGGTTTGGGTTAGCCCAATGGGTATTGGTAACATCAGTGGGGACCCAACGGTTTGGGTTAGCCCAATAAGGTAAGGATGGAAATGGGCTTAACAATGGGCTATAGGGAAGTTTACAACGGTGGACATTTAACCACCATTATCCTATGGTGCGGTCCATTTGGGATTGGAATCAGAATCATAATGGGGCCTTAGGCCCTTAAAATCTCTAGAAATAGATGGATAGTGCATGTACTGCACACACATCATGGTGGGCCTCTCAAGGCAGCCCCTTATTGGGCGTATAACTCATACATCATGGTGGGCCTGCATAAGGCGGTCCGTATAAATGAACGGATAGTGTGCATACAACACAGACATCATGGTGGGCCTCACACATCACATGGGCCTCATATATATACAACAAGTGGGCCTCACACATCAGTAAATGGGCCTCACACATGAGCAAGTGGGCCTACACATCATGATGGGCCCCACCAGATGGACAACGTAGATATAGAATACATGCATCATGTGGGCCAACGGGGCATCCCATTGACGGATGGCCTGGATGAAATACAACATGGTGGGTTCCACCGTCCCACCTGCTGGACGGTGCGGATAATACACATACATCAAAGCCCCACCATCCCACTTGCTGGATTGTGTGGATATATTACATACATGGTGGGTCCCATCGTCTCACATGCTGACGGTGTGGATACAACATACATCAGGTGGGTCCCACTGTCCCACATGCTGGACGGTGTGGATATAACATACATCATGTAGGTCCCGCCGTCCCACATGCTGGACGGTGTGGATACAACATACATCAAGTGGGTCCACGTGTACGTGGCCCACCAGTGCTCAGACCAAGCTGATATTGGTGTTTCCCTTCATACAGGCCTGTCTAAAACTAACAGGCAGGTGAGCCGCTGGACGGCTAGTCCAACAAGGTGGGCCCTGTTGCTGGATGGCAAGGGCATCCCAAAATGGGACGGCATGGATACAACACATATATATCAAGGTGTGGTCCACGTGAGTGGGACGCCCCACTTCCAAATTAAGCCAATATTTGTATTTTCCCTTCGTCCACGCCTGGCCGAAAATGGGCAGCAAGGTGGGTCGGCTGGATGTGGTTGCAATATGGGCCCCAGTTTGGGCAGCAAGGGAGTCCCACTTGGGTGGACAGCATGGATGAAACTCATGCATTGAGGTGGGCCATCATCAGGGGAAAGAGAGAGATAGAGAGAGGAAGAATCTCATAGTGGAGGGAGCTCCACCACCATGAGCGCCCTAGTAATACAATGCATACGTCAAGATGGGCCCCAAAATTGTGTGTTCCTCAAAACAGCAAATCAAGGTGGGGATACCATCCCCACCATAAAATCAAGGGTCCAGATGATCCTCTACATATAGATTATTAAATAAACATGGTGGGCCATTGGCCACACCTTGGATCCAAAATGGGATCCATACAATTAATCGGTGGGCCTCACTTGTTCCATGCATCAAAATCAAGATCTAGTCCTATGAACACCCACCTATAGTTCTTCTTCTTGGCTCCTTGAAATACTTGGCTTTTAAGCTCTCTTATCAATGGTGGATGATGGAGTTTAGATGGTTGGATGGTGAGATTTGGGGTAGGAAAATGGATCTTGAGCTTGGGTTTTTTTTCTCTCCTTAGGATTTTCTTCTCTTGGTCGCTAGGGAATTGGTAGAGAAATGAGTTGGAATGAGTGAAAGATGGGAGGTGTAAGGAGGGAGGGATGGGGTGAAAGGATGGGGTGAAAGGTATGGTGGTGTAAGAGGAGTGACATGAGAGTTGACTTTGGGGTGAAAGGTATAGTGGTGTAAGAAAGGATGGGGTGAAAGGTATGGTGGTGTAAGAGGAGTAACATGAGAGTTGACTTTGGGAATGGGTTGCTATGCCTTGTTGGTAAGAGAGAGATGGGCTAGGTATGGGTTCTACTTGACTAGTGATGTGATAGGTTGGGTAGAGATTCCTCTCTCGGGATTCACAACACGCGGTTTTCCTTGAAATATACACGGGCCCACAACTCCTAGCCTAAACATCACATTGGTGTGCAAGATGCGGTGTTGGAACAGCGGCGACAGCACGGTTGCTAGGGTATAGGTTTCAGGTTGAGTCAACTCAGATCTTTGGAATGTGACTTAAGGTCACCTACAATCGCTGTCTACAGGTCACGGGTCACCGAAATTCGTCAGAGAGGATCACGGGAGTTGGTGGAATGGTACGGTAGTAGGATACGGGCCTTACATTTAGCCAACCATAGACATGATTAAACCAAAATCTCTTAAGAAAAGCATAAAAACGACTAAGGAAAAAGAAGAAAAATACTTGGCGATGACTTCTCCGTGCTTTTACTCCACTCCTCAAACCTTAGAAGATGCTTAGGGATGTCGTGAGGACTCCTATTTATAGTTGTGCATCACCTCCTTTTGCACCGAGTTGAAAAATTCTGAAAACCGCCTCAAATTTAAGTAGTCTACGCAACATCTACATAACCTTCGACTAGTTGAGGATCACCTTCGACTGGTCGAGGATGACTCGAATTTAGAGAATTTTTTCACTGGAGTTTGAGTCGAGCAGGAGTTTTTAATTGGTTGAAGATGGGCTTAAACTAGTCGAAGGATGCATATTTTTAGGGTTCCTTTTCTTCACTTCAACTTTTCAATGCTCTTCATTCCTCACTAAGTTTTCTTGGATCTTGGCATGTGAATTCTTCATTCTTGGTCTCACAAGATCCATCATTGGCTTTGGTGATTCGTGAGCATTAAATCTATGCTTTTAGGATCATTTTCAATCAAAGCTCTTAAATTCACCTTGCAACACAAACATGATTAAAATAGAACATTAAGCATTATCATGCTCATAAAACCAAGTAATAGATGGGGGATAATATCTAATATTTTATCCTCAACACTGCGCAACTCTCCGAAGGGACGATCGGATTGAGGATGTCCAAAGTGATGTGAAGTGGGGTCCATACCACGGGATTCAAGGATCCACAAGTGTAGAGGCCTATAAATACCCCCTGTTGAGGCACAAAAAATATTCCATCTCATTACATGTCCATTGCATTGGTCAGAGAATTCCATGGTGCGAATCCTTTCCAGGGTTGTGCACTCCTTATTTTGGTAAAAAGGAGTGAATGGGGGTATTTTGGTAAAAAGGAGTGAATGGGGCTATTTTGGTAAAAAGGAGTGGATGAGTATTGCCTTATATGGAGGAAGAAGTGGTTGTACACCACTATTTAAGGAAGAAGGTTGGATGTTGTGTGAAGAAAGAAGTGGAGATAATCACCACTATTTAAAGAGTGAGGGGCCTAGGATGCCTATAAATACCCCTCCCCATGCCTCATTTGGGGGTTGGTTGGAAGACATGATGGAAGCTAGGAGAGAGAGAGGGAGCATTGTAGAGCCTTTGCGCCATCCGCGCAAAGGAAAGAGTCTTTGCGCCATCTACACAATGAAAAGAGGGAGAGAAACCTCTTGCACCGTCTGCGCAATGAAAAGAGGGAGAGAAACCTCTTACGCTATCCGTGCAATGGAAATGGCCTGGGCGCCACTTTATGTGGGAGCCTATCTTAAAGACAAGCCTTTGCGCCATCCGCGCAATGGAAATGGGAGCAAACCCCAGGGCGCCACTTTATGTGGGAGCCTGTCTTTGCGCCATCCACGCAAACTCTTCTAGAGAGAAATCCCCTTTGCGCCATCCGTGCAATGTGTCCAGAATAAAGCCCTCTTGCGCCACTTCCTAAGGAAGAATGTCTTGTAGTCTTCTCCATGTGCCACTTCATGTGGAATAATGTCCAGACAAGAGGCTTTTTATGTCTTGAAAAACCCTTTGCGCGAGCCGTGCAACCACTTTTACAAAGAAAATCCATTGCGCGAGCCGTGCAACCACTTCTGCAAAGAAAACCCTTTCCGCGAACTTGCGCAACCACTTCCACAAAAAAACCCTTTGCGCGAGCTGCCCAACCATTTCTGCAAAGAAGCCTCTGCGCCACTTTGTGTGGAGGCATGTCCAAGAGAACTTTCCTTTTGCCACTTCTCTCTCTCCTTTGTCTTAATGTAAGGCTTTTGTTGTCCCGAAGCAAGTCCCATGCACCACTTTGAGAGGAGTTTGTCTTAATGCAAAGCTTTTGTTGTCCTGAAGCAAGTCCCATGCGTCACTTTGAAAGGAATATTGTCAAGACAGAAGCCTCTTGCACCATATTCTATGCTCTCTTGTCTTAATACAAGCATTATGTGCCATTCTCCTTGGAAGTCTATCTTGAAGTAAGACTTGTGCACTCCACCTTGACTAAAGCTTGTGTGCCCCACTTATGATGGAGGGTCTCAAGGAGCTCACAGAGGAGAGAGAAATGTGAAACATAGAGAAAGAGTTCCAGGAGAAAGAAAACTTGTTTGTACGATTGGAAGGATGAATGGAAGGACGATTAAAACCTATTGCGCAACCAAATCAAGTCTCTTCAAATCCGCACAACCCATCCGCCTTTGTGATGAACATCAAAAGCATTGAAATGCTGTCAAAATCACCATCAAACTGCCTTCTATTTCATTCATTGCGTTGTATTGATTGTACTCTGTTTTCAGAATCAAGGCAATCCGAGGATGTAAATGAACTCAAAATGAATAGATATCTTGCGATCATTGTTCTCTCATTAGTTCTTTGTTATTATTGAATGAATCCCCCAAATTAAACGCATTCGTTTCTTGTCAAAACAAAATGGCGACTCTACTGGGGATTTCTTTTCAATGATAATTTAGAAAATATTCAGAGAACATTTATCATTTTTTGGAGTTTGTATAGATGTCAAAATGGCAAATCTCAGTGGGAACATCCTCCCCTTCATCTCTAAAAATAAAGTACGATTTTATTTAATCAAAATAACTAATACTTTGTTCTGAATAACAAGTATATTGCAATGACTTTTCTCCCGAATAACTGTAACATCCTGACTCTCATAACCCGAGGATGATTGCTCGAGTATGAGAATCCGAGGGTTACGACTTGGAATGAAATTACCATTCATCTACTTTCTCACACATTTCATAACATCAAAATATAACTAATGTATAGATCATAAAAGAGTTCAACATCTATGAGTGGAAGTAAAGCAGTAAAGCAAGATCCCACATTAAGGGATTTTTAATTACAATTTTCAAACTAAAACAAAAGGAAATAGTTCGGAAGCATGAAAGTAAATAAATCTCATATTATTAGTTGAGCTCCAATGGCTCAACCATATTAGTGTATGGTCCTTCCTCTCCGTACTCCTCATCCGCTACACCAGGGGTTCCATAGGCGCCACCTTCCTCCGTCATACCTGTATCTATTTGATGCAACTGCACTATTGGGTGAGTAAAAACTCAGTGAGAATTTCCCTCAAGGATTCATGCATACCATATCATTCCAAAACAGTTTAAACTAAACATAATCAATCATACGAGGATAATGTGAATTTAAATATAAATGTATGGATGAATGAATGTATGCTCAAGTCACAGAACTGGGGATGCACATCCAGCTGTCAAAATAAGGATTGCCCAAGGAGAACTAGCCACTTGAAAAAGTACACATAGGTAATCCTAAGGAGATCTAGTGACCTAGAAAAGACCATGAAATATAGATCGCCCAAGGAAAACTAGTCACCTGGAAAAGTATATATAGGTACGCCCAAGGGGAACTAGCCACCCGGAAAAGACCATATAATATAGATCGCCCAAGGAAAACTATTCACCTGAAAAAGTACACATAGGTACGCCCAAGGAGAACTAGCCACCCGGAAAAGAGCATGTAAAGCAAGAGTGCCCAAAGTGGCACAAATGCACATGCTCTGGGAGTTTAACTGAAGTGACAGGACATATAACAATTTAAACAGAGTGTGGCTTACATTGAGCACTTGGAAAATCTCATATGTCATGCGGGGATGTCATGCCCTATGATACTCATGTCCACCCTATATGATTAACAAGGTTGCTTTCATAGACGTCGACAAGGATCACAGGATATTAAACATGCAAGCATGATTTCAATCATAAATTCATTTACATTTCTCTAGGTCCAAATGAGGTCTTGAAAGTGCCCTAGTTTTTTAATTAGCGTGAGTGTTGAGTCAGCTAGATAGAGAAGCTCCATAGGAAGATCAATCAAGCGTTTGCCTTAACTGGATGTGTGCCCGAAGTTACCACAGGTAAACCTTAGCCTCACATCCCATGTCCCAAAACACCAGGTAATTAAAACCTTTAAAATTGATTAGAATATCATAGGGTTTTTGGGTTAGAAAATATTTTCAAACTTCAGAAAAATCTCTAAGTTTTCTACCTCTATCAATTTATCAATAGACTGATTGATATAATTTAATAGTGTTATCGATGTCCTCGAAGCTCACTCAATATTATTGAAATGAGGACATAAGATGTCCAGCAACCACATATAGCTCTGGACGGAATTATTGATGTATCGGTAGCCATATTGATAACATCGAAATTTGAATCTCGAGTCTATCGAAGTTGACTCGATAAAATCGACATCATATATGTTGTGTCCAAAGTTTTGCTAAGGAAAATTATGAAATCTTCGATATATCGAAGTACTCCTCGATATCTTTGGAATTCAAATTTCAATAATATGGAAGCCCTTCGATGATATCGGATTGGACACACTGTTATCCAACAATATTTTTAAGTCGTTTTATCTTGGATCGAGGGTCACAGATAGAATCGATATTTAAATATCAATCATATTGAGGCTGGGTCGATTGCATCGAGAATGGACATAAACTCTCTAGAAAGCTTACTGAAAAATCCTTTCGATTTATTAATGCATCGACACTGTTATCGATATCATCGATATTCAAATTCCGATGATATCAGTGTGTCTCGATCATACTTTTGACCTGAAATATTTTAAAGACAATTCTCTCTCATTTTCAAATGTCAAGGAATCGATCCTCGTGTCGATGAAATGGAAGTTCGAAATCCGATGACATTGACAAAGGTTTCGATTCCCTCGACCAGCTGGCAAAATGTTTCAAAAGAGTTTGACATTTGAGTTTGTGTTATTGAGCAGCCAGTCGATGCGATCGAGAGTATACGCTCGATGATATCGACCCTGCTCGATGATATCGAAATCTGTCATAAATGTGACCGTTTTATATCCGTTGGAACCTTTTGCCTATTTGTAGAGAGCTTGTTCTTAGTTGCTGGTAGAGAAAGAAGAGAGTGCTTTTGAGTGTTTAACCTTAGATCACATACGCAAACCCTTTTCACTCATGGAAGTTCATCCTCCAATCCACCCTTATCATTGACATTCAATAGAGTGGATTGGGGAATGAACTTCCGCATTCAAGGATCCTCCAGCTACCACCTTAATGGCAAATCATTAAGCTGAGATGCCTTGAATGCATAGATGATTGGAATTG
This sequence comes from Magnolia changhungtana, assembly GCA_030180095.1. NCBI lineage: Eukaryota > Viridiplantae > Streptophyta > Magnoliopsida > Magnoliales > Magnoliaceae > Magnolia > Magnolia changhungtana. The sequence continues at coordinate 4,218,796 of JASAUF010000160.1, forward strand.
CTCTATATCCCTTATAGGAAAATATTTAAGAGAGTAGGATTCCATCATAACCTTGACCCAACCCATCACCATGTATTGGTACATCTTCTGAGTTACGGTTCAAGGAAGCAGAAGATTCTTCATCAACAAAGGAGGAGATCTTCGACAAGGCGCTGAATGGGGTTCATCTACTTATCTGTAAGTCATTAGAGTCCAGAGGACCCTTGTGATCATTCCTTCTGTAGGATTGGGTCTAAGGTGTTTCTCATCCCTTGCAAGCCCTTGTAGGAGGCCTCCGGCGGGAGTGTACATGATGGGTGCTTTGTGTTGACCCTTGCTCTGTGGAGATCATAAACTCTTAGGTCCTTATAGTAGGTCCTTGACTAGGGTGGTCTAAAAGTTGGGTGCTTTGTGTTGACCCTTATTCGTGGGAGCATAAACTTGTGAGGTTCCTTGAGTGGATCCTTGGCCAGTGTACCTAAAATCGGGTGCTATGTGTTGACCCTTGCTCGTGGGAGCATAAACTTGTCATGTGGACATGCTATGTCAGCCTAGGTGTAGGTTGTACTGGTTAGAGGTGAACTTGATTTAAAACCTCCGGTTTGAGGTGAACCTATTGTGAAACTTCCTTAGTGAAATTCGGTACACTCAAGGGTTGAGTGCATCTGCCGGGAGTGGAGTAGATAAGTAGTCGAACCACTATAAAAATGACTGTATTTGTGATTAATATTTGTCTTTGATTACTTGTGTGATTTCTTTTAATACTTTCATAATTGAATATCTAAGATCACACCTCACACATACTCACATCCATCATAATCTACAAAATGTATCTTATTCATCTGTCAAATAACATTATGATTGGATCCTCTATTTGGCTTGGAAGCCATTAGAGTTACTTTGTAGAAATCCTGATTCATGCATATTTTCTCAGGACGTGTTTGATAGGATTTTAAATAACCATAAAAAATTTAAAAAGTCCTATTCACCCCCCTCTAGGACATATTGGCATATTCCTACTTCAACTAAAGCGCTCATTACCGTAATTTCAATTGGTATCAGAGTGGGTCTCTTTTAAGGGCTTCACTGCCTAGAGAGTGATCTTGACTAGAGTTGGTAATATGGCAAAGGAAAGGGCTCATCAGTCTCTAGACCTCCGGTATTTGATGGATCATATTATGCATACTAGAAGGCTAGAATGCATTACTTTCTGAGATCTTTGGATCATGATGTTTGGGATATAGTTGAAAGAGGATATGTGTCACCATCTGAACAAATAGTATTGAAAATGGCACAACTATCACCAAACCAAAATCCAAAGAAAAGTGAACAACATTTGATAAAGAAAACCAAACTGCTGAGGTTAAAGCTATGAATGTTATCTACCGTGCTGTGTCCCAAGATATTTTCAATCCAATCAGTATGTGTGGGACAGCCAAAGAAGCATGGGATTTGTTGGAAACTACCCATGAAGGGATAAGCACTGTGAAGAGATCTAAATTACAACTCCTAACATCACAGTTTGAAAGTCTCAGAATGGAAGAGCATGAGACCTTCATGGAGTTTTTCATACAACTAAATATCATTTGCAACTCCATGGGTGGATTAGGTGAGAAAGTTCTGGTCCTAAAAATTTGTAGGAAAATACTAAGATCATTACCGGAACGGTTCGATCCTAAAGTAATAACCATTGAAGAGTGTAAAAACATAGATGAAATGAAAGTAGAAGAACTGGTAGGTTCCCTACAAACATTTGAACTACTGTAATGCCCTGATATTCGAGGGTCGAGTAGCAACTCAACTCTCGAGTTCCAAAACATCACTTATGTAACATAGATAATGATGATTAAATGTTGTCTGTGTTAGTGCAATAAACATGAGTGAGATTATACCAAAATAGAAATTCATACTCCAGATCAATTGTATAAAGGCAAGCTGAAGACTGAAACTGCATATAATTGTATGTAAAAGAAACAAAACCATCTAAATCTCCAGAGTATGAACCCAACTGAGTCACCATATACATGTATCTATTTTACGATCAAAATGTCAAAAGTATAACTAGAGAAGTAAGCCTTGTAAGTCCCGTCGATCCAGGCAGTCTAGGCAAAGCCACCAACATACTGCATATATGAGAAGTCGTCCTAGTCCTCGTCGTAGTTCGGCTCAGCCTCCTGATTCGTCACCTCATCTGCACCTAAGACAGAGTCTGGTTGGTGTGTACAACACTGTCCCGTAACGTGGGATTGAGTAGCTAACTCAGTGGAACAATAAAGCTTAGGTTAACATGTTATCAATTCAGTCAAGTAGTAATGATAAAGCAGTACAATCGAACAATCCTAACTACTCTTATTACTGTAAGTATGAAATGCAGTCATAATGCATGCCCTCATCGACATACTCCCTCATGCGACACCATCTTACGTCCGCGGCATGCATTCATTCCTCAGTGCTCCACATCTTCCAGGCACATGCAGTGCGATGATGAGCATGATTACCGAGTTGTTTTTAGTCCATTTCAAACAGCAGGATTGGGAAACTAAGGTACCTCCCTTGTATCATTCCCAAACATGATCCATTCTAGGGTCATCAAACCTAGACAATCTCATACAATAGTGTGGTTCTAGGGCGCTGCAAAGGCTGTCAGGGCTGTTACACGTAACCGTTACACCACTCCCCCATCACCTTTTTAACGGTACGTCACTAAATTGAAATAGGCCTAGTTCATACTCTATTCACCGCGGCAAAACTTGTCGCCTCACCGCAAATCCAGAGTATGCTCGAGATTACTACAAAGGGCTCGTCACCAATCAGTGTAGGCCGACAGCTCGAATACAGTATCCCATACCACCGTATTTGGCTCACGAGTCAGGGTTGCTCACTGGTCACTACGGGGAAGCACGTGGCCCCAACGTAGGCCGACAGCTCGACCATGGTGTCCCATACCACCATGCCCGGCTCATGAGTCTTAGCGGATCGAGGTACCAAGGTTAACGGGGTTACACTGGTAAGTTTGGTACCCTAGGTTCAAGCAGTGGCGTCCAAACATGATGAACATACATTAGACAGATCGGGTTACTTAACGAGCCAGACTAGCACGAGCGCACCACCAGCCGAATGACATGAAGTGCATAAGCACTTCGCGTGGCCTAACCACTGTCGCCAACTGAAGTACGACTCGGGTTCGTCAGGCACATCCTTCGTGGCGAAATGAATCTTAACCACGAACTCAATTCTGTTACCAATTGTCTGGACTATAATCATAGCCCCAATCACAATCAATCCTTATTCAGAAGCATGTGGAGTAAAGCACAATAAACAAAGTAATTCAAGCATGTTACAAAGCACAATTTAAACAAGAAATACAAACACATATATTTCATCGTAAGCGATTAAATTAAACAACCAATCATAGAGGAAATCATATACGTTTCTAAGGTAGTTGAGAATCCCATCTCAACACCCACCTAAAGCACCATCATCCAAGCACTTACTCTCACAAGCATTTTCACAAACACTTAGAATACACTATTTCAACATACATAGCGTATATTAGCAAAACATGTATTAGGGCAAACCCTTTCGCCAAGTAAGTATTATACACATATATAATATGTTCATACAGTAAATAATCATGGCAAACACATTTCTAAAATTTATACGTATACGGTACTTTCTACAAATACTAGGAATACAATATATTCAACATAGTTATCGTATAACCGAAATGCGAAACGGACAGTACTTTGTACATGTGCAATAACATACAGATCATGAATCTATCATTATCTGACATTGAAAGCGTTGAAAACCGTAACCTATACATCTAAAGTCCGCACCTTACGCCGCAGAAGCGTAAAGAACGCGATCGATTTGCTAAGCTTTCGTATACGGCTATTCGGCAACCTAGAGAGTGAAATAGGTTAGCTATTTCATCACGTACAACTATCAAAACTCCAAATCAGTTTAGGGTTAGGGTTTCTTACCTAGAATTGAAGCTGAAAATCACCAGGAAAGTGATGAGAAGTGAGTGATGAAGCTTATGTAGCGGCAGGGAAAAAGTGTAGGAAGAATCCTCCCACAACTCTCTCACTTTCTCTCTCTCTCTCTCTCTTCTCTCTCTCTCCTAGGGTTTTTCTCAAATTCGTATGGCTGAATGAGAGAGGATTTTAAGGTCCTTATATAGCCTAAAACTGCACCAAAATAGATCTAAGGTCAAGGTATACTTATGTTATATCCAAAGTAGGCCAGTTTCAGCTCAATGGAGGACTTCTGACGGGCCCCCTTGAGCCAAAGGTTGGACTTAAGCTCACCAACCTTGGATCCAGGTGGAGTTAAGTTTTCGTTCTAGCCGGATTCCCAGATCACGCGTGGCGGACCAGTTTCGGTTCAACGGTCACTGAATCTCCATCGGGGATTTCAAGTACACTGCCATGTATATGAATTTTTTCCTGATCCGAGGGTGTATTTGGGTCAGATTCCGACAGTCTGATTGCTTGTAATCGGCCCGCAAACATCAAGTCTCAGATTACTTAATTTCTTAAGAAAACTAGGTTTTCTCACACTCATCGCTCCGGACTCAAGCGAATAGCCGTGGGACACTGTCTGGATTTGATCTCCGAGATGGTTGTTAAGCCCAGCGAGACGGTCCTAAGTCTATAACTTCGTATTATTCGGACTTCCGATGCGTGGTCCAGATCTGATACGGAGTTTCAATGTGCTCCCGAGAGTAGTCGGGTAATGAATTTGATCCTAGATTTTAGGGTAATGTAGCGTCAACGATTCCACATGTTTTGGGTCTTGCAGATCGTATTTAAAGTGATTCAAGCGGATTTCATTGCTAATCTAGTTTAGCACTTAGTTAACTTTGTCAAATTTCTAAAGGATTCTAATCCTAAGTGATTTCTGGTTGAGGTGGTACTCGGGCCTTTATACGAAAATTTTCGAGTCGTTACAATCTACCCCCCTTAATGAAAAATTTCATCCTCGAAATTAGTACCTTTTCGTACTCCTCGAGGAGCTGAGGGTAGTTCTTTCAGATCTCGGCTTCTGTCTCCCAGGTAGCTTCCTCCTCTGTATGATGCGTCCACAATACCTTCACGAGTGGAATCACCTTACTGCGCAACACCTGCTCATTCTTGTCTAGGATACGTGTCGGACGCAGTACATATGTAGCATCGTCGCTTAACTGCACCTGCTCCTAATGGATGATGTGTGAAGGATCAGGGACGTATTTCTTCAGTATAGATACATGAAATACGTTGTGCACGCCCGTGAGTGGTGTAGGCAAAGTGAGACGATATGCCACCACACCCACTTGCTCAAGTATCTGAAACGAACCAATGAATCGTGGCGTAAGCTTCCCCTTCTTCCCAAACCGAAGAACTCCCTTCATAGGGGAAACTCTAAGGAATACATGATCTCTTACCTCGAACTCAAGCGGTCACCGTCTCGTATCGGCGTAACTGTTCTGCCTGCTCTGTGCTATAAGAAGTCAACGCCTGATAATGTCGATCTTCTCTGAGGTCGCCTGTACCAACTCTGGGCCAATCAAACTGTGCTCGCCAACCTCAGCCCAGCAATATGGTGCCCTGTATACAAGGCCTCATATGAAGCCATGTCAATACTCACCTGGAAGCTGTTGTTGTACGCGAACTCTGCATAAGGAAGACAATCATCCCAACTGTCCTTGAAGTCCAAGACACAGGCCCGCAACATATCCTCTAAAATCTGGTTCACCCGCTCTGTCTGCCCGTCGGTCTGAGGTTGAAACGCAGTACTGAACTTCAATTTCACACCCATCGCTTCCTGGATACGAGTCCAGAAGATAGACATGAACTGTGCATCTCTGTCTAACATGATCTCTAGGGGAACTTCATGCAGATGCACAATCTCTCTGATGTACAGCCTAGCCAGCTCGTCTGTAGAGTTCGTGACTCGGATAGGGAGAAAATGGGTCGATTTGGTCAACCGGTCCACAATCACCCAAATGGAATCATGTCCCTTCCTCGTCTTCGGCAGCCCCGATATGAAATCCATGGAAATGAAGTCCCACTTCCATTCAGCTATGGGATGGGCTGAAGCAGTCTAGGAGGTCAGCGATGTTCTGCCTTGACCTGCTAGCACATTAGACAACGAGAAACATACTCTACTATGTGGGTCTTCATGCCGTCCTACCAATAAGACCTTCTCATATCCTGATACATTTTCATGCTACCAGGATGCATCGTAAGCTTCGTATTATGGGCAGACTCGAGAAGCTCCTGTCGCAAGTCATGAATGTCAGGGACGCATAGGCGGCCACGGTATCGTAGGCCCTCATCTGTGCTAACTCTTCACTCAGAGTCCTCGGCGTTGCTAGCTTGCTCTCGAAGCTCAGACAACCGCTCATCGCCCTTCTGGGCCTCGATAATCCTATCATCAATAAGTGGCCACACTCGAATGTGTGCGACACACTCAAATGGCTCCTCCATGGTGAGTTTCTGCTCGAAGTCCCGCATGAACTCTAACATATCCCACTTTGCTATCATCAGTGGAGCCGCAAATGCAATAGCCTTGTTATGACTCAACGCATCTGCCACAAGGTTGGCCCTGCCAGGATGGTAGGAGACCTCGAACTTGAAGTCCTTCAAGGTTTCCATCTATCTGCGCTGCCTTGTATTCAAGTCTCGCTGTGTGAATATATACTTAAGGCTCTTGTGGTCGCAGAAAAGCTCGAACTCCTCTCCGTAGAGGTAATGTCTCCAGAGCTTTAATGCAAAGATGACAGCTGTTAACTCAAGATCGTGTGTACGGTAATTCTCCTCATGCTTCCTTAATTGTCTCGAGGCATACGCAATCACCCTATCCTTCTACATAAGGACACAACCCAAACTAACGTGAGACGCATCAGTATATATAGTGTACTTAATCCCTTGCTCTAGCAATACTAGCACAGGGGTGGACGTCAGTCTGTCCCTCAGCTCCTGAAAAGATACTTCTGCCTTCTCATTCCAGGAGAACTTCAAATCCTTACACGTCAACTATGACAATGGCCTGGCTATCTTCGAGAAGTCCCGAATGAAGCGTGGATAGTACCCTGCCAGGCCAAGAAAACTCTTCACCTCGGTAACTGAGCCAGGCTGCTTCCAATCCTGAACCAGGGCTACCTTAGTAAGGTCCACAGCTATCCCATCCTTGGACACTACATGTCCCAGGAACTTGACTTCCTCCTACCAGAAGTCACACTTCTTATACTGCGCGAATAACTGGTTTTTCCTCAGAGTATCCAACACTGCTCTCAGGTGCACCTCGTGCTCTTCCCAACACGTGGAATATATCAGGATGTCATCAATGAATACGATGATGAATCGGTATAAGAATGGCCGAAATACCCTGTTCATCAAGTCCATGAATACGGCCGGTGCATTCATAAGACCGAACGACATCACCAGGAACTCGTAATGCCCAAAACAGGTCCTGAAAGTTGTCTTCTGCACGTCTTCATCTCTGACGCACAACTGGTGGTACCTTAACTGCAAGTCGATCTTCGAGAAATACCTTGCCCCCTTCAACTGATCAAACAGGTCATCTATCCTGGGCAAAGGATACTTGTTCTTCACAGTGACTTGGTTCAACCTACGGTAATCAATACACAACCGTAGTGAGCCATCCTTCTTCTTCACAAACAGTACAGGTGCTCCCTAGGGAGATACACTAGGTCGTATAAAGCCCTTCTCTACCAGCCCATCAATCTGTTTTCACAGTTCCTCCATCTCACACGGAGGCATACGATAAGTCAGCAGAGAAATGGGTGTCGCACCGGGTGTAAGATCAATGGTGAAGTCGATCTCGTGCCGAGGAGGCAAACCAGGGATTGTCTCAAAGACATCCGCAAAATCCTGGACTACAGACGTCTCTACAAGTACCGAACCATCAATATCCTTCAGTGAAGAAGCGTAACATCTCAACCAAGTAGCGTGACTGACCTAAACAGGAAAGGTAAAGGTCGTGCCATCAAGTCCATAGGCTGTCACCACCCTAGTCTCGTAGTCGATCTTTGCTCGCATCTCAGTGAGCCAATCCATACCGAAGATAATGTCATAATGGAATAGGGGGATGACGATCAGGTCAAATAACCCTCACTCCTCTCATAGGAGCATAACTAAACCCAGTCGCTTGACTGCCATGCATGAAATCATAGAGGTAGTGGACCCAATGTCCACCAATAAGAAGACGGGAGTACCTTGGACGTGTGCAGTGACCTCGAAGGCCATAGGCGCTGAAGGTGTTGTCTCCTGTTCCTCTACCGTAAGCGCATAAACACCCACCTACTGAGATCGATTAGGCTGAGATACCATGGGCCATTGAGGCAACCTGAAGCGTGGTGTAGGAGGTCTGAAGGATGGGTGCGCAAGTGCAATTCGTAGTGGTGGAGCCGATAAAGCCTGAGGGTGTGGGCGATCAATCTTCTGCAACGAAGAGAACCCGTTATCCCTCATCCGCGCAAAACAGCTCCCAGTAGGATGACCCAGTTTCTAGCAGTATGTACAGGTCACAACAGGGCACCTCATCAGAGCCACTGGTGCCGCGATCCTGGAGGTGAATCAGTACGAGACCTCTTGCTGAGGAAAGGCCTACTCAACGTATCCAGTCATGGCCTAGGCAACGTAGGGCCACGAGAGTGTGTCAAACAGTCTACATCCTACTCCGCCTGAATGGACATATGAATCAACTCCGCATAAGATGGTATGCGGATACAGCACATCTTCGACCGGATGTCAGGTCGCAAGCCCTCAGAGAAGCGTCGAATCCGCATCTGCTCATCAGCAAGTATAGTCGGACCAAAGCAGCCCAACTCAATAAAGTGATGCTCATACTCTGTAATTATCATGCCTCACTGTCTGAGGCGCAGAAAATCATTCTTCCTCTCGTGTCGATAGGCCTGAGGGTAATATTTCTCATGGAAACGGAACTCAAATGCTGCCCAGGTCCACACATATCCCACTACAACGGTCCGCAGTATGCTGTCCCACCATAAGCTAGCCTCCTTCTCGAACATGAAGGCGGCTAACTCAACCTGTTCAGCCTCAGAACAATGCAGCATCTTCAGTACCTTCGAGATGTGGTCTAACCAGTACTCATCCTCCTCGGGTCTGTGAGAACCCGTAAAAGTCGGAGGCCTCAAGCGCTGGAATCGCTCGAGTAGACTGCGAATACCCACGTCTCCCATAAGGTACGCAATAGGTGTGGACGGAGGCACATCCTCAGCCTGAGCAGGAGGCTCTGTAGGCCCTGCAGGACGTGTAGATGGCGAAGGTGGTGTCGCACTCCCACCCTGAGATGATAAGACCGCAAGAAGCTACTGGTGCTGCTGCTGCATCAGCATCATCATCTGCTCAAACCTGTCAGTAGGTGGAGCAGCCTGCCACTCATACAGTTTCGAAGAGGATGCCCAGTTCTGCTCGTGAACCGGGGGTGTATAAGGTGGTAGTCCACCAGTAGGACCAGCAGAAGGCTGATCTGAGCCTAAACCTCGGTCCGTAGGACCACCCTTGCAGGAAGGAGTCTGGTCCATAGAGTTAGTGAGCAAGAGGGGTGTTGTGCTCCTCGTATAATACCGTGGCATGCCCTATACAACATAAGGTGCAACGCATGTAAGACGAAGTATAGCAACACAATACCTAATCACTTAAGCATTTCCCACACATCATAGCAAAAGAAGCTGTATGCTTTTCATTTACCAAAATTGTCACAATACATGGATAACAGCGTTACATAAATCATGATTGAAGATGCATGTGAGCTAATTACAACCAAACTTCAAATACTTAAACATACTACTAACTACTACTACATTCATCAACATGAAAACATAAACCGCCTAAAGCGGTAAGCAAAACAAACTACAAACAATAGCATGGATGACTAGGCATCTGAGTCAGGAGATGGAGGAGGAGCATCCTTGTCCCGTACATAGCACAGGATAGTCCTCAATGTGCGAGACACCTTCTTAAAACTCTACTTCATGAAGGCTTCGGTCACCTCAAGCTTGGCTCGAGTCTCACCAAGCTCGGCCCGAACCTGCCCAATCTCTTGCCGCAGGGGGGCTTGGCCCTCCTCAATGTGAACCATATGAGCATCCCTCACAGCCTGAGCAGTGTCTGGCTCTGGTGCTCCAGGAGGAGAGCTCTCCTCAGTATCCTGAGCCTCTTCTTCTTCTTCCTGTATCTCATCACCTCTTTCTTCTTCGCTTCCTATCTCGAGGTCAATACTCTCCTCACCTGCGCTATCCGACTCTTCTCCAGACTCGTCAAGTCGGGCTTGCCGTTGTTGAGGGCTGATCTTCATGTTGTTAAGCGTAGCCTCACTTATGACCCGGACTGGTGCAAGGTCTTCCATGTTAAGCCTATAGCCGACATCTCGAGCCATCTTGCATATTAGGCGGCCAAATGGGAGCAAGAGGTCGTTCCTGACAGATCGAATGACCTGAACTATCTAAAGTAGGACGAACGTGGGCAGGCATAAGTTGTCCCCATGTCCAATCCTGTATAGGAAGTCCACCATCAACTGAGTACACTCCGTGCGATTACCCCACCGTGGATACACATTATATGTGAAAATGTGGTGAAGCAAACGGAAGTCATCTGTCAACTTTGACGACAAAAGATAGTTTCCTTGTGTCTAAGAAACCCATCGACCATAAAGGTATTGCGTACGACGATCCCTTTCTCGCACACTCTTGAAGAAGTTATCATTAGGAAGCACTTCACCACGGGGGATCTTCATAATCCGAGCCATTTCAACCATAGTGATTGTGCGTACTATGCCCCTCACAGAGACAGTGAACTGGAGAGGCTCCAACGGTGGGTCTATGATATTGGTGTAGAAGGCATGAACCGTGTTCTCACATGCAGGAGACTCACCTTCAAATATAGGACCCCATCCAATATCCACCAAGCGGTCTATCATCGCGTGTAGCCCAAACATCCTCTCATCCATGTGAGCTTCAAACACAATCTTACGGTCAGCAAAATGACCGTATTCGAAGCTTATCGAACAAGCATTTCTGATCAGAAGTTGGGGATCTAGGTCTCGCTTGGTGAACAATCCTATATAGGAAGTCCACCATCAACCGAGTACACTCCGTGCGATTACCCCACCGTGGATACACATTAAATGTGAAAATGTGGTGAAGCAAACGGAAGTCATCTATCAACTTTGACGACAAAAGACAGTTTCCTCGCGTCTAAGAAACTCATTGACCACAAAGGTATTGCGTATGACGATCCCTTTCTCGCACACTCTTGAAGAAGTTATCATTAGAAAGCACTTCACCACGGGGGATCTTCATGATCCGAGCCATTTCAACCATAGTGATTGTGCGTACTATGCCCCTCACAGAGACAGTGAACTAGAGAGGCTCCAACGGTGGGTCTATGATATGGGTGTAGAAGGCATGAACCGTGTTCTCACATACAGGAAACTCACCTTCAAATATAGGACCCCATTCAATGTCCACCAAGCGGTCTATCATCGCGTGTAGCCCAAACATCCTCTCATCCATGTGAGCTTCAAACACAATCTTACGGTCAGCAAAATGACCGTATTCGAAGCTTATCGAACAAGCATTTCTGATCAGAAGTTGGGGATCTAGGTCTCGCTTGGTGAACAATCCTATATAGGAAGTCCACCATCAACCGAGTACACTCTGTGCGATTACCCCACCGTGGATACACATTATATGTGAAAATGTGGTGAAGCAAACGGAAGTCATCTGTCAACTTTGACGACAAAAGACAGTTTCCTCGCGTCTAAGAAACCCATCGACCACAAAGGTATTACGTACAACGATCCCTTTCTCGCACACTCTTGAAGAAGTTATCATTAGGAAGCACTTCACCATGGGGGATCTTCATGATTCGAGCCATTTCAACCATAGTGATTGTGCGTACTATGCCCCTCACAAAGACAGTGAACTGGAGAGGCTCCAACGGTGGGTCTATGATATGGGTGTAGAAGGCATGAACCGTGTTCTCACATGCAGGAGACTCACCTTCAAATATAGGACCCCATTCAATGTCCACCAAGCGGTCTATCATCACGTGTAGCCCAAACATCCTCTCATCCATGTGAGCTTCAAACACAATCTTACCGTCAGCAAAATGACCATATTCGAAGCCTATCGAACAAGCATTTCTGATCAAAAGTAGGGGATTTAGGTCTCGCTTCGACCTATGCTCCCGAACTGTGTTAGGGCTGGCTTCAACGTCCACTCCTCTCCTTGAACGGGTTGGACGGCTAGGCCCAGCTTCATCTGCGACAGCCTTTCTTTTCCCCATAAGAGAAAGGATGGCGGAGACGGAGAAAATGGCCGAAACAATGGCGAAGAAAGCCATGAAAAGTGAAGATAAGAGAGAGAAAGGGCTGCTCTCTTTGCTTCACCACGGACTTGGGTCTCGACAGTGGTTGTAGAGGCCCAAACGACCAGGGTTTAAGAGGAAAAATGAAGAGATGGTGTGGGGTAAGGGGTGTGCACGAATTTAAGACGAAATGGAGAGTGTAAGGGCTGAAGTGAGAGATAAATGGAGAGGATAGGGAGGTAGGGATGCTGTGAACAAAGGAGAGGGATGGGTTGTGACCGAAAATAAGGGTTTTGACGATTGGGAGGGAGAGTTGAGAGAGGAGGCAGCAAGTTGGAGGGCTTGGAAGGGTAGAAATGAGGAAAGGGGGCAAATGAAATAGAAATAGGGGCCCCCATGCGATTTTGTGGGCCCCACACATGTCTTGGGGTCGGGCCAACCCTGACCAGACCCGGGCCAACCAGACCCGACAGACCGACCGCGGTTCCGCTGCGGTCCGATGGGCTGGGCACGGCACCTCCGCGATAGGGCGGTGTTCACCACCCTCCCAAGGTGCCAAAGACATCCTGGGTCTATCCTGGGTCCCTCTGGATTAGCGCGGGGAGGCCCACGACTCCGTTCGTTTGAAATTCGGGTAGTTTCGAGAAGTCTCTGATCTAAACTGACATTTACTGAGTTTTAACAGCTGGGGTTGGGTGGTTTGTGATCTAGACCTGTCAATAGACGGCCTAGAAGTGTTTTGGGATTGACTCGTGCGACCAGGGTTAGGTACAGACTGGATTTCGGCATTCGTTTCAGTGAACTTTACCGTTGGATGAAACTGGGATGCCTAAGATTGTTACTACATTGTTCTCGCACCCTCCAATGTCCAAAGGTGTCAGCGTACGTCATGGGAATATAACTTAGGTCCGGTTTAATCAAAATCATGCTCTGATACCAACTTGTAACACCCTGAAATTCGAGGGTCGAGTAGCAATCAACTCTCGAGTTCCAAAACAACACTTATGTAACATAGATAATGATGATTAAATGTTGTCTGTGTTAGTGCAATAAACATGAGTGAGATTATACCAAAATAGTATTTCATACTCCAGATCAATTGTATAAAGGCAAGTGGAAGACTGAAACTGTCTATAATTGTATGTAAAAGAAACAAAACCATCCCAATCTTCAGAGTATGAACCCAACTGAGTCATCATATACATGTATCTGTTTTACGATCAAAATGTCAAAAGTATAACTAGAGAAGTAAGCCCTGTAAGTCCCATCGATCCAGGCAGTCTAGGCAAAGCCACCAACATACTGCATATATGAGAACTCGTCCTAGTCCTCGTCGTAGTTCGGCTCAGCCTCCTGATTCGTCACCTCATCTGCACCTAAGACAGAGTCTGGTTGGTGTGTACAACACCGTCCCGTAATGTGGGAGTGAGTAGCTAACTCAGTGGAACAATAAAGCATAGGTTAACATGTTATCAATTCAGTTAAGCAGTAATGATAAAGCAGTACAATCGAACAATCCTAACTACTCTTATTACTGCAAGTATGAAATGCAGTCATGATACAAGCCCTCACCGACATACTCCCTCATGCGACACCATCTTACGTCCGCGGCATGCGTTCATTCCTCAGTGCTCCACATCTTCCGGGCACATGCAGTGCGATGATGAGCATGATTACCGAGTTATTATTAGTCCATTTTAAACAACAGGATTGGGAAACTAAGGTACCTCCCTTGTATCATTCCCAAACATGATCCATTCTAGGGTCGTCAAACCTAGACAATCTCATACGATAGTGTGATTCTAGGGCGTTGCAAAGGCTGTCAGGGCTGTTACATGTAACCATTACACCACTCCCCCATCACCTTTTTAACGGTTCGTCACAAAATTGATACAGGCCTAGTTCATACTCTATTCACCACGGCAAAACTCGTCCCCTCACCGCAAATCCAGAGTATGCTCAAGGTCACTACAAAGGGCTCGTCACCAATCAGTGTAGGTCGACAACTCGAATACAGTGTCCCATACCACCATATTCGGCTCACGAGTCAGGGTTGCTCACTGGTCACTACAGGGAGGCACGTGGCCCAAACGTAGGCCGACAGCTCGACCACGGTGTCCCATACCACTATGCCCGGATCATGAGTCTTAGCAGATCGAAGTACCAAGGTTAACAGAGTTACACTGGTAAGTTTGGTACCCTAGGTTCAAGCAGTGACGTCCAAACATGATGAACATACATTAGACAGATCAGGTTACTTAACGAGTCAGACTAGCACGAGCGCACGACCAGCCGAACGACATGAAGTGCATAAGCACTTCGCGTGGCTTAACCACTGTCGCCAACCAAAGTACGACTCGGGTTCGTCAGACACATCCTTCGTGGTGAAATGAATCTCAACCACGAACTCAATTCCGTTACCGATTGTCTGGACTATAATCATAGCCCCAATCACAATCAATCCTTATTCAGAAGCATGTGGCGTAAAGCACAATAAATAAAGTAATTCAAGCATGTTAACAAACATATCATAAAGCATGTTACAAAGTACAATTTAAACAAGAAATACAAACACATATATTTCATAGTAAGTGATTAAATTAAACAACCAATCATAGAGGAAATCATATATGTTTCTAAGGTAGTTGAGAATCCCATCTCAACACCCACTTAAAGCACCATCATCCAAGCACTTACTCTCACAAGCATTTTCACAAACACTTAAAATACATTATTTCAACATACATAGCGTATATTAGCAAAACATGTATTAGGGTGAACCCTTTCGCCAAGTAAGTATTTTACACATATATAATATGTTCATACAGTAAATAATCATGGCAAACACATTTTTAAAATTTATATATATACGGTACTTTCTACAAATACTAAGAATACAGTATATTCAACATAGTTATTGTATAACCGAAAAGCGAAATGGACAACACTTTGTACATGTGCAATAACATACAGATCATGAATCTATCATTATCTGACATTAAAAGCGTTGAAAACCGTAACCTATACGTCTAAAGTCCGCAGCTTACGCCATAGAAGCGTAAAGAACGCGATTGATTTGCTAAGCTTTCGTATACGGCTATTCGGCAACATAGAGAGTGAAATAGGTTAGCTATTTCATCACGTACAACTATCAAAACCCCAAATTAGTTTAGGGTTAGGGTTTCTTACCTAGAAACGAAGCTGGAAATCGTCGGGAAAGTGATGAGAAGTGAGTGGTGAAGCTTGTGTAGCGGCAGGGAAAAAGGGTAGGAAGAATCCTCCCACAACTCTCTCACTTTCTCTCTCTCTTCTCTCTCTCTTTCCTAGGGTTTTTCTCAAATTCGTATGGCTGGATAAGAGAGGGTTTTAAGGTCCTTATATAGCCTAAAACTACACCAAAATAGACCTAAGGTCAAGGTATACTTAGGTTATATCCAAAGTGGGCCAGTTTTAGCTCAACGGAGGACTTCCGGCGGGCCCCCTTGAGCCAAAAGTCGGACTTAAGCTCACCAACATTGGATCCAGATGGAGTTAAGTTCGTTCTAGCCGGATTCCCAGATCATGCATGGCAGACCAGTTTCAGTTCAACGGTCACTGAATCTCCATTGGGTATTTCAAGTACACTGCCATGTATATGAAATTTTTCCTGATCCGAGGGTGTATTTAGGTCAGATTTCGACGGTCTGATTGCTTATAATCGGCCCGCAAACATCAAGTCTCAGATTACATAATTTCTAAAGAAAACTAGGTTTTCTCACACTCCTCGCTCCGGACTCAAGCGAATAGCCATGGGACACTGTCTGGATTTGATCTCTGAGATGGTTGTCAAGCCCAGCGAGGCGGTCCTAAGTCTATAACTTCGTATTATTCGGACTTCCGATGCGCGGTCCAGATCTGATACGGAGTTTCAATGTGCTCCCGAGAGCAGTCGGGTAATGAGTTTGATCTTAAATTTTAGGGTAATGTAGCGTCAATGATTCCACAAGTTTTGGGTCTTACAGATCATATTTAAAGTGATTCAAGTGGATTTCATGGCTAATCTAGTTTAACACTTAGTTAACTTTGTCAAATTTCTAAAGGATTCTAATCTTAAGTGATTTATGGTCGAGGTGGTACTCAGGCCTTTGTACTGAGATTTCTGAGTCGTTACACCTACACTTCAAACAAATCCCTAAATCCAAAATCACTGTCCTCAAAACTTCAAAGAATACAACAAATGAGGACATTGAAAGTGAAAGAGAAAATGAAGATGAAGAGTGGTTTGTCACCAGGTTAAATGATTACATGTATAATTCCAAATTTTACAAAATGATAAAATGTAATGTTCAACTAGTCTGTATCCCTGTAATCCCTGCGACACAACTCTAGGTCGGCCTAGACCTGCTAGAGAGTTGCATGTAGGAGAACTCCTCGTCGTCATAAAAGTCAGGCTCTGCCTCATAAGCCTCACCATCATCTGAAACTAATACAGGGTCTAATTGGTGTTTTAAAATACCGTCCCAAAGTGGGAGTGAGTGATCAACTCAATGGAGCTATAAGGCAAAAGTTAACATGTTATCGATTCAATCAAGCAGTAATGATAAAGCAGTACAATAATCATGTCCTAAGTACTCTTGTTGATACAAGAATGATATGCTATAATGATGCATGCCCTCGCTGCACTCCCTTAGTGACATCATCTCACGATCACGTATGCAACACTCCCACTAAACGTGTGCTTCCTCACCAAAGCTTACGCAATGCATGGCATGATCGTGTTAGCCAAGTTCTTATTTAGGCTTATTCGTACAACAGATTCGAGAAGCTTAAGTACCTCCCTTTATATCATTTACCCAAACAATGATCCATCTAGGGTCGTCAATCCTAGTAAATCACATACGATAAGCAAGTTATAGGGCAACATCACCCCTGATGGAAAAGCAGTGGATAGGCAAGTTCAGGTTGCTACGGAGAGGCTCGTCACCTCAGCGTAGGCCTAGTTTATACTTGAGGACACTACAGTAAGGCTCGTCACCTTAATGTAGGCCGACAGATCGAATTCAGTGTCACATACCACTGTATTCAGGTCACAAGTTTGGGTTGCTTCTAAACACTACGAGGAGGCTCATCACCCCAGCGTAGTCCAACAGCTCGACCATAATGTCCCATACCACCATGCCCGGCTCATGAGTCTTAGTGGATCGTGGTACCAAGGTTTAAACAGGCTTTATATTGGTGAGTGGTACCTTAAATTCTAGCAGTAGCATCCATACATGATAAACACACATTAGGCCAGTCGGGTTACTTGAAAAATTCGATTGGTACGAGCGCACTCTAAATTAATTGACATGGATCACATACGCACTCCTTATGGCCTAACCACTGTCGATAATCACTGTATAACTCAGATTCGTCAAACGTATCCGTTGTGGTGAAACTAGTTCAACCACTCGATCGAAAACTGTTACCGATTGCCTGGACTACGTATTAGTCCCAATCATAATCAAATACAATAGGCATTCATATGTGATGGTTAAATTAGCATTTAACAGCCAATTGAAATATAAATCTCATTTGAGCATTTTAATAAACATGTAGTGCACATATTATCATACATAGGCATTTCAAACATAAATCTCGTAGCCAAATGTAACTTACATGAAGGAATCTATTCATATAGCTAAGGTAATTGAGAATCTCATCTCAACACCTTCAATAAATACATTTCATCAACCAATTACTCATTCAGACATTTCATCAAACACTTAAACTACACATTCAACATTATATTATGGCAAATCCTTTCACTAAAGAGTTATCACACATACAACAATCATTAATCCTCAATTAATAATCATGGCAAGTACAAATCATAATTCCATATTCATTCAAACATTTCAACAAACTCATGGAATGCATTATATTCGACATAGTTCATATAGATGTGTAATACACGGAAAACATCATATCTAAGTACATGTGATTGCAATCAGGTCAGTCATAAATCACTAACCGACATTGAAAGCCTTAAAAACCATAACCTAAACATTTATATATGCTACCTACAGCATGAAAAAGCTTAGCTATTTCACTATTTTACTTATTCGGATTCCTAAAACAGATTAGGGTTAGGATTTCTTATCCAAAAATGAAGTCGAAATCGCTGGTATAGCGTCATGGGAGAGATGATTCAGCACGTGGAGTGGTGGGAATGAATCCCAGCAACTAACTCCTGATCTCTCTCTCTCTTCTCCTCACTCTTTCCTCCTCTTCTCTCTTCTCTCTCCCAGGGTTTAGGAAATTCGTATGGAATAAGAGACGGGTGGGTTTAGGGCTTTATATAGGCTCAGAAGTGATGTCAATGGCCCCAGGGCCATGGTATACTTAAGATATAGCCAAAAGGCGTCTGTTTCAGGCCAACGGAGCTCATCTAGAGGTCCATTACCTACATACGGTCTGGAGAAAGTTCCTTGACAATGGATCTATGTCAGGTTAAGATTTCAGTCCAATCGGATTAATGGATTGACCGTGGAGGACCAGTTTCAGTTCAACGACTATTGTCACTCAATCAGGTCCACAAGCACACTGACATATGTAGGAAAATTTCCCTGATCCAAGGGTGTAGTTGGGTCAGAATCTGATGGTCAGAAACCTTAAATTTAGCCTGCAAGCGAACGACCGAATTCACTTAAATCTAAGTTCATTTTTTAAAGGTATTCACATTTCTCACATGCTTTACTCAAGGCTCTGGTTGTGCATTTCTGGATACTATTTGGGCTCGATTCCCGCGTTAGTTGTCAAGCCCAATAAGTTGGTCATAACCATATAGTTTTGCCATTATCGGACTTTTGACGCGCGGTCCAGTTCCGATACAGAGTTTCAATGTGCGCCTGAGAGCAACTGGGTGTTGAGATTCTCCTAAGTTTTTAGGTAATGTAGAGTTAGCAATTCTAATGGTTTTAGGTCTTGTGGTTCATATAGAAAGTGATTCAAGCTAATCCACTAATCAATTTAGTTTAGTACTTAATTAATTTTCATCAAATTTCTACATAATTTGACCCTTAGTGATTTCTGCCTGAAGTGGTACTCGGGTCTTTGTACGGATTTTTCCGAGACGTTACAGTGTCCAACTAATCCATGAGACCCTATAATCTCGTCGTATCAGTATAAGGTATACGTAGACTCGCCTGATAGCTGAGCATAGGAGAATTCCTCCTCCTCGTCCTTGAAGTCCGACTCTGTTGCGTAGACTACATCATCACCTGCATCTAAGTCATAGTCTGGTTGGTGTTTTAAAACACCGTCCCAGGGTGGGAGTGAGTGATTAACTCAGTGTACTATAAGGCAGAGGTTAACATGTTATCAAGTTAATCAAGCAGTAATGATAAAGCAATACAACAATCACTTCCTAACTACTCTTGTTAATGCAGGAATGGAGTGCAATAATGATGCATGCCCTCGCACAAAGCTCCCTCACAAGCGACTCCGACAACCAAGTTCGTACATGACAAACTCCCTAAAGTGCAACTTCCTCGCCAAAGCATATGCAATGCGGTGCATGGTCGTGTTAGCCAAGTACTTAATTAAGCTTATTCATACAGCAGGTTCGGGAAGCTAAGGTACCTCCCTTAATATCATTAACACAAACGAATGATCCATCTAGGGCTGTCAATCCTAACTAACCACATACTATAGGTAAGTTGTAGGGCATCAACCCTAATGAAAAGCAGTCAATAGGAAAATTCAAAGGTTTATACTCGCGGTTACTACGAGAAGGCTCGTCACCTTAGCATAGGCCGACAGCTCGAATACGGTGTCACATACCACCATGCCTGGCTCATGAGTTTGGGTTGCTCACTGGTCACTACGGGGAGGCTCGTCACCCCAGCATAGGCTGACAGCTCAATCACGGTGTCCCATACCACCATGCCCGGGTCACGAGTCTTAGCAGATCGTGATACCATAGTTGAAACGGGTTTTTACATTGGTCAGTGGTACCTTAGTTTCAAGCAGTGATGTCTATACATGGTGAACACACAATAGGCCAATCGGTTTATTTGGCAAGTTCGATTGGCATGAGCACACGTTGACTTAGTCGACATGGAGCGCATAAGCACGCCTTGTGGCCTAACCACTGTCGACAGTCATCGTGTGACCTGTATTCGTTGAGTTACCTAAATGTAACGAGACTAATTCGACCACCTTTACATGGACTGTTACCAATTGCCTGGGCCACACCATAGCCCCAGTCTTAATCAAATGCAGTAGTTAAGCACATGCGATAATCACTTCAGCATTTAATGATCAATTCAGGTGAATTCCTCATTTGAGCATTTTATCAAACACATTGAACATGTTACCAAACACTTGTAATTTATCCATAGATTTCATAGTGGTGAATATGATTACATGAAAGAACCAATACATATGAGCAAGGTAATTAAGAATCCTATCTTAATACTCTTAATACATACAAATCATTAATATTTTCTCATTCAGACAATTTATCAGACACTTAGGCTACGTCTCACCAAATATATATAGACTAGGTTAGTTACAACATATAATTTAACAAATCCTTATACAAAGAGGTTAGCATGTGTATGGTAACAATGAATCCTAGATTAGTAGGCATAGCAAACACAAATCAAGTTTACATGTTCATTTAAACATTTTAACAAACACATAGGATGCATATTTGTCCAACATAGCTCATACATGTATAATTCGTCGAAATTGACGTGTCTAAGACGATATGGTAGCAATCAAGTCAGACGTAAATCATTAGCTGAGATTAAAAGTATTGAAAACTATAACCTAAACATTTATAGTCCGCACCTTTCATCAGAATACGCTATTCGGACTCGGTTCAAACACTACATTCCCGAAAACGGAACGACGGGCACCTAAACAATGAAATAGGTTAGCTATTTCGTTGATTACTCTATTTGGATTTCTAAATCAAGATTAGGTGTAACGTCTCAGAAAAATTCGTACAAAGGCCTGAGTATCACCTCAGGCAGAAATCGTTAAGGATCGAATTCTTTAGAATTTAGGCGAAGTTTAATTAAGTACTAAACTGATTTAATCGGTGGATTAGCTTGAACCACTATCTATACAAACTGCAAGACCCAAAACCATTAGAATCCCTAACTCAACATTACCTAAAAACCTAGGAGCAATCTCAAAACCCAGTTGCTCTCGGGAGCACATTGAAACTCTGTATCAAACCTGGACCACGCGTCGAAAGTCCAATGGCGGCGAAACTATAGGCTTAGGACCACCCTACTGGGATTGACAACCATCATGAAAATCAAGCCTAAATAGTATTTAGAAATGCACAACTTGAGCAATGAACAAAGTGTGTGAGCAATGCGAATATCTTTAGAAAATTAACCAAAACTTAAGTGATTTGGACCGTTCACTTATGGGCAAAATTGAAGACTTCAGACCATCAGATTCTGACCAAACTTTACCCATGGATCAAGAAAATTTCTCTACTCTTATCCGTATACTTGTGTCCCTGATCGAGTTACAACGACCGTTGAACAGATATAGGTCCTTCACGGTTGATCGGCCTATCCAAATGCACTGAAATCGCATCCTGACCTATATCCATTGCTAGGGGACTTACCCTACGTAGTAGACCAATAATGGACCTCCAAATGAGTCCCGTTGACCGGAAACAGTCACCCTTTGGCTACAACTCAAGTATATCATGGCCCTGGGGCCATTTACATCACTATTAAGCCTATTTAAGGACCTTAAACCACCCCATTCCCATTCCATACGAATTTTCTCCAAACCCTAGGAGAGATAAGAGAGAAAAGAAGAGAAAAGAGTGAGGAGAAGAGAGTTTGGGAGATCGAGGCGGTGTTTCTCTCTTATGACTATACGCACTAGATCGCCTCTACATCTAGCTACACGAACCTTTTCAATCGCGATTTGGGTAAGGAATCCTAACCCTAATCTTGTTTTAAGAATCCAAATAGAGGAATCGAAGAAATAGCTAACTTGTTTCGTGATTTAGGTAGTCGTTATGCTGTAGACGGGAACGTAGTGTACAAACCGAGTTTGTAACAGGCATACCGACAAAAGGTGTGGACTACAAACGTTTAGGTTGTGGTTTTCAAGGCTTTCAATGTTAGCAATGATTTATGTCTGACCTGATAGCTGTCATATGATCTTAGTTACACTGTATTCGATAGATTATACATGTGTGTGAACTATGTGAATATATTATGCATTCCATGTGTTTGTTGAAATGTTCGAATGAATATAAAATCATGATTTATGTTTGCCCTGACTATTAACCTAGAATACATGATTGTTGTATGTATGACAACTCCTTTGTGAAAGGATTTGCCATAATATATGCTTTAACTAATTTAGTTCATGTATGAAATAATGTGTAGGCTAAGTGTTTGATAAAATGTCTGAATGATTAATTGTTTGATGAATTGTATTTATTAAGGGTGTTGAGATGGGATTCTCAACTACCTTAGCTATATGTATAAATTCCTTCATGTACCTTTAATTGCAACTACGTGATTTATGTTGAAAATGCATATGTATATTAACATGTTTTATGTGTTTGATAAAATGCTCAAATAAGATTCGTGTTTAAATTGTTTGTTAAATGCTATTATGATTATCACATGTTACTACCTATTACATTTGAGTGTGATTGGGACTACTAAGTAATCTAGGCAATTGGTAACGGCTTCCAATCGAGTGGCTGAACTAGTCTCACCACAAGGGATACGTTCGATGAATCCGAATCGTACGGTGATTATCGACAGTGGTTAGGCCACATGGAGTGCTTATGCACTCCATGTCGATTAATTTAGTGTGCGCTCGTACAAATTGAACTTGTCAAATAACCTGATTGGCCTAATGTGTGTTTACCATGTATGGACGCTACTGATTGAATTTAAAGTACCGCTTACCGATGCGACAGTCCATTTCAACCATGGTACCACGATCCTCTAAGACTCATGAGCCGGGTATGGTGGTGTATGGGACACCGTGGTCGAGCTGTCTGCCTACATTGGGGTGACGAGCCTCCCCGTAGTGACCAGTGAGCAACCCAAACTTGTGAGCCGAATATGGTGGTATATGGGACACTGTATTCAAGTTGTCGGCCTATGTTCAGGTGACGAGCCTCCTGTAGTGACCTCGAGTATAATCAATTGAACTTACCTGTCCACTACTTGCATTAGGGGTGACACCCTATAACTTGCCTATCATATGTGATTAACTAGGACTGACAACCCTAGATGGATCTCTATTTGGGTTAATGATATAAAGGGAGGTACCTTAGCTTCTTGAATCTACTGTATGAATAAGCCTAATTAAGTATTGGCTAACACGACCATGCACCGCATTTTAGGGAGTTTGTCATGCACAATCGTGAGATGATGTCGCTGAGGGAGTGCAGACAAGGGCATGCATCATTACAGCATACCATTCATGCATTAACAAGAGTACTTAGGATATTATTGTTGTATTACTTTATCATTACTGCTTGACCAAATCGATAACATGTTAACCTTTGCCTTATAGTACCACTAAGTTGATCACTCACTCCCACTCTGGGACTATTTTAAAACACCAACCAGACTCTGTTGTAGTTATAGATGATGATGAGGCTTACGCAACGGAGCCGGATTTCTTTGACGAGGAGGAGGAGTTCTCCTACGTACAGCTCTCAGGTGGGTCTATGTAGACCTAGAGCTACATCGCTGGGATTACAGGGATATAGATTAGTTGGACATTTACACTTGTATTTTATAAATTTTAGAACCATACATGTACTTATTTAGCCTAGAAGCATACTCATACTCTGAGGATTAAGAAACACTTATATGCTTTATGTACGCATCTCAGTCTTCCGCTTGCTTAATTTAATTATCTCTAGAGTATGATATGTTGATTTAGTATAATCCCACTCATGTTTAATACACTGATATGGACAACATTTAAACATCATTATTTATGTTGCATAAGTGATGCGTTGGATCTCGGGGTTGAGCTTTGTTCGACCCTCGAAATTCAGAGCGTTACATTAGGGTTAGGATTTCTTACCCAAATCGTAACCGAAAATGATTGTATAGCGAAGTGGGGAGGTGGATCTGTGGCATGGAGTCGTGGTAAAGAATCCCAGCAATGATCTCCCTGTTTCTCTCTTCTCTCCTTACTCTTTTCTCTTCTTTTCTCTCTTCTGTCTCCTAGGGTTAGAGAAATTCTTATGGAATGGAAGGGGGTGGTTTAAGGGCTATATATAGGCCTAGAAGTGATGTAAATAGCCCCAGGGCAATGATATACTTAGGTTATATCCAAAGGGTGACTATTTTTGACAAACAGGGCACATAGGGAGGCCCACTACATACATACGTCGTAGTGTAAGTTCCTTGACAATGGATCTCTGCCAAGATGTGATTTCAGTGTGATTGGATTAGCTGATCGACTGCGGGGGACCCATGTTAATTCAACGGTCGTACTTATTCGATCAGGGACACAAGTATACGGAAAAGAGCAAGGAAATTTCCTTTTCCCATGGGTGAAGTTTGGTCAGAAACTGATGGTCTAAAATCTTCAATTTTGCTTGCGAGTGAATGGCCCAAATTACTAAAGTTTCAATACACTTTCTAAAGATATTCGCATTTCTCACACACTTTACTCAGGGCTCAAGTTGTGCATTTTTTTTATACTATTTGGGTTCGATTCCCGCGATGGTTGTCAAGCCTACTAGGACGGATATAACCCTATAGTTCGCGGTCATTGGACTCTCGATGTGCGGTCTAGGTCTGATACGGAGTTTCAATGTGCTGCCAAGAGCAACAGGCTTTTGGAATTTTTCCTAGGTTTTAAAGTAGCCTTGAGTTAGCAGTATTGGTGGTTTTGGGTCTTGTCATTTGTATAAATAGTGGTTCGAGTTAAATCCACTGATTAATTCAGTGAGTACTTATTCAATTTTTGCCTAAATTTCTACAGAGTATGGTCCTTAGGGATTTTTGCCTGAGGTGGTACTCGGGTCTTTGTACAGATTTTTTTGAGACGTTACAATCTACCCCCCTTAAAGAAAAATTTTATCCCCAAAATTAATACCTTTTCGTACTCCTCGAGGATCTGAAGGTAGTTCTTATGGACTTCGGCTTCTATTTCCCAAGTAGCCTCTTCCTCAATGTGGTGAGTCCACAATGCCTTCACGAGCGGGATCACTTTGCTGTGTAGCACTTGCTCCTTCCTATTTAGAATATGTGTTGGTCGCAGTACATAGGTAGCATCTTCACTCAACTATACCTACTCCCATTTGATAATGTGGGTAGGGTCAGGAACATATTTCTTCAACATTGATATGTGAAATATGTTGTGCATGCCTACTAGTGGTGTGGGCAAATCAAGACGGTATGCTACCACACCCACTCGGTCTAGAATCTAGAATGGGCCAATGAATCGCGGCGTGACTTTCCTTTTCTTGCCGAATCAAAGGACTCCCTTCATTGGGGAAACTTTCAGGAATACGTGGTCCCCAACCTCAAATTTCAGTTGTCTCCATCTTGTATCGGCGTAACTTTTCTATCTACTTTGGGCTATAAGACGACATTTGATAATATCGATCTTCTCTAATGTCGCATGTACCAAATCTGGGTCAACCAAACTCTTCCCCCCAACTTCTGCCCAACAATTTGGAACTCGACATGGGCCCCTATACAAAGCTTCGTAAGGAGCCATGTCAATGCTCGCTTGGAAGTTGTTATTATAAGCAAACTCGGCATAGGAGAGACAATCATTCCAACTGTCCTTAAAATCAAGCACGCACGCTCGCCACATATCTTCTAATATCTGATTTACCCGTTCCATCTGCCCATCAGTCTGTGGGTAGAACACGGTACTGAACTTCAATTTCACTCTCATTGCTTCTTAGATTCGAGTCCAGAAAATGGACGTGAATCATGTGTCTCGGTTCGACACAATTTCCATAGGAATTCCATGCAATCGTACTATTTTCTTAATGTATAGCTTGGCTAGATCGTCGGCCAAGTTTGAAACTCTAATCGGGAGGAAATGAGCTAATTTTGTCAATCGGTCCACAATCACCCAAATGAAGTCATGCCCCTTTCTCATCTTCGATAACCTATAAATGAAATCCATAGATATGAAATCCCATTTCCATTCAGCTATGGACATGGGCTGAAGTAAGCCAGGGCTTCGGCAATGCTTGGCCTTGACCTATTGGCACGTGAGACAATGGGACACGAAGTCTGCTATCTGGACCTTCATGTTGTCCCACCAGTACGAACTCTTCATGTCTCTATACATCTTTGTATTGCCCGGATGCATTGCCATCCTTGAATTGTGAGTGGCTTCTAGGACTTCCCTTCTCAAGTCATGGATATTCAGGATGCATAGGTGGCCATGATATCGTAAACCCCCATCCGAACCAACCCTCCATTCGGATTCTCCACTGTCACTTGCTTGTTCTCTCATCTTCACCAACAGTTCATCTTCCTTATGAGCCACAATAATTTGATCATCAATAAGTGGCTATACATGGAGGTGTGTGACGCTCTCGAATGGCTACTCCACTGTCAGCTTTTGTTCAAAATCATGCACAAACTCTACCATATTCCATTCTTCTATCATCAGTGGAGCTGCAAATTCTATTGTCTTCTTACGGGTCAACGCATCGGCCACAAGGTTGGCCTTGCCAGGATAGTAGGAGACATCAAACTTGAAGTCTTTCAAGGTTTCCATCCAACGACGTTGCCTCATATTCAGGTCCCTCTAGGTAAAGATGTACTTAAGGCTTTTGTGGTCGCAAAAGAGCTCGAACTCCTCTCCATAGAGGTAAGTCTCCAGAGCTTTACTGTGAAGATGACTGCTGCCAATTCCAGGTAGTGCGTGGGGCAGTTTTCTCATGTTTCCTCAACTGTCGCGAGGCATAGGCGATCACCTTATCCTCCTGCATAATTACACATCTCATACCAACACAAGAGGCGTCGGTGTATATGGTATATCTGATCCCTTGCTCTGGTAATACTAGCAAGGGTGTAGACGTCAGCTTATCCTTTAATTCCTAAAAGGCTGCTTCTACTTTCTCGTTCCAGGCAAACTTAAGATCTTTTCAAGTGAGTTGAGACAATAGTCTGGTTATCTTGGAAAAATCTTTAATGAATCAGCGATAATAGCCAGTAAGTCTGAGGAAACTCCTCACTTCTATAACGGAACCGAGCTATTCCCAGTCTTGTACTACGGTCACCTTAGCAAGGTCCACGGCAATTCCTTCCTTGGAAACCACGTGTCCTAAGAACTTGACTTCTTCCTTCCAGAAGTCGCATTTTCGATACTTTGTAAATAACTGGTTCTTCCTAAGAGTATCAAAGACTGCTCGCAGGTGTTCTTCGTGATCCTTTCAACTCTTCGAGTATATCAAAATCTCATCTATAAACACGATGACGAATCAGTATAGATACGGCCGAAACACCTGGTTCAGGAACACAGTCAGTGCATTTGTAAGTCCAAACGGCATCACGAGGAATTCGTAGTGTCCAAAACTGGTTCTGAATGCTATTTTCTGCACATCTTCATTTCTAATGGGCAACTGATGATACCTGAACTGTAGGTCAATTTTTAAGAAATATTGTGCCCCTTTCAACTGGTTAAACAGGTCTTCTATCCTAGGCAGAGGATAATTGTTCTTGACGGTGATGTAATTCAGTTTACGATAATCAATACACAATCAAAGTGATCTGTCTTTCTTATTTACTAACAACATAGGTGCTCCCCAAGGATATACGCTCGGTTGTATGAAAACTGAATCCAATAGATCATCAATCTATCTCCTCAACTCCTCCATTTCACATGGAGGCATGCGATACGTTCGTAAAGAGATAGGTGTCACACCCGATACCAAGTCAATAGTAAAATCGATCTCGCGCTGAGGAGGTAGCCTAGGGATCGTTCTGAACATGTCCATGAAATCCTGGACTATAGGCGTGTCTCCAAGTGATGGACCATCAACATTTTCTATCAGGGAAGCATAACAACTAATGCGGTAGGGCCAACTGACTTGAACTGAAAAAGTGAAGGTTGTGTTTTCAGGCCCATGGGTTGTCACCAATCTAGTTTCGTAGTCGATTTATGCCTTCATCTCGATGAGCCAATCCATACCGAGGATGACATCGTAATGATACAGTGGGGTGACAATCAGGTCAATGCACACTGTTCTACTTCCTAGGTCTATCGGGCAATCCTTACAAAGCTTAGTAGCATCGGAGAAGGTCCCAGTTGTGGTAAGGATTCTCACCTCAATCATAGTGGTAGTAGCTAACCCCAGTCACTTGACTGCTGAGCATACTATTATTGTAATGGTGGACCCGGTATCCACTAACAGAAATATGGGTGTACCTTGGATGTGGGCAGTGACTTCGAAAGCTAATGGTATTGCAGCTGCTGACTTAGATGCTTCAGCTACAAGCGCATGTACACGAGCTTGTTGTGGACGGTTTGGTTGCACTGCCATAGGTCATTGAGGTGGCTTATTTTGAGGTACGGGTGGTCGGTAAATGGTTGTACTGGCGGTGCTGATCGTAAGGGTGGAGCTTATATAACTTGTCGTGGCTGACGATTGATCTTCTGAGGCAGCGTAAAACCATTGTCCCTCATCTTATTAAAGCAAAAGGGCTCGTTATGGCCCATCTTCTTATAGTAGATGCACCAAAGATCTGATCGCCTCTGCTGGGTCGGTGGAGCCATTAGCCTAGGGGGTGAATTTGAATGCGGCCTCTTGCAGAGGAATGGTCAGTTCGGCAATTCAGGCTGAGGCCTCAGGCCCATTGGCATACATGTCCGAGACACTCTCTCACCATCTTGCTCAGCTCGCAGGGACATGTTTACTAGCTCAGCATAGTTGGGAATGCTAGTGCAATGCATCTTAGTGCGGATATCGGGGCACAGACCCTCTAAAAACTACCGCATTCTCATCGATTCATTCGTTAGGATCAATGGAGCATATCTGGCCAGCTCCCTGAAGCGATTCTCGTATTCAGCCATGTCATTCCTCCCTATCGGAGGTGGAGAAATTCGACCTCCTTTTCATTACAAGTGAGGGAGAAGCACTTTTCATGGAAACGAGCTTCAAACACATCCCACATCCACACATAGCCTGTAAGAATGGTTCGTAGGATACTGTCCCACCAAAGACTAGCCTCCTTTTCAAACATGTAGGTAAAAAGCTCCACTTGCTCTGCCTTCGTATAGTGCGACAGCTTCAGCATCTTAGATATACGATCCAACCAATACTCAACCTCCTCGAGTCTGTGAGTACCCGCAAAAGTAGGAGGACAAAGGCGCTAGAAGCGCTCAAATAGACCACTTGTATTCATAGTCTCAGTGGGCTGCACTGGTGGCATAGGCGGGACCATATTCATGTTTTGGGCAATGACCCCCGTAATAGTAGTCAAGACTTATTGTTGCTACATTAAAAATATCATCTGCTCCAACCTTTCAGGAGGAGGAGCCGCCTGAGGCATGTGTAGCGTCTACAAAGATGCACGGTTCTGTCCCAGAACCGGTGGTGCATTCGGTGTTGGCCCATTAGTAGGGTCAGTGGCCGGTTGTGAATTCGGCATTGTCTCAATATCCAGGCCCAAACTGGGGTCTGCATGGCTATCGCTCAGGGGAGGTGCCCCATCAATCGATCCGCCAATTGCGAGACGTGCTATATTCTGAGTGTTTTTATATGAGCCATTCCTTATATACAACATAGGGTGCAACATGTGTAAGATTAAGACAACATTACCCACTTTTCCAAACATTCTACACAGTCCATATTAAAAGAAGCTTCATGCATTTCATTTAGCCAAAATTTGTCGTAATACATGAGATGTAGCATTACATGATTTATGACAAAGAATGCATGTAAGCCAATTTAGCAAAAGCTTGTAACAGTAACTACTCTAACATTCAACTAAGCCAACCAAGGCTATTACAAAGAAAACAAGAAGCAAAGAAAACCAGAAGACAACTGCAACACATGACTAGTCCTCTGACTCTGGTGAAGGTGGAGGTGTACCCTTATCTTGCATACAGCACAGGAGGGTCTTCAAGGTGTGAGACATTTTCTTGAATTTCTGTTTTAGATAGGCCTGATTCTCCTTGAACTCCCGCTTTAGGGCAACCTAGTTCTCTTTAATCTTGGCCATGCAGGCTTCTAAGGCAGCCTGATCATGGCAGTCTTCATGTGTAATAGGAGGTCCCTCATCTGAATCTTGGGCCTCCTCTACCTCTTCTTGCCCTTCCTCCTCACTTCCTTCTTCATCCTCATTGCCTTCTTCCTCGTCGCTTTCTTCCTTACTGCCTTCTTCCCCTTCATTTCCTTCCTCATCTTTACTTTCATCTTCCTCTTCACTTCCTCTTCTATTTCATCCCCATACTCATCGAGTCAGGCTTGTCGTTTCCTAGGGTCAATCCCCATATTGTTGAGTGTAGTATCACTGATGAAATGGATAAGCGCAAGATCATCCATATTAAGTCTGAAACTGAAGTTACGAGCAATCTTGTAGATAAGTCAGCTGAATGGGAGTGCGGCATCTCCCCGAGCAGATCGTGCGGTCTTGATTATCTGCCGCAAGGTGAAAGTAGGCAGGCACAACTTGTCTCCCTATCCAGCTCTGTACAGGAAGTCCATCATCAAACGACTGCATTCTGTACTGTTACTCCACCTAAGGTACACGTTGTAAATGCATATGTGGTGGACTAGGCGGAAGTCTACCATCATCTTAGTCGACGCGAGGCTATTGTCTCGCCTCCAGTTAACCAGTCAGCCATAAAGAAAATGTGTGCAGTGATCTTTCTCTCGTCTATTAGTGAGATGAGTTTCACTAGCATGTACCACACCATGCTCAATTCCCATAATACGGGCTATGACGTTCACATCAATTATGGCTTCTTGCCTCCCCAAAAGAATAGTAAACTGAAGAGACTGTAGCATTGGGTTCCGTATGTGGCCATAGAAGGCTCGTACAATGCCTTCACTTGCATGAGCCTTGCCTTCAAATATGGGGCCCCATCCGGTCTCCAAAGAAGGTCAATAAATGGATACAGTCCAAATAATTTCTCATCGACATATGGTTCAAATACAACTTTGCGGTTATGGAACCTACCTAGTTCGGTGCCAGCCGGTAGCAACCTTTCTAAAGGGATTCGAGGATCGAGGTCCAGTTTCGATCTTCACTCTAGCTCGGCACTTGTACTGGCCTCGGCGCTTGCCTTCTTCCTTGAGCGGGTCGGATGGCTCGACCCGGCCTCATCTAGGGCCGCTCTTCTCTTTACCATAAGGGAAAGGAGTATTGAGATGGAGAATATGGTGGTGACTAGCTCAAAGAGAGCCATAGAGTTGGAAAAGCTTGAGAGTGAAGTGGGTTTGAGGATATGGGAACTATAAGATATAAAAAAAGGATTCTTGTGCTCAAATAGGTGGAAATAGGGAAGATGGAGAGATGAAAATGGTAATTTTTTAGGAATGGTGATGTAAGGATGAAGAAGATAGAAGATTTGAAAGTTTGGAGTGAATGGGAGAGGGGATTTGAGAGAGAAAGGGACTTTGTAGAGGGTTTAGGGGTGTTGGAGGGTTAGGAGTGGGTTGAAATGAGCATGGGAGGGTTTTAAGGGGTTAAAATGGGTAGCAAAGAGGGTCCCACATGTGGGAGAGCCCCACATGATGGGCAGTGGGCGGCGCGCCTCCGCTGCTGCAGGGCCACAGCGGTCCACTGTGGAGGCAGGCAGTTCGCTGCCGCTCCCCTCTGGGGTCGCTGGGAGTGGCTCCGCCCTAGGGTAGCGGCCACCACCTCCTAGGGTGCTGTGCATGTGCAGGGGACCCCCTGGGTCCCACGGTATTTTATGGTTTGGGCCCCTATGTCCGTAAAATGCACTTTTTCGGTCCAACTCACATGTTTTCGCACCTTTTGACTTGTTTCAAGTTTAGGATTCGCCGACATATAGTTCAAACCCATTGATTGACAGCCTAGAAGGGACTGAGATCATTTCACATGATCTAGGACACGTACGGACTAAACTACAGTAGCCGATCTCGCCCGTTGGCGAAACTTGGGGATTCTACATTCATTTTTAAGTTTCATCGGCCCCCTCCTAAGTCAAAGTGCGTCAGAGTGTGTCGTGTTGCCGTAACCCGGGTCCAGTTTAATCCAAATCATGCTCTGATACCAACTTGTAACGCTTCGAATTTTGAGGGTCGAGCAAAGCTCAACTCCTGAGATCCAGTGCATTAGTTATGCAACATAGATAATGATGTTTAAATGTTGTCCATATCAAGGTATAAAACATGAGTGAGATTATACTAAATCAGCATATCATACTCCAGAGATAAGGTAATTTAGCAAGCGGAAGACTGAAACAAATATATTAAAGTATGTACGTGTTTCACAACCTCCAGAGTATGAGTATGTTACCGGGCTGAATATATAAATATTTTGTTTCAAAATATACAAAATGTCAAAATGTAGGTGTCCAACTAATCCATGAGACCCTGTAATCTTGTCGCATCAGTACAAGGTCTACGTAGACCCAGCTGCTAGCTGAACATAGGAGAATTCCTCCTCCTCGTCCATTAAGTCCGGCTCTGTTGCGTAAACTACATCGTCACCTGCATCTAAACCATAATCTAGTTAGTGTTTTAAAACACCGTCCTAGGGTGGGACTGAGTGATCACAGTGGTACTATAAGGCAGAGGTTAACATGTTATCAAGTCAATCAAGCAATAATGATAAACCAATATGTAATGCCCTGAAAATCGGGGGTCGAGCATAAACTCAACTTATGAGTTCCAACGCATCACTTATACAACATAAAGAATGATGATTGAATGCTATTCATATTAGTGCATTAAAGATGAATGGGATTAAGCTAAAACAATATATCATACTCCAGAGACAGTTAAATTATGCAAGCGGAAGACTGTGATAGATATATCAAATATATATAAACTATTGTAAGTCTCCAGAGTATGAATATGTTACTGGGTAAAATATATCAATGTATACTCCAAAAATGGACAAAATGAATATACAAGGGTGCTCCAAAAGAGCAAACTAAAGTGTAATAGCATCTAATCATCAACCTTGTAAGCCCGTCGATCAGAAGATGGTCTACATAGACCCACCTGATAGCTGCGTAAGGAGAAACCCTCCTCATTATAAAAAAAAAAAATTCGGCTCCGCTTCACAAGCATCGCCAACATCTGAAACACAAACAGGGTCTGGTTTGGTGTTTTAACAACATCCCATAATGTAGGAGTGAGTGATCAACTCAGTGGAATAATAGAGCATAGGTTAACATGTTATCAATTCAGTCAAGTAGTAATGATAAAGTAGTATAATCAAACACTCCTAAATACTCTTATTAATGCAAGTATGAAATGCAGTCATGATGCATGCCCTTGCCAAACCACCCTCGTGCGACACCATCTTCCGTCCGCGGTATGCGTTCATTCCTCAGTGCTTCACATCTTCCAGGCACATGCAGTATTATGTTATGAGCATGATTACCAAGTTATTATTAGTCCTTTTCATACAGCAATATTGGGAAACTAAGGTACCTTCCTTATATCATTCCCAAACAATGATCCATTCTAGGGTCATTAGTCCTAGATAATCTCATACGATGATACGGTTCTAGGTCTGTAAAGGGCTGTCAGGGCTGTTACACGCACTCGTTGCACCGTTCCCCCATCACCTTATCAATACAGGCCTAGTTTATACTCTGAGTACTATGGGAAGGCTCATCATCTCTCCGCAGTTTAGAGTATGCTCAAGGTCACTACAAAGGGCTGTTAGGGTTGTTACACGCAATCGTTACACCACTCTCCCATCACCTTATCAGTGTAGGCTGACAGCTCGAATACAGTGTCCCATACCACCGTATTCGGCTCATGAGTCTGGGTTGCTCACTGGTCACTATGGGGAAGCACATCGCCCCAGTGTAGGCCAACAGCTCGACCACGGTGTCCCATACCACCATGCCCGACTCATGAGACTTAGCGGATTGAGGTACCAAGGTTAACGGGGTTATACTAGTAAGTTTGGTACCCTAGGTTCAAGCAGTAACATCCAAACATGGTGAACATACATTAGACAGATCGGGTTACTTGACGAGCTCGACTAGAACGAACGCACATTTCATTGATCGACATGAAGTGCATAAGCACTCCATGTGGCCTAACCACTGCCGACCACAAACATACGACTCGGGTTCGTCAAACACGTCCTACATGGCGAATGAATCTCAACCACGAACTCAAGTCTGTTACCGATCGCCTGGACTATAATCATAGCCCCAATCACATTCAATCCTTAACCAGAAGCATGTAGAGTAAAGCAGAATAAACAAAGTAATTCAAGCATGTTAACAAGCATGTCATAAAGCACAATATAAACAGGAAATACAAACACATATATTTCATAAGTAAGCAATTAAATTAAACAACTTGCATGAAGGAAACATACACATCACTAAGGTAGTTGAGAATCCTATCTCAACACCTACCTAAAGCACAATCATCTAAGTACTTACTCATACAAGCATTTTCATAAACACTTAGAATACACTTATTAACATACATAACGTATAATAGCCAAAACAAGTATTAGGGCGAATTCTTTCATCGAGTTAGTATTACACTCATATATAGCATGTTCATACAGTAATTTATAATGGCAAACACACTTTGAAAATTTGTACGTATACGGTATTTTCTACAAATATACATAATACACTATATGTCATAATTTGCATATGCAACTGAAACGCAAAACGAACATCGCATTGTGCATGTACAATAACACCCAGATCATGAATCTATCATTATCTAACATTGAAAGCTTTGAAAACCTTAACCTATACGTCTAAGGTCCTCACCTTACGCCATAGAAACGTAACGAACTTGATAGAATTGATAAGCCTTTGTCTACGGTGATTTGGCAACCTACAACATGACTCAGATTAGTTATTTCACAACTCATACTACCTGAAGCTCTAAAACAAGTTAGGGTTAGGTTTTCTTACCTAAGAACGAAGCCGGAATGGCCGGGATAGTGATTAGAAATTGATGGTTAAGCACGTAGATCGGCAGGGTAGAATATGTAACGACTCATAAATTTTCGTACAAAGACCCGAGTACCACCTGGACTAGAAATCACTTAGGATTAAATCCTTTAGAAATTTGACAAAGTTAACTAAGTGCTAAACTAGATTAGCCATAAAATTCATTTGAATCACTTTAAATACGATCTGCAAGACCCAAAACTTGTAGAATCATTGACGTTAGGTTTCCTAAAATCTAGGATCAAACTCATTACCCGACTGCTCTCGGGAGCACATTAAAACTCCGTATCAGGTCTGGACCGCACATCAGGAGTCCGAATAATACGAAGTTAAGGACTTAGGACCACCTTGCTGGGCTTGATAACCATCTCAAAAATCAAACCCAGACAGTGTCCCATGGCTGTTCGCTTGAATTCGAAGCAAGGGAGTGTGAAAACACTTGTTTTCTTTACAAAACAAATATCTCAAATAGTAATCTGAGACTTATTACTTGCGATCATTTTGTAAGCAACCAGACCGTCAGAATCTGACCCAAATACACCCTCGGATCAGGAAAAATTTCATAAACATATCTATGTACTTGGAATTTCAGATCGGGTTTCACTGACCGTTAAACGGAAACTGGTCCGCCACGCATGATCTAGGAATTCGACTAAAACAAAAACTTAACTCCACCTGGATCCAAGGTTGGTGAGCTTAAGTCCGACCTTTGGCTCAAGGAGGCCCGCCAGAAGTGCTCCGTTGAGATGAAACAGAGACGTTTTGGTTATAACCTAAGTATACCTTATCCACAAGTCTATTTCAAAGAGTTTTAAGGCTATATAAGGACCTTAGAACCCTCTCTCTCACAGCCATACGAATTTGAGAGAAACCCTATAGAAAAGTGAGAAAGAGAGAGAAATAGTGAGAGTTATGGGAGATCCTTCCTACCATCTTCCCCTGCCACTACACAAGCTTCACCACCCCATTCTCGTCACTTTTCCAGCGAATCTGACTTCATTTTTAGGTAAGAAACCCTAACCCTAATCTGTTTTGGGGTTGTAATGGTTGTAGGTTATGAAATAGCTAACCTATTTCATTCTATAGGTCACCTAACTGCCGAATACGAAGGCTTAGCAAACCTATCAGATTTGTGACGATTCTATGGTACAAGGTGAGGACTTTAGGTGTATAGGTTATGGTTTTCAGCACTTTCAATGTCAGATAATGATAGATTCATGATCTGCATGCAATTACACATGTACAAAGTGCCGTCTATTTTCCATTTCGATTAAAGATGTAGAATATGGAATTTTACATATTCTAGGTATTCGTAAAAAATACCATATACGTATATATTTTAGAAATGTGTTTGACATGATTATTTTTTGTATGAATATATGATATATGGATAAAATACTTATTTGGTGAAAGGATTCACCCTAATACATGTTTTGCTAATATACACTATGTATGTAGAAATAGTGTATTGTAAAAAGTACCGTATACGTATATATTTTGGAAATGTGTTTGCTATGATTATTTGTTGTACGAATATATAATATGTGCGTAAAATACTTTCTTGGCGAAAGGACTCGCCCTAATACATGTTTCGCTAACATACACTATGTATGTTGAAATTGTGTATTCTAAATGTTTGTGAAAATGCTTGTGAGAGTAAGTGTTTGGATGATGGTGCCTTAGGTAGGTGTTGAGATGGGATTCTCAACTACCTTAGAGACCTATATGATTTCCTCCATGTGGTTGATTATTTTAACCGCTTACTTACGAAATATATGTGTTTGTGTTGCCTGTTTATATAGTGCTTTATAACATGCTTTATAACATGATTTATAACATGATTTATAACATGCTTTATGACATGCTTGTTAACTTGCTTGAATTACTTTGTTTAATATGCTTTACTCCACATGTTATGAATAAGGATTAATTGAGTTTGGGACTATGTTTATAGTCCAGACAATCGATACCAGACTTGAGATCGTGGTTGAGATTCATTTCGCCATATATGATGTGTTTGACGAACCCGAGTCGCACTTCGGTTGGCGACAGTGGTTAGGCCACATGAAGTGCTTATGTACGTCATGTCGTTCAGTTGATTGTGTGCTCGAGCTAGTC
Source organism: Magnolia changhungtana (assembly GCA_030180095.1). Lineage (NCBI taxonomy): Eukaryota > Viridiplantae > Streptophyta > Magnoliopsida > Magnoliales > Magnoliaceae > Magnolia > Magnolia changhungtana. The sequence continues at coordinate 4,256,337 of JASAUF010000160.1, forward strand.
AGGCTCGTCAAGTAACCCGATATGTCTAATGTATGTTTACCATGTTTGGTCGCTACTGCTTAAACCTAAAGTACCAAACTTACCAGTGAAATCCCGTTAACCATGGTACCTGGATCCGCTAAGACTCATGAGCCAGGCATGGTGGTATGGGACACCGTGGTCGAGCTGTCGGCCTACACTGGGGCCACGTGCCTCCCTGTAGTGACCACTAAGCAACCAGACTCGTGAACAGATTATTGTGGTATGGGACACTATATTCGAGCTGTCGGCCTACACTGATTGGTGACAAGCCCTTTGTAGTGACCATGAGAATACTCTGAATTCAAGGTGAGGCGACGAGTTTTGCTGCAGTGTATAGAGTATGAACTAGGCCTGTATCTGTATAGTGATGAATCATTAAAGAGGTGATAAGGGAGTGGTGTAACCTTTGTGCATAACAACCCTGGCAGCCTCTGCAGCGACCTAGAAATACATTATCATATGAGATTAATTGGACTGACGACCCTAGAATGGATCATGTTTGGGAATGATACAAGGGAGCTACCTTAGTTTCCCAATACTGTTGTTTGAAATGGACTAATAACAACTCGGTAATCATGCTCATCATGCATTGCATGTGCCTGGAAGATGTGGAGCACTGAGGAAAGCAAGCATGCCGCGAACGTAAGATGGTGTCGCACGAGGGAGTGTGTAGTGAGGGCATACATCATGACTGCATTAATAAGATTAGTTAGGAGTGTTTGATTATACTGCTTTATCATTACTGCTTGACTGAGTCGATAACATGTTAACCTATGCTTTATTATTCCACCGAGTTAGCTACTCACTTCCACATTATGGGACGATGTTGTATACACCAACCAGACTCTGTCTCAGGTGTAGATGAGATGACGACTCAGGAGGCTGAGCCGAACTACCATAAGGACCAGGATGAGTTCTCATTTATGCAGTATTCTGGTGGCTTCGACTAGACTGTCGGACCGACGGGACTTGTTGGGATTACTTCCCTAGTTGTATTTTTGACTTTTGAACATAAAATGGATTTATGTATATGGTGACTCAGATGGGTTCATACTCTGGAGAATGAAATGATTTTATTTCTTTTACATACATATATATACAGTTCAGTCTTCCGCTTGCCTTTATACAATTGATTTGGAGTATGAATTACTGTGTTGGTATAATCTCACTTATGTTTATTGCTCTAACACAGACAACATTTAATCATCATTATCTATGTTGTATAAGTGATGCGTTGGAACTCGGGAGTTGAGTTATGCTCAACCCCCAATTTTCAGGGCATTACAAGTTGGTATCAGAGCATGATTTTGATTAAACCGGACTTGAGTTATGTTCCCACGACATACGCTGACACTTTGACTTAGGAGGGTATGAGAAAAATATAGAAACAGTCCTAGGCTTCCCCGATTTCGCCATTTGGCAAAGTTCATCGAAAACGAGCGTTTTGATCGAGTTCGTACTCGATCCTGATCGCACGAGTCGATCCTAAATCACTTCTAGACCGTCTATTGACGTGTCTAGTTCACAATACACCTTATCCCATCAGTCAAAGATCTGTAAATGCAAGTATGTGTCCGAAAGTGCCCGAAACTACCCGAAATTGAGCGAATCGGGGTCGGAGGCCTACCCACGTTAATCTAGGGGTACCCAGGGTGGGACTCAGGGTTTTTTGGGGCTTAGGGGACAGGAGGGTCTTGCCCATCAGGTGGGCCCTCAAAATTTGGATAGATGGTCGGCGAGGCCCTTGCTCGGTCGGCGAGGACTCGCCGGATTTTGGGCTGGGCCGGGCCTGCGGCTCAGGCCGATTCACTTTGGGGGTATAAGGACCCCCCTGACATAGCTCCCATCCCATTTCAATATCCCAAATCCCTACTTCCTTCACAAAACCCACCTCCAAGCCATTTTTTCTCTTTACACTTATTGTCTCCTCTCTCCAATCGCCCTTCCAATCATCCTCTCTGCTAGTTTCGACCACAACCCACCCATTCCCATCGTCCACAGTAGTCCTTTCCTCCCTTCCCTCTTTGTCTCTCTTATTTGAGCTCTCACACCCCCATTTGGAGCTCAAAAATCGTGTGAGCTTCGTCACCCATCTGATCTCTCCATTTTCTTTCTTAAATCTCTATCATTTGGGCCCCTACAACGTCTGTTGGAACCCAAGTCAATGGAGAACAAATCCTCCAGCCCTCTTTCTTTCCATTTCTTCCCTTTCCATGGCCTTTCTCGCAATAGTTTCGGTCATTTTCTCCATCTCCACCATCCTCTCTTTTATAGGTAAGAGAAAGAGCACCACTGATGAGCCTGGGCCTAGTCGCCCTACACGTTCAAGGCTGCCGAGAGGCACCGCTGCTAGCTCAAGCTTTGCCCGGGAATTTCGAACGAAGCGGGATCTTGATCCCCGGATCCCTGCTGAACGAGCTCAGTTGGCGGCACTACCTCATAGAGTTTATGAGGACCACAGGGTTCTCTTTCAAGCCCAGGTGGATGGGTGACTCTTCGGTGAATACTACTTGTTCGAGCAAGTGGAGGTGGCCCACTAGCACTATTTGAGGCCAGAGGTCGTGCCAATCCTGGTACTGTCCGAGCCTTCTATGCCAACATTCATGAGCTTACACTGGAACCTTTGCAGTTCCGGATCTTAATTGGGGTGGATCTGTTTGTCACTGTTGATGTAAGAGTGATTGCGCGGCTTATGAATATGCCCCTTGGTGACGTACATGCTAGCGAACAGAATCTGGGGACTGCTTGTGAAAAGGATCGTCGCACACGTTACCTTTGTGGTGGCCGACTGGTTGAGTGGCAGCTGAACAAAAGTCTGCAGCGTCCCACATGTCAGACGACTTCTGCCTACTACATCACATCTTCACATACAACCTCTACCCTAGATACAGTAATCGCAGCGAGTGCACGCGACTCATGGTAGACTTTCTGTACCAAGTGGGGCAGAGGGCGAACTTGTGCGTGCCTACATTCGTGTTGTGACAGATCGTGAGTATTGCATGCTCCACCAGGAGCTCTAATTCGCTTCCTTTCGGCTGACTCATATGCAGGGTTGCACTGGAGATTGGCTACAGTCTGGGGGTGAAAGGCCAGCACCAATCCACCAAATCGATGAGAGTACTCTCCATCAAATGGAACTTGGGGCACGGCAACGACGGGCCCGACATGAGGAGAGTGAGGATGAGTTTGAGAGCAAAGGAGAAGAGAGTGAAGATGGGAATGGCGATGAAATAGAAGAAGAAGAAGAAGAAGAAGAGGAACCTAAGGCCCAGGATACAGAGGAGAGTTCACCTCCTGCGGCTCAGGAGAAGGGCACCGATCGAGCTACCATAGATGCGCGTTTAGCCCATCTCGAGGAGGGCCAACCCGCCCTGCAATAGGAAGTCGGGCGGGTCCAAACCAAGCTCAGCAAAGTGTCTCACACCTTGAAGGCCATCTTGTGCTGTCTACAAGACAAGAATGCCCCTCCTCCATCGCCTGACTCGAATGCCTAGCCATCCATACTGCTGTTTTATAGTTGTTTTGATTTCCTCTATAATAGGTTTATGTTTCATGTTGATGTAGTAGTTAGTAGTATGTTTTAAGTGTTTTATATTGTGGATGTAATTGGCTCACATGTAATTTCTGTCATGATTCATGTAACTCTGTATCCCATGTATTATGACAATTTTGGGTAAATGAAAAGCATGCAGCCTCGTTTGCTATGAGATGTGTGGAATGCTTAAAGTGCTTGTATAATGTGTTGCTATGCTTTATCTCACATACGTTGCACCCTATGTTATATAGGGCATGCCACGGTAGTATACACGGAGCACGGCACACTTCCTTCTCACTGACTCAATGGACTAGGCTCCTTCTCGTAGAGGTGGTCCTACGGACCGAGGTTTAGACTCTGATCAGCCTCCTGCTGGTCATACTGGTGGACTGAAACCTTATACACCCCCGGTTCGAGAGCAGCACCAAGCATCCTCATCTACACAGTATAAGCCACAGGCTGCTCCACCTCCTGATAGGTTTGAGCAGTTGATATTGATGAGGCATCAACAGCAGATGCAGCACCAGCACCAGCACCAGCAGCTTATGGCCACTATTTTTGAGGCCTTGTCTCAGGGTGGGAGTGCGACTCCACCTCCAACATCTACACGTCCTACTGAGCATACAGAGCCTCCTGCTCAGTTTGAGGATGTGCCTCGGCCCACACCTGTTGTACCCCCTACTGGAGATGTTGGTACTCGTGGCCTACTCGACCGATTCCAGCGCTTGAGGCCTCCCACATTCACGGGTTCTCACAGACCCGAGGAGGCTGAGTTTTGGCTAGACCGCATCTCCAAGATGCTACGGATGCTATACTATACTGAGGCAGAGCAGGTCGAGTTGGCCACTTTCATGTTCGAGAGGGAGACCAGCCTGTGGTGGGACAGTGTGTTACAGTCTATCGCAGTGAACTATGTGTGGACTTGGGCAGCATTTGAGTTCTGGTTCCATGAGAAGTATTACCCGCAGACCTACAGATACTAGCGGGAGGATGAGTTTTTACACCTCAGGCAGGGAGTCATAACTGTTACTGAGTACGAGCATCACTATACCGAGTTGGGCCGCTTTGTCCCGACCATCCTTGTTGATGAGCAAATGCGAATACGCCGTTTTTCTAGGGGTTTGCAACCTAATATACGGTCGAAGATGTGCTGTATCAGTATACCTTCTTACGCGGAGCTGGTTCACATGTCTATGATGGTCGAGCAGGATGTGGATGGCTTGACACACTCCCGTGGTGCTATGGTTACAAGACCATGACCAGAGGTTCAAGGCAGGCCTTTCCTATGTAAGAGGCCTCGCGCTGATTCGCCTCCCAGGATCGCAGCGCCAGTGGCTCCGATGAGGCACCCTATTGTAACCTGTACGTACTGGGGGAAACAGGGTCATCCTGTTGGGAGTTGTTTTGTGAGGATGAGGGATAGCGGGTTCTCTCCGCCGCAGATGATTGGTCGTTCTCATCCGCAGGTTATATCAACTCCACCACTTCGGATGGCACCTGCGCATTCGTCCTTCAGACTACCTGCACCTCGTTTCTGGCCGCCTCAACGGCCCATGGTACCTCAGCCTAACCGATCACAACAGGCGCGTGTTCATGCGCTCACTGCAGAGGAACCAGATTCTGCACCTTCTGCGCCTATGGCCTTCGAGGACATTGCACACGTTCAAGGTACTCCCGTCTTCTTATTGGTGGACACTGGGTCCACTACCTCTATGGTTTCATGCATGGTAGTCAGGCGACTGAGTTTAGTTACTGCTCCTACGAGAGGAGTGAGGGTTATCACTACTACTGGGACTTACTATGAGGTTACTTGTATGTGTGAGGGCTGCCCGATAAACTTGGGTGGTAGAGTGGTACTAGTTGACCTGATTGTCATCCCCCTATTCCATTACGACGTTATCTTCGGTATGGATTGGCTCACTGAGATGCGAGCCGAGATCAACTGCGAGACTAGGGTGGTGACTGCCTATAGACTCGATGGCATGGCCTTTACTTTTCCTGTTCAGGTCAGTCACGTTACTCGGTTGCGATGTTACGCTTCTTTGTTAGAGGCTACTGATCGTTCGATGCTTGAGGATACGCCGGTAGTTCAGGCTTTTGCGGACGTTTTTGAACAGATTCCTGAGTTGCCACCTCAGCGCTAGATCGACTTTACTATTGATCTTACGCTCGGTGCGACACCCATCTCTTTACCGACATATCGCATGCCTCTGTGCGAGATGGAAGAACTGCGGAAACAGATTGATGGGCTGGTAGAGAAAGGCTTTATACGACCCAGTGTGTCTCCCTGGGGAGCACCTGTACTGTTTGTGAAGAAGAAGGATGGTTCACTACGGTTGTGTATTGATTACCGTAGGTTGAACCAGGTCACCGTGAAGAACAAGTATCCTTTGCCCAGGATAGATGATCTGTTTGATCAGTTGTGGGGGGTGAAGTACTTTTCGAAGATTGATCTGCAATCAGGGTATCATCAGTTGTGCGTCAGAGATGAGGACGTGCAAAAGACAGCTTTTAGGACATGTTTTGGCCATTACGAGTTTCTGGGATGTCGTTCGGTCTTACGAACGCACCGGCCATGTTCATGGACTTGATGAACAGGGTATTTCGGCCATTCTTATACCGATTCGTTATCGTATTTATCGATGACATCCTGATATATTCCACGAGTCGGGAAGAGCACGAGGTGCGCCTGAGAGCGGTGTTGGATACTTTGAGGAAGAACCAGTTGTTTGCGCAGTATAAGAAGTACGACTTCTGGCAGGAGGAAGTCAAGTTCCTGGGACATATGGTGTCCAAGGATGGGATAGCTGTGGACCTTGCTAAGGTAGACGCGGTTCAGGATTGGAAACAGCCTAGCTCGGTTACCGAGGTGAGGAGTTTTCTTGGCCTGGCAGGTTATTATCGTCGCTTCATTCAGGACTTCTTGAAGATTGCTAGGCCGTTGTCACAGTTGACACGTAAGGATTTGAAGTTCGCCTGGAATGAGAAGGCGGAAGCAGCTTTCAAGGAGCTGAAGGACAGGTTGAAGTCCGTCCCTGTGCTAGTATTGCCAGAGCAAGGGGTTAAGTACACGATATACACTGACGTGTCTCGCATTGGTTTAGGTTGTGTCCTTATGCAGAAGGACAGGGTGATTGCGTATGCCTCGAGACAATTAAGGAAGCACGAGGAGAATTACCCTACACATGACCTTGAGTTGGCAGCTGTCATTTTTGCATTGAAGCCTGGGGACATTACCTCTACAGAGGGGAGTTCAAGCTTTTCTGTGACCACAAGAGCCTTTAGTATATATTCACGCAGCGAGACTTGAATATGAGGCAGCGCTGATGGATGGAAACCTTGAAGGACTTCAAGTTCGAGGTCTCCTACCATCCTGGCAAGGCCAACCTTGTGGCGGATGCGTTGAGCCACAAGAAGGCGATTGCATTTGCGGCTCCGCTAATGATAGCAGAGTGGGATATGCTAGAGTTCGTGTGGGACTTCGAGCAGAAACTCACAGTGGAGGATCCATTTGAGTGTGTCACGCACGTTCGGGTGCGGCCACTTATTGATGATAGGATCATCGAGGCCCAGAAGGGCAATGAGCGGTTGTCTGAGCTTCGAGAGCAAGCTAGCGACGCCGAGGACTCCGAGTGGAGAGTTGGTTCTGATGGGAGTCTACGATTCCGTGGCCACCTATGCGTTCCTGACATACCTAACTTGAGACATGAGCTTCTCGAGTCTGCCCATAACTTGAAGCTTGCGATGCATCCTGGTAGTATGAAGATGTACTGGGATATGAGACGGTCGTATTGGTGGGATAACACGAAGGCCCACATCGTGCCATATGAGACCCTGTATGATCATCCTTGCAGAGTACCGCATTGTTGGGCTGAGGTTGGCGAGCACAGTTTGATTGGGCCGGAGTTGGTACAGGCGACCTCGGAGAAGATCGACATTATCAGGCGTCGACTTCTTACAGCGCAGAGTAGGCAGAAGAGTTACGCCGACACGAGGCGGCAACCACTTGAGTTCGAGGTGGGAGACCATGTATTCCTCAGAGTTTTCCCTATGAAGGGAGTTCTTCGGTTTGGGAAGAAGGGGAAGCTCACACCGAGGTTTATCGATCCATTTCAGATACTGGATCGAGTGGGTGCCATGGCATATCGTCTCGCTTTACCCACACCACTTGCAGTTGTACACAACATATTTCATGTATCTGTGCTGAAGAAGTACGTTCATGATCCTTCGTATTCATCAGATGGGAGCAGGTACAGCTGACCGAGGATGCTACATATGAGCTGCGTCCAATGCGTATACTTGACAGGAAGGAGCAGGTATTGTGTAGCAAGGTCATTCCACTTGTGAAGGTACTATAGACGCATCATTCAGAAGAGGAGGCTACGTGGGAGACAGAGGCCGAGGTCAGAAAGAACTACCCTCAGATTCTTGAGGAATACGAAAAGGTACAAATTTCGAGGATGAAATATTTGTTTAAGGGGGGTAGATTGTAACGACTCGTAAATTTCCGTACAAAGACCCAAGTACCACCTCGACCAGAAATCACTTCGGATTAAATCCTTTAGAAATTTGACAAAGTTAACTAAGTGCTAAACTAGATTAGCCATGAAATCCATTTGAATCGCTTTAAATACGATCTGCAAGACCCAAAACTTGTAGAATCATTGACGCTAGGTTACCCTAAAATCTAGGATCAAACTCATTACCCGACTGCTCTTGGGAGCACATTGAAACTCCATATCAGGTCTGGACTGCACATCAGGAGTCCGAATAATACGAAGTTAAGGACTTAGGACCGCCTCGCTGGGCTTGATAAGCATCTCAGAAATCAAACCCAGACAATGTCCCATGGCTGTTTGCTTGAGTCCGGAGCCAGGGAGTGTGAGAACACTTGTTTTCTTTACAAAACAAATATCTCAAATAGTAATTTGAGACTCGTTACTTGCGGTCATTTTGTAAGTAACCAGACCGTCAGAATATGACCCAAATACACCCTCGGATTAGGAATAATTTCATAAACATATCTATGTCCTTGGAATTTCAGATCGGGTTTCACTGACCATTGAACTGAAACTGGTCCGCCACGCGTGATCTGGGAATCTGACTGAAACTGTAACAGCCCAGATTTTTCCCAACCTGGAATAAGATGTCCTTAGGCAATGGGTCGATCCCAACACCTTATTAACCTGTCAGAACTCAAACTCAAAGTCTAAAGCCACCTTTGAACCCATTTCCTTCGCAAATCCCACCTTTCACCACCTCGTTCTTTCAATTTTTTTTTAAGTATTTTCACCCTAGACACTATCTTAAACTAGCTAAGTAGTATAACTTGGATCACTTTATATATAAACTACAAAAGCCTAGGTACCACCTCGACCATAAATCACTAAGGATTAAACCCTTTAGAAATTTGACAAAGTTAACCAAGTGTTAAACTAGATTAGCTACGAAATCCGTTTGATCCACTTTAAATACGATCTGCAAGACCCAAAACTTGTAGAATCATTGACGCTAGGTTACCCTAAAATCTAGGATCAATTTCATTACCCGGCTGCACTCGGGAGCATCTCGAAACTCCGTATCAGTTCTAGACCACACATCGGGAGTCCGAATAATTCGAGGTTAAGGACTTAGGACCGCTTCGCTGGGCTTGACAACCATCTCAGAAATCAAATCCATACAGGGTCCCACGGCTGTTTGCTTGAGTCCGGAGCGAGTGTGAGAACACTTGTTTTTTTACAAAATAAATATCTTGAATAGTAATCTGAGACTCGTCGCTTGCGGATCAGTATTAAGCAACCAGACCGTCAAAATCTAACCAAATTACACCCTTGGATCAGGAAAAATTTCATAAACATTTACATGTACTCGGAATCTCCGATCGAGACCCACTGACCGTTGAACTGAAACTGGTCTGCCACGCGTGATCTAAGAACCCTACTAGAACGAAAACTTAATGGAACGTAGATTCGGTGTTAGTGAGCTTAAGTGCGACCTTTGGCTCAAGGAGGCCTGCCAGATGTCCTCCATTAAGCTGAAACAAGTCCGCTTTAGTTATAACCTAAGTATACTTTGACCTGGAGTCTATTTCGGTGAGTTTTTAGGCTATATAAGGACCTTAAGCCCTCTCTCATTTCAGCCATCCAAATTTGAGAAAAACCCTAGAGAAAAGAGAGAGAAAGTGTGGGAGATGTGGGAGAATCTCCCTGTCATGCTCCCCTGCCGCTACACAAGTTGCACCACCCTTTTCTAATCACTTTCCCGGCAATTCCAGCTCCGTTTCTAGGTAAGAAACCCTAACCCTAATCTGTTTTGGGGTTGTATAGGTTGTAGGTTATGAAATAGCTAACCTATTTCATTCTATAAGTTGTCAAACTGCCGTAGATGAAAGCTTAGCAAACCTATCGTATTTGTTATGATTCTACGGAAAAAGGGGCGGATTTTAGGTGTATAGGTTATGGTTTTCAACGCTTTCAATGTCAGATAATGATAAATTCATGATCTGCATGCAATTACACTATACAAAGTGCTTTCCATTTTCTGTTTCGATTAAAGTTGTAGAATATGGAATTTTACATATTCTTGGTATTCGTAGAAAATACCGTATACGTATTTTTTTTGGAAATGTGTTTGACATGATTATTTGTTGTATAAATGTACGATATATGGATAAAATACTTATTTGGCGAAAGGATTCGCCCTAATGCATGTTTTGTTAATATACACTATGTATGCGGAAATACTGTATTGTAGAAAGTACCGTATATGTATATATTTTAGAGATGTGTTTGCCATGATTATTTGATGTATAAATATATTATATATGCGTAAAATACTTGCTTGGTGAAACGACTCGCCCTAATACATGTTTGCTAACATACACTAAGTATGTTGAAATAGTGTATGTCATGTGTTTGTGAAAATGCTTGTGTGAGTAAGTGTTTGGATGTTGATGCCTTAGGACGATGTTGAGATGGGATTCTCAACTACCTTAGAGGCATGTATGATTTCCTCCATGAGGTTGTTCACTTTAACCACTTACTTATGAAATATATGTGTTTGTATTCCTGTTTATATAGTGCTTCATAACATGCTTATAACATGCTTTATAATATGCTTTATGATATGCTTGTTAACATGCTCAACTGATTGTATGATTTTATTTATGTAATGCGTATGTTTAAAATTCATAATTACGTTGTATGATCCGTCATGGGTGATGGGGGAGTGGAGCAACGAGTGCGTGCAACAGCCCTGGCAGCCCTAAACAGATAGTACGAGACTTTGGTTGTATGATTTGAATCTTGATCCATTACTGCTTTAACTATCGGTAATTGAATGTGATTGGGGCTATGATTATAGTCCAGGCAATCGGTAATGGGATGAAATTCGTGGCTGTGATTTATTTGCCACGTGAGATGTGCTCGATGAACTCGAGTGGTACTTCGGTTGGCGATAGTGGTTGGCCACACGAAGTGTTTATGCGCTTCATGTCGTTTAACTTATTGTGCACTCGAGCTAGCCGAGCTCGTCAAGTAACCCGATCTATCTAATGTGTGTTCATCATGTTTGGACGCTACTGCTTGAACCTAGGGTACCAAACTTACCAGTGAAATCCCGTTAACCATGGTACCTCGATCTGCTAAGACTCATGAGCCGGGCATGGTGGTATGGGACACCGTAGTCGAGCTATCGGCCTACGCTGGGGCCACGTGCCTCCCCGTAGTGACCAGTGAGCAACCAGACTCGTGAGCCGATTATGGTGGTATGGGACACTATATTCTAGCTGTCGACACCTACGGCGAGAGCCGAATACGGTGAGACCTGTATTCGTGCTGACGGGCGACGAGTCCTTCGTAGTGTCTTCGAGTATACTCTTAGGTCTGTGATTGGCGACGAGCCCTTCACAGCAACTAGAGCATGAGTTGGGCCGAGTACGGTGAGACCTGTATTCAAGCTGACGACCAGCGATTGAGCCGAGTACGGTGAGACCTGTATTCAAGCTGACGGCCAGCAATTGAGCTACATACGGTGAGATCTGTATCCGTACTGACGGGCGACGAGCCCTTTGTGATGCCTTCACGATGCCTCTCAAACCATAATATCGTATGAGATTATCTAGGAGTGACGGCCCTGGAATGGATCATGTTTGGGAATGATACAAGGGAGGTACCTTAGTTTCCCAATATTGCTGTTTGAAATGGATTAATAACAACTCGGTAATCATGCTCATCATAGCATTGCATGTGCCTGGTAGATGTGGGGAACTGAGGGATGAATGCATGCGTGAACGTAAGATGGTGTCGCTGAGGGTGGTTTGGCAAGGGCATACATCATGACTGCATGCATACTTGCATTAATAAGAGTATTTAGAATTGTTTGATTGTACTGCTTTATCATTACTGCTTAACTGAATTGATAACATGTTAACCTATGCTCTACTGTTCCACTGAGTTGATCACTCACTCCCACATTACGGGACGGTGTTGTACACACCAACCAGATTTGTTGAGTTTCAGGTGATGGTGATGCTTATGAAGCAGAGCCGGACTACTACTATGATGATTGAGGAGGAGTTCTCCTACATGTAACTCTCTGACAGGTCTATAAAGACTTGGTAATGTATTGACGGGGCTATGGTAGTTGGGTAGAAGACACTTCCTCACATTTGGTAAATTTTAGAATTGTACTTGTAATTATTTAACCTGTTAATTTTATCACACTTTGGAAACTCACCACAGTTTTTATGTTTTATATGTCCATCACAGTCTTCCGCTTGCAATTTAACTGTCTCTGGAGTATGATATGTTGTTTTGGCTTAATCTCACTCATGTTCAATGCACGAATACAGTCAACATTCAATCATCATTCATTTTGTTGCATAAGTGATGTTCTGGAACTCAGGAGTTGAGTTTATGCTTGACCCCCGATTTTCAGGATGTTACAAAAACGAAAACTTAACTCCACCTGGATCCAAGGTTGGTGAGCTTAAGTCCGACCTTTGGCTCAAGGAGGCCCGCCAGAAGTGCTCTGTTGAGCTGAAACAGAGACGCTTTGGTTATAACCTAAGTATACCTTGTCCACAAGTCTATTTCAGAGAGTTTTTAGGCTATATAAGGACCTTAGAACCCTCTCTTTCACAGCCATACGAATTTGAGAGAAATCCTAGAGAGAGAAGTGAGAAAGAGAGAGAAAGAGTGAGAGTTGTGGGAGATCCTTCCTACCCTCTTCCCCTGCCACTACACAAGCTTCACTACCTCATTCTTGTCACTTTCCCGGTGAATCCGACTTCATTTTTAGGTAAGAAACCCTAACCCTAATCTATTTTGGGGTTGTAATGGTTGTAGGTTATGAAATAGCTAACCTATTTCATTTTATAGGTCACCTAACTGCCGAATACGAAGGCTTAGCAAACCTATCAGATTTGTGACGATTCTACGATAAAAGGTGAGGACTTTAGGTGTATAGGTTATGGTTTTCAGCACTTTCAATGTCAGATAATGATAGATTCATGATCTGTATGCAATTGCACATATACAAGGTGCCGTCTATTTTCCATTTTGATTAAAGATGTAGAATATGGAATTTTACATATTCTAGTTATTCGTAGAAAATACCGTATACGTATATATTTTGGAAATGTGTTTAACATGATTATTTGTTGAATGAATATATGATATATGGATAAAATACTTATTTGGTGAAAGGATTCGCCCTAATACATGTTTTGCTAATATACACTATGTATGTAGAAATAGTGTATTGTAGAAAGTACCGTATACGTATATATTTTGGAAATATGTTTGCCATGATTATTCGTTGTACGAATATATAATATGTGGGTTAAACACTTGCTTGGCGAAAGGACTCGCCCTAATACATGTTTTGCTAACATACACTATGTATGTTGAAATTGTGTATTCTAAGTGTTTGTGAAAATACTTGTGAGAGTAAGTGTTTGGATGATGGTGCCTTAGGTAGGTGTTGAGATGGGATTCTTAACTACCTTAGAGACCTGTATGATTTACTCCATGTGGTTGATTACTTTAACCGCTTACTTATGAAATATATGTGTTTATGTTGCCTGTTTATATAGTGCTTTATAACATGCTTTATAACATGATTTATAACATGCTTTATGACATACTTGTTAACTTGCTTGAATTACTTTGTTTAATATGCTTTACTCCACATGCTATGAATAAGGATTGATTGAGTTTGGGACTATGTTTATAGTCCAAACAATCGGTACCAAACTTGAGATCATGGTTGAGATTCATTTCGCCACGTATGATGTGTTTGACGAACCCGAGTCGCACTTCGGTTGGCGACAGTGGTTAGGCCACACGAAGTGCTTATGTACTTCATGTCGTTCAGTTGATTATGCGCTCGAGCTACTCAGGCTCGTCAAGTAACCCGATATGTCTAATGTATGTTCACCATGTTTGATCGCTACTGCTTAAACCTAAGGTACCAAACTTACCAGTGAAATCTCGTTAACTATGGTACCTCGATCCGCTAAGACTCATAAGCCGGGCATGGTGGTATGGGACACCGTGGTCGAGCTGTCGACCTACGCTGGGGCCACGTGACTCCCCGTAGTGACCAGTGAGCAACCAGACTCGTGAGCCGATTATGGTGGTATGAGACACTATATTCGAGCTGTCGGCCTACACTGATTGGTGACGAGCCCTTTGTAGTGACCTCGAGAATACTCTGAATTCGCGGTGAGGCGACGAGTTTTTCCGCGGTGTATAGAGTATGAACTAGGCCTGTATCTGTATAGTAATGAATCATTAAAGAGGTGATGAGAGAGTGGTGTAACCTTTGTGCGTAACAGCCCTGGCAGCCTCTGCAGCGACCTAGAAACACATTATCATATGAGATTAACTAGGACTGATGACCCTAGAATGGATCATGTTTGGGAATGATACAAGGGAGATACCTTAGTTTCCCAATACTGTTGTTTGAAATGGACTAATAGCAACTCGGTAATCATGCTCATCATGCATTGCATGTGCCTGGAAGATGTGGAGCACTGAGGAATGCAAGCATGCCGTGAACGTAAGATGGTGTCGCACGAGGGAGTGTGTGGTGAGGGCATACATCATGACTGCATTCATACTTGCATTAATAAGAGTAGTTAGGAGTGTTTGATTATACTGCTTTATCATTACTGCTTGACTGAGTCGATAACATGTTAACCTATGCTTTATTGTTCCACTGAGTTAGCTACTCACTCCCATGTTACGGGACGGTGTTGTACACACCAACCAGACTCTGTCTCAGGTGTAGATGAGATGACGACTTGGGAGGCTGAGCCGGACTATGACGAGGACCAAGATGAGTTCTAATTTATGCAGTATTCTGGTGGCTTCAACAAGACTGCCAGATCGACGGGACTTGCTGGAATAACTTCCCTAGTTGTATTTTTGACTTTTGAACATAAAATAGATTTATGTATATGGTGACTCAAATGGGTTTATACTCTGAAGAATGAAATGATTTTGTTTCTTTTACATACATATATATACAGTTCAATCTTCCGCTTGCCTTTATACAATTGATCTGGAGTATGAATTACTATTTTGGTATAATCTCACTCATGTTTATTGCTCTAACACAGACAACATTTAATCATCATTATCTATGTTACATAAGTGATGCGTTGGAACTCGGGAGTTGAGTTATGCTCGACCCCCGATTTTTAGGGCGTTATAGAATAGCAGGAAGATTATCCCGCTTCTCTCACACTTTCTCTCTCCTAGAGTTTCTCTCAAATTCATATAGGCTGAATGAGAGAGGGTTTAAGGTCCTTATATAGGCTAAAACTCACCAAATTAGACTCAGGGCTAAGGTATGCTTAGGTTATAGCCAAAGTAGGTCTGTTCCGTCTCAACGGAGCACTTATAGAGCCCCCCCTTGAGCCAAAGGTCGGACTTAAGCTCACAGACTATGGATCTAGGTTAAGTTAAGTTTTCATTCTAATCGAGTTTTTAGATCACACGTGGCAGACCAGTTTCAGTTCAACAGTCACCGCAACTCGATCAGGGTTACAAGTACACTGCTATGTGTATGAAATTTTTCCTGATCCGAGGGTGTATTTGGGTCAGATTCTGACGGTCTGATTACTTATGTCAGCCCCGCAAGTGGCAAGTCTTAGATTACTTAAATTAAGTTACATTTCTAAAGAAATCTTCGTTTTCTTACACTCCTCACTCTAGGCTCAAGCGAATAGCCCCGGGACACTATCTGGATTTGATTTTCGAGATGGTTGTCAAGCCCAACAAGGCGGTCCTAATTATATAACTTTGTATTATTCAGACTTCCGACGTACAGTCCAGATACGATACGGAGTTTCAATGTACTCCCGAGAGCAACTGGGTAATGAGATTGATCCTAAACTTCAGCATAACCTAGCGTCAATGATTCTACAAGTTTTGGATCTTGCAGATCATATTTAAAGTGGATCAAGAAGATTTCACTGATTATTCAGTTTAGTGCTTAACTAAATTATGCCCTAATTAAGATAGAATATGGTCCTACGGTAGTTCTACGTTCCTTTTTGGTATTTTTGTTAGTATATTATTTTTAATTATTTTTATAGTAGTTCATCATTAAGTTTACTTCATCTCCACTAAATTTCATTAAATTTCGTGCTGTAGAAAAATTCTAAAAATTGTAGAAGTAACCGTTGTCCAAACTAATAACATTCAGACAGTCATCACATCAACCTTGATTAAACTATATTATAATTTTTATTATATTTTTCACTTATTTTTATATGAAACTAGACTTATCAAGCTTCAATCTGGCTTTTGAATCACCTAACTCGGAGTTATAACGAGGGAGATATGACTTTTCAAAGTCGAATGAAAAATTATAAAAAATGGGGTTTCAAATGGGCCGCGCGGCCCACTCGGCCCGCTGGACCGCTGTGCGCCGTGGTTAGCGCGGTGGCACCGCGGTCCGCTGGACTATCCGGTAGTGGTTTCCGTTATGTGATTTTTGAAACAGGCATATCTTGCAAACCGAGATGAATTATTCGACGTGTAATATATGATTTTGGGGTAGGAGAAGCTGCTATATCTAAATAACTTATCTATTCCATGAGATTCCAAAAGGTTAATGGTCAAAAACCCATTTTATTTATTTATTTACTATTTATAGTAAATTTTAAATTAAGTATTGTTCTTCCTCACCTAAACTTTAGGATTCATGTCTAATATGAAAATACTTTAAAAAAATTTGGAGAATAAGGTAGTGAAATGTGAGATTTTGAAGGAAATGGGTTAAAAAGCGATTTTTTGACTTTGGGATTGAGTTTTGAGACATTATTAAGATATTAGGATCGACCCATTGCCTAAGGACGTCTAACTCCAAGTTGAAAAAAATCCAGGGTGTTACAATATACCCCCCTTAAAAAATAATTTCGTCCCCGAAATTGGCTAAGGGTAAAAGGTAAGGATTTCATTATTTCTTTTGCCTAAGCTTTATTGATTTCAGGTTGATATGCATGGTAGGGTGTATACTATCTATGCTCATCTGGTTTAATTTAGTCTACTCTCCTTAAAACCTTTTCACCCCGAAATTGGACAAGGCTTTTATTGGGTTCGTATTCAACAAGCACATTTGGGGATACTCTGACCTTACGTGTATCTTGGATCAATTACCTTCGATCTTGGGCCAGTGGGGCGGGGGTCCACCACGCTTCCGCTGTGCCACTCTGATCTAACGGATGTATTAGCTGACCTAACTAGATTGGGCTCATAATATGCTACCCCCCTTAAAAATAATTTCTAGCCTTAAGGCTCAAGAATCTGTGTCCTGATCCGTATGTCAGAACAAGGTGTGATTTAGAACCTACCCTTGATACGAAATGAAAAATACATTGGTCTGTCTTTCATCAATGATGTGTACTATGGCATTGATACCTATGGTTATAGAAAAGAGCTAAAGATAATGGGCATTATGGTTGATTTCAAGGACGGGTGTGAGTTTGTGGCAAGATGTCTAATTCTACCCAAGGAGGACCCTTTTTGTTAAGGTCCCGACTTACTTTCTTTAATCATGTCTAGTTAGATACTGTAAGATAATCTATACATTATTAGCACATAAGGGGTTGGGACACGAGAAGTTAACGAACAGGCTATCTTTCTAAGTTCATATGCACAACATGGATGCCCAAATGGTCTGTAATTCGGGACCTAATTCCTCACTGTCTGTTGCCCATTTAAGAAATTCCTTGGGCCTAAAAAGAAAAATCTCTATTGGCTATAGGTTCTTAACATGTCTCAAAGATGAAGTAAAAAACTTTTGGTTGTAAGTGGTTCGGCCAACACGAAAGGAAAGTTGTGTAGTGGATCTGAGCCGGATACATAGACCTTCTGCCTCGCAAAGACAGAAAATTTGTCGTATCAGTTTTTAATCCTAGTTGATCCCGACCTTCTACTTGATCAGAGCATAGAGTTCATTAGTAACTACCAAGATTGAGAATTTAATTCAAACCGTGAATACCTCGCTTATATATATAATTCCTCTACTCTGGGTTCCCGATTGTAATAAGTCTTTGGGAAGGCAATTCTAAGGGATGTATTGATTTAACCTAACATTAAATCCAATGGATATATAAGTTTTCTATGAGCGTGAATAGTTTCTACATCAAACAACTTGCCTAAGAGTTATTAAAGGAGCATGTGAGTACTAAGGGGATTCAACGAAGGAATGGGGTCTCGCTCCAACCTAATCAAGCCGACTAACTAAGTCTATCTGTCTCTGACATTCCCTAGTGTGATTAGTAGCCTAGTCTTAATTTTAGGAGTAGCGGTAATCCAATAGCTTATGGGCTAGATGATTTCGTACCATTTCTAATATAGGACATTATTTTATCGCTTAAGGTCAAAAGTTGTTTGATCGAAATTGAGTTGCCCGAACTTGAATTTAACTGCGCACAAGCACTACACATATGTTCATACCAGCTAAGGTGGTCCTAGGGTTCGCGTTATCAATTTATTGAATTTCCTACACTGTCAAATCCTTTAAAATCTAAGAGTACCAACTTTAGTTCCAAAACTCTAAGGGACTGTTTGGCCAATGGTATTAAGTTATATTAAATGGATTGCATTGCTATTCCCACCTCGAGATTTGGAGTGGCATGTTTGGTAGGAAGGTGGGATGAGATTTGTGGGTTTGGAAGGTTATGAGACACAAAAGTTAGGTTTTGTGCTCATGTGAGTGTGAAATGGTGAGGCCAAGAGGAGTAAGAGATGGGTTTAGAGGAGTAATGGTGGAGGGGTGGAGGGAGTTCACAATTGTCAAGTACAATTCGAACTTGTCAAGCATTCTACACATTTGATAACAAATGGAGCTTCATGCATTTCATTTAACCCAAAATCATCACAATACATGAGATGTAGCCTTACATGGACCATGACTAAAGATGCATGTGAGCTAATACAATTAAGGCTTCAAACACTAAAACATACTACCAAACTACCACACTATGAAGCCTCTCAACATGAAAACACAAAGGTCCTAACACAGCAACAAACAAACTATGAGACAACGACACGGATGACTAGGCATCCGAGTTAGGCGACGGAGGAGGGGCACCCTTTCTCTTTCCCATGAGAGAAAGAAAGGTGGAGATTGAAAATGTTACTGTAACGAACTCAGAGAAGGCCATGGAAAGTGAAGATAAGGGGAATAGGGGCTAGAACTTTTGGTTCTTCACGAATTTGAGCCTCAACAGAGGTTGTAAAGGCCCAAATAACAGGGATTGAAGAATGAAAATGAAGAGATGGGATGGGTTGAGAGCTTACATGATTTTGAGCTCCAAATGAGGGATGTAGGAGCTCAAATGAAAGGAGATGAGAGGGCTGAGAGGTAGGTGTTGCTGAACACGGTGGAGGTATGTGTGTTTTGACAGAAAATAATGAAATGGGTGAATGGAGGGGGGTATGAGAGAGAAATCGGGAGTTTTTAAGAAAAGGGAGAGCTTGGAGAGGTGCTTTAAGAGGGAGGGGGCAAAACGGACACGAAATAGGGGTCACCACAAGATTTCGTGGGCCCCACACGTGTCTAGGGGTCGGCCCGCCCGGCCTGGTCAAAGGGGACCGCGGTCGACCGCAGTGGGTGTGGTGCCGCCGCGGCAGGGCAGTGGCCACCCCTATCCCGGGGTGCCAATGATACCCCTGGTCTACCATGGGTCCACCCGGATTGCATCTTTTGGCCCATGACTCCGTTTCGAGTCGTTTCAGGCCCCAACTCATGTATATTTGCGTGTTTTAGGTCGTTTTAGGTTGGAATGGGTCAATTCTTTGCCTAATCCCGTCGACTGACAATTTAGAAGTGATCCGGGATCATTTCATGCAATCATTAAAGCCTACGGGTCCAATCTCTACGATTGATCTCAACCAATTGTATTAATTAGCCAAATTGGAGAACCTAAGTCTATTTCTACATTCCGTCACTCCCTCCTAAGTCTGAGTGCGTCAGTGTGCATCATGTTACCATAACCCAGGTCCAGTTTAATCCAAATCATGCTCTGATACCATCTTATAATGCCCTTAAAATCGAGGGTCGAGCATAAACTCAACTCCCGAGTTCTAACGCATCACTTATGCAACATAAAAAATGATGATTAAATGTTGTTTGTATTAGTGCATTAAAGATGAATAGAATTAAGCTAAAACAACATATCATACTCTAGAGACAGTTAAATTATGCAAGCAGAAGATTGTGATAGATATATCAAATATATATAAACTATTGTAAGTCTCCAGAGTGTGAACATGTTACCGAGTTAAATATATTAATGTACACTCCAAAAATTGACAAAAATGAATATACAAGGGTGCTCCAAAAGAGCAAACTAAAGTATAATGGCATCTAATCATCAACCTTGTAACCCCGTCGATCAGAAGATGGTCTACATAGACCCACCTGATAGCTGTGTAAGGAGAAATCCTCCTCATCATCAAAAAAAATTCGGCTCCACTTCACAAGCATCGTCATCATCTGAAACACAAACAGGGTCTGGTTTTGTGTTTAAACAACGTCCCGTAATGTGGGAGTAAGTGATCAACTCAGTGAAATAATAAAGCATAGGTTAACATATTATCAATTCAGTCAAGCAGTAATGATAAAGCAATACAATCAAACACTCCTAAATACTCTTATTAATGCAAGTATGAAATGCAGTCATGATGCATGCCCTTGCCAAACCACCCTCGTGCGACACCATCTTATACCTGCGGCATGCATTCATCCCTCAGTGCTCCACATCTTCTAGGCACATGCAGTGCTATGTTGTGAGCGTGATTACCAAGTTATTATTAGTCCTTTTCATACAGCAGTATTGGGAAACTAAGGTACCTTCCTTATATCATTCCCAAACAATGATCCATTCTAAGGTCGTCAGTCCTAGATAATCTCATACGATGATACGGTTCTAGGTCATTGTAAAGAGCTGCCAGGACTATTACACGCACTCGTTACACTGCTCCCCGATCACCTTATCAATACAGGCCTAGTTTATACTCTGATTACTACGGGAAGGCTTGTCGCCTCTCCGCAGATTCAGAGTATGCTCGAGGTCACTACAAAGGATTGTCAGGGCTGTTACACACAATCGTTACACCACTCCCCCATCACCTTATCAGTGTAGGTCGACAGCTCGAATACAGTGTCCCATACCACCGTATTCGGTTCACGAGTCTAGGTTGCTCACTGGTCACTACGGGGAGGCACATCACCCCAGCGTAGGCTGACAGCTTGACCACATTGTCCCATACCACTATGCCCGGCTCATGAGTGTTAGCGGATCGAGGTACCAAGGTTAACAGGGTTACACTGGTAAGTTTGGTACCCTAGGTTCAAGCAGTAGTATCTAAACATGGTGAACATACATTAGACAAATCGGGTTACTTGACGAGCTCGACTAACACGAGCTCACATTTCATCGATCGACATGAAGTACATAAGCACTCCGTGTGGCCTAACCACTGCCGATGACCAACATACGACTCGGGTTCGTCAAACACGTCCTATGTGGCGAATGAATCTCAACCACAAACTCAAGTTGTTACCGATCGCTTGGACTATAATCATAGCCCCAATCACATTCAATCCTTAACCAGAAGCATGTAGAGTAAAGCAGAATAAACAAAGTAATTCAAGCATGTTAACAAGCATGTCATAAAGCACAATATAAACAAGAAATACAAACACATATATTTCATAAGTAAGCAATTAAATTAAACAACATACACATACAAGCATGAAGGAAATCATACACATCACTAAGGTAGTTGAGAATCCTATCTCAACACCTACCTAAAGCACAATCATCTAAGTACTTACTCATACAAGCATTTTCACAAACACTTAGAATACACTTATTAACATACATAACGTATATTAGCTAAAACAAGTATTAGGGCGAATTCTTTTGCCTAGTAAGTATTACACTCATATATAGCATGTTCATACTGTAATTTATCATGACAAACACACTTTTAAAATTTGTACATATACGGTATTTTCTACAAATATACAGAATACACTATACGCCATAATTTGCATACGCAACTGAAACGTAAAATGAACATCACATTTTGCATGTACAATAACACCCAGATCATGAATCTATCATTATCTGACATTGAAGGCTTTGTAAACCTTGACCTATACGTCTAAAGTCCGCACCTTACGCCGTAGAAACGTAATAAACTCAATAAAATCGATAAGCCTTTGTCTACGGTGATTTGGCAACCTACAACATGACTCAGATTAGTTATTTCACAACTCGCACTACCTGGAGCTCTAAAACAGGTTAGGGTTAGGTTTTCTTACCTAAGAACGAAGCCGGAATCGTCGGGATAGCGATTGGAAAGTGATGGTTAAGCACGTAGATCGGCAGGGTAGAATAGCAGGAAGATTCTTCCACTTCTCTCACATTTTCTCTCTCTTTTCTCTCTTCTCTCTCCTAGGGTTTCTCTTAAATTTACATGTGCTGAATGAGAGAGGGTTTAAGGTCCTTATATAGGCTAAAAACTTACCAAATTAGACTCAGGGCCAAGGTATACTTAGGTTATAGCCAAAGTAGGTCTGTTCCATCTCAACGGAGCACTTCTAGAGTCCCCCCTTAAGCCAAAGGTCAGACTTAAGCTCACAGACTATGGATCTAGGTCGAGTTAAGTTTTCAATCCAATCGAGTTTCCAGATCACACGTGGCGGACCAGTTTCAGTTCAACGGTCAACGCAACTCGATCAGGGTTACAAGTACACTGCCATGTGTATGAAATTTTTCCTGATCTGAGGGTGTATTTGGGTTAGATTCTGATGGTCTGATTGCTTATATCAGCCCCGTAAGTGGCAAGTCTCAGATTACTTAATTTAGGTTACATTTCTAAAGAAATCTTCATTTTCTCACACTCCTCACTACGGGCTCAAGCGAATAGCCCCGGGAACTATCTGGATTTAATTTTCGAGATGGTTGTCAAGCCCAACAAGGTGGTCCTAATTATATAGCTTTGTTTAATTTGGACATTCGACATGCGGTCCAGATCCGATACGGAGTTTCAATATACTCCCGAGAGCAACTGGGTAATGAGATTGATCCTAGATTTCAGGGTAACCTAGCGTCAATGATCCTATAAGTTTTAGGTCTTGCAGATCGTATTTAAAGTAGATCAAGTGGATTTCACTGATTATTCAGTTTAGTGCTTAACTAAATTATGCCCTAATTACGATAGAATATGGTCCTAAGGCAGTTCTACGTTCTTTTTTGGTATTTTTGTTAGCATATTATTTTTAATTATTTTTTTAGTAGTTCATCATTAAGTTTACTTCATCTCCACTGAATTTCATTAGATTTTGTGTTGTAGAAAATTTCTAAAAATTCTAGAAGTAACCGTTATCCAAACTAATAACATTTGGACAATCGTCACAACAACCTGGATTAAGCTATATTAAAAATTTTATTATATTTTTCACTTATTTTTATATGAAACTAGACTTATCAAGCTTCAATATGGCTTTTGAATCACCTAAATCGGAATTATAAAGAGGGAGATATAACTTTTCAAAGTCAAATGAAAAATTATAGAAAATGGGGTATCAAACGAGCCGCCTGGCCCGCTGGACTATCTGGTGGTGGTTTCCGCTACGTGATTTTTGAAATGGGCGTATCTTGCGAACTGATATGAGTTATTCGATGTACAATATATGATTTTGGGGTAGGAGAAGCTGCTATATCTAAATAACCTATCTATTCCATGAGATTCTAAAAGTTTAATGGTCAAAAACCCATTTTATTTATTTATTTACTATTTATAGTAAATTTTAATTTAAGTATTGTTCTTTCTAACCTAAACTTTATGATTCATGTCTAATATGAAAGTACTTAGAAAAATTTAGAGAATAAGGTAGTGAAAGGTGAGATTTTGAAGGAAATGGGTTAAAAATCGATTTTTTAACTTTGGGATTGAGTTTTGAGACATCAATAAGATGTTAGGATCGACCCATTACCTAAGGACATCTAACTCCAGGTTGGCAAAAATTCAGGGTGTTATACAATACTACAATCACTTCCTAACTACTCTTGTTAATGCAGGAATGAAGTGCAATAATGATGCATGCCCTCGCACAAAGCTCCCTCACAAGAAACTCCGACAACCAAGTTCGCGCATGACAAACTCCCTAAAGTGCAACTTCCTCGCCAAAGCACATTCAATGCGGTGCATGGTCGTATTAGCCAAGTACTGAATTAAGCTTATTCATACAGAAGATTCAGGAAGCTAAGGTACCTCCCTTTATATCATTAACCCAAACGAATGATCCATCTAGGGCTGTCAATCCTAGCTAACCACATACATAGGCAAGTTGTAGGGCATCACCCCTAATGAAAAGCAATCGATAGGTAAATTCAAAGGTTCATACTCGCAGTCACTACGGGAAGGCTTGTCACCTTAGCATAGGCCGACAGCTCAAACACGGTCTCTCATAGCACCATGCCTGGTTCACGAGTTTGGGTTGCTCACTGGTCACTACGGGGAGGCTCGTCACCCCAGCGTAGGCCAACAGCTAGACCATGGTGTCCTATACCACCATGTCCGGCTCATGAGTCTTAGCGGATCATGGTACCATGGTTGAAACGGGCTTTTACATTGGTAAGTGGTACCTTAGTTTCAAGCAGTGATGTTCATACATGGTAAACACACAATAGTCCAATCGGTTTGTTTGGCAAGTTTGATTGGTACAAGTACATGTTGACTTAGTCGACATGGAGCGCATAAGCACCCCTTGTGTCATGTCCCAAACTCGAAAACCTGGCTCATAAAATTTTTGATCGCCGAATCCGGTGTCGACAACCTCCATAGTACCCCATTCTCGACTCCGAGCGCTCATACGCCAGATTCTGATCCTGGGATCCTACAAGGAGGATTTTTAACATGAATTTGTCTCATAAGAAGTATAACCACAAGTATACCTAAATTATAAGAACAACATCATCACCACATATCCACTAATATAATCATTTGAGTATAATGCTAAAAGGGAAATACATATATCAAAAATCAAAGCTCTAAAGGTCCGTTGCATGCTCCAAGCTCCACGTTGCTATAACCTAACTCCACCTGCATACATCTATTGTGCATAAGCTTATAGAAAGCTTAGTGGTGAAAGTGTGTGAGCAGAATATGCATGCTTAGAATGTAATATCAAAGTAAACAGAGATACCGATAAGTCCACAAGCCATACAATATCAGAGTAAGCCAAAATACTGACGAGATCATGAGTCATACGATATCAGAGTAAGCGAAAATATACTGATAAGGCCATGAGTGCCATCAGCTGTACCAATGTTATGCGATGCAAGGCATGAATGCTAACGGCCATATCAATGCAGAAACATGGCAACCAAAATGATAAATGCTACGGATGCAATGTAATATGCGGTGTGAATGAAATGAACAAGCTGGAGTGAATTAGGGATGATAGTATGTAGTGTCGCAAGCTATGGGGTCCATCACAAGGGACTTCTATCCAAACCAGTCTCATACCTAAATTTGGATAGTCAAACTTAATGTTATAAACTCCTGATCTCAGGTTAGTCGCGTGCCCCAACTGAAATCCTGGTTGTTACGACGGTATAGTAACAAATAGTTGCGCACCATCATCCCAAGTGAATAGTGAATGAATAAATGAATGAGTATGCAACTCCTGCTCAATAAGTCCACATATCAGCACCATACATCTCTGGGATCATCACCGGGGTCTAGTACACTCCAAGCTCGTTACCGCCCCAGCTAGCCGCGTAGCCTAGCGAGTGGAAAAAACCTCACTACCCGCCTGTCAGTAGTATACCAATGCCAACCCGGCTCATCGATAGCGGACCCATTTGCGAGCTGGTCAAACTCAGCCTAACTTATAGCCCCCTCACTCGGGCGGATAAGGCCACACTCCCACCCAACCAACCACGACATAGTGGGAGACGCGGTCTACTGGTATTTGGCACTCGGGCGCTCATGTATCAACTCGGTCTAGAAGTTGGGGCGTCTCCTGGCCATGGAGGTTTTGGGAATTTCACCCACGAACATCCAAAGTGCCCAGATGCTCGAACTAAATATTTTCGGTGTCCCATCTAACCATCCATGACATGCATGTGGAGGCTACGGCCCTGATGTCACTAGGGCGTACAGTAATCACAACACACAATGCAAGATGCATGAGTCATATAATCTAGTCATGCATCAATCCTGCACATACGGTGCGCTCATGCGAGATAATCTCCGCGTATCAAGGAGTTTCATAACAACCTGCCCAAATGACATATACAATGGTCAATCACATCTCATAACAAACATATAGGTGATGCGTATGAGCATGTATCATGATGTTATGCTATCACATACTCATAATCGAAATCAATAACCGGCACCGACAATCAGCCTCGACAATGTAGACATTTAACAAACATTACCCCCAAGGGATGGCCCACATAGAGCCTAACATATAGTGGACCCATGGCCTCACACAAGGGCCTAATATACAACACCATGGGTCTCACTCATGAGCTTAATACACATCACGATGAGCCTCTCACATGGGCATAATATATGTCACAATGGGCTTCATTGCTTGGTCCTCAAATGCATCATAATGGGCCTCATCACATAGGCCTCATATACATCTCATTGGGCCTTAAACACGGGCTAAATACACATCACAATAGGCCTCAAATATGGGCCACATATACATCACAATGGGCCTAAAATACGAGCCACATATACATCACATTGGGCATCAACAATCGGAATCAGCCTCAATATTCAGAATCAGCCTCGATAATCATAATCGGCCTCGCTGATCGACCTCAACAATCGGAATCGGCCTCAATATTTAGAATCGGCCCCAATAATTGGAATCAGCCTTGATAATCAAAATCGGCCCGGTAATCAGAACTGGCCTCGATAATCAAAATCGGACTCGGCAATCAGAATCGGCCTCGATAATCAGCCTCAACAATCGAAATCGGCCTCGATATTCGGAATCAGGCTCGATAATCAAAATTAACCTAAATAATTGGAATCAGCCTCAACAATCGGAATCAGCCTCAATAATCGAAATCGGCCTCGATGATCGGTCTCAACAATTGGAATCGACCTCAATGATCGGAATCAACCTCGATAATCAGAATCGGACTCAATAATCAGAATCGGCCTCAATAATCGGAATCGGTCTCGATGGTCGGCCTCAACAATTGATATCAGCCTTAATAATTGGAATCGACCTCAATAATCAGAATTGGCCTCGATAATCAGAATCGGCCTCATTAATTGGAATCGGCCTTGATAATCAGAATCGGCCTCACTAATCGGAATCGGCCACGATGATCGGCCTCAACAATCAGAATCGGCCTCAATAATCAGAATCAGCCTCGATAATCAGAATTGGCCTCAATAATCAGAATCAGCCTCGATAATCAGAATCAGCCTCAATAATCAGAATTGGCCTCAATGATCAGCCTCAATAATCGAAATCGGCCTTAATAATCGAAATCGCCCTCGATAATTGGAATCAGCCTCAAAAATTAGAATCGGCCTCAATGATCGGCCTCAACAGTCAGAATCGGCCTCGACAATCAAAATTGGTATAATAAAGGGCCTAAGGGAAGGTCATAATGAGGACATTTAACCATCATTACCCATCAATGTGGACATTAAACCATCATTGCTCCTAAGGCATGACCTGCCATAATCATCATTACATACATCATGGAGTAATCACACATCGCAATGGACCTCAGATACATCACATTTGACCCTATACAAAAGCACCACATTCATCTCATTGGGCCTCACTCGTGGCCCTTATATACATCACATTGGGCCTCAACCCATGGGCCATCAAATACATCAAGTGGATCGCATCCTCGGGCTGCACCAATGGGCCTCATATATATCGAGTCGGCCATATCACATGGGCCGCACCAGTGGGCCTCATATACATCAAGTGGGCCGCATTAATGGGCCACACCATCTACACCATTCATCTATTTATAGAGATCATTGTAGAATATTATCCAAAAAAAAATGAATCATATCAAGAGATCATCTGGACCATACCACACTTAACAGTGGTGATATAATTCCCATTGTTAAAATTTAAAGGGCCCACTATAGCCTTTATTTCCCATTCAGACTGTTCATAAGGTCACAAAGACTTGGACAGGGAGAAAAAATAAATATTACATTGATTCAAAACTTCTATAACCCAAAGGGGTTTCAATGGTAGACGTTCAACTCCACTGTTTTCTGTAGTGTGGTCCAGTTGATACTAGATCTGTCTTATTTTTTGTCTCAGGCCTTGAGACGAGATCGCCAAATAGATGGACGGTTTGGATGGATTACATTCATTGGAGTGGGGCCCATGAGCACGTCAGATGGATGGACGGTTTAGACGTTACACATACATCAGGGGTGGGGTCCATGTACGTGGCCTACTAGAGAATTGAATCTGCTTCATTTATTATCTCGAGCCAAAAGACGAGCTTGCCAGATGAATGGACGGCGTGAGATACAAACATACATCATGGTGGGCTCCACCTGTCCAGATTGCTAGACGGTGTAGATGAGACCCACACATCTAGTGCAGCCCATCCAGCACGGTCTAGGAGTGAACGGTTTGAATATAACACATATGTTAGTGGTGGGTCCCACGTAGGTGGGCCACCCCACTTCCCTTTCTCTCTCTATATATAATATAATATAATATAATATAATATAATATAATATAATATAATATAATATAATATGATATAATATAATATAATATAATATAATAAGATATATTATAATATAATATAAACATAACTAAGGTGCCCACCGTCCAGATCCTCTAGACATTCTGGACGGTAGGGATCTAACACATATAACATGGTGGGTCCACACGTGTGGCCCACCTTAATTGTATAAGGCTGCTATTTGTGTTATCTCTGCATCTGGGCCTGTCCAGACGGACGGGCAGCAATCCCGTCTGCCGGACAGTCCAACAAGGTGGACCCAATGCATGGACGGCATAGATATGATACATACTTCAAGGTGGGGTCCATTCGGGTGGGTTACACAGCTCATCATCACCATAAAAAAAATGAAAGAGAGATGGAGAGAGAGAGAGAGAGAGACGGCAGAGATAGAGGGACCCCGCCACTATGGGCCCCTCTTGATTTCAACATATACATCAAAATGGTTCCCATCATAAGTGGGCCCTAAAATGAAATCAACGGTGGATCACCCACCGATCGGCCTCCTTCTTTAGCTCGTTGGACTCCTTAGCTCCTTGTCGTTAACTTTGATGGAAGTTTATGGAAGTTGGAAGGCTAGGATGGGAGATCTTGGGGTAGGAAATGGGCCACACATGGCTCTTCTCATGGAGAGCTTGGACGGTCTCTTCTCTCTTAGGTTGCTAAAAAAAATGGTGAAAAAATGAGAGAGAGAGAGAGAGAGAGAGGAGATGTAAGGGAGATGGGATGGAAGGTATGGGCTCTCTTGACTTATTGGTAAGAAAGGGAGGGCTAAGCATGGGTTACTTTGACTTTGGGTAAGGAGAGGTAAGGGTGAGTGATGGCTTGTGATGGGACGTACTTGACTTATATATTGATCATTTAATGTGACATGTCATAGAGATTCTCTCGGAATTCGTAACTCACGGCATTTTCCTCGAACTGAACGCGGGCCTACATCTCCTGACCTGAGTATTGCCTCGGCGAGCGAGACACGACGTCAGAACCGCAGTGACGACGCGATCACACTGGTACAAGTCTCAGATTAAGCCAACTCAGATCGAAAGGATGCGTCTCAGGGTTGCACGGAAACACCGATTACAGATTGCGGGTTGCCGAAATTCAACTGGGGGACTGCGGAAGCCTATGAAATGGTATGGTCTAGGATACGGTCCTGACACCGTGTGGCCTAACCACTATCAACAGTCGTCGTATGACCCAGATTTGTCAAGTTACCTAATTGTGGTAAGACTGATTCGGCCACCTATACATGGACTGTTACCGATTGCCTGGACCACACTGTAGCCCCAATCTTACTCAGATGCAGTAGTTAAGTACATGCGATAATCACTTCAGCATTCAACGATCAATTTAGGTGAATTCCTTATTTAAGCATTTTATCAAACATATTGAACATGTTACCAAACACTTGCATTTTATCCATAGATTTCGTAGTGACGAATATGATTACATGAAAGAACTAATACATATGAGCTAGGTAATTAAGAATCCTATCTTAATACTCTTAATACATACAAATCATTAACATTTTCTCATTTAGACAATTTATCAAACACTTAGGCTACACCTCACCAAATATATAGACTAGGTTAATTACAACATATACTTTAGCAAATCCTTATACAAAGAGGTCAGCATGCATATGGCAACAATGAATCCTAGATTAGTAGGCATAGCAAACACAAATCATGTTTACTTGTTCATTCAAACATTTCAACAAACACATAGGATGCTTATTTGTCCAATATAGCTCATACATGTATAATACGTCGAAATCAACGTATCTAAGACGATATGGTAGCAATCAAGTCAGACATAAATCATTAGCTGACATTGAAAGCATTGAAAACTATAACCTAAACATTTATAGTCCACACCTTTCGTCGAAATACGTAATTCAGACTCGGTTCAAACACTACGTTCCTGAAAATGGAACGAGGGCACCTAAACAATGAAATAGGTTAACTATTTCATCGATTACTCTATTTGGATTTCTAAATTAAGATTAGGGTTAGGATTTCTTACCCAAATCATAACTGAAAATGATTGTATAGCGAAGTGGGGATGTGGATCCGTGGCGTGGAGTCGTGGGAAAGAATCCCAGCAACGATCTCCCTGTTTCTCTCCTCTCCATACTCTTTTCTCTTCTTTTCTCTCTTCTCTCTCCTAGGGTTAGAGAAATTCGTATGGAATGGAAGTGGGGTAGTTTAAGGGCTATATATAGGCCCAGAAGTGATGTAAATGGCCCCAAGGCCATGGTATACTTAGGTTATATCCAAAGGGTGACTGTTTTTGACAAACAGGGTACATAGAGAGGCCCACTATACACATACATCATAGTGTAAGTTCCCTGATAATGGATCTATGCCAGGATGTGATTTCAGCGTGATTAGATTAGCTGATCAACTGCGGGGGACCCGTTTCAGTTCAACGGTCGTACTTATTCGATCGGGCCATAAGTATATGGATAAGAGCAGGGAAATTTCCTTTTCCCATGGGTGAAGTTTGGTTAGAAACTGACGATTTGAAATCTTCAATTTCACCTGCGAGTGAATGGCCCAATTCACTTAAGTTCTAAAGATATTAGCATTTCTCACACACTTTACTCAGGGCTCAAGTTGTGCGTTTTTGGATACTATTTAGGCTTGATTCCCGCAATGGTTGTCAAGCCCAATAGGACAGATATAACCCTATAGTTTTGCAGTCATCAGACTCTCGAGGTGCGGTCCAGGTCTGATACAAAGTTTTAATGTGCTGCCAAGAGTAACAGGTTGTTGGGATTTTTCCTAGGTTTTAAAGTAGTGTTGAGTTAGCGGTATTGGTAGTTTTAGGTCTTGCCTTTTGTATAAATAGTGGTTCGAGTTAAATCCACCTATTAATTCAGTGAGTGCTTATTCAATTTTGCCTAAATTTCTACAGAGTACGGTCCTTAGGGATTTCTGCCTGAGGTGGTACTCGGGTCTTTGTATGGATTTTTTCGAGACGTTACAGTTGTCCTTTAGCAGATAGGCCGTAATCATTTCTATTTAGGCCATTAAGACATCCATTTCGCCCGTTCCTCCTAATGCCTACCGATGAAGGCATATTTCATCCCACCAGACTTGGGTCTGGCTGGACATTACGCGAAGAAAAAATCAATAACTCCGGAGGAGTATTGCCGAATTGGGGTATTTCCACGTTATACTAGTAAAAATTGGGTCTATATCTTGAACGAACATCATCAGCCAATTACTAACCTCAATTTGAACCCTAGCACATTCATCTTGAGCCCTAAAATACTTGGCTTGCATTCTTCCATATTCAGTTAGGTCCCTTAGGCCAATGTTGACACTTCCTAAAACTCCATTAACATCCGTAGAGTTATTCTAGGATGATGATTCTATTTTTAGAATGATCAGAGTAGAAGATTCGGGACCTCTGGATTGGCTTGCATCTGAGATGTGTCGGGTGCCTAATTAAGGTCTCTTTCTTCAATGTTCCCATTGCCTCGAGTAAATCACATACTCATGTTATTGTAATATTTAATCAACAGTTGCATACCTGTCCCACAAGGCATGTCACAAACGGTGTTGGTGTGGTTTTTGTAAGTGCTATAGTTTATATCCCTGTTGGTTGTCAAATTTGTGGTGCCAAAATCACAGTTATATAACTTGCATAAGTGAAGATCTCTCAAAGATCAGCATTCATGAACAAGTAAAGCTCACAGCAAGCAAAGCTCACAAGTACAAAGATCAACCTTGACTGCAAGTATTGCTCACAAGACAATTCTCAAGAATGCAAGACTTCAAGAAGCGTACAAGGCAGTTCAGAACTCAAGACACTTTCAAGATTGAACTACATCAAGACTTCAAGGCTTAAACTTCAAGGTCACTTGTTCCTAATGTTTCAATGTCCTTACTTCATGATTGAGGTTTGATTGATCGTAGGTTGACCTTAGAAGTAGGCCATTTTGGGTACATAAGTCATATGTTTATGTTACATGAGTTTGGGCAGTTCGTAGACTTGTCCTAGGCTTTCTTTGACTAGTCTTAGTTTTGCTTCGACCGGTCCAAGAAATTCCTCGATCAGTCGTGAGTTTGTTATAAAAATCGAATATTTTCTGTTAGGCTTCGACTTGTCCAAGAATCTGTTCGACCAGTCGAAGGAACAGTGTCGACTGCATCTTCGACCAGTCGAAAGCCTTCGACTCAAAGTCCAGTGATTATTTATAGGGTCTTCGACCAGTCGAAGGTGACCTACGACCAGTCGAAGGAGACTTTCGACCAGTCGTAGAACGGTCAAAGCCTATCGTGCCCGATTTTTTTCAAATCTGTTACTTCTTCGACTAGTCGAAGAGCTCCCTAGACCAGTTGAAGACGCGATTTGCTCACCTATAAATAGAGCACGAATCTCAGAAGAATTCAAGGAATTAATTAATCCATTCAAGCCTATCTTTATCAAACTTCTAAGTGATAATTCTGTGCTCCATCTAAGCTAAGTGTGCTTATTTAATATTCTCTTTCTTTAGCTTTATTTAATTTATTTTATTTTTGCTATTCCAATCTAATTTGATAAGAGGAATTTTTATTCCCTTTCTTTGGAATCAAAATCAATTAAGGCAAGCCCTATTTGGTTTAATTTAAAATCTATTAGAACTAGAACCATTGTAATTGAGTACTAGATATTGAACTTGGACATTCAATCATCTACTCTGACTTGGTTCTACCGGGCTGCTACAACGAAGGAGATAATCAGGTATTTTACATTTAATTGTAAATTCCTTTCTGTTTTGGTTTCTTTCAAGATTTGCCAGAAAAATCTTGTTGTATTGGTTATCTGAGGAGAGCCAGGAAAACTCAAAAGTGGGGTTTTTTTAATTGTGTAAGCCCACAGACAAAGACACAATTGTAAAGGTTTTGGGTGAACCTGTGAAAACCTATTTTGTTAGTGAATGATAATATCCCCTGTGTGAGGATATTAGGAGTGGAGTAGCATTCTGTGTGGCTGTTGTTTAACAGTTGGTGAACACACAGGCGAACCACTATAATCCCTTGTGTTGTGATTGAATGATTTATATTTCTAATCTTTAATTATTTATTTGTGGTGGTGAATGTTGTAATCATTTAATTCAAGCATTGTGGGAATTTTGTAATAGTTTAGAATTTATTTTTTGCTATTCCTTTATCAGCTTGAAATTCAATTTAAAGTTATTCCAGCAAGGTTGCCTTGCCATTTTTATGGTGTATGGCTGTCCCTAGAACAATACATTTGTGAATACAATTTATTTCAGTACAGTTTGTATTTATTTCTGTATTCCTCTTTGGTTTGAGATTTGATACAAAGATCTTTCTAGAAATAAGGTTGTCCTACCATAAACTCTGGTTTTTGGTGTAAGGTTGTCCTTAAAACAACATTTGTATCAACCTCTCAAGATCTAAATTTTGAGGTTGTTTTATTTTCCTGCATTGTGATTTATTTTGGCTATCATATTCTTTTTAATTCCGTTGTTATAAGTTTTATTTGGCATTGTCCTATTCACCCCCCCTCTAGGACATATAGCTAGGCCTTTTCAAGTGGTATCAGAGCTTAATAGCTCGTTCTTATTGCTTTTTATTTGGATTTATTTTCTGAGCTAACGATCTAAGCTATATAAAAAGATGTCAAATTTTGATAGCCTTTCAGTCACTAGGCCTCCACCATTTGATGGCTCCAACTATGCCTATTGGAAAGCCAGAATGAGGATCTTCTTAAAATCAATGGATGAGAGTGTGTGGCGAGCCACAGTGACCGAATGGAAATCTCCTACCATTGAAGTAACTGAATCCGACGGTTCAAAAACTATGTCTATACCTGCTTATTATTTATGGACCACCCTTCAGAAAAGTGAGTATAGTGCCAATGCTAAAGCACTAAATGCAATCACTTACGCACTATCACCAGATGAGTTCAAAAGAATCATTTCCTATGATAATGCAAAGCAAGCTTGGGATATACTAGAAATGACACACGAGGGTACATCAATTGTCAAAAAGTCTAAAGTCCAACTCCTCACAACTAAATTTGAAGAAATTCATATGGAGGAAAATGAAATGTTTATGGACTTTTACACTAGACTAAATGACATTGTAAACTCAATGTGGGGTCTTGGTGATAAAATCCCTGAAAGTAAAGTGTGTGCAAAGATACTACGCTCACTTCCTGAACGGTTCAATTCTAAAGTAACCGCGATCCAGGAACTTCGTGATACGGATAATATGAGGGTAGAAGAACTAGTTGGTTCTTTACAAACCTACGAGTTAAACTTTAAAGCTCCTAAAGGTAAATCTATCGCACTAAAATCCTCTAAATGTAATTCAGAAGAAAATTTTGATTCAGAAGATGATATGGCTCTTTTAGCTAAGAAATTTTACAAGATTTTCAAAAGTAAGAAAATGGTTGATTTTAAAAAATCGAATGATAAAAAGAAGTTTAGACCCAAATCTCGAAAATCTTTGAAAGATAGTCAATGTTACAATTGTCAAGAATATGGGCACTTAGCAAATAGATGTCCTAAAAAGGACAAACCCAAGAAGAAGGGTATGTTGGCTACATGGGATGAATCATCTGATTCTGAAGCTTCTTCTGAATTAGAAGATTCTGAAACTGAGTCGGGCAATGAAGATAAAGCTCTTATGACTCTAGCCAAATTCACATTTTCAGATAATGACTCAACAAGTGAAGAAAATCTGAGTAATGAATGTAAAAATGAAGATGATCTTCAAGACGCTTATAATGCCTTATATAAGGAAAGTTGTAAAATTGTTGTCAAACTTAAACTTCAAAAAGAAAAGTTTTCTAAACTCAAAGAATGTTTTGAATCACTTGTCTTAGAAAAATCACAAATTTCAGATTATTTTGAAAAATCAAAATGCGATTTGGAATTCAAAAACTCCCTAATTGTTGATTTGAAATCTGAAATTGAGAATCTCAAAAATGAAGTATCTTCTCTTCTGAGCCTAAAGGACACATGGAAATATGCCCAAGGTGATCCAAAGTTAGAAAAACTTTTATCCGGATCAAGAAAATGTGGCGATCTATCTGGGTTGGGCTATGATAAAAATTTATCTCTTAAACAAAAGTATACTCATCCTACGTTTGTGAAAGGAGAGTCCTTTAACTCAAAAGGGAAAAGTACTTATCAAGGTTTTTCTAGAAATTCAAAAACTTTTCAAAAACCTAGAAGCAGCCATGTCAACATAAATCAGAAACGAAATCCATTAGCTGAAAAGATAGTTGATTTACTCAAGGAGCTCTTAAAATCTAACTCTATAGGTTATTCTTACAACTATAAACAAAAGGAGACCAACTATGTTCCTAAACCCAAAACAGTTATGAAATGGGTTCCTAAAGTTGTCTGCTTGGTTGCTCACACTGCTTTCAAAGTAACAAGTCATTCAAAGTGGTACCTAGACAGTGGATGCTCCGGGCATACGACAGGTGACAAAGCTTTATTCACGGATCTAAAAGATATGACTGATGGTTCAGTCACATTTAGTGATGGTAGCAATTGTAAGATTATAGGCCAAGGTACGGTTTAACTTTTTAATCTTCTTGTGTTTAAAAATGTTTTATATGTTGAAGGCTTAAAACATAACTTGCTAAGCATATCTCAAATATGTGATAATAACCATAGTGTTTGGTTCTCTAATCAAAGCTATGAGATACTAAACAATAAGGGTTCTGTAATATTAACTGGATGTAGAACGTCTGAAAATTACTATATTATTAGTGAATCCAGCTCATCTAATCAAACATGTTACATGGTCCATACAGACGAGACTGAATTATGGCACAAACGTCTTGGACATGTACATTATCGAAATTTATATAGATTGAACAAACGAGAACTTATAAAAGGTTTACCCAAACTTCAGAAATTAGATAAAATATGTGGTGAGTGCCAGATAGGCAAACAAACAAGGAACTCACATAAAAAGGTGAATTCAAATAGCACATCGAGACCACTCGAATTCCTCCACATGGATCTAATAGGACCTACTAGAATGGAAAGTCGTGGTGGGAAAAAGTATATCCTAGTAATAGTTGATGACTTTACCAGATTCACATGGGTAGTCTTCTTAAGGGATAAATCTGAAACCCTTGAAGAAGTAAAAAAAGTTCTCAAAAGGATTCAAACTGAAAA
Organism: Magnolia changhungtana; assembly: GCA_030180095.1. Classification (NCBI taxonomy): domain Eukaryota; kingdom Viridiplantae; phylum Streptophyta; class Magnoliopsida; order Magnoliales; family Magnoliaceae; genus Magnolia; species Magnolia changhungtana. The sequence continues at coordinate 4,293,363 of JASAUF010000160.1, forward strand.
ATCTTCTCAAATTAGTAAGATTCGTAGTGATCATGGATCTGAATTTGAGAATAGCAATTTTGAGAAGTTTTGTACCGACCAAGGAATATTACATGAATTCTCTGCTCCCAAAACTCCGCAACAAAATGGAATCGTGGAAAGAAAGAATAGGGTGCTTCAAAAAATGGCTAATGTCATGTTGAATAGCATGAAGCTCTCTAAAAATCTTTGGGCTGAAGCTGTCAACACAGCTTGCTATATTATTAACCGAGTCTAAACTAGTAAAGATAATAATAAAACGGCTTACGAATTGTGGTTTAATAAAAAGCCTATTGTCAAATACTTTCGAGTTTTTGGCAGCAAGTGCTATATTTTACGAGATCGTGAAAATTTGGGAAAATTTGATACAAAGAGTGATGAAGAGATTTTTCTAGGATATTCCTTAAACAGTCGAGCTTATAGGGTTCTAAACAAAAGAACTAGTGTGATTCAAGAGTCCATCAATGTTGTCATTGATGATCACTTAAATACGCCAATCCCTAATTCAGATAATGATGAAGTTCTAATCATTGATAAACCCGATACTTCATCGAATCAGACTGATTCTGAGTTGAGGACTGTTAAAGATCATCCAACCACATAAATTCTTGAAAACCCTCTCACCGGTGTTTGCACCTGTAGACAACTTAAGGATATATGTAATTATGTATGTTTTACATCTCAAATAGAACCATCTAACGTAAAAGAAGCTCTTGCTGATGAGAACTAGATTGTTGTGATGCAAGAAGAACTCAACCAATTTGTAAGAAATGATGTTTGGTATCTCATACCAAGACCTAAAGATAAACACATCATTGGAACAAAATGGATTTTCAAAAATAAGTCTGACGAGTATGAAAATATAATTAGAAACAAGGCTAGATTAGTGGTACAAGGTTATACTCAAATTGAGGAATTGATTTTGATGAAACTTTTGCACCAGTAGCACGTCTTGAATCTATCAGACTATTTATATCCATTGCATGTTTTAGAAAGATAAAGATCTATCAAATGGATGTGAAAAATGCTTTTCTAAATGGCGATTTGCATGAAGAAGTCTATGTTGAACAGCCAATGGGTTTTGAAGATCCCAAAAATACTGATCATGTGTTTCAGCTTAAAAAGACACTTTATGGATTAAAACAAGCACCTAGGGCATGGTATGAGAAACTAACAAAATTTCTTTTAAGTCATAATTTTCAAATGGGATCTGTTAATAAAACTCTGTTTGTTAAAAAACATAATGATCATATCTTAATGGTACAAATTTATGTTGATGATATCATTTATGGATCAACTTGTACTAACTTGACTACTGAGTTTGCAGATTTGATGAAATCGCAGTTCGAAATGAGCATAGTTGGGGAATTGACTTATTTCCTTGGATTACAAGTAAAGCAACAATCTGAAGGAATATTCATTTCTCAATCTAAGTATGCTTTGAATCTAATCAAGATATTTGGATTTCAGAATGGCAAGAATTTCGATATTCCCATGAGTACTACTCTGAAACTTTTAAAAGACTCTAATGGTAAAAATATTGATTTAAAACTTTATTGGAGTATGATTGGTAGTTTGTTATATTTAACTACTAGTAGACCTGATATTTCTCTAAGTGTTGGTATTTGCGCAAGATTTCAATCTGATCCAAAAGAATCTCACTTGATTGCTATCAAGAGGATTATTAGATATGTCGCAAGTACTGTAAATCTCAGTCTCTAGTATCCTCATGAGACTAGTGTCTAATTAGCTGGGTACTCGGATGCTGACTGGGCTGGTAATCTAGATGATAGAAAATCAACTAGTGGTGGTTGCTTTTACATTGAAAATTGTCTAGTTTCCTGGTTTAGTAAGAAACAAAATTCTATATCACTTTCAACAGCTGAAGCTGAGTATATCACAGCTGGTAATGCATGTACACAGCTTATTTGGATGCAACGAATGCTAAGTGATTATGGAATTAAACAGGATTCTATGTTATTACATTGTGATAATTCCAATGCGATAAATATTTCAAAAAATCCTATTCAGCATTCTCGTACTAAGCACATTGACATTAGATTTCATTATATTCGGGAATTGGTAGAAGAAAAAGTTATATCTCTGGAATATATTCCTACCGAAGATCAACGAGCTGATATTTTCACAAAACCTCTTGATAAAAGCAGGTTTAAAAAGATTAAATTTGATCTTGGCATGTGCATTTTAAAATGATTATTTATGCCTACTTGTATCATAGTGTATATATTTCTTAGATTGAATTCCAATTTTTATATAATTTGCAAGAAAAATAAATTTTTGGACATTCTTCGACCAGTTGTGAGTATACTCAACCAGTCGACCTTCGACTGGTCATAGATACCCACGACCAGTCATAGATCTCGGGAATCACTTAAAATTTGGGGATTTTGCTTTCTTCATCATTCCGTTTTTCTTTTCTTAGGAGCCGAGCTTCGACTTGTCAAACCCACTGTTCTTGTTCTTCAAAGTTAGTATTCCATATGCATTTTTCTTGCAGATCTGTGTCTAGATTGTTTCCTTTTCTAGCTTGAAGCTTTATATTTTGGATTTCATTGAGATTTGAAGTTTGGATTAAGAAAAATCTGTTTTGAGTAAACCCACTTCTCAATCCTTTTCAACTTCTTATTTCATTGTTATTATTGTTGCAAATGGCTACTAGAGGTAGAAAAACTACTTTCCGTGGTCCTTCTTCTTCCTCTAGATCGACCAAGAGTCATCTTCTTATTCCCAATGATGATCCATCTTATGTTACGGACATTAGATCTCGTAATGTTATTGTTGAACATCCTGTTGATATTAATCATATTGCACCTTTTGACATCCTTCCTATACTTGAAGCTGTAGGTTGGGTTAACTTATTACATTGGGGTGGGCCTGCATACCGGTCAATTACCCAATCCATGTTTACATGTATTAGTGACTTCTCACAGGATAATTTAACTTTTAAAATATCTACTAGTGAAGGGCCATTTGACATTGATCGTCATTTAATATCAGCCCTTATGGACATTCCTGTGAATGATGAGGGTATTCCTATTCATAATTTGAGTGATAAACCCTCAGTTTCTGAAAAATGTATGCTCACTAGAGACTTGTGTAACATGGATATTCACTGGACTAAAAAAGGGAATGCGCTTCCTGCAAGGTATTTGTTACTCAAATACAGAATTCTTCACAAAATCTTTGTGTCTAATCTATATCCTCATTCGGGTAATAAAACTGACTTGACCTCGTTTATGGTTCGTGTTATCCATGCTATTGCCAGTGGTACTCAGATTTGTTTACCATCCTTAATCTGTCATTTCATTCTTCAGTTTAGACTCCATCTTGGTCATGGTGACACTCCTTTTGGCTATTTAATGACCGTATTGGCTACACATATATTAGTCGATATGCCAGTTGATGAGGCACCTATCCATCATCTGATTTTCAACAATTCTAATCTCAATAAGATGAAGCTGGAATTACTTCCTGAACAAGGTGGTGGTTGTGGTGGTGGTCATGAAGAAGCCAGTGATGACATTAATATAGATGACATTTTTGAGGAACCGGATTCTAATTCGACAAATGATCCAGATTTTGAACCATCTGATGTTGATGCACGTTTAAGTGCATTAGAGGATAAAGTTGAGAATATAAATGTAAAGATAGAAAACATGTCGGTTGCTCATGATTTACAATTCAAGTACATGCGCAAATATCTTAGGCAATTGAACAAAGGCATGCACCAACTTGATCCCTTTATTCCTGCTCCGTCATCTGGTTCTAGTTCTGATTAGTTTATATGGGATTTTCTAGTCTACAATAACTTTATAACTTAGCACTAGGTTGACTGCTTTAGAGTTGGATACTTTCTTTGTTTTTTGCTGGGTATTTGTTTTATGTGAAACTATGTTGATTTTGAGTTGGATATTATCTGTTTTTTTGCTATAATCTCGTAACTCCTCATATTTACTCTCATATATCCCTTTATTTAGTTCTCCTTCCTTGTTGTTTCCTTTGTCATATTGTGACAAAAAGGGGGAGATTGGTTTGTTCTTAACGATGTGATTGTGAGAGGAGTAGCATTGGTTATGTTACTCAGGGGGAGTATGTATGTTTGAAGGAGTATGTATGAACTAGTTGAATGAACTGGTTGAAATGTTGAATGTTGCATATTGAATATTGATTTCCAGGTAAGCCAGTTGATATTAACTGGTTCATGTTGTTTTACTTTATGTTTATCTTGGTTATGTGTTTTGTCACTAATTTGACAAAGGTAGAGATTGTAAGTGCTATGGTTTATATCCCTGTTGGTTGTCAAATTTGTAGTGCCAAAATCACTGTTATATAACTTGCATAAGTGAAGCTCTCTCAAAGATCAACATTCATGAACAAGTAAAGCTCACAACAAGCAAAGCTCACAAGTACAAAGATCAACCTTGACTGCAAGTATTGCTCACAAGACAATTCTCAAGAATGCAAGACTTCAAGAAGCGTACAAGGCAGTTCAGAACTCAAGACACTTTCAAGATTGAACTACATCAAGACTTCAAGGCTTAAACTTCAAGGTCACTTGTTCCTAATGTTTCAATGTCCTTACTTCATGATTGAGGTTTGATTGACCGTAGGTTGACTTTAGAAGTAGGCCATTTTGGATACATAAGTCATATGTTTATGTTACATGAGTTTGGGCAGTTTGTGGACTTGTCCTAGGCTTTCTTCGACTAGTCTTAGCTTTGCTTCGACTAGTCCAAGAAATTCCTCGATCAGTCATGAGTTTGTTATAAAATTTGAATATTTTCTGTTAGGCTTCGACTTGTCCAGGAATCTGTTCGACCAGTCGAAGGAACAATGTCAACTGCATCTTCGACCAGTCAAAAGTCTTCAACTCAAAGTCCAGCGATTATTTACAGGGTCTTCGACCAGTCGAAGGTGACTACGACTAGTCGAAGGTGACCTACGACCAGTCGAAGGAGACCTTCGACCAGTCGTAGAACGGTCAAAGCTTATCGCGCCCGATTTTTTTCAAATCTGTTACTTCTTCGACTAGTCGAAGAGCTCCCTAGACCAGTTGAAGACGCGATTTGCTCACCTATAAATAGAGCACAAATCTCAGAAGAATTCAAGGAATTAATTAATCCATTCAAGCCTATCTTCATCAAACTTCTAAGTGATAATTCTGTGCTCCATCTAAGCTAAGTGTGCTTATTTAATATTCTCTTTCTTTAGCTTTATTTAATTTATTTTGTTTCTGCTATTCCAATCTAATTTGATAAGAGGAATTGTTATTCCCTTTCTTTAGAATCAAAATCAATTAAGGCAAGCCCTATTTGGTTTAATTTAAAATCTATTAGAACTAGAACCATTGTAATTAAGTACTGGACATTGAACTTGGTCATTCAATCATCTACTCTGACTTGGTTCTACCGGGCTACTACAATGAAGGAGATAATCAGGTATTTTACATTTAATTGTAAATTCCTTTCTGTTTTGGTTTCTTTCAAGATTTGCCAGAAAAATCTTGTTGTATTGGTTATCTGAAGAGAGCCAGTAAAACTACAAAGTGGGGTTTTTTTAATTGTGTAAGCCTACAGACAAAGACACAATTGTAAAGGTTTTGGGTGAACCTGTGAAAACCTATTTTGTTAGTGAATGCTAATATCCCCTGTGTGAGGATATTAGGAGTGGAGTAGCATTCTGTGTGGCTGTTGTTTAACAGTTGGTGAACACACAGGCGAACCACTATAATCCCTTGTGTTGTGGTTGAATGATTTATATTTCTAATCTTTAATTATTTATGTGTGGTGATGAATGTTGTAATCATTTCATTCAAGCATTGTGGGAAATTTGTAATAGTTTAGAATTTATTTTCTATTATTCCTTTATCAGCTTGAAATTCAATTTAAAGTTGTTCCAGCAAGGTTGCCCTACCATTTTTATGGTGTATGGCTGTCCCTAGAACAATACATTTATGAATACAATTTATTTCAGTACAGTTTGTGTTTATTTCTGTATTCCTCTTTGGTTTGAGATTTGATACAAAGATCTTTCTAGAAATAAGGTTGTCCTAAACTCTGGTTTTTGGTGTAAGGTTGTCCTTAAAACAACATTTGTATCAACCTCTCAAGATCTAAATTTTGAGGTTGTTTTACTTTCCTGTATTGTGATTTATTTTGGCTATCATATTCTTTTTAATTCCGCTGTTATAAGTTTTATTTGGCATTGTCCTATTCACCCCCCCTCTAGGACATATAGCTAGGCCTTTTCAATTTTCACCAGCCATGCATGTACTTTTCTTGTTATGCACGGGCGTGCAAGGACCAATGTGGGTTCAGTCCAAACTGTGATCACTGCTGACCCCTGGCATAGAGATAGAGTGGCGTTGGGTTGATTGACCACCGTCTATTCAACCAACAATCTTGCACTCATTTTTAACTAGTCAATTTGTGGAGGTTGGGGCTTCCCCTCCAGTGAGTTATTTTTTTCCTTTTGTCAATCAAAGACTTGTGAAGGTGCAACAATTGTATCATTAAATGGGAAAAGGTAGTTGGAAGTGGATGCAGATTCCAAACATGATCAATTACAATCTCTTACCACCAAGGCAGGATTACCTGCCTTGACTGAGAGCAGTAGCAACAGTGTCTTAATGAGTAGAGCGATGATGATACCAAGGATTTCTATAGCTAACATCAACTCAATGTATGAGCGTAGGTGGACTGGTCCTAAATATAACAGACTTCCTTCAGATATGGTGCGTAGAAAAAGATGGAAGGGAATTACAGCTATTAGATTAAAACTACGAGTCGGTCCAGCATGGTCGTACGGGCATACTAATGTTGTTCCTAACCTAATGGTCCACAGATGACGAGTTGTGGATGAGCTAAGTTAAGATGCTACACTAAGATAATCATAAGCATTGCGCTGGTAAAGGATTTTCTTTGTTTGGATTGAGGATTGGATCTTGATTGGGGGTGATCTTCATGTTTGCTCCTGTTATTTGTAGCTTCTCCTGCTGAAGGTTAAGATAACTGATTGCCCACATGGCGCCTTCGCGTATAACTCGCTAGGAAAGAACAGTTATCCTTCTTTTTATCTAGCTTGTATCAATCAAACGTGCTTCAATGCTGACGCATCCATAACGATTATTCATCCTTATTCGAGGATTGGTTGGTTGATGTGGCATCCAAAGATTATATATTCTTTTTAGATACTTAGTGTACAAGTTGTACATGTCGTACATGCCACGTGGCATAATCTGTGTTGTTGATCTAATCTGCAAGTTTTTGGTATAAACATCAGGTATCTTCATCATTTATTTATTTTTTGCAGTGAACATGCCAATAGATCTTTTTATTCTCTTTTATAATGAAAAATGCAAAAAGACACTCTACTTGGGTAGTTGGGTTTGGGTTAAGAGGGCTGGTGTCTGGTGGGCAACTGTTCATCCAACTTCTACCAAGCCATTAGGAGAAAGCTAATACTAAGGCTATATATTGAGTGTATGGTTAATGTAAATGTATGTGACATGATCATAAACGGAGGAAGCAGCAAGAAATTATATCCAAAGCTATAGTTAAAGATGAAAAATGTACCATTCTCCATATATAATTGATTGAATTAAAGAGGTCTACAAAACTAAGATAAGAAAAATATGTTAAATTCCATTCTCAATTAGTAATTATTATAAAGATAAAATGATATGTGATGTGATTAATATGGAAGCCTGCTACATGTTACTTGGTAGACCATGATAATACAATGTAGACTACACATAACGGCAAGAATAATATTTGTTTCTTCAAAGATGGGATGCGGGTCACCCTTGCCCTTTTGAGAGAGGAGACCAACTTAAAGCTTTCAAAGTAGAAGAGAGTCCTTGTGAAGGATTTTCTAAATAAGTCATAGGAAACAGAAGGATGTCTACTTTGGTAGTGAAGGGTGAAGATGTGGAACCTACATATATTCTGAAAAAAAATTAACAACATTGATGAGGGACTTCGAGGAGATTACACCAGAAGATTCCCAAATGGATTGCCCTGTATGAGACATCCGATACCTTATTGGTCTCATCTTATGTAACAACTTGCATCTTTAACTGTATTTGACTTGAATAAAAACCTGACTATTATCAAAGTAGAATCATATGAGTACAATTAGACAATGTTAAATAACAAATAAATGCACCTAGTAAGTTGCATCTTGTGCCTGACAATGCCCGCTACAAATCCAGTAATGTGATCGATGGGATTTTATTCCCTAAATGTTGTAATAGTGGCTAGAATGTCCAAAAGAGCTCTCGATCATTCGTTGGTAGGCCATTGATCATGAAATTATAGGGATATGCTCGTCTTAGTGGGATTGACCTTCTATATAGAATAAATGTTTGATATAGTGCCCCAGATCGTGCAACTGAGATCAGAACTTAGGAGTGTGAGTTATGTGACTCACCTCATTTTTTCAAGTGAACATATATATGTGTGTTTGTGTGTGTGTGTCTATATATATATATATATATATATATATATATATATATAAAATATCATATATTATATATATATATATATATATATATGAAAATTCATTTAGAATAGGGTTAGAAATAAGAAATATGGGGTTTTCTTTAGGGTTTTGGTGTTTTTAGCTAGAATACTCCAAATTTGTTGTTGTTCTTCCATTCGATTGTCGTTGAGTAGTCATTGAAGTTGAGTTTGCATTATACGCTCAATCTAGGGAACTTAAATAATGTTTTTTGCCATAATTGAAGTTTGTTCAAAATTCATCTAAGGTTTTAGGGTTTTCTTTAGATTTTAGGTCCTACTCATAGTTAGAACATAGAAAGCGAGTTTGTAGTGAGAACTATTCTCTTAAGTTAGCTTTTATCAACAACCATTAGTTTTAAATAGTGAATTTTTGAGTTTTTGTTGGAATTTTTCATATTTGAATGTTAGAACTATTTTCATGGTTATGATTCATATGTTATGTGTGTTAAAATGATAACATATTTCTTGGGTTGTATGAATTTGGTATTCATCCAGATTTGATTTTACGAAAATAAGAAATTGTTCATTTGGCACACCAAGTGTTTAGTTATATGCTTAAGTGAGATTATTTAAGGAAATGTTGTAATTTGAGCTTGTAACTATGTTTAGAATGCTATGGAATTTCATTGCCTTGGATTAGTCTCTGAAAACAATTGAGAAATATGGACCACCTTCATTAGGTTTCGCTGTCATTGACTTAGTCAATTGATTGGGGTAGAACACGACTAACCGACTCTAGCTTGGGCTACTCGTGGGTTGCTTTGCACTCAAGGCCAGTCTAGTTGATGTTCTTTCTATCCATCGAATTAGTCCAACTTAGAAACAATTAGTATTATATGAATATTATTGAATATTCTGTGGAATCCATAATACCATGATTACCATTTATAAAAAGTCACCATTCATTGTTGTTGTATCTGTATTTCTGCGAGCTACTTGTTACAGTTCATGGGCTAGGAATAATAGCACGAGACACTGTGTTTGTGCCCATCTTTGACTTGTGTAGGTGAGCGAACCTTACAGTGAGTCTCGAGCACCGATGGAGGTGACGAGCCTATTATCTGTAATTTTGGGTGACGACCCATTACCATATTGATATATGTCTTAGGCAAATTGCCAACACCCATGAATTTTATGATTTTGGACACCTAATGATGACCATAATGGATTAAGGACCCTGGTCACAAGCCTAGTGGTTTTTGTGTATTTGACATGTACTACAATTTTGGTAATATGGGTTCGCTAATTGTTACGACCCAAAATCAAAGGTCGGGTTCATCCATGATCCCCGTATTCCAAGGTGCCACTAATGCATGCTGAAATGCATTTTAAGGGTTAATATAATTGGCATCAAGTCACTTATTGACATTTAAACAGAACAATGCTTATTAGTTAAAATGTTAATGATAAATTACAATTACCAAAGAACCATATCATCATTTTTTATACAACCAACCATTACAATTAATGGGGGTCTCAAATTAATATCTAAAAATAATTCCACCACCTGATACTTTTGAATATGACCAATGGTGATTTTGAAATCTTGGCGAGACAAGTTAGTCCTGATCATTAATCGCAATAGCCTCCATATTCTACATCCAATTAACTAGTAGGTGTTTTAAAAAAAATAATAAAAAATCATCCTAGGTGAGAGTGAGTGGCCAACTCAATGTTACCATTCCCTAAGTTAAACATAATATCTGCACAATTAAGTTTAGGTAATAAAATATTACATCACAAACACTTTCCTAATCTACTTGTTTAATTGCATGTGTGCAAATTCATGAATGCATGGTCCAGAAAATTTTAGCATGGGGCTCTCTTGCCTACCACATAGTGGGGCCCTCTTATCATACACATAGTACAGTGCTAGGGGTCGAGTTAACCACTGGGGGTTCTTGTCGAACATCCTAGACACTAGATACACCCATAAAAACACATGCACAAGAATGCATGATTACCAAGCCTTTATTAATCTATATTTAAACTACAATATTAGTGAAGCCAGATTACCACAATTACATAACGAGTCAAATACACGAGAACCACATGTCTCGTCATCAGGGTCCTTAATCCATCTAGGGTTGTCACCTAATGTACAAATTATCTGACTTGAAAACAGATTTGCTAAGGATTTATGAGAACATCTCAAGATGACACAACTTATGAATTAGAAAATTCAAGGATTTACATGTCAACCAAGAGGGTCACTACCGCAAGCACATAATTTATAAATTAATACTATTCTAAGGTCATCACCCAACCAATGATGGTAGGCTTGTCACCTCCATCTGTACTTAAGACTCACTATAAGGCTCGCACACCTACATAGGTCAAAGACATCACAGACATAATGTCCCATGCCACTGTGCCTGGCTTATGAGTTATGACAAGAAGCTCATTGAAAATAGTTACAATGGCTATAAATGGTGATTTAATATAAATGGTAATCATGGTAGTATGGATTCCACATAATATCTATTAACAATCATAGAGCAATGATTGTCCCTGTATTGGACTAATCCAATGGATCGACTAAACTTTACCTTAACCAGCTTTGGGTGCAAAGCAACCCACAAGTAGCTCAAAACTAAAGTTGATAAGCAGGGTTCCACCTCAATCGATCGAACAAGTTGATGACAACCAAACCCAATGGTCCATATATTCAATTATTTTTAGAGACAAATCCAAAGCAATACAATTCCATAACATTTAAACATTATTACAAATTTAAAATACATCATTTCCTCAAAAATAACTCACTCAAGAATATAACCAAACACTTGATGTGCCAAATGTACAATTTTTTATTTTCACAAAATCGAACCCATATGAATACCCAAGTCATACAACCCAACTATCAATTCAACACACACATCATATAAATCATAAGCATATAATAATTCTTTCATTTGAATGCATATAATCTCATTTAACCAAAAAAATCATCAATCAAATCCTTCGGGGGCTGATAAAACTAACTTAGAAGAATAATCCTCACCTATTAATATGGCTCTACATTTTAGAATTTAGGATTCGAGAGAAAACATCAATCCCTACATAAATTCCAAATAAAATTGAATTAGGATTTACAAAATTACGAATTTCTCTCAAATTTCTCTATATAAAACATAGACCTACCTTCAATTGTTGATGAACTACAATCGGACTAAAGAAACAATATTAAAACGAAAGGATTACAACCAAACAATAGTATTCTTATGAGAAGTAAGTTGATGTTCACTAAGCACATTGAAAAACTTGATATATGAACTTCTGCTCTGATTCAATCGATAAAGAACCTATTTGATTGATTGCTTGTATGATTCGGCTCTAGGTTTTCAAAATCCCACTTTCTCACCTTAATTCTACTCATTCATACTTGATTGCACAAAAGATTATTTTTTGAAAAAAACAATTGAACTTTGAAGATGGAAGATTACTTCACGCATGTTTTGCTCGGGACTAGCAAAACGCTGGTTGGGGAGTGTGTTGAGACTTAAATATTACATATTTTCCCTCATTTATATCTTGGTTTTAAGGACATGATAATGCTTAAAGGTATATTTTATACATGTTTGGTTGCAAGGTGAGTTTAAGAGCTTAGATTGAAAAGAATGCTAAAAGCATGGATTTAATACTCAAGAAATACAAAGGCAAAGAATGGATCCTTGGAGATCAAGATTGAAGATTTCAAGAGCCCGAGATTCGAGAAAACCAAGTGGAGAAGGAAGTCAAAAGAACAAAGTGCTAAAATTCACTTCCTTGTTTGTGTCATCAACTACTGTTCAATGACATCGAAGCCAGAGTTCGATGACATCGAGCACAGCTTGATGACATCAAATTTTTACGTGAAAATCAAGTTGGTCGCTAGACATATTGGGTACAATTCTCGATTACTTGAAGCCTCTTTCGATGACATCGAAGAACTGCTCAATGACATCGAACACAGCTCGATGGCATCGAATTTCTTGAAGAATTCCGAAGCAACTCACTGGCCTATTTTGGACACTTTTTCGATTACTCGAGGACTTGTTCGATGACTTGAAGATACACTCAATGACATCGAAGACAAGTCGATGACATTGATCTTTTTATGGATTTTTGAAGCAACTCACTGGAACTCTCTGGACACATTCTCAATTGATCAAAGACCATTCGATGACATCGAAGGTATGCTCGATGATAAAAAGAGTTACGCAGTGTGGAAGATGAAAAGGCGTGACTTCCAGATTCAAATCCCTTCGATGATATCGAAGGCTGTTTGATGACATCGAAGGCGTTAAGCAGAGTTATGCGGACTGCGTAAATTTGATGCAGTTTTGCGATCTTGCAGAAACTAGGTTATAAATATAGGTTTCCTAGGCACTTTTTAGGATATCTAGGGTTTTGAGGAGTAGAGTAAAGGGGTGGAGCCATTATCCAAGAGTTTCTTCCTCATTTCTTCCTAGTTTTTAATGCTTTCTTTTAGGTTTTTTATTCCAATTATGTCTATGGTTGGCTAAACCTCTTAGCTAGGGCTAAGAGGTGAAGCTTGTAGCATTTTTGGGATGTTTTTCTTGTTTGATTCTTATTCTTGTTGAACTTCTTTGATTTTAATTTAATGTTTAAGGAATACTTTTAGTTTTTAATAGTTTGTTGTGACTCAAATTACAATAGATCTGCAATAGCTTTGAGTATCTTCTTTTCCTTATTTTGAGATTGTGGGTTGGTAAATCCTATTGTTAGTCATTGTCTCCAGGGCATGGTTTGGTGATGGAATCCCTTCCATTCCTCACAATTCTCCTTCATTGAGAATTAGGTCAATGAAAGTTCTGATTTGATTCTATTAATATATCTTCCAATTGGATAGGATTAGACTCCAATTCCAATTGTTTTTCCTTGAATCAAATAAGGAAACATCTTAATAGCTGCAAGTGGATCCTTGGAACCCTAGTTCCCTTTTGATTATTAAAATTCCTTTCATAATTACTCTTTTATTTCCAGATTTCTAATTTAGATCTTTCTCTAGTTCTAGTTCTAGTTATTTTCAGAATACATATAAGATTAGTCCCTATGGATTCAACCTCAGTCTCATCGAGATTATTACTACATCGTGACCCTACACTTGGGGTTATGAATAGAGGACTTTATGAAAGACTTGGCATTTGTAACGCCTACTCATCACCTTGACGTCCCTGAGCCAATGGACAAGTAGAGGCGGTTAACAAGATTATAAAAAACCATCTTAAAACCAAACTCGAGATGTCTAAGGGGGCCTGGGCCGAGGAGCTACCACATGTCCTTTGGGCATACCAAACAATTACTCAAACTTTAACTAGGGAAACTCCATTGAATTATTTGACAAAAGTCATGATATCAATCAAAGTAGGACTTTCAACCGCACGCATTGAATTATTTGACGAAAGTCAAAATATTGAGCAAATGGCCTTGATCAAGACCTCCTCGAGGAAGCAAGGGAATGAGTACCATTGAAAATCGCCACCTATCAACAACAGGCCACCCATTATAACAACTTTAGGGTCAAGGTGCAAAAAAATTTAAGTAGGGGACTTAATCCTTCGTAAAACCTTCTAAAACACTAAGGAGCCCAGCTTGTGGACATTGGGACCGAGTACGAAAGGACCCTACAAGGTGACGTGCACGACACGGCCAGAGGCATATCGACTTGAGGACATGGATGGTCAATCCTTGCCTCATCCAAGAATGCCAAGCACTTGAAGATCTACTATAACTAAAAAGGGGTTTTAAAATTTTATGCGTATGCCGACCATGTTAATTGACTTGAACGATTGCTCAACCAACTTAAAAGTGACTTCCCTTTTTAAAGGAAAAAGGTGCTCACGATACTGTTAATGTTTCCTTTCACATGTCACCAAGTCACTGTTATCTTAAAAAGATCTGTCGGCCATCTAGCTTTCTCATTACTTCCATACCGACTCATGTTATGGCGTTCCACCAGGAGTGCAAAAAATTGTTGGTGCTTAGTACGACCAGTGCATGGTGTATATTTCTGACAGCCAAGTAGATTTTTTCTTTAGGGTCTAACCGGGAGTGTTAAAAACTCGTTGTCGTCGTTTGGTACGACTGGTGCACAGTGTATATTTCTGATAGCCAAGTAGTTTTTTTCTTTAGGGTCCTACTGGGCATTCTAAAAACTTGTTGCCTGGTATAGTTGGTCACAATGAATATTCTAACAACCTGGTAGTTATTGTCCCACAGGGGATGCTAGAAAATTATTTGTTTTCATTTTCTCACACACTGTGCGGGCGTGCCAGAGTTGGATTTGTAGCTCTAATTCAAACTGAACAACAATGACCCCGAGCACTTAGGTACGCATACACATTGTGTATGATCGAGATCCAAGGAGATTGGTTACCTATTCAGCCACTCGCTCTATGTGTAAATTGGATCATACAATATTCAGAGGGTGGGGTTCATCCTCTGATGATGGGTCACTTATTTGCCTTCATACAAAAGGACTTTTCAATACAGATAATGAAAATGAGAAAGGGATTCTTATAGCTGGTCATGAAGAGAAGATGTAAAACAGCTTTCAAATTGGTGAACTTAATCCAGCGCACGAGTGTGATCCCAAATTACGGCTAAAAGTTAATAGCTACTTGATTCCGCTAAAGATTACACTATGAAATTTAAATAGTAGGCTAAAAAGTAAATGATTACACTAAGGAATATAATTT
Organism: Magnolia changhungtana; assembly: GCA_030180095.1. Taxonomy (NCBI): domain Eukaryota; kingdom Viridiplantae; phylum Streptophyta; class Magnoliopsida; order Magnoliales; family Magnoliaceae; genus Magnolia; species Magnolia changhungtana. Next base: position 4,308,628 of record JASAUF010000160.1, read on the forward strand.
ACTTGATAAGGAAAGTAAATGATTACACTAAGGAATGTAATTTACTTGATAAGGAAATTAAAGGATTACACTATGGAATGTAAACTGACTGGTAATTGAGAGATAATTGAAAGATTAATTTTTGTTTGATTGGATTTGGTATGAGACGATTTTCCTTCTCGCGTTCCTCTTCTATTTATAGCCTTGATCAAGCCATATAGATCTTTCTCATGTTTTGATGCTTGTTATAACCATTCAGCACTAGTGCCTTCTAGATTCTTCCCATGTTCTAATAATTGCTGGCAACCATATTAGCACTACTTAGCTTTTTAGATGCTTCCCACATTCTAATAGTTGATGTAACCATTTAACACCACACAACCTTTTAGAGACTTTCTTGCCACCTATTCCAGTAACCACTTCAAGCTTCCTTGCTGACTCGACCGCATTCCGCTCGGCCATTCAATTGAGCTCTTGGATGAATATCAGCTGCTTGATCGAGCTCCTAGATGAATATTGGTCACTTGGTTGACCTCCTAGATGGCCATCGGCCATTTGATCGATTGTTTGGTTTGCTTTTGAATTCCTTCTAACTGCTCATTGTCTTGTCATCCTGTCAGTTGTCATTCCATAAAAAGCACTCCAAGCATCCGTAGATATCTTTAGCCTACAATATCTTTCCATTGCTATAATACATGTCCTTTCCAATTAAGTTTTCCAAGAACGGTCGGGAATACGGTACAACATTGCCCCCCACGTCACTTCGCCTTTGGTAAAAGGTGAATGCAATGTTAATTCGCTGTTTGGTGTAATAAGTGTGATTGTTCACCCATGTAAAAACATCAATTTCAACCATCTTAATCGAACTTGACCATCTTAATTGAAAAGCAGTAGAGTCAACCGACTTGTTCGAACTCGGCCATCTTGATCGAGAGACAACAAATTCGACCATCTTGGTCGAACTCGGCCAGCCTGATCAAAAAAGTTAAAGTCAAAAAACATTAAAGTCTGACAACTTGGTTTAACTCGGCCATCATGATCGAAAAATGGTAAATTCATCTGTCTTAGTCGAACTTGGCCATCGTGATCAAAAAATGGTAAATTCGACCATCTTGGACGAACTCGGCCATCATGATCGAAGAACGGTAAATTCAGTCGTCCTGGTCGAACTTAGCCGTCTTGATTGGAAAAAGGCAAAATCAGTCTTAACAATAAAGATTGTTAATCAAGCCATTCTGAATAAGGTTTATGGTTGACCAAGGTAGTAATACAGCTGTGAGCTTAGCCTGTTACTTCCTGAACCATTTGAATAATTTGGTCATGATTCAAACGGTGCGATTCGGGCATTGGAGGTGGTTCAGGGTTTACTTGGTTTTGTTTTCCATGATACAGTGGATTCCCAAGAAATGGCTTCCCCCAAGGTATATCATGATTTCCTTCTTTATGAACAAAATTTCTAACATCTCACTTTAGTCGCCTAAACTCGATGGATAGCGTAGTATTTTGTATCTCCTGGATGGGAACTAGATGAATATTCTGTTGTGACAGAAGAGGTAGTTGCAGTGTTGGCAGTACTGACACCAGATTTATGACATAACTAAATCAAAAATTGGTTGAGACACATTTTGTTGCGGCACGGTAAGTGTTCTTTTAAAAAACATCATATTCAGGTTTCTGGCATGGCTGACTATCCATCTATTGATGGTCTTTGCCTGAATTCGTAACTGCTTGGCCTGAGCTCGTAACTACTCTTCTATATGCTGATTCACCATTTCTATATCACGTAACTAAGTCATTATTATCTTAGAAAGATCTGTCAGCAATCTCGCTTTCTCATTACTTCCATATCGACTCATGTTAGCATCCCACTTGGCGTCCCAAAAACCGTTGGTGCTTGGTATGCTGGTGCATAGTATATATTTTTGACAGCCAAGTAGTTTTTTCTTTAAGGTCTAACCGGGCATGCTAAAAACTTGTTGTCGTCATTTGGTACGACTGGTGCACAGTGTATATTTCTGATAGCCAAGTAGTTTTTCTTTAAGGTCCCACCAAGCATGCCAAAAACTTGTTGCTGCTTGGTACGACTGATGCACAATGAATATTTCTGACTGCCTAGTAGTTATTATCCCACTGGGGATGCCAGAAAATTATTTGTCATCGTTTTCTCACATAATGTGTGGGCGTGCTAGAATTAAATTTGTGGCTCTACTTTAAACTGAACAATAATGACCCCGAGCGCCAAGTTAGGCATACACATAGTGTATGACCAAGATCTAAGGAGATCAGGCACCTATTCAGCCACTCGCTCTGTGTAAATTAGATCATGTGATATTCAGAGGGTGGGGTTTGTCCTCTGATGATGGGTCACTCATTTTCCTTCTGTACAAAAGGATTTTTCAATACAGATAATGAAAATGAGAAAGGGATTCTTATAGTCAGTCATGAAGGGAAGTTGCAAAACACCTTTCAAATTGATGAACTGAATTCAGTGCACGAGAGTGATCCCAAATTATGACTAAAAGTTAATAGCTACTTGATTACCGCTAAAGATTACACTATGAAATTTAAACGATAGGCTGAAAAGTAAATGATTACACTAAGGAATGTAATTTACTTGATAAGGAAAGTAAAGGATTACACTTTGAAATGTAAACTGACTGGTAATTAAAAGATAGATTTTTGTTTAATTGGGTCGAGTATGAGACAATTTTCCTTCTCGCATTCCTCCTCTATTTATAACCTTGATTTGGCCATCTAGATCCTTCTCATGTTCTGATGCTTACTATAACCATTCAGCACTACTACCTTCCAGATGCTTCCCACGTTCTAACAGTTGTTGGCAACCGTTTCAACACTACTTAGCTTTTTGGATGCTTCCCACGTTCTAACAGTTGATGTAATCGTTTAACACTGCACAACCTTCTAGAGACTTTACTTGCCACCTATTCCAGTAACCACTCCAGGCCTCCCTGTTGACTCGACCGCATTGCACTCGGCCGCTCAATTGAGCTCCTGAATGAATATTGGCCACTTGATCGAGCTCCTGGATGACCATCGGCCGCTTGATCGAGCTCATGGATGAATATCGGCTGCTTGCTCGACCTCATGGATGGCTATCGGCTGCTTGATTGATTTCTTGGTTTGCTTTTGAATTCCTCCCAACTGCTCACTGTCCTGTCGTTCTATCAGCGTGATTCCATAAAAAGTATTCCAAGCATCCTTGGAGATCTGTAGTGTGTAATATCTTTTCATTATTATAACACTTGTCCCTTTCAATTGAGTTTTTTAAAAATGGTTAAGAATATGGTATAACACTCCTAAGTCGAGGATCGCCCTAAAAAGAGGGTGAAGACTTATTAGTGCACAAAAAATGCATTTTCAGACTTCCTAGTCCCTGTTGTTGCAGAAAAAGACTCCCAGAGTGCAGTTTTGCAAAAGTAAACTCCCACAGTACAGTTGTGCAGAAATAAACCTCCCGGAGTGCAATTGCGTACAGAATGGCCTCCCAGAGTGCAGTTACGTGTAGAACAACCCTCTTGCGTAGTCCCACACAACAAACGACCCTATTGCACGGATCAACTCCACAATGACCTTGTTATGCAAATTTGTTGTATTTGTTGCACAGAAAGGGGCCCATAACACATAATTCGAGGCTTCACACATGGAAAAGCCTATAAATACCCCCTCCCCCTCTCATTTGGAGAAGGAGAAGTTTCAGAGAGGTGCCAGAAGCAAGGAGAGAGATAGAGGAGTAGGTACTGAGAAGATGTGTTGTGCGGACCCGTGCAACAGAAGATGTGTTGCACAGACCCGCGTAACAGAAATGTACATGGGCACTATAAGTGTCCTACAGCTATATTCTTTGCAGTTTTGTGGATTCTTTTACGATCTGACCTCCAATATATATATATATATATATATATATATTCAATGAATGTCGGCTTGAAGTGAGGATCTTGACCGGCACAACCCCTCTGTTGCCCCGATGGATGCAAAACACGCCAAAATGCTGCTGAAATTTCCATTGAATTACATCTCCTTTCATTCATTGCACCAATTCTCTGTACGTTGTTTCAGAATCAATGGAGATATGAAGATGTGAACAAACTTAAAATAAATAAATACTTTGTGATGATTCTTCTCTCATTCTTTTCTCTGTTATTATTAAATAAAATAATCCCCAAATCAAATACATTCATTTCTTGTCGAAACAAAATGGCGACGCTGTTGGGGATAACAACTCATTCAATATTAACTTAGAAATTGTTTGAAGAATGGTTATCATCAATCGGCACAGTAATGACGCCAAAATGGCGACTCTCAACGGGAACATCCTCCCCTTCATCTCTAGAACAAAGTAAAATTTTATTTAATTAAATTAACTGATACTTATTTTGAATAACAGGTATTCCGTCCTTATACAATAGCAATGGCTTTTCTCCCGACTAACGTTGTTGTCTACTTCACACCTAACGGATTCGCGGTGGATTACATCAACAATACACGATCACTACTACAGAAAGTACCATAAAAAATGAAATCAGCTGTGATCAGGAGTAGGCGATGTCATGTGATGTTTAGAATGATCTCTGTTTCACCAGCAGCGCAACAAGACAATGAAGGATGAATGATAGTAACATCCAAAAGACGAAAGGTTCGATCTACCACGACAAGAAGCATCATCCCGCCAAGTACAGGATCAATTGTGAGAAATGTCATGAGATGCAATCCCACTTCGGTCACGTAATCATTTCATTTAAGAAAAACAGAAAGGCCCGTCACTCTAAAAGGTCTTCCAGTACCGCAAACTACAACCGTCAAGACATCTTCCACAGAATCATTGCGAATTCAGAAGAATAAAGGGAAAGCCATCGCGACTAGCGAATGTTCACTCACAACACCTCTTGCAAAAGATTTCAAGCAAACTCATGCATTAAGAATACTACGATCTAAGTCAGCTAGTCCTTTGAAGCGGTAGTATGCTGGTTTCAAATCAAACAATAGGTTAAGTTCTTCAACAGCATCAACAGTGCAGCACTCACTTCCTCCTTCAATATCAAGACGATCGAAGAATTAAAAAAATATAAGTTTTATCAGTAAACATCAATTAGTCTAGCCAACCTTCACCAGATAAGTAGGTAGCTGAAGAAGTCCCTAATTTTCCAATAATGACTATTGTGAACAACATTGAACCACGAGTAGAAGGGCCACAACTCAAGCAGTTAGATTTCAAGAACCGATGCCTAATATTACTCAGAATATAACACAGGAGAAATCTGACAGATGGTCATCAAAACTATTAATCTAAAAAAGGAACAAAATCAAAATAGAAGGTTCTGATATTGGACACCATATCCTCCTGAAATAGAAGAAATACCATTTCACATTGATTTCAAACATCCAGACTTTCAGAAGTTTAATGGAGACGGATCGCCCGAAGAACATATGATGCACTTCATAACAATGATGGAAAATTTCTCTAGAGTTCCTCAATATTGTTTGTGATTATTCAGGTCTTCTCTGATAAGAAAAGCCTTCAGATGGTATTCAAGTTTAACCTTAGGATTTATTTGTTAAGTGTCAAATATTGCATATTTTTCTCAATTATATCTTGGTTTTATAAACATGATACTGCTTAATTGTATATTTTATATATGTTTGTGTTGCAAGGTGAATTTGAGAGCTTGGATTGAAAAGAATGTTAAAAGCATAGATTTAATGCTCAAGAATCACCAAGGCAAAACATGGATCTTAGGAGACCAAGAATGAATAATTTATATGCCAAAGATCTAAGGAAACTAAGTACAAAGGATGAAGAAAAGACTGGCAAAAGCACAAGTTAAACAGAAGAAAAATCAGACAATTCGATCTCACCTAAGCCAACTTCGGTCCAACCTAAATGGCACAAAACAGTCCAGCAAGAAATCAAGATTTTCAGGCTTAATTCGGTCCTCTCTAAGCTAACGTCGGTGCGACCGAAGACAACGTCGGTCCCACCTAAGCCAATTTCGGTCTCACCTAAGTACTCTGCACATAAACTTCAAATGTGATTTCGGTGCGACCAAAGGCAACTTCGGTGCGACTGAAATCACACAGAATTGTCTAGCGTGAAAGTGTAATTTTTAATCTTAATTTGGTCCGACAGAACCCAACTTTGGTTCGACCGAAGCATAATGTGGAAAAGCTGCAGCTACGTAAATTGAGGTAGTTTCAAGGTCAGTTTACGAAAATCTCAAGTCGGTGTGTAAGGTGGAGCTTCACAGCTATAAATAGGAATCCCTAGGATATCCTAGGCATCATCTAGGGTTTAAGGAGTGGAGCAAAGGAGTGTAGAGCCACCACTAAGAGTTTTTCTTCTTCTTTCTTAGTTGTTTTTACACTTTTCTTAAGAGTTCTTAGTTCAATCATGTCTATGGTTGGATAAACCTCTTAGTTAAGGCTAAGAAGGTGAAGCTTATAACGTGATTGGAATGTTTACTTTGCTTTGATTCATGTTTATGCTGAACTTCATTGATTTCTAGTTGATTTTAATGAATATTTCCAGTTTTCAATGGTTTGTTGTGATTTAAATTACAGTAGATCTATGATAGCTTTGAATATCTTCTTTTTCTATTTGAGATTGTGGAAATGGTAAATCCTATTGTTCGCCATCATCTCCAAGGCATGGTTGGGTGATGGAATCCCCTCTAAATCTCCACAATCCTCTTTCATTGAGGCTAAAACAATGAGAAGTCCAGAGATTTGACCATCTCTCTTTCCAATTGGATAAGATAGGACTTCGATTCCAATTGGATTTCTTGAATCAAGTAAGGTAGCATCCCAAGGGCTACAAGTGGATCCTTGGCACCCTAGTTCCCACCTTTAAATTTTTACATTTTATTACCTTATTCAAAATTACTCTCTCAAATAATTTAGATTTAGTTTCACATCTTCTTCTAGTTCTAATTCTAGTTACTTTTAGAAACGTACGAGTTTAGTCCCTGTGGATTCGACCTCGGTCTCACCGAGATTATTACTACATCACGACCCTACACTTGGGGTTGTGAACACTATTCATACTTAGGAACAGATGCAGAGTATTTTTATGGAAAACTTCTTCTCTTCCGACAAAGAAGTTAGTTTAACCGAATTAGCCTCTACTTGCTAACGAGAAGACGAATCAGTTGATGAATTTATCAGTCAATGAAAAGACTTGGGGGCATCATATGCCAATATCTTCAGGGAAAATCAGATCAGGTTAAGCTATGCTTAGGAGGCATAAGACTAGAAGTGGCATGCAACCTGATTAGCGCAGATATACAGACCTTTCGTGATTTTGCTACCAAGGTTCAGACTCTTGAAAAGATGGTTGAAAAAGTGTCCGCATTTTACATAAAATCACTATATCAGAATCTTCATGAAATGTTAGCCAATGCTGCTAGCAAAGAAGAAAAGAAAAAAGATTATCAGAATGAAGAAAGAAATAACAGTGAAGAAAATTGGAAAGGTCATACGATTAGGATGACGTATGAAAAATGCAAACAATATAAGACCCAAAAGAAATGGGCATTTTCAAAAGAGGATATACTTCTTATGATGAATCAACTATTGGTTAGAAGGGAAATTAAGCTACCTCAGTCAAAGTACCGTAAAGAAACTGAGAAGAGGAGAGCAAAAGATATTGTCATTATCATCGTATGTTCGGGCATCAGATTAGAAATTTCTATGTCATCAAAGATATACTCCAAAGGATGATCGACAATGGTGAAATCGTTATGGAAGAATATGATAGAAAGAGAAGAATGACGAGTCAATATAATTTTCACTTGAAGCATGGCATCAGCAACCCTTTAAGAAATAAGACATGATTCTAGTAGTGGCATGGTCTGTCATGCTTATGTGCAAGAAGGAAAAGTAAAATGGCTATGTAATAATATAATAAGACAAGCAATATTCTAGTCATACATCTTCATGAACCTTCATTCTCTGGTGAAGTAAGAATGAAGAATGATCAATGAATAAAGAAATCAGATAAAGATACAATTTCCAAATATTCTTCCGAACATCTGTGTGAAACTCCCAATCTACCTAATCCCAGAAAAGGTAATTGTTGATTTCCTAAGATGATAATTGTCGATATCAATTTTTGCAGGTCAACACAAGGGTCAAAATCATTACTGCAATTGAGTTATTATATATCGACAATCAAGCACGGGGTTATTATTGCAATTGAATTATCACTGTGGCCTTCAAAAGCATCTTCGAAATTATATATTCTGAAAAGGCTATCGCAAAATATTTCTAAGATTATTGCCAATTATTTCTGAACCCTACTCGATTATCTGCAAAGACTTATTAAGCAACAATTATATCCAGATTATCGTCAATTATCAGGCTTATAATGTCAATCAAAACACAGGAAATATTATATATATATATATATATATATTCTTCAAGAAAGGCAATATACTAGGGCATATTTAAGGACTTATCGGGCCATGAATCAGAAGGAATAGGGTATCGGAATACCTGCGAATATTCATCCTATTAGAACTATTGTTCTCGAAAGGTAAAGAAGTTTTGATTGTAAAGATCTTCAGAGAAAATATTATCCAATCAAAAGAGAGCAGATGAGGCAACAATTATACAATAGCTACAATAAGCATACTATCGCCCAAAGCTCTATCAGAGTCACGAGTCCATATACTATCTTTAGCAAATGACAATTATTGGCAACAAGAACAAGGCGATACCCACCTTATATCAATCTTACGACATAACATTATATCATTCAACCAACAGAATCATTGACAAAGAATTATCGCCTCATATACATCGCCAATGATCACTGATTATGAAATATTATTCAAAAAGTTAGAAAGCTCCATATAAACTCCAAAATATTCGATTGCTAATAAAAGAAGCAAAATCGTGATTAAAGAAATATAAGGATATATTGATATTATCACCAAGCAAAGCCACGAGAGCAAAGCCATCTTGATCACCAAGCTGATATATTTCTCCAATTATAAATACTATGAAAATATTACCATTTATCATTTATATACAGTAGCGGTGAGCGCCCAAGAAGGCAATGACGCATATGCCCTATATTATCAGCAATGACAATTCATTTATATATAATAACGGTGAGAGCCTAAGAAGGGCAATAACACATAAACCCTATATTATCAACGATAGGAATTCATTTTATACCGCAGCAATGAGCGCCCGAGCTGGCCAACCACGCATGAGACCTATATCTTATGCTCCAATAACTTAAGAGCCTAAACTGTAAATGCCGAAAGTCAGCGGTAAACTATAATTTCTCTTTGAGCCCAATCAAGGTCAAGTCTAGTCCAACTCTAGTCAAGTCCAGTCAAAGTATGTCCAGTCAAAGTTGTGTTCACTCCAATACCTTAAGAGCTTAAACTATGGCCCGAAACCCAAAGTTGACATGTTAATCATATTAATATGGTTGATCTCATGGACTAAATTCTAAAATAAAGAATGCAACAAATGCAATGCAAAGCACGCTGACAAGCACGGAAAATGAAATGACCAAATCATTGTCATAGTAAGCATTGCAAATAAAAAGGTACATTGCAATAATGAGAACATGCAGTTCAAATCGTTATACATTTTAATTCCTCCAAAGTCATCAATACATTATGATTATTTCAGAATTGTCAATATATTACAATCATTCTAAAGCCTTCAATATATATTTTAAATTTACCAATACATCATGAAACTGAATTATGAAATTGTGAATATTCTGAGACACTAATTTTGATTAATTTGGTAAGAAATATTATCATTCAAAAACCTGGATTATGGCCAGCCATAAATAAAGGAGACATTATCAAAGATTGTTATAGCAGAAATAGTATTGAAGAACAACTCCCTGGCCACGGAGCTTAAAGAAAGAGTTGTTGAAGCTGACCAAAGAGATTGTTATAGCAGGAGCAGCATTAAACGATGGTTCTCTGATCAAGTTACTCAAAGATGAAGTCGCCACAGCCATTATAATGGTAAATTTCAATGAAAAGAGAATTGCGCAAATAAGGGAATTAAAATTGTGGAGGATGAAATTGCGGCCTTGTTAATAAAAAGGCATTTTGGTTTATTGACCTCTGTGAAAACGGAGTACTTTTGTTGTCATCATTTTCCTCCCTATTAAAGCATTCACTTGGTGCTTCTAACTAGGGGCATTCAATCTTTCGTTCAAGCATGACCATCCAATCATCATTCAAGCATAATTCTTTCGAACATGATTCTCTGTTCAGAGGTAATCATTCGGTCATCCTTCAACCGCAATTCGTTAAAGCTCGATTCCTTCAACCATGATTCATTGGACAATAATCCATTTGAGCATGATCATTCAGTCTTTTGTTTGGGCACGATTCTTCAGTTTTCTGTTCAAGCTCGACTCTTTAGTTCTCCGTTCGAGCAATCCTTCTCTGATTTTTTGTGCAGAAGAAGATCGATCCTCCGTTTGATTTCATAGAAAAATTAAAGAAGGATCAAGGGGGCATCTGTTGGTGCACAAAAAATGCATTTTCAGACTTCCAAGTCCCTATTGCTGCAGAAACAGACTCCCAGAGTGCAGCTGTGCAGAAATAAACTTCCAGAGTGTAGTTGTGCAAAAATAGACCTCCTAGAGTGTAGTTGCATATAGAATGGCCTCCCAGAGTGCAGTTACGCGAACATGCGCAACAAACGACCTCGTTGCACAGACCCACGCAACAAATGACCCTGTTGCACGAATCAGCGCAATAACGACCCTGTTGTGCAAATTTGTTATTTGTTGCACAGCAAGAGCCCATAGCATAGAATTCGAGGCTTCAGACATGGGAAAGCCTATAAAAAACCCCCTCTCATTTGGAGGAGGATAAGTTTCAGAGAGGTGCCAGAAGCAAGGAGAGAGACAGAGGAGCAGGTACTGAGAAGATGTGTTGTGCGGACCCATGCAACAAAAGATGTGTTGTGTGGACCCGTGTAACAGAAATATATCTGGGCACTATAAGTGTCCCCACAGCTCTATTCTTTGCAGTTTTGTGGATTCTTTCACAGTCCGACCTCATATATATATATATATATATATATATATGCGAATGTTGGCTTAAAGTGAGGATCTTGGACCCGCACAACCTCTCTGTCGCCCCGATGGATGCAAAACACACCGAAATGCTGTTGAAATTGCCATTGAATTACATCTCCTTTCATTCATTGCACTAATTCTTTGTACTTTGTTTCAGAACCATGAGAGATATGAAGATGTAAACAAACTCGGAATAAATAAAATACTTTGTGATGATTCTTCTCTCATTCTTTTCTCTGTTATTATTGAATAAGATAATCCCCAAATCAAATACATTCGTTTCTTGTTGAAACAAAACTACAGCCAAACATCCATCCCTTTTCAATGAGCCTAGCCTTCCAATCATCAACTTCTCTGATCGCATAGCCCTTTTAGCTAATCCTATCAGACACACTATCATTATGGGCGATATAGAAAGACCTCTCCGAGATGGTCGGGAGGTAGACTGGAAGAATTGGTTAAAGGCCACTTCTAATCTTCAGACGGGTAGTTCAGGGCCAATCGATAAAGAATTGTTCACTCCCCAAGTATAGGGTTGTGATGTAGTAATAAACTCGGTAAGACTGAGGTCGAATCCACTGGGACTGAAACCTGTACGTATTCTGAAACTAACTAGAACTAGAACTATACTAAGACGAAATCTAAATCAGGTAAAATGAAGGAATAATGGTGAAATACTAATCTAAAACTTAAGCAATTCAGAGGTAGGAAACTAGGAATTCAGAGGATCCACTTGTAAAGATCAGGGAGATCTACGGTCGATTTATGAACTTAACTGGACTTCGAGTCCCATCTTCATCCAGTTGGAAGATATAACCTGAAAATTAATTTTAAACTTCATTTAATTAATCTAGTTTTCAAGTGATTAGATGGGAGTAAATTAGAATGGATTCCATCACAAAACCATGCCCATGAGACAAAGCAAACAACAGAATTAAACCAATTCATAGCCAATCTGAGTGATGTATGAATGTTAGGAAGAGTTCCATCATTCCACCATGTCCAAGGGGCGATGGTGAACAACAGGGCGTCCTGGCTTCATAATCATAAGAAAGGAAAAGGAAATACTCAAGCCATCACAGATCTACTGTAATGTAAGTCACAATAAACCATTAAAAACTAAACCATTCTTTCATCTAACTAGAATCAAATATAGTTCATCACATGCATCCAAGCTGTAGGATCAACCCCATCACGCCACAAGCTTCACCTCTTAGCCCTAGCTAAGAGGTTCAGCCCAACATGAATGGGTTGGATCCATTAAACAAAAATAAAATAAAAAGAAAAAAAAATAAACTCTACTCTCTCTATCTCTCTGCTCCACGTCCAGCCCAAGCCAAGATTGATTTCGTTCTCTCCTTCTCCTCTTTCTCTTTATAGCTGTGAGGATGGTGGAGAGGTCAATGTTGGAGAACCGACCTTGCTGGAGTGCGTGAAGAGGTCAGTGTGTAACTGGAGTCGGTATGGAACTTCTCTGCGCAACAACACACAATTGGTCTGCATTTGGCATAAACTTTTCACTTATAAGGGTTGCCAGTGCAAGATCTGAGCCATTCAGTCTTCTTGGCCTTGGTCGGCCCTTCCTTGGAAAGGTTTTGAAAGGTCCAAATGGTCAGACCGATCCTTGCTACGATTACAAAACAGCCTGAATCGGTCAGGTCTTGGACGTGCGTCCTGCTGCGTATTACATGCAAAAATCCGATTTACATTAGCTGTGGGGCCCCTGATTGATGCTAACTTGTAAATCTAGTCCGTCTATTAAATTCATGTCAAAAAACTAACTGGAAATGGATGGTTTTGGCTTAGATTCAGTGTGGCCCATAGGATTTTTCTTTCTGTCGTCCATCTAATGTTCGGCTGAGATCTTCACACGTTTGCTTACATGAAATATACAGACACCTAGGCGAAGGTCTTGGCCACCTCCTTGGATAATTGAACGGTTCGGATCATCGGACCGGGTAATGAGTGGGGCCCACTAGTAAAATTACTGCCGGACAGCGTTAACGTTGTTGCATTTTTAAAATTCGAAAGAAGAAGTCGGTGGGGTCCACATCAGTTAACTTTATGGTGTATTAAACCAGTCTTCGAGCTTCTGCATTCATTCCTGATCACGGGCCCAAATTTGGATTGAATTCGTGTTTCGGATGGGCCACACCAGCAATAGACGTAGCAGCATTTTCCTTACTGCTGCAGTCTTAAACATGTGCATGAAAGCTTGGAATCGACCAAGTTGTGGTGATTTTATCTTTTGAGTTCATTAGATGGATCGGATCATCCGTCCGAGGGATGAAGATGGGCCATGTATCATCCCAGCGGGATGACTTGCAGATGGACGAATGGTGGAGAGAGAAATCCTCTCCCGCTTTTGGAAAGTCGGTCAAACTGACTTTGACCACACGGTTCGGTCCAGTGCACTTCCAGTGCATATACAGGGTGCACACACCTCACGTATATGGGTCCCAATGTGATGTTTATGAGAAATCCTCTCCATCCATTCCATTTCTAACCTCATATAACGAATTGAGTCCAAATTTGAAGCATGTCCAAATCTCAAGTGGGTCCCAGATTGATAATTCATGGTCTGATCTGACCATTGGGCCACTTCAAAAGGGACCAATAGCTGAAATTTGACATGTACGGTTAATTTATGGTCTTCGGGCCATATATGAAGTCTTAAGCCGAACGGATGGTGGGAACCCTGTGATCTTGCATTCAGGACAATTTTCAGGCCTCTTTAACGTGAATAGCTTTATTTCCTCGCGTCTCTGGCATGTAAATTCCTCAATCTTGATCCCCTAGGGTCTATTCCTTGCCTTGGTGACTTCAGAGCATTAAGTCCATGCTTTTAATACCATTTTCCAGTCCACGCTCCTAAATACACCTTGCATCATAAACATGATTAAAGTAGACCATTAAATGATACAATGTCTTAAATCCAGACAATAACTGGGGTCTGATATGCAATATTTGACCCTCAATAAGAATCCACCCCGCCCCCTTCTTTCATAAAGAAAAATCAACCCAAGAACAAAAGGCAAGAACTTCATGGAAAAATCAAGGAATTTAACAAGAAGCATCTCCATGACACATGGGACTGTGTAAAGGCCCATCAGGAGATGATCAAGTTTAACAACTCATTCAAGGATGAGATGATCATAATTCCCATGAATTTGTGTTGCAACCTTTCAATTCTTTACATCGAGCCTACTAATCATATGATGCACAACAAGATCCTCTACACAGCCCACTGGGCCATGAAGGAGTCACAAATCTTAGAGAGTCATCTGGTGGAGAAGGGTTCCTACCGAAAGACTGGCAGAATTTCCCCAATGTGATTCTTGATGCCATGCCACAACCCTCATCATCTCTTCTCCACTCACTACTTTGAAATAGTTCAACAACGTTTTCTCAAAAGGGACTCCTTATGGAGGAACAGAAGAATTCAGGACTCGTGGTTTCTTATCTTCATGCAACTATTACAACACGTGGGCCAGAGCCATAATAAAAAAAAGCACTCGGAGGCCCTAATCAAAATCAACCTCCTAAACATGATCGAGGTCACATCCGATCATTTCTGCAAAGATGTGACCGTCTTTAAGGGTTTCCTCAAATATCAGTGTCCGACAACCAATTTGTTTCACTTACCCCTAGGTGAAGTCAGCATCACCCTATGGGACCTGCACAGGATGGCATGTCTCCCCATAACAGGTTATTTCTTTGACAAGTACATGCCTACTAATGAGGAGTTCGCACACTTCTCGTCCAACAACCGCCATACAAAGGTTTTGAAGACAGCTATCGAGCTCTTCAAGGAGGTGTCGAAGTTTCCTGACATTCGCAGTCCCACACCTCACCTGGCCTGCCCATTTCACTAGGGATTTGCGGTTCATGTTTTATTCCTTTTTTTCTTACCTAAATTTTCTACATAATTCCTTGCCATCCCCTTTTTAATAATCATGTTATTCTTTTTGGCATTGTAGCTCTATAGAAACCCATTCGCAAGAACTCGACAACCTCAAACGAAAGATCAAGGGCCCCATAGGGTATAGTGCATCTGGCGAGCTAGCCGTCTTTCTAGCCTCAGCTTTGTAGTGCTTCCTAGCTCGAAGTGGGCCAACGCCATCAGACCAACTCTATTTGTGGTCGTAGGAGTGATGGCAGAGGGTAAAAAGTACTCCCTACCCTCTCCAGTCCTCTTCTCATTGTATCATTCTTTCGACGATGTAGCTATGCACTATAAAAGCTCGGCAGTCAGAGCATCTTCGGCCTTACACCTTGGCACTACTTTACAGGGTGGCTTGGTGTATATTTCTCTTGGACCTACAACGAGATAGAGAAAGCATACGTGAACCCAGATCATCTTCCACTTTGGCACTATGGGCGTGAAATGATTAAAAAGACATATGACTGGGTCGTGGATAAGATTGAGAGAACGGAGTCTATTTCCTTCTTCCAATTTCCTCGTTCCAACATCCTCGAGGACTAAGAAGTCGTCAATGATAACTATCTTTCCCCGAGCGAGCGCATATTCTTTTTTTATATCAGATCCAGCAGCTTCCCGCTATGGGGGTTCGCTCTCCAATTCGACTACAATCAAACGATTCTAGAGGACTACAGCATCGTCACCAAAATCATGACGAGCTATGACGTAGGGCCATATAACTAGGCTCTAATATGGAAGCAGCTTCTGATCATGCACATGAGGTCGTGTTTTGTACTACCGGGGTATCATCATTTAGTCCAAGCTTCTTACTGATAGATGCAATGGTGGGTTCAGCAATTTCTCCTAGTATGCCATTGCCATTCGGTGAACTATCCCGTTTGGGTAGCTCCTCCATGCCTAAGGAATTATAGACCTGAGAAGGGAATTAGTTATTTTATGAAGAAAGATCATGCTCCTTCCCCAGGTCAGATTTGCTCAAAGATCTCTCTAGAGGAGCCTATTCGTACAATAAAACCTGCCAACACTTTAGAGGGTTCGATCACGTATGGGACCCCTTTAGAGGAGTTGAGAAGGCAAGGAGAACAATCTGCCACAACTACAACCCCAAGCCCACCGACGAGGAGTGATGACCCTGCTATACAAGAGTCGGCAGCCATCCTTTAAATCCCCACCAGGGAGTTCGCGGAAAATACTGAAAATAGGCCTGACTCTTCAACCATATCCCCTTTTATGAGGTTGGCACGTCAGAGCTTCTCATCTTCTATGACCCACTCACAGACACAATCCCACTCCCCTCCAATGTTGTAGAACCAATAAGACCTCTCCGCTACCCTTGCAGGAGGAAGGGTGCAAACGAGCAGGTCTGGTCCCTCTGAACAAGCAATGATCATTGAAACAATCGAGAAGGACTCATTGGAAGAGAGCGACAATGAAGAGTCGTCTTCCGATAGTGGTTCTGATGAGGGAAGCAGCTCTTCTAGGGGCGACAATTCAGAGAAAGAGGGAGAGGTAAACATCGATGGGGATGATGACGTTGCAGGCGATACCATTACACCTGGTTAGGAAGCACCACCACATGTTTCTACTCCGACTGACGGAGGAAGACCTCTTAATTAAGAAGAATTTAGCTACTCCTCCATGACTAATATATTTATGTCCTTCAGTGCTAACTACTCCCCTCTTCCTCGTGAGATGCCTGGTGTTATACCGATCGGCATCCCCCTACCCGACCCTCAAATCCTTCCTTGAATCATGAAAGTTTCATCTTTGAGCAAAACTTTCTGCACCGGTGACGCAAGCAGTAGTGAAGGCGTTAATCTCCCTGCATAGTTCGGAGGTTGATCAGGAAATAATAGTCCTTCCATCAACCACCGGGGCTGTGGTCATTTGTGAAGAACATGTCCAAACAGCTGAAAATACGATCGCATCTTCCATTGCTCTAACCATAGTTGCTCATGAAATCCATTTCTCGTCAGAGCCTGTTGTTGGGGTGACTCCGACTACACTTGATTCGAGTACTGTGGTCAAGAAGCCTTCCTTTGATATTGTAGTTACTGCCACAAAGGCGCTTGGTCCATCTCTCCTTGTCAATATAAGGCCTCAACTTCATCGGCTCCTTTATTCCCAGCTCCAATAACAAGTATAACCTTAAGTCTTCATAATTTGTAAGACACCCTTTCAAATAGAATTTTTTTCATTTCATCTTCTGATGCTATTGTTCTTCTCATTTTCCTACAGTCATTTTGTTTTCTAATTGTTCTAGGGGTTGCATTTCAATGGCAATGGTGTCAGATCTTCTTTCCTTCGAGAAGATTCCTCCATATAAGCTCATCTTGGTCAAGAAGCCCTCTCTTTCGTGGCATGTATGTTCCAAGACCCTAAGCAATGACCCTTCCTTAGTGATGCTCTAGCAATTCTAGATAACTCTGTGAAGCTGGCCAAGATTAATGTCTCATCACTTCACGATTCTTTGATTCAATTATGTGATTCACTATAGCAACTGGAGTCAACTTGTAACGTAGTCATTAATCTGAAGATACTTCATCTTCAAAGAGAGTTACTACTCCTCAAAGACAAGATATCCAAGAATTTTACCATCATTTCTGAATACAAAAGGGAGTGTGATTCACTCCAAGACCAGGTGAAGATCTTCAAATAGACCTTAGCGGCCATTAATGAAAAGATTACCAGTCTCAAATCCCAAAAGCAGACTAAAGAATTGAATTCAAGCAAAGCCAAGGCCGATATTGCTAATAATACCAGCATAGCCGAGCTTGAAGAGTTAAAGCTACTAAAGGATCGAGCGGCTACTGTTTCTTTGGAACAAGAGCTTGTTAGTGCTCTTAATCAAGCTAAGCTTATCATTGAGACCGAGCTTAACACGACAACGGCCTAAGTTCAGTTCAAGCAAGATCTGCAAAACTTCATGCTTGCTTTGGGCGTTCCAAAATAATTGTAATATTGGCAATTGTTATGTATCGACCTTTTTTTTATAAATATATACAAGAATTTTGGCAATATCCTAAAGCAATTTTTAAATACGAATGACATGAGTGATCTATACTTTTCAGCACATAGTCATAAATGATTGGTTCTATCAACTCATGCTTTAATTGTGTATTTTTTCATGGCTTGAAACATGATATGATGATCATATAATCATGAATGATGATTTTTTTTGTATCAATTCATGCTTTAATTGCATATTTTCATAACTTGAGACATGGCATGGCAATAACATAATTCTTGCTTGCTCTATGTAATATTCTCCTTAGTGGGTGAAACTATCTTAAAGTTCAATTAATAGTCCTAAGGTGTCATACACGGTTTAGGCTCGTAGGTATTTGGATCAATCACAATTTAGGCTCATAAGTAGTTGGAGGAACCACAGTTTAGGCTTGTAAGTAGTTGAAGCAAGAGGGCTTATGCAAGTTGGTCTCGATAACTCTCATGAGTTCAATGAACCACTGTAGCCTGGGGAGTCTACGCATCGTGGTCCATCAGAAGGGCTCATCGAAGCTACCGAGGTTATGAACTCGGTAGGATTTAGGCACAGGGTTGGCCTCAGTAACTCTCTCGAGTTCATGGGGTTCACAAGGCAACCCGTAAGGGTACTAAGTCTAAGGCTACCAATCCATCAATGAGAGGGGAGCTCATATAGTAGTCAACCCTTTCCCATAAGTTACTATTGAAATTAAGCCAGGAACCTAAGGTCCTTACACATGGCTGGCTTATATATGAATGAACCATAGAACTCACACTACGACCCTCTTTTTCTTCACTTGTATGACCAGGGTCCATTCATAGGGGGCATTTTCTTTTACCCATCCCCATGATGCTACCAAAGAGAGATATGGGCGGCATAGGTCTCACACGTGGTTAGCCATTATGGGCTTTGAAGTCACTGGTGCACACCGCTGCCCGCATAATATTCAATGAATCGGTGATGCCGCACATGTCTTATGCATAGTTAGCCTTCATGGGGTTTAAAGCCACTGACACACACCATTGTCCACATAATAATCGGCGAATCGGTGATATAGCATATTCATAATTAGAGATAATCGGCATAATCGGGGATACTTTCTGATAATCAAAATCAATCAATGATATTCCCTAATAATCAGAGATAATCAGTGATATTTTCTGATAATAGGAGATAATTCCTGATAATAGGAGATAATCGGCGATATTTTCTGATAATAAAAGAGAAATGGTGATAATAGTAGGATATAATCGGCGATATTCCTTAATAATTGAAGATAATTGGCGATAATTATCAATAATAAGAGATAATTGGAGATACTTTCTAATAATAGGAGATAATCGGCGATATTTTCTAATAATAGGAGATAATCAGCAAAACCTTTCAAGGCATGTATATGATTTTATTTGAAGGCCTTTCGAAGGCCATAATAATAATTCAGTTGTAATTGTCATTCTGTAATATCACTATTAACAATTATCGTCCCATAAGCTTAGTGGTTATCTCTTTTTAGAGTCACACAATTGTTGATCATATCCTTCTAATAATAAGAGACTTTAAAGATCATATCCTTCTGATAATAGGAAATTTTAAATGTCATATCCTTTTAATAATAGAAGACTTTAAAGAAATGCTTGTACGTTTATCTCTCTTTGACTTTTCTTTATCTTTTATTAATCACTTTTCATCCTTGCTACATCAGAGAAGGCAGGTTCATGAAGATACATGGTCATGAATCACGTTGTTATATTGTAGGACTGTTCGTCTTATTATGGTTGTTACATGTTTGTATCTATTCTGCCCCCTTTTGATTGGGCGGAATTTTCTTGGATAATCTTCACAATTAAAGTTTTGCTCCTTTTAAGGATAGTAACTTTTGATAAAACAGGCATTGACAAGTATTCATATGCCTTACCCATTCTGATTTACAACCCGATAAGCCCCATTGGAATAAACTTCCATTATGATATAAGGGCCATCCCATTTAGGATCAAACTTTCCCCCAGTCCTGTGAGTAACCACGATGGGCCTTTTCAGCATTAGTACCGCATCCCCTTTCTTAAATGAGCGGTGTTTGATTTTCTTATCGAAAGCAGTGGCTATTTGTGTTTGATACAACTCTAGATGTTATTGTGTTGCTAGGCATTTTTCATCCAAAGCATCTACTTCCATTGGTCTTATCTTGGCATTTTCAACTTTTGTTATCCACTCATGTATTGTTACCCTAAGTGACGCAACCTGCATTTCAATTGGCACAACAACTTCAACCCCATAGACTAATGAGTATGAGGTGACTTTTGTCGTTATTCGGTGAATCGTTTGATAGGCCCATAAAGCCTCTTGCAGTTTTTCATCCCAGTCACACTAATTTCTCATGATGATTTTCTTTAGAATTCTAACTATCGTCTTATTAAAAGCTTTCACCAATCCATTTACTAGCGGGTAATGAGGCATTAAAAATGAATGTTGAATACTAAATTCTCAGCACAACTTTTTCATATTTCTATTTTTAAAAGGAGTACCATTATCGATAATAATTCTTTTTAAAACCTCGTGGTTATATATGATTGCATGACGACATTCTTTTCCTTTACACTACTCAAAGTGAATACCTCTATCCATTTGGAGAAAAAATTGTTGTTGCCAGAATATATTGGTGTCTTCTAGAGGATGATAAGTTAATGGGGCCAATAACATCCAATCCCTAGGCCACGAAGTCACTAATTGGTGTAGGTCTTCATGTGGCATGTGATAATGTCATCATATATTTGGCATTGATGATATCGCTTAATGAAAGATATCGCATCTTTAAACATAGTGGGCCAATAAAACCCCATGCAATGTATACAGTGAAATAAATTTCGACCAGCTTGATGGGCTCTGTATTCTCCTAAATGGGCTTCTTGTAGTATATAATCAACATCTTCCATGTCTAAACACCGCAACAACATTTCATTATAAGATTTTCTATATAACACTTCATCGTGCATGATTAATTTTTTTGATCTTTGTTTAACTTACAACTTTAGCGATTGCTCTTCCGGTGGGATCCCATATTTAAGATAATCAATAAATGGTCGTCACCAGTCAACAATTGCAACTTCTAGGCAAGATACTGGATGCGCTTTGACAGCTTCACTTATAAACTCAGGTGACAGCAAAAATCTTTATTATTCAATCGTCACCTAGAGAGGGCTCTTGTCAAGACAAGAGAGAGTCGCAGCCAAACTGGTTAGTGCATCTACTTTTGCATTCTCATGCTGGGGTAAGTTCTTAAGTTCAACATCATAAAATCCTTCCAATAATTGCCTCGCCTGCTGGAAATATTGTAACAAATCTGGCTTTCTTATTTCAAACTCTATTGTCAACTAATTTATCACCAGCTTGGAGTCCCTAAAGATTTACAAAGCTTGGATTTTCATCTTGTGTGCTATTTCCATCCTTATGACGAGGGCATTATATTCGACTTCATTATTTGTACACGTCATACTTAACATGAATGAGTATGGCAACAAATCGTTGTGGGAACTGATAAAGATTACTCCAGCGCCTACTCATGAGGCTTGGAAAGCACCATCAAAATACATTTATCATGATTGGGTGACTCAACTAGCAGCACTTGCTCGTCTGGAAACTCATCAGAAATTTCTTCATGTCTGGAACTGGATGGGTTGTTAAAAGTTTACAATTGCTTGTCCTTTCACTGACATGGATGGTTCATAAGCGATCATAAATTTAGAAAGAAGAAGCATCCATTTGGCTAGCTTTCCAGATAACATCGGTCATGTCATCAAGTACTTTATTAGGTCTGCTTGCGAGATTAACATTGTCTCATGGGATAAGCAATAATGTCATTGTTTCTACACTGTGAAAATGAGGGATGGGCATATTTTTTTAATGGGAGAATAGTTACATTCCGTACCTATCAAAGTTCTACTCAAGTAATAGAGGGCGTTCTCTTTTCCTTGTTCATTGCATTGGGCTAGCAGAGTTCCCTATGAACTTTCACATGCGGTGATGTATAAGATCAAAGGCTTGCCTTTCACAGGTGTTGTTAGCACTGTGGATTGCTTTAGCATGTCTTTAATAAAATTGAACATGCTTTGACATGCTTCGTCCCATACGAATTCTACTCCTTTTTTCATAAGGTGAGTGAATGGTTGGCATCTCCCTACTAAGCTTGAGATTAAGTGTTGAATATAGGCTAGTTTTCCTTATAAGCTTTTTAGTTCTCTTAACATTTTCGACGGTGACATTTCTTGAATCGTTCTAATCTCTCCCAGATCGACTTCAAATCCCCGATGCCTGATAATGAACCCATGAAATTTATCGGATGATACCCCGTACACGCACTTTGTTGGATTCATTTTTAATTGTTTCTTCCTAAGTCGGTGAAAGACTAACGATAAATGCTTTCGATGCTCTGCATGGTTACAAGACTCTACCACTAGATCATCGACGTAGCATTCAACGTGCTTGTATATCATGTCTTGGAAAATATTTTACATTGCTTTCTAATATGTAGCCCTGGCATTTTTAAGCCCAAATGGCATTACCTTATAAAAATATTCCTAAGGATGTTCTGAACGTTGTAACATATTCATCTTTTAATGTCATACGTAACTAATTGTACCCCTCGTATCCGTCCATGAAGGACATAACTGCGTACTTCGTTGTACTGTCGATCAACAATTCTATTATGGGAAATGGGAAATCATCTTTCGAGCATGCCTCGTTTAAATCTCTGAAGTCAACACATACTCTGATCTATCTGCTCTTTTTCTTTAGGGGGCGATATTAGAGATACACCTGGGATACTTCACTTCTCCTAAGAAACTAACATTAATCAATTTGTTTACCTCTTTCACTATCAAAGGTATGAAATCAGGATGGAAGTGCCTTTTGTACCTGCTTGACCGACTTCTTATCTTTAGAAGCCGATGCATTGCTACCATTGGTTTTAAGATAGGCATTTCCGTGTATGTCCAAGTGAATACATCTTTTTCATTTTCAACAGTTCAACATACTAGTCTACCTCTTCTTCTGGTAGGCTCATGCATATGTATGTATTGGGAGGTTCATCTTCTATCCCAAAATTTATTTCTCATAATTCATCGATGGTCGCCTATCCTCCGTCTTCTATTTGCACGGGCACTATCTCAGGGTGTTTCATTTCTTCTCTGTTACTTTCACCTGTCTTTAGATTTGTTTCTCTGCCTATTGTCTGTCATGTAAGTCACATTCACTTACGCAACTGTAGGGGATGCCCCCAGTCTGTAAAGTTTTTCTCATTTTCTTTCATGCACACCAATCAGGATATGGATACCTATGATTGTTCAACCTTGTTGGCTCATTATAATAGAACCCCATAGCTTGCATAGTCTTTCAGCTGACAGGGCTATCTTTTTAGATATTTTGGCATGAGATTTTCGTTGGTCGTTGATTTGTTAATTTCCTCTTCTGTTTCCTTTTCAGGTGAGGTGTAAAATATTATCAACCTCGGATTAGCATAATTGGGCTATACATAGAATCTGTTCGGCATGGTGGCAAATGGTTTGCTTATTTCTAATCATGGCACACGCACCGTATAATTCGATTGCAAAATCTTCATCAGTTCCGATGGCAATAACATAAGAGGAGGTTGTCTTAGCTGTCTTAAATGCTTCAAGATGAAGTAAATTTTTTTTCTCACTGGCTGTCATGCCTAACTCCTGAGCTTTCAATTGCCCCCCATCATTTTCCTCAAACAGTTTAACTTGCGCCACTTTTCTTTCTAGTATTTGGGTCTTGCCACCCTTTAACTGTGGATTTTCTTTATTCACAGTTTCATCTTCCTCTATTGTGAACTCGTTGTAATAACTCGCATCTGCAAAAAAATGATTCTACCACTGTATATGACTTCGTATAAGCCATTATGTAACGCCCTGAAAATCGGGGGTCGAGTAGCAACTCAACACCCGAGTTCCAAAACATCACTTATACAACATAAATGCTTATGATTGAATGTTGTCTGTATTAGTACAATAATCATGAGTGGGATTATACCAAAACAGTTATTCATACTCCAGATCAAGTTATAAAATACAAGCGGAAGACTAAAAGATGTATATAAATGTATAAAAAGCCAAAAAATATCACAATCGGTCTCTAGAGTATGAACACCTTACTGAGTCACAATATACATGTATTAGTTTCAAAAATCAAAATGCCAAACATGGTACAACTATAATGGTACACCCTATAGTCTCGTCATCTGAATGGCCTAAGCGAAGCCTCCAGAGAACTGCATGAAGGAGAACTCATCCTGATCATCATAGTAATCAGGCTCAGCCTCCTGCGTCTCGTCGATACCTGCATCTAAGACAAAGTCTGGTGGGTATCTAGAACACCGTCCCGTAATGTGGGAGTGAGTAGCTAACTCAGTGGAACAATAAAGCATAGGTTAACATGTTATCAATTCAGTCAAGCAGTAATGATAAAGCAGTACAATCAAACAATCCTAATTACTCTTATTAGTGCAAGGATGAAATGTAGTCATGATGTATGCCCTCGCCAATGCTCCCTCGTGCGACAACATCTTATGTCCACGGCATGCATTCATCCCTCAGTGCTCCACATCTTCCAGGCACATGCAGTGTTATGTTATGAGCGTGATTACCGAGTTATTATTAGTCCTTTTCATACAGCAGTATTGGGAAACTAAGGTACCTTCCTTATATCATTCCCAAACAATGATCCATTCTAGGGTCGTCAGTCCTAGATAATCTCATACGATGATATAGTTTTAGGTTGCTGTAAAGGGCTGCCAAGGCTGTTACACGCACTCGTTGCATCGCTCCCCCTTCACCTTATCAATACAGGTCTAGTTTATACTATGTTTACTACGAGAAGGCTTGTCGCCTCTCTGCAGATTCAGAGTATGCTCTAGGTCACTACAAAGGGCTGTCAGGGCTGTTACACGCAATTGTTACACCACTCCCCCATCACCTTATCAGAGTAGGTCGACAGCTCGAATACAGTGTTCCATACCACCGTATTCGGCACAGGAGTCTGGGTTGCTCACTGGTCACTAAGGGGAGGCTCGTGGCCCCAGCGTAGGCCGACAGCTCGACCACAGTGTCCCATACAACCATGCCCAGCTCATGAGTCTTAGCGGATCGAGGTACCAAGGTTAACGGGGATATACTGGTAAGTTTGGTACCTTAGGTTCAATCAGTAGCGTCCAAACATGGTGAACACACATTAGACAGATCGGGCTACTTGACTAGCTCGACTAGCATGAGCGCACAACCAGCTGAACGACATGAAGTGCATAAGCACTTCGCGTGGCCTAACCACTGTCGCCAACCGAAGTATGACTCGGGTTTGTCAAACACATCTTACGTGGCGAAGGAATCTCAACCACGAACTCAAGTCTGTTACCGATCGCCTGGACTATAACATAGCCCTAATCATATTCAATCCTTAACCAGAAGCATGTAGAGTAAAGCAGAATAAACAAAGTAATTCAAGCATGTTAACAAGCATGTTAACAAGCATGTTAAAAAGCATGTTATAAAGCACAATATAAACAGGAAATACAGACACATACATTTCATAAGTGAGCGGTTAAATTAAACAACCAACATGAAGGAAATCATACACATCTTTAAGTTAGTTGAGAATCCTATCTCAATACCTACCTAAAGCACAATCATCTAAGTACTTACTCTTACAAGCATTTTCACAAACACTTAGAATACACTTATTTAACATACATAACGTATATTAACAAAAACATGTATTAGGGTGAATCCTTTCGCTGAGTAAGTATTACACATATATAGAGCATGTTCATATAGTAATTAATCATGGCAAGCACACTTTCAAAATTTGTATTTATACGATATTTTCTACAAATATACAGAATACACAATATGTCATAATTTACATACGCAACTGAAACGCAAAATGAACATCGCATTGTACATGTGAAATAGCATCCAAATCATGAATCTATCATTATCTGACATTGAAAGCTTTGAAAACTTTAACCTATACGTCTAAAGTCCGCACCTTACACCGTAGAAACGTAACGAACTTAACAGAAACTCTACTCTTTCGTCAACGTCGATACGACAACCTATAACACAAGGTAAGTCAGCTACTTCACTACTTGTACCAATAAAAACCCTAAAACAGGTTAGGGTTAGGGTTTTCTTACTTAGAGATGAAGTCAGAATCGCCGGAAAAAGCGATTAGATCGTGATGGTTAAGCACGTAGGATAGTAAGGTAGAGTATCAGGAAGAATCTCTCACTTCTCACACACTTTCTCTCTCTTTCTTCTCTTCTCTCTCCTAGGGTTTTCTCAAATTCGTATGGTGAGAATGAAAGAGGGTTTAAGGTCCTTATATAGGCCTAAAACTCACTAAACTAGACTCAGGGTCATGGTATACCTAGGTTATGTCCAAAGGGCACCTGTTCCAGCTCAACAGAGCATTTTCGGAGCCCCCTCCCCCTTGAGCTAAAGGTCGGACTTAAGCTCACTGACTATGGATCTAGGTCGAGTTAAGTTTTCAGTCCAATCGGGTTCCCAGATCACATGTGGCGGACCAGTTTCAGTTCAACGGTCACCGAAACTCGATCAGCGTTACAAGTATACTGACCTGTGTATGAAATTTCCCCTGATCCGAGGGTGTATTTGGGTCAGATTTTGACAGTTTGATTGCTTATATTTGGGCCGCAAATGACAGGTCTCAGATTACTTAAATTAGGTTATATTTCTAAAGAAGTCTTCGTTTTCTCACACTCCTCGCTTCGGGCTTAAGCAAATAGCCCCGGAATACTATCTGGATTTGATTTCTGAGATGGTTGTCAAGCCCAGCAAGGCGGTCCTAATTCTATAACTTCATGGTCATCGGACCTTCGACGTGCGGTCCAGATCTGATACGGAGTTTCAATGTGCTCCCGAGAGCAACTGGGTAATGAGATTGATCCTAGATTTCAGGGTAACTTAGCGTCACTGATTCTACAAGTTTTGGGTCTTGCAGATTGGATTTAAAGTGGATCAAACGGATTTTGTAGCTAATCTAGTTTAGCACTTAGTTAACTTTGTCTAATTTTTAAAGGCTTTGATCCTAAGTGATTTCTGCCTGAGGTGATACTCGGGCCTTTGTATGGGATTTTCCAAGTCGTTACAATTATCTTGTACTACATGCCATTTTGACAGTACTTCAAAGCACTGATGCAGTGTGGATGGTATTTGTCGTATGAAAGTGCCCTTGTTTGTCAATATATGTGAGTGTTGAGTTTCTCTGTCTAAGTGTGATCTTATCTGAAGACATTAAGACCAAACCTTAACAAAGATGAAAGCCATGATCAAGCTTACATCTGGTAAACCATAGCCTCATCATACTATAACAAACCCTAGCAGGTATGTGCCCCCATATAATCCCAACTTACCCTATAAAAAGAATTAAAACATCTTTTGGTCAAGTTGGTACTTAATGCATAGTGAGTATAAATGGAAGAAAGAAACAAAACTAAAAAAATATCAAGTCCTGGTCGAGTACATCGAACTGCAATCAAGGGAATCTTTGATAACATCAAACATCGTTCGATAGTATCGAATGAATGCCCATTCTGTCCAGCAATAAAATGAAGATATGCTAGAAACCTTGATAGCATCGACTACTATTCGATATCACCGAAGTCCGTGTTTCAATAACATCAAATGGCCCTCGATTACGTCGACCTTGAAATTCTTCCAAAGAAACAAAAAATACTTTAAGTGCTCCTCGATGACATCAAAGCTTCCTCGATGTTATTGAGAGTAAGTTATCAATAGCATCGAAGTCTATTCGATATAATCGAAACTTACTTAGTTTTGTCCAGCAAGCCTTTCAAAGAAAATCTATTTTCTTCTAGTTCATCGAAGGCCATTTGATATCATCGAAATTCAAACGTCGATGGATCGAAGGCTCTTCGATAGAATCGAACTAGTGACAAAATTGTCCAACAACCTTTATGTATTTTACAAAAGAAAATCTCAATGGAATCGAGTGCCCCTTGATGAATCGAAGTGCACGTCGATATCATCGAAGGACGCTAGATAAAAAATAGTCAGAATCTATCTTACACCCAAATAAAAATCTTATGTAGAGAGTCGATGTAATCGAAGATGGTTTGATGATATTGAAATTTAAATTTTGATTACATCGAACACCCTTCGATGGCATCGACTATTTTAAAATTCTGCCTATTTTTTGACTGTTGGGATTTTACTCTATAAATACACTAGTGTTGCTCTTGGTAAAATGAGTTAAAATCCAAGAGAGTTTCAACCTGTTATTCCAAGATCTACATACCCTCTTACTCACTCTCTCTTTCCCATTAGAGTTCATTATTCAATCCTTCGCTCAAGGATCAACAAATCATTTTATATGCTTGGATTGAATTATGAACTCTAACATTCAGAGAAGTTCTAACTAAGAATGCCTATCTTTGAAGACCTGAATGCATAGCTCTTGAGAACCTTCTCTATGTTCATTGAAGATCATATCATATTTATAGAAAAGAACTAAAACCCTAAACCTCACAACCTCCGAGCATTCATCGAAAGCATAAACAAGCAGGTTGCAGTTCAAAGGGAGCTGAAGACAACATCATCATTGAAGATCTTCACATTGTGTGAGAACAAGACTCATCCACTTATTTATAAGTACTCACATTCTAATGTGTCTGAAGCCCTTTCCTTGTGTAAGATTGAGATTTAGAGTTTGAGTGTCAAACTCGCTAAGTCTTAATTGTAGGTCTCTGATGGGAGAATACATTGTGTCCTTGTGTAGGACAGGTGTCCTTATGTAGGTTGTGCCTTGTGTAGGTTTGGGTTGCCTTATATATGCTCCCAATGTTGTGTCCTTAGGTAGGACGAGTTGCCTTGTGTAGGTCCCTTAGTTAACCTTGTGTAGGTTGTGAAGATTCATGGTTAACCTGATTTAAAACCATTGGATAGTAAAATCTGGTACACTCTAGGAGAGAGTATTGTTGGAGCACTAAAAAAAAGAGAAAAGAAGATTGAAGGGATAGAAGATTTAGGAAAAATTGAAGAAATGAGAAAGAAAGAAGAAAACTGAATGTCATTATAAGTAGTTGCGCGGACCGTGTAATCAATAGTTGGTTGCGCGGGTCGCACAAACAACTGAAGGTGTTAAACAATCAATAGTTGGTTACGCGAGTCGTGCAAATAATTTAATGTGTTGAACAATCAATAGTTGGTTGCGCGGGTCACATAAACAACTTCATATGTTGCGCGGGTCGCACAAACAAGATCAAAAGCAGTCTATTATGGATGATTTGATCTGATACAAGGTGGGCCCCATGGCATAAAGATTAAGGGTTCGCACATGTGGAAGTCTATAAATACCCCATTCCCCCTCTCATTTGGGGATTGGAAGAATTTTAGAAGAAAGTCAGAGCTCCAAAGGAAGAGAAAAGTAGGAGAGAGAGAGAGAGAGAAGTTGTAAAGTGGTTGCACGGTCCAAGTTGGTTGCGTGGGTCGTGCAACCAGGCCGTTATACAGCCAATAATGACAAAGGGCCGAAATGCTGTCAAAATCATAAGTTTGATCTTCATCACTATAAGTTCTCCTTTTGTATAAGGGATAAGCTCGAAAAGGGAAGATCAGATGATCAGACCCGCACAACATTCCTCCTAGAGAGATTATCAAAGCACAAGTCGAAATGCTGTCGAATTTGATATTCAGATTCGACATTCAAACTTTGTCAATTCCTATATTTTAAACGATCTATATTAGAATCAAGGGATATTAGAGGATGTAAATGAACTCAATATTAATAAAACAATGATCGTTCTTCATACACTTTCTTTGTTATGTTCAAATAAGATAATTCCCCCAAATCGAATGCATTTGTTTCTTGTTCGAAACAAAATGTCGACTCTACTGGGGAGTATCTTATTTGATATTAAAATTGAGAGTATTATAGAACTTTCGTTGCAGTTTGGTGTCTTTCGATGCCAAAATGGCGACTCACAGTGGGAACATCCTTCCCTTCATCTCTTAGATAGATTATGTTATCCTTCAAATACTAATTATAATTTAATCATATGTTTCATATTGAAGGTGAAAAGATCAAACTGCAAACTATAACCAATGGCAATCTCTACGAGAAAAGTGAACTTCTATTTCACTACAACTGGATTCGTAGTGGAATACACACCGGACCAGTCTCCGAGGTGCAAGACTCAATCTCCCGTAAGTAAAAATGACCTAACTTGAACAACGGCTGGAGTTGTGTCTGCTTCGCCTCAAGCACCGGAAGGTGATCAGGACTGGACTGTTGTGATGTCTCGAAGGATGAGATCTTGAAATGCAAGAAGCCCTAGGATGAGCTTACCCTCACCAAGAATTTGGGGACCGATAACGTGTAACGTTGCTAAGAAGAATCCTAAACTCGCCCTTCCTGCGATATATCCTAGGCGAACAACTCCGCAGTTAACATCCTGTGATTTCCCAGCTTTGGTTGCCCCAAGAGTCAGATGGACAAAAGAACATAAAGGTAAAGCACTACTTGTAGGTTCACCAATTTCTATATCACCCCGATCGATCAATGGCAGTGGAAGTACAAGGAAATCGGATGAAACTCCTCTCCTTGTAAGCCCTATTGCGTCAACATATTCTCATCCCACTCCAAGTACAGCTTCATCAGGAAGTGGAGAAGCCACAGTACATATGGCCGGAACAAATCAGAAAACTATGCCAACCACGAAAGACCGTATGAATGAGATGGCACAAGCACAGAGAACACTGATGGAAGAATGCAAAAATATCAGAGAAGCCTTAGCAACTCTCGTGCATAACATAGCCCAGATGACAGCTCCCCCAATGATGGGCACCATGAATGGGCAAGAACACCAACCCGAAAGCTTTCAACCACTGGGGGCAGGATCACTTGGATTTGTCCCAGCAGTAAGAATTGTAACACAAGAGGAAGTGCGGTAAGTCGTCGAGGAGGCTGTTAGAATAGAGAGGGAGCATGAGAATGTTGGCCGATTTAGATATCGAATGTCATACCCGTGAGAGGTAGAAAATGTCCCATTCCCAGTTAATTTCTAGCACCCAGATTTTCAAAAGTTTAATGGAGAGGGGTTGGCAGAGGAACACTTAATGCATTTTATTTCTAGCATGGGGAATTTCTCTACCATACCCCAATATTGCCTGTGATTGTTTGGATCATCTTTAACAAGTAAAGCATTCCGATGGTATTCTAGTTTGGCTCCGAGATCGATACGCACTTATGAGCAAATGTGAGACGCTTTCAGGTCACACTTCTTCTCTTCAGAGCGCGATGTCAGCATGTAAGACCCATATCCTAGTCTGTACTGTTCCGTCGACCTCCGCAATACTTCCCAATGAATTTCGGTGATCCGCGACCAATAATCAATGTTTGCGCTTGATCCTAAGTCATATCTCATAGATTTGAGTTGGCTTAATCCGAAACTAGTATCGTTGTGACCGCACCATCGCCGTGGTTCCGACGCCGCGTCTTATGCACCGATCTGATACCTTGACCAGAAGATATGGGCCGATGTTTATTTCAAAAAAAATACCGTGTATTTGCAATCCCAAGAGAATCTCTACAACATGTCCCATCAATCAATCAATCACCTCATATCAAGTACACACACCCATGCTTTCTTTCTCTACAAGTCAAGCAACCACCAAGTCAACTCTCTCTCACACTCTCTCTTACGCACCCATACATGTTAAGTACACCATCACCTCACTCATCACTCACACCCATCACTCTCTCTCCTTACAACTCTCTCTCTCTCTCTCTCTCTCTCTTCCTTCACATTTTCCAAGCAAGAGAGTGCACGTCCAAGCCATTTCAAGAGAGAGAAAATGACTTCTTGTGGCCCACCTTTCCATCCCAAAAACCTTCATCCTAGCCATTCAACTCTCATCACCCTCCATCAAAGTGTAACACAAGGAGATTGGCTTTCCAACGGACTAAGAAGATCGAAGGTGGGTGCTTCTATAGGCTTAAATTTCAGTTTTAGAAGAAGGGCCAAGTGAGGCCTATCGATTGATGGTATGGATATCACTTTGGACCCTAGGTACGGCCGATGGCCCACCTTAATCCTCATGATTATTCCATGATAGGGCCATTCACCATGGACCCCATCATGATGTTTATTTTCCTTGTATGGATAGGGTCATCTAGACTTTACATTTGGTGGAGAAAGGATCTCCACCATTGATTTTTTATTTGATGGGCTCACGTGTAATGGGACCCACTTGATGTATGATTGCTTGCAAGGGAGGGCTCATAGTGGCGGAGCCCTCCATCACACATGTCCCACTCTCATTCCCTCTCTCCCTCTCTTTTTCATTTCTTTTCATGTGATGATGTGGCCGTGCGGCCCACCCGGATGGACCCCACCATAAGGCATGTATTTTATCCAAGCCATCCATAGGTGGGGCCCACTTTATATGTGTTTTCCACACCACCCAGCCATGTGGTGGCCCACCTATGCAAGGCCCACCTTAAATGCATTTATTAAGCCCAGTACCGCCCAGCGTCTGGACGTGAACTGGGAAAACAAATATATTTGTTTGATTTTTTTTGGCTTTGTTTATATAGGCCCCACATTGATGTATGCATTCAATCCACGTCGTCCATCCTTTTTTCCCATACCATTTTAGGCGTTAAGCCGAAAAATGAGGTTAATCTGGCTCTCAGGTAGGCCATAGCATAGCAAACAGGGTGTCTACCATTGAAATCCACCCTGTTGTTTTGATGTGCTAAAATATAGTGAATATTGGACTCATTTGGTTGATCCCGAGCCGTAGAATCCAATGGTTAGGGTGGATTCCACTGATGCGGGCCCCACACACAAAAAACTAGGAAAAAATAAGGTTTTTTTTTTAAAAATAACTATATGCAGCAGACGCTGCAGCTGTCAGAGGCGCAAGCAGTGCCTGCGGCATGTAAGCAAGCGGACACAGGGACCCACAATCCCAGCCGTGGGCCCCACCATGATGTGTGTTTTGTATATCCACACCGTCCATTTTGTAGACCCTTAAGGCAGTAGGTTGCACTCCAAAAATTAGCCACATCCAAAGTTCAGGTGGCCCACATCGTAGGAAATAGTGGTGTTGAACCGTCTGCCATTGAAACCCATTTTTGGATTCACAGAAGTTTTGGGTCAATATGAAATTTGTTTTTCCTATTCATCTGGGTCCGTGTGACCTTCTCAACGGATTGGATGGAAAGTAAACGTTATGGTGGGCCCCACATGGGACCCACAATGATGTATGTGTTTCATTCACACCATCCACTAACCGTGGACGATGGAACCCACCATGATTTATGTGTTCTATCCGCACCGTCCACAATGGACGGTGGGGACGGTGGGACCCACCCCACGTATGGGAGTGCAGTGAGTGTGTGTGTGTGTGTGTGTGTGTATATAATATTGTATATATTATATATAGATTATATATTATGTTATAATATATACATGATGGTGGGCCTTCATGTGGACCCCCACCATGATGCATGTGTTGCATCCAAGCCGTCCAACTATTTTGAAATCTCGTTTTATGGCATAAGCTAAAGCATGAGCCAGATCCATAATTCGTGTAGACCCCCACCATAATGCATGTGTTACATCCAAACCGTCCAACCATTTGGCCAGCTTATCTTACCGGCTTGAGACTAAAAATAAGGCAGATCCAGTATCAAGTGGTTCACATTATGATCAAATTCGGATAGAAAATAAATGTTATCGTGGGCCTTGAGAATTTTAATGGTGGAAATCATTATCACCACTTGTCTTGGGTATGGCCCATTTCATATGCATGGGGCCCAATTGGTGTAGCCCATTTGATGTACATATAGCCCATGTGATGTGGCCAATTGCCGTATGAGGAGGCCCATCTTGATATAGTTGTGGCCCATCCATTGAGGCCCACCTTGATATTTATAAGGCCCATTTGAGGAGGCCCACCTTGATGTATTTATGGCCTGTTGTTTAGGCCCACCTTGATCTGTTTGTGGCCAGTTGTTGAGGCCCACCTTGATATATACATGAGGCCCATGTTGTAAAGCCCATTTGATACATTGAGGCCCATGTACAGGGCCACCTGTGATGTATAAAGGCCCATGTGTAGGGCCCACCTGTTACGTATTCATGGCCCATTTAGGAGGCCCATTGCGATGTATTTAGGGCCCAAGGGTTAAGGCCCATTGTGATGTATTAGGGCCCGTGGGTTGAGGCCCATTGTAATGTATTTGAGGCCCATAGGTTGAGGCCCATTGTGATGTATGAGGCCCGTTATTGAGGCCCACCGTGATGTGTATGAGGACCATACGATGAGGCCCATTTGATGTGTTTGAGGCTCATGGGTCGAGGCCCAATGGGATGTACACAAGGGTTATTGCATCGTCTGATTCTACCATGGTTTATGTAATGATATTTATGGCGGGTCGTGCCTTGGGAGCAATGATGGCTTGACGTCCACATTATAAGTAAAATGTTGGTTAAATGTCCGCATTATAACTCTCCTTAGGGCCCATTGATAGGCCCATACTTGTTGATAATTCATCACTTTATAACATGCTTAGCATAACTCCATGATTCATGCCCATACGCATCATATGTATGCTTGATATGAGGAATGTTTGATCATATCATACGCCATTGGGCAGACCATTTACGGGACTCCTTATGAGATGGAGTGCCCCACATTATCGCGCAATACGCGTAGGATTACTGTATGACTGGATAGTGTAACTCATGCATCTCGCATATGTGTGACTTGATCATTGTATGCCCTAGTGACATCAGGGTCATGGCCTCCACAGGCACATCGTGGATGGTTAGATGGGACACTGAAAATATTTGGTTCTAGCATATGGTTACCTTGGGTGAAAATCCCAGAACCTCTGAGGCCAAGAGGAGCCCAAACGTCTAGACAGAGTGGAACATGATCGGCCGAGTGCTGAATACTAGTAGGCCGCGTCTCCCACTATGTCGTGGTCGGTTGGGAGGGGGTGTGGCCTTATCCGCCCGAGTGAGGGGGCTATAAGCTAGGCTGAGTAGAACCAGCTCATAAATGGGTCCACTATCGACGAGCCGGGTAGGTATTGGTAGACTACTAGTCAGGCAGATAGTGAGGTCTATTCCGTTCACTGGGTTGTGCAGCTAGGGAGGAGGCAGTCGGTGTCGAGTGTAATAGACCCCGGTAATTTTTCCCAGAGAGCAACCATACTGATATGTGGACTTATTGAGTAGGAATTCCATATCCATTCATTCATTCATACACTATCCACTCAGGTTGGTGGTGCGTAACTATTTGTTATGTATACCTTCGCATGGCCAGGATTTCAATTGTGCACGCGACTAACTTGAGATTAGGAGTTTACCACATTGAGTCGGACTATCCAAATTTAGGTATGGGACTGGTTTGGATAGAAGTCCCTTGTGGTGGACCCCGTAGCCTGCGATACTACATACTATCATCCCGATTTCACGTTCCTGCATGGTCATTTCATTTGCACTGCATATTACATTGCATCCTCAGCATCTGTTATTTTCTTATTATGTTTTGCATCGCATAGCCTTACTACAGCTGATAACACTCATGGACTTACCAGTATATTTTCGCTTACTCTGATATCATATGATTCATGATCTTGTCAGTGTTTCCGCTTATTCCAATTTCATTCACACCGCATATTACATTGCATCCTCAACATTTGTTATTGTCTTATTATTTTTGCATCGCATAGCCTTGCTACTGCTGATAACACTCATGGACTTACCAGTATATTTCCGCTTACTCTGATATCGTATAATTCATGATCTTGTTAGTATTTCTGCTTATTTCGATGATGTATGATTTATGGACTTTATAGTATACTTGACACTTATCTTGTGCACACACTTACACCACCCTCTAAGCTTTTGTAAGCTTATGCACGATAGATGTGTGCAGGTGATGTTAGGATGCAACCGATCTAAGGGAGGAGTGTGCGGTGGAGCTTTTAGAGTTTTCTTTGATATCTTCATATTGTATTTTTCTTCCCGCATTGTACTTCAAGTTTTTGATATAGTGGATATGTGGTGATGTTGTTTTGTGACTTAGTTATGCTTGTGGTTATGCTCCATTACAAAAAAAAATCATACTGAAAATCCTCCTTGTAGGATCCCAGGGTCAGAATCTGGTGTATGGGCGCTCGGAGCCGAGAATGGGGTACTACGGAGAATTTTCTGAGCCCATTTTCCAAGCTTGGGGCGTGACACAACATTACGGAATTGGCTTCTATACGGCAGAGAAAAAGAGAACCAATGGAGAAGTTTATAGACAGATGGAAGACATTAGGAGCCTCGTGTAAGTAGCTGCCGGAAGAGAAAGAACAGGTCAAGATATGCCTGAATTCCATGGAATGGGAATCACGTTTGGGCTCACTAGTGTCGATATTAAGACTTTCCGTGACCTGGCCACTACGGCCCATGCCTTAGAGTTAATGACTCAGAATATACCAGTGTTTCAATATGAGACAGCTAGGAGGGGACCCAGCAGGATGATCGCAAATACTGTAGATCATGAGCAG
Source organism: Magnolia changhungtana (assembly GCA_030180095.1). NCBI lineage: Eukaryota > Viridiplantae > Streptophyta > Magnoliopsida > Magnoliales > Magnoliaceae > Magnolia > Magnolia changhungtana. The sequence continues at coordinate 4,345,243 of JASAUF010000160.1, forward strand.
AGAAGTCAAGAGACGAGAGATTCAGGAGGAAAAAAGTCGGAACGGAAGGAAGAGTTAAACCGGCCTAAAAGCAGATTCAGTGGAAAAAGGCCTAGATCGCTCAATTCTCACAAAGGGTTTGCATTCGATAGGGAAGATGTCCCTATGATGAACCAACTACTGAAAGCCGGTACGATAGAATTACTTGCACCTAAGCGCCCTGAAACGCGATGAGAGCAAGAGAGAGATTTATGCTGCTATCATCGCCTGGTGGGACATCCGACAGAAAATTATTATATGTTGAAATGCATAATATAAAGAATGAAAGACAGAGGTGAAATAGTGATAGGAAAAGAAAAGGAAAGATATGCGAAGGCAATAGTGCATATGCTGACAATCTGGGAAAAGGCTTAAGAAAGAATAGAGAAAGAAGATTGTAAGACAACAAGAAAGGTAGCAGTGATTATGTTATGGTCCAGAAAAAGGACAGTAAGCCCGCGAAGCAGAAAACAGGGGTTACAAGAAAAGAAATCGCCGAAGGTCAGCACGATGGTGATAAGAGAGAAGAGAAGAGTGAGACAACGAAGGTAACTTACGATGTGGTAAGTCACTTGAAATGCATACCGACTCGATTGAGCGTTTATGATGCACTTAAGTTGTCGGAGGAATTTCGATAGAGTCTGGTTCGAGCGATATCCAATCATGATGTCAGAGAAACATTGCTTGTGGAATTGGAAAGCGAAGAATGTAAAGAGCAAGAAGACTACATGCCAGTCGTCTCCTTCTCTGATAATGATTTAGTTTGTGATACAGGTTACAACAGGCCACTGATGATAGAAGGCCACATCCATGGTAAGAAAGTTAAATGGATTATGCTTGACAATGGATCCATGGTGAATCTGCTACCACTGACGATGTTGAGTAAACTGGGTTATCATCGTTTTGATCTGTGCCCTAGTGGAATGATGATACAAGGCTTCAATCAGGACGGGCAACGTGCACTCGGTAAAATTATAGTAACATTGGAAATAGGAGAGTTAACTACTGATGTCGTTTGTCACATCATAAATGTCATGACAACATACAATCTTCTCTGGGTAAGGTCGTTGATACATCAGTACAGCATCATGCCCTCTACGCTACATCAATGTTTCAAGTATTGTAAAGACGGGATACAGTATAAAGTAGTGGCCGATGCAAGACCTTATACAGAAGTCGAAGCCTTCTTTGCGGACACCAGTTATTACAAAGGATTCGCTAAAGAAAAAGAGAGAAAGAATAATGAAAGCAAAGCCTAGAGGAATATTCAAGCGAAGGTGATGAAAGAAGAAGCAGAAAAGGCAGAATCGTCTGAAATTACCGAAATAAAGAAGAGATTTTATTTTGTACCGAAACATCTGAGACAGCTGGGGCAGTCGCCACTAACATTATTGTCCCCTGAATAGTTAAAAATCTTACAGTCCAAGTATACAGTGCCATTACCATATCCTGAAAGGAACAAGACATTCTCGGCTGTTCTGAAAAGATTCCGAGTTAGGGCCAACACAAAATATCCAGAAACAATCGAGTTTTATGCTCTGTTGAAGCAAAGAAAGATGAAGAGGCCAAAAATAATGTATATCACGGGAAGCTAACACCACAAGATCTTTAAAAATATAGCCCGGCAAGCAATAAGATCATGAAAAGCATGGGTTTTGATTACAAAGAACCCAACTGCCTAAATCACGAGAAAGGGATCCAGATTCCTATTGGGGTTGGTCAGAAAAGGTGAGGAAATTTTCAAGGATTGGGGGCAGAATCATTGGTGAACATAGTCACAGTTGAACAATTATCAAAGACAGATCCTAAAGTAGTTAAGCATCCTGAAATAACCCCAAAGTAAATGGAAGATGGGGGGGCAACCAACGATAGATAGTTTGCGGGAAATAAATTTGGGTACAGAAAAAGAGCCAAGGAGCACATTCATTAGTGTCAATCTTCCTGAGCAAGAGGCCGAGAAATATGATGAACTTTTCAAAGAAAACAGAGACGTCTTCGCTTGGACATATGCAGAGATGCCAAGTCTCGAACCATCAGTAGCAACGCACCGGTTGAATATTTCTAAAGAGAAAAGGCCAGTTAAAACAGCACAAAGGTGATTTCACCTGAATTTGATTCCTCTAATAGAAGAAGAAGTAAACAAGTTGATAAAAGTCGAGTTTATTAGGGAGGTCAAATATCCTAAGTGGATATCGAATATTATCCCAGTAAAGAAGAAAAACGGACAAGTCAAGGTATGCGTTGATTTCAGAGATCTGAATGAAGCTTGCTCAAAAGATGATTTTCCTCTCCCGATAACCCAATTGTTGATTGTTAGTACAACTCAGTATGTTGTCATGTCCTTCATGGATGGTTATGGAGGTTATAATCAGATTAGAATGGCACCTAAAGATGAAGAAGCAACAGCATTTCAAACTTCGCTGGAAATTTACTGTTATAAAGTCATGCCATTTGGTCTCAAGAATACCGGAGTGACGTATCAGAGGGCAATGCATAATATCTTTCAAGATATGATGCACAAGCATGTTGAATGATATATGGATGATTTGGTGGTTAGGTCAGGTAATCATCAGGAACATCATAAACATCTAGCGTTAGTCTTCCGTCAACTCAGAAAGAAATAGCTAAAAATGAATCCAGCTAAATGTGCTTTTGGGGTGTCATCAGAAAAATTCCTCAGTTTTGTTATTAGGCATTCAAGATATGCCACCTCTAAAGACATTGAAGGAATTGAAAAGTTTGTAAGGAAAGTTGTCGTACATTCGCCGTTTCATTTCAAATCTAGCAGGGAGATGTCAGTCGTTTTCTCATTTAATGAAGAAACGAACAGAGTTTGTATAGGACAAAGCCTGTCAAAATGTATTCAATTCGATAAAGGAATTACTGAAACAGCCGCGGTATTAACAACCCCTATAAAAGGGAAGCCGCTCATTTTATACATATCTACAGCTGAGAATTTGTTAGGAGCCTTATTGGCACAGGTGAATAAATCTGGGAAAGAAACCGCTCTTTATTATCTGAGTAGAACTCTAATGGGCACATAATGCAATTATTCCCCAATTGAAAAGGAATGTTTGGCATTGATATTTGCGGTACAGAAGTTGAGGCATTATTGTCTCTCTCATGACATAACTTTAATCTCAAGAGCAAATCTGATAAAGTTTTTAATGACAAGACCGATGCTATCAGGAAGACTGGTAAATGGATGTTGTTACTTTCAAAATATATGATCACATATGAGCCGGCAAAAGCGGTAAAGGGGTAAGCAGTGGCGGATTTCCTGGTAGCACACCCCGTAGCAGAAAGCATGACCATTAGTAATGATTTTCCTGATGAATAGGTTATATTAGCCGAGTCGCAAAACTCATGGCAAATGCATTTTGACGGTGCTTCTCGAGCATCAGGGGCAGGTGCCGGGGTGATATTCATTACTCCTCAAAGTGACTTGTTACCTTACTCCTTCATGTTGGGTGCCGCGTGCACAAACAACGAAGCTGAGTATAAAGCCCTCATCATCAGAATGGAAATTACTCAAGAAATGAAGATAAAAATGCTACAAATCTTCGGGGATTCTAAATTGATCATAAATCAATTGACGACTGAATTCAAGATAAGAAAGCAAGAGCTCTTGCCATATTGTTGAAAAACACAACACTTATTGGAGCAGTTCTGCCATGTCGAAATCAAGCATGTACGGTGAGTAAAAAACATAAAAGAAGATGCTTTGGCTAACTTGGCATCAGCTCTATCCTGTCCAAATCATAGTCCTCTCCAGGTAACTTTAGAAGAAAGAAGATTTTTGCCCTCTTCAGAGGTCATTAATGAAATCATTGAGGCACTTCCTATATCGTCTTTGGAGGTGACGACAGATTATTGGCGTTAGCCTTTCGTAGATTACCTCGAATATGATATCTTGCCAGAAGACCCAGCACAGAGATAGCAAATCAAGCAAAGATCGGGCTGATTCATCATATGTAGCGAAGTGCTATATAGAAAATCCTACAATGGGATGCTACTCGTTGCCTAGACGAACAAGAAGCAGGCCAGATGTTATAAGAAGCGCACTCTGGAGAATGTTGGGCACATCAAGCTGGCCGAAACTTATTTCATCGGATACATCGAATGTGGTACTATTGGCCTACAATGTTCAAAGATGTGATAGATTATGCAAAGCGGTGTCACGAATGTCAGATTCACGGAGATGTTATACACATTCCTCCAGAAGACCTGCACCAGTCAGTCACTTCTTAGCCCTTTTTTGCTTAGGGACTTGATGTTATTGGTCTCAAAAATCCACCTTCATCCAAAGGAAAACAGTATATTATAGAAGCGACAGATTACTTCTCCAAGTGGACAGAAGCAATTGCATTGCGTAACGTTAAGGAGAAAGATGTGATCAATTTCATTCGACATGCAATAATATACCGCCATGCTATCTGGAAGAAAATTGTACCTAATAACGGCACTCCTTTCAAAAACAGAGGAATGGAAAAGTTGTGTCAGAAATTTAGCATTCATCATTTGTTTTCAACACCTTACTATCCACCGGCCAATGAATTAGCAGAGGCATTCAATAAAACAATAGTGAAAATACTAAAGAAGACGGTGACAGGAAACAAGCGTGACTAGGATGAAAAGTTACAACAAGCATTATGGGCTTACAGAAGTACCCACCGGACGGTAACCAGAGCAACACCATATTCACTAGTTTATGGTGTTGAGGCGGTCATCCCGATTGAAACACAAGTTGCGTCACTCAGAGTGGTAGTACATCAGTCAATTACAGATGATGAAAATGTAAAAGTAAGGCTGGAGGAACAGGACTTTCTCAATGAGAAACGCCTGGCAGCTCAACAGTGATTGTAATCGTATCAGGCAAGGATATCAACCGCCTTTGATAAATGAGTCAAGTATCGCTCTTTCAAAAAAGGGGATATGTTGCTAATGTTGAAAAGACCGATAGTGGTCACCCATAGGATAGGGGCAAATTCGAACCCAAATGGGACGGGCCATACATAATAAAAGAAGTATATTCCAATGAGGCGTACAGAGTTGTAGATCAAGAAGGACAAAGTATAAGTATACTGGTCAATGCTTGCTTCATCAAAAGTTATCATCCTTGAAGAAACATCCGATTTTGATCCAGCATATTATCAGAATCATATGCTTACATCAAAAGGGGGCAAGAATAAGCAACGTCATGGCTATGTACTGTCAGATAAATGAATAAAGAAGAAATTTGCGAGCACACCAAGATTACATATCAGCAATTGTTACAAAAGGAAAGTGACCATCACTATCATCATCAAGAGAGCTTTACAGAATTTTGCTGAAATTGGTATCATCACCAAGCTGATATATTATGAACAACACATATGAATATCGTTGAAGATATTAGCAGAAGTGGTGATGTATCAATCTCAATCAGAATAACTATCATTCTCGGGACAACAATGGCTACCTACTATTATCTTTTAAGGCAGCTTAGCCAAGCCCTAAAAAATGGCCAGCTATGTATAAGACCCATCATTTTGTCATTCAGGCAGCAATGAGAAGCCAATGGCCCTAAAAAGCCCGTGAACCCATGCAAGTTGCGGATGAAGCCAGCAACTGAAAGCCCTAAAAGGGCCAAAAGTCCTCAACATCTAGTCATGCATAACACCCATGTTGTCTTTATAGCTTTCCGATAGCGTCACGGGGAACGGATGAAACTGCCCTCCCGTGAATGGGTCTGACCTTGCGGGCGAAGAAAACTGGGCTACAGTATGAGCTCTTTGGCCATGTCCATAGATAGGCCAACCATGCGTAAGACCCCCTAGATCTTTAGCTTAATTTCAGTAGTAACTCATGAGGAATGGCCTAAACCTACTCATTGATAGACTGGCAGCCCTAGATTTGGTACCCCAAAGGTCACCTTATGCACCCCGTAAAGTCTAGAGAGTTACTACGACTAACCCTGTGCATAAATCCAACCGAGTTCATGGCCCCGGTAGCTTTACTGGGCCTCTCTGATGGATCACGGCTTGTGAACTCACCAGGCTGTGAGAAGTCCAGTGAACTCATAAGAGTTACAAAGACCATCACGTGAGACCCAACTCCACTACTCAAGAGTCTAAAAAACTGCATGGCTCCACTACTCAAGAGCATAAACTTGTGTGATTATCTGACTAAACTGAAACTTAGTGCCGCCATTTAGGACGAGAATCATGTAGGAAATCCCTTACTAATAATCATAAGAGATGCTTAAATAAAAGTATAGTTCATCAATCATAATATCGCATAAACACATGCATAAGTATAAAAAGAAAATGCAAAAGTGACAATCATTGTCAAGAACATCACAAAATACTTATATAGCTTACAATTCAAAGAGTACTTTTAATAACAAAAGAAAATACGACAAAGTTTTATCTCTCATAGCTCTCCTACCATGCCTAATGTTGCTAAGTATTGTTGTAAATTTTCCTGAAGATGAACTTGAGCAGCTACATGTTCCAATTGAAATGATTCTGGTGGGATCTAGAATGCCAGCTAATTTTTTTCTCCAATGAAGCAATTAGCTCTTCGTTCTTGGCTAGTTCAGACCGCTCAACATCCACAGAATGAAGGCTAGATTGTTTCTTCTCATGTACTCTCTTGATATTCAAATCTTCCTCTAAATCCTACTTCTCCAACTAGACAATCTCTTGCTTCAAAAGAGCAATGCGGTTTTGAATATTTGACTTATTATCAGGAAAAGTCTTCAATTGCTCTCGCAAAGATAACTATTCTTGGTCATGACGAGAGATGACGGGAACAATCTGGGAAACCTTCTCTCTGGAAGATGCTAACTACTTCCCATACTCCAAGATTTCTGGCGGAACAACTATAGCTTCAGCTGACTTCAAAGCAACTATTGAATTATGAAATCTCAAGAGAGCATCACGCACAGAAGAAACATTTACTTTGGCCATCCTTGTAGCACCATCTAGAACATCTATGGCAACTGCTAGATCTGACCATTGATTGAGGCTTCTAAACATTTCTACAACTGCTGACATAGAGTTCCTAATTAATGTTAACTTGTATGCGGGAATTTTCTCAAAAGATAACATATTCGACAAGGTGGCGACAAAACCAAAACTAGTTGTGTCGTTCTGAGGTAAGTTCCCTATTAAGAAATGAAAAGGTAAAGTTATAGCAGAGGTGTAAATATAAATGATAAGAGAAACGTAAACAAGGAGAGAAATATACCTTCTGTTAGCACTGGAACAACGGGAGATTGCATTTCTCTGGTAAGGGGAATACCAGACCCTACCATCTTAGCAAAAGAAGGAACTCTGGCCTCGGTGATTGAATTTATGGTAGTGGGAGTTGGCAGATCAGTTGGCTCCACCGAAAAAACAATTTCGCAAGCCACTGTCCTTGGAGGCATCAAAGAAGCCAAAGAAACCCTTGGTGAAGCTACTGATACAATAGGGGGTAAATCCACAAGGGAGGTACCGTCTGTCCTAATACTGGCAATATGAGCACCTGAAATAAAAATAATAATAACATATAAAAAAATGATGATGAACGAAAGAAAAGGAAATAAAAAATAATAAGATTTTCTTACCCAGTGAATATCCATATTCCCCGTGGTCCAAGGGTGCATCTTCTCCTTCCTCCGTCATTGTTGAAATCTTTGCAGGAATGGTGGTGTCAGGAACAGCTTCAAAAGCTGATGGGAGGTATTCTTCGCTGGTAAAAACACCCTCCACAACGATGTCTTCCCCATCACCAATGTCAACTTCTCCTTCTCATAGTTATCATCTTCATTCTCTCCTTCGGTCTCATATACGCCAGAAGCAGTATTTCCAGACGAGGAGGTCGAACCTTCACCCTCTAAATCTCCTTCATTTGTTTCTTCAATTATAACCTGCTTCCTTTGGAGAGAGGAGACTGGCTACTCCCCAGCTGAAGACCTATATTAACTAGAGTCGAGGAAGAGGAAGTAACATTCCCTTCTTGAGGTGAAAGAGGAGAGGCTTGGGAGCGCATCCGAGACCTTGTCATCGACAATGAGGGACTGGGATGGACAGTCCTTAGGGCAGGAGAAGAAGTTGACTGATCTGGAGGATTGGCAACATCTTCTTGAATTGGAGAAATAGCTCCCGTTATCTCTTCAACTATCCTCTCAAAGCGGTTTCGAGGAACTTTTTCAAAATCTCGAATGACTCCATAGGCTACCCATCCTTCCACAGTATTATTAGGTTTTCATTCATGAATGGGTCATCTATGGATATCTTAACGCAAAGATGACCAGAAAAGGGGGCATGACTTTTCTCTGGTATAAAACCTACCCCTTCTTCGATTGTACGACCCCTCAGAGTTGGTGGTGAAAGCCAAATAGGCTTAGACATCGGCAAACCTTTCTTACCAAATATGATTGGTGAACCCACTGTTAGTGTTATGATTTCATATCCCTTTGGTTGTCAAATTTTGTAGTGCCAAAACCTATATGTCTTGTACTTCTCGTGTTTCTTGTTTGTGACTACACACTGCTTCAAGACAAGATCATGAATGAAGAATGTTTTCAAGACAAGATCATAACTGAAGAATGTTTGCAAGACATGTCATGGATGAAGTCTATAAGAATAGAAGAATTCAAGTTTGCTTCTAACATGTTCAAGATTAAAAGACTTCACCAAGACAAGTCAAGAAAGTACCAAGCTCTAGGAAGCCGTCAACTTGATTCAAGTTTCTACTTCAAGATCATCTGAGAATACAGACCTTCAAGACTTCAATGTCCATCTCACTTCAAGGTTTGTTTGACCTTAGATTGACCTTAGGTTGGTTTATTTGATAGGTCATTCTGAATACATAATCCGAATATTTTAATTTACTTGGTGTGACTGTTCTAAGACCAGTCCTAGAAATCTTAAGACCAGTCCTAGGTCTGCTTCGACCAATCTTAGGTTTCTCAGGACCAGTCCTAGGTTGTTACAGATTTTCGAATTTTCCTGCTTGTCCTTCGACCAGTCCTGGGAAGTCCTACGACTCATCCTTCAACCATTCGTAGTCCTACGACTCGAACTCCAGCGACTTATCTCGAGTCCTACGACCAGTCGTAGGTGACTCACGACCAGTCGTAGGTGGTCCATGACCGGTCGTAGGCTACCTAAGATCAGTCGTGAGTACAGCTAATTTAATCCCGCGGAAATCTTTCAAAATCTTTGATGCTACAACCGGTCCTAAGGATCCTAAGACCAGTTGAAGATGGGATTTTTTAGGCTATAAATAATGCATGAATTTCAGAGTTTATTCATTCCATTCCATTCAATTCAAGCGATTTAAGGCTATACTCTGAGATAAGTTGTGATTTTTTTTTAAGCTATTGTGCATATTTAATATTCCTTTTGATAGCATTATTCTATTGTGATTTTGATCCATATTCCAATCTTATTTAGAAAAGAGGAACTTGTAATATTCCTTATTCTCAGATGAAAATCAAATAGAACTTGTGAATTAGACATAGAACCATTCTTTAAGTAAGTATTGGACATTGAACGACGTATCATACATCTACTCCGATTGGTTCTACTGGGCTACTTCAAAAGGAGATCCAGGTATTTTACTTTGTAATTTACTTTCTCTAGTTTTGTTTGAGATTTGCCAGAAAAATCTCATTGTATTGGTTATCTGAGGAAAGCCAGAAAACTCAAATTGTGGGGGTTTTTGAATTGTGTAAGCCCGAGATAAAAAGACACAATTGTGAAGGTTTTTGGTGAACCTGTGAAAACCTATTTTTGAGAGTGCATGCTAATATCCCCTGTGTGAGGATATTAGGAGTGGAGTAGCATTCTGTATGGCTGTTGGCTAACAGTTGGTGAACACACAGGCGAACCACTATATATCGTTGTGTTGTGGATGTGCTTGATTTCTTTATTCATTTATTTCTTCAGTATTGTGGATTGCTTTTGTGGATGAATGTTGTAATTTTCATTTCAAGCAAGTGTGGTTGAATGGTGTAATAACTTAGGATTCATTTCTGTAAGTTATTCTTGATTATCATTTGTGATTGCTAATTTGTTCTAGAAATAAGGTTGTCCTACCATAAGCCATTGGTTTTGGTGTAAGGTTGTCCTTAGAACAAGATTTAGTATCATTCTCATATTTCATGTGCTTTGAGATTGTTATTATTTCAACATTGTTATTTATATCTTTTATTATTCCGTTATTTTAAGTTTTATTTGGCATTGCCCTATTCACCCCCCCTCTAGGGCATATAGCTTGGCCCTTACACCCACCATCTCATGTGACTGTACAAGGCCCGAGGGGTACGATCGCAGCCTAAAATGATGAAGGAAGAGTTGACTCAGCAGCCCAACAATTGCTTCCATATCATCGCCCAATTATATGGACCAGTTCCGTAACTCTGCATCCGTCTGGTCAGTAATCCGCAATCCTCCGGAACTACTTGGTCAAAGCCAAATTGACGAGCAAAATGACTTGGGTAATATGGTTCTCTCCAAAATTCTATTCCTTCCCTCAGCAGGAGACTGCACGATCGGATCGACAAGAAAAATGCTCTTTCCCTCGAGGTAAGTGCCCCCATGTCCATTTTATCTATGTCTGTCGTATAACGATGCAGGCAGAAATGGAAATAATTGATCTTATCATTGGAAGAGATTGCATCTTTCACCCAATCATAAGATCTCTTCGCCATAGATCTCTTTTGAAAGAACTAGAGTGGAATATGGGAAGAGCGAATGTAAGCTTTCTCCGAAACTTCAAAGGTCTAGGGGAAGTATACACTAAGCCAGCCTATGAAGTAGTGTCATGGAGTGTAGGTGGAGACAGAGCCAACAGAAGGACTTTTCACATGTGAAGCAATTTCTCCAAAAGCTTTATAAATTGAACACAGAACTGGAGGGGCAAGAGAATACTTAAATCCTTCAGCTATAGCACCAACAACTACAAAAACCAAGGGATGGATGGCATCTGCCCACTTCGAACTAGGCAAGACTACCATACTTAGCTAATAGGCTAGGAATGCTGTAAGTTCCCTGTTGAGAGAATACTCAAGATTGTCTTTTATATTTTTTTTGGAGACCTTCCAGCTCTTGTAAATGATTGCCATTGAACCTGGAAGAAGAAGGAAAGACAAGTGATGCGACATTTATATAAATCAAGATGAGATGAAAATTGTTAACTTGAAAAGAAGAGAAGTTACCAGAGCCCTGCTGAAGTGTGCGAGCCATATCATGGGAGAGATCTTATGGATCTTCGAAAACTTGGACATCTCCCTAAAAAGTTCGCTAGTCATTTCCGAAATGGAGGTAAGGTGGCCAGGTGAAGAAACATAGGCCAATTCATTGTTAGTTGGAACGAATTCATCATAAACTTTTCCATTTATTGGGAGATCAGCAATCCTGTGAATGTCCCAAAGGGTGAGGCTCATTTCACCTCTAGGAAGATGGAAAGAATTGGTCGAGGGACACCAGTAATTAAGGAAGCCCTTCAGGATAGAAGGCCCCTTGTAGAAAGGTTACGGCGTTGCCTCAATCACAGTATAAAGGTCTATCTTGGTCAAGATCTTTGAATGCTTCGCAAGAATCGTTGTGGCCCACTCTGAATAATAATTGTGGGGCATCAAGAGACCCCTTTTTTTTAATTCCTCGTGACTCCAGATGAGTCGGCATTCGCTAAAACACTGCTGAAGCGTCTCGTAGAAATGGGTTGGATACAAGTTGTGGGGATTGTGAGATGGAGTGAGGAAGATCGTAGGATGGATAACGCCTAGCTGTTGCCTCAACTTCTTCGGCAACAGAATGCCTTCCATAATTTTGGGTTCTCTGAATGACCAAGACTCTGTATAAGCTAGCTTCTCTCCATCCATTTGGTCCCTGGGCTCACAGTTCAAGATGGAATGGTGGCAATGAAGGTTCACCAGAATCACCGTTATACCTTGTTTATAAGGGTTATTAAATTTCATGATACCCTCAATTGCTCGGATTGATTCCCAGGAATTCTGCAGCTTCTTTCTGTTGTGTTCCTTAATCTTCTCTTAGAACTCTTGAGCTTTGTTCCGGTGGGTCTTCTTCGATCAGGAAGGGGGTGGAGTATCTTCCCTAGCCGAGGGTTTCTGGTTGATGGTTTGAAGATGAGTCATTTGAAATAGTGGTGAAGACCGCTTTAGTTGAAGTAGGGATATGTCAATATGTCCTAGAGGGGGGTGAATAGGACTTTTTAAAGTTTTTATGATTTATTTAAAATCCTATTGCAGTAATCCTAACAACACGCTCATATTAGGATTACTCAAAAAAATAACTCTACCCGCTTCCAAGCTTTGGTAGAGGATCCAGTCACAAACTATTTAAGGAGTGAACAGTATGTAAACTAGTTTATGATGGATATGACTGTGTATGTGTGTGAGGTGTGATCTCAGATATTCAGATGTGAAAATATTAAAGCAAATCACACAATCAGAAGCATAGCAATCTCAAACACAGTCATTTTTATAGTGGTTCGACGATCAGTCTACTCCACTCCCGGCAGACGCACTCAACCCTTGAGTGTGCCAGATTTCACTAAGGAGGTTTCATAGCGATTCACCTCAAACCTAAGGTTTTAAATCAGGTTCACCTTCAACCTTTACAACCTACACTGAGGCTGACTGCTCTCACGAGCAAGGGTCAACACAACGCACCCACTTTTAGGCACACTGGCCAAGGATCTTCCATAAGACCCTACGGAATTTCTACATGGTTCACCTTAAACCCGAGGTTTCACACGGTTCATCTCAAACCTAAGGTTTTGCTGGTTCACCTTCAACCAGATATTTATGCTCTCCACAGAGCAAGGGTCCACACAACACATCCACCACGAACACTCTCGCCGGAGACCTCTTACTAGGGCTTCAAGGGTGAGAAACACGTAAGACCCAATCCTATAAAGGAATGCTCACAAGTGTCCTCTGGACTCTAGATACTTACAGATAAGCTGATGAGTCCCATTAAGCACGTTTGACGAAGATCTCCTTCTTTATTAACAAAGACTCTTCGATCTCCTTGATCCGTAACTCAAAAGATATACCAATGCATGGTGACGGGTTGGGTCAAGGTTATGATGAAATCCTACTCTCAAAAGATTTTCCTATAAGGAAGATAGAGCGATTTCAATCATCTAAGCATTCAAGGCATCCCAGCTTAATGATTTCCCATTAAGATGGTAGCTGGAGGATCCGTGAATGCGGAAGTTCATTCCCCAATCCACTCTATTGAATATCAATGGTGAGGGTGGATTGGAGGATGAACTTCATTGAGAGAAAGGGCTTTGGGTATATGATATAAGGTAAAACACACAAAAGCACTCTCTTCTTTCTCTACCAGCGACAATAGACAAGTCCTCTTTATATAGGCAAAAGGTTTCAACGGATATAAAATGGTCACATTTATGACAGAGTTCGATATCATCGAGCGGTGTCGATATCATCGAGAGTATACTCTCGATAGCATCGACGGTCCGCTCGATGACACAAACTCAAATGTCATATGCTTTTGAAACCTTTTGCCAGCTGGTCAAGGGCATCGATACTCATGTCGAAGTCATCGAATTTTGAACTCTGATTCCATCGATAAGAGGATCGATTCCTCGACATTTGAAAAATGAGAGAGACTTGACTTGAAATATTTTAGGTTTTAAAGATATGATCGGGGGTCAATCGATGTCATCGGAATTTGTATATCAATGATATCAGAGGCAGTGTCGATGCATCAGTAAATCCCATGGATTTTCCATTAAGCTTGTTGGACTGATTGTGTCCAGACTCGATGCAATCGACACGGCCTCTATATCATCGACATATGAATATCGATTTCTCGAGAGGCCCCTCGATCAGAGATAACAACAACCTGAAATAATTGCTGGAAGACATTTGCGCCCATGATCGATATCATTGATGACCTTCCGATATGATCGAGATTTGAGTTGAGATTGTATTAGAAAGGGCATTGATATATCGAAGAATCTTGTGATTGTCATGTAAAAACAGGGGCGCCGAAAATCTTCTTGTCGATCTTATCGAGCCATCCTTGATGGACTCGAGATTAGAATATCGATGATATCGATATGTATATTGATATATCGATAATTCCGTCCAAATGAGTATGTGGTTACTGGACACTTTTAGTCCTCATATCAATGATATCGTTAAGGCATCGAGGACATCAACAGAACAGGTCGATCATATCAAAGGTGTTTCGATAAAATCGACAAGGCAAGAAAACTTAGAGAATTTTTCTATTTTGAAAACATTTTCTTACCTTAAACCCTAAGATGTTCTAGTTTATTTTTAAGGGTTTTAGCTTACCTGGTGATTTGGGACAAGGGATGTAAGGCTCAGATTTATCTGTGGCGAGCTTGTACACATCCAGTTGAGGCAGACGCTTGAATCGATCTTCCTATAGAGCTCTTCTATCTGACAGACTCAACGCACACGCTAATTGACAAACCAGGGCACTTTCATCGTTGATTTCAACCATTCCTCCCAGTTGTATTCACCACCATGCTTGGGAGGTCTTTTAAGGTCACCCATAGAAATGGCTCTATGAATGAGAGACGGAAGTGTGTTGATGTGGTCAGCGAAATCAAAGTTAGGAAGCACTGGCTCTTTAATGTAAGCAAGGCGCTTACTAGTTGTTTTGAAGCGCTTGTGCGAAGGCTGGGCTGGGGATGGTGGAGATTCTGTGGCTTGAGAAGGTGATGGGTTCGGTAATTCTTGGTGGGAAGGATGTGCAGTAGGAGGATCAACGATAAGGAAGGTCCTTGTCGTGCGGGCCATGATGAAAAGATTCAAAGCCCTAAGGAAAATCGGTCAAGTTGAGGAAAAAAACTAAGTCCAGGAAATTTTATCAAGGGTCGGTTGCATGGATCGCGCAACTGAAAGTAGTTGTGCAGACTCACGCGATGAGCTTGTGCCTTACTCGAATGAGATGTCTGTTGCACGAGTCGCGCAACCAGATTTGATTGCATGGGGAGAAGTAAGCGAGACAGGGCTTCGCCACAGGAAGTGGGAAGTGAGAGAATGAATTGGGACTGGCTATTTATAGAGGACGGGGTTGAGTACGATACCCAGGCACCCATTGCGTGGGTCACGCAACCACTTCAAGAGATCCAGAAATTTGAGAAGATTAATCTTAATTCTTTGATTCAAATGAATAAAGAATGGATCAAGGGGGCATTTGTTAGAGCACCAAAAAAAAAAGGAAAGAAGATTGAAGGGATAGAAGATTTGGGGAAAAATGAAGAAATGAGAAAGAAAGAAGAAAACTGAATGTCATTATAAGTAATTGCGCGAACCGTGTAATCAATAGTTGGTTGCACGGGTCGCACAAACAACTTAAGGTATTAAACAATCAATAGTTGGTTGTGCAAATCGCATAAACAATTTAATGTGTTGAACAATCAATAGTTGGTTACACAGGTCGCGTAAATAGCTTAATATGTTGTGCAGGTCGCGCAAACAAGATCAGAAGCAGTCTGTTATGGATGATTTGATCTGATACAAGTGGGCCCCATTGCACAAAGATTGAGAGTTTGCCCGTGTGGAAGCCTATAAATACCCCATTCCCCCTCTCATTTGGGGATCGGAAGAATTTTGGAAGAAGGTCAGAGCTCCAGAGGAAGTTGAAGGTAGGAGAGAGAGAGAGAGAGAAGTTGCAAAGTGGTTGCGCGACCATAGTTGGTTGCACGGGCTGCACAACCAGGCTGTTATACAGGCAATAATGAAAAAGGGCCGAAATGCTGCCGAAATCACCAAGTTTGATCTTCATCGCTTCAAGTTCTCCTTTTGCATAATGGATAAGCCGGAAAAGGGAAGATCGGAAGATCAGACCCGCACAACATTCCTCCTAGAGAGATGATCAAAGCACAAGTCGAAATACTGCCGAATTTGATATTCAGATTCAACATTCGAACTTTGTCAATTCCTATATACGACATTCAAACTTTGTCAATTCCTATATTTTAAATGATCTATCCTAGAATCAAGGGATATTAGAGGATGTAAATGAACTCGATATTAATAAAATAATGATTGTTCTTCATACACTTTCTCTGTTATGTTCAAATAAGATAATTCCCCCAAATCGAATGTATTTGTTTCTTGTTCGAAACAAGTGCATCCGCCAGGAGTGGAGTAGGCAAGTAGCCGAACCACTATACATGATTGTGTTTGGGATTGCTTTGAGTACATTTATCTAGTTATGCTTATGTTTATCATATGATCACAATGATGCATGATTTAGTTAACGTATAAGTGTTGATAGAAGTCACATCCCACACACAATATATAATATCCTTATAGGCTTTGTTTTTATATAATTGGACCCTCTATTGGCTTGAAAGCCATAGAGTTACTTTGCCTTACTTCATTTGTTTTTAAGTTAGGCATAGTTTGTTATTAATAGATAACAAGTTTTGAAAAAGTCTTATTTACCCCCCTCTAAGACATTTAGTCATACTTCATACTTTAGTAATAACGGTTCTACCGCAATTTCATCGTACTGGTGCATCCATGGTCACCCCAAAAGCAAATTATACATCATCATTGCATCGATCAGGTGGCACACAATGTTCATAACTAGGTCTTCAATTTCCAACACCAATGTGATTTTTTCTGGTGCTCTTTGGTCATCTTGATTAAACCCTCGAATCATCATCCCACTGGTGCACAGAAGCGAACAGCGATACCCTAGTTTACCGAGAATGCTTAGCGGCAACAAGTTCACTGCGGAGCCATTATCCAACATTATACGCTTGACTTGATTTACATGTATGTAGCCTTTAATCATGAGTGGCCTATTATGTTCCTTTTCACCTAACATTAAATCTTAGTCCAAGAATGTGATGATGGACATACAGTCGATTGCTTTCATTTCTTCGGATGTAACATTTCGTGTCATACAACAGTCTTCTTTTATTTTTGCACTTTCCATTTTGGTGAGTAATGCCTGCCTCACCCTATCATCTGATAGTGCCTAAATCACCATTTGACAAAAGTTTCTGGATAGACGCAATGTGTCAATTTGCTTAGCCAAGAGGGAATCCTTTTCAAGTGGCTCACGATGTTGTAAGTCACTTCGCTAGCTAGTGGGGCTTTGCTACTTGGCATTCTGTTCCCTAACTTTCTTTATCATGAGATGATTCTTTATCCTGTGAAAATTCTAGGGCCTTCTCTTATGGTGTTAAGAAATCTTATTTTTGTGAAGGATTGGCTATCTTCTTTCTCGAGCATAGTGTAACTACTGCTGCTTTATAGGTGTTTTTCGACGAGGAACCGATCGGATCTATCGTTGACCTAATAGCGATTATGTTGCAGCTCCCATAGTCTTGACTGAGATGTGCATGCAACACACGTTCCTCCTAATCGATCCTTTTGCACTCGGCCCTTTTTATTATGTTCACCCCGAAACGTATGCAAGCGAAATGTGTCCCACATAGACATTATGTTTGCTACTGAAAAGGCTGAGTTATATGTCCTAGAGGGGGGGTGAATAGGACTATGCCAAATTAAAAAATAACAGCAGAATTTAAATAAATTAAATACAGATAGCAATAGACAATCCCATAATGCTAAATTTAAAGATAACCTCAAATGAACGAGTATTGAGAGGTTGATACAGATGTTGTTCTAGGGACAACCTTACACCATAAAAACCAAGTGTTTCTGACAAGATAACCTTACTAGAACGGTTTGTGTATCAAAACTCAAACTGATACAGAGGAATAAAGAAATAAATAGTAAGAAAGGAAATCTAAGCTATTACAACATTCCCACACATCCACATAAGGATTACAACATTCTCCACAAATGTAAAAAGGGAAATTACAATCATCCACAAAAGAAATAAACAATCAATCCACAAGACCTGAACTTATAGTGGTTCGCTTGTGTGTACACCAACTGTTTAGAAAAATAGTCACACAACTACTCCACTCCTAATATCCTCACACAGTGGATATTAGCATTCACTATGAAAATAGGTTTTTCAAGGTTCACCTAAAACCCTCACAATTGTGTCTTTCAAGTGGGCTTACACAATTCAAAAACCCAACACTCCGAGTTTTCTGGATCACCTTAGACAAACCAAAATAGAGAGATTTTTCTAGCACAATCTCAATGAAACCAAAAATAGAAATTTACAATAATATAAAATACCTGAATATTCTCCTTTAGATGCAGCCCAGAAGAACCAAGTCGGAGTAGAAGTTCAATGTAGAAGTTTAATGTCCAAACTCACTTATGAAATGGTTCTAGGTTCTAAATTGATTTTAGATTTAAAGCACCTTATGCTAGCTTGATTTGATTTTGATTCCAAGAAATGGGAATACTTCAATCCCTCTTTCAAATATAATTAGAATGTAGAATACAAAATTAAATACAAAGAAAGCTAATAAAAAAGAATATTAAATGAGCACAATATAGCTTAAAAAGATAACTAACTTATCTCTCAGAGTGGCGTATTGATTTAGCTTTAATTGAATGAAATACTCTAAAATTCGTCGTCTATTTATAGGTGAAGAAATCACGTTCGCGACTGGTCCTATGAACACTACGACGGGTCTCAGAAGCAACAGATTTTTAAAATTTTGAGCGCGATCGGATAAAGTCATTCCACGACTGGTCGTAAGCCCTTCACGACCGGTCGAGGGACCTCCCCGACTAGTCGTGACCTATCCACGACTGGTCGTGTGTAGCCAGATTTAGTTGTTGGACTTTGAGTCGAGGCTGTAAGACTAATTGAGAACGAGTTGAGTACTGTTCACACTACCGGTCAAGCAGTCTCCAGGACTGGTCGAGGCTTAACAAAAAATTTCAAAATTTTGCAACAACCTTAGGACTGGTCATGGAATTTCTTAGACTGGTTGAACCAGTATTAGGACTAGTCGAACAGAGTCCAAGACTAGTCGAGAAACAGTCTATTCACTTATAAAATGAGTCAATTGAATTATGTATTCAAGATGACCTACCCTAAGGTCAATCTAGGGTCATTTATACCTTGTTAGTGATGTGTGAACATTGAGTCTTCTTTTTCTTCAGTTGATAGTCGTTCTTTGAAGTTCACGAAGCTTGAGACCTTGTCATAGGATGAAGCTTGAACTTGAGACTATTGAAGCTTGAAATTGACTAACATTGAAGCTTAAACTTGAGTATCAAAGTCTAGAGACGTTGTCTTGACTTGTACGAAGCTTTGAAAATCTTGAACTCTTGAGACTTGAAAGCTTGAATTCACAATTGATGTTGTACATAAACATGAACAAGTAATCTTACCTTTGAAGTTTTTGAACTAAATACACTTGTCCTTAAGAGATGCACAGACTTCATTATATAGACGAGCTGGATAAGACACAGATTCCATGAGAGGTTTTGGCACTACAAAATTTGACAATATAGGAGTTAGAAACCATAGCACTTACAGCTACCACTTTCCTGCATCACTTTTTTTATCTCTCTCTACTACAATCTCACCTCAATTCATCATTTTTTAAAGAATATTTTTTATGGTGTAGCAATTTTTAGTCAAATGGTCGAGCATATGATGATAATGACAGTAGTTCTTTTCTTTCATTTTCCGTACATCTTTCAGGCGTTTTAGTCGAAGCACTTCAATCATCCCTGTGGCCAACAGCAGATTCATCACGTAGAGTATATCTTCTTTCTCAAACGTATACCCCACATGATCATTGTATCGTCTAAGCCACTTATCAATCATTCTACCTGTGTAATGGCTTCTACTCTCTCTTCTATCGACTGTCTGCCTAACATGGTGGTCTTCTCCCTTCCTTTCTCTGTTAGTAATATTTTCCAATACCCTATTCGAACCTCAGCGTGTCATCTCTGTCTGAAAGGCATGCATTTTCCTGGTCATGGCCTCGAGAGCATGGGCCTTAGTGGCAAGGTCACGGAAGGTCAGTATATCGGCACTCATCAGGGTGAATGCGACTCCTGTTTCCATAGAAATCAAACACTTTTTTTTACTTGTTCTGATTCTCCTAGGAGCTGTCAACATAACACACCCAAAGTCTTCCATCGGTCAATAAACTTCTCCACCGGTTCACCTTCTCATTGCTGGATGGAGGCTAATTCTGTTAGGCTGACATCTCTATTGGATGAAAAGAAATTTTCCATAAAGGCATCCTGCATTTGATCCCATGTACATATAGATTCAGGCGTCAGGCCCGAATACCACCCGAAGGCTTTTCCTGATAGGGAGGATCTAAACAATCGCAAACAATATTATGGGACATAGAGAAGTTTTCCCATGGTTGTGATGAAATGCATCAGGTGTTCCTCTGGCGATCCATCCTCGTTAACTTTTGGAAATCTTAATACTTAAAATTTACTAGAAATGGCACATCCTCGACCTCGTAGGGGTATGCTGTTCGAAAATGAAATCTCCCCGTATGTTCTATCCCTTTCTATTTGGACGATTTCAACTACTACTTATCGGATTTTGTCTTGAGTTACTATGAGAACAATGGGTGTTGATCCATGCCATCCTGCTCTCGGCAGCTGCGATCCTTCTGCTTGCTGCTAGTTCCCATTCACTACAACCATCATGAGAGGGTGGTAACTTGGGCTACATTGTGAGCAAGTGTTGTCAGTGCCTCTTTAAGGTTTCTGCATTCTTCCATTAAGATGGTTTATGTGTGTGCCATCTCAGCCAGGCATTTGTCCATGGATAGCGGCTGGGTTTGGCTCGTTCCTGCCATGAAAACCACTGCCTTTCTACTTCTTGATTGTCTAAACGTCGAGGGGGAGAGCGGATAAGTTGCTGAAGGAGAGTTTAAAGAGAAAGAGCCGCCACTGGATTTATTAATATTTTTGCACAATCCCGGTGATTCTAGTAGTTTTGACCGGGATGTGCTTGGCGCTAATATTCACGAAGGGTCCATCATGACAGATTTTGGGGATGACGGATCATTTGTTAATAGAGTCTTTTCCTTTTCTTTCCGAGTAGGCTGTGAAGATATGATCAGAAGGTGCGGGAAAGTCCTGCGGAGCAAAGAGAGCAATTTTGGCCAATCCGGGATAAAGCAAGGGCAAAGCTAATATGGGGTTGTGTCTAGCAGCATTGCACATAACTAGCCCTCTAACTGTCCACAATGGGATTAGACTCCTCATCGGAGGAGATTGGGTCTTTTCCCTCTTAGATGTTACCATTGTCCATTCTTCATCATCCTCTCATACTGTTGGTGAAGCGAAAATCACTCTCAACATTACTTGTTGCTTTCTGTTTTCAATTGCGAGTGATCGAACTTTCCTCGCAGATTGGGCGGTGATTAAACGTTGTTGGTGTAATCGACAATGAATTCGTTGGGTGTGAAATAGAAAATCACATTGATTAAAAGAGAAGTCATTGTGACTGTGGAGAAGTAAAACACCTGGATGATAAAACAGTCTATTAGTCATTTGGGTTAAATCAGAGCGTACTTTTTTTAGAGATAAAGGGAGGAATGTTCCCATTGAGAGTTGCCATTTTGGCACCAGTTGATGACAACTGTCCTTTGGTTATCCTATTATTAATATTAAACATAGATATTCCAACCAGAGATTCTGGGTTTGATCCCTAGCAGAGTCGCTATTTTATTTTAACTAGAAATAAGTATCGAAGATTGGAATATCCATATTCAATATAATAAAGGAAAGTCCAAGAATAAATACCATCATTTTATTTCATTAATCTGAATTCTTATTACATCCCTCGCATTGTCCTTAATTCTAAAATGAAGTACATTTAATTGATGTAATGGAAAATAGTTTAATAATAATTTCGACAAAATCTCGGCTTGTATGGCGTTTGTCGTAATGACAGAGGAGTTTTCTGGATTTGAAACCCTTGTTTCACGTCGATATGCCCAGAATATGTGCATATGAGATTAAATCATGGACTAATCTGGCATAAGAGATCAAATTCCAGAATGATCGGCAAAGATGTATAATCATCGAATATATTCAAGGATTATTATTGTGCGGCTGCACAAATAGTCCCTATTATGCGGTGGCGCAACAGGGTGTTCTTCAGCACTGCTCCTTGCATCTTCTGCCTTCTCTTCTCCTCTCTTGTGTCATGCCACAGAATAGTTGGATGTCGTGACTCTTGGCTCTAGAAGACTCTCAAAGATTCATCTAATCTCTCTAGAGCTCTTCGCTTGTTAATTTCTCAAATGAGAGAGGGGAAGGGTATTTATAGGTCTCCACACGTGTGAAGAATCAAATCCACACAACTGGTCACTGTTACGCAGTCACACATCATGTTTTTATTATGCAATCACTCAACAGGTATTTTACATAATCTAGGTAGCCTGCCCCCAAACGAGTATTCTAACAACATTATTGCCCATTGCATGGTCGCACAACCCATCATTGTTGTATGGTCGCGCAACAAGACCATTTTAAGTACTTTGTTCATTTTTTTATGCCTCAATAAGAGGAAGTACCCCACCCTCTGATTATCGCCTGATCATTACAGATATTTTATGAGTACCTGAGTAGGCAATCGATCTCCTCAGATCAGTTATATACTGTCAAGTTTGACGTATCTACCTATTTTAGCATGTGAGGTCAAAGTTGATCGGTTTGAATTGAGTCGTTATATCGATTCTGGCACACCACACCACACATAACAGAAAACAAACCGAGTGCCAACAACATTGATGGAAATGGGGTTGAGCCTAATATATGAGTAGCAAGTGTCGGCAACCTAACCTATATAAGTATATATCCCATTAGATAGGTTCAATGAGTAAACAACAAGACAAGAAGTAGACTTTAACACTAATGTAAATGAATCCCCTATATGGTGTACTAGTGCAAGCAACAATGGAGAATGATGAGTTTTTGAACTCTTAATGAATTAATAGCCATATATTTGGTGGTGTATTTAATCGATGCATACACATAATGAAATTCACTTTTATGGATGTGGAGGTGGAGGCCGCTTCCTATGAGAATGTAGGTGAATTCTCTAGTACACTCATGAAATTCGAGTAACGGTGCATGACAAAAATACATTGAACCGCAGAATCACTTATAGTAGAAAAGTTGTGTGAGTGTCATGTACTTGTGATTTACACTAAAACAGGTTAGGTTCATGACTATGGTGTCACCCGATTTTTGTAAATCCATCTTGCTTACTTTAATGTTGGTTCAGGTTTATGGTGATACCGGCACCATTGCACAACTCTCTCATCTTAACATGAAACGTCATAAATTTTGAACCATGTGAGGGATTTTGTATTTTCAATTATTTTTAAAATAATTAGTGTTTCGAATTTTTTAGTTGGGTCGGTCATGGTCGTGTTCATGGGTGCACACACGCATGATTATGTCTTTTAACGTAAGTTTGAAATATTGCACCCCTTCACCTTTTGTTTTGGGGTTGCACCAATTGAGTTTAAACCCAACACTTAGTCTTTTATGAAAGAATGTCTCTACACCTTTAAAGGTGTCTACACATAGTATATAAATAAACTAATTCTCATCTTCTTCTTTTTTTTGGTTAAGAGTGATTTAAGTGTTTTTTTTAGTTCCGGTTAAGACTATAAGGGCCTGTTTGTTAACTCTAAAAAATAGTACTTAATGCAGAATTGAGAAAATGTTTCATATCAAGGGTTGTTTGTTAATGCCAAAATCGGAAAGCGCTGAGTGATTTTTCATTGAATTCTTTTTGCGATAGGAGTCTGGCTTAATGGTGAATGAGGAATGCACTCCATAAAATTTTCTATATATAAAAAAATTGCTTCCAAAATTACCCCTTTTCAAGTTACTGCAGGAATTTTTTCTCTTTAAATTGTTTACGTATTACTAAACTAGCTTTTAACATGTGAAACTTCTTTATGCCCCACCATGATTTATGTGTTTAATCCACATCGTCCATCAACTTTTTCAGATCATTCTAGAGCATGAGCCCAAAATGAGATACATGTAAAACTCAAGTGGACCACACCATAGAAACTAACGAAAATTGAATAAAACTATCGTTGAAACTTTCCTAGAATCCAATGTAATGTTTATTTCCTATATAACATCTTCATAAGGTCACACGTACCTTGATGAAAAAGGAAAAATACAAATCTCAACATGATCAGGGCCTTCTATGGCCCTGAGTAAATTTCAATGGTAGGCACCCAATTTTCACAATTTCCTGCAATATGGCCCACTTGAGCCTTATATCTACCTCATTTTTCATTTTATGCCTGTTGAAGCATAAAAAGAAGTCGTTCAATGGCAGTCGTTCAAAGAAATACAGTTTTCTACTTCACCACGATAGGATTTATTGTGAAATATGCTAATAAACAAGTTGGATTTAGTGAAGGTAAAGGGGTAGCAAACAAGCAAACAGAACTACGAGCGGCTGTTACAGTTATGACTACTTCGCCAGTGGCACAAGGAGAAAGAGATGAATGGAACGTCGTCACTCGCAAAAGGACAAGGGTCCAGAATGCAACTGCAACAAGAACAAACTCGCCGCTGAGAAGAGCTAGGGGACCGGTAGCACACAATGCCACCAGAAAAAAATCATGAACTCGTCCCTCCTGCGATATACCCTGAGAGAACAATTCTGTAGCTAACGTCGTGTGATTTCCTGGCTTTCATAACTCCGAGAGCCAGATGGACGAAAGAACAAAAGGGGAAAGCACTGCTAGTAAGTTCACCGGCGTCTGTTTCACCCCCATCGATCAATGGCGACGGGGGCACAGAGAAGTCGAATGAAACTCCATCCTCCCCTCTTTTCATGAGCCCTATCACATCAACGTATTCTTATCCCACTCCGACCACAACTTCATCAAAGAGTGGAGAAGCCGCAGTACACATGGCTGGAATAAATCCGGAGAATACGCCAACTACAGAGGACCATGTAAATGAAATGGCAGAAGCACAAAGAGCACTAATGGAAGAATGCAGGAATCTCAGAGAAGCATTAGCAACCCTCGCACACAATGTTGCCCGAATGGCAACACCCCCAGTAACTGAAGATGTGAATGAAAGAGAACAACACCCCAAAGGGTCGCAGCTACCGAGGACCAGGTCGCATGGATCTATTCCTATGACAAGAATAGCGACATAGGAAGAAGTACGACAGGTCGTTGAAGAAGCAGTTAGGTTGGAAAGAGAATGTGAGGGCACATGAAGATTCGGATATCGAACGTCATACCCGAGAGAAGTGGAGTATATCCCTTTCCCGAACAATTTTAAACATCCAGACTTTCAGAAGTTCAACGGGGATGGATCGCCAGAAGAACACCTGATGCACTTCATCACCAGTATGGGGAATTTCTCCATAGTACCCCAATACTGTCTCCAATTATTTGGGTCTTCTTTAACGAATAAAGCGTTCAGGTGGTATGCTAGCTTAATGCCTGGGTCGATAAGAACATGGGAGCAGATGCAAGACGTGTTCATGTCAAATTGCTTCTCATCAGAACGTGATGTCAGTATCACGGAACTAGCTTTAGTGCGACAGAGAGAAGGAGAGCCAGTGAAAAAATTTATAGATAGTTGGAAGACCATGGGAGCTTCTTACAGGCAATTACCAAAAGAGAAAGAACAAGTGAAAATGTGCTTAAACTTTATGGAAATCGGAATAGCATTTGGTCTCACCAGCGTAGACATCAGAACCTTCTGCAACTTAGCTACAAAAGCGCATGCTCTAGAATTAATGACTCAGAAGATGTTGGCATTCAATTATGAAATGGTTAGAAAAGGATCTCAGAAGTTGATCACAAATGTGGTTGATAACGAAAAGAGGAACCAGGAAACGAGAGAAGTGAAAGGCAAAAGGATAGAAAGGAGAGAAGAGCCGAGTCGGCCCAGAGGGAGATTTTTCAACAAAAGACCCCGATCGTTGAACTCTCATGAGGGTTTCGCGTTTGAAAAAGAGGACGTACTCCCCGTGATGAATCAGTTGCTGAAAGCTGGAACAATTGAATTTCAGCTATCAAAACATCCCGAGGAGGCATCTAAAATAAAGGAAAGAAACTTCTGTCATTATCACCGCCTAGTAGGGCATCCGACAGAAAATTGTTATACACTGAAGTGTATTATACAAAGGATGATAAACAAGAGCGAAATAATAGTCGAGAAAGAGAAATAAAGGGACAGAAGAACAACAGCGAATGTACTCACCTTACGAGAAGATTATCAGGAAAGGACAAGGGTGAATGATCAGAAAACAACAGGGAAAGTTACCGTAACTACCTTGCGATCAGGGAAGAAGATGGCTAGCCTACCAAGTTCAAAAAATGAAAAAGCAAAGGTAGAAGCAGCCAAGAATCACGCCAGCAACAATAACAGTGGTGAAAAGGAAAAGGGAAAGGAGACAGGGAAAGTGACTTATGACATTATAAGTCACTTGAAAGGCATTCTGGCCTGATTGAGTGTTTATGACGCTCTGAAGTTGTCAGAAGACTTCCAACGAAGCCTAATTAAAGCATTATCTGATGAAAGTATAAGGAAAGTGTTACTGACTGAATTAGATAGTGAGAAATAAGAAGATTGTTTGCCGGTTATCTCCTTCTTTGATGAAGACCTAGTCTGTGATGGGGAACATAATAGGTCATTAATGATAATGGGTCATATTCGCGGTAAGCAGGTAAAACGAACAATGCTCGATAACGGGTCTGTCGTAAACTTGTTGCCATTAACAATGCTGAGTAAATTGGGTTATCAACGCTCGAACCTGCACCCTAGCGGAATGATGATACAGGGTTTTAATTAAGATGGGCAGCGTGCGCTCGAGAAGATCACAATAACGATGGAGATAGGAGAACTAACTATGAATGTCATCTGCCATGTTCTAAATGCAGTGACCACATATAATCTCCTTCTAGGAAGACCGTGGATGCATCAGTATAGAATCATACCTTCTACCCTACACCAGTGTTTCAAATACTGCAAAGATGGGGCACAGCATAAAGTGTTAGCCGATGTGAGACCATATACAGAGGCTGAAGCTTTTTTCACAGACGCAAGTTATTATAATGCGTTTGCCAGCAAGGAAGAGAAGGAGAACAACGAGAACGAAATCCAAGAAAATGCTTGCATGGGAATAGTGAAAGAGAAGGGAACGAAGTCGTCTGTAGCAGAGAAGGCGAAGAAAAAGTTCTATTTTATCCTGAAACATTTGTGACAGCCAGGGCAACCGCCATTAACGTTGCTATCGCCTGAACAATTGGACATTCTGCAGTCAAATTATACAGTACCGCTCTCATATGCTGAAAGGAGCAAGTCGTTTCCTTTTATTCCGAAAAGGTTTTGTGTTAAACCCAGTGTAAGGTATCCAAAGTCGATCGAATTCTAAGCTCCCTTAGAAAGAAAACAAGATGAGGCAGTCAGTAGCAGGGTGGAAAATGGAAGCTTAATGCCCAAAGAGCTGGAGAGATACAGTATGGCAAGTTAAAAAATCATGAAGAAAATGGGCTTTAACCACCAAGAACCCGTTGGTTTAAATTATGGGAAAGGAATTCAGATTCACATCGGGGTCAATCAAAAGAAACGAGAAAAATTTTAAGGACTGGTGGCAGAACCTTTAGTGAACATGGTGACAGTTGATCAAATAGAAGAAACAAACCTTGATATAATCAGCAAGCTCGAGACAGCTCCAAAGCAGATGGAGGACGGGGGGCAGCCGATGATAGATAACTTGAAAGAGATAAATTTGGGAACAGAGGAAGAAGTGCCAACTTATCAGAAGAAGAAGTTGATCAATATGTTAGTCTCTTGAAGGAAAATAAAGATGTCTTTGCTTGGACGTATGCAAAAATACCAGGTCTAGAGCCTACAGTAACGATGCATCGGTTGAATATCTCTAAAGACAAAAGACCCATTAAGCAAACACAGAGACAGTTTCACCCAGATTTGGTTCCCAAGATAGAAGAAGAAATAGGTAAGCTGATAAAGGTTGGATTTATCAGAGAAGTTAAATACCCCAGGTGGAAATCGAATATAGTCCCAGTAAAGAAAAAAAGAATGGACAGATCAGGGTTTGTGTCGACTTTAGATATTTAAATGAAGCATGTCCAAAAGATGATTTTCCTCTGCCGATAACTGAAATGTTAATCGACAGTACTATGCAGTATGTTGTCATGTCCTTTATGGATGGCTACGCCAGCTACAATCAAATACGAATGGCGCCTGAAGATGAGGAGGCGACAGCTTTTAGAACTCCATTGGGGATATATTGTTATAAGGTCATGTCGTTCGGTCTCAAGAACGTAGGGGCAACGAATCAGAGGGCAATGCAGAACATATTTCAAGACATGATGCACAAGCATGTTGAGTATTATATTGACGACTTAATGGTTAGGTCAAATCATCATGAGGAGCATCGTGAACATCTGGCATCAATTTTCCACTGAATTAGAAAGAAACAGTTGAAGATGAACCCAGCTAAATGTGCATTTGAAGTGTCATAGAAAAAATTCATTGGTTTCGTGGTGAGACACAGGGGTATCGAAATAGATCCAAAAAAAGTTAAAGCTATTCAAGATATGCCTCCTCCGAAAATGTTGAAAGAGCTAAAAAGCTTGCAGGGCAAGTTAGCATATATTCGCCGCTTTCTCTCGAACTTAGCAGGAAGATGCCAGCCATTTTCTCATCTGATGAAGAAAGGAACAGAATTCATATGGGATAAATTGTAAGACCCGTATCCCAGTTCGTACTGTTCCGACGAATCCCGCGATCCTTTCCATCGAAGTTCGGCAATCCGCGACCAATAACCGATGTTTGCGCACGACCTTAAGTCGTATCCCATAGGTTTAAGTTAGCTTAACCCGAGACTTGTATCTTAGCGACCGCGCCGTCGCCGCGATTCCAAAGCCGCGTCTCGTGCACCAATCTGATGCTTAAATCACAAGATGTAGACCATGCATTATAATGACCGTGGACCGTATATTGCGAGACCCACCTACTCCATGTGGCACCAATCCTTAGGAAATCATGAGAGTGATGACATCACTTTATCTATAGCCACCCTACCCTAGCTATAGCCACCCTAACCTAGCTATAGCCACCCTACTCCTAGCCTTCTTACAAGCACTTATGGCTAGCCACCCTACCCCTAGCCCTCTTACAACCATTTATTGTAAGCCACCCTCTCTTACAAGTAATCATGGCCTACCTAAGCTACTCTCTCCTTCTCTTTACTACACTCTCTCTCCCTCATTTTTCAAACTCACATTCCTAAGCAAGGAGAAAAAAAAATCCCACGTCCATGGCATCCCAAGTTTGAGAAAAGTGAGTGTGTGTGTGTGGCCCACTTTCCCATCCCAAATCCTTCATCCTAGCCTTTCATCCCTCATCACCCTCTGTCAAAGTGAAGCACAAGAAGGTTGACTTTCCAACGAACCAAGAAGATCGAACGGTGGGTGCTTATTAGGCTAGATTTCTCATGTTTTTATGATGGGCCAAGTGAGGCCTACCAATAATGGTATGGATCTCACTTGGGACCCTAAGATGTGGTCGATGGCCCACCATGATCTTCATGATCATTCCATGATGGGGCCATTCTCCATGGACCCCATCATGATGTTTATTTTCTAGCTTGAAAATGGGTCATCTAGACCGTACATCTTGGTGGAGAAGGGATCTCCACCATTGATCTTTGATTTGGTGGGCCCACATGCAATGGGACCCACTTTATGTATGATTGGAAGCTTGAAACGGAGGGCCCATAGTGCTGGGGTCCCTCCATCACACGTGTCCCCCTCTCATTCTCTCTCTCCCTCTCGCTCTCTTTTTATTTATTTTATTATGTGTGTGATGATATGGCATGTATTTCATCCGAGTCACCTATAGGTGGGGCCCACCTTATAAGTATTGTATCCACACCACACATCATTTGGTGGCCCACATGTGCAGCCCACTTGAAATGCAAACCGTCCAGCGTCCCTGGACGCTGGACGATTGAATGAAAAACACAAATACGAGCTTGTTTCAAAGCTCATTGGGTGGGCCACTCATGCAGGCCCTGCCTTGATGTATGGACTTAATCCATGCCGTCCATCCTTTTACCCGTATCATTTTAGGCGTTGAGCCGAAAAGTGAAGTCAATCCGGGGTTCTGACGGGCCATAGCATAGCGAAGGGTTGTTTTCACTGTTGAAATCTTTCCTAATATTTCTATGCATCGAAAAATATTCAATATTGGGCTCGTTTGGCTTGTCTCGAGCCATGAAAGCCATTGGGCGCGGTAGATCCATCATATGCGGGCCCCACACACGAAAAACCGTGTGTGCTTCAAAAAAAAAACAAATCCTGCAGCAGCAGACGTTGTTGCTGTCAGAGGCACAAGCAGCGCCTGCTGCTGGTGGGTGGCAGACGAGTAGGGTCCCACAGCTCCAGCCGTGGGCCCCACCATGATGTATGTGTGTCATCCATGTCGTTCATGAGGTGGGCCCCTGCTTGAAGCGGCCCCCTCCAAAAATCAGGCTCATCGAAAGCTCAGGTGGCCCACATCACAGGAAACAGTGTGAATTGACTGTCTGCCATTGAAACCCTTTTTGGGTCCACAGAAGTTTTGGATCAACATGAAATTTGTTTTCCCTCTTCATCTGGGTCTACGTGACCTTATTAACGGGTTGGATGGCGTATCAACATTATGGTGGGCCCCACATGGGACCCACAGTGATGTCTGTGTTTCAGTGGACGGTGAACCCCCTGGATGTATGTGTTATATCCACACTGTCCCTCTGGACGGTGTGTGTGTGTGTGTGTGTGTGTGTGTGTGTGTGTGTGCATGTGTGTGTGCGTGCGTGTGTGTATATTATATATATATATATAATATTATATTATATATAGTATTGTGTATATATATATATACTATATATAAATTATATATGATATTATACATAGTATATACATGATGGTGGGCCTTTATGTGGACCCCACCATGATGCGTGTATTGCATCCAATTTGTCCAACCACTTTGAAAGTTCATTTTTGGGCGTGAGCTAAAGAATGAGTCAGATCCATCTATCTGGTGGGACCCGCACCATGATGCATGTGTTGCATCCAAACCATTCACCATTTGGCAAGCTTGTCTTACAGGCTTGAGACTAAAAATAAGACAGATCTATAGTTCAAGTGGACCCCACCTTGGTATGCGGATGAGGCTCGTCTTTATTCATTTGTGGTCGTCCATTGAGGCCCACTTAGTGTATATATATAAGGCCCAAGTGATTAGGCCCATCTTGCCATAAATATGGCCCATTGTTGAGGCTCACCTTGATGTGTATGAAGCTGTTGTTGAGGCCCACTTTAATATATAAGGCCATGTTACGAGGCCCATTGTGATGTACTCAAAGGCCCAGGGGTTATGGCCCATTGCAATGTACATAAGGCCCATTGATGTGGCTCACTTGATTTATATAAGGCCTATATAATGTGACCCATTTGATGTATCGAAGGCCCATAGGTCGAGGCCCAGCGGGGTGTCCTTAGGGTCCATTACAATGTGTGATTTCCCATGGTTTGTGTGCTGATATTAGGCAGGCCATGCCTTCGGAACAATGTTGGTTTGACGTCCACATTGTAAGAAAATGTTGGTTAAATGTAAGCATTATAACTCTCCCTTGGGCCCATTGATAGGCCCATACTGGTTATGTGTAGGCCATCTAGGCCCATCTTCGGTGTAAGGATAGTTTATTACTTTATAACATGCTTAGTACACTTCCATGATTCATGCGCATACGCATCATATGTATGCTTGATATGAGGAATGTTTGAACATAGCATAAGCCGTTGGGCTGAGGCATTTACAAGACTCCTTATGAGATGGAGTGCCCCACATGAGTGCGTGGTACGTGTGAGATTTCTACATGATTGTACGGTGTGACTCATGCATCTCGCATATGTGTGACTTGATCACTACAAGCCCTAGCGACATCAAGGTCGTAGCATCCATAGACACATCGTGGATGGTCACATCGGATACCAAAAATATTGACTCTAGCATTGTGGGCACTTAGGATGTCCTTGGGTGAAAATCTCAGAACCTTTTTGGTACCAGGGGATGCTCCAACGTCTATACCGAGTGGATACACGAGCGCCCGAGTGCCGAATACCAGTAGGCCGCGTCTCCCACTGTGTCGTGGTCGGTTGGAAGGGGGTGTGGCCTTATCCACCTGAGTGAGGGGGCTATAAGCTAGGCTGAGTTTGACCAACTCACAAATGAGTCTGCTATCGACAAGCCGGATAAGTATTAGCAGACTACTGGTCAGGCAGATAGTGTGATCTCTTCCATTTGCTTGACTGTGCAGCTAGAGAGGAGACAGTCAGTGTGAGGTGTATTAGACTTCGATGATATCTAGAGAGGAACTGTACTAATGTCTACTTGATGAGTACTGACATGCTTGCCTTGCATCTCGCATATGACATTTGGCTACATAGGCCTCGCATCGCATGGCCTTGGTATGGCCGATAGCATTCATGTCTTGCATCATATAGCTTTGTTATAGCTGATAGCATTCATGATCTTACTGCATATTTCTTCATTACTCTGATATGGTACACTTGGCACTTGCCTTACGCACACACCTATACCACCCTCTAAGCTTTTGTACGCTTATTCACGACCGTTGCGTGTAGGTGTCGTTAGACAGCAGCAGCGCTGAGGCAGGAGCGCTATCAGATCTTTTTGGAGCCTTTTGATCACCCTGTATTTCCCTTTCCACATTGTACTTAAAAAGTTTTTGATATGGTGGATATGTGGTGATGTTGTTTTATGACTTGGTTATGCTTGTGGTTATGCTCCATTACAAAAAATAAATTCATACTGAAAATCCTCCTTGTAGGATCCCAGGATCAGAATCTAGCGTATGGGCACTGGGAGCCGAGAATGGGGTACTACGGAGGCTGTCAGCACCGGATTCGACGATCGAAAATTTTATGAGCCCATTTTTTGAGTTTGGGGTATGACATAAATCTAGCCAGAATGCCTTCGATTCGATAAAAGTATTGTTAAAACAGCCTCCAGTATTAACAGCCCCAGTGAAAGGAAAGACCCTGAAAACGGGAAAGAAGAGGCACTTTATTATTTAAGTCGAACACTGATCGGTGTAGAATGCAACTATATGCCTATCGAAAAATTATGTCTGGCACTGGTGTTTGCAGTTCAGAAATTGAGACATTATTGTTTGTCCCATGACATAACTCTGATATCTCGAGCAGATCCCATTAAGTTCTTAATGACAAGGCTGATGTTGTCAGGAAGGTTGGCAAAGTGGATGTTACTATTGTCAGAGTATGCAATAACGTACAAACCAGTGAAAGCAGTAAAAGGACAAGCAGTGGCAAATTTTCTAGCAGCTCATCCTGTGACAGGTTGCGAAGCCATTTTTGATGAATTTCCATAGAAACAAGTCATGATGACAGAATTGCCAAGAGTGTGGCAAATGTTCTTTGATGGGGCGGCTCGGGCAACGAGGGCAGGTGCCGGAGTAATATTCATTACCCCACAGGGTGATTTGTAGCCTTATTCTTTCACGATAGGTACGGCGTGTACAAATAACGAAGCTGAATATAATGCCCTTATCATTGGGATGGAAATAGCCAATGAGCTGAGAATAAAAGATCTGTAAATTTACGGGGATTTTAAGCTGGTCATAAATCAGGTGGCGAATGAATTTGAAACAAGGAAACTGGAACTTCTGTCGTATTGTCGAAGAGCACAACATTTGTTAGAGAAATTTTTGAACGTTGAAGTCAAGCATATACCACGAAATGAGAATGTGAAGGTTGATGCTCTGGCCAGTCTAGCAGCAGGGCTGTCTTGCCCAGATCGAAGCCCCCTGCAAGTAACAATCGAAGAAAGGAGATTCTTGCCTTCAATAGAGGCAATTGGTGAAACAATGGAAGCTCTACCCGTATCATGCTTCGAAGTGATGATAAACGATTGGCGGCAGCCTTTAATCGAGTATCTCAAGTACAACATCCTGACAGAGGATCTAAAAGCAAAATCGCAAATTAAGCAGAAAGTAAAACGATTCATTTTATATAATGAGGAATTAAACAAAAAATCTTATAATGAAATGTTATTGCAATGTCTAAACAAAGAAGAGGCAAGCCAAGTGCTATGCGAGGCACATTCTAGGGAATGCGGGGCACCGGATGGGATATTACTGGCCGACAATGTTTAAAGATGCAATAAATTATGCAAAGCGGTGCCATGAGTGTCAAATCCACGGAGATATCATACATGTCCCTCCTGAAGACCTTCATCAGTCAGTTATTTCTTGGCCTTTTGCCACGTGGGGACTTGATGTCATTGGCCCCATAAATCCACCATCGTCTAGAGGAAAACAATACATATTAGCAGCAACGAACTATTTCTCCAAATGGATGGAAGCGGTTGCACTACGGAGTGTTAAAGAGAAAGATGTTGTTAATTTCATACGGCATGCGATAATATATCGTCATGGTATCCCCAAGAGAATCATTACAGATAACAGCACTCCTTTCAAGAACAGGGGAATGGAGAAGTTATGTCAGAAATTCGAGATTCATCAGTCATTCTCAACACCCTATTATCTACCAACCAATGGGCTGGCTGAGGTATTTAATAAGACGATTGTAAAAATACTAAAGAAAACGGTGAGCGGGAATGAGCGTGACTGGGATGAAAAACTGGAGGAAGCTCTATGGGCCTATAGAACAACGCATCCTATAGTGACATAAGCTACCCCGTATTCGTTAGTTTATGGTGTGGAAGCTGTAGTGCCGATCGAGATACAAGTCGCTTCATTAAGGGTAGCAGTTCATCAATCAATATAGATGACGAAAACGCAAAGATACGGCTGAAAGAATTGGATTTGCTTGATGAAAAAAGACTGGCAGCTCAGCAACACTTACAATTATATCAAGCCAGAGTTTCTGCTGCCTTCGATAAAAAGGTTAAACACTGATCTTTCAGGGAAGTGGATTTGATTTTGATGTTGAAAAGGCCGATAGTCGTGACTCAGCAAACATGGGGCAAATTTGACCCTAAGTGGGATGGACTATATGTAATAACTAAAGTTTAGTCCAATGGAGTGAACAGAGTAACAGATCAAGACAGACGAGGCATCAATATACCAATCAATGCTCACTTCCTCAAGAAATTTACTCTTGACAGTAGGAGAAATTTTGATTTAGAAGATTATCAAGATAATTCTTCTATATCAAAAGGGGGCAATCACAGATGAAAAGATGAAATGACGAAATAGCCTTTAAAGGCACAGCCCTATATTCTATCTCATGAGCAAAAGAGCTGCGAAAGACAAAGTCATGTACTCTCCCTCATGTGAATGAATAAAAGGCGCAAGTTCTCAAGTAAAAGCTGCTCAAATGTATTATAAGCATTGATGATCGCGGCTATTGATGATCACCCCAAACATCGACGATTGCCACCAACGTCGACGATTATTGTCAAATTCGCCAAATACCGATGATCATTGCCAAAATTAGCAACTATCATTGTCATTATCAATCGCTCATTTTTTTTCAAAATTGCTATCATCGCCAAGCTGATACACTATTTAAAATATAATATGAATGTTCCTAGAACATTGTCAGTGATGGTGAAATATCAATTATTGATCCATCAATTTTGGCAATGGAACAAACTATAGAGCCAACTACATATAAAGTTAATGGCAGCAATGGTAGCTTACTTCTTAAGGCAGCCTAGCCAAGCATTACATGGCCAACTACGCATAAGACCTATCGCTTTCGCCATTCGGGCAGCAGTGAGAAGCCAGTGGCCCTAAAAAGCTCGTGAAGGTCATCATGTGCATACCCATGCAGGCAGGGGACAGAGCCAGCAACTAAAAGCCTTACGAGGTTAAAAAGTCATAAAATGGCCAGTCATGCGTGAGACCAATGCTGTTTGTGAGCTCTCCTGCAGCGTCATGGATGAGGACGAAAATACCCTCCTAGGAATGGTTCTGAACTCACAGACGAAGAAAACCCAGATCTTTGGTTTAAGTTCGGTATTAACTCATGAGGAAGGGCATCAACCTACTCACTGATGGACCAACAACCTTGAAGTTGGTACCTAAGGTAGCCTGGTAAAGCCCCGCGAACTCTAGAGAGTTACTGTGGCCATCCCAATGCGTAAATCCCATTCACGGCCATGATTGCTCCAACTACTTAAGAGCTTAAACTGTGTGTGGTTATCTAACTATATTGAAATCTAGCACCGCCTATCAAAACAAAAATCACATAAGGGAATCCCATACTGACAATCATAATATGTGGTAATCTTGTTAATAATGCTTTAATAAAATACCATGTTGAGATTATTGCATAGATGAGCATGCTTAAAATGATTCATGATGTAGAAATTTATGAATGAGCAAACTACCTGAAATATTTCTAATAGAATATTTACATGAAACATCAACATGATGATAGAATGTTTATATCACAATACAAAAAGAATATTTACATACGATGCCTGCAGATCTTCAGTTATGTTCAATATCCCTAAGTAATGTTGCAACTCTTCTTTCAATTGAGATTGTGCTATAGCAATTGTGCGCTCAGCTGCAAGGATTATGCTGGCCTGATTAAGAGCACCAATCAGTTCAGATTCCAAAGAAGCGGCAGCTTCCCCATTCCTCATCTGTTCAGTTTGTACGGTATCAATTAGTTGATTGTTTGTTTCAAGTTCTGCTTTGATCTGATAAATAGTTGCATCTTCTACTTCCCACTGACTCTTGAGTAATAGAATCTCCTTCTCAAGAAAAGCAATTTGATCACCAATGTTGGCCTTATTTCTGTTGGAAACCTTCAATTTCTCATGGAGAGACTGACTAACAGTATTATAGTTAGCAAGAACCTCATCCGCCTGAGAGAGCTTCTCCTTAAGAAGTGCCAATTCCTTCTGACGATTTAGAATCTCGAGAGCAATGACCATATTCCGCGCCACTTCTAAGTTCTTCATGCAGTCATAAAATTGTGATAAGGAAGTGTAAAGAGGCTAAACATCCACATGTGTCAGGCGAGCTGAATGAGCAAGAACTGCTAGAGCACTATCCAAAAAGGGCCATTGAGTTGGATCTTTAAAAGCACCAACGATGAAGGAAATCGCATTCTTAAAAAGCCCCAACATAAGGGGTGGCAACTTTTCCAGAGAGAGTTTGTTAAAAGCCGCAGTCACTGGATTAGATCCTTTAGATCCACTGGGGGTTGGCACAACTAAAACTAAAAGATGGGAAATAAAGAATGTAAGTTCAAAAGAAAATACATGTATATTTAATGCTGATATAAAATATGGAAAATATATACCTGGAGCAGGAACAACAGCAGGGGCAACTGGAACAAAATGGGTTGTGAGTGCTGTAGAACTGGGGGCTTCTGTAGTTATAACAGCATTAAAAGAAAGTTCCTGAGCTCCTGCAGTGCTTAGAGTAGGGACATCAACCGGATCAGAAGGAAATTCTAAGCTGCGAGCTACTAGTTGAATGGGAGAAGGACATGCGGCAGGAGACTTGCTAGTCTGAACAGGAGCATTAGATGTTTGGGGAATTGATGGAAAAGTTTCTTCTGGGCCGGGAAGAAGAAGTACATTCTCTATTGTTGCTTGGATTTTAGAGGGTTGAACCTCTGCGTCCCTTGAAGTTGATGCTTCACAAGCAACCACATCAGCAGCCTCTATGATACAAGGGGAATATGAAGCATCAAAAGAAAGAAAGATGTTTCTACTAGGAGTACCACCATACTCTCCGCAGTCGAGCTGCTCTTCATTGTCTAGGGAGGTTTCTGGAATCGGATGAGAAGTATCAGGTTGAGTGATTAAAACATCAAGAAGGGAAGACCTAACTCCAACATCACTATCTGCTCCAACATCTACCTCAGCATCAGTATCTGCGTCTAGCAAAGAATCTCCTTCACCAGTTAGGCTTGTGGGTGAAGATGTATCATCACTTGCAGTATTCGCCGAATATTCTGATGAGCTGTCTTCTTCCGATATGGTTTACTTTCCTTTATAGACAATCTTCACAGGAAGAAGACATATACCTTGAGAAGGAGAAGGAATTGGTTATGCCAAAACCTCAGGAGATAGTGACTTAGCACGAGAACGGGTCACGGGAGATGTCGTAATGACAATTCGATGTGTAGTCGGAGAAGTTGTGGTTGTAGTACGATTGGGTGCGGTTTCTGTAAGATCCACGATAGGGGTAACCATGGCAGTTGCATGATCGACAAGCTGAGAAGCTATGGAAGGGGGAGGTTCTATAACTAGAGGGAGAACAGGAACAGGATCCACAGACTAATTTTCTTCTACAGGAGTAGGGGAAGGCAAAACACCCCCTGCAATTTCAAATTCATTGTGAGGAGTGGCCGATCCTTCTCTCCGATTTATAAGATCTAGACGAGAACCAAAAGCAATCCAGCCTTCTAGAGTGTTTGGGGGCTTTATCTCTCTAATAGGCTCTTCCACAGAAATTTTTCGATGAAGTTGCCCTGGGACGGCGGCTTGATCCTTCTCATAAAAGTATCCAAACCCTTATTCAAGTCTGTAATTCCTCAAGCGCGGGGGAGGAACCCAGATAGGGCGATCCACTGAAAAGCAATTGCGTACTAAATAGTAATGATGACTCCACCATAGCATCCAGGTATATGAAGCTGTTACTCTGTGATTATACCCTAGGAGGACGAATCGAGAACCAAAATTTCTAGTTAGGAGCTACTTCCATATCAAAGCCCAATTGTAAGGACCAACTCCGTAACTCCTCATTGTTCTAGTGACTTCCTCACTTGCTTGGGCATGACCTGATCATACCCAAACTATCTGGTGAATCGACTTAGGTAATATGGCTCTCACCAAACTCTAGTCCTTCCCGTAATGGAAGACTGCAAGAACGAATGCAGAGAAAGAAAGTCCTTTTAATAAGGTCCAAGTCTTGGTTATCCTCCACATCTCTGTCTTCGGCCTGATAATCTAACAAAAAGGAAAGAAGTCAATGGATTCTGTGTTATCAATTTTGTCCACTATCCATTCATATCCCTTCCTTATCATTTTTCACTTCTAAAAATGCCGCGAGGGCAGATGGTCGGGATGAACATAAGCCTTCTCTAGATCATTGTATGTCCAGGGGAAATAAATGTCAAGCCATCCGGAGAAGTAATGTCATGGAGCGAAAGCAGATGAAACTCCTAACATCGGGCTTGAGCAATGCACCGCGGCATGACCGAAAGCTCGGTATAATGAATATAAGACATGAGGGGCCAAGGAATATCTCTTTTTACCTTCTACCATCGTACCCACTGCCACAAATAAAGTCAGCTGAATAGAGTCCAAACTTTTTGAACTAGGAAGCACGACTAAGCTTAACCAAGAAGTCAAAAAAGCAGCTAATTCAATTTCGACGGTGAATTCGGTCGGGACCCTTATTTTCTTGAGATTAGCTTCTAGCTCAGCGCAGTGACTGCCAGGGAATCTAAAAAAAAAAAAAGGAGAGAGAAGGGGAAGGAAAGGTCAGTGCGTAATTCACATTTATAGATAAGTATTTTTTAGGGGGAAAAATAGTGTTAAAATGCTTACACCAAATATCGGGAAAAGTGGGCTAGCATTAAAGGGGAGAAATCTTGTGAACATCAGTGAAGTAAGATGTTTTCCGAAAGAGCTCGATGGTTGTTGTTGTAATCTTGGGCACTCTATTGGGCGCGACATAGGCAAACTCTTGGTTCGAAGGAACGTATTCATCAAGAAAGGATCCGGAGATGGGTAGGTCGAACATCCTATATAAATCCCATAGAGTAATACTCACTTCCCCTTCTGGAAGATGGAAAGAATTCGTAGTAGAAGACCAATACTTCAGAAAGCCTTTATAGATCACCGTATCTTTTTGAAAAAATTCTGAAGTGGCTTCTATAGCATGATACAGCCTTGCCGCAGTAAGGACTTCCTTATGTTTCTCCAAAATCGCTTTGGTCCAAGCATTGTAATACGGACGAACGGTCTAAAGACCTCATGTCCTGAATTCATCTCTACCCCACAAAGAATGGTGGTGACGAAAGCATTGCTGAATTGTCTCGAAGGAATGAGTGTAATATAAGGAGTGAGGGTCATGACACGGTGTGAGAAAGCGCATGTATCTGATTTGCCTGGTCTTTTGGGTTAAGCCTATATCTATGACATAGCCCTCAAGAATCTGCGGCTCCTTGATCACCCAATTGGATACAAATAAAAGCCTGTTCTGTGTCATGCAGTCTGTGGGTTCATTTTGAAGAATGGATCGGTGACGTTGGAGTTGTAGAGGAAGAGCGATGGTCTCATCTTTATACAGATTGCGAAATTTGATTGCTTCAGTAGCCAACTTGACTGAATCCCAAGCATTTTGAAAACGTCTTCGGTTATGTTCTCAAATCTTCTCTTAGAAAACTTCATCTTGGTTCTTTTCTCTTATTCGTTTTGGAGCGGATGGGGAAGGGGAAGCCTCTGTGGGAGAAGGATGAGTGTCATCAGTGCGAAAGTTGGTTGTGTATTTCAACCAATTGTCCTAATCTGATTCTTGTCCTGAGAGGGGGGGTCCCTCTATCTCTTTCATAATTATGGCTATGCAGATATGCTCAGACAAGCGTTGAATACAATCAGCAAAATTCACGATGACAGGAGCCGGCTCTTTGAAGAAGGAGCTGTAGTTCTCGCTGGAGTGAGGCCTTTTCAGATTACGGGTTTCAGCGGATTGTGGGTCAGACGGCCTAGTAACGTTTGAGGAAGCAAGTGGTCTTTTAAAGCTTGTCATTAGAGATCTGTACAAGAATTGACTAGACAAATTAGAGCC
The DNA here is from genome assembly GCA_030180095.1 of Magnolia changhungtana. NCBI lineage: Eukaryota > Viridiplantae > Streptophyta > Magnoliopsida > Magnoliales > Magnoliaceae > Magnolia > Magnolia changhungtana. The sequence goes on from JASAUF010000160.1 coordinate 4,386,054, forward strand.
AGGAGAAAAGGTTTATCAAGCCAAAAAAGGAGAAGTACAAAAGATTACTGAGCAGAGAGGACAGATAAACTAGAAGAAACAAGAAAAATATTCAAGTTCAAAGTCATGGTAAGTCATGGTGCGCGAACTATTGCGCACTAAACGCTGTGCACAAACTGTTGTGTGCAAAATCATTGTGCATAAACTTGTGTGCACAAAATGTTCAAGTTCAAAGTATTGTGCATGGGGCTGTTGTGCGCAAAGTGTTATGCGTAAGGTTGGTGAGTGTCACCTGTGATACGCAGGATATTGACCAAGTACAGAAGAGTGCTACGTGTAAAATGTTTTGTGTGGGATCCGATGTTGTGTGCAAAAGGTTTTGTGTGGAACGATGGTTGTGCGACGCACAAAGGTGTAGCTTAATGCAGAAACAATAGAAAGCAGCAGAGAGAAAAGGCAGAAATGGAGACGAATCTCATATTTATAGACAGAGCCTGAATCATTGTGCGAAATTCGTTGTGCGCAAATGGTTGTGCGAAATTCGTTGTGCGCAAATAGTTGCGCGAAATTGGTTGTGCGAAGGTGGGTCAGCGCACAACAAAGGAAATATGTGCACAATAAAGGAGGTAAAAAGAAAATAGTATTTTATTGTTATTGATCCTACATGTTTATTCTGTAGGTATGAAAATAAAAATGCAGGATCAAGGGAGCATCTGTTAAGGCATAAAAAGAGAGGAAGATAGCAGAAAAAGCATTGTGCGCAAACAATATGTTCAAAACGAGTGTTGTGCGGGAAAAATGAGCATTGTCCGGAAAAGGTTGTCATTGCATGGAAATAGTCATTGTGTACAGATGCTTGGAGTGCACAATGAAGTCCGCACAAAGGAGGAGTGCACAATGAAGTCCGCACAAAGGAGGAGCGTACACTGAGGTCCGCACAAAGGAGGAGCGCGCAAAGAAGTCCGCACAAAAGAGGAGCACGCAGTGCTTACGTGGCATATTCACACGTGTGAGAGGACTATAAATAACCCCTGACCCTCTAAGGGGGTCATTAGCAACCAATCGCAGAGAGAGAAGAAATTGCAGAAAAAGAAAGGTAGAGTCCACAACCATTGTGCGAAACAGGTGTTATGCGGCGCACAACACTGCTGGCGCACAATAAGAGTTGGCACACAACAGAATCCAATGCACAATGATTTCATCCAGTGCACAACGGCTTCTGTCAGCGCACAATGGCTTTTGACAGTGCACAATGACTTCTAACACAATGTTCAATATTATGTTTTAATGGTTTATACATGTATGCATAATTTGGGTGCTAAATACTGATTGTATATTATAATTCATAAGTATTCTATTTAGAATCAAAGGAGAAAGGGATGTAAAGAACGTAGAATATATAAATAGAGTAATTGTCTTTCTTGTCTTCTTCTAGTAATCAATCAAATGAATGAAATTTCCTAAACGAAATACATTTATTTCTTGTTCAAAACAATGCCCCCAAATGATATGAAAAAGTGGATAGACGGTGCGTATAAATCATATATATCACCGTAGACCGCACAGAGCCACTAACACGGTCCACCTAGAATCCCTAGGTAGAAACTTCCTCTGAAAGCCTTATGCGTGAAATCCGCGTCCCATGTAGACTGCACATTCACGCTACCTGCCAATGGTGTGGACGGATTGCCACCAGCCTGTGGGCTCCACCATGATGTATGTGTTTCATCCATGCTGTCCATCTATTTTTCCAAATCATTTTATGGTATGAGACCAAAAATGAGGTATATCCCAATCTCAAGTGGACCACATTACATGAAACAGTGTTGAATGAGCATCGACCACTAAAAACCTTTTGGTGCCCATAAAAGTTTTGGATCAAGTTGATCTTTGTTTTTTCCCTTCATCTAGGCTTGTCTGACCTAATCAACAAATTGGATGCAAATAAATAATACAGTGGGCCTTAAGAGGATTTTAATGGTGGATATCCAATCACTATTGTTTTCTTGTGGTGTGGTCCACCTGAGATTTATATCCCTCTCATTTTTTGTTTGAAGCCCTAAAATGATCTGTAAAACCGGATGAATGGAATGGATGAAACACATACATCATGGTGGAGCCCACAGAGCACCAACCACCAGCCACGGGGTTGGTGGTAGGGGGAGTAGCCAATCCGTTTCCAGCAATCCCGTACAGATCCAGGAAGCGGATTGGCTGGTGTACCACGGAAGCGGATTACATAGTGAGTAACTCACTACACTTAGGGTACTAAGTAAACTTTGTGAGGTCCACCATGATTTATGTATTTGATCCACTCCTTCCATCAATTTTACCAGATAATTTTAGGGCTCGAGCCCAAAAATGAAGTATATAAAATGTTCAAATGGACCACACCCAAAGGAAACAATTGAATTGAATGTCTACCGTTGAAAAATTCTTAGGGGTCGCAGAAGTTTTGGATCATGCTTATATTTGTGTTTTCCCGTCATCCATGTTTGTATGATATAATGAACAAGTTGTATGACAAATAAATATCACTATGGGGCCTAGAAAGGTTTCAATAGTGGAAATCATTATCCTCATTGTTTCATGTGGTATGATCCACTCGATCTTTGGATATGCTTCAATTTTGGACTCGACCCCTTAATATAGATGGAAAAACGGATGGACGATGTAGATAGACGACATACATTCAAGGTGGGCTCAACTGAGTTTACTTAGTACGATAAGAGCATACTGAGTTATTCAATTTCGTGTACCGTGTAGGTATGTGTCGTGTGAAGACGAGCGTTGGCGCTCCTCGAGCTCTGAGTTGTACAAACGGTTCAAAGGAGATTAAAGTTACATGGGCCCCACAATGATGTATTTATTATATCCACACCGTTCATACAATTTTTCAAGATCATTTTAGAGTACTATCCAAAAAATTAATCATATCCAAAGATCAACTGGACCACACCATAAATAGCAGTCGAGATAATGATTTTCACCGTTAAAAATTTTGTAGGGCCCATCATAACATTTATTTTCCATCCAATCTATTCATAACGTCACAAAGACCTGGATAAAGAGGAAAAACAAGTTTCATAGTTGAAAAGGGTGAGCTCTCAGTCCTAGAGGGGGGTGTGAATAGGACTATGCCAAATAAAAATAAATTGTGGAATACAAATGCAAATAGCTGAATCAAATAACAAACTCAAATAGAACAGTATTGAGAGGTTGATTCAAACGTTGTTCAAAGGACAACCTTACACCAAAAACCAAAGTTTATAGTAGGATAACCTAATGTCTTGAACTCGGTAAGGATCAAAAAGTCAAACTAAAACAAGAAGCAAATAGAAAGAAACTATCTATTACAACATTCACCACATGTACATGAAATAAATGCAAGCATTCATTACACATACGTCACATACATCATCATCCACCAAACTCCAAGAATTATAGTGGTTCGGCGTGTACACCAACTGTTCTCAAATAGCCACACCTACTCCACTCCCAATAATCACAACCCACGTGATATTGGCTTTCACTATGAAAGAAGGTTTTCCAAGGTTCACCTTAAAACCTTTACAAATGTATTTTCAATGAGCTACCACAGTTAAAAATCCCACGCTGAGATTTTCTAGCTATCTCAATCAAAACCATAATAGAGATTTTCTGGCAATCTCACAAACCAAAAGCTGTAAATGAAAATACTTATCTGAAGATTCTTCTTCGATGTAGCCCGGTAGAACTGCTTCTTTGAAGATGAAGATGTCCAATGTTCAATCACACAAATAGAAGGGTTCTAGGTCTAAATGAATTTTAAATTAATCCAACCTTGGGCTACTTTGATTCAATTTCTTGGATCTTAAAAGGGGTAGAGAAGAACGCCCTTATAAAATTAGATTTATGCTAAGAGAGATCAAGAAATTAGAAATCAAAAAGCTATAACAAATAATCTTAAATTATCGGACAATAGCTTCATAATCACGAGGATCTTTCTCTCCAAGTGGTGGCTTGATTTTGCTTTGAATGAATGAAAAAAGCTGAGGAAACACCTCTATTTATAGGCTGAAAAATGGTTCATTCGACTGGTCTAAGGTCAACCTCGACTGGTCCTGGGAGCAACCAAATTTCAAAATTTCTAGCGCAATCGGATAAAACTGACCCTCGACTAGTCGAGTAACCTGCTCGATTGGTCGAGTGTGGCACTTGACTGGTCGAGTGAGGCCCAAAATGGTTGCTGGACTTCAAGTCGAGCCAGGTCCCACGACTGGTCGAGCAGGGGGCTCGACTGGTCGTGACCCTATCAGAAAAATTTTGACCGGTCGTGACCCTATCAGAAAAATTTTGAAAAATTGCAATAAATCCTAAACTGGTTGAGAAAAAACTCTGGACTGGTCGAGCCAGTGTCTGGACTAGTCAAACATTGACTAGGACTAGTCGAAGTAAAGCCTAAAATAAGTACAATAACCTATATTAAATGTGCAATATGAATGACCTAAACCTAAGGTCTTTCTAGGGTCATTTATATCTAAAATATTGAACATTGAACTTGTAGCTTCGGTAGATAGTATACTTGAAGCTTGATCTTGTATACTTGAAACTTCATCTTGTGTACTTAAAACTTGATCTTGATCTTGACCATGTAATGCACTTGGACTTGATCTTGCATTTGAAGTAGCACTTGCACTTGGTCTAGTACTTGAACTTGAACTAGTACTTGTAGTTGAACATGCACTTTGACTTGAAGTAGAACTTGCACTTAAAGTTGAAGTAGCATTTGATGTTGATGTTGTACTTGACGTTGATGAAGCACTTGAAGTTGATGTAGATAGAGCAATATTCATGACTTGTATCTCATCTTCGTATGAAGGTGAACTTTCCATCCATGAATAAGTTCATCATTCCAAAGTGGTTTGTCACTACGAAATTTGACAATACAGGGTGCTAGATATATAACATAACACTTACAATATTGATCCAAAACTTTTGTGAACCCCAACCATAGGATAGGTCGGCACGATCACAGGACAACACGACCATAAGTCGGTACGACCTCTGACAAGCTTCCCTGAACAACAGCTTAATAGAGCTGTCAGGCCGAGCAAAGGAAGCTAAGAGCTACTGGAGTTAATGATCATAAGGACATCACAAGCTTGCTTAGTCGGTATTATCATCGGAATGATACCGACCTACAGGAAGGACCTATCAGTTTTCAACTGACGTTTGATCTTATCCAAAGCAAATGACCCGAAGGTCTCTCCTGAGATCTCGGGGGATAGGATTGGAATCGCAGAGATCTCAAATGTAGAAGATCTTGGGATGATATTTGACATATTGGGAGTCTTAAACAGAAAAGATCTCCGACAGTATGATCTTCCCTCTAACAAAAAAGATCTTCTAACTATGTGATCTTTCTCTCTATTATAAATAGGAAGACCCCTAAATGGTGAAAGGTACACACACAAAAATACAACTCTAAAACCTATACACAATGATGACTCTTTTCATTTAAGATTTGTTTCTACAAAGACCTAGATCCCTACTTTGGCATCGGAGGGTCCCCTGCAGTAGCTAGGGTCTTCCTTGTTTATTTTATGTGCAGGCACTCAAGGGTCTAGGATCAAGTGTCTATCAGAAAACTATATCAACATATATATAATTTAGGTACTTTTTCCACCCTAAGTATCCAACAAAAGAAGATAAGAGTTTTTTTCGACTATATGCCTCACTTTTATGCCACCGTCCTCTCTCTACCCCTCCAAACTTACTTTACCAAACTATGACCCTTCTGTACGGACACTTTTTTACCAGACCAAAATGCCCCTGCTTTATCAAAAACATAGTTTCTGAAAGCTTATATAACCCTCACGTGAAACCGATGGCTACGGATTATAACCATAGCGATAGACAAACATGAATTTCAACAAGCCTAACACGAAATTCACCAAGCCTAACTTGAAATTGATTAAGCCTAACTTGAAATTAATAGAGCCGAACTTGAAATTCACCGAACCGAACATGAAATAGACGGAGCCTAACGTGAAATTGAACGAGTCTACCATGAAATTCACCGAGCCTAACGTGCAATTCATCGAGCCTAACTTGAAATTGATTGATCCTAACTTGAAATTGATCGAGCCTAATATGCAATTCACTGAGCCTAACTTGAAATTAACCGAGCCTAACATGAAATTCACCGAGCTGAACATGAAATTGACTTAGCCTAATGTGAAATTGAACAAACCTACCATGAAATTCACTGAGCCTAACGTGAAATTCACCAAGCCTAACTTGAAATTGACCGAGCCTAACTTGAAATTGACCGAGCCTAACATGTAATTCACCGAGCCTGACTTGAAGTTCATCGAGTCTAACTTGAGATTCACTGAGACGAACATGAAATTGACCGAGCCTAACGTGAAATTGAATGAGCCTACCATGAAGCTCGGTGAATTTCATTTGAAGCTTGGTCAATTTCATGTGAAGCTCGGTCAATTTCAAGTTTAGCTCAGTCAATTTCAAGTTAGGCTCATGAATTTCATATGAAGCTCGATGAATTTCACTCACTTCTCGGTCAAGTTCACTCACTTCTTAGTCAATTTTATTCACTTCTTAGTCAAGTTCGCTCACTTCGCGGTCAAGTTTTTCACTCACTTCGTGGTGAATTACACTACTTCACGTTCAAGTTCACTCACTTCACGGTCAATTTCACTCACTTTGCGGTCAAGTTCACTCACTTTGCATTGAATTTCATTCACTTCGCGATCAATCTCACTCACTTTTCGGTCAAGTTCACTCACTTTGCGGTCAAGTTCACTCACTTCGCGGTAGAGTTGTAGAGCTGAGCCGAGTATTGCCTAGCTCGTGCTCAGCTCGTACTGCCCGAGTCCTAGCTCGTACTCAGCTCAGCTCAGCCTTCGAGCTCGGATGCCCAGCTCGTGCTCAACTCTTCCGAGTTCGAGCCGAGTTCGAGCAAATATCGAGCCGAGTTCGAGCAGAGTTTTTGAGTTTGAGCAAAGTTTCCTAGTTCAAGCAAAGCTTTCGGTAGGAACGACCGGCACAGGATGGGAGATCAAGGTGGAGGAAAGGGAGTTCATTGAGAACCACTACAAAGCTCAGAAGAAGAATTGAAGGGAACGATAATTCCCCATTTTCTTCGCATTCTCATTCCCTTTCTTGCAAAAAATCAAACACCTCCCATTCATTTCCTATTTGGTATAGTCGTATGGTCTCTCTCGATCTCTCCTTCCCCTCCCCTTCGATTACTATTGACGAATCTTAAGCTTCTTTTCCCGCTGGATATTAATGTTGGTTTGATCTCTCTCTCTCTCTCTCTCTCTCTCTCTCTCTCTCTCTCTAGAAATGATCACACAACTGTCTTTCCGTCGAAAACCTGATCTCTGTGAAAAATGGGTCATGCCATGAGGATTAGTTGCTACAGAAATCAAGCTGATCCGCTCATTGGGTGGGGGTACTGCACATTGATTGGGTATATATACCCCTGGTCGAGTACCGAGTCAAGCCGAGTAGAGTCGATTTCAAGTATTATTCGAGTCGAGCCAAGTAGAGCAGGGTCAAGCTCGTGCTCGGCTTGAACTCAATTCGAGCACCAAAAATCAGCTCATGCTCGACTCGAACTCATTTTGAGCCGAGTCAAGTCGAGTATTTTTGAGTCAAGTAGAGCAAGTTACCGAGCTAACTCTGCTCGTGTACAGCTCTACTTCGCGGTGAACTTCACTCACTTCGTGGTGAATTTCAATCACTTCACGGTCAATTTCAGTCACTTCGCAGTCAATTTCACTCACTTCACGGTGAATTTCAATCACTTCATGGTCAATTCCAGTCACTTCGTGGTCAATTTCACTAACTTCGCGGTCAATTTCACTCACTTCTCGATCAAGTTCACTCACTTCGCGGTCAATTTCACTCACTTCTTGGTTAATTTCACTCACTTTGTGGTCAATTTAACTCACTTCACGGTTAAGTTCACTCACTTCGCAGTGAATTTCAATCACTTCACGGTGAATTTCAATCACTTCGCGGTCAAGTTCACTCACTTTACAGTGAATTTCACTCCTCGATCAAGTTCACTCACTTCACGATGAATTTTACTCACTTCTCGGTCAAGTTTACTCACTTTGCGGTCAATTTCACTTACTTCGTAGTCAATTTTAATCACTTCGCGGTCAATTTCAGTTACTTCGTGTCAAATTCAACGAGCCTAACGTGAACTTCAACGAGCCTAACAGGAAATTCAACGAGCCTAACATGAAATTCAACGAGCTTAATGTGAAATTCAACGAGCATAACATGAAATTCAACGAGCCAAACATGAAATTCAACGAGCCTAACATGAAATTCAACTAGCCTAACGTGAAATTCAACGAGCTTAACATGAAATTCACCGAGCTGAACATGAAATTCATTATATTAACATCTTCTATAGTGATTAACTACATGGGTTTAAAGTTTTCAAGTTTGAGTTGAAAAAAATGCCGAGGCAGCCTATTCGAACTAAAACTTAATATTTGTAGTAAAAATGAAAATAAAATGGGCTTTCAACCCCGACTTGCTACCTGTCTATCCAACCTTAAAACAGTCGTATGTTACAAATCGGAATGAGTTTTTCGACATATCATATATGATTTTGGGGTAGGAGAAGTTGATTTAGCCAACTAACCTAGCAGATTTGCAAGATTCCATCAAGCCTATTTTATTTTCATTTTTACTATAAATATTAAATTTTAGTTCGATTAGACTGTACCGGCATTCTTCTCAACTCAAACTTGAAAACTTTAAACCCATGTAGTTAATCACTATAGAAGATGTTGATATTGTGAATTTCATGTTCAGCTCAGTGAATTTCATGTTAGGCTCGTTGAATTTCATGTTAGGCTAGGCTCGTTGAATTTCATGTTAAGTCCGTTGAATTTCATGTTAGGCTCGTTGAATTTCACGTTAGGCTCACTTAATTTCACGTTAGGTTCGTTGAATTTCATGTTAGGCTCGTTGAATTTCACATTAGGCTCGTTGAAGTTCACAATAGGCTCATTGAATTTGACCACGAAGTGAGTGAAATTCACCGTGAAGTGAGTGAACTTGACCGCGAAGTGAGCAAAATTGATCACGAAGTAAGTGAAATTGACCGAGAAGTGAGTGAATGCCCTGGAAAATCTCCGAGAATCATAAACATCAGCTCTTTGGCCTTTTTTTTCAGCCGAGTAGTCTATTTGCTCCCAATGGGGTTGGGAGTTTTTCATATGAGATACTTTTAGTGTAGGGGCTATCAATAAGTAGGGCTCATAATATCAACTGTTTGGATCATTAAAGCGTGGCTTCAAATGGGATAAACTAAAAATTTGGGTGCACCATAGGTATACGCAGGTTGAGCACTGCATAGTGCCTCATACTATAGATATATACGATTTTTTGTATACACTCATTTTCAATTCTGATAAGTGTGGTCATTTTTGCTCCACTTGATTTGAAAATTTTAAACTTCAACATCCCACACGTACAGTTTTTTAAGAAAGTCATTGATGTGTGCGTGTGTGTGTGTGTGTGTGTGAGAGAGAGAGAGAGAGAGAGAGAGAGATGGATTATCTGTAGGAAGAGAAAGGAAATGGAGAATCTACATGACTGAATACCTTGTCCGTGGGGCTCGCGGTGACAAAGCCCCCATGAAATTGACCGAGCCTAACATGAAATTCACCGAGCCCAACTTGAAATTGACCAAACCTAACATGAAATTCATCGAGCCCAACTTGAAATTGACCGAGCCTAACATGAATTTCACCGAGCCCAACTTGAAATTGACCAAGACTAACATGAAATTGACCAAGCCCAACATGAATTTAGTCGAGCCCAACATGAAATTGACCGAGCCTAACATGAAATTAACCGAGCCTAACATGAATTTCACTGAGCCGAACTTGAAATTGACCAAGCTTAACATGAAGTTGACCAAACCCAATATGAAATTGACGAAGCCTAACATGAAATTGACCGAGCCCAACTTGAAATTGACCAAGCATAACATGAAATTCACCGAGCCCAACATGAAATTAACCTAACCTAACATGAAATTCACCGAGCTTCACATAAAATTCACTGAGCTTCATGTTGATTCACCAAGCTTCAGATGAAATTAAATGAGCCGAACATGAAATTGACCAAACCAAATATGAAATTGACTGAGCCTTACATGAAATTCACCGAGCCCAACTTGAAATGACCAAGGCAAACATCAAATTCACTAAGCATAACATGCAATTCACCAAGCTTCACATGAAATTCAACAAGCCTAACTTTAATTTGACCGAGCCAAACTTCATATTGATCGAGCTTCACATGAAACTGACCGAGCTTCAAATGAAATTGACCAGGCTTCAGGGTTAGTATCGTCATTTAATATTTTGAAATTCGTAATTTAAACAACATATATAGAATTTTCATACATTGTAAATTTAATACATAACAAATTGTGATTCACTAAAAATTTTACGCAAAATATTTATTACAAAACAAAATTCATCATTTCACAAAATTTTCCTCTTCCTCTCATGCCTAAGACAAATATCATTTATGGGTAACACTCAAACAATCATATGTTATTGAATTCCTCCAAATTAGAGTGAATTTTTGCATATTTATTCCCACCAAAGTGTAACCGCTGCACAATATGTTAATATATTTCATTACAAATATGTCGCAGTCATAGCCATTTGTTTGCTTCGGTGTCGATCTATCTTGAATGGTGGTCTAACTCTTCCCGTCGAGCGCAGACGTGTCACCTGTCGCATGGAAGATAATGGGGAGTGCCTCGGTCATCAACATGATCTTTTCCCTTTACTTTGTGAGTGCATTCGTATACAAACTATCGTGCATAATGATCTCTTATTTTCTTGGGTTGATCACCAGAAAAAACCAATGCAAATTATCGTGGTTGACGGGTACATACACCTATCCATGTTTGATGGAATAATATATTATTAAAGATATGATAGAAAAAGATGCAATTAGCATTGATGATTTGTAACATAAACATTACCCGTTCAAAGCACCACGTTGCCTTGACATCTTCTTGCTATCTTGTAATTGCACAGACAAAGACTTTATCGATAAGTAATTTTCATCTCTATGAATATCAAAGGCATCCCTCGTATCTCAAATACAAGGTTGCCTCTATATCTTACAAAAAGAAGATGAAATAAAGCTCCTATGAATCTAAAGGGTGAAGTGTGCAACAAAAAAAGAAAAAGAAAATGGGGACTGCCTAAAAAGATTTAGCTGGCTATCATCCTTCTCCAACCCACACTTAACCATATCAAACCACCATTTACGTGAACACTTGCATAATGGGTTTGAGACTCCAGCAGAACAATGAACACCTATAAGAATGAAGTGCAAAATATAATAAAAATAAAGTTCGATAATTAGTTTTGTAAACATGATGTAAAAAATCAAAAATAATTTAAGTCGATCAAGCACTTCATGAGAATATTGCTAGTCGGCGATTTTCGCCAATGAAATTCATGTGAGGCTCGGTGAATTTCATGTGAGGCTCGGTCAATTTCATGCTATGCGCGGTCAATTTCATGTTACCCTCGGTCAATTTCATGTGAAGCTCAGTGAATTTCTAGTGACACTGTGAATTTCATGTTCGGCTCGGTCAATGTCTTCTATGAAATTGACCGAGACTCAAATGAAATTGACCGCGCTTAACATGAAATTCACCGAGTCGAACATGAGTGAAATTGACATCTTTAATTGAGTTAAATTGACCACGAACATCGTGAAATTAACTAAGGACTCAGTTAAATTGATCGAGCCTCAAATGAAATTGATTGTGTTGAGGCATAACAAATATTTCATTGCATTGGTGAGAGAATTCCGTGGTGCGGATCTTTCCCAGGGTTGTGCACTCTGTATTTTGGTAAAAATCGATGTCCAAGGGTATTTTAGGTATTTTGGTAAAAATCGGTGTCCAGGGGTATTTTAGGTATTTTGGTAAAAATCGGTGTCCGGGGGGTATTTTAGGTATTTCAGTAAAAATCAGTGTCTGGGGGTATTTTAGGTATTTTGGTAAAAATCAGTGTCCAGGGGTAGTTTAGGTATTTCAGTAAAAGGTAGTAAAGAGGGTGTTTTAGTAAAAAAAGGGTGCACAGGTGTCATTTTAATAGAGAAAGGTTATACACCACCATTTAAAGGAGAGCTTGGTGGACACCGTTATCTAAGAGAGGAAGATGATCATTATGTGAATGGATAAGTGGTGGTGATCACCATTATGTAAGAGAGTGGGGCCTATAAATACCCCTCCCCATCCTCATTTGAAGGGTTGGTCAGTTGGAAGATGGGGACACAAGAGGAAGGAAGAGATCTGAAGAGAATAAGGGCCATGGAGAAATCCATTGCGCCAGCTCGCGCAATGAAGAAATCCATTGCGCCAGTCCGCACAATGAAAATGCGTTGCGCCAGGCCACGCAACCAATGTGGAAATCCCTATGTGCCACTTTTTAAGGAGACAGGTTCTCGCAGAACCGTGTAATAAGAGTTGGTTGAGCGGAACCGCGTAATGGAAGTTGGAGGAAAAATTCTTCTGCGCCACTTTAAGTGGAGTTCTTGTCTTGACATCTTCCTTCTGCGCCACATTAAGTAGAAGCATGTCTTGATGAAAGGCTTCCAACGCCATTTCTCAAGGAAGATTGTCTTGACATCTTCCTTCTGTGCCACATCAAGTGGAAGATTGTCTTGATGAAAGGCTTCCAACCCATTTCTCAAGGAAGATTGTCTTGATGAGAGCTTTCCAACGCCATTTCTCAAGGAAGGATGTCTTGATGAAAGGCTTCCAACGCCATTTCTTAAGGGAGCATGTCTTGATGCTTGGTTCCAACGCCATTTCTCAAGGGAGCATGTCTTGATGCTTGGTTCCAACGCCATTTCTCATGGAAATGTGTCTTAATGAAAGGCTTATGTTGTCTTAAGGGAACCCCCATGCACCACATCAAGAGGAGCTTGTCTTAAGACAAGGCTTATGCTGCCTTAAAGGAAGCTCCATGTGCCACCTTTCAAGGGATCGCTCCACATTTCAAGGGATCGCTCCACATTTTAAGAGATCAAGGAAGAATGAAGGGAATGATGATCAGAATTGATCTCAACGGTCAGATCAAGGAAGAATAAAGAGAATGATGACCAGAATTGATCTCAATGGTCAGATCAAGGAAGAATGAAGAAAATGATGATCAGAATTGATCTCAACGGTCGAATGAAGGAAGAATGAATGGAAGGATGATCAGAATCATCCCAACGGTCAGATTGAGGGTTTCAAGCCCGCACAACCCATCTCCCTAAGAGATGTGATCAAAAAGTGTTGAAATGTTGCCGAAATTACCATCGGACTATCTTATCTTTCATTCATTGTGTTGCTTTGATTGATTTTATTATGTTTTCAGAATCAAGGGAATCCGATGATGTAAATGAACTCAGAATAAATGTGATTATAGCTCTCTCTTAGAATTCTTTGTTATCATTGAATAAATCCCCCAAATCAAATGCATTTATTTTCTTGTTGAAACAAAATGACGACTTTGCTGGGGACTTATTATTCAATGGTAACTTAAAAATATTCAGAGAATATTTATCACTTTTTGGCATCTGTATAGACGCCAAAATGGCGACCACTGTGGGAGCATCCTCCCCTTCATCTCTAAAAATAAAGTACATTTTTATTTAATCAAAATAACTAACACTCTGTTTTGAATGGCTGGTATACTGCAATGACCTTTGTCCCGATCAATATAGTTGTCTACTTAGCATTCAATAGATTTCCACCAAAAGGTATCAGAGAAGATCAAATCAGTTGCAATCAAAGACAAACAATGCCAGGTAATGTCCAAAGTAGTTTCTGCTTCATCAGTAGCGCAATGAGACAATGAAGGATGGATGATAGTGTGTTAACACACAAAAGTGTACAAAGTTTCCACCATGCGTTGATTTTGAGAGATGAGAAGATATCAAAGATAAGGAAGAAAGAAGAAAGAATGTTAGAAAGAAGGAATACGTAAAGAAGAATGAAGTAAAGAGTAGGAATTCATGTGTTTGCATCGGCTCGCGCAAGCTATGACCAGTTGTGCGGGGCCACGTAAATGGTATAGGATGTTGCACGCACCTGCGCAACATCGGACTGACAAGTGTGTTGAGACCTTTGCGACAACTTGCACAAACCATGATTGGTTGTGCAGACCCACGCAAAGGGTATAGGGTATTGCTCGTACAGGGACAATGGTGATTCGATCAAGCTGATGGAGACGGCTGAGATTTGATGAAAGGTGGGCCCGTGGCATGCATATCAAGAGTTCGTACGTATGGAGGTCTAAAAAAAATGAAACATAGTGATATCTAAAAAATGAAAGGTTCAATCTTCTTTTACAAGGACTATCATCCTGCTGAGTACAGATAACAGTACATTCGAAGTATGCAGAAAATAGAAAATTCGCTAGCAAATATTAATCAACCTTCACCAAATGAACGTGTTACTGAAGACCCTATGTTTCCAACAGCGACTATCGTGAACAATAGTAAACCTTGAGTAAATCCTTCAAATGAAAAGTTAGTTCAACCGAATTAGGCGTTACAGAAAGAAAGTAAAACGAAGGATTGCTGAAGGTAAAGAGTTAAAATTCCGCTAAAGAGAACATCGACGATTTTACAAATAAGAAAGTAAACAAAGAATTTGGACAATTCATAGATTATTGGAAACATACATTTGAAGAAGACGACATACTCCTTATGATTGTTAGTTGTGGAGAAAGTTGAATTGCCACGGCTAAACAAAGAAGAAAAGAAGAAAAGGAAAGAAGAAACCAAGACAAGTATATTCATCATGGGGGCAAATTTTCATCAATATATCTTCCAGTTCAACAAAATATATCATTCCTGAATACCAAGAAGATTCACAACATTTTGACCAAGAAGTTTCACGGCACAATTATTCTAGGGGCAGACAAAGGCATACAAAATATGTCATCCTTAAGGATAAACTACAGTTTTGATTTCTAAGATTATTAGTATAATGCTTCCAAATAAAAAAGAGGCAAGATAAGCAAAGTCTCAGAATGCTAAAATCTCAGAATCCTAAATGAGGTAATCGTTAATTCCCCGAGATGATAATTGTCTATATCAACTTTTATAGGTCAAAGTTGGGGCAAAAGCAAGCACTAATATTAGCTAACAAGCATTGATGATTGCTATCAAGCATTAACGATTGTCGCTGACAAGTAGAGGAGCAAAAGGATTACGAAAGACAAAGTCATGTACTCTCCCTTATGCGAATAAATAAAAGTGCAAATTTTCAATTGACTTCGAATCTCAGGAGAAATTCAGGAGATACAATTGAAGAAGAAAGAAAAGTGAATGGCTTGAAGAACAAGTTACAGAAGACGGTTGATAATGGTGAAATTGTTAAGGTGTACGATATAAAAGAAGAAATAAAAGTACACATGCCTGACTAGTTCGAGACTGGGGGCAAAGCTAATCTTGGGCAAAAAGTATGAGATGATGCAGCGTCAGTATATTTGTTAGAGGTTGCAACATCGTGATTTCGATTATGAAGATTCCAAGAGCAATGCTTCCTAATCAAAAGGGGGCAAGACAGTTGAGTAAAAACTGTGAAATGTATTTCTCACCATAAAATGTATTTCTTTTATGTCTATGAATAAAATGCAGGCTTTCAAGTATATCAAGTCATTGCCAAATGAAAAGCGTTGATGATCGTTGTCAAGCGTTGATGATTGCTGTCAAGGGTTGATGATCACTGTAAAGCGTTGATGATTGCTGAAAAAGGTTGATGATCACTGCAAAGCGTTGATGATCGCGGCCAAGCATTGACGATTGCTATCAAGCATTAACAATTTTCGCTGACACCAAAGATTTCTATCAGAATCGTGAGGTACCAATGATTATCGCCAAAATTAACAACTATCGCTGTCGCCATCAATTGCTCATATAAACTCATTTTATCAAAATTGCTATCATCGCCAAGCTGATACACTATTTTAAACATGATATGAATGTTCTCAGAACATTATTAGAAGTGACAAAATATCAATTATTGATCCACCATCTTTCGGCAGTGGAATAAACTATATAGCCAACCACATATAAAGTTAACAACGGTGATGATTGCTTATCATTTAAGGTAGCCTAGCCAAGCCTATACGGTCAACTATGCATAAGACCCATCATTATCACCATTCGGGCAGCAGTGAGAAGCCAGTGGCCCTAAAAAGCCAGTGAAGGCCATCATATGCATACCCATGTGGGCAGCTGACGAAGCCAGCAACTAAAAGCCTAAAAGGCCAAAAAGTTCTTAACGGCCAGTCACACATGAGACCAATGCCGTCTGTATAGCTTTCTGACAGTGTCATGGGGAACAGAGGAAAATGCCCTCCCATGAATGGGCTCGACCTTGCAGACGAAAAAAATGCAGACCGCAGTGTGAGCTCTTTGGCCATGTCCATAGATAGGCCAACCATGCGTAAGACCCCCCTCCAGATCTTTGGCTTGATTTTAGTGCTAACTCATGGGGAAGGACTAACTTAAACCTACTCATTGACGGACTGGCGGCCTTAGATTTAGTACCCCAAAGGTCGCCTTGCAAGCTCTGTGAACTCTAGAGAGTTATTGCGGCCAACCCTGTGCATAATTCCAACCTAGTTATGGCCCCGGTAGATTCACTAAGCCCCTATGATGGATCGCGGTTTGTGAACTCACCAGGCAGTGAGAAGTCCAGCGAACTCATAAGAGTTACAGAGGCCATCACGTGAAACCCGACTCCACTACTCAAGATTCTAAAAAACTGTGTGGGCTCCACTACTCAAGAGCTTAAACTGTGTGTTGCTCCACTGCTCAAGAGCCTAAGCTGTGTGGAAGTGTCAGTCTAGTCCAGTCTAGTCCAATCTAGTTCAATCTAGACTAGTCTAGTCCAGTCCAGTCTAGTTCAATCTAGACTAGTCGAGTCAAGTAAAGTCCAGTCAAGTCAAGTCAAGTTCAGTTTTGTCCAGTTAAAGTATGGTCAGTCAAAAGTACACTAACTCCACTGCTCAAAAAGCATAAACTATGTGTAGCATTCAAAATGTTGCAAATACATATTAGATATGCTCAAATATGCAATTGCCTGATGAAAATTTTAAATATTAAGTAAACAACATGCAAAAATGCGTTTCTCTTGAATCAGGTTCAAATTACAGCAACAAAAAATGCCTTCTTGATATAGAAAGATATTATCGCACAAGATTCTCAAAGGGGGCAGAGAATAAATTCAGTGAAGAATTATCATTCTCTCTTAGACGATATAAAGATTCAAATATATTCTTTAGATTCTTTAAAAGGAGCAGTAAAAGATTATCCATCCTTCGAGGGTATCAGCAGCCTTCATTTCGGAAATATTATCTTCTGAAGAAATCTTTATGCAAAGTTGAGCTGGAAAGGGGGCAGGATCTGTCTTCAAAGTAATCTATGCCTTAGTCTTTCTGATAATCTCTTATGCACGATGGAGAAATTCATATGTCGATATTGTAACTTCTCGCTATCCTAGTAATGATATCGCAAGACTCTAAGTACTAGATCTGATGGATACAAAGAACAAACGGAATCATCATCGGTAACTTCTATGGCCTTTAGAAAGTTATTAAATGAAAATTGGAAAAAGTCTTGTCTATTTTTCAGAATCAGCAAAGATCCAAGGAAAAGTCTATGCTAAGGAGCGCAAACTAGAAAAGACTCAGTGGTTGAATCTTTGGAGCCGGAAATGATATCTTTGAAAGCACAATTTAATGAGCAAAGAATGCAATGCAAAGCACGATGACAAGCGCAAAGATGAAATGATTAAATCATTATCATACTTCGAATATCACAATCAACCTAAAAAGAGAAGAAGCTTTTAATATATTTTAAAATTATAAATACTTCATAAAAGTAAATCGAAAAATTATAATGTCTTGAGATACTAATCCCGATCAACTTGGCAGGAAAGACTATTATTCGAAAGCTTGGGTTATGCAGATCATGAATAAAGGAAACAATCGAAAGAGTTGTTGTAGTAGGAGCAATATTAAAGAACAACCCCCTTGATACAAGTTGAAGAAAGAGTCGCCGAAGTTGATCAAAGAGACCGTTGCAGTAGCAGTGGTGTTGAAAGAAAGTTTTCTGATCAAGTTGCTTAAAGATGAAGTCGCCACAACTATTATAATGGCAAGTTTCGATGAAAAGAGAATTTTATCCTCTCTAGTGAAGCATTCACTCAACACCGCTAGCAGGGGGCATTCAAGTTTTTCGTTCGAGCGTGATCATCAAGTCTTTCGTTCGAGCGCAATCATTCAAGTTTTTCGTTCGAGCGCAATCATTCAAGTCTTTCGTTCAAGTGCGATCATCAAGTCTTTCGTTCGAACGCAATCATTCAAGTTTTCCGTTCAAGCGCAATCATTCAAGTCTTCTGTTCGAGCGCGATCATTTGATCTTCTAGGCAAGCACGATCATCCAGTCATCCTTCAGTTGCAGTTCATTCAGTCCTTTAGTTAGAAAAAGATCGATCCTCCATTTGATTTCATGAATCGATCAAAGAAAGATCGAGGGGGCATCTATTGAGGCATAAAAAATATTCCATTACATTGGTCAAAGAATTCCATGGTGCAGATCTTTCCCAGGGTTATGCACTCTGTATTTTGGTAAAAATCGGTGTCTGGGGTATTTTAGGTATTTTGGTAAAAATCGGTGTCCGGGGGTATTTTAGGTATTTTAGTAAAAATCGGTGTCCGGGGGTATTTTAGGTATTTTGGTAAAAATTGGTGTCCGGGGGTATTTTAGGTATTTCGGTAAAAACCACTGTCCGGGGGTATTTTAGGTATTTTGGTAAAAATCAGTGTAGTGGTAGTTTAGATATTTCAGTAAAAGGCAGTAAAGAGGGTGTTTTAGTAAAAAAGGGGTGCACAGGTATCATTTTAATAGAGAAGAGTTATATACCACCATTTAAAGGAGAGCTTAGTGGACATCGTTGTTTCAGAGAGGAAGATGGTCATTATGTGAAGGAATAAGTGGTGGTGATCACCACTATGTAAGAGAGTGGGGCCTATAAATACCCCTCCCCATGTCTCATTTGAGGGATTGGTCAGTTGGAAGATGGGGACACAAGAGGAAGGAAGAGATTTGAAGAGAAGAAGGGCCATGGAGAAATCCATTATGCCAACCCGCGCAATGAAGAAATCCATTGCGCCAATCTGCGCAATGAAAATGTGTTGCGCCAGGCAGCGGAACCAATGTGGAAATCCCTCTGCGCCACTTTTTAAGGAGACTGGTTTGCGCAGAACCGTGCAATCGAAGTTGGAGGAAAATTTCTTCTGCGCCACTTTAAGTGGAGTTCTTGTCTTGACATCTTCCTTCTGCGTCACATCAAGTGGAAGCATGCCTTGATGAAAGGCTTCTAACGCCATTTCTCAAGGAAGATTGTCTTGATAAAAGGCTTCCAATGCCATTTCTCAAGGAAGATTGTCTTGATGAGAGCTTTCCAATGCCATTTCTCAAGGAAGCATGTCTTGATGAAAGGCTTCCAACACCATTTCTCAAGGGAGCATGTCTTGATGCTTGGTTCCAATGCCATTTCTCATGGAAATGTGTCTTAATGAAAGGCTTATGTTGTCTTAAGGAAACCCCCATGCACCACATCAAGGGGAGCTTGTCTTAAGACAAGGCTTATGCCATCTTAAAGGAAGCTCCATGCGCCACCTTTCAAGGGACCGCTCCACAATTCAAGGGATCGCTCCACAATTTAAGAGATCGCTCTGCATTTTAAGAGATCAAGGAAGAATGAAGGGAATGATGATTAGAATTGATCTTAACAGTCAGATCAAGGAAGAATGAAGAGAATGATGACCAGAATTGATCTCAACGGTCAGATCAAGGAAGAATGAAGAAAGTGATGATCAGAATTGATCTCAATGGTCGGATTGAGGAAGAATGAACGGAAGGATAATTAGAATCGATCCCAACGGTTAGATCGAGGGTTTCAAGCCTGCACAACCCATCTCCCTAAGAGATGTGATAAAAAAGCGTCAAAATGTTGCCGAAATTGCCATCGGACTGTCTTATCTTTCATTCATTGTGTTGCTTTGATTGATTGTACTCTGTTTGCAGAATCAAGGGAATCCAAGGATGTAAATGAACTCAGAATAAATGTGATCATTGCTCTCTCATAGAAATCTTTATTATCATTGAATAAATCCCCCAAACCAAACACATTTGTTTTCTTATCGAAACAGACCGCAATTAACATGAAATGCATTGAGCCTCACATGAAATAGACCGAGCCTAGCATGAAAATGACCGAGCTAAACATGAGTGAAATTGACCAATGACTGAAAGAAATTGACCGAGCCTCAAATGAAATTGATTGCGCTTAACATGAAATTGACTGAGCCTAGCACAAAAATGACCTAGCTGAACATGAGTGAAATTGACTACGAACATTGTGAAATTGATAGAGGACTCAGTTAAATTGAGCGAGCCTTAAATGAAAATGACCGAGAACTTAGTGAAATTGACCGCGAACATCGTGAAATTGACCGATGACTCAATTAAATTGACCGAGCCTCAAATGAAAATGACCGAGAACTTAGTGAAATTGACTGTGAACATCATGAAATTGACTAATAACTGAGTGAAATTAACTGAGAACTTGCTTATGTTGGTGAAATTGACCAAGGACTGAGTGAAATTGATCACGAACTGAGTTAAATTGAATGATAAGTGAATGAAATTGATCGAGAACTCGCTCATGAAGTTGTCGCTCAATTTCCGTAAGTTCTCGGTCAACACAATGTCAATTTCAAGCAGTCAATTTGACTCATTCCTGAGTCAATTTTACACAGTTCTCGGTAAAGATATCAATTTCAAGCAGTTCTCGGTCAATTTCACTTATGCCTCAGTCAATTTAGCTCAGTACACAGTCAATTTAACTCAGTTTGCCGTCAATTTAGCTCAGTTTGTGGTGAATTTCAGTCAATCCTTGGTCTATTTTACTCGGTTTTCGTATAGTTACACTTCGATGTTCGTTCTTTGATAAAAAAGCATCAATATGGGCCATTTGAGCATTGAATTTGCATCATTTTTCGGCTTATGCCATAAAATGTATAAATAAAATAGCTGGACTATGGACGATGGAGATATATCATATAAAATACGGTGAGTTCCACTTAATGAAGTCGAGACGTTGAAATATACCTGTCATTCATAGCTTCTTTGATGGGGGCACAATTTTCGACCTATCTTGGGTTGCCAAAACTCCAAAATGATGTATGTGGCAAGTGTAATCTCGACCAAAAGAAAACATACAGAAAATGAGGATTTTACTACTAGGGTGGACAATCAAAAAAAGGAGAGAATAAATCAGAAAATGAGAGTCTTACTGTTAGGGTGGACAATCACAAAGAGGAGAGAAAAAAAATTAGAAAATGGAGATTTTTCTGCTAAGGTGGACAGTCACAAAAAGAAAAGAAAGAATTAGAAAATGAGAGTTTTTCTGCTAGGGTTATACCATGTGAGGAGAGCAGTATTAAATTCCTTTTCCGGTAAAGCAGAGTCATTTTGGTTCGATAAAAAAGGTAAAAAGGCACCTATAAAAGGGTCATGGCTTGGTACAGTAAGTTT
Organism: Magnolia changhungtana; assembly: GCA_030180095.1. Classification (NCBI taxonomy): domain Eukaryota; kingdom Viridiplantae; phylum Streptophyta; class Magnoliopsida; order Magnoliales; family Magnoliaceae; genus Magnolia; species Magnolia changhungtana. The sequence continues at coordinate 4,407,720 of JASAUF010000160.1, forward strand.
GGACGGGTAGAGTAAGATAGGTGGCTTAAAAGTAAGGCATACAGTGGGGAAAAACTCAGAAGAGAGAAGAGGTCAGTACGTATTTTGTATCTCTCGCTCGTTGAAGTTGTTTTTATATAAAGTAATAAATACATAAATAAATAAATAAAAATAAAAAGAGAAGGGCGGATCACGAATGGCAGTGGCTTGCTCCGCATCTTATTCTCTGTTACGCTCCTCTCTTCTCCACATCCCCGTTAATCTCCCTCCTATAAATTCCTCCTTCCTTTCCAGTACAAGAAGAAAGGTCTTCTACTGCTTCCTCTCTATCGCCCCCCCACTATCGGTTCGCTACACACATTACAACCTTGCAGATGCGTGCGAGATCCGGGCCATTTATCTGATGGGCCGCTGCCACTATTGATATGCTCCGGCCGAAAAGCCGGTTGGTGAGCAGTCCGCGTTGTTTGCAAATAAAAAAAAAATAAAAAAGAAAAGAAACGGACGGCTGGAAAAGGAATTACTGGTGGTCTGCATTCGAGGTAGGTGCGTGGGCTGGTGGGATTTTCAGACGGGTGCATGTTGATGGTGGTTCCGATCAGATGAATGGCGGGATCTTGATCAGCTTATCGTTTCTTTACATTGTCTATAGTTCAGCTTTCTTCACATTTTCCATTTCTGTTTCCTTTAATTGGATTGCAGAGGTCTCATTATTTCCGCTTATTTTCTTCATCAATGGCGTCCGAGCCAAAAGAGTCTCCTTCAAATAATCCAGGTCTCTCTGTGGAATCTGATGAAGATACCAAAGGATACTTCATGCAGCAAACTGTAAGTTCAAGAGCTCTCTCTCTCTCTAATCATATGGTGACAGCAAGAAAGGTTGAAATTGTGTCATCTCTGTGTGGATTTCTTGATTGACTCAATCATCAAATATAGTATGTATTCTGCAGTTATTATTAGATTTTCTGCAAATTTCTGCAGCTTTCTACAACCTTTTTCGCCCCTGCAAGTTTCTGCTGCTTTTCTATGCAAGCCTTCCACACTTCTCTACCACTAACCTAACAGCCTTTGCAGCCTTAACACTCAAATCCACAACAATCTTACCATCACCACCCGTTTCAAGCATACACTCAACACACCACCCCCCCAAACCAAAAAAAAAATAAAAAAAATCCACCCCCTCTAGAACCACCATAAAACCCACCCAACCCTGTAGGGATTATGCTTGACTTCTTCACTTGGAAGACGCAGCAAGGTGTGCTGAGGTAGAAGTTGAAGGTTATGCTGGTAACCTTTATCTACATGCTTTCCACAATTGGCTACAATTATTGGAAATTTATTTTAATTGGTGTTGGATGACTGACGGAGTCAAGCTATGATTTGTGACACTGAAACTTAAAGGGGTCCGCATTGAATAGATGGACTTTTGTTGAAGCCGATGTCACACCCCAAAATTTGGTACCCGAGTAGAAGGACTCTGGTCCGAGTTTGAGGGTAAGGGATAAATAATGAATGAATGCTTAATACTATTCATCGCTTTCACTCCAATTCTGCATTCACATTCACATTCATGCATTACTTATATTAAGAAACTAATATGCATTAAATCATCATCATAACTACAATATCCATATTTAATTCATCAATCATTACTCTCTACTTTACTAAACAAGTCACCTCAATAACTAAATTAAGTGGTCAACTCCATAGACCTTATTATATTAAGTCTTCAATATGAAATAAGAAAATAACAACGAAGTAATCTTCTAGTATCCATCTTCCTCTGGGAATGTCTCCTGTAAATCGTCACCCAAAATTGATTATCCACAATAAAATAATGAGCTACAAAAGGCCAGTGAATTAGCCTCACACAATTTATCACTTGTAATCAAAGTTCAAAGCAAGTACAAAGATTTTCATAGAATACAAGTAATTGAGTATTTAAATCCAAATGAACATTAGAAACCATGCATGTAATGCAGAATATACAAGTATGCATCAATTGTCTCAGTATGGTTATCAATAGAACATCTGGGGCCAGTTTAATTTAGTCGGCTTATACTGTTAATTAAATCTTCGTTGGTCTACATAACATTCTCTTGCACACACTTGGGTGCTCACCCAATTGGCCACAACCAATGTTGTTGATCCGTATAGCGGTCTCTTGCTCACACTTGGAACTCACCCAACCGGCCACAATCAAAACCGTTGGTTTGCAGAGCGGTCTCTTGCACAATGCTTACACAACCGGCCACTATCGATGGAGCATACAATCTATCACACATACTTGGGCACTCAACCACAGAAGTTCATAGAGCTGTTGCACATGCTTGGGTGCTCCCCAAAATATATCAATTGGAGTTCACATTCATGGAATGCATGAATCATACAATTCCTTTCCCAAAGCCTTTAAAAAAATCAAGCACTCAGCTTTCCAGTCTTTCCAAGGCGCCAAAATCCAATCATAAACACAAGTAACCTCAAAATTTCTCAATATATAACACCAATTTCTCAAAAACATTACAAAACATGACTATTGGAGAACTCATTCAAAATTTGAGCATAACAACCGAGAATCCAACAATCATCACGATTAAAATCTAGAAAAACTGTTAAACATAGATTCCCAAATAACAAAATACAAGTTTTCGAATTCCTATGTTGATAAGATAAACCAACGAACATGATTATATAAAATTGAACCATCGATATTAACAAAACCAAAATTAAGATAAAAACATACTAAATTGAGATTATAATGCTTATAAGCAGCGTGAGACAACTTACAGGTTAAACCAGGCCCAAATCTAACTCGACTTGGCTTGACTTGATGCGACTCGGTTGCGACTTGGTTGCAACTCGATTGCAACACCGAGTTAAATCTCTTCCTCTGCCTCTTAGATTTTCTCCAGAGGTTTCCCAAACCTACTAAACCTGATTCAACCTGAATTTGCTCAAACTCAGTGAGTCGACTCAACAGTTTCTCTATCTCCTCTCTATCTTTCTCTCAGTTTTTCACTTATGTTTGGTATATATTTCTCTCGCTATTGGGAGGGGTTTTATAACTCTCTCAGTTGTTTCTAAACGTTTCAGAATCACAGCTGTGATAGGATTTGAACGTCCTGAACGAGTTATGCAGAAGCATGTTCAATGACTCAGTTGCACACTGTTTTCTTGCGGTTTTGATGTACCCAGATGTTGGGCCTTCTCTTGGTTGAATGTCCGTGATCACACAACGATTAGATGACCTGCATAATGGTTGGATCGAATGTTGAGTCAGGGTTGTTCAAGAACTATCGGCTGGTGTTTTTTCCAACGAGGAAGATGATGGCTCTAATTGCGTTTCTTCATGCGGTGAGTCTCTCTATTATGCTCATTATGGACGACTCAGATTAGTACATGGGAGCTTGCAGACCCCATAAATCAAAGGTTCTGATTGCTTTTGGTGGTGGGTTCGCAAGAGAAGCGATCGACTCCTGCAAGATTGTTGCAAGGAAAGAATGGGAAACCGATGCTGTTTTTGGGTTTCTTACCTTACGATTGAGCTTCTAGGAGTATCCTAATAGATCTTGGATGGCTGGGATTGATTCAGAATCTTTGCTGTTATGAAAGGAACGAGTTGAGGAGAAGTGGCTGGTCACTGACAACACATAATTTTAGGTATTGTACAGCTAGGATTTCATGATGATAATTCATGAATTGGTGCTGTAGAAACAGAATTGAGAGAGAAGGAAATAGAGACACTCTCATTTGATCTTTGCTTGTGCATTGGAATGAATTGGCGTTTTCGGTTTTTCCTATACACACGTGCACTCTAGATCACACGTACATCAGCCAGGGTGATTTGCAAGCTGTCCACAGATCGTAGTATCCAGTGACCCACCGGGCGGGCAGTTTGGACCATCAAAAGTTGATTTTCAAACCGATTATCCAAGATCGGTTTGCTAAGGAGTTTGTATTGGAAATCAACTATCAGATCATCCTTAGATTCATAAATCGAAAGGCCCACAGAGCTGTATTCTGGTTGAGGATGTTGATCTTCAAATGGTCCACCCGATGAGTGGTTTCCATTGTTGAATGGACGGTTCTAATCGGTTAACCTTGATTGTACGACTATAACAGTTTATATTTGAATTTAACTGTCGTATCGTGTTAAATCATAGATCCATGGTTCACGGGGTTCCTCTAGGGCATCTAGGCATAAATGTATAGTCAGTCTTCCAAATTAACAGTTAGATCGTGTTTTATTGAGTGAGAATGTACGGCATAGAATTCAACAACATGTTGTGATGCTGACGTTGGTTATGACGACGTCAAGTTGGCGGCGGAGGAAGACTCAACATTCAGGTGAGCTGCCCGGTGGTGTGGTACACCTTGCCAAAACAGCTCCGAAACAAACAAAAAGGTGCGTGCCACGACTAACGTATACTTTTGGATTTAGAAACCGTAGGATTCCTACTGGACAATTTGGAGTTCTCGGAAGGTCCTGAAGTGTCCCGATGTGAAATATAAATAGGTAGATTTGTCGGGGATGGCCTGTGGATTGTAATGATGGTCGTTGCCTGACTTTCAGGTGGGCCGTCCAACATATATGATGTGAAATCTGATGGACAATAGAACTTGTAAATTAGGTGTGGAGATTGAAGATATATGGTTCAATGGGCCTGAATAAGCACTGATTAAATTTCCATCGTGATCGAATTCCCACAAAAAGATTTTCCGAAGTATAGTGTTAGGTAGGAACGTGTATACCATAAAAAACATAAGATGATCAATGGTGTATTTGTCAGTTGTAACCATTAGATTTGGACTTTAACGGTTCAAAACATTCCTTTGTGCATCAGATTTAAATGTAAGTTTCGGAATCGTTGATGATTGGGTATAAATAGCTTAGAGTAGATCCTTCTTTTATGATGATATGATCGTCCAAATCAAAAGTTGAACAGTAGGATAGCTTTATCTATCCACAAGGGGTCTTCTTGACAGTTAGATCGATGAATGATCGTCGAGTATACAAACATATGTGAAGATTGATTAACGAATGGCCTATGATTGATGATGGGGTTGGATGACTTGTACGCGTCAATTTAGGGTAAAAATCGAGGGACTGATTTATCTTCTTGGTTGGATTGATTTGAGCAGTTTAGGTCCGTTACCACATGGTTCAACAGGCTGATCTAACTTACGGGTTCAGTGATCATTAGTGATGTAGATCTATGGTGAGGATCATGGGTCAAGATTGGTAAGTTTTGTGTATGATCAACAGTTAGGTTTAGGCTAAATTATAGATGAATGGGTTGTGTTGCGAGTACAAGAGGTGAAAGTGATCATATATACACAGAATCATGTAGTTGATAATTCCATGAATTAATAATTCACACTAAACGGATCAATCAAGTATATCAATAATCATACCTTGTATGAATTGATGGACTTCCTCATGTTTTATTTTTTTTGGGGGGGGGGGGGGGGGGGTTTGATTCTGGCCCTCAATGATGGGACCGTTACATTTCAAGATCTCCTTTCATTGAGGCAAGAAAACTTGGCCAATGAATAATATAAACATAAATACTATTGTTTGGCATTTTGATATGAGTTTTTTTTGAGATAGCATCACAAAGAGTTGCCTGATACTGGAACATATTGAAATTGGTGATCTAGAGGGTGTTGGTGGTAGTAAAGTTGACTATTGTGTACAAGATTTATCATATTGCACTAGGAGCTTAGGCATATGATAGAAAGTTGGTCACGGATGCAACACTATGGGGTATCAATTGTCCTGTATTACCTCCAGTAGCATACCACTTCAAGTGGTAGTACCACAGATTGAGGCAAAATTGTGCATCCCTATGATCACTAATGATGAGAGCCAAAAGGCCATGTCGGTTTTGGGTCCTAAGGCGATATGAGAAATGGTAGAGAGACATTGAGAAGAGAGAGCAACATTATTAGTTGTTGTAAGCAGTGTTCGAGTTGTTGGCATCGCTACAGGTTTCACTGGACAGAGATAGAGATATAACATCGCTATCGCCGATAATTGGAAATGTAAGAAAAAAGGGGAAAACATGGAGAAAATGGTGGGATTTTTCAGTGAAACTTCAGGACATGCATGAATACACATATTTACATATTCAGGAATGAAAAAATTGCAAAAAGAATGCATTACATAATAAGTTTTCATTTAATGAGACCCAAAAAGCATGCGATGCCATAAAAAATCACTTTAATAGCAACCAAAATGAGTTTATATATTACAAATGCAGCTGACATACAGTAATTAAGACATGTAAAAGTAAATGAACTCAAAGATGCCAAATCAAAGATGGATTGGATTATCCAATCAATGTGGTTTTTGCATGATAGAGATGTACGTCACAGATTCACTCCTACCATCTGTTTTGAAAGGCCACAATTGGACAATGTTCTAGCAGTTAGGCAGATCCAAAAATCTAGTGGTAGGCCATACCACTGTTTTTAATGGTGGGCATTTAATCACCACTATTTCCCTTAGTGTGGTCCACCTGAGATGCAGATCTGTCTCATTTTGGACTCATGCCTTAAACTTCTATCAAAATAAATGGACGACATTGATAAAATATTTATCATTATGATGGCCCCACAAAACATCGACCCATCAATCCACGGATACAAACAAGTGGAACACACAATGGGAGACAATGTGAATGGAACATCTACCGTTGAAAATTTCTTAGGGCCACAAAAGTTTTGGATCAAGCTTGTATTTGTGTTTTCCCTTCATCCATGTCTATGCGATCCTATGAACACGTTGGATGAGAAATAAACATCACTGTGGGCCTAATAAATGTTTCGACGGTGGAAGTTATTATTCCAACTGTTTCCAATGGTATGGTCCACTTGATCTTTGGGTATGCTTAAATTTTGGTCTCAACCCCTAAAATAAGATGGAAAAACGGATGGACGACGTGGATAGACTAGATACGTTCACGGTGGGCCTAACAGAGTTTACTCAGTACCAAAGTAACTCAGTACGCAGTCTAATTTCCCCGTAAAAACCGGACACGGGTTTCCTGCGAAACCCTTTCGCATGAAGTTCCTGCGCAAGGATTCTGGGTGGGGCCCACTGAGATGTTTGTTAGAAATCAAACCCGTCCATCCGTTTTTCGACCCCATTTTAACACATGCTACCAAAAATTAGGAGGATCCAAAACTCAAGTGGGCCATAGGAGATGAAACAGTGGGGAAAGGAATGTCTACCGTTGAAACCTTCCTAGGCTCCACCTTGCTATTTATATGCCATCTAAATTGTTTATAAGATCATTTTCACTCAGATAAAGTGAAAACACTAAAAAAATTAGATCGTTACAAAACTTTTATAGCCATATAAATGTTTCAATGGTGGTCACTAAATATCCACTGTTTCCTCTCGTGTGGCCCACTTGAGTTTTGGATCCTCCTCATTTTTGGTCTCACGTCATAAAAAGATCTTCAAAAACGGATAGAGGGGTTGGATTTCTCATAAACATCTAAGTGGGCCCCACACATAATCCTTGCGTAGGAACTTCCTGTGAAAGGGGGAAGCGGATTGCGTACGGAGTAACTCAGTACGTTAAGCGTACTGAGTAAACTCTGTGGGGTCCACCATGATTTACATATTTTATCTACTATGTCTATCCATTTTAATAGATAATTTGATGGCTGGATCCCAAAAATGAAATATAACCAAATCTCAGGTGGACCTCACCACGGGAAACAGTGTGAATTGAAATTCTACCGCTAAAAATTTCTTGGGGCCACAGAAGTTTTGGATCAAGCTGATATTTGTGCTTTCCCTTCATCCATGTCTTTGTGATCTTATGAACAAGTTGGATGACAAATAAACATCACTTTCGGCCCTAGCAAGGTTTCAACGGCGGAAGTCATTATTCCCATTGTTTCCTTTGGTGTGGTCCACTTGAGCTCTGGGTGTACTTATATTTTGGAATCAACCACTAAAATGATCTTTAATAAAGGATGGACGGCGTGGATAACCCACATATTCATAGTAGGCCCAACTGACGGCGTGGATAACCCACATATATTCATAGTAGGCCTAACTGAGTTTTCTCAGTACGATAAAAGCTAATGAAGGGGCATTTTCACACTGGGCTCGAGTGGGGTCGCTTGTGGGATGCAGGGGCATACTCGGGGTGGGTGCAACCCACGGAGGGGGTCTTGTGTTCGAGACTCCTCACTAGGGGTGATTAATGCGCATTTCACACCCGGCTCGAGTGGGGTAGCCCGTGAGATGCAGGGACACACTCGGGGTGGGCGGCCTATGTGATTTGGGGCCCACGAAGGGGGTTCGGCTGGGGTCTTAAAACCCATGAGATGTGGGGCCTGGGCTATGAGATAAAAGGATTAATTCGCCATACTCTAACAGTTCGAGCTTTTAGAGCAAGTGGTTAATTGTCCTACATCAAAAGCGTACTAAGTAACTCAGTACGCAATCCCATTTCGCGAAAGGGTTTCGCAGGAAATCCGCGTCCGTAAAAACCCACCCATCGTGAGGCCGTTTTCGAAATGGAAGAGGGTTTTGGAAGGGAACCCTCAAAACCCTAAATTTCCGAAACAAAATCTCTCCAAATCCCTAATCTTCAGTAGATTCTTCGCCGAAATCATCTTTAGGTTTGAAAATTTTGACGTATTCGAAGAAAAAAAGTGGAAAGTAGAGATTAGATGGCACCTATGGCACACCGATCAATCAATTGGCCCACCATAATTTCCGTTCACCGATCCTCTTCTACGATTGACCCTCCTCTTCTACAGGTATGGAAATCCGCAAGTTTCCCCATTTTTTTCCCCATTTTTTTGCGTATTTACGCAACGCTCTGATGTTATCGGTCCTTTTATCGTTGAAAATGGGTTGCTTGTCACCGATTTCTCGCTGACAACTCGACTTTTCGCAAAAAATCGATAAATTCGCCGAAAAATCAGCGATATTAGGAAGAGAAACGAAAAAAAGGGAGTTTCGGTGTCGCAACTCTAGCGATACCGAAATTATAGGCGATAATTTGATAATATCGGCGATAATTTAAACACTGGTTGTAACTGCAATAGAGGAAAGCATGACAAACATGATACAATGAGCAAAACAAGTTACGCAATCACCATGGAAGAATATGGCATTGCATGATCACAAGCGCACAAAAGGAAGAATGCACATGATTTGGTCAATGCTACACCTAGTGACTTGGAGAATCCATCAAGGCAACTGAAGATGTGTGCTACGACGACAATATAGATTTAGAGAATGATGTTAGTTTCAAACTTGTGGATGCGTTTTTCAAAGCCGGGGGGGGGGGGGGAACTGATGCAGTTGAAGTCCAATCTAAGGGTGGCAATGGGCTAACGGTCTCCCAGCTAGACGAGCTCGGTTCGGATTTAGACTAGGCTTGGACCTATTAGCTTGGCCTGTGGGCTGGGCTTTGACATGGTATGCATGGCTCGATTTTTCGGGCTAGGCTTGGACTCAAGTCATTCTAGCCCGACTTAACCTGACGTGACTTCATATGTGCATGTGTTATGTCCTACAAATATGAATTCAAATCATTGAGTGGGCAATTTTTGCATCTTGATGTAGACCATTGATTTCTTTCATCTTAAGTCTCTATTTCTTTATGAATGTGTGGCCCATCTGATCAACTGATAGATTAAAAACATTCAAGTCGAAAAGAGGGTTTTTCTCAATTTTGGGCTGAGCTGGGTCGGCCTAGGCCTAGGCCCAAACAAAATTTTTGGGCTTGAGCTTGGGCATGCTCTGCTATGCTCATGCTAGGCTTGGGTGGTGCTCAGGCCATGGACCTTAAGTGTCAGCCTGGGCATTGGCCTAGCTTAGCTTGTCCCAGACTTGGCCCATTGCCACCCCTAGTCCAACCTTATATGTGGCAACTATCCACGTGTGGCTATGTACTCATGCGAATGGTATTTTAGCACAAGGTGGCCAAACATAAGAATTTTGGGTCATGCATTTATGTACACATGCCATAATAAAGTCCTATGCATGGTCTTTTATGCATAGTTGTTCCATTTGCCTATTTCCTTTTTTTAGTATCTATTTTAGCAATGTGATACTGTGTGGACTCTCTCTAGTTGTTATTATATGCACACACACACACACACACACACACACACACACACAGAGAGAGAGAGAGAGAGAGAGAGAGAGAGAGAGAGAGAGAGTACTGTGAGGTCAACCTCATGGGAAGAGAGAGAGTACTATGAGGTCAACCTCATGGGAGCTTCCCATGAGGTTGAGCTCTGTGGGCCCCACCATGATGTGTGATGGACATCCACATCATGCATTTGGTAGGTCCCCTCTAGGTTATGGGATGTGCAAAAAATCAGCTGTATCAGGAGCTCAGGCGGACCACATCATCTAAAACCATGGGAAATCATGACTAAAACTTCTAAAAGCACTTGGTGGGCCCCACCTAAGTTTTGAAATGGCCCGAAATTTGGTGTGACCCCTCATCCAAGCGGGACACACACAACAGATGGGCTGGATGTCTAAACCACATCTCATTGGGCCCTATATACAATCAAGAAGGTTTCAATGGGTGGGCATCAATTTTTATTAGAAGGTCCACTAAAGCAAACGTAAGCCGGGAAAAGAACACCACCTAGAGCTAATAAGCAAACAGGAAAAGAAAGAGGCGGAGCTCGCTGTCACTTCATTGGTGGCCCAACTCTTAACATCGAATTTAACCTTCTTAACAACCTTTTCCATAGAAGCATTCCTATTTTGGAAGTAGTTGCCCATTCCTTTTCCCGCTAAATTACCCACATCATTGCCATTATGATTAGCTGCCATAACATCTTGCCATCTTTCCCAGGACCTCCCCTATGCCAAGCTCATAAAAGATCATCCCCTATTTTGGCATTACTTATGTAACATTGAAGATACTAAAAAAAAGCCCAAACCTTCGAGCAAAGGAGTAGTGGATAAAGAGATGATCTTTCGATTTTGCATCACCTATACTCAAGACACTAATATTTGGGAGAATTATAGATGTCTTCTAGAGTTTATCAATCATTAGTGCCCTTTTCCTTCCCACCAACCAAAAAAAGGACACAAATCGTGTTGGGGGGGGGGGGGGGAGGGTGTATATGTTGTTTGTAGAGCTAATATTGGAAGGGATGACAAGAATCAAGTGTCTAATATTCTGTAAAAGAAAGAGAAGCAACTCGAGCTATGCACGTGCTAGAATCCTTTTCCCTGACTGAGGGAGAGGAGCCTGAGGTGGGTCCCCAGGCATCCTGTAGAAGGAACAACTAGAGAAGCAACCCAAGCTATGTTCACATGCTACAACATATAATCATTTTCCCTGACGGAGGGAGAGAGCTTGAGATGGTCCAACAACGACGCTGATTCCTTGGTCTCCTCATTGGTCATATCTCTTCTGCACGGGGGTAGCCACACCACAGAGCTGCCAGAAATGGAGTAGCAACGATCCACTGTGATGTTCCTTTCTATTGCTACAAGTGCGAGTTGACCTCTCAAAGACAAATGCCAACACTTAGGTTAGAAGGGATGACAAGAATCAAGTGTCTGAGGTTGGCCACCAAGCATCTTGTAGAAGGAACAACCGGAGAAGCAACCCGAGCTATGTGCACATGCTACAACATAGAATCCTTTTCCCTGACTGAGGGAGAGAGGAGCTTGAGATGGTCCAACAACGAATCTAATTCCTTGGTCTCCTCATCGGTCATATCTCTTTTGCACGGGGGTAGCCACATCACAGAGCTACTAGAAATGGAGTGGTAACGATCCACTATGATGTTCCTTTTTGTCGCTATAAGGGTAAGGTGACCTCTCAAAGACAAATGCCAACACTTGGTTCTAACTTTAAATCCTTTTTTTTTTTTTTCTTTTTTTTTTTCAATTCTCTCAACAACCTTGTTCTCATAGATGTTTAGCCGGCCTCCCAATACATCGGTAAACCCAGATACCTTGAAGAGAGCAAACCTGCTTTGTTTCCAAACACAGGCGAATTTAGACACCTCATGCAAAGTTGGACCCCCAACAACTCACTTTTTTCCTATATTCATTTGAGCCCCCAAACCAACTCAAATTAAGTCACTATCTTCCGAATATTATCAACCTTCTTTGCATTTGCATCACATAGAAGTAGAGTGTCATACGCATATTGAGGATGGCTTGCTCTAACTCCTGCATCTGCAACCTTGAAGCCAATAATTAAAGCCAATAATTAAACTAACCTCCTCGCCTTTACGAAGCATCTTGCTAAGAGCCTTCACCACAATCACAAAAAGGTATGGGATAGAGGATCACCCTGGCCAACCCTCTCGAGGATTTAAAGAAGTCTTTTGGCGATCCATTGATCAAAACAGAGAAAACAACCCAACCAACACATGCCCTAATTTATCCTCTCCATTTATACCTGCATCCCAATCTGCCCAACATATAATTAAGGAAATCCCTATTCATTTGATCATATGCGATTTCTATATCCAGCTTGCACGCTATCCCACTTTTGCCATATCGATGCCTAGAATCAATGCACTTGTGGGCGATAAGAGCGCTATCCAGAATCTCTCTCCCCACAATAAAGGCTCCTTGATTTTTAGAAATGATATTCGAAAGCACTCCAAGGAATCTCAAGGAAAGGATTTTGTAATGATTTTATTAGGATCCCCAATAAGGCTAATGGGTCTAAATTTTTTTACACACTCCACACCTTCAACCTTTAGGATGATTGCAATGAAAGAGGCTCCAAGATCAAAAGAGAGGTAGCTCCTTTGTAATAAAAGCTAAAATGTCTTTTTTAATCATGTGCCAAATTTTATGGAAAAAGGCCATAGTAAAGTTGTTCAGGCCTGACGCTTTATCCCTACCCAAGGAATTAGTCACCACTAGTGTTTTAAGTATCGATGATATCGGGTGATATATTCCATGATATATCTTGTATCCCACCTGTGCGATACGAAGCACACAAGTAGCGGGATATATCCCACATGTTTGATCTGGTGTGCATTTTCAATCCTTTTTTTTTTTTCCCTATAAATCATGTTAAATCAGTGTCAAATTGTTACAAATCCATGAAAAATCATGGATTAGGAGCTTTGATTTTGAGATTTGGAGGAGAAGGGCCAAGTTGCGCAAAATTGAAAAAAATAAAAAATTCCCAATTTCTCACAAATCGGTTGCAATCTTTGTATCCAAACATAAAATGAAACATATATGTAACCCGATCTAGTGATTCTTCTTTTGCTCTTGAATGTATTGCTTGTGTTTCCATGTCTTCTTACATTTATAAATTATATGAATAGATTTTGAATATACTTACATCAATTCAGTTAGAAAGCGCATAAATTAGGACCCCATACAAAGAAAACCTATTATGTGCACTTGTTTTTTGTAATGTGTTGATTTATAAGTGTGTATTGATGTCTTATTTTAACAATCACTGAAGTTTCATTGAAAAATTCGACCAATTTCCCAATGTTTGCCCATGTTTCCAACAACAACGATACATTACGCGATACAATCGATATATCACATGCGATAACCGATATGTATTCGTATCCCAAGGGTGCGATACATAATGCTATACCGATATTTCGAACATTGGTTGTGTGGCCCGCCTAATCCATGGATTGGCCTGATTATTGGGCCCATGTCTAAACAATAACATGGGAGGGCATGCATGATAGTTGGAGCGGATGTCATTAACACATCACGCACATCACGGTGGGGCCACAGAGGTTGTTTGCACCATAATTGTGGTGAAGACATTTGCACTTGAACATTAACACACAAACACACACATACATACATATATTATATGAGATTCAGTCCATCCAGTTGGACAAAATCTTTCATCCTATGTTCATTCATCACAAGGCTTCATAAATGGGTGTAGACTAAAAATAACAATGGTCAGATGATCTTAACCATGCAAAATTATTGTGCAAAAATCATCGACCAGATTTATATGATTTTCTTACACATTTTAAAAAGGTTAGGATTGTCCGACAATGTGTTTTGTTCTATGACCTATTCATGGTTGTAATGAATGAGCAGTTAGGTCCCATCCTTGTGCATTTGTCTCATGTGTGTGTGTGCGCACACGCGCGTGCATGTGCAAGTGCACATGTTTCTGGGTTGTGTGCCTTTACATGCATTTGTGCACGTCTGCCTCTGTATCTATTCATGCATGCTTGTGCGCGCATGTGGCTGCATGTGCATACATGCCTTCTGTGTGCATATGTTTGTGTCTGGGTGTGTGCATGCGCACGCGTGCACACTTGTGTGCGTGCTTCTTTTGGAGGTTAGATGATGGAAGTTTGTTTTCTTAATAGCATTGACCAGGAGTTGACTTGGAATTGCAGATGTTTCGAATTAAAGATCCCAAAGTCAGCCTAGATTTCTACTCCCGTGTATTGGGCATGAAGTAAGTTGCTTTGTAATTTTCTTCTCAAATTTCTGAAGAAATATTCTGATTTATCAAATAATTTCACAATGTTTTTAATTTTTTGTTGTGGAGAAGTCTGGTACTATTGCCTTTATTATGCAGATACTTCCTGGGAAAAGATAAAGCTACGAATTACATATTCTAGCAAAACTGTCTTAGTCTCTACAGCTCCTTGCATGGGTTTTTCATATCTTGTTGACCTGTATATAAAAGCATCTCGTGTCCTGCTTCTTAAAAGCTGCTGGGTTGTATTGGTTACTATTGTAGGCATGTCCATATCGTCATGTGTCGGGTATCACATGGTGTTCCTTATAAATTAAAACACATACTTATACATAAATATCTTTTACCGAAGCTGAAAAGAGGGGAAGAACTGAGAAGCTTTACCTCGTTTAGCCTCTTGTTTATGCATTTAATGGTTTTTTTTTTTTAGTACAATTTCCTGTGTTTATTTACATACTTTTTGCCAGGTAATTTTTTTCTATATTTAGCTGGAAGAACTGAATATGGCATGTGTTGAGAAATGAGGTTAGAAGGACTTTCTTGTAATACTAATACTAATAAGGTCTTCTTTGTACTATGAGTATTAGTAGGGTGTTATTTGTAATTCTTCCAAAGTTGCTTATATATATATAATAAGGGGCTGATGCACCAAGGGTTAAACTCTCTAAAACTTCTCTTTTTTGTTCTCCTTCTTTTCTTCCTCTTTTCATCTCTCCTTCTCTTTCATCTCTTGCTAGTTCTCTTCCTTTCATTTCTTCTTGGTATCAAGGCGCCAAGAAAGCACCTGTGTTCTTTTTTCGTTGATTGGTGGTTTCTTGGGTGGTTTAGAGGCTACATCCAATGTATCATTTTGGAGAATATAAGGAGTTGTTTTCTGTGGGAAGATGTTGACTACTAGTGGTTTAGAGGCTACATCCAATGTTTCTGGGGCCATAAGTTGTATATCAACACCATAAGTGTTTATGGTGACAATCCTAGTGTGTAGATCACAACTATGAAGTTGGATGGTACTTATTTCCTTGAATGGTCTTAATCTGCTACGATATATATCAGCAGGCTAGGGAAACTAGGGTATTTGAATGGCCAAGTTAAGGAACTAGCTAGTGATGATTTTTCGTATGATAAGTGGGAGCAAGAGAACTTGATGATGATGTCTTGGCTACTTAACTCTATGCAACCTCATAGTAGTAGAGGATTCTTGTTCTTGCGAACAACCAAAGAAGTCTGGGATAAAGTTACCAGAACTTATTCCCAATAGTAGAATATTACTTGTATTTATCGGTTACGCTAGGAGAGTACTACTGTTCATCAGGTGGATGAGAGTTTGGTTACTTGTTATTCCACTCTTCATAGTCTATAGGAAAAGTTGAATCATTATAAGTTATTACAATGGGATACTAATGATGATAGGGTGAGACGTAAAAAGCAGGTCGAATAGAATTTTTGATTTCTTAGCTGGTTTAAACTTGGAGTATGAGTTGTCCCGGATGCATATTTTAGGGAGAGATGAGCTTCTGTTGTTGGACCAAGTTTATTCCCTAGTTTAGAGTGAGGAAAGCCGGAAGGAAGCCATGAAACCCATTTCATCCAACAACAATCATTTAGCTCTTGTAGTCTCTTCTGGTTTCTCTAAGGGTAGAAAAGGATCTAATCGGAAGACAGAGAGCCTGATGAGAAGGATAAGTTGAGATGCAACCATTGTGGGAAAATTCGTCATCGATGGGAAACTTGTTGGGATTTCCATGGTAGAACAACGAAGTTCAACCGTCTTGGACAACCTCTTTGACAATGAGAAGGATATGTTTAGATTCTGCCTCTGCTCCTTCCGTAGGTATTACCTCTTCCTCCACATTTGCCCCTTTCTTTGGGAAGTCCTCATCAGCCTTCGTTTATCTATTAGGGATTTGGAATACTTTTGAAGTATATTTCCCCAACTAGAAGGTCCATCTGCTTCTACTTTATTTGCACAGTCAGGTATACATGCATCTGCTAACCTTGTCTGTCATTCCGCATCCAACCTTGCCTGGATCATTGATTCATGTGTGTTTGATTACACGATAGGTTCTGTCATCTAGTTTTTTACTCATATAGTCTCTAATCTGGAAGAGATAAATTAAGAATTGCTAATGGATCCCCATCTTCCATATCTGGCAAGGCTGATATGAAACTTAATGATCACTTGTCTATATCCTTGTTCTTCATGTTCCCAAATTTATCCACAAATTTATTGTTTTTACTAGTTTCACAAAAAAAATTGAACTGCTGTGTAACTTTCTTTCCTACCCACTGTATTTTCCAGGACTTGGTGATGGGGAAAATGATTGGGAGTGGTCGTGAAGTGAATAGTCTCTACCTTTTGGATATTGGTGGTTCTCCTTCTGCCTTACAATCAAGTAGTAGTCTTTGTAGAGATAATAATATTGCCCAGGTTAAACTGTGGCACAACCATTTAGGATATTTATCTTTTCAGTAACGAAGTTGTTATTTTCAGACTAGTTTAAGTTGGTTGTGAGTTATAATATATAGTCTGAAGTTTTTGAGTTATCCAAACATTGTTGATCAACTTTCTCCCCAAGTTAAAATAAAAGTTTGGTTCCATTTCATATTTGTCATTTTGATGTGTGAGGACCTACCCCTATCGTATCCATGGATTGCTATTTTATTTTTTATTTTTTTTAAAGCAACAAACTGAAAACTGCATTAATAAGAAATGAAAGGGAAAACAAAAGAAAAAGAAAAGAAAGAACAACAAAAGAGCAGGGAAGCAAATCTGCTGAGATAGCAGATGTCCCCTAGCTACCTAAAAAACTAAAATCATAATTTATCAGGTCCATAACATTAATAGCCCATTCAATCACCATCTTTTTCGCCCTAGAACCCACAGACTTAACGGTGGAAGACTTATCATTGAAGCATCTCTCGTTCCTTTCTTCCCAAACAGCCCACTAAATGGCAAGGATGGCCATGCACCAAATGACGGATTTGATCTTCCCAAGCTTGAGGCCATTCCAAGAGGAGAGGAGCTTGGCGGCAGACTCAGGAGCACACCAAGATACCGAAAAACTCTGACAGAAGTCAGTCCAAATTGGAGAAAAGAAAGAGCAATGAACCAGCAGATGGTTCACAGATTCAGCCTCCCGCATACAACACAAACAAATATTAACGATCTGCATGCCTCTCTTAGCTAGGTTGTCTACCGTAAGGATTCTATTGCGACCCGCGAGCCATCCGAAGCAAATGAATTTAGGAGGAACCGGGTATTTCCATATGAAGGGATTAACATCACGAGGAAGATGTGCCGCAGGATATATGAGTGAATACAGGGACTTAACGGAGAAGGAACCCGATTTGTCCAAAAACCACCCGAGACTGTTGGGCTGAGAAGTGAGGGGCATAGTCTTAGAAATGCAGTCCTGAAGCTCATAAATTCCTTTGCTTCTCCATCATTCAGATTCCTGATGCATCTAATATCCCAGACAGTTTGCACATACGAGAGGGAATAGCATCTGTTGATGAAAATATCTTTGTTGAGAGAAAGCCAGTAGATCTGAGGGAATTGGAATTTGAGCAGCTTTTCCCCCACCCAAAGGTCTTCCCAAAACCGGATAGAGGACCCATTACCGAGGACATAGCTGCAGTTCTCAACCACCGGATTTTTAGCAGAAAGGACTCCTCTCCATACATGCAATGCCTTATAATACGAAGAATCTTTCGGCCACCATCCACCATGGGACGAGCCATACTTCCCTTTAACAATCGAGACTCATAACGCGTCCTTATCAGTAGCAAATCTCCAAGCCCATTTCCCAAGCAATGCGGAATTCATAACTTTCAAGTTTTTAACGTTCGCACCTCCCTCCCTGAACATTTTGCTCACTTCATTCCACTCCAACAAATGAATCTTTCTCTGATTTCCCTTCCCAAACCAAAGAAAATCCCTTCTGATTTTATCAATCGCCTTTAGAACCGTACCTGGACATCTGAACAGCGACATAAAATAGAGGGGGAGGCTAGTAAGAGCTGATTTAATCAGAGTCAACCGACCGCCCATAGATAAATAGCTGCATTTCCAGGACGCCAGGCACTTATGAAACTTGCTGATAACCCTGTCCCACATGGACTTCGGCGGAGAACCTATAGATAGGGGAAGACGAACAAAAGACGTCGGAAACGAATCAACTTAACACTCGAGCGTAGCTGTGAAGGATTGAATCGTTGGAGGGGGCACATTTATTCCAAGTATCTTCGATTTGCTCATGTTGATCCTGAGGCTAGAGACCGCTTCAAAACAGGGCAAGGCGATGAGGAGGTTCTTGATGCATTCTGACGATGCCTCAGAGAAGATAAGGGTATCATCAGTGAACTGAATATGAGTAAGGGGAACCGCTAACCCAGGCATCGCGATGCCACGAAGATGGATTGCTATTGGTACTTCATTTATTTTGTGGATGATTTCTCTTGCCGGACCTGGTTGTATCTTATAAAGACTCGTGATGAAGTACCACATATCATTAAAAAAAAATCATAAGATGGTACTCACACGGTTCAATGAAGTATTGATATTTTATTAAAAAATATTTCAGTTAGATAATGCTTGAGAATACTTCAAAGGTGAATTACGGGGCTACTAGAAGCATATGGGATGATATATCAAAGGTCTTGTTTGTACACTCTTTAGTAGAATGGAAGAATCGTCATCTAGTTGAAGTTACATGGAATCTCTTGACAGGGATGCACATTCCAAAACATTTTTAGGTTGATTTGGTGCTTACTGTTGCACATCTTATAAATTGTATGCCATCCAGGGCATTGAAGTTAAAGTCCCCACATCAGGTCCTTTGTCAAGATCACCCTTCTTTCATTGTTCCACCTCGTGTCTTTGGGTGTGTGTCTTTGGTTCATATCTTGGGTATGAATTGGACCAAGTTAGATCCAAAATCCATTCGGGGTGTATTTCTGAGGCATCCCTCCACAAAAAAGGGACACAAGTGTTTTCATTGGGAGCTTAGTGAGTTGGAAGAGAGGAATCCTTCTACAGTTTATCCCCTTCCCATTCCGTTCCTTGCAGTCCATCGACTTCTGTCCTGGTTAATCTAGGGCAACTTACTAATACTATGTAGCCCAACACTCACATGTGAAGGAACTATGAGTCTACATAAGATGCTAAAAAGGGGTAATGACTGATATGCATCACCAAGGTGTTTTGTAATGGTAACAGTGGCCGTAATGGCCACCACCGTTACCTTTACGATACAGGTCGTAATGGCTGTTACAGCCCCCGTAACGGCCGTTATGCTCTCTTTGTTTGTTGAAAGAAAAATACTGAGAAACCTATAGTTGCCTCGTAATGTTGATTAAAAAGTATGGAAAACCTATATCTGCCCCATAACAGACAATTACGGGGCTGTTATGGACCTTATAGGGGACGTAATGTGTCGTTAACAGCAATTACGACTCATTTTTTCCATAACGGCTGTTACGGCCGTTACGACCCCGTAATGTGTAATGGTTGTCACCGTTACCTTTACATAACGACTTTTACGGCCCCGTAACGGCCTTCACGACACACCATGGCATCCACTTATTAATTCTGATTTCTTAGAGCTAGGTAATCCTTCTCTTTTTTCTATGTTTCTTCTTCCTCTGAGGATAGTGCTCCTATTGCCTTACGCAAAGGGTAGAGTTAGTGTACCTTGCATCCTTGATCGAAGTTCGTTCATCTGTAGCCATTTTTCGGAGTATCCTGATATTATCCGTATCTCCAGCTTGTCGATACCAATAGCAATAGTAGTATCATAAAATCAATATTGCTAAGTATCGCCAATGTATCGATATCACCAATGTATCACAAATATTTTTTATTATGTAAATTCTAGGTGTCGCTTCTATCGCCAATGTATCGTTGATATTTTCGATTGTGTAAATTCCATGTGTTGCTTATATCGGCAATGTATCAAAGATATTTTGATAATATCACTAATGTATCGATATCGCCAAAAATACGTTTATTAAAAAAAATTCCATTTCAAAATTTTTTATGGGTGCATGGTTGTGTGATGAAATGCATGTTTGGATGTGTGTATATGCATGGATGAATGGATGGATATGTGTGTGCGCGCTTGCGTGTGTGTGTGCATGGATGGATGGATGGATGGATCATGCATGTTTCTATGTATGTGCATGCATGGATGGATGGTTGACTAGATGGATGGATCCACCGTTTTCCTCATGTTTCCCAAATGTTTCCTTGAGTCAACAATACATGCTTTTAAGCCCAATTAAAGGGAAACTTATTATTTGATTCTTAAATATGCAAATATGATTTTTTTTTTTGTTGCTATTATTTGATTTTTAAATATGCAAATATGCGTTTTAGCATCTCTTGAAGTATCATTGAAAAATTCCATCATTTTCCACGTGTTTCACTAATTCAACATCCATTAAAGAGAAACTTATTATGTATGCATCTTTTTGCAATTATTTGATTCCAAATATGTGTCTTTTAACATCTCTTGAAGTTTCATTGAGAAATCCCTCCATTTCCTCGTGTTTCCCTCGGTCAACAATACATTTCCGCATATTAGCGGTGATATCAATACATATTTTCATATCTCCAACCAATGATACATGTAACAATACTGATACTACAAATATTGTATGTAGCTTTGTTTCCTTCCTTTTATTTTTTCTTGTCTTTGGTTTTTGCTGTTTCTTTGCCTTCTAAATTCCAAGAGGCAGTCTCCGATCCAAAGTGGAGCGAGGCTATGATGGAAGAGATGAGGGCATTAATAAAGAATGGCACGTGGGGATTGGTAGATTTACTCAAAGGAAAGGAGTCAATGGGTCACAAATGGGTCACAAATGGGTCTTCATAGTAAAACATAAGGCAAATGGGTCTGTTGAAAGGTATAAAGCCAGGCTTGTTGCTAAGGGGTACACTTAGACATATGGTATTGACTGCAACGAAATGTTTGCACCCATAGCCAAGATGAACTCCCTACGGGTTTTGCTATCTCTTGCAACAAATTTTTCTTGGCTACTATATCAGCTAGATGTGAAGTATGCATTTCCCCATGGAGACTTGAAGGAGGAAGTGTATATGTTTCCTTCACCTAGTTTCAGGTTCCCCAACAGTGAAGTAAAGGTCTGTCTGTAGAAGAAGTCTATTTATGGACTTAAACGATCTCCTCGGGCTTGGTTTGAAAAGTTTAGTAAGGTAATGAAGAAGAGAAGGTATTCTCAGAATCATGTCGGCCATATTCTTTCTGTGAGGCGACACGCTTAGTCGATTAAAGTTTTGATTGCTTATGTGGATGATATTTCAGTGACAAGAAATGATTTCTCGGAGATTAAAAAATTAACATTTTTTTTTTTTTTTGGCAAAAGAATTTGAGATTTAGGATCTAGGACTTTTGAAATATTTTTTAGGTGTAGAGGTTGCTTGATCAAAGAAATGTATCGTTATATCTTAGAGAAAGTATACCTTAGACTTGTTAAAGGAGACTGGTAAGCTTTAGTATCCTGACTAACAGACTCTCATATTGATCCTAATCATAAGCTGAGCTGAAGTGAGGGGGAGTTGTTACCAAATAAAGAGATGTATCAGAGGTTGGTTGGTCGACTGCTCTATCTTTCTCTCGCCCGACCTGATATAACACATGCAGTAAGTGTGGTGAGTTAGTTTATATAGATGATATTTTTTTTAGGGATAGAGGTTGCTAGATCAAAGAAATGTATCGTTATATCTTAGAGAAAGTATACCTTAGATTTATTAAAGGAGACTAGTAAGCTTTAGTCTCCTGACTAACAGACGCTCATATTGATCCTAATCATAAGTTGAGCCGAAGTGAGGGGGAGTTGTTACCAAATAAAGAGATGTATCAGAGGTTGGTCGGTCGACTGCTCTTTTTCTCACCCGACCTGATATAGTATATGCTGTAAGTGTGGTGAGTTAGTTTATGTATATGATATTTTTTAGGTATAGAGGTTGCTAGATCAAAGAAATGTATCATTATATCTTAGAGAAAGTATACCTTAGACTTATTAAAGGAAACTAGTAAGCTTTAGTTTCCTAACCAACAAATGCTCATATTGATCCTAATCATAAGCTGAGCTGAAGTGAGGGGGAGTTGTTACCAAATAAAGAGATGTATCAGAGGTTGGTTGGTCGACTACTCTATCTTTCTCTCACCCGACCTGATATAGCATATGCAGAGAGTGTGGTGAGTTAGTTTATGTAGACTCCACAGGTTCCTTAGTTGGAGGCGGTGGACAATCTTGAGATATTTGAAGACATCACCTGGAAAGGATCTTTTGTTTGCAGATCATGGTCATCTATGCATAGAGGCTACACGGATGCAGATTGGGTTGGTGGTGTAGATGACAGAAAGTTGATTACAGGATATTGTACTTTTGTGGGATGAGAAGCAAGAAAGAAAATTGACTAAGCCTGGCGCTAAAATAGAGTACAAGGCTATGGCACATGGTGTAACAAAGTTAATATGGTTGAAACATAATTTGGGAATCAAGGCAGATGCTCCCATGAGGTTGTTTTGTAATAACAAGGCAACCATCAGTATGACACAATCTAGTTCACCATGATCAAACCAAGCTTATTGAAGTTGACGTGCACTTCAGTCGTGAGCAAGTTATCTCTTAAGATTTTTGTTTATCATTTGTAATAACTGAGAATCAGCTTCCTGACATTCTCACTAAGGGAGTTATTAAGACAAAATTAGAATCAGTTCTTAGCAAGTCGAGCATTGGGGGGGTGGGGGGTGTTGAGAAATGAGGTTACAGGTGCTTTCTTGTAATACTGGTACTAATAAGGTTTTTGTAATATGAGTACTAGTAGGGTGTTATTTGTAATTTTTCCAAAGTTGCTTACATAAATAATAATAAGGGTGCTGCCACACAAAGGGTTTTTCTCTCCAAAACTTTTTATTTTTTTCCTCCTTTTCTTCCTCTTTTCTTCTCTCCTCTTTCATCCCTCTTGCTAGTTCTCTTTTATTTCTTCTCATACATTAAAAAAAATATATATATTTGGAATAAAATTGGCTGTAGTGTTGATACCAAGTACTAGGATGGATACCTCTTGTAAAGGCCTTGTGTTTTTATATATATATATATATATATATATATATATATATATATATATATATATATATATATATATATATATATATATAAATTTTCCATGTTATATCTTGCTGGCATAATTTACTTTCTTGTTCAGAAAACATGCCACTAATGCTAATTTCTATCTCCTACCAAAATGCCACTAACGTTTGGAGTTTCGAAGTACTTTTTTTTGAGGATTAATAATACTTAAGAAATAAAAAAAAGAGAAACACCAAAACTGGTAAATGATAGAAGTAATTGTAACTAGTTCAGAGATACCCATTTCCAGTATGTTGTTTATCTCTCTATTTGAACTCCTTGTGTGGCATGTTTACTGCTGCTACTTTTGCAATTTATGTATTGAATTATCATTCATTCGATAGGCAGATTGCATCGTTTTTACCCTCTTATGATCTAATAAACAAAATTCAATGATTATTGCATCCAACCAATTGCACAGAACAACATGACAGAAGTATTCACATTTTGGGAAAAATATGTTAGTAGATAAATAAGACAATAAAGAGCCTGATGTGGCAAATGAAAGAAGGATAACAATATTAAAGCTCTGCATTATAAGTGGGGTTACTGCCAGTTATTACACTTATCTTCAATTCTTTACCACTATAGAGTATCTCATAGGTTATAAACCCTTGCATGAAGTCATTCGGAATTTTCTTTTTCCTAATTACTCTCTGCTGGATGCGCACTGATGCTACTGATAATAATCAACATGGACTTTCAATTACTGGGGGCAGGCTTTCATGGTACAAGGGGGCCAGGTTCCATTTCTGAAACCATAATCCTGAAACCTGGAAATGGATATCATGTCCAGTCCATGCACGGTATATGGCAGTTGCAACCTTTCCGCATCAAATTCATTGTAATTCCTATCTGTGCTTGCTATTATTTGCCTGTACCCTGAGACTGTCATCGTAATTTTTATTTATCAAGCTTTATCATGAAGTTTATTACTGGTTTTTCATAAGGGTAGAATGTTCCAGTTTACTGGGTACAGATTTGGCGTCTCCGTCAGCTATACCACCGTACATTATCGTTCAAATGTTTTGAACCTGACAGCTACTTATCTGAACTAGATGCAACTTTATTTATGCATTTATGTTCTAAAAAACATAATAATTAATAGCTGATACAAAGAACATTGTTAATTATCTCCAAATACATCAGGTTCCTTAAGAGGTTGGACTTCCCGGAAATGAAGTTCAGCTTGTACTTCATGGGGTATGAGGTATAGTCAATACCAACACTTCTGTGATATCTTGAATAATGCTTTATAATTTGCAAAGTGGATGAAATCTCATGTCTATGATCTATACTCTACATTTGATTGATATGAATTATGTTGCCTTTAGAATCCAATATCAGCTCCAACTGATCCAGTTCAGCGCACAGTCTGGACCTTCAGTCAGAAGGCAACAATTGAGCTTACACAGTAAGGAGGTTTCTCAGTAGTGCTGTCCTTACATCTGAATCTGAAGTATATTGTTTAGGGGCCATTTGGGGCAACAAACTCAGGAATTCCTATTATTTTGGTTCTGGAAACATGAAGGCATGCCAGTCAATCACTCTCCAATTCAGTTGTTAATACGCAAAACGCTGAAATTTCTTAAAATTGATGAAACTCCCTTATTTCTTTTCCATTCGGGTTTGCATGAGGGACATTGCTAAATGAGAACCCAATTCCTCAGCTTTCATCTGGTAGGCCAACATGTCTTTGGATGTGAAGAAAACAGTTTGAAATTGGTTTTCCTGCCAAAAGGCCCCTGAGTTGCTGATTGATTTTTATATCTGATTTAGCTTTGATATAGCTTTCAATCTTAGAAAAATTTTATTCTTTTTTATTGCTTTCAGTAATTGGGGAACAGAAAGTGATCCTGACTTCAAAGGCTACCACAATGGAAACTCAGAACCTCGTGGCTTTGGTATGAGCCTCCCTCCAAGGATTATCTAGAAAATTCGTATTTCAACTTTCACACTTTTGAAAGCATTGGACTTTGTTCAGAACACTGAATTTGGTTAGTAGAGTTTCATTTGTACTCAAGTGAGGATGGTGAGGTAGGTGACTGGATCCATGTAAAGAATACAAAGGTGGGTACACACACACACACACACACGAACTTCACAAATATCTTCATCCCCTGGGAGAGTCATTTAGGTGAAGTAGGTATACACCTTTGTGAGATTCTGGTGCGAGGATGAAGCTCAGAAATCCATTCAGGTCATGAATGGAGCTAAAAAAGGCAGGACACTATGTTTGTGAACCAAACTATCACTCTGGCCATGGTTGCAGAACCTTTGTTTCTGCCTGCATTATGTTCAGGGAATCGGCAACCATGAAGTGCAAGGTTGTATTTGTTTAAGGATGGCTCTTGTCATGAGGCTCTGTGAGACCCCTACACTCACTGTGATCCTACAGAGACAGCAACATTCTTATTGGTGGTGCATGTTCACGATTTGGTTGTCCAGAGTAGACCAAAGAGAATTGCAAAATGGTATATCTGTTGGTTGCAGGTAGAGCTATACACGAGTAGACTAAGGCTCAAGTACTCGCTCGACTTGACTCGGAATACTCGACTCGTGTGATTTTGAGCCGAGTATGAGCTGGTTTATAAGGCTCGTTTAGAAAACAAGTAGAGTACGAGTTGAGAAGTACTCGATTCGTTACTCGACTCGGTACTCGACTCGTGTACCCAGTATATATACCTCGCTTATAAAAAAAAAACCCTACTTGTCTGGGTCGTTTTCAAACAGCGCCCGTTCAAAAATGAAAACCCCCTTCCCTCCCTCCCTCCCCCTCTCTCTCTCTCTCTCTCTCTCTCTCTCTCTCTCTCTCTCTCTCTCTCTCTCTCTCTCTCTCTCCCAGCAATCGGTTGGCCGTCCCTCTTCTTCCCTCTCTCTCTCACTCCTCCCCTGTCCCCTGTTCGGCCGTCCCTCTTCTTCCCTCTCTCTCTCTCTCTCTCTCGTCCCTGTGGCCTGTTCGGTGCCTTGCACCGCTGCACGCAAAGGGTGGAGATACTCGTCCGTCGTCCCTGCCCTGCATGCTCGTCCGGTGCCACAAAGGGTCCCTGCCAGCCACTCGTCCGTCGTACCTGCACTGCATGCTCGTCCCTGCCCTACTTGTCCGCAAAGAGTATGAGTCTCTAATCCCTTTCCATACTTTCTTTTTCATTTTATTATTGTATGCCTAATGTGATTCAAATCTGCCCGATTTTTTGCCATGAGAAGGGCCCACAATCTGTCCATTTTGGACAACAAGGATGGCCTTAAATCTGTCCAATTTTTGCTCGTACTCGAACTCACCTCGAAAACTCGGACTCGACTCAACTCGTTTATTACTCGTACTCGGCTCGTACTTGGGCGAGTAGAGTACGAGCAGGTAGTCCATGCTCGTTGGCCGAGTAGAGCCGAGTACGAGCAGCACTCGGACGTTAAGAGTCGAGTACGAGTAGGGCGATACTTGACTCGACTCGGCTCGTGTACAGCTCTAGTTGCAGGTAATTGGAACTATGGTGGATTTTGTAGGAGGGCTGAGTTTGATTCCCTTCAACAATGCGAGAATCTCTGCTGGTAGGCTATCCCCTGATTTATTTATTCTTTCATTTATGTTTAAGGAGATAGCATCTTTGTCATGGATTTCCTCACAGTGGATCTTTGTCAATATCAAAGATGGAATCATGGAGCTCTATAGATATTTCCCAAACAGAGATACCTGTATAAATATAATGACATTCCTGTCCATACTTGGATGGAAATCGGTACTTATTGAGATGGTGTCTTGATTTGGTATGGTCCTCGACATTGATCCCCCTGCTACTGATAAAAAAATTCTTGCTATTTGCTAGAGTGGAAGTTCTGTTGGACATTGCAGCTAATGCGGGGCAGCTGATGGAATGTTGCATTCTATCATCTGGTCTTCTATTATCCCCCCTATCTAATCTGGCCAGTTAATCTGATTCCTTGTGTGGAAAGTGGTTTCCAGGTGGTTCTAAAGCCAATAGTAGTCATCTAGTGAGAAGCGCCTGCTCTCCAATCAGACAATTACCTTTCAGTTTCTCTGTCCAGTGAGGGAAAGATATGAGAGCAGACATGGCATGTTGAGTGGTACACATGTTCACTGGCTGGTCACACATGCTTGTCTGAGATGCTTAATACTCAGTCAGGAAGAGTTGCTTTGGTGCAGCAAGGTTGTAACCTATCAGAAGCTATAGTGAGCCCTGGCGAGGCACCTGTCACTCAGATATCAGTAGTTATTAATCGGCCGAAGGATCCGACAGTCAAGGTCTCGAAGTTAAATTTGGCCCTGTCAATTGATATGCCTTCTCATGCCAGTTGCTAGTCTAATAGGTTAAGGGAAAGTTCCTAATGGTCTAGAGAGACACACATGCTAGATTATTTGGTGGAAGGTTATGACCTTGAGGCAACCTACCAGTATAACCAATGACCTTTTGAATAGTGATTATTATCCCCATAATTTCTCAAGTCGGATGATAGCACTGGATGGTTGCTGACATCGGAGTAGGCGGTATCTTTTTGGATGGAGAAGTAGCATCTTTTTCTCGATGGTTGGAAGTGTCTGGATTCAGACAGGGAATCTATCAGCCAGCAGGGAGATCTTAGCATAGTTGTGAATGGTGAAAGCCTCCAAGTTCCAGTTCTGTTGGTACCATTTCCATGCATGCCTCTTCCGTTGCCTTTTCAGTAGTGTCTGGATGTTCGTCTTCAGGCGGATTCTTTTTCTGTGGAGTCATATGAATCTGGGAGATCCTTTGCATATTTTAACTCTGATATTAACAAGCATTTGCCAATTGGCATTAATAGAACCGTGCCCTTCCCCTTGGACACAGTGGGTAGATGAAGAGGAGGTGAATGTGGCTTTGATTGATGAAGGTGGCACCTAGTAGTCAACAATGAGATTATGGCTTCCGATGTTTCTTCATGGGTTCAAAGAATACTTGAAAAGGTTACAAAGATGAATAGGGTAAACTTCGAAGGCAAAGAAGAGGATCTCATGTTATGCTCGAGTCTATTGAGTAAAAGGAGAATATCATCCAGGAATCCATTACGGGAAAGGAACTGTTATAGAAAGGGACTTGGGAGCTTCAAAATCTTATTTTGAATATCAACTATGATGGTAGAAACTAGAAAAGGGAATTAAAAGTGCCGATACGGAAGAGTTGATAGATTTCATCAATAGGCAGGAGTTGATAGATCCTCCCCTATAGTGAGCCAAACATACCTAGTCGAATAATTAGGACAATCCATCAATTGGCTGCCTTGATTCTTGATCAATACTTGATGGTAAGAAGCCTTCCTTGAAGTGAAAAAAAGCTCTTCCAAACCTGCATCGGACCACAAACCTATATGCCTCTCTTCTGTGCTGGAGTTCTAGGACCCCTAGGCTATTCCGATTTAAAAGTATGTGGTTAGAGCACCTAGATTTTCCTTCTCTAGCTAAGCAGTGTTGGTCCCTTGCGGTGGAGGGCAGAGCATGGAATTGATTTTGGTCGAGGCTAAAATCCGTAGAAAAGGGTTTTAACAAGGATTCTTTTGATAACATCATTGTAGTTAAAGAGAAATTAATGTTGGATCTTTCTGAGCTTGATTGACGAGAGGAATGCCCCCCATCTCCTAAAGACAACTGGAAAGCTAAGTTGGCCAATGTCATAGACTCATAGAGCATACCTTAAGGAAGGCAGAAATTAGCAGGAGGCAAAAATCTCAGGTGGATTGGATCAAAGAGTAAGGAGAATGCAAGTTGTGTATTTGTATTGTGCGTTTGCATTTTGTTCCTTTTTTGGGTGTGTGCATGTGTATAGTATCACGTGCTCCTGTGGAGTAAGTGTTTCTCTAGCAATATAATAAGGTGTGTTAGGTTTCTCTTCCTAATCCATCCAAACCAACTTGTTATCAGAGCAAGGTTATTGTGAGTAGATCGACGCTGCCAGAAACTGCTGATTTCAGCAACCATACGATTGGCGTCAACACTGTACATTCTGTACGACTCATTTTTCAATGGGAAGAACATGTTTTGAAGCAAGTTGATTTTATAATATTTATAGTGATTCTTGCAGAATTTTTGAGGTATGTTTGGACTGTTTTTGACATTTGACATAAAATCCCAAAATCTTTAAGTTTCGATGATTCCTATCAAATCGGGGGATGTTTCTTTGATTTCTCTCCATACTTAGGGTCAGATTCTTTGCCCCTGATGCTCCATGGGGTCCTTATCTCTGGATGGGAAGATTTGAAAGAGCAGTGAGCTAAATAGAGGTCCGGTTGTACTGTTTTTGGGGTTTCAGGCCTGCCTGTGACTATACACTAAAACTCATGGTGTATGTCTATGGAGTTGATCTAGTGTAGTGGGTGTCTTCCATGTCTGATTCAGTCCTCATTGTGAGTGTGGCTACTGTATTTCACTTCTAAAGTTGCTTTTGGAACCTCAGCGCCCCTGAAACTCAGTTTGGTACAAATCTGAGAGTGTTGCGCTGTGTATACTCTCTTGTAGCTGTTGTGGTCCTGTTTTGTGTTGCTAGACTCCAATGGAGGACAAAACTTCTTCCGTATCCGGAGTCAGATAAGCAGAATCACACCCTTTATTAATTACTACGTTGAAGTTGAATGCTGTAAGTGGTAACCAGTGTTTCAAATAGCGCCCGTAGCGTACGCTACGTAGCATAGCGTGGCCGTAGCGCTACGTAGCGTCCCAAATAGCGTAAATCCCCTGTAGCGCACGCTATAGGGGTCGTACGCTACAGCTACGTAGTGCGTAGCGTCTGTAGCGTAAACTATAATGTATTTTTTTACTAGTTTAGTTTTTTATTATTTTTTCACATTTTCTTTGTTTCTAATGTTGAGAAATGTGACACTTGTATTGTACTTGATACTTTTAACCTATGGGATTTTTATTTCTTTTCATAATTGTGACTTGTGGTTTCAATTAAACATTATTAATTAAAGTGGTTTTCTTAGAAAGTTGTTAATGTGATAATTACTTGATTTGGCTTATATATGTGGATTGGCTTTTAATAAATGATAACTAATAACTTTTTTTAACATGCTTATAATTGATAAAATGAATCATCTTTTAGGCATTTTTATATTTTTTCCCTTTTTTTCACTATTTATTATATTTGTCATATTTTTAAATTTAAAAATAGAAGTATCGTGTAGCTTACGCTACACGCTACGTATTTACGCTACGTGCTATAAAGGGTTGAGCGCTACGCATCACGCTACCGCTATTTAAAACACTGGTGGTAACAACTACTTGTAGTGGGCTCAATCAGTGAAATTGTTTCTAGGAGGAAGAGATAGACTTTCTTACATACTAGATGAAGGCCCTGATTCTTAAAATGGCAATTTCAAGACTTGGACCGAGGAAAACTACCAAGTTATGGCGTGGCTACTTAATAGTATGAAACCTACCGTGAGTAATTCAGTTATGTTTCTAACGTCTATCAAAAGGATGTGAGTCACCCTTCATGAGATGTATTCAGAGGCTTAGAACATATCCAAAAATTTCCAGCTGAGCTCAGATATTCGGAAATTCCAACAAGATTTAAGATCCCCGAAGGAGTATTTTTTAGCTTGTTGAGGTATGTGGGATGAGTTGGATCTTTATCATCCGCTTCCTTTCCACTGTACTGTGGATTATGAACATGCGTGGAAGCAGCGTGAAGAATACGAGAATCATGCAATTTCTCTCTGGCCTCAATTATTAGTATTATAGTATTTGGAAGCAGATCATAGTCATGGACCCTCGTCCTTCTTTAACAACTATCTATGCCATGTGTTAAAGGGTTGATACATCATCTAGTCCTATTTTTGCTCCACCTAATCGATCCACGTATGCTAATGGGGACCAGTGTTCATAATATCGATACTATTGGCCGTTATATCGGCCGATATTATCGTTATCGCCTGCCAGCGAGACGAAACCTACGCGATAACCCTCGGAAGTTTAGAAAAATACCCCAAATCCAGATATCGCACAATGTATCGTCGATATCGCACGATATCCTCACCCATTATTTCGGATTTCGACAGACGCACTCACGGACGCTCACGGGTTGATTACAGAGGACTCACGAGTCCCACTGTAGCCAACAACCCACAACGACCATAAAAAGCTGATGCGGGGTTGTGGAGATTTTTTTATTTTATTTTAAAAGGGTAGAAATAAAAAGAGGAGAAATCAGAGAGTACCTGTAGGTTGTAGTGAAGATTGGTGATCGGAGGTGGGTCATTCCATCAATTGACAGGTAAGTTCGATTTCCCTATTTCTTCGATGATTTTTCTCTTTATTTTCTTCTATTTTCCTCTTTCTTCGCTGATTGGAGAGTGCCTGTGGGGATTTCTCGGAGATTCCGGCGAGAAATCGGGCCGGATTGAGGAACCCCTTCCTTCCAGAACGAGAACCATCGCCGAACCATCGCTCTAGAACCCTCGCCGAACCGTTGTGTTCATGAAGGAGAGGGACGCGGATTGGGGGAAAACCGGAAATCGAATTGCGTACTGAGTTACTCAGTACACTCTTATCGTACTGAGTAAACTCAGTTGGGCCCACCTTGAATGTATGTGGTCTATCCATGCTGTCCATCCGTTTTTCCATATAATTTAAGGGGTTAATCCCAAAATTTAGGCATATTCAAATAACAAGTGGATCATACCACAGGAAACAGTGGGGATACTGATTTCCACCGTTGAAACCTTTCTCGGCCCTACAGTGATGTTTATTGGTCATCCAAACTGTTAATAAGATCATATAGACGTGGATGAAGGGAAAATACAAATATAAGCTTGATCCAAGACTTCTATGGCCCTCAAGAAATTTTCAACGGTAGATGTTCAATTCAATTGTTTTTTATGGTGTGGCCCAGTTGAACATTGTATATGCTTTATTTTTGGATTAAAGCCCTGAAATTATTTGGTAAAATGGATGGACGGAGCGGATAAAATACATAAATCATGGTGGATCTCACAGAGTTTACTCAGTACGCTAAGCGTAGTGAGTTACTCACTATGCAATCCGCATTCACTTAAGTGACGTCACCAAGTTTTGTGGGTCCCACGGTGATGTATGTGTCGTATCCACACCGTCCATTCATTTGGAAATATTATTTTAGGGCATGACACAAACAATGAGGCAGATTTAAATCTGTAGTGGACCCCACCACAGAAAAAAGTGGAGAGCGACGCCCACCGTTAGGGTTTGGTATCACTTCCTAAAATGGGATGGAAAAACAGATGGATGGCATGGATATATAAAAAAATACATCAAGATGGGCCCCACATGATTAGGGTAACACCCACTGAGTTGTTATCGAGGTAACGACTAATCCGCTCTCAGTCCGTTGCACACGGACGAGTGACGTGAGTGTGACCTTGACCGTGGGCCCCACCATGATGTATGTGTTGTATCCACACCATCCATCCATCCATTTGTATACATCATTTTAGCACATCAGCCGAAGAACGAGGCTGATCCAAAGCTCAAGTGGACCCCACCACAGAAAACAACGAGGACAGTCCACCCACCATTGAAACTTGATACCTTCCTAGGGCCCATCATAATGTTTATTTGTGATCTAATTTGTTCATAAGTCCAGGAAGATATGGACTAAGGGCCTGTTTGTTTTTCAAAGCAAACATAAATACCGTGGAAATGGGTAATTATTACCGTTTCACAACATTTGAAAATTCACAGGAATTTGTGCATTTGAAACCGGTTCCAAAGAGATAGTTTTAAAATTTGAACCACATAGTAATGCATACGATATATCCGTTCCATTCATCTGTTTTACAACAGAATTTTGAGATATGAGCCAAAAATTGAGGAAAATCCAGCACTCAAGTGGCCCACACCAAAAAAAAGTGGCTCAAAAAATTTTCAACGGTAAGTGTTCGATTCCCTTTTTCCTGTGGTGTGGTCCACCTAAGCTTTGGATATGCCTCATTTTTTGGCTCATGCCATAAATTCAGGTGGCATAATGGATGAATGGTGTGGATAAGTGACACACATCAAGGTGGGACCCACAAATATTTTGCTGCCTTCTCGATTCTTGTGTAAAAAAAGTAAAACGTCAAATCAAATACAGGGAAATGTGCATGGAAATAATCATTACTAATTTACTAGGCATTTACCAATGAACTAGAAAATCAAACACGCCCTAAGGGAAAACACTAATATCATCTTGATCGAAAACTCTTGTGGCCCTCGAGAAGTTTTTAATGATGGGTGTCACTCTCTCCACTGTTTTCTGCGGTGGGGTCCACTCGAGCTTTGGATCTGACTCATTCTTTGGCTCATGCCCTGAAATGATCTCTTCAAATGGATGGACGGTGTGGATACAAAAAATACATCATGGTGGGACCCACATAACTTGGTGACGTCACTTGTGCCCGTCAATGAGAAGTTTATTTCGAAATAGGATTGCGTACTGAGTTACTTAGTACGTTTTTATCATACTGAGTAAACTCAGTTGGGCCTACTATGAATGTATGTGGGTTATCCACGCCGTCCATCCGTTTTTCCAAATCATTTTAACCGTTGATTCCAAAATAGAAGTATGCCCACAGCTCTCCAAAACAAAGGACACTTTGCACAGATGAGGTGTTATGTAGCATTTACCTCTATCCAGTGGTCCAAAATCATGTTCCCTACTTTCAGTGGGACCAT
Organism: Magnolia changhungtana; assembly: GCA_030180095.1. Classification (NCBI taxonomy): domain Eukaryota; kingdom Viridiplantae; phylum Streptophyta; class Magnoliopsida; order Magnoliales; family Magnoliaceae; genus Magnolia; species Magnolia changhungtana. The sequence continues at coordinate 4,441,977 of JASAUF010000160.1, forward strand.
TTACAATAGATACCTCATCTATGGTGGGTCCACACTTTGTAGGGGTTAGATTGAGGTGTGTGATTACCACGTGTACAGTGGTATTTGCACTAACCTGAGTGGCTATGGAAGCGGATTGTTTACTGAGTAAACTCCATGGGCCCACCATAGATATATGTCTTATCCACGCCGTTAATCCATTTTAACAGATCAATTTAGGGCACCCGCCCAAAATTGAAGCATATCTAAATTAAACAGATAGGATTGACTCAGATGATCCAAAACTTGATCCAAAATTTCTGTGACCCCAAACAGTTTTCAACGGTAGACATTCAATTCACACTATTTCCTGTGGTGTGGTGCATATGAGATTTGGATATAATTCTATTTTGGGCTCATGCACAATAATGATGTGATAAAACGGATAGACGAAGGGGATAAGACATATATATTATGGTGGGTATAGATTTTACTCAGACACTAGAGCCTGTTGAGATAATATTACACAGTCCGCTTCTAGCGGTTGTAACTTGGAAGCGAATCTGGTTGAGTAACTTAGTAAAGTTGAGCGTACTGAGTAAATTTTGTGAGGCCCATCATGAATTTATGTTCCTTATCCATGCCGTCCATCCGTTTTTAAAGATCATTTTAGGTCATGATAAAAAAAATTGGGCATCACCCAACCATTGTTTGGACTGATGAAAAGTAACGGTCTTGATCTAGAATCGGTGAATTTCTTAGGGCATGTTCTATCTGTTGTTAGGGCCCATCTAATTAACGCAACGGATGGGCTTAAATATGGTGGGAAATTGGGTTTTCTTCAGGCAAAATCCAACCATTGTATGGACTAATGAAATTATTTGTGTGGATCTTAAATCGAGCATCATCCATCCAATTGTTTGGACCCGTGGTTCAATGATCCAGACCATTTTGCATTTATGGCTCACTTAACTCTGTGTGTGCATCATCCATGTTTGGGGTATCTGGCACACTTTACATGTGGGATGATGTTGCATGCATGAACAACTATATGTGTGGCCGGTATATGTGGGGCCCACTATACACATAGCCAGTACACTGTACATGTGGAGCCCACTTTTGACAACCATCGAGATGAGACAGTCCAACCGACTGGTGAGTGGACCAGGACTAGGAAACGTTTACATACTTGGACAACTTGATGGAATGCCATGATCCAGCACACGTATGCCATCTCCCCACAACTTGTGGGGGCCACCGGTGATTAAATCCCCACAATAAAAAACTTTATGGGGACTACTGGAATGAGACCACACATGAACTTGTTGATAAGGTTGCAAAGATCTAGATGAGACCACACACGAGACTAAAATTTTGATGTCTTACTATATATTGCATGTGTTTTTGCCTTTAATTGCTTATTGCCTATTGGATGGTGCTCTATGGCCCCATCATGATGTATATGTTTTATCCACACCATCCATCTATTTTCCATGAGTGGCATGGATAATTCTCATTTTTTGGACCATTCCTTAAAATAATTTGACAAAATGGATGGGTGGCTTGGATATACAACACATGCATCAAGGTGGGCCCTAATAATATTAACATAATATTCTTTTACAAATAAAATATGTCGGGAGGAAGAGGAGGGAGACAACTTAATATAGGGTGGCGGTACGGTCGGCCCATTGCCGATAATTGATTTGGGAGTATTTGTAATTTATGTGGCCATGTATCGAGGAGTGGTGGGGTAACCCGCTTAAAGGAGCATTTCGCGGGAGGGTATCGCAATGTTGTAGATTGTCCTAAGTGCCCACAGGATGTGCGAGAAGAGATGATGACAATATTGAAAAAAAATGTGAAGACAAAAGATGAACGACATGCACGGGAGAGGGAGATTAGAGAGTTGGGGCGGCCACCATATGTAGGTGATGAGGATGTAGTGGATCTCGATAGCGATGATGATCCCGAATATAGATGCGTAGTTCAAGAGTCTATGTGGGATCGGTGGGAGAGGGATCAGGATAGGTGGGACACGAGTAGGCCTAGATTTGAGGGATCTATCCATGAGCGTGGTGGGGAGAGTAGAGTAGGGGGGGTCTGTCCATGAGCTTGGTGGGGGGAGTGGAGCAGGTGGGAGTGTTAGGGGTGGACCAAGGGAGGGTAGTAGGCGGAGAGGATAATGGGGCATGGGCAGGAGTAGTAGCATGCGGGTGCCGGATCTACCTTCAGATCCGAGGATGTACAAAGAGGCAGGAGGGACAAGAGAAAATAAAGGAGATGTTTAGTGGAGGGGATGTGAGGAAGAAAGTTGGAAAGTTTATAGCGAAGTTTTTTATATACGATCAAATCCCTGCGAATGCCGCAGCAAGCCCGCACTTCAAAAATATGATAAATAAAGTGCAGTGTGGGGGTGAGGGTGTGCAGCTGCCTACACCCTTTGAGATCATGGGGAAGTACTTGGATGATGAACATGCAGAGATGAAGACATACGTTGATTCTTATAAGCAGTCATGGGAGATGTATGGCTGCACCGTCATGTGTGACGGTTGGACCCGACCGATGAAGATTTCGGTCATAAATTTTATGGTATATTCCAGGGGATGGGCGGTGTTCTTAAAGTCTGTAGATGCGAGTAATAAAATTAAAGATTTTAACTACATGTACAAACTAATGCACAACCTCATGCAAGATGTTAGGAGGAGAAACATTGTGCAGTTTGTTACGGACAATGGGAGTGCATTTGTCAAGGCGGGAAATGATTTTCAAAACAAGTATCATATGTATTCGACCCCCTGCGCAGCCTATTGCATCGATCTCATGCTGGAGGCAATCGAGGATAGGCTGTTGGTGAAGACCGTAATTACTAATGCACGGCTCATCACAAACTTTATATACAACCACACCTGGTTATTAGCTACGATGCGTGAGAGGTGTGGTGGGGATATAGTGCGCCCTTGGGCGACGGGGTTCGCCACAAATTATATCGCCTTAAGCAGCCTTCTCAAACACAGACGGGTTATGAGAGCTTTTCGCCTCTCATGATTACAAAGAATGGAACAAGAGGTTGGTGAAAGTAACCTGGAGAATCGAGGAGCTAGTGCTGAGAAATTCATTCTGGGATCACGTGCCTGTAGTGGGTATTCTAGAGCCCATTTATGTAGTGTTAAGGATGGTGGACAATGAGACAAATCCGTCGATGGGGTTGCTGTATCCGTCCATACAGCTGATGAAAGAGGCCATCTAGACGACCGTTGGAAAAAGACGCTTTCGTACCCACTGCATCAGGCTGGTAAGTACCTATATGGATTTTTTTCTATATGCAATAATAAACGAGGGTTGTACTAATGTGTATATGTTGGTTTTTAGCGTATTTCCTGAATCTCAAATACCACTACAGCCGGAATCTCTTCGAAGATAATTAATTAAAGAGAGTTGTACATGAGGTGTATGATCACTTATTCTCCAACTGTACGGGGAAAGGCACCTTTGGTAGTGAGGTAGATATGTTTCGCACTTACATTCTCCTTATCTTCATCTCAACCATTCCATACTTATCTTGGTTGCTATATGCCATCAATAGATTGTTAGATTCCGCGATGCAGTTGGAATGTTTGGGTGTCACCCTACGGTGAAGTCAAGGAACACTATGATGGCATGTGATTTACTGCGGTAAACTTAACTTTATATTATTTTGGAAAATCTAAAATAATGAAAGAATCTTATGATATACAGGCGATGTACGGGACTGACTACGAGGTTTTACAACGATCGACTGCCTGTGTGCTTGCATAGACGGTGTCCTCGTTATCCTGTGAAAGGAATTGGAGTACATTCTCCCTCATCCACACAAATAAACGTAATAGACAAGGGTATGAGAGGCTTCAGAAGCTAGTGTATTGTCACTACAATATGAAGTTACGAGAGAGGTTGCTCCGCGCAAAAGGAAGAAGAAAAGCGCAGGAAGACCCACTGGACTTGATGACGGTCGTACAATATGCATATGCTGAGGATGAGGAGGATGACCCAGTTTACTAGTGGGTTAGGTTAGATGACTTGGATACCTTGGATGGGCGACCATGTTGCGGCGGAAGCAGAGACAAGGGGATTGATGTTGACACACATGTGGAGTAGTAGAGGTCTCCTGATGAGGCATTCGACCCATTGATGAGGAGTCCGGATGGCAGCTCGTGGCAGTCACTATCACGCGGGACACGTGGCGGGGAAACATTGTCTAACACCGAGACTGAGAGTTATGCGGGGAATGAGTCCGGTGATGATGATAACAGTGATAAGGGTGACGATGACTCTGATGACAGTAAGGATGATGATGATGATGGCGACGAGGATGGTGGCGGCGTGGGTGGGAGTCAGGATAAGAGGCCTCTTAGCCCTTTCACCAGGGAGAAGAATTTTGATCATTCCACGCGGGACCCTGACCATGGTTCTCGTCTAGGAGAACCACGACCGTCTTATTTACAATAAGACATACACGTGTCAAAAACTACTGCAGAAAAAGCAGACTCATAAACTTTCAGATTTTGAGGAGGAGATGTTGGCAAAATGCATGAGGGACACGAGCGTTCATGGAAGGCAAGGTGGCTCTAGATTTGGATCACGGACGAGGGAGGGGAGCTCGAGTTACAGGCCATAACATGAATCTATATCACAAACACAGGAGAGTAGCTCGAGTTCTGTGCCATAGTATGGGCATGGATATGGATCTAGTGGATATGCGACGAGTGATTTTAGCAGTTACAACACATTATTTTTTGTAACGCCCTGTATTTTGGCCAACCTGGGGTTAGACGTCCTTGGGTGATGAGTCGATCATAACACCTTAATTGACTTCTCAGAACTCAATCCTAAAGCCTTAAATCCCCTTTCAACCCATTTCCTTTAAAATCTCACCTTTCACCACCTTATTCTGCAAATTTTTCGTCCGACTTCGAAAAGTCATATCTCTCTCGTTATAACTCCGATTTAAGTGATTCAAAAGCCAGATTGAAGCTTAATAAGCCTAGTTTTATATAAAAAATAAGTGAAAAATATAATAAAAATTTGAATATAGTTAAATATAGGTTGTTGTGACAACTTCCCGAAAATCATTAGTTTGGACAACTGCTACTTCTAGAATTTTTAGAATTTTTCTACAATATGAAATATAATAAAACTTGGTAGAGATGAAGTAGACTTGATGACGAACTACTAGAAAAATAATTAAAATAATATACTAACTGAAAGTGCCAGAAGGGGGCGTAGAACTGCCTTAGGATCTTATTATGTTGTAATTAGGGCATAATTTAGTTAAGTACTAAACTGAATAATCAATATAATTAGCTTGAACCACTTTAAATACAATTTGTAAGACCCAAAACGAAATGAACCGTTAACGCGACATTACCTTAAAATCTAGAATCAATCTCTAAACCCAGTTGCTCTCGGGAGCACGTTGAAACTTCGTATCGGACCTGAACCGCGCATCGAAAGTCCGATTGCTACGAAACTATACGAATATGATCTCCTTATTGGGCTTGACTACCATTCCGGAAATCAAGTCCAAATAGTATCCTGAACCGCACAACTTGAGCCCGGAGCGAAGTGTGTGAGAAACGCGAATATTTTTAGAAAACGAACTGAAACTTAAGTGAATTGAGTCGTTCACTTGCGGGCCAAATCTAAGGATTCCGACCGTCAAAATCTGACCCAATTACACCCTTGGATCAGGGAAAATTTCCAACACATGTCAGTGCACTTGTGGCCCTGATCGTGTCACGACCCTAAATCTAGTGTTGCTAATCCATGATTACTAAACACCACATTTTTGGTTGACAGCCTCTGTAGAACTCCGCGTTTTGGGACTTTCATGTAGCACATACTAAGTCCCATAAGCGGGGCTCCACAAGGAGGATTTCGGAAAGTAAAACCAACAAACACGTTGCATTTCTCAAAATTTCATCATATTCAACATATCTTACTGTGTACAACTGAGCACATCAAGGCAAAATCAAAACATAAACCACGTCATATTTACTATACCTGATGTACATATGCAGGGTATTACAAAAAAATATACACACTGATATGTACAAAGCAAAAAGGACAACTGGAGTCTGTAGCCTCTACTCCTGCAGCTCCCTACTCTCACCTGAAAAAAATAGAAAGGAAAGCTTGAGCTACTAAGCCCAGTGAGTGCGTGTGTGTCGTAAAAATGCATGTTTCATGTCATGCTCATTTAATGCACATGAATGCACAGGCTTCCAAATCATTTTTATGTACAGAGGTGGGAATTCTACCCACTTGTAACATACACACACTTTCAACATTTCCACAACTTTCCATATTTCCCAAGTGGATCACCTAAGTCTAAAACAGAGGTGGGACTTCTACCCACTTGTATAGACTTTTCCACCGTGGTCAACTACAGAGGTGGGACTACATAGTTCACGGGCTGAACTAGTCTAACCCACTTGTGTTGAAACTCACTATCTGCCTAACAGCGAGAAGTCATAAGTTGCCTGGCAAAACGATAGCGGACAATTTACGAGCTCGTCACACACAACCTATCTTTGTTTGCCCATAAGCAGGTCAGGTCAAACCTTTCAACCAATCGACACGCGTCGGTGGGAGTCGCTGCCTACTTGGGTATTTCGGCATTTCAGCGCTCTGTTCTTCCACTCGGTCTAAGCATTGGTCGCTCCCAATGGTACCAATCGGGGTTTAGGGACTTTCACCCACGGACCCTCTAATCATGTCCTGTTGAATTACACATTTCCGGTGTGGTGTCCAACTCAAGTTGTAATAAAGTATGTTTCATCGCATTTACAATCACCGTAGGTATGTATGCATGAGCCCACACAAGCATAACAGATCATTTCATTTTTGTTTTAAAGGCAAACAGAGGACGACCTTCTTCATGAGGTCCCCTCATATCTTTAAGTTCCCCATAGGGGTCTCCTGTAATGCATCCTGTATCTAGACGGTTCACAGACGGTTTACAGACTACACATCGTCTGTCGCAACACAACCCACTAAGATCACCATACTATGGTATGAATCATTCATGCTCAATCATATAATGATACATCAACTATGAACCATGCATTTGATATGCACATAACTTAGCCAATCTAACTCCAATCTAAAAATTCATTCTTCTATAAGACGTCATGCCACAAGCATGCTTTTTCGCAGGAAGTAACTACATTACAAGGATGAAGGATCTTTCTTTGAAATATTTTGTCAAACAGGTAGTGGGCGGACTTTGTAAGGGACAGCTAAACAAAACTAACTCATCTCTATCATCCAACCTTCCATTAATAATCTCACTATAAATCAGGAAAATCCAGCAATAACCTTCAGAAAAATCCAACGAGAACATAACCCAAACGAACATCCAGCAATATGCGAACCTAAATCCAATGAGAACATAACCCAAACGAAAATCCAGCAATATTCGAACCTAAATTCAGCAATTCTAGCAATCAATCCAGTAAGAATCTGACCCTAAATAAAATTCAGCTATAACCTAACCCTAATACAGCAATTCCAGCCATACCTAACACTAATACAGCAATTCCAGCAATACCTAACCCTAATACAGCAATACCAATACCTACTTCCAGCAATACAATCCCTAATTTCAGCAATACCTAATTCCAACAATCCCTAATTCCAGCAATATGCTAACCTTCATACAGCAATTCTAGCAATACCTAACCCTAAAACAGCAATACCTACTTCCAGCAATACAATCCCTAATTCTCACACAGTAAAATCAGCAAGTTTCTTACCCTACATGAAACTCCAGCAAAAAGGGTTTTGAAGGAAACCCCAACGTACACATACGTGCTCCTAATCTATGCACTCACCTGAAAGTATCAGAGGTATGGCTCTCAACTTCAGCTTCTCTTTCTTTTTCTTCTTCTTTTCCTCTTCTTCTTCTTCTTTTCCCCAACTAGAGCTAGAGTGCTGGAAAGGAAATGTGTGAAAGTGGGTTTTGTCTATTTATGGGCTTGTCTAAAGTGGCTTTTAGCTAAAAAAAGTTTATGGGATGGTTTAGGAAAATTTTGAGAAGTTTAAACGTATGGTAGCAATAAACAAAATGTTATGTAAGTGATTTGACAAAAAGTATTACAAGGATTTTAAAAAAAACCCGAGGTCATTTGAATTATTTTATTAAACTATATATGTACATATCGATACGTAACTTACAATCCGGGTGTCCTATTGACATGCCGTTTTCGCCAGTAACTCCGTAACTTGGCTACGACCACAACGGTTAGGCTCTCCGACCTAACGGATTTGAAAACTCGGTTGGTGGAGCCTCACCTAAAATAAGGACATAATGGTCATTTCTCAGATTGTTTAATTTTAAGTCCGTATCTTAACATTCGGACATCGGGTTGAAATACGGCTTACGACTCGATAATAGAACAACATTATGATCAAGTCAAAATATTCTCGGGGCCAATGGACCTACAACCAACGGCTATCCAGTGTACAAACCAGATTTCTGGGATATCGGGTCTTACAGATCGAGTATCGGTGACCGTTGAACTGAAACTGGTCCGCCACGGTTGATCTGTAAATCCGATCGGACCAAAAACCTAACTCGACCTAGATCCAATGTCAGAGAGCTTAAGTCCGACTGCATGCAGAAAGGGGCCTCTAGAACAGCTCCGTCGAGCCGAAACAGTCAAGTTTTGGTTATAACCTAAGTATACCATGGCCCTGGGGCCATTGAGGTCGATTTTGGGCCTATATAAGGACCTTAAACCCTCTCTCTCCCTTCACATACGAATTTCTAAACCCTAGAGAGAGAAGAGAGAAGAAAGAGAAGGAAAGAGAGGGAAAGTGAGAGGTAGAGTTAGGGTTTGTTCTCGGGATTCAATCCCGCCGTTCCACATGCTTAACTACCACTACCGTATCGCTATTCTGGCGATTCTGATTCCGTTTTTGGGTAAGAAATCCTAACCCTAATATATTTTAAGGATTCAGATAGTGTATGTGATGAAATAGCTAACCTATTTCATACTATAGGTTGCCGTTGTGCCGTAGACAAAAGCGGAGTGTTCAAACTAAATCCGTTACGAGTTTACCGGCGGTGCGGACTATAAACGTATAGGTTATGGTTTTCAAGGCTTTCAATGTCGGTTAATGATTTATAACTGACTGGGTTGCCATTTCACATGTTAGATACGCTGTTTCCCTTGCTTTACGGTTAGATATGAACTATGTTGAATATAGGTTATTCCATGTGTAGGTTGAAATGACTAGATATGTCGGGAATTTGGTTTTGTGCTTGCCATGATTATTCACCGTGAACATGTGATTGTTGAATATGTGACAACTTCTTATGAAAGGATTTGCCCTAATATTGCTTATAACTGAGTTGTATCGTGTAGGTTGAAATGTGTAGTCTAAGTGTTTGTGGAAATGATTGAATGAGTATGGAATTTGAATCCCTGCTTGCCATGATTATCCGTCGTGGATATATGCCTGTTGTATTCGTGACAACTCCTTAGCGAAAGGACTTGCCCTAATCCATGTTATGGCCAACATACGTCATGTATGTTATAGTGTGTAGTCTAAGTGTTTGTTGAAATGACTGAATGAATATGGATTCATGATTTGTGCCTGCCATGTGTATGGAATGTAAGAACATGATTAATGTGTATTAGACAACTCCTCGGTGAAAGGATTTGCCCGATTATATGTTGCAATCAACATACATCATGTATGTCGGTTATGTGTAGTCTAAGCGTTTGACAAAATGCTTGAATGAGTTGTTGCTAGATGAACTTTAGTTAATAAGGTAGTTGAGGATTCTCAACCACCTTAGCTATGTACATAAATTCCTTCAAGTAGTTGTAAATCTATATGGTGTGTTTGAGTAGAATATGTATATGTAACATGGCATGTTATATGTGTTTCATTGTATTTTCAAATGCTATCCATGGTTGTGATGGTTGTTAAGTGTTGTATGATTACCACATGTACATATTTCTTATATCATAATGTGTTTGGGACTACGACATAGTCCAGGCAATCGGTAACAATTCCTATTTGAGTGGCCGAGCTAGTCTCACCACAGTTGATGCGTTCAGTGAATCCGAGTCGTACGATGATTGTCGACAGTGGTTAGTGCTCTATGTCGATTAATTCAGCGTACGCTCGTACCAATCGAACTTGTCAAGTAACCCGATTGACCCGATGTATGTTCACCATGTATGGATGCCATTGCTTGAACCTAAGGTACCAAACTCACCAGTGAAAATCCCGTTTAAACCTTGGTACCTCGATCCGCTAAGACTCATGAGCCGGGCATGGTGGTATGGGACACCGTGGTCGAGCTGTCGGCCTATGCTGGGGCAACGAGCCTCCTCGTAGTGACCAGTGAGCAACACCGCCTCGTGAGCCGAATACGGTGGTATGAGACACTGTATTCGAGCTGTCGGCTTACATTGATCAGGTGACGAGCCCTTTGTAGTGACCTCGAGCATACTCTGAGGCTGCGTTGAGGCGACGAGTCTTTCCGTAGCAACTAGAGTATAAATAGGCCTACACTGATCAAGTGACGAGCCCTTTGTAGTGACCTAGAACCGCAACGTCGTATGAGATTTGCTAGGACTGACGACCCTAGTATGGATCATTGCTTAGGAATTGATATAAGGGAGGTACCTTAGCTTCCCAACACTGTTGTATAAATCAATCTAATTAAGTATTGGCTAACATGAGCATGCACCGCATTGCATGTGCTTTGGCGAGGAAGAGCACTTTCGGGAGGTTGCCATGCGCCGTGAGATGAAGACGCTGAGGGAGTGTAGGCGAGGGCATGCATCATTAATATATATCATCTTTGCATTAATCAGAGTACTTAGGGATGCTTGATTGTATTGCTTTATCATTACTGCTTGATTGAATTGATAGCATGTTAACCTTTGCCTTGTATTTTAACTGAGTTGATCACTCACTCCTACGTTACGGGACGGTGTGTTAAACACCAACCAGACCCTGTTTTAGTTTCAGATGATGGCGATGCTTACGAAGCGGAGCCGGACTTTTATGATGATGAGGAGGGTTTCTCCTATATGCGGCTATCAGGCGGGTCTATGTAGACCATGTTCTGATTGACGGGGTTACAGGGTTGCTAATTAGATGCCATTATACTTGTTATTTTGCACTTTTCGAACACCCATGTATATTCATTTTTTTCATTTTTGGAGTATACATGTATATATTTAACTTGGTAACATGTTCACACTTTGGAGACTTACAACCGTTTATATATTTTATATATCTATCACAGTCTTCCGCTTGCGTAATTTAATTGTCTCTAGAGTATGATATGCTGATTTGGTATAATCCCACTCATATTTAATTCATTAATACGAACAACATTCAATCATCATTATCTATGTTGCATAAGTGATGCGTTGGAACTCGGAAGCTGAGCTTCTGCTCGACCCTCGATTTTCAGGGCGTTACATTTTTCAACCATAGTCAAGAGTTCACTTCTGCATATGGGCAGGGATATAAGTAACAATATGGATATAGCCAACAATATGGATACCAAGGAGCTTCATATGTGCCCTTTCCAGATCCATATCAGTTACGGACTGTGATGATTACGCAGTACCCACGAATGGGCGTATTGATTCAGTTTGGAGAGGATGAGTACCAACGCTATGCTAGGGAGTATATTAACTGGTACCACTCTACTATGACCTGGGCACAATATTGTCGATATGTACTATTCCCAGCCCTATCGAGATGGAGATGATGATTACGAGCCACCGCGCAACTTTATGTGGGTCTAGATCACAACCAGTCCCCATCATCGATATGTATATTTCTCAATTTTTACTTTTGCTTTTCAATGAATTGGTTGTATTTTCAACTTTGATATATTTATAAATATCATGTATTCAATTTAAATATAGTTGCATTAGTTCAGTTAAACATTGCATAGCTTAGGACCCTATACAAAGGAAATTTATTATGTGCATTTTTATTTTTTTTGAGATGTTATGATTTAAAAGTGTATTAAGGGTTTTTTTAACAATCCCCAAAGTTTCATTAAAAAATTCAACCATTGTTCGAATGTTTCCCCATGTTTCCCAAAAAGTGCAATAAATTATGCGATACAAACGATATATCCCGTGAGATAACCGATATGTATCTGTATCCCAAGGGTGCAATACATAGTGCGATACCGATATTTCGAACACTGGGTGCTACACATGACATGATTGACCGAACTCACATCCCCTCCTCTTGACTTGAAGCGCATAGTAGAAATATTGAACTGAGAACCACCTGACTTATACTTTTAGCTAGACCTTCTTGTCCTGATTGCCTCTCACTAGGAAACATAGTTCGAGATGATCGAGAAGTGAAGCATACTAGTCCACTTCTTCATCATGAAGCAACCGATGACAAGGAGGGGACTACACGGATAACTCCCCACAAAAGGAGAAGCACTCAACAACCAAAATATTGTAATATGGAGAGAGGTGGGCCATATTCGGAAACATTGCATGCAAAGATGTTTCTTTGTATGCAAAGATGTTTGAACAATTTGCATATCCTCCCGGGATTGGATCTTCTCCCCATTACCAAGAGAAAATCCAATCCCATCTTAGAATTTAGACTTCATGCAGAAAACCCCTTTCTAGATTGCCGATGCTCTGAAGTGAGGAATCCTCTGTCGACCACTCTCCTTGTTGGCATCCATACTTATCAACAAAGTCTCTCTCCACAAGGCCCACTCTTTTGTCCCAAACCTCTACAACCTCTTACCTAGAAGAGCCAGATTCATCAAATCCAAATCACTTATATCAGATCCTACCTCTTTATAAGATTTGCACACCTGTCCCTAGTCCAACAGATGGATTTTCTTCTTATCTTTTGACCTTTGCCATAATAATTCTCACCTCAGCCTTTCCAATCTCAACAACATCGACTTCGGACATATGAATAAAGACAAAGTGGAGAGGCAAGTTTGAGAAGGCTGCTTTGATGAGAGTAATGCGACCTCCGTGAGACAGATATCAATCCTTCCATTCGACTAACTTCCTCTTAAACCTTTCCACAACTTTGTCCCACAAATGTTTAGCCCGCTTCCCAATGGAAAGGGGCAACCTAAGATAAGTTGAGGGAAATAAGCCCACATTGCAACTAAAGATCCCTTCCTTCAAATCGACCTTTTTCTCGTATGTACGTACTCCAAGCATCTCACTTTTTCCGATGTTCACTTTTAGCCCCGATACCACTTCAAAACTCATAATCATTTTCAACTTGTCAAACATGATCGCATCAGCTTCACAAAAAAGAATTGTTTCATTCGCAAACTGAAGGTGGGATCTCGGAGGACTCGATCTCCCCACCTTGAATTTACAAAAGACACCTACTTGCTCCCTGTCCAACCTTCTTCCCAAAACTTCTACTACAACCAAAAACGAAAGGGAAAAAGTGAGTCGTCTTGTTTGATACCTTTTGAGCTTTTGTAGAATCCTTTCGGAGAGCCGTTGATTAGAACTGAGAACCTATTCATTTTTTTTTTGCATCTTATGCAGCCTATCATATAATCCAAAAAGCCCCAATCGATGTGATCATAGGCCTTTTTGATGTACATCTTGAAGACAACTCCTTTCAGCCAATATATCTTGATTCCACCACAGTTGCGCAATAGGAGTACTGTCTAGAATTTGCTGCCTCACCACAAATGCTCCTTGATTCATAGATATGAGGTTGATTAAAACCTCCCTTAATCTCAAAGCAAGAACTTTGGCGAGAATCTTATACAACCCTCCTATTAGGTTGATTCATTTAAAATTCCTCAAGCTTTTTGCACCTGTAACCTTCAGAATGATGGCAATGAAGGATGCCCCAAGCTCTGTCGAGATACGCCTCTTCTCGAAGAATTCTGACATGAAGCTTAAAACATCGTCTTTCACAACATCCCAAAACTCTTGGAAGAACGTCAAAGGGAACCCATCGAGGCCTGAAGCTTTATCCCTCCCCAAGGAAAACACAATGGTTTTCACTTCATCCTTTATAATGGGTCTTTTGAGTGAGTCAGATTCCTCCCTTGATAGGCTGTTGAAATTCAAATTGTTCAGCTCTAGTCTCCTCTACCCTTCCCTTGCTAGAAGGTCTTTATAAAAATAAACCACCAAGTCGCACCTCACCACAATGCTACTAATTTTCTTGCATCTTGCTTGAGCACTCGCAATACTATGAAAAAATAAAATCTTGTGTTTTTATCCCCTTTCTTAAGCCAGATGGCTCTTGAACGCTACTTCCACTTGATCTCCTCCCTTAGCCGGCTTGTTTATTCTTGGATTAGCTTAATCCACAAGTGCTTTTCTTCCTTTGATAGCTCTGTCCCTTCCACCTTTATGTTAAGAGTTTGGATCTTGCTAAGGATATTTTCAGCGTCATTCTCCTGCTTTCCCAACACTCCTCTCTTCCATGAGTTAATTTTTCTTTATAGGAGCTTCAATTTTTGATTTTGAACCCAGCGTAGCCTTCAACATTGCATGATCCCCACCACTCCCTTACCAACTTGGAGAAGCCTGCAACCCCTAACACATCAACTCAAACCTGAATGGTTTGGGGCCCCAATTCTCTTCCTCCACCTCTAGGAGAATAAGGCAATGGTATGAAACAGGCTTTGGCAACCCATGGTGTGAAACCAACGGGTACCCTCTCCACCCATTTGGTCGAGACTAAAAATCTATTTAGCATTGACATCGCGACCTTAGGCCGTTTGATCAAGCGTACTTGCTGCCACCCATCAGAATATCGATCATCTCATGCGGTTCCACACAATTCAAGAAAGCTCTCATACTGTGTGATTCTTCCTCCGCTGGTCTTTTCAAATGTGAATCTAGTGATGTTGAAATCTCCACCCACACACCATGGGCCATTGGCCAAGCCGTGAACCGAATTCAACTTTGCCTAAAATTCATCCCTTTTCGTTGACACATTTGACCCATACACTATTGTAAATCGCCTTTAAGCCCTATTCGAAGTGCCTTTTAGAAGCATCGACACAAAAAACTTCCCACCCCACGAACTCTCCATGCAACCAAAATTCCTCCAGCAGAACCATCAACATCAATTACCACCTAATTCATGGGACCAATGTCCTATAGAGAACCCATAAACCTTTCATCAAAAGCCTTAGCCTTGGTCTCCTTAAACGTGATCACTTCGGCCTTCCTTCGATCTTCTACAAATATCCCTAACCTGCCCACTTTTCATCTTGCACCCCAGGCCCCTCACAATCCAATTTAGAATCTTGGTTTGGGAATTGATCGCCCCCTTTAACCCGTCCTTGCCCCCCTCCCCCGACAAACCTCTAGACCTATAATTGACGTCAGAGGCGAGACTTACTAGCTCTCTGCTTTCTTTGGGAGATTGATGAAGTTCCCTCTGTAAGATAGGCTGCTGGTTCTGCCTTCCTCGCTCTACAACTGAATCAGGGTGAAGTAATCTTCGTCACTATCCCTAAAGGTAACTCCAACTTGTCTTCCCACATGATTCAGGGCTTCCCTCGTCCAACGCTTTTCCCTAACCACTTCAACATGGCTGGCCATCCTATCTTCAGCTTTCTCCCTTGGATAACATGACGAATTGTGACAAGAGGTCATTTGAACTCCTTTAGCAACTACCACCTGCAACAGAACAATCTCTAGGATTTCCTTTTAGGTCCTTGCATCCTTCTTGGCATCTAAAAATTCTGACTTAAGTAGACAACCTTCCATCAACAAATCGCCTTCAAGCCTCACAGCCACTAACGCCTGTGTCGCCTCATTAACATCCTCATTGTTGCAATGGATGACCTCCCTCCCTTACTTGGCCTCCCTTGCTGCCAATGGGGAGAAGGTTGGGGTCACCTCCAACTAAAGACGAGAGCGGGCTCGAAGAACAACAATCCTCTTAACTCCGAGAGAAGAACCGCGCCCCTCACACTACCACTTAAACGGGAGTCATACTACCACTTAAACAGGCGTGGAGACAGTAAGTCGAGGTCACATGTACCTCAGCAGAGGAGATGGACGCACGGGCTAGAGAATGCACATGCCTTACAGTTCCTACAACAATTAGAGCATTCTCCACATTGAACTTGCCCTAGGTCAACACCTTTGAGAGGCCCCTGTCGTCCATACTTGACACTACCATCCTGTGACCGCACACCAAACTAGCATGGTCCATTCGAGCCTTAGGCTTGAGTTTGAACCTTTCCATTGAAGCTACTTGCAATCCTGAGCCTGCGTCGTGGTCCTTCATGAGTTCAGCTTCTCGATTCCAACGCAGTCGACAAGACGTCTCCCCTTGCCGTCGCGTCCGACCCATAAGCTTTCCAACCACACATCGTTAAGGCAACTACTTGCTCGACGACTGAAGGCATACATGCATCCCCTAAACTAATTAGTGCTTTGCCGTAGCACAGAAAGTGTACCCACCTCCCCTAGGCACTATCAAACCCACCCCAAGCAAACCACTGACGCATGCCTCCATTGCAGCCCCTCCTTCCTCCCTTAGTCGAGCCTTAGTTCTTGCTTCTCCACCCTCACTGCCACTCTAACCTCCCTTCTCCACGATGTAAGCCTTCACCGGCACTGACAATGCCTTCTTCCTTCTTATGCAAATCTTTGCTAGCTTGACCTTTGCGCCTACTTTCGTCGCCGGCTTGATCGCTACCACCTTGCTAATGCAGGAACCCACCATAACAAAAGCTTCCATGAACTAGGTCTCGCAGCGTTGCAAGGAGGAAGATGGTGGAGGATAGGAAATTATGAGATTCCTCTTCTAAGAACAGTATAAAAAGCTAAATATGGCTTTTCGGAAAATGGATGGGACATCAAGAATCAAGATGGCTAAATGAAGAAAGGGCTCTGCAATTTGGATAGCTGCATCGTCAGTTTTTACGTAGTTTGCAAATCATGTAAGATACATGGTAGGGGTTGGGGACTAAGTTTCTTGGAAGGACTGTAGGTGCACTGGATTGTTTGTGATTTGGAGAGCCACTTGTCAGTCTTTAGTTTTCAAATCATATAAGATGCAGGGTAGGAGTTGGGACATAATTTTTTGGAGGATTATTGGTGCACTAGGTTGTCTTCAAGTGTCTGCTTTGAGGAATTATATATGATTGCAACATAGGTGGCACAATGGACAGTTTCTTTCAGTAGGTTGTCGGTAAAATAGCAACAGGTCCGACCTTCTGGCACAGTCTTAGAGCGGAAGAGGTCTGCTCCCCACCCTAGGGGAATGTGAATGTGTTTTGCTGGAAAGCTTGCTCAAACAATGTTCCATCGCTGTCTCCTAAAGAACAAGGGGTTTTTCTTTACCCAATAGTTGTTCAATGTTTTTTTAGTCCGAGGAATCGGTTTCCCATCTAATTCTTCACTGTTCTTCTGGTCTTTAATTCTTTAAGGTTTGGGATTGCCTGTTGAATGCCAGGCTCGGTGGAGTTCATTATTGGTTTGTGGTCTAATTTATGATGAGGACATCAGACCCTTCAAAGTTTATCAAAGACGAAGGTGGCTGACGAATACATCTTTATGGCTCGATGATGGTTCGTGGCACAACCAAGGAGGATTTTGAAGACCTTATATGTGTCCCTCAATTAATTGAAGGCCCTGCATTGGGAGGACACACGTATAGGATGAGTTAGAAGACTGATCTGTTACGCGGGATTTTTTATTTTATAAAAAGCTTTGTTTTACTCGTTTTTCTTCTTCTTTTGTTATAGGGGTAGTTTAGTCATTTTCTTTTAAATCCGAATTTTATAAATAGGGTGTTTTCTACCCTAAACCTAATAATGTTTTTTTTTTTAATTTTTATGAAAGCTTGGTGCCTCCTTCCCCTTTCTCTCTGTGGTAAGTTCCTCTTCCCCTAATCTCCTCTTCTTCTAAATTTTATTTCTAGCCTTCCAACCTTCTTCTTCTCTTTCTATGCCTAGTATTCTTTGATTGCTATTGACCCTAAAAATCTGAGAATTGATCCAACCCTCTCTCAGATTTTCCAGCCATTCTTATTCCAGAAATCCATTGATTTCCTGGACTAGAGAAGCTGCATTGATTGTTGGATTGAAATCATGCAAGATCAGGAGGTCCCGTCCATTGCCAGATCTAATCCACGCATGATTTGAATACGGTACCGCAGGATTGTGATGATGGTCTGCAACCATTGCATGTGTCCTTTGTTATTATCTTTACTATGATGTGGAATGTTGAATATTTCAATTGATTTATTTTGTTTATTTCGCTGGATAATCTCTGTGCTCACACATGCATTCCAATTTTGACCGTCTTGCATCAAATTTGGTATCAAAGCTTTAGGTTTTGCGTGTTTTTTGTTGGATCAAGTTATTTGAACTTAGGATCATCTGTTCTCTCATATAGGGTTGTCTAGATAATTCCAGATCTACATCCCACAGAAATTACAAAACCTGATTTTTCAGATTCATAGTCCTGTGAGATATAAATCTGAATTTCCAGATTTGTGTTTTCATTCTAGTTAAATCTGAAAATCTGCAACATTCATACATCATATAGAAATAGGATCATACATCCATATTGAGGTCTGTTCAAACCTTAGAGTTGAGCTTAGGAAATTCGAATTCAAGTTTTTGCTGTATACCTACTAGAAGTGGTAAGGGTTTGGCCAACACCCCATCATAAGTAACGAGCAATTAAACGATCACCTCGCTCAATTACTCCAAAAGATAACTGCCATAGAGACATCTAACAAAAATATTGAACGAAAACTGACTGCCACCGAAGCTAGACTTGAGCGATTAGAGGCATTCCAAAGGGAGAACCCTACTATTGGGGGAGATGTGCAGTCGTAGGCAAGTGGCGTTGGTGAGGAGCCAGCCCTTAGACAAACCCCCACCAATGGCAGGCATGTTGGTAGAGAACGGGCATATCAGGACCACTTTGATCCTGACGAGAGGGCCATGAAGAATGTCGGGGTTGATGCCCCAAGCTTTGATGGTTCCTTTGACCCCAAGGCATTCCTTGATTGGTTAGCTGACATGGACCACTATTTTGAGTGGCATGAGATGTCAGAGAACCGACAAGTGCGGTTTGCCAAAATGAAAATTGTGGGGCAAGCGAAGATGTAGTAGACCAATAAAGAGCATAGGATTGAACGGGTGGGAGGAGCTCCCGTTACCCAATGGAGCGAGATGAAAACTATGCTAAGAGAGAAGTACCCCCTCTTATTGCCAGAAGCTCCTGGAACAATGGCAATCTTTACTCCACGGATCCATGCCTGTCACGGAATACATTGCAAAATTTGAGGAATTCATGATGCGGTGTGATATTAAGGAAGACCCTCTAGTAACGCTCACACGTTTCAAGACGGGCTTTTGATTGAATCTTTAGTGTGAGCTTCGGGCTCGTCCTGTGACAGATTTGGATGAGATGTACCAAGTGATGCAGGAATTAGAGCAGTATCTGAAGACTCCTGTCACAAGACGGTTCGATTCCCGAGACTCTAATGTTAGGACTGGTTCTCAGGGAACTAGATCTAACATTGGTAATCAACCCAAGGCGCAAGCGAATGTTCCGCCTAGGCCTAGGGATGACAAGGGAAAAGGCGTCCTTGGTGATAGTCTAGGTGGAGGACAGAATGTGAGATGCTACGTATGTGGGAATATTGGCCATTTTGCAACTCAGTGTCCCACTAAGAGCAAAGGAAAAGCCTTAGTCATAGGCAATTCTCATGATAGCAAGTATGATCAGGGCGACTCTGAAGTTGAAGAATATCAGTCTGTAGGATCATTGAGTGATGAGGATGAAATGGGTGATGATGCCACATTAGTAGTTGTCAGGTGTGCGCTAGCCCAGACTAGAAGTAGTGTTGACTAGCATCGTAACACTATCTTCTACACAATCGCCAAGTGTGGCGAAAAAAATTGTAAGGTAATAGTGGACAGTGGGAGTTACTAGAATGTAATTTCCACTAGCACCTTAGGCCGTCTAAAGTTAGAAGCCACCCCTCATCCTGACCCGTACAAAGTCTCATGGGTAGACAAGACTTCCCTTCTTGTCACCCATCAATGTCTTGTACCCATCGAGTTCGGGTGAGTCCCTGTGGTGTGATGTGTTGCCCATGGAGGTAGGTCACATCATCCTAGGCAGACCGTGGCTATTCGATAATGACATCAGGATCTATGGTCGTTCTAATGCATGTACCTACATGCATAATGGCAAGAAGATCAAAATTAATCCTATGCCACCACAAAATACTGCACAGAAGAAAGGTGAGAAGGCTAGTGTGAGGAAATCCACACCCAAGTCTCTCCACATCATCACAACTAAAGAGTTTGAAAGAGAGACTAAGGAGGATTCGATGGTGTATGCCTTAGTGGCTAGAGAGGCTACGCCAGAAGTACCAGTTGAGTTACCCCATGAGGTAGCCTCGGTCTTAGAGGAGTACAGAGATGTATTCGCCGAGGATTTGCCGGATGAGTTGTCACCCATGAGGGATATCCAGCATGCCATTAATCTTATCCCTGGGTCGACTCTACCAAACCTTCCTCACTATAGGATGAACCCTGTAGAGCATGCTGAGTTGAAGAAGCAAGTAGATGAGCTCCTGCAAAAGGGTTTCATCCAGGAGAGCATGAGCTTGTGTGCCGTACCCGCTTTATTGACACGTAAGAAAGACGACACTTGGCGCATGTGTGTGGACAGTAGAGCCATCAACAAAATCATGGTCAAGTATAGGTTTCTCATACCTAGGCTTGATGACATTTTAGACATGATGGCTAAACCACCATTTTCTCCAAAATAGATCTCAAGAGTGGGTATCACCAAATCCGTATATGCCCCGGTGATGAATGGAAGACAGCCTTCAAGACGAAGGATGGGCTATATGAGTGGCTGGTCATGTCTTTTGGCTTAATTAATGCACCCATCACTTTCATGCGGGTGATGACCCAGGTTTTGAGACCGTTTATGGGAAAATTCTTAGTGGTGTACTTTGACGATATCTTGATCTATAGCACCACTAGAGAATCACACATTGAACGTTTGAAGTTGGTCTGTAGCATCCTTTGGGCGGAGAAATTATACGCTAACCTTAAAAAGTGTTCGTTCATGTCTAGTTAGGTTGTGTTCTTAGGGTTTATAGTGTCAGCAGAAGGGATGCGTGCAGACCCAGAGAAAGTCAAGGCCATAGTTAATTGGCCTGAGCCGAGAAACATCCATGAAGTGCGAAGCTTCCATGGCTTAGCCACATTCTATTGTCGGTTCATTAGGAGTTTTCGCACAATTATGGCTCTCATTACAAAGTGTATGAAGAAGGGAGAATTCGTGTGGTTGAAAGCCACAGTTAAGGCTTTCAAAGAAATTAAGGGCAAGATAGTCGAAGCTCCTGTTATGCGCCTTCCTGACTTTTCTAAAGTCTTTGAAGTTGCATGTGATGCATCTGGTGTTGGTATAGGTGGAGTGTCATCCTGTTGCTTATTTCAGTGAGAAACTGAATGAGGTAAAACAAAAATACTCTACCTATGATAAGGAATTCTATATGGTAGTGCAGTCTTTAAGACATTGGCACCACTACCTAATACTGCAGGATTTTGTCTTATTCTCTAATCATGAGGCCTTACGTTATCTTCACTCCTAGAAGAAACTTAACCCAAGGCATGCTAAGTGGGATGCGTTCCTTCAAGAGTATTCGTTTGTCTTGAAACACAAGGCTGGAGTGGAGAATAAATCAGCTGATGGCCTTAGACATTAAGTGGCGTTGCTCAATTCTTTGAGTGTAGGAGTTGTCAGCTTTGAGTAACTGAGAGACGAGTATCCCACATGTCCAGATTTTGGGGGTACCTATACGTCACTCTCGAGTGATCGACAAAGTGCGGGGGATTTCGTGTTGAGAGATGGATTCCTTTTTTAAAGAAAATCGTTTATGTGTTCCCCGTACGTCCCTCCGTGAATTCCTCATCCGGGAGCTTCATTCGGGAGGGATAACTGGCCACTTTGGCCGCGATAAGACTATTGCCCTCATAGAGGATCGTTTTTACTGGTTAAGTTTCAAACGAGATGTCGCAAAAATTTTAGGGCAGTGTAGAACGTGTCAGATGGTGAAGCAGCAAAAGAAAAATTCTGGATTATATACGCCATTACCTGTGCCACATGCTCCGTAACAAGACATTAGCATGGATTTCGTGCTTCGGCTTTCAAAGACGATTAAAAAGCACAATTCCATTTTTGTTGTTGTGGACTGCTTCTTTAAGATGACGCATTTCATCCCATATTCTAAAACTTCGGATGCGTCTAATATTGCTAAGGTCTTTTTTGATGGTGTGGTCCGTCTCCATGGTTTTCCTAAGACCATAGTGTTTGACCGTGATGTCATTTTTACCAACTATTTTTGAAAGATACTATGGCACATGATGGGAACATGTTTGCAGTTTTCTACTGCATACCACCCCCAAACTGATGGCCAAACTGAGGTGGTTAATCGTAGCCTTGGAAACCTCTTACGATGCTTAGTGGGTGAATATGTGAAAGCTTGGGATTTGATTCTACTTATAGCCGAGTTCGCTTACAACAGTTTAGTTAATAGATCTACAGGGTTAAGTCCATTTGAAATTTTTAGTGGGTATAAGCTTCGGATGCCCATGGACATGTTACCCATGTCAGTTACCCAAAGATCTCTTGAGTCAACCGATGCATTTGTGCAACACATTCATGATTTGCATGCACATGTTAGACAATAAATAAATGCGAGTAATGATAATTATAAATGTTCAGCCGACCAACATCATAGGTGGACAAAATTTAATGAAGGGAATTATGTAATGGTTAGGATTAGACTAGAGTGGTTTCTTCCGGGTTTCGCTAAGAAATTACAAGCTCGCAGTACTGGACCATTCAAAGTATTGCGTAAAATTGGGTCTAATGCGTACGGGGTAGACCTTCCACCTGAAATTGGAATAAATCTGACGATCAATGTGGAACATCTAGTCATTTGTCTTAACCCTTCCATTGTTTCTTCTTCCCACCTTGGCCACTTTCTGACTTTACTTCTCAACCCACTCCACCCCATCTACCATCATTCGATCGTAAGGAAGAGATTGAAGGGATAGTGGTTGAGGAGATTGTTTCCACATGAGATGGGGGCTTCCAAAGGTACCTTGTCAAATGAAAGAACAAGCCACCATCTAATTCCACGTGGCTTACAGAAGCGGAACTGCAACGGATTGATCCAGACCTTCTCGAGATGCACAAATGTTTTAACTCGTCGGAGCCGAGTTCTTCTCACCCGAGGGGAGTTGATGAGGACATCAGACTTTTCAAAGTTTATCAAAGACGAAGGCAGCCGACAAATACATCTTTATAGCTCGATGATGGTTTGTGGTACAACCAAGGAGGATTTTGAAGACCTTACACGTGTCCCTGGATTAATTGAAGGCCCCACATTAGGAGGACACACGTGTAGGATGAGTTAAAAGACTGATTTGTTATGCAGGATATTTATTTATTTATTTTAGAAAGTTTTGTTTTGCACGTTTTTTTTCTTTTGTTATAAGGGTAGTTTAGTTATTTTCTTTTAAATCCGAATTTTATAAATAGGGTGTTTTCTACCCTAAACCTAATAATGTTTTTTTTTTTTTTTTTTTTTTTTTTTAAATGAAAGCTTAGTGCCTCCTTCCCCTTTCTCTCTGTGGCAAGTTCTTTTCTTCTCCTAATCTCTTCTCTCTTCTTCTAAATTCTATTTCTAGCCCTCCAACCTCCTTCTCTTTCTATGCCTAGTATTCTTTGATTGCTATTGACCTTGAAAATCTGAGAATTGATCCCAACCCGCCCTCAGATTTTCCAGCCGTTCCTATTCCAGAAATCCTTTGATTTCCTGGACTAAAGAAGCTGCATTGATTGTTGGATTGAAACTATGCAAGCTCGGGAGGTCCCATCCCTCGTCAGATCCAATCCATGCATGATTTGAATACGGTACCGTAGGATTGTGATGATGGTCTGCAACCATTGCATGTTTCCTTTGTTATTATCTTTACTATGATGTGGAATGTCAAATATTTCAATTGATTTAGTTTATTTCGCCGGATAATTTCTGTGCTCACACATGCATTCTAGTTTAAAGCGTCCTGCATCAAATAAGCATGGGTTCCAGCAGGCAGTTATTTTAGAAATTGGTTAGAAAAGTGATTCTCTGGAGTTTATGGTTGGAAACAAACAGTCGAGGGGAAGTTAGTTCTATTGGTGCTGTATTTCAGAAAGCTTTCAAGTATCTTCTCGATTGGTGCAAATTCGGCCATCAGATGTCAGGAACCCCAATTCCCAATCCATCTACTGCAGTCAAATTGTCTGAATCAACTAATTGTGGTTGGGACCCAGTGAAGCCAAATGTACTGTGGCAAACAAGGTTGGTCCAAGCTCAATTTCGAATGGAGTTCTCCAGAAACCCAGGGACAGCTGGGATTGAAGGTATAGTAAGGGACTATAAGGGGAGTTATTATGCTGTAATTTTTGGGTCCTCTGGATATTCGTGACTCGAATTATGCTAAGGCAGCTGCTTTTGTTCAAGGGATCAGATTAGCTGTTAATGTCTATCTCAGTCCTTGAGTGATTGAAGGGGGCTAAAGTAATGTGAGTCGCTGAATTCAATCTGGTTGCTGGCTACTCTGACTGAGGAAGCTTCAGATTTACGTTTATCCATTTCGGCGTCTCATGCTCATGTGTCACATTCTGCAAACCAGAGGCGGATAAATTAGCTGAGTGTGTTAATAGGGAAGGCATTCTAATTGTGCATAGGAGACTAGATTTCTCCTTTGATTTGTGAGTTTTTGTTATTTCAACAGTGTTCTGCTTTTCGTTGAGCATGTCTCTGGTTTTCTGTTACCGCTAAGTCTGCAGCGTATCTTTTCTCCCTGTCTTTTTCTTAACAAAGTATGCTATTCATGGAAAAAATAAAAACTAAGCAACTGTCGTGGCATCTTTTCTCCCTGTCTTTTTCTTAACAAAGTATGCTATTCATGGAAAAAAAAAAACTAAGCAACTGTCGGTGCATTCATTTTGGTCTTCAGGACATATAGGCATCACTGTTGATGACACATACAAGGCATGTGAGCGGTTTGAACGTTTAGGTGTGCAATTTGTGAAGAAACCTGATGATGGTAAGTTTCTTCTTGTTCTAGAAATAAAAGGATTTAGCATGATAATTTACCTTGAATCAGTGTTGATGTTGGCCAAGATTGTTGTAGACAAATTTTTTTACTGTGCTGTGGTTCCACAGTTCCTTTAAAAAAAAAAAAAAA
The DNA here is from genome assembly GCA_030180095.1 of Magnolia changhungtana. Classification (NCBI taxonomy): domain Eukaryota; kingdom Viridiplantae; phylum Streptophyta; class Magnoliopsida; order Magnoliales; family Magnoliaceae; genus Magnolia; species Magnolia changhungtana. Next base: position 4,467,244 of record JASAUF010000160.1, read on the forward strand.
AACTGCATACTGTTATTGTAGTCAAGTTTCTTTTCATACATGTGAAGGAAATTTTGGAATATAGTTTGGAACATTATACTCCATCTGGTAGGGATGTGATGTGAAGGAAATTTTGGAATTATCTTTTGGAACATTAAACTCCCATCTGGTAGCAATCTGTCAGCCAGTCCCCAGCCTGGGTGGAGAGTCGATGTAAGGTGGGCAGCTGATATTTTGCCAAGAATAGTTGGGACACGGTGATGATCATGCTGAAGATATGCACGAAATCTTGGTACTTTTCAAGTCTTGACTAATGACAAGTTAAAATGAATAATTGAAATATTGGTATTGATTCCTTATTGGTCAAGCCAAAAATTGATATGAATTGGTATATATTGGCCTTACCGGTACTGGTATTGGCCAAATCGATTTGAATTTCATAATTGATAAATATAAAAAACTTAGAAGATGTTATATTTACTTTAACATTTTATGCATGTGACAGAGTTTGTCCTATGGCTGTTGTCCTTCTGTCCAATATGTAACTGACTTTTAATTGTGAAAGTGACCCAATTGACCTTTCAAAGTGCTAATCTCTTTATCAGTCTATAAATCACTTAACCCAAAAATAGTGTGTTTGTGTCAAGGTGACACACACATGCATGTTCACTAACAAGTCTTCAACTCTACAAGACTTAGTGCAACTATATAAGTCTACATTATGATTTATAGACACTAGGCTACATAAGGCAACTGCACATTGTTAGATCTATCATTTTATTGATACTTGTTAAGTAAAATATAAGATTAATAATCTAGTGACGTGTAGCTAAGCTTAGTTGTGTGTGTGTGTATGTGTGTGTGTGTGTGTGTGATGCAGGACAATTAACCACTTGCTCTAAAAGCTCAAACTGTTAGAGCATGGCGAATTAATCCATTTATCTCATAGCCTAGGTCCCACATCTCATGGGTTAGGACCTCGGCTGAACCCCCTTCGTAGGCCCCAAATCACATGGGCCGCCCACCTCGAGTGTGTCCCCGCATCTCACGGGCTACCCCACTCGAGCCCAGTGCCAAATGTGCATTAATCACCCCCGGTGAGGAGTCTCGAACATGAGACCTCCCCCGTGGGCCCCAAATCGCATGGGTCACTCACCCCGAGTGTGCCCCTGCATCCCACAGACGACCCCACTCAAGCCTGATGTGAAAATGCCCCTGCATTAGTGTGTGTATATGTGCTTAATGTAAATGAAAGAATAGAATGAAAAAAGATGTAATTTGTCAATTCATGGATTATTTTTGTGAAATAGATGAAAATCTAGCAAGAAAGAAACAAAACAGGCCAAGATCTACCTTTGTCCTCTGACCAAGTTTTTCTGCAAATTGGTACTTGCAACTTCTATATGTGAAAGTGGGCTTGGACTTGTGTTTTCTGCTCAAATTTGGTGGGGAATAGTTGAAAACCCACAAATCCCATTCCTCCTAGGGAGAAATTCAAAAAGATCAAACAATAAAGATGAAAAAGAAGAGCTTTTGGTGGTGGTATTAGTGTGGGTTGGTACATCTAGTGTTCAGAGTATTGGTGTTATCACATTTATCGATGACCAGGGATATAAAAACATGTATTGATATCACTGATATTTAGAAAAATATCACTAAGGGAAACATTGAGAAAAAGGTGGAATGTTTCAGTGAAACTTCAAGTGAAGTTAAAAGATACATGTTTACACATTTATGAATCAAAATATTGCAAAAACAACTATATATAATATGTTTCCATTTTATAAGGGCCTAAAGCTTATAAAATGTATTCATATCATTCAAATACCAGACAATACAAGTAATAAAACATCCATTCTCAAATTAAGGGAAAGATGAAGGAAATTAGGATTTCCCCAAATTTCCCCATTTACTACTCAAATGTTGATTCATTCACCACAAATCCATGTTAATGAAATTGTGTGGAATAGGATACCATGACTATGCTTGGAAGCTTGGAGGTGCTATGGAATGGTAGCTATTTCCTCGAGATGAGGGGGGGGGGGGGGGGAAGAGATTAAGACCAAATAAAATTTATGCCTTTTAACGCAATTACGTACTTAAACTAAGCAAGGAAATTAACTCTAAGGCTTCCAAGCCAATAGAGGTCCAATCACATAGCCTATTAAAGATATGGCAACCATGCAACTAGTTTGTAATTGATAGTGTACATGTGTGTTGATGTGCTAATTATTCAATTCCTAGCATTCATCTAATCGTGCATACGTATAATTCAACTAAACAATCACATTAAGCATAATTAGAAAAATTATTAAATGACAATCACAAACACAAGCATGTATAGTAGTTCGGTTTCCCTACTCCACTCCCAGTGGACACACTCTCTCTGAGTGTACCGGATTTCACTATCAGAGGTTTTAAATCAGGTTCACCTCTAACCTTAACAGTCAAGGACCGTGGTCCTATATAGCATACACTCCCGCCGAAGGCTCCCGCAAGAGAATTTAGTTGGTTTTCGATTGGCTAACTAACAATCTCGGTCCTAGTTCGAGGACCTACGTTCACTCCTGTCGGAAGCTCCCACAGAGACTAACACGTACACACTTGTCTAGTGAATTCAATCCTACACAAGTGCCTAGGTCATACACAAGAACCTATCGAGTTTGGGTTATAAACTCTTACCCTCAATCACACACAAGGAAAGAGAGTATTAACTCACTAATTGACACTTGTCGAATTGAGCCCCTTTGATGCATCATCTTGGGTTGCTTGATTGATGCTCTACTTGATGCAGGACATGAAAATTAAATATGATCTGCAAGATTTCAGGCTTTAGATCATACTAATTCAGAAACAATCACATAAAAATTCCACATCCCACACAAAAGTTCAAACATTCAAGCAAGGGGAATCTATGCGGGTCCAAGCCTACACATGTTAGGGCTGGATCACTAAAAAATTATGGACCAAACAATACTCAAAGGGAATTATATTCATCCACACATGCACAGAAATGTCCCCAATCCAAAGGATTCACAGTTTTCAATTCCAAAGAACCCTAGGGTTAGGAAAAAAGGGCAAATAAATTAGGATTAATGCAATCTAGGGTTAGGGTTACGGAATATAAGAAAGAGAGGAATGAAAGAAGGAAAAAAACTGAACCCGGCGACAATCCATGCGCATGGATAGAAGGCCAGACCTGACGCACGTGCGTGTGGGCCCCAAACCCAGAAACCGACTTCTTGAGTCTGTTCAGCTAGGGGTGGGCTCCAAAACCTCCGATTTTTAGGCCGATCCGATATACGGTCTATGCGTAGTGCTCCACCGAAGTTTCAGCCCTCCTATAGGGCCAGATTCTGGATTTCTCCTGTAGGGAGAAAAGCTATTGCAATAGAGGATGAATTTGGAGCAAACTGCTGCAATAGAGGATGGATTTGGAGCATAGATGATTGTAGGAGAAGAGATTTATGGATTGTAGAAGGTGGGGGTGAATCAGGATAGATGTGGCTTCGCACCATGGTAGTCAACCCTTTGAGGAAAGGAGGGTTTCACACCCAATTGGATTTCTGCAACTTAGAAACTCAGAAGAGAAGAAAAAACGCAGGAATTTTTATTAATCTTCAATGAATTAAAAAGACTACAAGGGGTGCCTATTTATAATAAAATCCTATACCCCAAAACTCGCGCCATTTGCGCAACCTATTACTTGGCGATGAAGTAATAAAAAATAACAACTAATAAAAACAATCTAAACTGTCCATGATTCTCTTAATACCAATAATAAGCAAGACCTAAAATACTAAATTAATTATAATGTGGGCCATAATCATGAGAACCCATGGTGGGCTTTATATGATTATCGGGTCCACTCCAACGAACCAAAACAGTCCTCCAACTAGGAGGCCCTCCCTGGACGTCATCATCGATCCAGATCAATGGTAGGGCCCTCCTCCTTGCGTACGTGCGCAAGGGGGGCGTGCGTGTGCGCGTGATGTCCCTATCAACTCTCCCCGGCTGCGAAGAGTTCGACACTGGCGAAACAAAACTCCTGAACCACTCCAAGATGTCAGGATCAAGTCTTTGAAGCTCCTCCTCGGTGAGCCACGTACCGTCTGAAGCTGGGCGTGACTTACATTTAACCAGGTACTTCTGAAACCCGCTGTCCGACGTTGATACTATCTGATGGTCCAGAATATCCTCTATTTCCTCTCTGAGTGTGGGAAGGTTATGTATGAGAGGTAGAGGCTAGGAGAAAGGTCAAGAAGAGGCTATGGATCAAGGGACAAATCTGGGGAATCAGGATGGGTGGGCGAAGAGCCGGACAAAGTATCAGCGGTCCCTTGAAAAGTAACTAGATCCTCCACATTGAATGTGGAACTAATTCTCATGGAATGTGGAAGATCTACCACATACGCATTGAGACTTTCGTTTTATAATTTTGAAGGGTCTAGCGCTACGCGCGTGTAATTTACGAACGGTCCCCTGAGGACACCGCTCGGGCCTAATGCGGACCATCACAGAGTCCCCTACATTGAATTCCTTGAAACGTTTATGCTGGTCTGCAGAAAATTTGTAATGTTCATTACTAGTAGTGATCTTTCGCCTGATTTCTAGATGCAATGAATGAATGTGATGCGCAAAGGACTCTGCAGACTCTGATGGCTTATGGGACAGTGACGTAGGGACAAGATCAATAGGCTTCCTAAGCTTATAACCAGTAACGAATTCAAAAGGACTTAGACCTGTGGACCTATTGACAGAACTATTGAATGCAAACTCAGCTATAGGTAGTACGGTGTCCTATGTCCTGGTGTGCTCCCCCATTAAACATCTGAGCAAACTCTCTAGGCTCCTATTGACCACCTCAGTCTGACCATCGGTCTAAGGGTGATAGGCAGAAAAAAAATTGGAGCCTAGTATTCATCATGTGTCATAGTGTCTTCCAAAAGTAACTCATGAATCGCACGTCACGGTTAGATACTATGGTTTTTGGTAACCCATGCAGTTTGACGACCTCTCTAAAGAACAACTTGGCAACGTGCGATGTGTCGGAGGTCTTAGAACAAGGAATAAAGTGGGCCATTTTAGAAAAACGGTCCACGACAACAAATATGGAATCGTGTTTCCGAATAGTCTTGGGGAGTCCAAGCATGAAGTCCATATTGATGTCCTGCCAAGGGATGAATGGAACTGGCGTTGGTTTGTATAATTCTGTATTTTGTTTCTTTTGCTTTGCCAGTTGACAAGTACGACATTGTCCTATAATTTTGACCATGTCTCGCTTGAGGCTTAGCCAATGAAACCTATCCTCCACTAGGGCAATGGTTTTGTCTCGACTGAAATGGCCCGCGACCCCTCCTGAATGTAAGTCCTGTACAAGAAAATTGCCGAGGGAGGTGCGCGGTATGTACAAGCGGTCACTCTTAAACAAATATCTGTCTAAAATCAAGTATTCGCTTCTAACTCCTGACGAACTCTCTAACAATGACGCGTACACAGCTCTAAAATCTGGGCACTCAGAATAATCTTCTTTGATGTGCTCGAGGCCCATGACTTAGACACTCATGGAATTGAATAATGTGACTCGACGACTCAACGCGTCAGTAGGCTTATTCTCTACACCGGCCTTGTGCTTAAGCACAAAAGTGTACTCTTAAAGGAATTGAACCCATTTGGCGTGCCTAGGGTTTAATTTCTTCTGAGATTTCAGATATCTCAAGGCCTTGTGATCTGAGAATGAGACGAATTCTTGTGGCAATAGGTAATAACGCCAATGACGCAGTGATTGCACTACTGCATAGAACTCTTTGTCATAGGTGAAATATTTTTGTTTCGCCTCATTCAGTTTCTCACTAAAAAAGGCGACAGGGTGCCCTTCCTGACTAAGTACTCCTATGCCGACTCCTGACCCGTCACATGCGACTTCAAAAGCTTTTGAAAAATCCGGAAGTCGCATGACTGGAGCTTCGGTCATCTTTACCTTTATCTTCTTGAAGGCCTTCGAGGCTGCCTTTGTCCATTGAAACTCTCCCTTTTTTATGCAATCCGTGATGGGAGCCATAATGGAACTGAAACCTCGAATGAACCGCCTATAGAAGGTGGCTAAGCCGTGAAAGCTGCGCACCTCATGAATATTGCGGGGTTCGGGCCAATTGACGATGGCCTTGATCTTCTCGAAATCCGCCGATACGCCCTCAGCTGACATAATAAAACCTAAGAAGATAATACTAGTAGACAAAAACGCACACTTCTTTAGGTTGGCGTACAATTTCTCGGTTCTAAGGATCCCACAAACCTGCCTTAAATGGTTGAGGTGTTGTTCCTTGGTCATGCTATAAATCAAGATATCATCAAAGTATATGACCAAGAACTTCCCTATGAAGGGCCTGTACACTTGGGTCATCACATACATGAAAGTGCTTGGGGCGTTAGTTAACCCAAAAGGCATAATTAGCCACTCGTATAGCCCATCCTTTGTCTTGAAGGCCGTCTTCCACTCATCACCAGGGCATACACGGATTTGGTGATAACCACTTTTGAGGTCAATTTTCGAGTAGATAGTAGCATTGACCATCATATCCAACATGTCATCAAGACGCGGTATGGGAAACCGATATTTAACTGTGATTTTATTGATGGCCCTACTATCAACACATCCTCCATGTGCCATCCTTCTTAGGTGTAAGAAGGGCGGGCATGACACAAGGGCTCATGCTCTCTCGAATGAAATCTCTAGGAGTTCGTCAATCTGTCTCTTCAACTCAGCGTGCTCCTTTGGGTTCATTCTGTAATGTGGGAGGTTTGGTAGAGTCGCTAGAGGAATTAAATCAATGGCATGCCCTATATACCTCATAGGGGGAAGCTCATTTGGTAGATCATCATGAAAGACATCACGAAACTCATGCACTACCTGAATGGCCTTGGTGGGTAACTCTACACTAGCCTCTGATACACTCTCCCTAGCCACAAGGGCGTATACCATCAAGTCCGCCTTCGTTTCTCGCTTTAGTCTTTGGCATTTAGAATATGGAGAGGTTTGGACTTGGACTTCGACTCCTTCAATTCTTTTGAGCTGCTCACACCACTTTGTGTGGTGGATTCCTTTCCAGTCATGTTCTTGGGTGGCAGCGGATTTAGCTTGACCTTCTTGCCCTCGAACTAGAATGTACACACATTTGAACTACCAAATATGGTAACATCCCTGTCATAGAGCCACGGTCTACTCAGAATGATATGGCCAACATCCATGGGAACAACATCACACTAAAGTGTCTTTATATGATCCAAACTGAATAGGAACAAGACAACGGTCAGAGACTGGAATGGAAGTTTCATAAACCCAGGACACTCTATAGGGTTGAGAATGGGCTTCAAGCCCGAACGGCTCACAGTGCTAGTCGATGCCACGTTGGCACAACTACCACCATCCACGATCATCTTACAGCTCTTTTCCCCCACATTTTGCATAAGTGTAGAAGATCGTGTTGTGGCGCCAATCATCAGTGTTCTTGGCTTGAGCAAAGGCGCAACGCACAATTGCAAGGGTCGCAGACTCTTGCGCTCCCTCTTCCTCATCACCAGAGGTTTCTACTGGCTCGAATTCTTCCTCCTCACCGTCACTCTCTAGGGGTACTACTTGCCCATCAATAAGGAATACTTTGGTGCCCTCTTTCGTGCCGCACTGGTAGGCAAAGTGACCAAACCCCTGACACCTAAAACACCTAGTTGCCCCACTTCCACGCGAGCTAGACCCGACAATTTCTTTACCTTTATCATCCTTGAGCTTGGACCGAGAACTGTTGGAAGGTTTGTTTTGGTATCTAGTGTGAAGTTTAGCCCCAGAGAGGTTGGCCTTAGCACTAGAATCGCGAAAGTCAAACTGCCTTCCCACAGATGCTTTGAGGTATTGCTCAATGTCTAACGCTACTTGATACAATTGTTCAATAGTGTCTATGTCTTTGGCGAGCAATTCTCTCCTAATGTCAGGACGGAGGCCCGTTTTAAAGCGAGCAAGGGCGAGTATGGGGTCCTCATCAACCTCGCAATGGGTCAAGTACTCTTCGAACTTCTCAATATATTCAGCAACACTCATGGAACCCTGTTGAAGTGACTGCCATTACTCAATCAACCATAAGCGATAAGAGAAAGGGAGGTACTTCAAGCGTTTCTTTCATTTTTCTCCAATGAACTATTGGGACCTCCCTTGCTCTTTCTTTCTTTTGCTATACCGTCACCCAAAACCTTTTTACTTGGCCCACAAGCTTCACCTTGGCGAATCGGACTCGACGAGCATCCGACATGTCATACCACTCAAAATAGTTGTCCAGATCCGCTAACCAATCTAAAAGGGCTTTAGGGTCCAAGTGGCCATCAAATGTAGGGGCATTTACTCTAACTCCCATAAGGAGTTGTGCATCTGGGTCATATTGATCATGATGTTCCTCGCGGAGTGGGGGCACGGGTGCGCGCCCATGACTAATTCCTTGGCCACATCCATTCCTTGGTTTAACCTCTTGACCACCTGCCTGAGATTGGGCATCTTCCCCAATGGTGGGGTTTGCCCCCGAGGGAGGTCTCTAGTTGGGTAACGCGTACATTAAATTGCTCAAGGCGTTGGTCCATACGTTGTTCCAAGCGCCTAACCAAAGACTCAAACTGCTGGGTCAACTTGTTCACTGATTCTTGCAATTGCTCTATGTTTAGTGTAGGGTGCGAGACAAAACCATGACCCGTTCATGTGGGCATACAACTACTAACTCAACCTAAGGACCTTCTACTATGATTATATGCGCCTAGATGGGACTAAATGCTCCTATAGGACTCTATATGGGTAAAACGACACAATACTACTCGATTTTCAGCAACATACCCGTCCAAAGAATCTGTCAGCAGAAAATCCAGGAAAGAGATATTGGGGATTTTCTGATAGCAGAAAATTCAGCAGCTTGTACCAGGAATTATAGACCTCTAAACAACTCTATATGATGGGACCTGATGCATAATGGACATAAACAAACTAAACCCTAAACATGTAATGCATTCCCCTATAAGAACCCTATGCTCTGTACCAAATTTGATGCAGGACATGAAAATTAAATATGATATGCAAGATCTCAGGCTTTAGATCATACTAATTCAGAAACAATCACATAAAAATTCCAGATCCCACACAAAAGTTCAAACATTCAAGCAAGGGGAATCTATGCGGGTCCATGCCTACACATGTTAAGGCTGGATCAGTAAAAAATTATGGACCAAACAATACTCAAAGGGAAGTATATTCATCTACACATGCGCATAGAAATACGTCCCTAATCCAAAGGATTTACATGTTTTAATTCCAGAGAACCCTAAGGTTAGGAAAAAGGGGCAAATAAATTGGGATTAATGCAATCTAGGGTTAGGGTTATGGAGAATAAGCAAGAGAGGAATGAAAGAGGGAAAAAACTGAACTTGGCGACAGTCCACGCACGTGGACAGCGGGGACCCCGATCCCAGAAACCGACTTCTTAAGTTTGGTAGGCCAGGGGTGGGCTCCAAAACCTCTGATTTTCAGGCCGATCCGATATACAGACTATGCATGGTGCTCCGCCGAAGTTTCAGCTCTCCTGCAGTGCTAGATTTTGGATTTCTGCTGTAGGGAGAAAAATAGCTGCAATAGAGGAGGGATTTGGAGCGTAGATATAGGAGAAGAGATTTATGGATGGTAGAAGGTGGGGGCAAATTGGGATAGATGTGGCTTCGCACCGCGGTAGTCAGCCCTTCGAGGAAGGGAGGGTTTCACACTCAATTGGATTTACACAACTCAGAAACTCGGAGGAGTAGAAAAAACACAGGAATTTTTATTAATCTTCAATGAATTAAAAAGACTACAAGGGGTGCCTATTTATAATAAAACCCTATACCCCAAAACTTGCGCTATGTGCGCAATCTATTACTTGGCGATGAAGTAATAAAAAATAGCAACTAATCAAAGCAATGTAAACCGTCCATGATACTCATAATACCAATAATAAGCAAGAACTAAAATACTGGATTAATTATAATAGTGGGCCATGATCATGAGGATCCATGGTGGGCTTTACATGACTATCGGGTCCACTCCAATGAACTAAAACACAGTCCTCTAACTAGAAGGCCCTCCCTAGATGTCATCATCGATCCAGATCGATGGTAGGGCCCTACTTGCGTACGTGCGTGAGGGGGGCGTGCGTGTGCGCGTGATGTCTCCATCACTCTGGCGCTTCAATCAGCTCTCCTTTTGCTCCCGCAATCGTTAATGCCGATGCTTTGCCAATGCTTCAACTTCAAGATCAAACACTTTGTATGCGATGCTCAATTGAGGTGACCAAGGCGATGAGAGGTTTGGTGAATCTCCTATAACACATGAGAAGGTTGTAATTCCTAGTGGATTCACCTAGATGGACGATGTTTTAGAAGATTTAAACAAGGATTTTACTATGGGTTCTAGTCTTATCTCTAGAATAAGGTAAAGATCAAGTTCATCTTCTTCAATGAGGTTGGAATCTTCTTTCAAGCAATGAATCACAAAGAAAATGACTTAAATCTCATGTACTTAGAGGCTGGGAATATGGGATATGGGTGGGGAATCTGCTAAGCTTTTATTGCACCAAAAACCCGTCATATTACCCAAGAACCCTTTTATAAGAAATCTATATTAAAAGGCTAGTTAACGGCTTTGTTGATCTAATCAAAAGGCCCTTCGATAGTATTGAACAATCCGTCAATCCTATTGAGAAAATCCAGGAATATATCTGTTGGGTTGCCAGATTGATTCTTTTATCGAATCAAGTGGTTCTTCAATTACATCAAGTCCCACCGATAACCTGTCGATGGGATCGAGGACCACTCGAAAACTGTTGTTTTGGGCATATGATTTCATAGCAGCTTTGCACCTCTTCTAGTCTTACTTATCATGTTCTAATTTTGGTTTTAAGGCTAAGGGATGATCAACATAGTTTACCTATTGGGTTAGGATCATCTAGAGGTTCAAGGGTTGTTTTGGGTCAAGGTTAAGGTCACCAAGGCACCCCATATACCTGTTCTTCACGTCTTTGATGCTCTAGTCTTCATGTATCATTCGGTCTTAAACTTCCAAGGGCTTAACTGACTCTCTGACATACAAACGCATGTGATTGACAAACAAGGTGCATAAATCAGTGCATTAACAATCTCCCCCTTTGTTAATTACATGACAAAAAACTAACCTAGACAATGTCATGGTCCATACCAATAACATACCAAAACAAGTATAAATATTATATGTCAAATTATAAATGATTTGCAACTCGATACAAATAAGACATTTAACACTTGCATTGCTCTCCCTATCTTCATCAATCCCTGAAACAAATAGAACCTGCAAAACAGAATTCATTGTTTTGGTGAGACTTGATCTTTCTTTTGTCAGTATTTGGCAAAGAGTTAATTCCAATAGATTGGACTTTTACTTTGCTAGGGCAATCAATGGCAATATGTCAATAATCCTCACAGTTGTAACATCGGACTTTTTAATGTTGTTTAACAGATTTACCTGTACAATTCTCAACAGTCTTGTACCTATTGTCACAATTCTTTCCTCTATTCAATTTGAGGAATTTCTTGAATTTTCTTTCGAAATCCTCATCTTCATCCTTATCATAACTATCACTATCAGATTTAACATGAATGCCTATGAGATATTTTAATGACAACAAGTTTCTTTACTCTAGAGAGGGCCTTAAAGTGTAGTTTATAAGTTTGTAGGGAACTTAAGAGTTCTTCTACATTCATCTCGTCTATATTCCTACAATCTTTTATTGAGGTTATCTTGTGAGTGAACTTATCTGAAAGGGATCTAAGTATTTTCTTACATATATGACTATCCGGGATTCTCTCTCATAAACCCCACATGGGGTTGCAAATATCGTTAAGTCTAGAATAGAAATCCATGAAAGTTTCAGACTCTTACATTCTAATGTTTTCGAATTGGATTATTAAAAGCTGAAGCTTCGATCTCTTTACTGTGCTAGTTCCCTCGTGTGTGACTTCTAATATGTCCCACACTTTCTTACCTGCTTCACATGTGCAAATACGTTTAAATTCATCGGGGGAAACCGCACAATAAATAACATTGAGAGCTTTAGCATCATAGGTATACCGCGCTCCATTTGAATTTATCTTTGGGAGTGCTAATGGTTCTACTATCAACCACGACTTGTTTTACGGCCATAGTTGATGCAGGACATGAAATTCAGATATGATGTGCAAGATTTCAGGCTTAAGATCACATAGTCATAAACGATTACGCAAATTCCACATCCCACATGAAAATCCAAACATTCAATTAAAGAGGAATCTACGCTGGTCCAGGCCTACATAGGCTAGGACTGGACCAATAAAAATTATAAGCCAAACGATCTTAAAGGGAAATAGAAATCAACCACTCATGCATAGTAAACAGTCTCTAATCCAAGGGATTCCCCAATCTCAATTTAAGGAACCCTAGGGTGAAAAAAAGGGAAAATAAATTAGGGCTAATGCAAACAAAGGCTAGGGTTTAGGAAATAGGAATGAAAAGAGGAAAACCTGACCCGGAGAAAGCTCCTGCGCGCAGATGGTGACCTAGGGTTGACGCACGTGCACGGGTGGGCTGACCGCACGTGTGATGGAGGCCCACCTCTCCAAAGTGACACCTAGTCCTTGGTCGGCTAGGGGAGACCTCCAATCCCTCCAAGTTTGACGACGATCCGACGTAAGGTCGAGGCGTAGTGCTCTGCCGAAGTTTCAGCCCTCTTACAGGTCCAGATTCTGGAAACTGGCTGTAGGGGAATGAATAGCTGCAAAAGATGGAAAATTCAAAGCAATAATGATGATAGAAGATGAAATATATGGATGGGAGAGGATAGGGACGGATGAGGATAAATGTGGCTTCACACCACGTAGTTAGCCCTTTGAAAAGGGAGGGCTTCGCACTTACTTTTGAATTCTTCCACAACTCGTGAAGAGAACAGAAAAATAAAGCAAAAAATTTTTATTAAGCTTGAATGAATGAAAAGAATTACAAGGGTTGCTTATTTATAGGGAAAACCCTATACCCCAAAAACTCGCACCACGTGTGCAACCTATTACTTGGCGATGAAGTTAACTAAAATAAAAACCAAACAAAGAAATCTAAAGCGTTCACGATGTTCTAAATAATAACAATAAGCAAAACCTAAAATATGAAATCAATCCGATGAGTGGGCCACGATCATGAGATCTCATGATGGGCTTTTCTTAACTATCGGGCCCACCCTTTTGAACCAAAACTTCGTCTTCTAACTAGGAGGCCCTCCCTAGACACCATCATCGAGCCAAATCGATGGTGGGGCCCTCCTGGGTACGTACGTGAGTAGGGGTGGTGGTGTGCATGCGTGTGTGTGCATGATGTCCCCATCAATTCTCCCCGGCTGCGATGATTTCACCACTGGCAAAATAAAACTTCTGAACCGTTCCAGTATGTCAGGATCAAGTCTCTGAAGCTCTCTTTAGTGAGTCACGTGTTTTCTGAAGCTGGGCATGACTTCCATTTAACTAGGTACTTCTGAAACCCGCCTTCCGACGTGGATATTATCTGATGGTCCAGAATATCCTCTATTTCCTCTCTAGGTGTGGGAAGGGTAGGCATGTGAGGTAGAGGCTGAGAAAATGAGTCGGGAAGGGTAGGTATGAGACGTAGTAGCTGGGAAGATGGGTCAGGACAGGTAAGTATGGGAGGTAGAGGCTGGAAAAATGGGTCGAAACGGGTAGGTATGGGAGGTAGAGGTTGAAAAAATAGGTCGAGAGGGGTAGGTATGGGACGTAATAGCTGGGAAGATGGGTCGGGACGAATAGGTATGGGAGGTAGAGGCTGGGAAAATGGGTCGGGAAGGAGCCATGGATTAAGAAAAAGGTTTGATGAATCAGGATGGTTAGGCGAAAGGCTGGACAATGCATCAATGACCCTTTGAAATGCAACTAGATCCTCCATATTGAATGTGGAACTAATTCCCATGGAGGGTAGAAGATTTGCCACATACACATTGAGACCGGAGGATACCGCTCGGGCTTGATGCGAACCATCACAGAGTCCCTTACATTGAATTCCTTGAAACAATTATGCTGGTCTGCAGAAAATTTGTAATGTTCATTACTATTAGTGATCTTCTGCCTGATTTCTTGATGTCATTAATGAATGTGATGCACAAAAGACTCTGCAGGCTCTGATGGCTTATGGGATAGTGACATAGGGACAAGATCAATAGGTTTCTAATGTTTATAACCAGTAACTACTTCATAAGGACTGAAACCTGTGGACCTATCAACAGAACTATTAAACGCAAACTCGGCTGTAGGTGTTACGGTGTCCCATGTTCTGGTGTGCTCTATATCCCTCCTAGGGGGAGACTCATCCAGTAGATCATCAGGAAAGACATCATGAAACTCATCCACTACTGGAATGGCCTCAGTAGGTAACTCTACACTAGCCTCTGGTGCACTCTCTCTAGCTACGAGGCCACACATGTTGTACCCCTCAAAATAATGGTCTTGATGTCCCTCATTGGGTGGGGGTACGGGTGCACGCGCATGACTGATTCCTTGGCCACCTCCATTCATTGGTCTATCCTCCTGGCCACCTGCCTGAGATTGGCCATCTTCCCTAATGGTGGGGTTTGTCCTGAGGGAAGCCTCTATTTGGTCAAGGCGTTGATCTTTGTCTTGTTCCAAGCGCTTACCCCAAGACTCGATTTGCTGGGACAACTTATTTAGTGACTCTAGCAGTTGTTCCATGTTTAGTGTAGGGTGTTAGCTAAAACCATGACCCGTACGTGTGGGCATACAACTTACAACTCCACCTAAGGACTTTCTACGACAACTATATGGGACTAAATGATCCTATGAGACTCTATATGAGGGAAACTATGCAGTGGTACTAAAATGTAGCAATATAGTTGTCAAAATAAAGGAATAACAGAAAGTTACAGCAATGTAAATTGCTAACTTCCTGCTAACAAAAATTTCAGCAACTAATATCAGGGACTATGGACTCCTGAAGGCTACATATGATGAACTGAATGCATGATGGACTCAAACAAACTAACCCTAAACATGTAATGTATTCCCCTATAAGAACCCTAAGCTTTGATACCAAATTTGATGCCGGACATGAAATTCAGATATGATGTGCAAGATTTCAGGCTTAAGATCACATAATCATAAATAATTACGCAAATTCCACATCCCACATGAAAATTCAAACATTCAATTAAATGGGAATCTATGCGGGTCCAAG
Source organism: Magnolia changhungtana (assembly GCA_030180095.1). Classification (NCBI taxonomy): domain Eukaryota; kingdom Viridiplantae; phylum Streptophyta; class Magnoliopsida; order Magnoliales; family Magnoliaceae; genus Magnolia; species Magnolia changhungtana. Next base: position 4,482,536 of record JASAUF010000160.1, read on the forward strand.
CCTACACAGGCTAGGACTGGACCAATAAAAATTATAAGTCAAACGATCTCAAAGGGAAATAGAAATCAACCACTCATGCATAGCAAACAGTCCCTAATCCAAGGGATTCCCCAATCTCAATTCAAGGAACCCTAGGGTGAAAAAAAGGGAAAATAAATTAGGGTTAATGCAAACTAAGGCTAGGGTTTAGGAAATAGGAATGAAAAGAGGAAAACCTGACCTGGAGAAAGCTTCTGCGAGCAAATGGTGACCCGGGGCTGACGCACATGCGCGTGTGGGCTGGCTGCACGTGTGATGGAAGTCCGCTTCCCCAAAGTAACACCCAGGCCTTGGTTGGCTAGGGGAGAGCTCCAATCCCTCCAAGTTTAACGACAATCTGATGTAAGGTCGAAGCGTAGTGCTCCGCCGAAGTTTCAGCCTTCTTACAGGTCCAAATTCTGGAAACTGGCTATAAGAGAATGAATAGTTGCAAAAGCTGGGAAATTCAAAGCAATAATGATGATAGAAGATGAGATATATCGATGGGAGAGGGTAGGGACGGATGGGGATAGATGTGCCTTCACATCACATAGTTAGCCCTTCGAAAAGGGAGGGCTTTGCACCCACTTTTGAAATCTTCCACAACTCACGAAGAGAGCAGAAAAATAAAGCAGAAATTTTTTATTAAGCTTGAATGAATGAAAAGAACTACAAGAGGTGCCTATTTATAGGGAAAACCCTATACCTAAAAAACTCGCACCACGTGCACAACCTATTACTTGGTGATGAAGTAAATTAAAATAAAAATTAAACAAAGAAATCTAAAGCGTTCACAATGTTCTAGATAATAACAATAAGCAAAACCTAAAATATGAAATCAATCCGACGAGTGGGTCACGATCATGAGATCCCATGATGGGCTTTTCTTGACTATCGGGCCCACCCTTTTGAACCAAAACTTCGTCTTCTAGGTAAGAGGCCCTCTCTGGATGTCGTCATTGAGCCAAATCGATGGTGGGGCCCTCTTGCGTACCTACGTGCGTGGGGGGGTGGTGTCCATGCGCGTGTGCACATGATGTCCCCATCAATAGTCCATCCTTATTTAACAATTGCCCAAACCATAGGGTCAAAGGATCTTAGAAAGACCATTATCCTAGCCTTCCAATAGGCGTAGTTAGACCCATCAAAATACAGTGGTTGTGTGACGACACACCCCTCTTGGGTAGACATGATTCTTAAGGTCCTTAGAGCAACTCAAGGTGGTTAAGCCCTTCAAGAGCAACCTGGCTCTTATACCACTTGAAATTGTGTGGAATAAGATACTATGACAATGCATGGAAGCTTGGAGGAGTTATAAAATGGTGATTAGGACCAACTAATTTTTTTGTCGTTTAACACACAATTGCTTACTTAAACTAATATGTTAATTAGTGTTTTAAATAGCCGTAGCTTGATGCATAGCGCTCAACCCTTTATAGCGTGTAGCGTAAATACGTAGCGTATAGCGTAAGCTACACGATACTTCTATTTTTTAATTTAAAAATAGGACAAATATAATAAATAGTGAAAAAAAGGGAAAAAAAATATAAAAATGTCTAAAAGATGATTCATTTTATCAATTATAAGCATGTTCAAAAAAGTTATTAGTTATCATTTATCAAAAGACGATCCACATGTATGAGCCAAATCAAATAATTATCACATCAACAACTTTCTAAGCAAACCACTTTAATTAATAATGTCTAATTGAAACCACAAGTCACAATTATGAAAAGAAATAAAAATCCCGTAGGTCAAAAAGTATCAAGTACAATACAAGTGTCACATTTCTCAACATTAGAAATAAAGAAAACCTGAAAAAATAATAAAAAACTAAAATAGTAAAAAAATACATTGTAGCTTACGCTACGGACGCTACGCGCTACGTAGCTGTAGCGTATGCTACGATCCCTGTAGCGTACGCTACAGGGGGATTTACGCTATTTGGGACGCTACGTAGCACTATAGCCACGCTACGCTACGTAGCGTACGCTACGGGCGCTATTTGAAACACCGATGTTAATTAAACTAAGTAAGGCAATTAACTCCAAGGCTTCCAAGCCAATAGAGAGTCCAATCACTGACTATTAAAGATATGCCAATTATGGAACTGGTCTATAATTGATAGTGTGCATGTGTGTGGGATGTGCTAACTATTCAAATCCTATCATTCATCTAATCAAGCATACATATAAATTAACAAAACAATCATGTTAAGCATAATTAGAAAAGTGTTCAAATGACAATCCTAAATACAAGCATGTATAGTGGTTCGTTTTTCCTACTCAACTCCCGGCAGACGCACTCTCCCTAAGTGTATTGGATTTCACTATCGGAGGTTTTAAATCAGGTTCACCTCTAACCTTTACAACCCTACACAAGGACCGCAGTCCTACACAAGGACCTATCTAGCGTACACTCCCGCCAGAGACTCTTGCAAGAGACTTTAGTTGGTTTCTATCGGCTAACCAACAACCTCAGTCCTAGTCCAAGGACTTACATTCACTCCTACTAGAGGCTCCCACAGAGACTAACACGTACCCACTTGTATTCAGTGAATTCAACCGTACACGAGAGCCTAAGTCCCATACAAGAACCTATCAAGTTTGGGTTACAAACTCTTACCCTCAATCCTACACAAGGAAACAGAGTATGAAGACACTAATTGACCCTTCTCGAATTGAGCCCCTTTGATGCATCGTCTTGGGTTGCTTGATTAATGCTCTCCTGTGCTTCAATCAACTCCCCTTTTGCTCTCCTGATTGTTGATGGCGATGCTTCAGCTTCAAGATCAAATATCTTGCATGCGATGCTCTATTGAGGTGACCAAGGTGATGGGAGGTTAGGTGAATCTCCTATGACCAATGTTGTCGAATCGCATATGTTATCAGGTGCGTTTGTATATGCATATGCGCATATGCGATCGCACAATCGCATATGCGCATATGCGAGACCGCATATTTTTGTTTTGTTTATATATATATATATATATATATATATATATATATATATATATATATATATATATATATATATATATATATATATATATATGCAAAATTCAAATTTTTTGTAAAAAAGAAAAAGAAATTAAGGATAACTTTACTAAGTTAATAAATAACTAATTTTACATATTTAAAATATATTTGAGAGAAATAAAATCAATTAAATGAAGAATTAAATAACAAGTGCTTGAATCTTGATCTTCCAACTTCCAAGAGAGGGAATGTAGGGGGGAGAGAGAGAGTGAGAGCACTTAAAAGTAGGAAATATAAGAGAGAGAGAGAGAGAGAGAGATTAAGACCACTTGGAATTAAGAAATGTAAGAGAAGAATAGAGTAAAAGAGTTTTGGAGTGAGAATATTGCAAATGGGGGAGGTTTGGAAGCCTTTTAGAGAAAAAGTTGTTTTTTTTTTTTTAAAAACAAAAAATTAAAATAAAATAAAATAATGTGCCAACCATTGGCCAATATGTGATCGCATATGCTGTATGCAATTGAATACATCGCATATGCCACATATGCGATCGCATATGTGCCAGATCGCATACGTGATCTGCATATGGATATGCGCATATGTGATCACATATGCCATGATTGCATATGTGATTTGCATATGGGGTTGCCAAAAAGAAGAAGAAGAAGAAGAAGAAGAAGAAGGTAGGAGTTATAACTTTGGCAGCTTGGTTCAGGTTGAGGGTCCCCAACCCCACCTCAGATTGGGTCAATCCATGGCCCGACCTGATCTTCCATACTCCCGACCCTAACCCATCTTGGGTCGGGTCGGGTTGCAACTAAGTTATGGAAACTCCACCAATCGATGATTAGTTTCCTGTTCAGCAATGCACATAATGCGCATTGTGTAAGGGGAGTTAACTATGTAATGTGTATGACACTTGGCACACAAACAATTAGAAATATCCAGCGTGCGTTGCCACCTACTGGGGCGCACACTTGAGATGGTCCTGAGATTCAAACCCATCCATCTTCTCTTAACTAGCATAAGTAGAATAGTTTCCCATAATCATATTTGAATGATGATCCTCACTTTTGATATTTAGGAGGTGTTGGTTGCTGGTTTTTCAATTTTCTAGCTTAGTAATTCCCTGGCTTTTACAAAAAGCCTATTTCGGTTAGGCTTCTTTTGTTAGTTTTACATTCCGCATCCTTTTCTCAAAAAACTTTCCCAAGCTTTTAGTTGGGGAATGGAAAACGTAGAGAATTTCAGACTTTTCCTTGGTTTCCTGAGGAAATGTGGTGTACCAAAAAATTTAATCATTCCCCAGGAAACACTAGGCCAACTCTGTCCCTGCAAACATGAAAAGCAGGAAAATCTTCTTCTCATAGTTCTCAATTCATCTACAAATAGTGATGGTAACAATCATCTGTTGAGCGAAAGCTTTGCACGGTGGTTCGAGTATAACAGATTTCACAACATGGATGGTTCAGATCATTAAAGAATTCAGCATGTGGGCCCTATTGGGAAACAATAGATGCTTGATCTGGAGTTGCAACAGAGGCAAAACAAACTCTTGCAAGATGTATCAGTGTTACAGCGTATTTCATGATGCTGGGGAGTTATTTGATACCCCAGCTGCCTATGACGCTTGATACATAGGCACTTACAAATTGAACACGAGGCATACATTAACTCTCATTCAACTGACTAAATTGAGGGACTCACTATCATAAAGTCCCAGTCCCAAAATCAGGTTTTTCAAACAATCCTAACCTCTGATCAGTGGACTTGTTTGCTGAAATATGACCGTTGGATATTTTCATTTGTAACCGTACATGTATAAATGTAATAAATGGGTATTGCCCCAAAAAGGAAAAAAAAAAAAAAAAAAAAGGTACTTACATATTGAGGGACTCACTATCATTAAGTCACAGTCCCAAAATCAGGTTTTTCAAACAATCCTAACCTCTGATCAGTGGACACTTGTTTGCTAAAATATGACCGTCGGATATTTTCAGTTATAACCATACGTGTATAATTGTAATAAAAGGGTAGTACCCCAAAAAGAAAAAAAAGAGAGGGTGATATAGGGTCGGGTTTGGGTTGCCTGAGGCCTCAAACCTGAGCCCAACCTGAGTGTTAAACCCACCTGACCTGACCCGACGTAAATTTTGGGTTGCCAGTCTTGTTTAGGTTGGGTTCGACCCAAGTTGCACCCCTAATCAGCAGCATATCAACAACTACAAGCCCAACAGGTATGGTGGTGTTTGTACCCTATTCGACCGGATCCACTTTCGGTTAGATTTGTGTGGGTCACGCTCATGAGGTTAACGGTCGGAAGATTACAATAAGAATATGCGACCGAATTCCCGAAGGGTGTTATCACGTGTCTTGCACATGACAAGTAATCATTGAGGCACGACCAAATTCCCGAAGGGTGTTATCACGTGTCTTGTACATGACAAGTAATCATTGAGGCGCGACCGATTGATTAATTCAGCCAGCGGTCGAGTCACCACGAATGCTGAATAGGGATTAAAGGCTCAAGAAAGACTAGATCGTGGGAAGAATCTGGAAGCAGAGCATGGGCAAAAACGGTTATGGTAATCGTTAGAAGGATCCAGAATGCTTGGATCAAAGTTATAAATAGAAGGAGTTAACAGGAAAAATTGTCTCACACCAACCCAAACAAATCAATTATCTTGTCAGATTTACATTTCATAGTGTAATAGCAGTTTCTTTCAAGTAATTTCTTTCCTTTAGAGTAATCAATTACTTATCGCATTTACTTGCTTTCTCTAGTATAATCTCTAGCGTAAATACAGTAGTCGATAGCTAGAATATGAATACTCTTTAGCAGTCGAATTTTTGAATTATCATTCCGCATTCTGTCATTCACGCATTGAGAAAGTCCTTTCATAAGGAAGGCAAAGAGAAACTCATCATCAGAGGACAAACCCCACCCTCTAACCATCGCCTAATCAATTTACGCTTTGAGCGAGTGACCGAATAGGCGACCGATCTCCTCAGACTTCGGTCATACCCAGTGTCTGCCTACTTTGGCGCTCGGGGTCATTGTCGTTCGGTTTGAATTGGAACCGCAATCCCAATTCTGGCACGCCCGCATATTCATCACCCGTGCTAGGAAGAGGAACGTCAAAACAACGGTGAACAGGCGGTAACTGATTTTAGCATTTTGGGAGAATTTTTGGTTCATTAGGCTTATCTGTTGCTGCCCAAAAATGGGTGTTCCATTGCCTTTCAGGGATTTCTAAAGCTCAAAAGGTAGCCTAAGCTTACAGTTATGGACATTTTCGTTTCCTTCTGAGGACTTGTAAGTGTATTTGAGGGGTTTCAAGGTTGAATCACCCGGTCCAAAGTTATTTCAGGGTTTGGCTTTGGGCCTTACATAAGGAAGGCAATTGTATCTTAGACTGTACAGACTTCATAAATTTAGAGCTTAGATTTGATTGATTAGTGTGCACTGTGCAGGGTTCCCTCGAGCTATTTGTGCCATGGATTGACTGTTTTGGAAACTGCAATCGTATCTTCAGGGAATTCCATGGAAATGATACTAGGGTTCCCACAAATGATCAAAATATCAACGATGTACATTGGCAGAATTACTTTGCTGTAAATAAACAAAGTATGATGTTTCCTGTCTTTGTACAGTTAAAGCCAGCCACAACGATCACATCACAGAATTTGTCCAATCAAGTCCGAGTGCCAGTTTGAATCCATAGGGTGTCTCACTAAATGACTCTTAAGGAGAAAAAAAATCTGGGATGTCTGATGGATGCATGAATTGAATGTCATCATGCATGCTTCTTTTGAATCAAAATAAATAAATGCAATTTTTTCATCTTACTGGAAATAAATGCATTTTTAAAATCTTACTGGTGCAAGGATGCTGCATTGCTGAGAGAGAGAGAGAGGGAGAGAGAGAGAGAGAGGCATTCTCTATGAGTGGCTTCACAATCGCCACTTCTGTAACAGAAGTGGCAACCATGCAAATAGAGCCAGATGCACATTGGCATCACATCCTAAGTGGACATTGTACAGAAACTTTACAGTGGGCAATTGATGCATCAAAAGGGTGCAGCATAGGCGGTTCATTTATAATATAAAATATTGTTGTCTCAGTTTGGATTTTTTAAAATATTTTGTTTGTTCACTTATCTTCCACTCATGCATAACTAGCCTTCCGAAATTGCAAACAAGTCCATGTCTATATTAAAGAGCTATTCTGAGATTATTTTTGTTTTTGCTTATTCCTTAAGAGGAATGTGAAGGAGACTTGCCCCCTAGCAGCTGCCTCTTCCAAGTGATGATCCAAACTGTTTTACAATATATGCATCTCATGGCAAAAGTCTCACCAACCAGATATCCTTATGCATCTAAATCAACTTCCAATCAACAATAAGATCTCTGATAAGTATAGATGAACGTTCTGGATCATCACATGATGGGGAGAAAGTGGCAATCAGCTAGGGCATGGCTCTAGGGCTACACATCCCTGGTCTTTCTCCCTGGAAATGTTGTAATTGATTTTGTTGGGCTAATTGCAGGAAAAATGAAAGGGTTGGCATTCATTAAGGATCCTGATGGCTACTGGATTGAAATCTTTGATCTTACTAGAATTGGGAATGTGACTACTGATGCTTCTTGAAAATGGGCCACAAGCATAAGGTAATCTTCTATTGGTTTTGATTATGCTTGTCTTAAGGGAGATGATCATTGGGTTCTGCAGTGTACATTAATGACTGCCATGACATCTCAGACATGGTGCCTGTACATCACTTCAAGGGACCAAACTTTGTTTATTTTTGTTTTGGGCCTGACTTTGATATGCTACAATAATAAATATAATTGTTGATGAAAAAGAAAAATAAATAAACATGAATTGGCAGTTGCTGCTCTGGTCTGCAACGGTACAGACGGGTCCGCCTTTTTATGGTGGGTCCTACATGGATGAGTCATGACCTAAAGAACTCCCCATCGGATTCTTTATCCATGCAACTGGTGCTTGCTTTGTTTGGAATGCTGACCATATGCTGCATGTTTATGTTCATTTACTATCCATTTGGAGGATTAGTTGGATAGCCATTCATAACTTTCTATGGTCTATAAAGGGGGAGTGCCCCTCATTTGAGACTTGCTCTTCAGAGTTCTAATCTTCTCTCCATAGTGCAATATAAGGTTTCCCAATCCATTCTCTTGAGTTCTCTTGCATCTTAGCTAGTTCTTGGTGTCTAGCACATGGTGGTGTGAATGGGCTGGACTCGAGTAGTGTTTGGGTGTTGCATGAGAGAGTGGTAAGGAGTTTGCAAGTCCAATACAGTTGGTATCAGAGTTAGAGATGAATAGTTTGAATCTCCAGAAGTTAGCACACACCTGCAGATTGCCATAAGCTGGTCTAGCTAGCAATACACTTCCAAATATTTAAGATATTTGTATTGGTTTTGAAGACATGCTGCATTTCTACTGTTTTACAAATTCCCCCTTCTTGAGGACTTGACGGTTTTGTTGTAGTATTTCCTGTGCTATATTTCCAAATATTAGGGTTATGTTTTGAGTTTCAATTTGGTAGGCCAACATGATACTGCGGCCTCAGAATGCAAGTGAGGTATGTCCAGGACCTCCCCATTGTCTCACTTGAAAGGTTGGAAATCATTTTATAAGGATGCCACTTTTGGCGTTGCAAATTGCATGGTGTTCTCTTGGGATTCCTGGCAACTATCTTTTGGTCATTTTTACTGGGATTTGCTAACACATCCATTCCCTTGGTGGACAATCTACATGTGTACTTGTCCCAGCTGGTGCTTATCCTTCTAGAGGCTTGTTAGATTGACCATAGAAATTCTTATTCATGGGAATTTAAGGTTACTGAAAGTGAAGGTTCCCTATCAATCAATGGTCCTGGTTGATGCAGGATAGAGAAGTTTGGGGGTGGCCAGCCTGAGCCAACTCATCTATCAAATGGGTACAGAATCCAGGGCCAGGCCTGACCCACCGTGACCAAGCACTGGGCCGGTTGACCCGGTTTTAAAGAATGTATATCAAACTCAAAACCTTTTCCAAGTGTTCCATCCATGTCTACAATTAAAACATGGCCATGGTTGTGGAAAACTTGTCTTATGGTACCAAGTGAAAATTTCAGTGCGTGTTGTGGATGAAGTAAAAAAATGTGGTAACTAGTATGCTGCATTTGTGACATACATGCATGCCAATCCAAACCATCAGATTGTGGACCCATTGTGGATGGTGGTTGGGCCTAAAACTCACAAATTGGAGAATTATAACCATCTAATCTTCCCTATGCTATTGAGCTGTCCAATCACTTTAATTCACCTTACTAGTCACTTTGGGCCTGTTCGGATACCACCAAATAAGTTACTTTTTGTACTTCGAGCGGTAGATAGGTAACTTTTTTTAGATAAGTTGGGTTTAAGATCAATTATAAGTGTCTTTTTTTTTTAGAAGTACCTTATCACTGCAGCTTAATAAGTAGAAACCAAAATAAGTTGAGAGATGAGTAACTTAAGTAACTTATGATCCAAACGCCCCTAAGGGAGCATTGGGATTATGGGTTATGTTACTTAAGTTACTTACGCCTCATGCCTCAAGTAGCTTTTCGTCAATTAAGAATGTTTGCTTAATAACATATCAGCCAAAATGTTGAAGAGTATATTTGGTTTCCAATATCTTTTTGAGTACTTATTCCTCGAATTTGTTCTATACACCTTAATATCTACTGTCCATCATATGGGTCCAATTATGATGTGGACCGTTCATTATATTTGGGCCTACCTTGGCCCTGTCTTCAATGTGAAGCGTCCATCGTGTGGGGCCGACCTTCAATGTGGACTATCCACCTTGCAAGGCCCACCTTTGATGTGGGCTATCCATCATGCGGGCCCCACCATGGATGTAGGCAGTCCATTATGCAGGCCCACCTTTAAACCAAACTATCCATCATGTAGGACCCAACTTCGAAGTGGGCAATCCATCAAGCGAGGCTTGGCTTGGATGTTGAGTCATTCATCATTAGGGGCTGACCTTGATATGGGTCATCTAACATGTGGAGCTCATCATCAATGTTATTGTCCATCATGTGTGGCCCACCTTTAATATTCACCATCCATGATGTGGAGTGATGTGGACCGTCTATCGTGTGGGCCCAACCTTCGATATGGACCATTTATTACCGGCCCTCGATGTGGATTGTCCATTATGTGGAGCCCACCATCAAAATAAATTGTCCATCAATGTTCATTGCCCTTTGACGTGAATTATCCATTGTGTGGGTCCCACTTTTGATGTGTTGTGCATCATGCGGGTTGGGCCTTGATTGCGGCCCATCATTATTTGGGGTTGTAGACCATACATTATATGGTGCCCACTTAGATGTGGATCGTCCATCATGCAGGGCCCACCTTCAATGTTATTGTCCATCATGTGAACCTTCAATATCCACCACCCTTCATGTGGAGCCCAACTTTGACATGGACCGTCATGTGGCCCCACTTTCAATGTGGGTTGTCCATCATGTGGGACCCACTTTTGATGTCGGCCATTCATCGTAAGGGGCGTACCTTGGATGTAGACAATTTATTATGTGGGCTCACCTTGATGCCACCTTTGGTGTTGACCGACTATCATGTGGGCCTTGCCTTTGATGTGGACTGGCCATCATGTGGGCCTTACCTTTGATGTGGACCATCTCTCACATAGAGAGAGAGAGAGAGAGAGAGAGAGAGAGAGAGAGAGAGAGAGAGAGATAAGTTGAAAAACAAAAAATAACTTATTTTTTAGAAACTAGCTAGAAAGCTATATTTGCTTGTTCTTAATTTTTTTTTTAAAAAAAAACAATTAATTTTTTATTTTATTTTAAAAAGCACTTTTTTTTAACTATTTAAAAAGCCCTTTAAAAAATAAGTGATGGGGAGGTCACTTAATTTTTGAGAGCTTATTTGACTTAAGCAGGGTTAACATTTTTTGCTAATTTTTATACAAGTTTGTTCTTAAACTTTTCAAGTAATTCCTATCTTGCTTCCTTCTCTTCACAATCTCTTCGAGGCAGGCCCACATGCTGAACGACCCATATTGAAGGTGGGGCCCTACATGACGAATGGTCCACATTAAGGTGGGGCCATCTAATGCATGGTCACATCAAAGGTGGGCCCCATATGGTGGATGGCCCACATGATGGATGATCCACATCAAAGGTGGGACCCACATGATGGATGGTTGACATTGAATGTGGGTCCACATGATGGAATGTTTGTCAGGCCAGTGTTCTAGTGATCATTCTGTTCCTTAGGACCCCGCAGTCCTTCCGGTCGAATTCCGGCTGCCCGCAACCTATAGGTAGCATTTGCGAGTATCCCTCAGTCGCACCCTATCAACTCGAGTCGACTCAACCCGAGACCTATGCCTTTGCGACCGCGCCGTCGACGCGGTTCCAATGCCGCGTCTCGTGCACCAATCAGATGCTTAGATCTTAAGTTGTGGACTGCACATGGTAATGGCCGTGGACCGCGCATTGCGGGACCCACCTATCCAGATTGCACATTTCCCTAGGAAATCCATCATTAGGATGATGCCACCCTAGGTGTGACATCACCTTACCCTAGTCACCCTAACCACCCTAGCCCCATGCTTACTTGTAATCATGTCTTTCTCTTCCCCAAACTCATAATTACCTTACATAGCAATCATTCCAACCCTTTATTTGTCTCTTCCTCTCTTTTTTCTTCATTTCTCATCTCCCTTAGTAAGAGAAAAGCCATGGACTCCCAAAAATCCAGCCACATCCCAAGCTCATTTTTCCCAATCCAACCATCAAGAGACCATCTCAACCATTGAATCTTGTCCCCTTGGAGCATTGGAAGCCATTGGTTGAAGAAGGACAAAAAGATTTGAGGTTGGTGCTTCCTAGGACTTGTTTCTTTCATGTACTTTCTTGGATCTTTACCTTCTTTTTTTTTTTTTGCATAGCACAAGTGGGACCCACCAATCAATGATGGAGATCTCATCTTGGTCCCTAAATGTGTCATAAGACCCATCACATCATGCATGTATCTATCCATGGTAGGACCATTCTCCATGGATCCCACCATGAAGTTCCTATGATATATAACTTGATATGGCCACCTAGGCCCTGATTTGTGGTGGAAATGGGATTTCCACCCTTGATATTTTTATGATTGTGGGCCCACACATGGATGGGACCCATTTGATGTATATGTGGTAGATCCATGAGAGGAGCTCATAGTGGTGGAGCTCCTCCCACCACCACCATTCTCTCTCCCTCTCCCTCTCTCTCCATTTTTTTTTTGTGGCCCACCTTGCTGCCCTGGGATAAACACAAATGTCAGCTTGATTTTAAGCTGGTGGGTCACACACGTGGACCCCACCCTACTGAACTTTATACCCACACCCTTCATAAGTAATCCTGTTTTTGTACCTGGACAGCAACTTCTAAAAATCGTATAAAATCAATCATGCAAAGATCGGGGTTGAAATTTGGGAATCATATGAACCACAATATGTGCTAACTCTAGACCAAATTTTGTATCCATTTAACGGTCCAATCATCCGTAGCATCAAGTTTACTTGGCTGCTGTCTAGCAGCATATGCAGGATTCCGATTGCCTAAAATGGACCCATTTTTAACTCCTTTAATGAAAGTATTAGAAATATATGTTCCGTTGGATTCGGAGAAAATCGAGCTAGCTTTTTAATGGTATATAATAAGCCTCAATTGGAGTTCGGACGACTGAGATCTTGGCCTTATACGAAAGATGTATTTGGGAACTTATGATGACCATTCTTGTTTGGGCCATATCCGTAATTCCAACAGTCAGATGTATTTGATATTTGCTCTAAACTTAAGGTAGTTAATAATCATATGTATGGCCCCTATGATCATATTCTTTCATGATAAATTTTAGAAAATTCTGGACCGATAGATACTTCTGTAAGGACAAATCTTGAATTTTCTATGTGTGGTCCAGATGGATCCAAGGCTCTGTATAGTTGGAAACCTATAAACGGCCTGAATGACTTGTTCCCAAACCATCCATTGGATCAGATCTTCTAACAGAGAATCTGATTTAGAGATTTCATCAATATATACTTTGTTTGGTGCAGTAACCACCATACGCTCATTGTCCCAGCCAAATCCACTGGCAGCAAGCATGTCCCTGATGTCATTGTACTCCCTTTTGTGATATCGCAGTCTGTTTTGTATGTTCTGCCAGTTGACAGGCACCCCTGTTTGTCTTGTTACTTGCTCGGCAGCAACTTGATAAGCTTCTCTTTTGAAGCCATTGTCGGCTTTCCTTCCCAGTGCGATCTGTTCCAACAATATGTTGAATAGAACCTGATCCATTGGAGAGCTCCACATGATCTTAGCTGCCTGGAAGAGGGGTTCTGCAAGGGATTTGACTGTCTTTTCTCGTGGTGAACATCGCGTAGGTAAAGCAAGGGACCTAACGGGCGACTGTATTGGTGTGGATGTATCAGATACATAATTGTCCGACATTACACTTACACACAAAACACACTATTATGTGCCCTGTTATTCAAACAATCAAACCACCCAAGTTCAATGCGTAAAGAACGTCGGATATTTTAGGCAAATTCTATGGTTGATTAACACAATAGCAATAATCCTTGCACGATGCATTAGATACAAAACGTATACCCAAATATACTTCATATGTAAAGACAGAACTTGCAAAAAGTAAATTAGAATGTAACGGCAATCTACTGCGCTATCTAGTCCTACTATTACATTGCGCATCTGCTCACATTCGTTCTGCGATGGCATCGCGTGCCCTAATCCACGCTTCTTTCTCCAGTTGATTCGATCGAAATAACCACTGTCGCTCGTCATTTGTGGAGACCTCAGTGGGTGCAGGGTTACCCTCCACCTCGCCTATTGATATACCAGTAGCCTGTAGATCTTCATGGCACTCAATATCAAATCGAATGAAATTATGTAAGACAAAGCAAGCAATGACAACTTTCACTTGTATTTCAAATGGATACTACATCGCTGCCTTTAGTATCAGAAATATACCCTTCACTAAGCCAAAGCAACGTTCAATTGCATTCCGCAACCGGGCATGACGATAATTAAACAGCTCCCTCATGTTCGACGGTGCTCTCCCAGTTCGATACTCTTACAAATGGTATCGAACACCGCGGTATGGAGCCATGAATCCTGGCGAATGAGCATATCCAGCGTCGACAACATAATATTTTCCTACACATTAGAACTAATGTTAAATTAAGAGTATTATTTGAAACATTCATTAGCCAATTGAATTCCAGGGCAACGAATATGGTGATCTACCATTTGGGACTGTCAAAGGATCATCGGTTCGAGTCAACGCATTGTGTAGCACCCTCGCGTCCGATGCAAAACCTTCCCAGCCGGCTAGCAGATACAATATCTTCATATCAAATGAACAGGATGCAAGAACGTTTCGAGACAAAACCCCTTGCCTATTGCTGAAGTTAGCATGATCGGGTGCCAAAACGTGCGTTGGAATGTGTGTCCCATCAAGTGCACCAACACACTCCTAGATGTGTTACATGTAATTTTAGCCGGCGGATAGTTGTGAATTGATGGACGAAAATGAACAATAGGCGCAAAGAGACCTTCAGAAATACTTGTACTTGAAAATATGAAGCCCAATTTAGATTTGTTTGGATCTTGGTGGGTGTCTCTTGTCCGGCCTGTTTAACGTAAACAGGGTACAGCGATACCAACGCATCAAGAACGCGATGAAAATGCCGGCTAACGGTTTCATCCGATCGAATGAAACGATGCCCTATTACACGATTGCGAACGTTATGGCCCACTGTGTGAAGAAAAATAACGACTTGTTCTTCAAGACTGACATTTCGACTATCACGAAGAAGTGTCTTCTCGCGGAGTTTAGAACACAGCATGAAAAATGCTTCTCGACTCATCCTGAGTTGGGTAACACAGTCTCGGTCAATGGTTCGGATAATCAAGTTGATGAACCTTGCCCGCTCATCATCCCCATAACGTGCCGGTTGTTTAAACATGTACGCTTGACAATATTCTCCAACCGCCGCCACACAAGCTGCCACCGCTTGAACGACAACGGCCCTCCGATTGTCCTCATCCTCTTCGCTATCCATTTGTCCGGGTCACCTACACCTACATGTCCGGAGGATAGTTTAATAAATATCCACACTATTCCTACTTTGCCAATTTGTACATTGTTATTTGATACCATTACTTGCAATTAAAACATTTTTTTTTTTTTAAATTGCAATTCCATAACATCATAGGAGTCTCCCTTCCTTGCACCATCTTGTCAATGGAGTCAGAGGTGACTGGCGCCTTTAATCTGATCTACGCAAGGCCAACACATCCATTGTTCCGCGATATCCAGGGCTGGATTAAAAAAGAATTGGAACAGGACCATCCATATGAAATCTGGAAAGGGGTTGTTTCTGATGCAGGATCAGTTGGACAACATTTCTTCATTCTTAACAGAATCACATCTAATTTGTACTGAAATTATGAACAAGAATGAAACATATATTATAATAGATACACTCCCTTCTAGTCCATCCAATGAAGTTTGGAATACACGGTTTTCCACTTTCTCCAACATATATAGTAATACGTATGATTTCTCGAAGTAAATGGGTATTGTCTAAACCAACAGTCGAATCAAAACTTCCTCACAAACATACATAAATTTCCTAATAGATCTAACCCGAAACTGGATCGAAGTGGGTGATTAGATCTATCTTCATAACTATTCGATTAAGAATAGCTACACCAAACTATATTTCTTTATAATACCAAAATCAACAAAATTATAACTGACAAACAACCACTTTTGTTTTTGCATGGTGACAAACAACCATTTATTTTCTAAAACGTAAAATGTTGGCTAGTGTAATCAAGAAACAGAACCAAGGAAAAGGGAGAGAGAGAGAAAAAAAAATGGAGGAATAAAGCTGACTTTTGAGTCCAAAAGCATGGAAGAGGTGTTACCCAAGAGGCCATTGAAGTGTTCAGCTAGTCTTTTTGGTTCATAGTCAATCATTCATGAAAACTAACGTAATATTCATTTCATTTGTATTTCTTTAGTTGTTCGTAGAATTTTGGTAGGGACCCAAAAAAAAAAAAAAAAAAAAAAAAAAGAGAGAGAGAGAGAGAGAGAGAGAGAGAGAGAAGAAAATCAGTGCCCTGTAAGTCTTTTTTTATATGCATTATTTATATATCTGCCTTGCAGACACTACTATAGGATGGGTTGGGAAGCATGGGATGCTTCCAATGTCTTTAAAAAGGCTGAGAGCAATGTGGGGAGGAGGTGGTACTAGCTGTGATTTGATGCACTTATGTTGCATGCTGACGATAAAAAGCATGTAAAAAAGAGGGGAATGGGGTTTTGCGTATTCTTTTTTTTTTTTTTTTCTCTTTCTTTTGTCAAAGTTGGGAATGTCTTTTGGGGGTGTGCTTTCACTGTTACTTTTGTATTGGGGCCAAAAAGATAGACATTGTTGTGGTATCAAAAGGAATTTGTTCATGGATATGCGATGAGCTTAATCTGCTATGAAGTTGGTTTTTTTCATGATCTGATGATATGTTTGAGGAAACATCACGTAACACAATGTTGGTAATGGTTTCATTCAATTGACCTTGAATTTGTTCGTTCTGCGACGACTTTCTCTTTATTTCTCCCATGCATTCTCTTTTATTCTCTAAAACAACCACTTCAAACAACCACTTTTTTTTTTTTTATTATTTTGCATGGTGAGAAACAGCCATTTATAACTGAGAAACTTTATGGCTTTTTGATTGGAATTCAACAATGAAAAGGACAAGAATAGGATTAAATCAGATGACCCAACTTTTATAATCTACCAGAAAAAAAAAAAAAAAGGAAAGAGCAAGAAAGAGAATAGAAAGGCAAAACTACACACCGAAAAAAAAAAAACACAATGTTGAAGTAGACCCTGCATCTCTTCTAAAACATGATTTGTTTTAAAAGAACTACAGAATCTATTGCAGAAATTAACGTCTAATTGTGACTCCCTTACTCCTTGATTACATGGATTGACTGTTGAGTGTCAGTTCATTTCTTGGGCAAACGCGGATTAAGTGAGATAGGGTAACAACTTGTGGATCTGGGCTCCACATTGATGCATGTGTTGTATATCAGAACTTGCCATATCAAATGAGGTACTTCTAAATCTCATGAGGATCATAGAGTTGGGTTGAAATCCACTCATTAAAAACTATTTTTAGGGGCCACAAAAGTCCTGTCACAGGTTGGATGACAATTCAGTATCAGATGTGTCCCTTGTGAAGTTTGCCAAGTGAGCGTTTAACCAACACCTGCATTATGATCTCCTTAAGTTTGGATTGTCTCTTTTTCTTTAAACATGCCCAGGAATGAGTTGGCAATTCTGGTTTTTTTTTTTTTTTTTTTTTTTTTTTTCTAATGTACTCTTACAATAAGTTCTTCAAATCCAAGAAACTGGTTGAATATACAACACACATCAAAGGAAGTGAATTGGCTAGTATACCACACACCACTGTGTATCAAGTGCGTGTCCCTCGAGGACGAGCAATGACGCTACACAAGTTGTTAAATAAGAAATGCAGAATATATTTCAAAAATTAACGTGTGACTGTGACTCCAACTCTACTACAAGATTACATAGTTTACACATTTGAGTGTGAGTTCATTTCTTGTGCAACGAAGACACTAAACCAAACAGACATAAAAGAAACAATCCATCACTCACATCACCTACAAAGAACAAAACTAACATACAATGAGACAATCAAACCTATAGCAATTTCAAAAGAAAAATGAAAAGTCAGATTACAAAGTTATAATATTTGTGATTTAATTGAAACACTATGGAGTCAGGTCTTTGTGTGGTAGAATCAGACATCATGGAGTACCTTTGGAGTATAAATCCCAACAGGAATAATCAAAATAGAAGGCTTTCCTTTCCGGTTTTTTTGAGTATCAATGCACATGAAATACTCGAGCCATTTCAGGTTCAAAACCACCATCACCAACTTTGTTGAAGTTGGGCATATGTGATTTTTCCAATCATCTTTATATGTTTAACATAGATTTCACTCTACAAATGTTTCATCAAACCCTCAGCAACAACCATCAAAAGCTAAGGGGCAATTCCTTCTTGATCATTTTTTGGAGCTGTTTTTCTTTAACTGTATTTGGGATCGGTTCATTCCTCGCCACCAACAATCGGCAATTCCTTTCTTATCATGTTTTGGGCATAAAGCTTATCTCAACATATCCTACCTATTTCTATTCAAGAAAACTCCCTATTATGTTTATATTTTAAAAAAAGGGAATAAGAAAAACACATACACAGGCACACACAATGCACGGAGTGGATTTTCTTCAGCTGTAGTTCTTAGTCCTGCCAATGATCTTAATCTCATTAGATTGCTCTTTCACTAGAAAAAGAAAAAAAAAAAAAAAAAACTGGAAAAATCCATGCAGGATCCAACAAATAATAACAATCCATTAGCTAAAAACAGATTTGTCCCATTTCAATCAAAGTAAAAACAACTCGTAAAAAACACATTATTATTATTTTTAAAGCATCTCAAAATTTTATTATTTAAAAAAAAAAAAAAAAAACACACACACACACACACACAATGCAAAAAACTGGTTTTTCTTCGACTGTTCTTAATCATGTTAATGATATATTTCTCCTCCCAAATCAAGTACCCAAATCCATTCAAGATCCAAGAAAAAAAAAAAAAAAAAAGCACAAAACACAAAACCCATCAAACAAAAAACAGATCTGATCCATTTCAAGACCAGAAAAAACACTCCCCAAGCAACCCATTATCTTTAAAAAAAAAAAAAAAAAGAATGCAAACACACAGTCACACACACACACACACAATGCAGAGAGTGATTTCTCTATAGCTGGTACTTCCATGCTGGCCAGAATTTGTATTCCAATGATATTAAAATAGAGGGGGAAAAAAAACTCCAACTCCCCAACTTCATCAAAATCTATGACAACAACAACAACAACAACAACAAACGACGACTAATCATGTGTATTTCTCTTTCACTCATAAGAAAGCACAATCAGATTTGATACACATTATTTGAAATGAAGAAACACTCAAACAGACATTAAAGCAGTTTATTGCAATACCTTACAAGACCAATCTGAAAAAGAGATCCAAACAACCACAATGCAAGTTGAATGTACTTAGATTTGGGATTGCATAAATAGTTGGCTAAGAAAGAAGAGGATGCACGCTATCCATTCCTAAGATGCAGGATGTTGTTATATGCATACCATGCCCAAAACAAAGATTGTAGTACATACTTCCTCAATCAAATATCAAAGTGTAGGAGATACCCACAGTCCATGCACCATCAATCTCCTTTTGTGATATCCCAAATCTCCCAATTGGTGTAGGCAAAACAAATCCATGTGCAAAATAATCACAAGCATAACATTTTCTATGATTATTTAAAAAGAAGGGATGCAGCTATTTACATTTTCATGTCAAATGGTGGGGTGGCGCTAATGGCAGAGGGATATGGTGGGATGGCGATAATGGCGGACGGATTGGATTGACCGTCTGATCCCCTCCAAAAGCCTGTATTTACAAACATCTTCATCAACAATACCGGATATCCACTGACAAATCCCCTGCAACCTTCAAAATCATCCCATCCGTCCTAATCCCTCTTAAACCACCCGGCCAAACACACCCTAAACTGACAACATTGGCGAAATTATGGATTTTTTCTCCCACGGGTTCGGGTACCTACCTGTTCGATGACCAGGGATCACTAGCCTTATGAAGGGTGGGATGGAGATTCACCTCAGGGATCTGCAACAGTGACCGCAAACTCCATGAGTGGCTGGATACGCCGTTGGTCGAACTCGTCCGACCGTGGCTGTGAGACGAGGCTGTTGAAGACGACCGAAGATCACCCACCTCAACGCCGATGAGGGAGTCGAACAACCAAACCCATGCGATCTTCTGCCCAAACATCACCTGCATCTACCTTATTTATACATGCACCACCATCCAGATCGCAGTGCCTTGTCTCTTCCATTAGCCGACTAAGATGCCTGAGCCCACCGTCTGAAAATCGCCTTCAATCCCATCGCGAATCCCATGAGATTTGGTGGGATGGAGAGAAGAGGGGGAGGGATTCGCCAAATCTTGTTGAAATCCCAGGCAGTGATTACGAGGGCGGTGAAATCGCCCGTACAAGGTCTGCCCAAACAGCAAATGGGATGGGGGGTTATGGGATAACCCCCGTATGTCACCGTAAGTCGACATCCAATGCCCGTCCAAACACGCCCTAAGGGGATTTAGATATTCCATTAACAAATGAGTATAACCTTTAAGGTAGGGTGATAGTTGTTACAAAGACACCTTGATAAATTCATCTACATGAGTGTGAAAATGGGGGCTGCTTCCTATGATAATTGGGCTAATTATTTAGAGTGCTCGTGAAATCAGGATATTGCACATGACCATAAAATCCAGATCTGAACATTGTGTAGACAATTAAAGTATTATGTGTATCTCGTATATGGTCATATTAAAGAAATTTAGTTAAAGTCCTACTTTACTATTTTCTTATCGTCCAAGCACGTTTTACTAAGTGAGGTTCAAGACGATTCGTCACCACTATTTATGCACGGTAACTCTTTATCATGCCCAATTTTTATTCTTTTGGTTGTTTTACAAAATAAGGAAATAAAAGAAAAAAAAATTGAAGTATATTTTCATGTTTTTAGAGCAAACATTTAATCCCATATTGGATAGTGGAGTTTTGAAGAGCTTATAATAACTTCATTTTCAATAGCCTTTTGGAATATGACAACATTTACTCTAGCTTGCACACACACATTGAGTGTGTGCACATAATGCTCATGTGTCGTCTCTCAATACGCGTGATGTGTATGTATGTTATAGAAAGGGTCTCTCTCTCTCTCTCTCTCTCTCTCTCTCTCTCTCTCTCTCTCTCTCTCTCTCTCTCTCTCTCTCTGTTTATAGAAAGGGTTTTTCGTCTCTTGGGTTTTATACATTGTCACTTTCTCTCTTTCTAAAATTTTTCTTCTTCTCTATGGGTGTGCAATGAAAGTGTGGTGGCATTTTTGGCGTTGGGTTTTGTATGACATGTAAACACTACCGAGACTGTACCTTGGCAATTGTATCATGGGTATAATGCACTGCAAACCTACTACACTAGAGACATTCTACTGAGAGGCGCAAAATATCTCAAAAAAAGCAATTGAGTTTGTACCTCATCTAACAAGAAGACAACTTTTACATTGAACGAGATTATTGCTTTTGCAATCATCTAAATAAGTGTACCACACTTGAATATTTTACTGATTTATTCTATTTTGAATATTTTCAATACCATTGCTAACAACACTTGAAGGATGAAAGCTGACAATAGTACCCCCACTAAGGGAGGGTGGACATATGGTGTGTGCGCAAGCGTCTCACAAACTCAAAAGAATGCCTGTATCTCCCTTGTTACAAGTTCGATAGAGGGAATCTTGGGCCCTTGGGAAAGATAATTCGATAATCTTTCCAACTAACCATAAATAAAGTCCTTTGAAGTTCATAGGAACCTTTAAATATGGCCCCAAAGTACTCAGTGATGCAACTCATAATGTTTGCACAATCAGATATGCATAGTTTCAGTAATCAGACCAACTCTCATTCGATATTGATAAGATGGGAGTGATTTAGGTCTCTTTTAAACGACAATTAGATAAGATTTGAGATGGGCCGGGAGCATCCCCTTAAAAAATTCTACAACCGAGGAATCTGAGCCTTTCTTTTGGCAAGCAGGTTCGATGCATATATAGGCCCACTGCCAAGATTACAGTCTTACGGAAACTTTCGTACCTACTTCATTACAACTTAGATTTGGATGATCTTAGATTCATTTAAATAAATAAATAAAAGATAAGCTTTCCAACAAGATATAAGGCACTCCGATTAGAAATGAATTGTTCTACCACCACCTCACCAAAGACTATCTTTTGTACTTGCAACCTAACTCTCTTAAGTAATTTTCCTGGAGTCAACAACTGCCACTAAAAGACTCAAAACGCCGACACCTCTGTCATGCACAACAGCCAGAGGGAGTCTTGGGGACTCGAGCCAGCTAATATGGCAACCAATGAAAACCAGACTTCCTCTGGCTCCTATATAAAAGGAAACCTCCACTTCGCAACCTCTATAGGAGAGAGAGAGAGAGAGAGAGAGAGAGAGAGAGAGAGAAGAAGAAGAAGAAGAAGAAGAAGAAGAAGAAGAAGAAAAAGAAGGAAGAAGGAAGGAAGGAAGAGGGAGCATCGCATCCAACCTATGTTAACCAACTAATCTAAGCATACAACCAGTCCAAGTCACATGGAGAAGAGTTAGGGTTTAAGATAGCCCTTTTCTATGGAAAAGTATCGAGTCTCTTTTTCCTCCATTCACATCTCCATGGATCACGGTCCCCCCATATGGTTCTCTAGCTACTTATATATTTCGTTTATATTGCTGCCGCTTAGTAATCATACCCTGATGCATAAAAAATTGGTGATTGGTTTAACTTCTTACTTATTACACTATCATCTCCTTGGTGTTGTCTGATGTCGAGCACATCGTCTCCACGGTCATGATCAGGGTCAAGCATAATCACACCCTTGAGAACTTTATAATATCTGAAAAAATTTATAAATTCCATCAAGTAGAGACCTTATACTAGTAATGGCCGAAAATGGTACCTAAACCCATTTCTTCTTCGTCACCGAGGCCCTTACTCGGAATCTCTGGATGCAGTTCAATTACAAGAGTCATTCAAGCTAGGTGTCTTTGATTCCCTAGCTAGTTAAGATTGTATGGTTCTAAGTTCATTTGGCTAGTGATAACTCCTAGTCCAATCATACCATTTGCAATCTGTCATCACCCAACCATAAACCCAAAGAGACTAGGGTGTGCATGCACATTCCACAGTTTGTTTGGTCACGGGCACAGACTCTAATCGCTAGGTGCTTGGCTTAGCCAGTTTCAAGCAGCACCAGCTCCTGGTCAGTCCGCCTGATTTCAAGATTTGACATAGTGTTACCAATCGAAAAGTGACACAATTGTATAACCTTTGATGTATAGCGGGTCAGGACAGTTTCATGGCCAAGATGGACCAGAAAAGGCCCGATCAGAGACGAAGGTGATCTGGACCGTCAGAACTTAAAACGTACGTATCTCGCAAACCAGAATGATTTTGGGATAGGACGAGCTACTTTAGCCACCCGACCCAGCTATGCATGGTTGCCCATGCCAAATTTGCGAGATTCCATCAGATCAACAGTCAAATTCCTCTTTATTTTCGTTTTTACTATTTTTAATAAATTTTAGTTTGATTGTAACTATTCGTACGTTGGGCTTTAGAAGTTGCACCCAACATGAAAAGTGCTTAGAATAATTAGGAGAACAACGTGATTAAGCCAAATAGGACACTTATTATTTTTGGCCGAAAACCATGTGCACTAGTAGGAATCAAGACCGGCAATAAATAATAAGTTTACTATTTATAGTAAGTTGTGATTTTTGGGAGTTTTAGTTGTAGTTTAATTCTGAAACTTCTTCCATGGCTTAGTACCCCTATTTAAAGGGTTGTAAACTCGTTTAGTCAATTATCAATCAATTTACGAATTTTCTAGAATATTATTTCTATTTTCTTGCTTTTTCCTCGTGGACTTAAGAAGAGCATTGTGAGGAGTCTAGAGAAGCTTCATGGATTCGAAGTAGTTATCCTTGATGAAGACGGTGATGACCTCATCATGTTCATCCATGTGTCACTTTTGGCGAGAATACAAGCCCAAAAGCCATAAACATCCCCAAAACCCTCGTTACTAGGGCTACCGACTCTATTCAACTGATCTTCTCAGGACTTTAAGAGTTGAGGTGAGCTTCACTAGTCTGGATTTCTCTCATTTCCATTGGAAAATCTTCTGCACCAGTGCAGCAAACCTCCCAGAGAAAGGCTCTTTGCCTAGCTAGGAACAAACTGTTTCCCCGGAATCTACAAGGACTAAAACTCTCCCATTAGCACTGGGAAAACTCTGCACTAGTGCAGCAGACCTAGGGGTGGGCTCTAAGCCAACTGCAGACATTACATGGAAAGACTCTTGCCCAAGGCACAAAACTCATTGATCAGCATCTATACAAGGCACAAAGCATTCTAGTAATTCTTCTCCTAAAAAGTAGGCACTATGACTAGAACCAGTTCCTTGTTCTCTCTTAAGATAAGCACTAGCACCATGCCACCTGCCTACTACGCCAGGTGTAGACTCCTAAGTGTTAGTCCCTAGCCATGATATTTGAATGGCACGAATTTTCTACTTTTTACAAGTTGCTGAAGAGAGGCATAGGAGAGACTGAAGAGAAGAGAAGCTGATAAGTAGGTTGTTTACCAAACATACTTACATTCTTAATAAGTAAAAGCTAAGAGAAGTTACCTGTGGCATAAGTAACTTATCTTAAGCAACTTAAGATCCAAACAGGCCCTCAATCACTTCAGTTTAACAAGTAGAAATCAAGATAAGTTACTTAAGACATAGGTAGCTTATCTTAAGTAACTTACAATCCAAACGCCCCCACCGTAGAAAATAACTCCCATCACCTTTGGATATATCTCAAAGGAATCGTTTGATGTCCCCATAATGAGATGAACCCTGATACGTCACCCATCATATTATCCACCACATGGGCCGGATCTATGACCAATTTGCCCATCATATGAAGAACCGTATGCCAAAACGTCTTCCACTACATGATCCCTAACCGTTTGTTTAGTTGCTAGCAAATCAACCATCAACGAGACCCCAACGATCCACATGGTGGGGTCTCTTTGATTGTTGGCCCACCATACCCCAGGACTTGATATGTGCTATGGGCCATCCATGATGGGGACCTGTTGAATGATTTAGACCATCAGAAAGCTATGTCACAAGGCCAACAACCATATATAATTAATAATCTCAATTTTCGTATTATTTGACAGTTTCTAAATACTTCTCAATTATAAAAAGAAATATATAAATATTAATCCAATCACTTGATTCCCTAACAATAGGACCATCCATAGCTAATTCTACATTGCAAAACTATGGCAACAAGATATGAGGTTGTAGGCTGAAAAAATCAAAAGTGATAGGACAACGAGTGCAAATGCTCCTCTTGCAGGCCACTTATAATATGGCTACAACAGTCTATTACATTCCCATGCCCTTATCCCATATTTTATTTAAAATTTAATTTAATTTAATTTTCTATCTTTGTGAGTTTGTAGAAATTTGATATATATATATAAGAAATGAATAGAAGGGTAATTGCATTCTACCACTAACCTGTGTTTTATGGGAGAGGACGCCTTTCCCCTCTTTCATGTGGGCTTGGAGGACTTGGACCTAATCACTTGCTATTTGAACCACCCTTGATAAGGCATGCCAAGGAAGACAAAAGAGAAGCAGACGAAGCAAAACCTAATGGAGCAACGAGTGGAGCACTTGGAAGAAGCTTTGGATCATATGAACACCAAATTCGAATTGATCCAACGAATACTAGAGTACCTCATCTTGCAACTTTCCCTCACCACCAATGGAGGCACTCGGGATCGGAGAATTTATCGTTGCAAATTCAAATGGGCTGAGCAACACAAGGATTCAATTGTATTCCTTTTGCTTCAATGGGCACGGTCCATTGAAGTTCATTTACAAAATCTAAGCAATTTTTTTTGCTACTATCGAACAGCGGAAAATGAGAAAGTTCCCCCACCTTCATTCCTCATGGATGGACCTGCATCCACGTTGTGTCAATGGTATAGCCATGTGAACCTTGATGACTTGTGAAAGTGAATCATAGAGGCCATATTGGTCCATTTTGAGCAAACTGATTAGG
The DNA here is from genome assembly GCA_030180095.1 of Magnolia changhungtana. Classification (NCBI taxonomy): domain Eukaryota; kingdom Viridiplantae; phylum Streptophyta; class Magnoliopsida; order Magnoliales; family Magnoliaceae; genus Magnolia; species Magnolia changhungtana. The sequence goes on from JASAUF010000160.1 coordinate 4,508,516, forward strand.
AGATCTTGACGATATGTCAACGAAGCTGCTGCAAGATACAGGGACCATCCAAAGCTATCATGATGAATTTGAATGCCTTGCTAATTGCGTTGACGGTCAGGTTAGGCTTTGATGGGTACGTTCATTCAACGGATACGTGATAAAATTGGCCAAAAAGTGTTAATGTTTCAAAATCCTCTACTTTGCATGAGGAATATGGTCAGCTCATTGCCATGAGAAGCTTGCTTGGTTGAGAAAGTTTTTACAACTGACACCTAATCTTGTGGGAATGCCCACAGGTTCAGGAGGATCCGTAAGTGTGATGTCAAATGTCACACCTGCACAGTCGCACCCAAAAACATAGCCTAGAGCAATCAAGGCTCCTATTAAAAACATCACACCCATCCAACGTGATCAATATCTTTATTGCCATCGTCGTAAATAAATGCAAATCTTCATGATTGAGGAACCAAAACCACCTGATTTATTGTTAGAAGAATATGATCCTGATTCGACAGCAGAGGTTTCCTAACTTAAATGCAAATATTCATACTTGAGGAACCGAAACAACCTGATTTATTGTTACCGGAATATGATCCTGATGCAACAGTAGAGGTTTCCTAACAGAACTATGCCATGATCTTCATCAACATTTTCCTGACTTTACACCATGAGGACATGGCTTAGCTTTGCATCCCAATGCCCTTATCTAATAATTTAAATTTAAATGTCAATTTCAGGTAATTGCTTTTACTTTAAATTTAAATTTTATATATTTATGAGTTAATAGAGATTTGTCATGTATTTATTCTTTTTCTGGAATGAATAGAATGAGGGCTACATTCTGCCATTAACCTATTTTTTACCCAAGAGGATGATATCCTTCCCTCTTTCACATGGGCTTAGGGCTTGGACCCTCTCACAGTCCAATCCCCTTGCATTTGGGAATTAACTGTTTACAAGATGGTCCAAAAAATACGGACAGCAAAGATTGTTTAAACAAAAAATATGTCTTAAGTGACAATTTTATCCATCTATTTGTTAGGTACAGACTAACATGGATTGCTTATGATCCAAAATAATCACTTTTGTTAGGTAATCCATGGGTTGGAAAAAGTATGGCTTTAGAAAATAAGACCAAATCAAGGATGGATTGGATCATCCAATCCATGTGAATTTTGCATGGTGGCCGATGAAATGCATTCTAGATTTATTGGACATATCAAATGAGTTGATTGGAGTGTAAAAGATAACTGATGCAACTAAGAGTACCATAACTTAATAGTGCTCTGTGCTGGAGCATTTCTCAATAAATAAATAAATAAATAAGAGAAGGATTGATAAATTTGACTTTTCATGTATTATTAAAAAAAAAAAAAAAGTTGGGAGTGAAACTCATGTAATATTACATAGCTTTTGTGGATTTGGACACATCTGTAGTCCATTGAAAATATGACAATGAACCTCTAACAATTTGGAAAGGGAACACAAATACTACATGCTTAGTATGCAAAAAAAAGCTATTGTAATGACTAAAGGTTAAAATGTCAAAAGCACAACACCGGATACCAAAATATAGCACATCTGATCCTCATCTAGCATATCTAGCTTGGCACGTAAGGCACACCATCACTCACCCGTTCAAACCAAACTGGTAATGTTGCATGAAAGATGCACATTCAAACCTCCACATTTCATTCCTAGGTTTCCAGCCACGTCAAGGTTCCAACTATCAAAAACCTGCTTGGGAGATCACCAGGGCACGGCGCAACATACGTGATCTTCTTCCTGTTGCATAATCAGTTATTGAATTCCAACCAGATGGAGCATATAAAACCCTCCACAGAATCTGCAAGCATGAGAGATACATGCTGCCATTGGATGGGAGTCCCATTGCATATGTGCCAGTGCATAAAATGAGGTCTGTTCATCAGGTGGGCCACACGTGCATGTTGAGCGTGTCACGGGTCCTTTTAACAGCTATCCATCATTTTCATACATGCCAGTCCCACCTGATGACTAAACAAATGAGTAGAAGCCACTGCACATACATGGTGGAACCCACTTGTTGAACAGCCTAAACCTCCCAACACATGCCATGCTGGACAAGATATGAGAGAATGCATTTCTACAGATTGAATGATGAGAATTGGGAGATGTACCTCTGGACATCGATGTCTGTGATGTAGATGAACCCAGCAACATTACTGCAGAAAATGGTTGATAAATGTCAGCAAAACCATGGGTCGATAAACTTTCATCCAATGCCACTATTGTCTAAAATACTTGAAACGTGCAAAAAGACATCAAACCCAGCAGTTCAAAAACAGATAGCTATCTCCCCTGCTAGAGTTTTGTTTGTACAGACAAGGAAGTTGTCTTTTCGCTTGTGCAAGATGCTAAGGTGATTTACCTGGAAATAACTTGATCGGGTTCCTTGGCATATGAAACAGCCAGAACTAAATGGAGCAAGTCACGGTTAATATTCACAGGTACTAGCCGTGTAGGATCTGCAGCAGGCTCTGCACCAATGGGAAGAGCTGAACGTGGTGCCTGTGGCCCACCACCAATTTTCAAAAGAAAAACATCACTGAAGTTTGCGACATTGGAATGAGGAGAGAGATCATTCACCAGACCGTAAAAGTATTCCTGCAAACAACCCCATGTGAGCATGACAAAGTTTGTTCTGTCTAATCTAAAAAGGAACCTGCCACTGGACAAACATGAATGAATACCAACAGAGGACACATCATAAGAAAAGCTCAGTACTCCAGCTAGCATACTATTCTAGAAGACGCTATAACTGAATTTGCTGCTAGAATACGAAACAAAATTTCAATTTCAACATCCTATGTTATCCAGATACCTACCTACATAGGCCCTCAGCACCAGCATCCTGATGGGGACATCACGTGCACACGCATGCACGCCGCCCCCCCACACACGTACGCAAGGAGAGGGAGGACCCCACCGTCGATCTAGCTCGTTGACGACGTCCAGGGAGGGCCTCCTAATTAGAAGACGGAGTTTTGGTTCAAGAGAGTGGGCCCGCTAGCTAAGTAAAGCCTATCATGGGATCTCATGTCGTGGCCTACTAATCGGATTGATTTTATATTTTTAGGTTTTTCTTATTTATATTATTTAGAACATCATGAATGCTTTAGATTTCTTTGATTGATTTTTATTTGAGTTTACTTCATCGCCAAGTAATAGGTTGTGCACATGGCGCGAGTTTTGGTGTATAAGGTTTTCCCTATAAATAGGCACCCCTTGTAATTCTTTTGATTCATTCAAGTTTAATAAAAATTTCTGTAAGTTTTTTCCTACTCTCTGAGTTTCCGAGTTGTGGAACAATTTAAGTGGGTGCGAAACCCTCCCTTTTCAAAGAGCTAAATTCAAGTGGGTGTGAAGCCCTCCCTTTCGAAGGGCTAACTATCATGGTGCGAAGCCACATTTATCCCAATCTGTCCCTCCATCCCATTTCATCAATCCTTCGATCATTCTCGCCTCAAATTCACTTGTTTTGCAGTTGTTTGTCTTTCTACAGCTAGTTTCCAGAATCTGGCCTGGCAGGAGGGTTGAAACTTCGACGGAGCACCCCACCTTAACCGTACGTCGGATCGCCATCAAATTTGGAGGGTTTGGAAACCCCCCTGGCCGTCCAAGGCCAAGAAGTCCCTTTTGGGATTCGAGCCTCCTCCACACGTGCGGCCCCCTACTGCACACGTGCGCCGGTACTTTACCCCGCCGCCCGCACGCGGGATCTGTTCCAGGTTCAGGATTTCCTTCTCTTTTCCTTTTTCTTACCTAGTTTCCAATGTTATCAAATCGCATATGCGATTGCATGCAATCAACGTATGCTGTTCGCATATGCGATCGCACAATCGCATATGCCATGGCATATTTTATTTTATTTTCAAAAAAAAAAAACTATAAATTCTATAAAAAAAAAAGAGGGAAAAACTCGTCTAATTAGTACACATGATTGGATTGGATTATTTTACTTATTTCATTATAGTTTGAGTGTTTCATTAAGTGATATATTTAATTACTTATATTATATTATATAAATTTTAACAAAACAATCAACAAGCTACATTAAAAGATAACTAATTATTATAAACTTCGAACAAAGAAATTTTAATGATAAATGAATAACTTGAAACAACTTACAAGTTATAACTTACAACTTAATTTACAAAAAGTAAGCACAACTTATAAAATACAAAAAATAAACATAATTGAAATAATTGTAGAAAGATTAGAGTAAGAAAGAAAGAGGTGTAAGAGAGAAAGAGTAAGAGATTTAGAACTTTGGAGTAATGAATAGTAAAAATGGAGGGGATATGAGTGCCTAATTATAGGCAAAAGTTCTCCAATTTGAAAAAATAAAAAATATAAATATAAATGTTCCACTCTTGGTTATTGGGAAATATGCGATTGCATATTCAGTATGCGATCGCATACTTGCATATTTATCGCATATAAAAGTATGCCATGGCATACTTGCCAGGATCGCATATGCCATCATGGCATATGCGATTTGATCAACAGTATGCGCATATGCGATCGCATTTGATAACAATAATAGGTTCATAACCCTAGTCCTAGTTTGCATTATCCATAATTTGTTTCCCCTTTTTTCTCATCATAGGGTTCCTCAAATTGAAATTGGGGAATCCCTTGGATTAGGGACTGATTACTGTGCATGTATGGATGATTATTTCTTATCTTTGAGTATCATTTGGTTCATAATTTTTATTGATCCAGCCCTAACATGTGTAGGCCTGGACCCGCATAGATTCCCCTTAATTGAATGTTTGGACTTTCATGTGGGATATGGAATTTGTGTAATTGTTGATTTGTTTTTGAACTAACGTGATCTTAAGCCTGAAATCTTGTACATCATATTTGAATTTCATGTCCTACATCAAATTTGGTATCAGAGCTTAGGGTTCTTATAGGGGAATACATTACATGTTCAAGGTTTGTTTAAGTCCTTCATGCATCCAGTTTCATCACATATAGCTGTTTAGAAGCCCGTAATCCCTGATATTAGTTGCTGAAATTTTTGTTAGTAGGCAGTTAGTAATTCACATTGCTGTAACTTATTGTTATTCCGGTATTTCGCCAACTATGATGCTGGATTTTAGTAACACTGCGTAGTTTCCCTTATATAGAGTCTCATAGCATCATTTAGTCTTATCTAGTTGCATATAGTTGTTATAGAAAGTCCTTAGGTGGAGTTAGCAAGTGTATGCCTATACGTACGAGTCATGATTTTGGTTTGCACCCTACTTTAAACATGGAACAATTGCTAGAGTCACTAAACAAACTATTCCAACAGATCGAGTCTGTGGGTAAGCGTTTAGAACAACATATATACCAACGCTTTGATCAATTTGATGTGTGTATTACTCAACTAAAGGCCTCCGCCAAGACAAAACCCCCCATTGGGGTAGATGTTCAATCTCAGGCAGGTAGGCAGAAGGATAGACCAATGAATGGAGTTGGCCAAGGAATTAGTTAGGGCATGCACCCGTGCACCCACCCCATGAGGGACATCAAGACTACTATTTTGAGGGGTACAACATGTGCGGCCTTGTGGCTAGAGAGAGTGCACTAGAGGCTAGTGTAAAGTTATCCACTGAGACCATTCGGGTAGTGGATGAGTTCCGTGATGTCTTTCCTGATGATCTACCGGATGAGTCTCCCCCTAAGAGGGATATAGAGCACACCAGAACATGGGACACCGTAATACCTACAGCGGAATTTGCGTTTAATAGTTATGTTGATAGGTCCACAGGTTTGTCCTTATAAAGTCGTTACTGGTTATAAACCTGAGAAACCTATTGATCTTGTCACCGCCCATACGCCGTCAGAGCCTGCAGAGTCTTTTGTGCATCACATTCATTCATGGCATCAAGAAATCAGGCAAAAGATCACTACTAGTAATGAGCATTACAAATTTTCTGCAAACTAGTATAAATGTTTCAAGGAATTCAATGTAAGGGACTCTGTGATGGTCCGCATCAGGCCTGAGCGGTATCCTTTGGAGGCCATTCATAAGTTACACGCGCGTAGCGTTGGTTCAAAATTATAAAACAAAACGGTCTTAATGCGTATGTGGCAAATCTTCCACTCTCCATGGGAATTAGTTCCACATTTAATGTGGAAGATCTAGTTGCATTTTAAGGAGCCATTGATGCATTGTCCAGCCTTTCGTCTAACCATCCTGATTCCCCAGACCTTTCCCTTGATCCATGCCCCCCTCTCGACCCATCTTCCCAGTCTCTACCTCCCATACCTATCCTTCCCGACTCATTTTCCCAGCCTTTATGTCCCATACCTACTCGTCCCAACCCATTTTTCCAGCCTCTACGTCCCATACCTACTCGTCCCGACCCATTTTCTTAGCCTCTACCTCTCATACCTACTCTTTCTGACCTTTATTCCCAGCATCTACCTCTCATACCTAACTTTCACACACCCAGAGAGGAAACAGAGGATATCATGGACCCTCAGATAGTTTCAACGTCGAACGGCGGGTTTCAGAAGTACCTGGTTAAATGGAAGTTACGCACAGCTTCAGACAGCATGTGGCTCACTGAGGAGTTTCAGAGACTTAATCCTGACATCCTGGAGCGGTTCAGAAGTTTTATTTCACCAGTGGCGAATTGATGGGGACATCACGTATGCCCCCCCCCCCACACACATACGCAAGGAGAGGGAGGGCTCTAGCGTCGATCTGGCTCGTTGACAACGTATAGGGAGGGCCTCCTAGTTAGAAGACAGTTTTGGTTCAAGAGAGTAGGCCCGATAGCTAAGTAAAGCTCATCATGGGATCTCATGATCGTGGTCCACTAGTCAAATTGATTTCATATTTTAGGTTTTGCCATGAACGCTTTAGATTTCTTTGATTGGTTTTTATTTAATTTACTTCATCGCCAAGTAATAGGTTGCGCACATGGTGCGAGTTTTTGGGTATAGGGTTTTCCCTATAAATAGGCACCCCTTGTAATTTTTTTGATTCATTCAAGTTTAATAAAAATTCCTGCAAATTTTTTTTCTATTCTCTGAGTTTCTGAGATGTGGAAAAATTCAAGTGGGTGTGAAGCCCTCCCTTTTCGAAGGGCTAAATTCAAGTGGGTGTGAAGCCCTTCCTTTTCGAAGGGCTAAATTCAAGTGGGTGTGAAGCCCTCCCTTGAAGGGCTAACTACCATGGTGTGAAGCCACGTTTATCCCAATCTGCCCCTCCATCTTATTTCATCCATCCTTCGATCATCCTCGCCTCAAATCCACTTATTTTGTAGTTGTTTGTTTTTCTACAGCCAGTTTACAGAATCTGGCCCGGCAAGAGGGCTGAAACTTCGACCGAGCACCGTGCCTCAACTGTACATTGGATCGCCATCAAATTTGGAGGGTTTGGAGACCCCCCTGGCCGACCAAGGCCAAGAAGTCCCTTTTGGGATTTGGACCTCCTCCACACGTGCGGCCCCCTACTGCGCACGTGCGCCGGTACCCTACCCCGCTGCCCGCACGCGGGATCTGTTCCAGGTTCAGGATTTCCTTCTCTTTTCATTTTTCTTACCTAATTTCATAACCCTAGTCCTAGTTTGCATTATCCATAATTTGTTTCCCCTTTTTTTCTCATCCTAAGGTTCCTCAAATTGAAATTGTGGAATCCACTGGATTAGGGACTGATATTGTGCATGTGTGGATGATTATTTCTTATCTTTAAGTATCGTTTAGTTCATAATTTTTATTGATCTAGCCCTAACATGTGTAGGCCTGGACCCATATAGATTCCCCTTAATTGAATGTTTGGACTTTCATGTGGGATATGGAATTTGTGTAATTGTTTCTGAACTAACGTGATCTTAAGCCTGAAATCTTGTACATCATATTTGAATTTCATGTCCTGTACAAGGTGTCCGGAATCGGTTACGTATCGGCCGTATCGGTATGATATGTGAATGTAACTGGTGAACGATGGCCGCGCGACACTGGTCGTATCGGCCGTTACGTTTTTTTGCACCGATGTCGGCGACATGACTACCAGATATCGGCCCGTGATCGGTCAATCAGAACGGTCACCAGAACGGTCCGATAACGGCTCTATTTTTTTGTCTTTTTAATGACTTTTTTGCTGTTTTTTTTCAAAGTTCTTGCTTCTAAACTATTTTTCATACCTTCCAATAGTAATTTCGACCAACTTGAGGTGGTTATTTGGGACAAACACGTTATATCACGGATTTGGTTGAATCAAAGCTCGGTGGGCCATTTTCAGAAATTATCAAAAATAGGTATTTATTTTTTTAAATATGTTTCTTGTTTTAATCATGCCATATGATGTGTTAATCATAGTAGAACATGATAATGTGCATTTTACAGATTTGGGGTGTCATTTAATATTTTTTTATATTTTTTTTCTATTTACGCATGAATTTTGGCCATTTTTTTGAAAATTCGAAAAATCATTTTTTAATGATTCTTTTGCTGTTTTAATGATGCCATATGATGTGTTAATCATAGTAGAATATGTTAATGTACATTTTACAGATTTGGAGTGCCATTTTATATTTTTTAATATTTTTTTCTATTTACGCATGAATTTTGGCCGTTTTTTGAAAATTGAAAAATCATTTTTTAATGATTCTTTTGCTGTTTTAATGATGCCATATGATGTGTTAATCATAGTAGAATATGTTAATGTACATTTTACAGATTTGGAGTGCCATTTTATATTTTTTATATTTTTTTCTATTTACGCATGAATTTTGGCCGTTTTTTGAAAATTCGAAAAATCATTTTTTAATGATTCTTTTCTTGCTGTTTTAATGATGCCATATGATGTGTTAATCATAGTAGAATATGTTAATGTACATTTTACAGATTTGGAGTGCCATTTTATATTTTTTAATATTTTTTTTCTATTTACGCATGAATTTTGGCGCTTTTTTTTGAAAATTGAAAAATCATTTTTTAATGATTCTTTTGCTGTTTTAATGATGCCATATGATGTGTTAATCATAGTAGAATATGTTAATGTACATTTTACAGATTTGGAGTGCCATTTTATATTTTTTTATATTTTTTTCTATTTACGCATGAATTTTGGCGTTTTTTGAAAATTGAAAAATCATTTTTTAATGATTCTTTTGCTGTTTTAATGATGCCATATGATGTGTTAATCATAGTAGAATATGTTAATGTACATTTTACAGATTTGGAGTGCCATTTTATATTTTTTAATATTTTTTTCTATTTACGCATGAATTTTGGCCGTTTTTTGAAAATTCGAAAAATCATTTTTTAATGATTCTTTTGCTGTTTTAATGATGCCATATGATGTGTTAATCATAGTAGAATATGTTAATGTACATTTTACAGATTTGGAGTGCCATTTTATATTTTTTATATTTTTTTCTATTTACGCATGAATTTTGGCCGTTTTTTGAAAATTGAAAAATCATTTTTAATGATTCTTTTGCTGTTTTAATGATGCCATATGATGTGTTAATCATAGTAGAATATGTTAATGTACATTTTACAGATTTGGAGTGCCATTTTATATTTTTTATATTTTTTTTTCTATTTACGCATGAATTTTGACCATTTTTTTTTAAAATTTGAAAAATCAATTTTTAAGGGTTGTTTTGCTGTTTTAATCATGTCATATGATGTGTTAATCATAGTAGAAGTGTAAAACATGCTAATGTGCATTTTACAGATTTGTGGTGTCATTTTATAAAAAAAATTTTGTATTTTCAAATTAGTGACTTTATATTTTTATTTGCTTATATTGAACAGTTTTGGAGCTTCTTAGGTTTAGTTAGAACATAAAATTATCTTTATTAACATAGGTCATACACTTATACTCATATCCTAAACCTAAAGAAATGTCTGGGTCTGCCAACAACAAGTAAGTGAGGATATTGGATGGCAACATTGTGAGAGGGTTGGTGGTACTAGGCATCAAATGAAGTGCAAGTATTGTGATAGACTAGTGGTTTGGTGGAATTACCCGTCTCAAACAACATTTAGCACATCGAAAGGGCCAAGTTGCGCCATGTGTCAGAGTACCGAAAGAAATAATGCTTTTAATGCAAGCTAGTTTGGATGAGTCGAAGGGTAAACGTGCTGCTGTACAAAAGAAGAAAGATGATATTTTGGATGCAGCTCGACAGGAAGTGTTTGGTCCTGAATATATGGGCGTTCGTGATGAAGATATTATTGATTCTGACGAAGATTCAGATCGGGAATTAACTATAGCTAGGAGAGAGAGCGTGCGTCTAGCTCGTGAAGAGGAAGAACGTCGCCGCATGTTTGGCACGCATGGGTCAGTGCGTGATACAGGGGGGGGCAGTGGGAGTGGGAGTGGGACAGGGAGTGCAACTGGAAGTGCAACTGCTTCTGCAGGTGGGACTGAGGGTGGGGGGGTAGGTTTGGTGGGTTACTGACGTATGTTTGGGAGCCGACGACGGACATCTTCACGTGATGCCCCTATACGTTTGGATGAAGAAGTAAATGAGCCTTCAGGAGACCCTCTATTGATCCAATCCTATTTAGGAAAGAATCAACTAAACAAAAAAAATAAAACAAATGTGGAGTAGAACTTCCGTTGAGAAATTAGGTAGAAAGAAGAAAGTTATTTATACATGCCAACATACCTCCTAACGCGGCCAATTCTCCATATTGGCGGTGGTAATCGATGCGGACGAAGCGGTGAAGGAATAAAAGCTCCCACGGCTAAGGAGATTAGGGGGAAATGGACGGATCGAGTATGTGGATGTGAAAGCATACGTGGCTACCTTTAAACTGTATGGCAAGCAAAGCGAGAGGATGCACGATCATGTGTGATGGTTGGACTGCCCAACCAGACGTAGCATGATCAACTTCATGGTGTACTGCCACTTAGGAACTATATACCACAAGTCAATTGATGCCTCAGAAGCAACAAAAGATTCTGAATATATTATGGGTCTAATGGATAAAGTTGTGGATGAGATTGGAGAGGAGAATGTAGTGCAGATTGTGACAGATAATGAAGCATCATATAAGCTTGCAGGACATATGTTGATGGATGAGAGAAAACATCTTTTTTGGTCACCATGTGCTTGCCCATTGTATCGATCTTATATTGGAAGATATTGGGAAGAAGAAGAATGTTAAGGAAATGGTCGAAAGGGCAAAGGAAGTGACGACGTTTATTTACAACCATAATCAAGTAGTCGCAATAATGAGAAAGTTCACGAAAGGACGAGAGTTGTTGAGGCCTGCGGCGACTAGATTCGCAACAAACTTTATAGCATTAGAGAGTTTATTCCAGCATAGGGGAGTTGAGTGAGATGTTTGCTTCCGAGAATGGCTCAACACAAAACATGGGAAGAAGACATCAGGCACACCGGTCGACGTTGTGAATACCATACGGGACAACAAATATTGGAAGAAGGTTAAAGCGATCCTAAAGGTGATGGAGCCACTAATGAGGGTACTCCGTCTTGTTGAAACCGATGAAGCACCTACCATGGGCTTCCTATATGATGCCATGGATAAGGCAAAGCTTGCAATTCAACGTGATTGTAGAAGCTGGGAGACCTATTGGAAGATGATCGACAGGAGATGGACAAAACAACTCCATCACGATCTTCATGCAGCAGGTTACTACCTAAATCCTAGGTATAGATATGCCCAATCATTTGTTGAGGATGATGAAGTTCGTGTCGGGCTAAAAAATGTGATAAAGAGATTAGAGCCTGACTTAGATTTACAAATAAAGGCGTTGAATGAATTAGATACATTTGGAAATCGCCTTGGTAGCTTTGGAGATGTTCTTGCACAGCATGCAGTGTCTAGGTTGCAACCGGCCGAATGGTGGATTAATTTCGGAGAGAGTACGAAGGCTCTCCAAAAAATTGCAGTAAAAGTTTTGAGCCAAACAACATCTTCCTCTAGCTGTGAAAGGAATTGGAGTTGTTTTGCGCTCATTCATTCAAAGAATAGGAATAGATTGCAGACTAGAACATTAGATAGACTTGTCTTCATGCACTACAATATAAAACTAAGAATGCGACGACATCATAGGAGCATTACAATTCTTGCCGATGACGGAGACTACTGTCCAATAAACTTGGACAATATTTATGATGAGGATGACCCACTTCTACCTTGGTTGGAAACAAGGGAAAAGCAAATTGAAGAGGATAGTGAAGAATTGGAAATTGATGACCCAGAAATACGCAAAGCGCAACAAGAGAGTCGTGTAGATGTGTTGGACCCAGTAAGAGGGGCAGCGTTTATGCCACGTACGGATACGGCTCAAGATCAACAAAATAGTACGAGCAGTGGTAGCGTGACCGTGTCGGATGATGACGACCCCCCGCCCCCAGTGTGCGCACGCCATGGTGTTGCTTACCCCCCTATACAGCCGTCTACAGATCGCGATGGCGATGAACATCGACGACGTGGTACACGAGGTCGGACTTACGAGTGTACCGAGTCACGATACAGCCAGCCGGATGAGGGTACATCTAGTGGTGCACGGGGTCCGAGAGGTCCGGAACATCAGCAGGCTCATGGTCTTGGTTATTATGATGGATATTCTTATGGTCAATTGGATTATGATTATGATGGTTATACTGAGCCTGTTCCATCACATTCATGTTGGAGTAGCCCTCCCGATCAATATTCATATGATTATAGATATCCAGATCCAAATCCAAGTTACTCATCGCACAGACGCACTCAATCTCAAGATTCTCAACGACTGAGTATGGGCACCAAGTATGGCTATTCGACGGGCACTGGTGGATATCCTTACTCGGGGTCAGAGTCGTTGCCTAGTCAGGATCAGTCATCTTCTGGTTTCGTTGATCTAGTATTTTCTTCGGCCACTGGATATTATGGATATGCAACACCTACACCTATTGGAATGACCTCGGCGATGGTGGACGATGACGATGATGTGGAGGTCGAGCAACCACAAAAAAAGCGATTTTCATTTTGGTGGTGACTTGTGATTGTGAGTATATATTTGTATTAAGGTAACTAGGTAAGTATTTGTAGCAGACAGCTCACAGCAGATATTATTGCAAGAAGTCATGCAGTCATGCACACACTTGACACTGTCGAACTTGTATTTAAAATAACTCCCCTGACAACCAATCAAGTAATCCTTAATCAAGTTGCAGGGGAGTATATCAGACACTACTAATTTATTTTTTTTAATATTCTTGACTTGAGGATGACAGGTTATAGACAAGAATCACAGTCACGTGCACAGGACCACAGGTATGTTCGAGAAATTCCTCAAAAATAATTGCAAACACCTAATGTAAGATATTTTCATATTACATTCATTCTAATGTATCTATCATTGATAGTAGACAGTTAGAAAATTAAAAATATGAATTTTGTAGTCAAATTTAGGTTATCTGGTTCATAAATTCATCAGACAGTCCGATACAACTTCTCACCAAAGAGTGGACCGTTACACCACCATAACCATGTTCCAATTTATAAATGAATGCATATTTGGAATGCTTAGAATATTCCGGATTTAATCCATATTTTTTCATATTTTTTTGGCAAAAAAATTTTTTTGCGCCGTTACGGGCCGTTACGCCCCCGTATCCGTATCGGTTTTGGAGGTCACCGTTACGCCAACCGATACCGATACGGGACACCTTGGTCCTGTATCACATCCAGAAGATGCTTATATGTATATGGAATAGATCACCAATACACTTTCATCATATCCTATGTACTAGATGTATTTGGATGCATTACTGAGTTGAATAGCAATGCATTCCTCGGTACTCATATTGAGCGAATAGACTCCAAATTGCAATTACATTACTTTCATGCTAGACTTGGAAGTCAAGTAACTGCAATCTGAAGGGTTAGCTCCTGATTATGAATGCAAGGAAAGATCATTACAATTTAGTAGTTTCCTCCTAATTGAAATAAATTTTCACATTGCAATTCAGTTGTGCATCCAAGCAGTCTAAAGCACATTATATCATCGCCATCGCTGTCATAGCCTTTCTACTGGCAATTAGGGGTCCACTTCTGAATGGTACTGGCAAAAATTTTATGATTGACTACCCACCAGACATGAACTTCCCTCTTTTACCCGGACACTCTAATGGCATGGTAGAGACTCAATAGAAGTAACATTATATATTATGTAATGGATATGTAAGGTTCAGATTAATCTGGTCTGGACAGATATCAGGCCTGATTTTTGAACTGAAGGCATCAGCCTATTCAAAATTTGTCATTTTTCTCAGCCTAAGTCCAGACTACCGCCAGCACTATGCATATGCATAATGATATTCAAGATTATGAAATATAAAACAGAGATGGTGTGTATATTCCTGCGTTCAAACTTTTACTTCTACCATGCCGCCACTCCACTCTATCAAGGGTCATATCCTCCATTAAACCATAGGCCACCAACTCTTTTCTTATTGCTTCCCATGTCCTTTTGGGCCTTACCACTGCCCTTTTAGAGCCTTCAACTTCAACCCTCTCCTTATAATCAGCCAGTTCTTGGTCTCCGTCGCACATGGCCAAAACATCCAATTCTACTTCCCCTCATCTTATTACCTATTGGTGCAGCTCCTAATTTCCCTCGAATGCATTGATTTCCAATTATATCCTTCCTCGTCTTGCTAACCATCCATCTCAGCATCCTCATTTCAGCTATACTCATCACATGAAGATGTCCCTTAACTGTCCAGCATTCTGTCCCATAAAGCATGGCTGATCTTGTAGCTACCCTATAAAATTGCCTCTTTGGTTTGATTGATAGGCCATAGACGGTGATCACATAAAAATCTAGAGGTGCATCTCCATTTCATCCACCCACCTCTAATTCTTTGTGCAACATCCTTCTCAATCTCTCAGCTATCATGAATTATCGACCCAAGATATCGAAAATGGTCATTTTAGGGCACTTCTGGTCACCAATATTAACTAATTCCTCATTTCCACTCCTATTGTTACTAAATTGCATTCCATATATTCTATTTTTACTTCCCAAACAAAATTTTTAAATTCAGTTCATTTTTAGAAAAACACAAAAATATGTTCCATGCACAAGAAGATCCCCATAGAATATTAGTATGCAAGTATTTGAGGAACTGCCAAGTTATACTAATAATTTCCATGTCCCTATCAGGGCTGATTATCTTAGCGTGAATTTGGTTGCGCCAAATATCACAAATTTTCATAATATTTCATGATTAATCAGTCTAATTTGGTGCAAATTTTCATGATATTTGGTGCAACCAAACACACCCTTAGTAATGCTATTTCAGCCACCAGGTAAAACTCATTTCGGGGTACTCGAATAAAAGATGCTGGCGAAGTAAATGTAAGACTCCAATTAAAACAACAAACAACGTAGATCCAATGCAATAATTAGGGATAACAGTAGAAGTAAAGTGGGCCTAAAATAGGATGACTAAGAAATTTGTAGGACCCTATTTCATCCAAGTTAAAGAAAGTCAAAACATCAAACTTCAACTAAGCTCAGCTACAAGTCAATAACAAAAACAGGATCCACCATTATTTGCAAACCCAAAGGAAAAGGAGAGAAACAAAGAAGTACTTGGGACTACAAAAACAGGAGAGGTGCAAGACAATTTGCAGTTTGGGTATACCATTGCTTTGCCACATCTACTATCTGTGACACAACGTTGTATGGATTTGCAGAACCATAAGACAAACATAATTTCATCACTTCGAAAAATGAACCAGAATCAGTTCCCTAACTCAACAACACATGCTCCTTAGAATGTATTGTCAAAAGGAAAAAAGAACTCATTCATTATATAAGCAATAGGCTACATGAGTATAGGTTGACTATAGGTATCTTTTAACTATAATTTTATCTATATGAGCACTTGAAATGCTGGAACTTTGTCAGGTTAAAAGTACAAAAAATGGTGGATAGAATGAAAATGAGGATGGTTAGTGCACCTGCAAGAGACAGAAGAAAGGAGAAAAGAAAAAACATATTGGGGATGGCAACAAGCTGATCTCATGGGAGAAGAATAGCACTAGGAATGGATTAGGATGGTTGGATACCATACACTGACAATGTATACAGTAGAGAAGGGTGGTAAATGGCTTCATATCCATCTCAATAAACTGAAAATGACCACTTACATATATAAGATGAATAAACCTACTGCAACCAAAAACAACCATATGGCAATAAATTCTCCACCAAGGGCATGATAGAGTTGAAGATGGCATTTTACCCTTATCCTATAGCTTCTGGCCTTCTGGCGGAACTTAGTATTTCTTGGAACCACACCTCCTGATTTGTGAAGTTTCACAATATCCAAATTCGGCTTGCTCTTGAGTACATCTTTTAGCATGCTGCAAAGTTTCTCCTGTAGAGCTCACGAGGACAAACTATTAGAGAGGCTGACAGGAAAATGAAGAGAATTCCTTCTAGAGAAAATGCATTCCCTGCACCTAATGAGTGATTGTCAAAAACATAAACTATGAGACTAAAAGTAATAAAAAGAAATATTCATTATAGCAAGTCAAAAAAGATAAGGAGATGACGAAAGCATGAATAAAGGCCACACTGTCTTCCATTCACTAGAAAATGAGATATTATAGTCACCAAATAGATAGTTCAAAAGGTCGTCATTGCTGTTGTCATCTTAGCCTCTCCCAGCAATTTGGGGCCTTTGCTTCTAACTGGCAGATTGGCAAACATTTTTTGATCAGCGCAACATCAACCTACCTCTTTTACCAGGCTCTTGGGAAGTATCAACGTTACCTTTCAAAAAACAAAAATGCTCGTATTGACACCACGCACATGCAAACATGGTCCCACCCAATATTGACCCACAGACCAACTATTATACACTCACCCCAAATCACAAGGCAACAAAGCAAGGTCATGGAGGGGCAATTTTCAGGCCACACACATGATTGAAGGGCCATGCTCAAATATTAGGATGCACAAAATAGCAAGGAACGCATGCTACATGATCACAAACACCACTGACATGCCAACATAGATCATGCCCCATGTTGAACACAAGTGCCTTACCATCTGACAAAAAGTGTGAAGGATATCTCAAGCAATGTTTTAAACATCGACGATATCGGCCAATATATCCCACGATATATCTTGTATCCCACCTATGTGATACGAAACGCACAGGTAGTGCTGATATATCCCACAAGTTTGATCTATTGAGCATTTTCAATTTCAAATCCCTTTTTTGTTGACATCAGTGTCGAATGATTACAAATCCATTAGTTCTTCATGTTTTGCATGAAAAATCATGGAGTTTGAGCTTTGATTTCAATATCCATTGGTTCTTCACGTTCTCCATGTTTTTTTTAAAAAAAAAAATAAAATAAAATAAAAAATCTTTCAACCAGCTATTAATTGAGACTAATTTCGAAGTATTTAGGAGTATTTGATGAAATGATCATCACATACACTCTAATTTCAAAATTTGAGTGTAGGTGGTCCGATTTGGGGAAAATTCAAAATTTCCCCAATTTGTCCCAAATTGGTTGCAATGTTGCGCTCCAAACATGTATGAGGGCCAATCTACAGATTTGTTAAGTCCTAATCTATTTTTGGAAAATAAAAATCACTTTGTAATTAAAAACTAATCAATTTTTTTTATTAATATATATATATATATATATTCAAATTTCCCTTCAACCAGCTATCAATTGAGACTAATTTCAAAGTATTTAGGAGTGTTTGATGATATGATCATCACGTACACTCTAAATGTTATGCATTCAATTTGAATATATTTGCATTAGTTCAGTCAAAGAGCACATAGCTTAGGACCTTATACAAAGGAAACCTATTATGTGCACTTCTTTTTTGAAATGTTATGATTTAAAAGTGTGTATTAAGGTCTTTTTTAACAATTTGTGAAGTTTCATTACAAAATTCAACCATTTTCCCAATGTTTCCTCATGTTTCCCAAAAAGTGCGATAAATTACCCGATACAAGAGATATATCCCGTGCGATAACCGATACGTATTTGTATCTTAAGGATGCAATATGTAACACGATACCGATATTTCGAACATTGATCTCAAGTACTTGGTTGTAAGGAAGAACAGTGAGCACATCAATGCATGTTAACAAAACACCGATACATGATCGCCACACCACTCAAGTTCCAATACAGTCATGTCCCATGCCAGTGATCTATGCATCCATGATACCTGAGATATTATTGATATTGCATGGTGTCGATACGATATATTTGGTATATAACATAAAATCCATTATGTCAACGATATATCGGTCGATACATGTCCATATAACATAGTATTATCAATATCACAATATATCCTCAGTGCCCCCGTTATAAGATTTACACTATGTTGATTAATACTTGCTAAATGACACAATTATCAAGCAATAACAACATATATCACTTGAAAATCAAAAACTTCCTTAAAATTGAATAAAATAAAATAAAAGACAATAAAAATGTCTCATTTTACCTCAGATTTTTTTTTTTGGAGGAAATTGTTCCTACGTGTGTCTTGACAATTCCACTGAATTAAGGATGAAAATATAATATTTGTGTGTTTGATGAGTCTGGGTATTTTTTACATCATCATCATTTAATGAAAGTCGGAAAAGCTATTTTTAGAACTTGTTAAATGACCACCACTCTGAGAGCATAGGAATAAAAGGAACCATTAACTCAAATGACGTTAGAGAGCAAGATACTTCCATAGGATTAGGAATCTGAAGTGAAAGAAGCTTTGAGAAAGATGAAAACATGAAAAGCCCTTGGACCAGATGGTATACCAGTGGAGGTTTGGAAGTGTATGGTAGATACTGGGTCATTTTCATTCACAAAGTTGTTCAACAAGATTGTAAGATCAAAGGAAATGCTAGATAAATGAAGGAAAAGTACCTTGGTACCTACCTATTTATAAGAATAAATTAGACACTTGGAGCTGCACTAACTAGTGTTCAAAGAATTGGTATAGCTACAAGTTTCGTTGGCTGGGATATGGAAACAATATCGATATCACCGATTTCTGTAAATGCGGGGAAACATTGGAGAAACATGAGGAAAACGTTGAAATTTTTCTGTGAAACTTCAAGAGATGCCAAAATACACATTTGCATATTTAGGAATTAAAAAAATGCAAAAAGAATGCATACTTAATAAGTTTCCATTTTAATGGGGCCTAAAAGTACATGTCATCGTAAGAAATCAGTCCAATAGTAACACAACAATCACTTAAATCTCAGTAAAGCAATTTACAAGCAAACAAACATGCATAATGCATGCAGACACTATACATTCATAAATAAATAAGCATAAACACGATACAGATGCATGATGATCCAACCATCCCATCCATCCAACCAACCAACCATTGCATCCAACCATCCCATCCATCCAACCAACCAACCATTGCATCCAATCATCTAAACATCCATCCATTCAATCTATCCATCCAAACATACATCCATCCATCCATCCCATCTATCCATCCAAACATACATCCATCCATCCAAACATTTTTAATAAACAATTTTTTTGCAACATCGATACATTGGCGATATTATCGAAATATCATTGATACATTGGTGATACAAGAGACACCTGGAATTTACACAGTTGAAAATATTGGCAATACATTGGTGATACCGATACATTGGTAATACAAGCAACACCTACATAGTAAAAATTATTGGTGATACATTGGCGATACTTAGTGATACATCACCGGTACCTGGAATTTCTGATACTACCAATGCTATTGGTATCACTACCAGTGTTATCGGTATCGCCGACTTGGAGATATGGATAATATCGGGAATATTATCGTAGTATCGGGGATATTTTGAACAATGGCACTAACTATCCTGTGATTAAACTTATGAGCCGCGCTATGAAACTTTAGGAGAGAGTGATTGTGCAAAGACTAAGGCATGGGACAAGTGTATCAAAAATTCAGCTTGGTTTCCTGCCTTGGAGGTCTAGCGCTAAAGCTATTTTCCTACTTAAACAATTGAAGGCACTAAAAGGGCAAGGGGAAGGCCCAAAAGGACAGATGAACATAGTAAGTAAAGACTTGATGACCTATGGTCTAACTAAAGGTTTGGCACTTGATAGAGTGGAATGCCAGAACAGATGTAGCCAAACCCAATTCATTAGTATAAGGCTTAGATGAATCATCATCATCTAAGCCTTATATCAATTAATTAGGATTGACTACATGAATCTTGTACTGCTATTCCACTCTATCTTCATATATCCAATTGTTCGGATTCTTGATGAAAGTTATAGGATAAGTTTAACGTCAATTGCCAACCTGACACAACCCGCCTCAAAGGTTGGGGAATAGAAAAGAGAGCACAAAACTCCCATAGGTGCGATGTAATAAACTATTACATAGGTTGATTACCATCAAGCGCTATTTAATAGTCTTTTAGATAGGTGGATGACTATCAATGAGTTTATTACAATCAACTTGTGCAGGTATTTTTCCTAAAAATTTATTTTTAGTAATTAAAAAAAGCATTTAAAAAAATAAATTAATAGAGATGTTGTTGGTGACCCCTCACATATTTTTACAAAAATAACTAGACATTGAGTACATTAATTAATTAACAAATTATTTATTAATTAAAAATCATTTGTATCAATAAAGATGTGACGGAGATGATGATTGCAACAGCGGTGCTGACAACAGAAGTGATGGTGGCAGTGGTGGCAATGTTCATAGAGAGTCCAAGCCAAAGGCATCTTATAGCTCATTCAGTGTGGAAAGCGAGTTTGATTATGCCTCGCAAGACCCAAACCATGATGCTCATGCAGCCCTGGTGTCGGTGGACTGTGATGATCTCATGTGTGAACCATAATGATCTCACAAGTGGTTTCTCATTATTATCGGGCTGAAATATGTTCTAGAATAGAGCTTAAACCCTCGGCTTTGCTTATGTAATAACTTGAGTATGGAGGGGTATTTTTTATTTTATTTTTCTTTCATTATTATTCCAGCCTCTCTCTCTCTCTCTCTCTCTCTCTCTCTCTCTCTCTCTCTCTCTGTTCTAGAATAGAGCTTAAACCCTCGGCTTTGCTTATGTAATAACTTGAGTACGGAGGGGTATTTTTTATTTTATTTTTCTTTCATTATTATTCCAACCTCTCTCTCTCTCTCTCTCTCTCTCTCTCTCTCTCTCTCAAGAACATGGTATCAAAGCATGATTGGTCCAATACCTTGTCTCTTTTCCTTTCTTTCACTTTCTTTCTCTTCCCTTTTATTTTTATGGTAAATCATAAATATTATTTGAGGGCTAGTTTACTCACATTTTCTCTTTGTTCAACCACCATATCATGAGTTGTGTAGTAGTCTCATAAGTGTACTTGAGGCCCACATATGCATACAACCAATTGTGATGGTTCAAAGTGGGCTATTGTGTGTCTATGACCAGATTTGAAGATCGTGTGTGGAAATCATTTATGGCTAGATTAGAAGATCAGATGTGCGTGTAGAAGTCGTGAATGAATGTGAACCGTTTTTGTATTTGTTATCAATCGATTCCTACATGTGGTGGTGATCATTGATTTATCATTTATGTTCGCTAGAAGCAAATGTTGTGTAAGTTTAAATTCAAGTTCTTCCCTGTGTGTTTAATTTCTTCTCTCCCCTAGATATGGAGATCAAGAATGACACCAAGAATAATAGTCTTTTATCTCCATCTGTGTCAATGAATCTTTAAATTACATTGTCCAAAATAAATGGTGTGAATTATTTACAATGGGCCACACTGGTAGAAGTGTTTCTTACACAAAACAAACTTGAAGTATTTGACGTCCCCTAAACCTACTAAAAGCTTAATAAATTATGAAGATTTGGTGACAGAAGATGCTCATATTAAAGCCTTGTTGTGGAATAGTGTGTAACCGCATATTAGTGCAAATGCTATCTTCTTCTTTTGTTTTTTTCAAAAGAGCAAAAGAAGTGTGGCATAAGTTGAAAGAAATGTATCAGGTGAGAAGAATTTAACTCGCATATACAATTTACTTTATAACATCTTTACATGTCAGTAAGGAGATAAAAGAGTGTAGATGAATAGCGTTGCAAGGTATGTGGGAAGGGTTGAACGTATATCAAACCTTGTTGACTAATTTTGACACCATGGGATAGCAGAAAGAGGAATCTTGTGTTGTCAAATTCCTCTTTCATATCATAGTGAGTTCGAGCATGTGCAAGCTCAAATTCTTGGAGATAGAGAAATTCCATATGCTACAAAGGTGTTTGCCTGACAAAGTTCATCTACATCTCATCGATCAGCATTTGTTTCTTCATCCGGTAGGGGAGATGGAGGAAGTTGTGATGGACATGTTTGTGGTGGACGATTTGGTGATAGAGAATTAGAGATCAAAGGGATGTCGTTTTGGAGATATGAATACTTGGGGAGGTAATGGTACAAATTTTTGTGCCAGACACAGTCGCAGTCGCAGTAATTAGTAGGGTTTTCATTATTGTCTTTCCAACCACACCATTAATACATGTCGGGATCTAACTAGTAGGCCAGCTTCAGCATATCAATTCGATCTTCTAAAGACGATTCTGAGGGCTATGCCTCCAAGCCCATTCTGAATCAAGTACCACAGGTGATACAATTATATTGTCCAAGGACATGTATGCCAAATTGCTAAAATTGTTCCACCCATGCACCCTCCACCACTTCTACTCTTGTTTAGTCAGGTATAATGTCTTACTTCCTCCTAAAGTATTTTTTAGTTACTGATTCTGCAGGTTACCATATGACTTGTAAGCATAGTGATTTTGTCTCAATTAGATAAGTCTACTCCTATTTCCTTTGTAACATGAGCTGACGGTACCACAACCCATGTGTCTTGGTTGGATGTGAGCATTGTTCGAAGTAACCCTAATATGACCTATATGCATAGTGATTTTGTCCCAATCGAATAAGTGCACTCTTATTTCCTCTATAACATTTGCTGACGGCACTACAACCCGTGTGTCCGGATTGGGTACGGCCATTGTTCGAAGCATTCCCAATATTATTAATAATATCTACGATATTATTTGTATCTCCAACTCCGCGATAGCGCTAACCCTAAAAGTTGTTGATACTTCTCTTCCAAATTCTTCCAAACTCATTCTATTACAATTTCCGACCACCCTTAGCTTGAAATTAAGGATCAAAACAAGTTCTATTAAGGATTTTCTTGATTCGAGGCTCCATGGGCCATTTTCCAAAAATTCTTCAAAAATAGGTATTTATACTTTTTATTCAATATACTATTGTTTTAATGGTAGAATATGATGTGTTAATCATAATAGAACATATTAATGTCCATTTAACAGATTATTGTTGTGATTTTATATTTTTTATATTTTTTTCTATTTGCATACTATTTTCGGCCTTTTTTTTAATTCTAAAATTCATTTTTTATTCAATGTATTGCTATTTTAATGGTAGAATATAATGTGTTAATCATAGAAGAACATATTAATGTCCATTTAACAGAATATTATTGTGATTTTATATTTTTTTCTATTTACGCACTATTTTCGACCATTTTTTTTAAATTCGAAAAATCATTTTTTATTCAATGTATTGTTGTTTTAATGGTAGAATATGATGTGTTAATCATAGTAGAACATATTAATGTCCATTTAACAGATTATTGTTGTGATTTTATATTTTTTTTCTATTTACACACTATTTTCGACCCTTTTTTTTAATTCGAAAAATCATTTCTTATTTAATGTGTGTTGTTTTAATGGTAGAATATGATGTGTTAATCATAGTAGAACATATTAATGACCATTTAATAGATTATGGTTGTGATTTTATATATTTTTATATTTGTTTTCTATTTACGCACTATTTTCGACAATTTTTTTTTTAATTCGAAAAATCATTTTTTATTCAATGTGTTGTTGTTTTATTGGTAGAATATGATGCGTTAGTCATAGTAGAACATATTAATGTCCATTAAACAGATTATGGTTGTGGTTTTATATTTTTTTATATTTTTTTTCTATTTACGCACTATTTTCGGCCATTTTTTTTTAATTCGAAAAATCATTTTTTATTCAATGTGTCATTGTTTTAATAGTAGAATATGATGTGTTAATTATAGTAAAACATATTAATGTCCATTTAACAGATTATGGTTGTAATTTTATATTTTTTTAAAATATTTTTTTCTATTTACGCACTATTTTTGGCCTTTTTTTTTTTAAATTCGAAAAATCATTTTTTATTCAATGTGTTATTGTTTTAATGGTAGAATATGATGTGTTAATCATAGTAGAACATATTAATGTCCATTTAACAGATTATTGTTGCGATTTTATATATTTTATATATTTTTTCTATTTACACACTATTTTCGGCCTTTTTTTCTTAAATTTCAAAAAATCATTTTTTATTCAATGTATTGTTGTTTTAATGGTAGAAAATGATGGGTTAATCATAGTAGAACATATTAATGTCCATTTAACAGATTATTGTTGTGTTTATATTTTTTTATTTTTGAATTAGTGACTTTATGTTTATATTTTCTTATTTTGGACAAGTTTTGGGGCTAATTAGGGTTTAAAACATAAATCATCTTTATTGATTAGATTCAGAAGTTTGAACTTTCTGTTATTAATCTATATACATTAGGTTTTCGAGATTTAAATTAATTAATTCATTCTCCTATAAAAAGTAAAAACTGTATATAAATTTAGAGAATCGAGTAGACTCACAATCTCATATAGACATAGGTCATATCTAATCTACCTAAGAAAATGTCTGGGTCTGGCCAACAAGTTTGGATGCGGCCTGACATGAGGTGTTTGGTCCTGAATATATGGGCGTTCGAGATGAAGATATTATTGATTTTGACAAAGATTTAGATCGGGAATTAACTATAGTTAAGAGAGAGAGAGCTTACATCTTGCTTGTGAAGAGAAAGAACTTTGCCGCATGTTTGGCGCGAGTGAGTCAAAACGTGATACAGGAGGGCGGTGGGAATGCAGCTGGTAGTGTAACTGCTTCTGCAGGTGAGAGGGGGGGGGGATAGGTTTGGTGGGTTACGACATATGTTTGGGAGCCAACGAGAGGCATCTTCACGTGATACTCCTATACATTTGGATAAAGAAGTAAATGAGCCTAGGAGACCCTTTATTGATCCAATCTTATTTAGGAAAGAATCAACTAAACAAAAAAAGATAAAACAAATGTGGAGTAGAACTTCCATTGAGAAGCTAGGTAGGGCATCAACAAAGTTATTTATACATGCCAACATACCTCCTAATGCGGCCAATTCTCCATATTGGCAGGTAGTAATTGATGCAGCAGCAGAAGCAGGTGAAGGAATTAAAGCTCTCACAACTAGGGATGTTAGGGGAAAATGGACAAATACAAAGTATGCGGATGTGAAAGCATTCGTGGCTGCCTTTAAACCTATATGGCAGGCCAGAGGATGCAAGATCATGTGCGATGGTTGGACTGGCCCAACCAGACACAGCATGATCAACTTCATGGTGTACTGCCAATTGAGAACTGTATACCACAAGTCAATTGATGCCTCAGCCGCAACAAAAAATTCTGATTATATTTTTGAACTAATAGATAAAGTTGTAGATGAGATTGGAGAGAATGTAGTGCAACCAAGGTGTCCCGTATCCGTTACAATACGGTCGTATCGGCCGATACGTAACGGTAACGATTGACACCGTTACGCGATACGGGGTCGAAATGGCCATTACGAAATTCTGTGGCCATAACGGTCGTTACGGGGCCGTTACGAGCCATAACGGCCGTTACGGACCCGTAACGGCTGTTACGGGCCTTTAAAAAAAAAAAAAAAAAGACTTACCTTTGTCCTTTCTTTCCTTCTTCTTCTTCTTCCTCTTCTTCTTCTTCTTCTCGGACAGCTGCGGCTACGGCTGCGGCCCTACTACTGATTACATTGGTGCTTGACCTGCCTTCTTCTACTTCTTCTTCTTCTTCTTCTTCTTCTCTCTCTCTCTCTCTCTCTCTCTCTCTCTCTCCTCCTTTCCCTCTTTTTTTCTTTTCTTTTTTCTTTTCGGTTTCCCTCTCGCACCCTTTTTTTTATTTGCAAGTGTACCACGCACCAGCTGTTGTATATACGTGTCACGCTAAGACAAGCGCTGACACTCCTCGAGCTTCGAGTTGTATGAACAATTCGAAGGAGAACAAATATTACATGGGCTCCACAGTGATGTATTTATTATATCTACACCGTTCATCTATTTTCAGATATCATTTTAGAGCACTACCAAAAAATTGAATTATATCCAAAGATCATCTGGACCACACCAAAAATAGCAGCAGAGATAATGATTTTCACCGTTAAACAATTCGTAGGGCCCACCGTAACGTTTATTTTCCATCCAATCTGATTAGACCCGAGTGGGCCCCACCATGATGTATATATTTTATCCATGTCATCCATCCATTTTGCCACGTCATTTTAGGTTAGGATCCAAAAAATTAGTAATATCCAAATCTCAGGTGGACCAAACCATAGGAAACAGTGGTTATAGAATGCTCACCATTAAAATTTTCTTAAGGTCCACTGTAATGTTTATTTTCAATCTAACCTATTAATTGGGTCACACTGACGTGGATGAAGGGAAAACACACATGTCAGCTTGATCTAAAACTTTTGTAGCCCTGTAACGTCTCAGAAAAATCCGTACAAAAACCCGAGTTTCACCTCAGGCAGAAATCACTCAGGACCAAATCCTTTAGAAATTGGGCGAGAATTAGCTAGTGCTAAACTATAGTACCTGTGAAATTAACACTAATCACTTTAAATATGATCTGCAAGACCCAAAACGTGCAGAATCATTACCGCTACATTACCTTAAAACTTAGGATCAATCTCTAATCCCAGTTGCTCTCGGGAGCACACCGAAACTCCGTACCGAACCTGGACCGCACGTCGAAAGTCCGATTACTACGAAACTATACGGTTATGACTGCCTTGCTGGGCTTGATAACTATCTCGGAAATCAAGTCCTAACAGTATCCAAAAATGCACAACTTGAGCTCGGAGCGAAGTGTATGAGAAATGTGAATATCTTTAGAAAATGAACTGAGACTTAAGTGAATTGAGTCGTCTCACTTGCGGGCCGAATCTACGGATTCAGACCGTCCGAATCTGACCCAATTACACCCTCGGATCAGGGAAAATTTCCAACACATGTCAGTACACTTGTGGCCCTGATCGAGCACCGGTGATCGTTGAACTGAAACTGGTCCGCCACGGCCGATCTGTAAATCCGATCGGACCGAAAACTTAACTGGACCTGGATCCAATGTCAAGGAGCTTAAGTTCGACCACACGCAGAAAATTGGCCTGCAAAAGTGCTCCGTTGAGCCGAAACAAATGGGTTTTGGCTATAACATAAGTATACCATGGCCCTGGGGCCATTGAGCTCACGTTTGAGCCTATATAAGGGCCCTAAACCCTCTCTCTCCCTTCACATACGAATTTGCAAACCCTAGAGAGAGGAGAGAGAAAAGAGAAGGAAAGAGAGAGAAAGAGAGAGTGTGGGAGATTGTTCTCGGGACTCAATCTCGCCGTTCCACGTGCTTAGCTACCACTACCGTATCGCTATTTCGGCGATTCTGATTCCGTTTTCGGGTAAGAAATCCTAACCCTAATCTGTTTTAGGGATTCAAATAGGGTATGTGATGAAATAGCTAACCTATTTCATACTATAGGTTACCGTTGTGCCGTAGACGAAGGTGGAATGTTCAAACTGAATCCGTTACGAGTTTACCGGCGAAAGGTGCGGACTATAAACGTATAGGCTATGGTTTTCAAAGCTTTCAATGTAGGTTAATGATTTATAACCGACTGGGTTGCTATTTCACATGTTAGATACGTTGTTTTCTTCGCTTTACGGTTATATATGAACTATGTTGAATATAGGCTATTCCATGTGTAGGTTGAAATGACGGGATATGTCGGGAATTTGCTTTTGTGCTTGCCATGATTACTCACCATGAACATGTGATTGTTGAATACGTGACAGCTCCTTATGAAAGGATTTGCCCTAACATAGCTTATAACTGAGTTGTACCGTGTAGGTTGAAATGTGTAGTCTAAGTGTTTGTGGAAATGATTGAATGAGTATGGAATTTGAATCCCTGCTTGCCATGATTATCCGTCGTGGATATGTGTGTTGTATTCGTGACAACTCCTTAGTGAAAGGATTTGCCCTAATACATGTTGTGATCAACGTACGTTATGTATGTTGATGTGTGTAGTCTAAGTGTTTGTGAAAATGTCTGGATGAGTACATATTTAGTAAGGTGTATGTTATATAGGTGTTGAGGTGAGATTCTCAACTACCTTAGCTATGTGTATATATCCCTTCATGTAACTTAGATTAAATTGTGGGATTTAGCATGAAATGCATTTGTGCAAATTACGTTTACCTTGTATTTTGTGAAATGTTCAATTGGTTACGTTACTTGAATTAATTGTTTAACTTTGATATGCCTACCACATGTGTTATCCTGTTATATTTACATGCGTTTGGGACTATTACGTAGTCCAGGCAATCAGTAACCGGTCCTGGTTTGGTGGCTGAGTTTGCTTCACCGCACAAGACGCGTCCAATGAATCCGAGCCGTACTTTGGTTGTCGACAGTGGTTAGGCTACACGGAGTGCTTACGCACTTCATGTTGATTAACTCGATGTGTGCTCGTACCAGTCGAACTCGTTAAGTAACCCGATTGACCCGATGTATGTTCACCATGTATGGACGCTACTGCTTGAATCTAAGGTACCAAACTCACCAGTGAGAAGCCCCGTTAACCATGGTACCTCGATCCGCTAAGACTCATGAGCCGGGCATGGTGGTATGGGACACCATGGTCGAGCTGTCGGCCTACGTTGGGGCGACGAGCCTCCCCGTAGTGTCCAATGAGCAACACAGACTCGTGAGCCAAATACGGTGGTATGGGACACTGTATTCGAGCTGTCGGCCTACACTGATCAGGTGACGAGCCCTTTGTAGTCACCTCGAGCATACTCTGAGACTGCGTTGAGGCAACAAGCCTTTCCATAGCCACTAGAGTATAAACTAGGCTTACACTGATCAAGTGACGAGCCCTATGTAGCGACCTAGAACCGCAACATCGTATGAGATTTACTAGGACTGACGACCCTAGAATGGATCATTGTTTGGGCAAATGATACAAGGGAGGTACCTTGGCTTCCCAACACTGTTGTATGAATCAATCTAATTAAGTATTGGCTAACATGAGCATGCACCGCACTGCATGTGCTTTGGCGAGGAAGAGCACTTTCGAGAGTTTGTCATGCGCGCCGTGAGATGAAGACGCTGAGGGAGTGTAGGCAAGGGCATGCATCATTATCGCATATCATTCTTGCATTAACAAGAGTATCTAGGACATGTTTGCTATATTGCTTTATCATTACTGCTTGATTGAATTGATAACATGTTAACCTTTGCTTTATTGTTCCACTGAGTTGATCACTCATTCCCACGTTCTAGGACTTTTAAATACCAACCAGACTCTGTCTTAGCTGTAGGTGATGGCGATGCCTACGAGGCGGAGCCAGACTTCGAGGATGACGAGGAGGCGTTCTCCTACATGCAGTTATCGGGCGGGTTCATGTGAGTTGTGTCCTGATCGCGAGGGCTACAGGGACACTGACTAGATGCCCTTGCACTGTTATTCTGTATTTTGGGACACTTGTATATTCATTTTGATCACTTTGGGAGTATACATGTATATGGTTAACCTGGTGACATTTTCACACTCTGGAGATCTACAACAACTTATACGTTATATTTATCAATTACAGTCTTTCGCTTGCGTAAATTTATTCGTCTCTAGAGTGTGATATGTTGTTTGGCTTAATCTCATTCATCTTTAATGCACTAACACGGACAACA
The DNA here is from genome assembly GCA_030180095.1 of Magnolia changhungtana. NCBI lineage: Eukaryota > Viridiplantae > Streptophyta > Magnoliopsida > Magnoliales > Magnoliaceae > Magnolia > Magnolia changhungtana. The sequence goes on from JASAUF010000160.1 coordinate 4,538,479, forward strand.
TTAAATCGTCATTATCTATGTTGCATAAGTGATGCGTTGGAACTCGGGAGTTGAGTCTATGCTCGACCCCCGATTTTCAAGGCGTTACAAGCCCCCAATAAATTTTTAATGGTGAACGTTTAATTATTATTGTTTCTTATGGTGCAGTCCACCTGAGCTTTGGATGTGCCTCATTTTTGGGCTCATGCCCTAAAATTATTTGGCAAAATGGATGGACGATGTGGATATAACACATTCATCACGGGTGGGGCCCGAAAAACTTTGACACGTGTGCTACACTTCACAATCCGAGTCCCGCCTAATTCGAGCCTTAAAAAATTGTACACGAGACGTATATTAACTTAAAATTTAGCAATTAAATTATGGACTGCAATTGCTAACTCACAAGGCCAAAATCAAATTGCTTGAATAGTTTTAATTGTTAATTTGTGGACTTTTATTTTTTAAAATAGGGCCTTTTGATTTTTTTTTCATGATTCACTATCCAATAAATGTCCACCAATTCATAAGTAGGATAATGGCAATAAATTGCATGAATTTGAGGCTGATTTGGAGCATAGATTGGTTCTCCAAGTTAGCCCCAAATTGGCAACGTCATCTACCTGAATTTAATTTCGTTTTTTTAAAGAACTATTGGGAGAAATGATATCAAGTTGTTGAGTATATAAATTAGATATTTAAAAAATTAAATATATGAATTTTGTAGTCAAATTCAGGTTACCTGGTTCAAAAATTAATCAGACAGTCCGATACAACTTCTCACCAAAGAGTGGACCGTTACACCACCATAAACATGTTCCAATTTATAAACGAATGCATATTTGGAATGCTTAGAATATTTCGGATTTAATCCATATTTTTTCATATTTTTTTGGCAAAAATAACAAATAAAAATTGCACCGTTACACCCCCGTATCGCCGTTACGCCCCTGTATCCGTATCGGTTTCAAAGGGCACCGTTACGCCAACCGATACCAATACGGGACACCTTGAGTGCAGATTGTGATAGATAATGAAGCATCATATAAGCTTACAGGACATAAGTTGATGAAAAAGAGACCACATATTTTTTGGTCACCATGTGTTGCCCATTATATTGATCTTATATTGGAAGATATTAGGAAGAAGAATGTTAAGGAAATGATCGAAAGGGCAAGAGCAGTGACGACATTTATTTACAACCATAATCAAGTAGTCACAATAATGAGAAAGTTCACGAAAGGACGAGAGTTGTTGAGGCCTATGATGACTAGATTCGCAACAAACTTTATAGCATTAGAAAGTTTACACCAACATAGGAGAGAGTTAAGTGAGATGTTCGCTTCCCGAGATTAGCTCAACAAACATGGGCAGAAGGACACCGGTTGAAGTTGTGAACACCATACGGACAACAAATATTGGAAGAGGGTCAATTCGATCCTAAAGATGATGAAGCCACTAATGAGGGTACTCTGTCTTATTGAAACCGACGAAGCGCCTACCATCGGCTTCCTATACGATGCCATGGATAAGGCGAAGTTAGCAATTCAACGTGATTGTAGAAGCTAGGAGTCTTATTGGAGGATGATTGAAAAGAGATGGACAAGACAACTCCATCACGATGTTCATGCAGCAGGTTACTACCTAAATCCTAGGTACATATATGCCCAATCATTTGTTGCGGATAATGAAGTTCATGTCAGGCTAAAGAATGTGATAAAGAGATTAGATCCTGACTTACATATGCAAATAAAGGCGTTGAATGAATTAGATACATTTTGAAATCGCCTGGGTAGCTTTGGAGATGCTCTTGCATAGCATGCAATATCTAGGTTACAACCGGCCAAATGGTGGATGAATTTTGGAGAGAGTACGAAGGCTCTGCAAAAAAATTGCAGTAAAAGTTTTGAGTCAGACAACATCTTCTTCTAGCTGCGAAAGGAATTGGAATTGTTTTGTACTTATTCATTCAAAGAATAGGAATAGATTGCAGACTAGGACGTTAGATAGACTTGTCTTCATGCACTACAATATGAAGCTAAGAATGCGATGACATCATAGAAGCATTACAGCCGCTGATGACACAAACTACTGTTCAATAAACTTAGACAATATTTATGATGAAGACGACCCGCTTCTACTTTGGTTAGAAACAAGGGAAAAGCAAATTGAAGAGGATAGTGAAGAATTAGAAATTGATGACCCACTAATATGCAACAAGAGAGTCGTGCAGCTGTGTTGGACCCAGAAAGAGGGGCGACTTTTATGCCAAGTACGGCTCAAGATCAACGGAAAAGTACAAGCAATGGTAGCGTGATCGTGTCGGATGATGGTGATGATGACGCCCCCACCCCTGGTGTTGGCACTTCTGGTGTTGCTCAACACATCATACAGCCCGTCTGCAGATCGCAAAGCCAATGAACATCGACAAGTTAGTACACGAGATCAGACTTATGAGTGTACTGAGTCACAATACTGCCAGCAGGAGGGTAGGTCTAGTGGTGCAACAGATCCAGGAGGTCCAAAACATCAGCTGGCCCATGGTCCTGGGCATTATGATGGATATTCGTATGGCCAATTGGATTATGGTTATAGTTATACTGAGCCTGTTCCATCACATTCATGTTGGAGTAGTCCTCCCAATCCATATCTATATGATTATAGCTATCCAGATCCAAATCGAAGTTACTCATCACAGACACACTCTCAATCTCAAGATTCTCAACAACCTAAGCATAGGCACCAGTATGGCTATTCGACGGGCATTGGTGGATATCCTTACTCAGGGTTAGAGTCGTCGCCTAGTCAAGATCAGTCATCCTCTGGTTTCATTGACCTAGTATTTCCTTCTGGCACTGGATATTATGGATATGTAACACCTCCTCCTATTGGACAGCCTCAGCTTGATGATGACGATGACGATGATGTGGAGGTCAAGCAACCACAAAAAAAAAAAAGCAGATTTTCATTTTGGTAGTGACTTGTGAATTTTATTATGGTAATTGCAAGTATATATTTATATTAAGGTAAGTATTTGCAGTAGTACTATTGCAAGCACACACTTGACATTGCCGAACTTGTATTTAAAATAACTTCCCTGACAACTAATCAAGAATCCTTAATCAAGTTGCAGGGGAGTTTATCAGACACTACTATTTATTTATTATTTATTTTTTTTATATTCTTGACTTGAGGATGGCAAGACAAGAATTACAGCCACAGGAACAGGATAGGAGAAGTCTCTGACATGTTGAAGAATGAAAAATTTAAAATAGAATGAACATTATAATTTATGCAAGTTTGGACTCTAGTCTAAACTCTAGAGTAGAGACCTCACTCCTCCTCAGGTATGTTAATAACTTAATATAGAATAAATTATGAAAAATAATTGCAAACACCTACACATGTAAGATATTTTGATATTACATTCATTCTAATATATCTATCATTGATAGTAGATAGTTAGAAAATTAAATATACGAGTTTTGCAGTCAAATCCAGGTTGTCTGGTTCATAAATTCATCAGACTGTCCGATACAACTTCTCACCAAAGAGTGGACCGTTACACCACCATAAACATGTTCCAAATTATAAATGAATGCATATTTGGAATATTTAGAATATTTTAGATTTAATTCATATTTTTTTGGCAAAAAAAAAATATTTATGCACCGTTACGGGACCCATATCGGCTATTACGCCCCCATATCGGCCGATACGGGGCGTATCCATATCGGTAACGGTGGGCACCAATACCGATACCGAACACTTTAGATGAAATGCATATATGTGTGTATATGTATGCATGGATGGATGGATGGTTGGTTGGATGGATTCATGTGTGTGTATCGAGTGTGTTTGTGTGTATGCACGCATGCATGGATGGATGGATCATGCATGTTTTTGTATGTATGTATGTGCACTACATGGATGGATGGATCCACCAACTTCCCCATGTTTCCCCAATGTTTTCTTGAGTCAACAATACATGTTTTTAGGCCCCATCAAAGCTAAAAGTGTTATTTGATTCCTAAATATGCAAATATGTCTTTTTCTCTATTATTTAGTTCTTAAATATGTGAATATGAATATTTTAGCATCCCTTGAAGTATCATTGAAATTTCCACCATTTCACCATTTTTCTCTAATGTTTCCTTTGAGTCAGCATTACATGCTTTTTAGACCCCCATTAAAGAGAAACTTATTATGTATGTGTCTTTTTTGCAATTATTTTATTCCTATATATGCAAATATGTGCATTTTAGCATCTCTTGAAGTTTCATGGAGAAATTCTAATGCAAGGACATGTCATGGCCTAACCATAGATGCATGATTATACATGTTCGTGCATCAGTTTTGGTATCAGAGCTTGGTTTTTTAGCGTAGGTCAGTCTATCAACAATCCCTCTTTGTGGTGAAAATTTACCAAAGAACCCCTTAACCCAAATCATAAAAATCATAGAGCTTTCTGTTGCTCCGCCCCTACCCTACACCCCCGGCGAGCTGACCGTGCAGCTCGACCTGCGTACCGACTTTGCGAAGGGGACATTTTGTTGAGTACCACTGATGTTTGCATCAAATTCCACCATTTCCCCGATGTTTCCCTCAAACTGCGATACATTTCCAAGTATCAACGATAATATCAGTGATATCATACATGTTTCTGTATCCCTAGCCAGCGATACATGTAACGATACCGATACTACGAACACTGCACTTTTCATACAAAGAGTTATCACTTGTTGGTTCACCCGACCAATCACATACCCTAGTTTTCCTCGCCTACCAATATACATCTTGGCATATTGAGACCATTCAAGGAAGTTAGTGTTGTGATAGGTGGGAGCAAGAGAACTTGATGGTGATGTTTTAGCTACTTAATTCTATGCAACCTCATATCAATAGAAGATTCTGGTTCCTATAGACAACCAAAGAAGTTTGGGACAAACTTACCAAAACTTATTCCCAACGGCAGGATATTGCTTGTCTATCAGCTAAGTTCGGAGATTGCCACTATTCATCAAGGGGAGGAGTTTGGCTACTATTATACCACTCTTCAAGGTCTATGGTAAGAGTTGGATCATTATCAATTATTACAATGAGATACTAATGCCGAGAGGAAGAGACATCAAAAAACAGATCAAACATAATAGAATATTCAATTTCTCATCTGGTTTGAATTCTGAGAACGAGTTGACCCATGTGCAGATTCTGAGGAGAGATGAGCTCACTAGTCCAGAGTAAAGACAACCAGAAGAAAGCCTGCAACTAATTTCTTCCAACAACAATCATTCTGCTCTTGCAATCTCTTTTGGTTCCTCTAAGGGTGAAAAAGGATTCAATCAAAAGAACATAATGCCTAACGAGAATGATAAGTTGAGATACAACCATTTTGGGAAGACCTGCCATACATGGCATACTTGTCGGGATCTCCATGGTAAACCAATGAAGTTCAACTGTCCTAGACAACATCCTTCCTCCAATGGCCCTATCACTGCCTCTGCTCCTCCTTCCTCGGGTACTACCTCTTCCTCCACATCTGTCCCTTTCTCTAGATAGTCCTCATTAGCATCTAATAGTTTATCTATTATGGATTGGGGACGCTTTCACCATCTACTTCCCCATCTGGAATCCATCTGCTTTTACTTCATTTGCACAATCAGGCATACATGTGTCTGCTAACTTCATTTGTTATTCCTCATCTAGCCTGGCCTAGATCATTGATTCAAGTGCGTGAGATCACATAATAGGTCTGTCATCCAATTTTTTCTTCATATAATCTATCATCTTAAAGAGAGAGAATTGTCGATGGATCCTTGCCTTCTATCTCTAGAATTGATGATATCAAACTTAATAATTACTTGTCTCTGTCCCATGTTCTTCATGTTCCAAATTATCCACAAATTTATTGTTTGTTAGTCTTTAAAAGAAAAAATAAATAAATAAAAAATGAATTATTGTGTAACTTCCTATCCTACCCGTTTTGTTTACCAAGACTTGGTGATGAGGAAAATGATTAGTAGTAGCCGTGAGGTGGATGCTCTCTACCTTCTGGATGTTGTTGGTTCTCCTTCAACCTTACAATCAAGTGGTAGTCTTAGTAAAGATAATAACATTGCCCAGGCTAAACTATAGTACAGTCCTTTAGGACATTTGTCTTTTTATTCATTGTCATTATTTCCAAGGTTGTTTAGGTCGATTGCGGAGTCATAATCTGCAGTGTTAAGTTGTGAGTGTTCTTCAGTTCAAGTACAATTGTTTGAACAATATGATGTGCAAGGGTATATATTTTGCTCCTGGATAAATAAAATTAGTAGAACAATGATGGCAAGAGGGAGCACTTCCAGCAAGACCGATGGTTAGAAATATGGAGAGCTCTACAGGCCATATGGAGATCTCCAAGCAAAGAAGTAAGAGAGAAGTTAAAAGCGAAAGGCAAAGGGAGCACTCCAAGCGAGACTGATGGTTAGATATAGAAAGGAAATAAGGTCGGGGGACGGTCATTCTGGAAGGCCGTCATGGCTCAGGTTCATTGTGGCAAATTAGAGGGAGAGCCAGGAAGGTTACTAGCTCATGGAGTACACGTCAACCCCTAGCAACATTGGAGAAGAAAGGTCTGCCAAAAATATTTACCCAGTCATGAAAGATCTAGACGAAGGGAGAGGACTCAGCCACCATTTATGTGAAAGTCACCAAGGTATTTTGGGAAGAGCACTTGCTGTTGCGGCCATTCATAAAGCGTCAAAGGAAGTGGGTTGGACCCTTGCACTAGGACGACTTCTCCCTGTTCGGCCAGGTCGATGTCTGGTATCACTTCTCCAGTATCCCTCTTGAAATTTGGAACCTTGAATTCTTATCGACGGTCAATTCGTGTTTCGGAGAGATCCTATAGTTTAATCCAGCCATAGAATCGGGGTGGTAACTCCGGTCCACCCGCATCCAATCAGAAGAAATCAGTTCATTATGCCAATTTCCAACATCCTTGTCTCAGTGGGGGAAGTTGACACGTGCCACCACTTAAGGCAATCTTCAACATCTCGATATTTCGTACGTCAGATCCGATTGGCCCTGCGATGGACAATTCTCCTACGTTGGGCAACATCTTTAATATCTCTCCTCGGCGTGATGAAGCGAGTCTCCGAACAATCTCGAAATCGCCTCATCAGCAATACTTATAGATGATATCAACTGGAGGGATTCTCAATCCCTCTCTTTATTACAGCAGATTCTGAGACCACTAATGTTGAACCACGTGTCCCATCGGTGCTGCCCTCAGAGCCCTTTCCGTCCTTTGACGATTACGTCAGTAATGGACAATTGGATGGGAGATGTGTCGCCTCTTTATGATCTCTTATGCTAAAAGGTAGATCCAAAGTTTGATTTCTTGCCCTTTTCAACTGACACGTCTCTCCGGCTAGCTCTATCAATCATCTCACTTCAACAACCCGTCTCTCTCGAGCCCACCACCCCCTTTACACGTGGCACTCATACGTATCTCCTTCAATGGCAATAGAAAAAGGTTATTCCCCAGACATCACCCTAACTCTCACCTAGCCACGTGGAGGAGAAACCTCAGCTGGGTTGATCGAGGTTCGATTGTCAGCCCTCCTCTCAAGCTACCGGCAACTCCACTCCTGTCAAATTTCTCCACCTTTCTCCAGCGGTCCTCTTCCCCCCCTGTTCTCGACTGCGTTAGTTCACCATTTCCCTACCTCCTTTTACTCTTCTCATAATAGTCCGACTTCCCATTGGGCTATTGTGACTGGGGGGCCAAAGAACCCTTCTTCCTCTCTCCCCATGTTCCTCTTGACCATGCTCCCCCCCAAATCCTAAATGCTCCTCCGCTTCAGGTGCTATTGGAAGACATTCCCATATCAGACCCTAAATCCCTATGAGCTCTATTGGATCCTCTTCAAGGGCTGCCTCAATTCTTTCTAACTATCAAGATCCTCAAAAGGTTAAAGAGGCAATCATAGAGTTCGGGGAAAATGAAGAGGTCTGCATTGACTTGTACCATTTTATTGAGGAACAGGGTGCTCGAGTAGCCCTAAGTGAGGGAGCTTAGCAACCTTCTATCTACGATCAACTATGAGGTGGGCTCGAGCTCTGAATCCTCAAAGAAGGTAAAAGGCCAACCCATGAAGATTATATCTTAAAATGTCATGGCCTTGGTTGTGGTAGGAAGAAGTCACAAAGATAATGAGGTCATCGGACCATTCAAAGTATATCAATGTAGGAGGCATGCGTTACCCATGTCAATGTGGTTAGATGACGGGTACGGATCGGGTCTCAAGATGTTGAAGACCTTACACGTGTTCATGACATGTTTAAGTTGCTTGGAGGAGATATTTGGATCGTTCGATTGTGAAGATGGTGCGATCGGACCATTGGATCATTGCGGCCCACCTTCATTGCACTATCATTGGGCCCTATCAAGCATCTTAGATTTGAATTTATTTATCCGCATTTTATTTATTTGAGTTTTGAGACTGCGCACACAATTTTTTTGCGAATTTCTCTTCTTCTTTTTTTAAACTTTTTTTAGTATAGATATTTCGGTCATTTAATGTAATTTCGAATTTATAAGGGTATTTTGCCCTAAACCTCAAAGGTAATGCTACGTTATGTTTATGAAAAAGAGAGCTTTTACTTCTTTAAGGCCGGACGATTCCGCCTTTGACTTCCAGTGATTGGAAGAGGACATCAGGCACAGGGAAGTGATTTCTCATCTTCTCCTTCTCTCCTTCTTTCTTTTCTCAAGGTATTCTCTTCTTTAAACCTCTTTTCTTTATTTTATTTTTTTCTAAATTCTCTAGATCTATAAGCCGATTCATTTTCTTTTCAATCCAAATCATTAGATCTTGGAAGATCTTGATCCCCACATATACGTATTTTAATCTTCTTCAAATCCCATCACCCAAGGTCCTAGATTTGAACTATATTCAAAGAATCATCCATTTTTCTGAATTTTCCAAATTTTCCAATCTAGAAAATTCATATTTCTTGGATTAGAAAATCCACATGGATCGTCGGACATACCCATTCCGAGACAAAAGTCCCATCTTTCACCAAATCCGACTAAATTCAGATTTTAAGATTCAATACAACGTGTTTGTGATGGATGATCGTAATCATTGTTGAATCTTCCTTAGTTCCTTCTTGTTTCATAATGTATAATGCTGAATTTTTATTGTTAATGCTTGCACAAATCTTTCGCCAAATCCGACTAAATTCAGATTTTAAGGTTCAATACAACGTGTTTGTGATGGATGATCGTAATCATTGTTGAATCTTCCTTAGTTCCTTCTTGTTTCATAATGTATAATGCTGAATTTTTATTGTTAATGCTTGCACAAATCTGCCCCTTTTAAATTCCGTATTCATTTAGGGTGGGATTAGGCCGTCCTACACAAATTTTTGTTATCAAAGCCTAGGATCTTGCACTGGGTCATCTTAGATCGTGTTATCAAGGGCCTAGATTTTTATTTTTCTAGGATTTCATGTATAGCATATAGATTTAGATCTGAAATTTTCAGATTTGCATCATATTTAGAATCTATATCTGAAATTTTCATTTTGCATTATACTAAGAGTCTATATCTGAAATTTTCCACATTTGCATCATTCTAGAGGTTAGGATCATCGGTGTCCATAGTCTTATGTCAAAAGAGTCTCCTAGAGTCATGTTTTAGGAAACTTAAGTTGAGTCTTATATTGTATGCTCACTCGGAGTGATAGAGGGTTTGTTTTACACCCGATCTTGAACATGGAGCAGTTGACTGAGATGATGAACATGATCAACCAACGTTTGGCCACCATTGAGGCGCAATACAGAAACATGAATACACGTATGGATCAAATAGACGCGTCTCTAAGAGAAATCTCCGATATTGAAGGGGATGGTTAGTCTCAAGTAGGGGGAGTAGTCGAGGAACAGGTAGGAAATCATGGTAGAAGTCGTAGAGCATGTGGCCGAGGGGTAGGCCATACAGGGGCGCGAAATCCGCAACTCACAGTCGAGTATCAAGACTATTATGATGCCAATGAGAGGATCTTATATAGTGTCAAAGTAAAGGCTTGTAGTTTTGATGGACGCCTTGACCTCAAGGCATTCCTTGATTGGTTAGCAGACATGGACCATTATTTCGAATAGTATGAGATGTATGAGAACCAACAAGTGTGGTTTGCAAAGATGAAGCTTGTGGATCAAGATAAATTGTTTTGGATAAATAAGGAGCGTAGGATCGAGAGAGCAGAAGGTGTCTCAGTCACGCATTGGGTAGAGATGAATGAGCTATTAAAGGAAAAAATATCTTCCTCTCTCTTACCGTCAAAAGTTCCTAGATCAGTAGCAAGCATTACATCAAGGATTTATATCGGTTGCAGATTACATCACAAAATTTGAGCACATGATGCAATGTCATATTCAGGAGGATCCTTTGCAGACGTTGGCGCGTTTCAAGATAGGTCTTCGCATAGATCTGCAGTATGAGTTCATGACTCGTGTAGTGGGTGACTTGGATTAAGCATACCAAGTTGTACGGGAGTTAAGAGCATTACCTAAAGTCTCATGTCACGAGACGCTTTGAGTCCCGAGACTCTAATGTTAGATCTAGTGTTTAGGGAACCTAATCTAACGTTGGAAGTCAACCTAAGGTGCAGGCTAGTGCACCGCCTAAGCCTAAGGATGATAAGGGCAAAGGTATATTTGTCATTTTGCATGCCAGTGCACAGAAAAGACTCGCAGGAAAGCCTTAGTCATAGGCGAGTCAAATGAAAATACAGATGACACAGGTGATTATGAAGTTGAGGAATATCACCCAAAGATAGGTGCTAGTGATTATGAAGAAGAAGAACCAGAGGTTGTACCACTAGTCGTAGTTAGATGTACTTTAGCGCACACTAAAGAGTGATGATTGGTGCATAAGCACAATTTTCTACACATTTATCAAAAGCGGTGACAAAAACTGCGAAGTCATCATGGATAGTGGTAGTTGCACCAACATAGTCGTGGCTAGCACAGTCACTCTTTTGGGTTTAAAGCCCATCCCACACCCTCAACCCTATAAGGTTTCTTGGATTGACACATCTTTTATGCCCGTGTCCCAGCAATGTTTACTCCCCGTCCAAATCGGTTCATATAAAGGCATGTTGTGGTGTGATGTTTTGCCTATGGATGTAGGACACATCATTTTAGGGAGGTTGTGATTATACGATAGAGATGTCACGATTTTTTGTGGCTCGAATGTGTGTACATTCACGCATGAGGGCAAGAAAATCAAGATTAATCTATTGCCACCTAAGAGCCCCACGAACAAGGCTAGGGATGTGAAAACGAGTGAGTTGAGGAAAGGAGAGGAAATCCCATTCGAAGTCTTTGCATATAATAAATGCAAGATAGTTTGAGAAAGAGAATGAGGAGAATTTGACGGTGTACACCCTAATTGCCAGAGAAGTAGCACCCGAGATTCATGTAGAGTTATCCCTAAGGTGACTGTAAGTGCTATAATGTATAAAGCACTCTTGTTTGTCAAATTTCAATGAGACAAAACAACTTATGATATGGTTCACACAATGTGAATCAAGATGGAAAAGTTCACCTTTAATAGAATCAAGAAGATGGAAAGTTCACCTTCAAGAGAATCAAGAAGATGGAAAGTTCACCTTCAAGAGAATCGAGATGGATGAAGAAAGTTCAAGTTCTACTAGTAGAAGTTCAAACTCCAACTTCAAGCTCTATTAAAGATTCAAGAACAAGTTCTGAGAAGTTCAAGCTACTTCAATGTTCAGTCTTTTCAGGTATAATAGACCTTAGAAAGACCTTAGGCTTAAGTCCTTTCAAAACATAATCATATATGGGTTTTTATACTTTATATAGGCTTAACTTCGACTAGTCTAAGCTTAGGTTCAACTAGTCTAAGTTGTGGCTCGACCAGTCTAGGAAATTTTCAACTAGTCTAAGTTCAAAATGCAAAAAGCAGATTTTTTTTGTTGCTTCCTCGACCAGTCGAGCAGACTGCTCGACCAATCGAAGAGGAACCTTCGACCAGTCGAGAGTTGCTTGACTCGAAGTCCAACAACCATATTTTGGCACCCTCAACCAGTCGAAGCTCATGCTCTACTAGTCGAAGAACAGTTTTATCCGATCGCACCCAAAATTTGAAATTTTGTTAAATCTTAGACAAGTCGAAGGAGACCTTAGAAGAGTCGAAGCAACAACATTTCTAACTATAAATAGATGTCTTTCTCATTCCGAAATTATCCATTCAAGCTAAGAAAAGCCTTCACCAAGAGAGAGAGAAGTCCCCACTATCTTCAAGCTATTGCATGGTATTTTAATATTTTGTTTAAATAGCTTTTTGCTTTAATTCATTGATCTCTTTTCAAGAATCTTATTTTTTAAAGAGAGTAATTGTTCTTCTTTGAGATCTTGAGGAATTCAAACAAGTAGTCTTTGGTTTAAATTAATTTAAAATCAATCTTAGAACCTAGAATCCTTGTTTATGTGACTGGACATTAAACATTCTATTTCAAGCAAAGTGATTCTACAGGCTACATCAAGAACGTCTTCAAGGAGAAGATAAGTACATTTCTATTCTTTGTATTTTTGGTTTCTTTGAGATAGCCAGAAAATCTTAGTGTGGGGTTTTATGTGACTGGACATTAAACATTCTACTTCAAGCAAAGTGGTTCTACAGGCTACATGTAAGACCCGTATCCTAGTCTGTACCGTTCCATAGGCTTCTGCGGTCCTTTCGGTCGAATTCCAGCAACCCTCGACCCATATCCGAAGTTTGTGCGCGATCCTAAGCAAAGTCCTGCATATCGGAGTCGACTCGACTTGAAACATGTACCTTAGCAACCGCGCTGTCGCTGCGGTTCCAACGTTGTGACTCGCGCACCGATCCAATACCCGGGCCAGGAGATGTGGGCCCGCGTTCATTCCGAAGAAACGCCCCGCGTTGCGAATTGCGAGAGAATCTCTACAACATGTCCCGTCAATCAATCAATCCCATCAATCAAGTATACATCACACCTCAAGTCAAGTACAAGCAACCCATACCCTACCCCTACCTCTCTCTTACACAAGCTACCCCAAAGTCAACCCTTACATCACTTCATCCATCACTCCACCCATCGCCCATCACTCCACCTCTTATCATCCCATCACTTCTCTCTCCCTCATTTCTCAAAAAAAAAAAAAAAAAAAAAAAAAAAAAAAAAAAAAAAAAAATCAAACGTCCAAGCTCTCTCTCCCAAAGCCAAGTGTGGCCCACTTTCCAACTCTCTCATCTCCCATCTCAACCATCCATTCATCATCAACCTTCATCAAAAGGCAAGCCAAGGGGCATAGGAGTTCAAGGAGCTAAGAAGAAGGCCGATTGGTGGGTGATCCACCATTGATTTCGATTTCTAAGGGCCCACTTATTGTGAGACCCACTTGATGTATGCATTGTATTTGGGATGGCCCAATAGTGGCGGGGTCCCTCCCCTTCACGTCTCTCTCTCTCTCTCTCTCTCTCTCTCTCTCTCTCTCTCTCTCTCTCTCTCTCTCTCTCTCTCTCTCTCTTGGAATGAAGTGGGCCCCACTGATATGTTAAATCTACTCTATCCATCAGATGGTGTGGTCCACCACATTTCAGGGAGATCCATACCGTTCACTCTAGGGACGGTGGGAAGTCCCACACACTGGACTGAATGATATATAATATATTATACTTATATTATATTAATATATATATATGCATGGTGGGCCACGTCCATATGGGACCCACCATGATGCCTATGTTGTATCGAACTGTCCAGCGTCCAGGGACGCTGGACGTGGCCAGCAGTGAGGTGTGGCGAACAGTGTAGTGTGAACTGACGGTGGAGTGCACCAACCAGCTTAATTCAACAAGCCTTGGGTGGTCCACTCATGCAGGCCCCACCTTGATGTACGAATGTAATCCACGCTGTCCATCCTATTTCTCAGCCCATTTTAGGCGTTGAGCCAAAAAATGAAGCTAATCCAACTTTCTGGTGGGCCATAGCATAGAAAATATTAATTTTTACCGTTAAAATCAACTAGGACCCACCTTGAGCCAAAACTTACTGAATATTGGGCTTGTTTGGTCGGTCTTAAGCCATGAAATGCAATGGCTGGAGTGGATTCACCTGATGTAGGCCCCGCCTAGGAAAAACTGCGGAATCTCAATTTTTCAAAAAAAAATAATAATAGAAGCAGCAGACATTGCTGCTGGACATCCAGAGGACGCGCAGCAGCGTCTTGCTGCGTTGGACGCTGGAGGCAGGGGGTCCCAACGGTGCGCCCCACCAACATCACAACCATGCATTTGGTAGGCCCCTTCTGGCTGTGGGCCACCCCAAAAATTAGCCGTACTAGGAGCTCATGTGGCCCACACGGCAAGAAACTGTGAAGATTGAGTGTCTGCCATTGAAACCCTTTTGTCACAGAAGTTTTAGATCATTATAAAATTTGTTTTTCCCTCTTCAATCCAGGTCTGGGTGACCTTATCAATAGATTGGGTGGAAAATAAACATTATGGTGGGCCCCATGTGAGACCCACTGATGTATGTGTTCCACACCTTCCATCAGTGTGACCCCCACCATGAGTTATGTACTTTATCTATGTCGTCCATCCCTATGGGACCCACCATGATGCATGTGTTGCATCCAAACTGTCCAACCATTTTAAAGGATAATTTTAAGGCTTGAGACTAAAAATAAGACATATCTATTTATCAAGTGGACCACACTGCACTGTGAGGATTAAACGTCTACCATTGAAATCCTTTGGGAATGCAGAAGTTTTGGATTAGTAGGAAATTTGTTTTCCTCTTAATTCAGGTCTGTGTGACCTTATGATCAGATTGGATGGGAAGTAAATGTTATGGTGAGCCTTGGGAATTTTAATGGTGGAAATCATTATCACCACTTATATTTGGGTGTGGCCCATTTGATATACATGGGGCCCATTGGTGTAGCCCATTTGATGTATATATGGCCCATGTGATGTGGCCCACTTGCCATATGAGGGCCCACTGTGATGTATTCAAGGCCCATGGGTTATGGCCCATTGCAATGTACATAAGGCCCATTGGTACGGCCCATTGGTGCGGCCCACTTGATGAATATAAGGCCCATGCGATGCGGCCCATTTGATGTATTTAAGGCCCAATGGGATGTATTTAGGTCCATTGCAATGTGTGATTTCACCGTGGTGTATATAATGATGTTTATAACGGGCCGTGCCCTGGGAGCAATGATGGTTTGACGTCCCCATTGTAAGGATAATGTTTGTTAAATGTCTGCATTATGACTCTCCCTAGGACCCATTGATAGGCCCATACTTGTAATGTGTAGGCCGTCTAGGCCCATCTTCGTTATGAACAGAGTCCATCACCATATAACATGTTTAGTATAGTTCCATGATTCATGCTCATACGCATCATATATATGCCTGATATGAGGAGTGTCAGATCATCGTATATGCCTTCGGGCAGATTGTTTGTGGGTTCCCTGATAGGCGGAGTTGCCCTACATGAGCGCGCAGTACGCGCAAGATTGCTGCATGATTGGTAGTGTGATTCATGCACTTCGCATTTGTATGACATGATTATTGTACACCCTAGCGACATCAGGGCTATGGCCTCTACAGGTACATCGTGGATGACAAGATCAGACACCGGAAATATTGTTACTAAGCATCGGGGCGCCATAGATGTCCCCTGGGTGAAAATCCCTAAACCCGATGGTACTAGAGGATGACTCCAACATCGAGACCGAGTGGATATATGAGCGCACGAGGGCCGAATACCAGGAGGTTGCATCTCCCACTGTGTCGTGGTCAGTTTGAAAAGGGTGTGACCTTACTTGCCCGAGGGTAGGGGGCATTACTAGGTTGAGTTTGACCAACTCGTGAATGGGTCCGCTATCGATGTGCCGGATAGATATTGGCAGACTATTGGCCAGGCGGATGGTGAGGTTTCTTACGCTCACTTGGACTGCGCACCTGGGAAAGAGGCAGTGCCATTTGAAGGGTACTAAACCCCGGTGATTATCCAGAATGAGAACTGTACTGATACTTAATGCTCTAGTGATGAGTTGCATTGATGTGGATTTGGATGAGGATTGGCATGCTTGAGTTGCATCTCGTATCGCATGGTCTTGATATGGCCAATAGCATGCATATCTTGTACCGCATAGCCTTAGTACAATTGATTGCATGCAGGAGCGTGCAGTCGAGCTTCAGGAGTTTCCGTTATCATTACCTTATATTTCCTTTCATGTGATGGTGTTCTTGTGGTTATTGTTCGTGGGTTATGCTCATTACGAATCAAATTGATGTTAAAAATCCTCCTTGTAGGATCCCAGGATCGGAACCTGGTATATGGGTGCCGGGAGTTGAGAATGGGGTACTACGGAGGCTGTCGGCGTCGGATTCGGCAATCGGAAATTTTGTGAGCCCGGTTTCCGAGTTTGGGGCGTGACACTACATCAAGAATGTCTTCAAGGAGAAGATAAGTACATTTCTATTCTTTGTATTTTTTCTTTATTTGAGATAGCCAGAAAATCTCATGTGTTGGTTTTTGACTGAGATAGGCAGAAAATCTCAGTGTAATTTTTGTTTGTAATAAGTCCTTTAAAATCACAACTGTGTAAGGTTTTAAGGTGAACCTATGAAAACCTTGTTTTTAGTGAATGCCAATGTTATGTAGGTTATGATTATTGGGAGTGGAGTAGGTGTGGCTGTTTGAGAACAGTTGGTGTACACACTGAACCACTATTACTCCTGGTGTTGTGGTGAATGTTTAATTTTTGTGTCTGTGGTGAATGATTGTAATTTTATTTTTGCATGAGTGGTGAATGTTTGTAATAGATAGGTTTATTATCTCTTGCTTGGTTTGAAGTCTTGATCCTTGCAAACGTTCGTGAAATCAGGTTGTCCTACCTAAAACTTTGTTTTTGGTGTAAGTTTGTCCTAAGAACTAAGTTTGAATCAATTTTACAATACTATCACTATTAAGAATTCTGTTTTATTTATTAACCCCCCCCCCCCCCTGTAACATCCCGGATTTTTTGCCAACCTAGGATTAGACGTCCTTAGGCAATGGGTCGATCCTAACACCTCATTAACTTGTCAGAACTGAATCCCAATGTTTAAAGCTGCCTTTGAACCCATTTCCTTCACAAATCTCACCCCTCACCACCTTAATCTTCCAATTTTTCTAAGAACTTTCACCCTAGACACTATCTTAAACTAGCTAAGTAGTATAACTTGGATCACTCTATATACAAACTACGAAGGACTAAGTACCACCTCAAACGGAAATCACCTAGGATTAAATCCTTTAGAAATTTGACAAAGTTAACTAAGTGTTAAACTAGATTAGCCATGAAATCCATTTGAATCGCTTTAAATACGATCTGCAAGACCCAAAACTTGTATAATCATTAATGTTAGGTTACCCTAAAACCTAGGATCAATTTCATTACCCGACTGCTCACGGGAGCATCTCGAAACTCCGTATCGGATCTGGACCGCACGTCGGGAGTCCGAATAATACGAAGTTAAGGAATTAGGACCGCCTTGCTGGGCTTGACAACCATCTCGGAAATCAAATCCAGATGGTGTCCCAGCGCTATTCGCTTGAGCTCGGATTGAAGAGTGTGAGAAATGTGAAATAATTTTAAAATAAAATATCTTGAATAGTAATCTGGCACCTCTCGCTTGCGGATCAGTATTAAGCAACCAGACCGTTAGAATCAGACCAAATTACACCCTCGGATCAGGAAAAATTTCAGGAACATTTACATGTACTTGGAATTTCGGATCGAGGCCCACTGACCGTTGAACTAAAAGTGGTCCGCCACGCGTGATCTGGAATCCCGACCGAAACGAAAACTTAATAGAACGTAGATCCAGCGTTAGTGAGCTTAAGTCCGACCTTTGGCTCAAAGAGGGCCGCCAAAAACCCTCTTTTGAGCTGAAACAATGCTGATTTGATTATAATGTAAGTATACCTTGAACATAAGTCTATTTCGGTAAATTTTTAGGCTATATAAGGACCTTAAACCCTCTCTCATGGCAGCCATACGAATTTGAGATTGAGAGAGAGAAAAGAGAGAGAAAAGAGAGAGAAAGTGTGGGAGATGTGGGAGCATCTCCCTGCCGCTGCTATAAGTGTTCAACTGCTCCATTCTCATCGTTTTCCCGACGATTCCAGCCCCGTTTTTAGGTAAGAAACCCTAACCCTAACCTGATTTGAGGCTTGGGTGGTTGTAGGTTATGAAATAGCTAACGTATTTCGTTCCATAGGTTGTCAACCGCCGAATCACGGAGCTTAGCAAACCTATCAACTCGTTACGATTTGATTCTACGACACAAGGTGCGGACTTTAGGTGTATAGGTTATGGTTTTCAATGCTTTCAATGTCAGATAATGATAGATTCATGATCTGCATGCAATTGCACATGTACAAAGTGTTTTCAGATTTCTGTTTCGATTAAAGATGCAAATTATGAAATTTTACATTTTCTAGGTATTCGTAGAAAATACCGTATACGTATATTTTTTGAAAATGTGTTTGACATGATTATTTGTTGTATGAATATATGATATATGGATAAAATACTTATTTGGTGAATGGATTCGCCAAAATACATGTTTTACTAATATACACTATGTATGTACAAATACTGTATTGTAGAAAGTACTGTATACATATGTATTTTAGAGATGTGTTTGCCATGATTATTTATTATATAAATATACTATATATGCGTAAATTATTTGTTTGGCGAAAGGACTCGCCCTAATACATGTTTGCTAACATACACCAAGTATGTGAAATAGTGTATGTTAAGTGTTTATGGAAATGCTTGAGTGAGTAAGTGTTTGGATGTAGATGCCTTAAGAGGGTGTTGAGATTGGATTCTCAACTACCCTAGCGACATGTATGATTACCTCTATGAGGTTGATCACTTAAAACCACTTACTTGCAATACATGTGTTTGTATTCCTATTGATGTAGTGTTTTACAACATGCTTTTTATCATGCTTTATAATATGCTTATCACATGCCTATTAGCATGTTTGAATTACTTTGTTTATCATGCTTGAATTACTTTGTTTATCATGCTTTACTCCACATGCTATGGATGACAATTGATTGTGTTTGGGGCTATGATTATAGTCCAGACAATCGGTACCAGATTGGAGATCGTGGTTGAGTTTCATGTCGCCATGTGAGATGCGTTCGACGAACTCGAGTCGTACTTCGGTTAGCGATAGTGGTTGTACCTTGAAGTGCTTATGCACTTCATATCGCATAACTTGTTGTGCGCTCGAGCTAACCGAGCTCGTCAAGTAACCGATCCGTCAATGTATGTTCACCATGTTTGGTCGCTACTGCCTGAACCTAGGGTACCAAACTTACAAGTGAAAACCCTTTTAACTATGGTACCTCGATCCGCTAAGACTCATGAGCCGGGCATGGTGGTATGGAACACCGTGGTCGAGCTGTCGGCCTACACTGGGGCCACGTGCCTCCCCATAATGACCAGTGAGCAACCAAACTCGTGAGCCGATTATGGTGGTATGGGACACTATATTCGCGCTGTCGGCCTACATTGATAAGGTGATGGGGGAGTGGTGCAACCTTTGTGCGTAACAGCCCTGGCAGCCCTTTGTAGTGACCTCGAGCATACTCTGAAATCGTAGTGCGCCTTAGAGTTCACCGCGATATATAGAGTATGAACTAGGCCTGTTTCTGTATTGTGATGAATCGTTTAAGGGGTGATGGGGGAGTGGTGTAACCTTTGTGCGTAATGTGACCACAGCGGCCTCTGCGGTGACCTAGAAAACACACCATCGTCGATATTAACTAGGGTGACGACCCTAGAATGGATCATGTTTGGGAATGATACAAGGGAGGTACCTTAATTTCCCAATCCTGCTGTTTGAAATGGACTAATTAAAAACTCGGTAATCATGCTCATCATGCATTGCATGTGCCTGGAAGATGTGGAGCACTGTGGGATGAAGGCATGCCGTGAGCGTGAGATGGTGTCGCATGAGGGAGTATGTCAATGAGGGCATCCATCATACCTGCATTCATACTTGCATTAATAAGAGTAGCTAGGAGTGTTTGATTTTACTGCTTTATCATTACTGCTTGACTGTATTGATAACATGTTAACCTATGCTTTATTGTTCCACTGAGTTAGCTACTCACTCCCACGTTACGGGATGGTGTTGTACACACCAACCAGATTGTTGAGTTTCAGATGGCGACGCTACTCCTGAAGCAGAGCCGGACTATTACTATGATGTCGAGGAGGAGTTCTCCTACATGTATCTCTCTAACGGGTCTCTGAAGACCTGGTACTGTATTGACGGGGCTATGGTACTTGGGATAGAAGACATTACACTTACACATTTGGTATATTTTAGAACTGTACTTGTAATTATTTAATCTGGTAATGTTATCACACTCTGGAGACTCATCATAGTTTATATTCTATCACAGTCTTCCGCTTGCAAATTTACCTGTCTCTGGAGTATGATATGTTGTTTTGGCTTAATCTCACTCATGTTCACTACTCTAATACAGTCAACATTCAATCATCATTCATTTTGTTGCATAAGTGATGTTCTGGAACTCGAGAGTTGAGTTACTACTCGACCCTCGATTTTCGGGATGTTACACCCCCCCCCTGCGTAGTATGCAGAACCACTATTACTCCTGGAGTTGTGGTGAATGATTGTAATTTTATTTCTGCACAAGTGGTGAATGTTTGTAATAGATAGGTTTATTATCTCTTGCTTGGTTTGAAGT
Organism: Magnolia changhungtana; assembly: GCA_030180095.1. NCBI lineage: Eukaryota > Viridiplantae > Streptophyta > Magnoliopsida > Magnoliales > Magnoliaceae > Magnolia > Magnolia changhungtana. The sequence goes on from JASAUF010000160.1 coordinate 4,559,302, forward strand.
CTTGATCCTTACAAACGTTCGTGAAATCAAGTTGTCCTACCTAAAACTTTGTTTTTAGTGTAAGGTTGTCCTATCGAACCAAGTTTGAATCAATTTTTCAATACTATTACTATTGAGAATTCTGTTTAAATCAATTTTATTTATTTTTCAATACTATTACTATTGAGAATTCTATTTTATTTTCAATCTCACTCTTGATCCGGCTCTGAAAGTTCTTCTGAGTCAGATGAATCAGAACAAGAAAATTCAAATGAAGTGAAAGCCCTGATGACTATAGCCAGAGTCACCTCCTCAGATAGTTGTAACTTATCTGATTATGATAATCTCAGGAGTGACCCTGAAAATGAGAATGAGGATGATCTCCAAGACGCTTACAATGCCTTATACAGGGAAAGTTGCAAAATTGCTGTCTAACTAAAAATTCAAAGAGAAAAATATCTTAAGTTAAAAGAAGAACTTGAAAATAATATTTTAGAAAAATCTCATCTTTCAGATTGTTTTGAAAAAGCAAAACTAGACTTAAATTTCAAAACCTCAGAGATAGAAAGACTCAGAATTGAAAAAGAGAATCTAAAACTTGAAGTTTCTTCCCTTTTGAGTTCTAAGGATACCTGGAGATATACCCACGGAGACTCAAAACTGGAAAAATTATTATCATCATCCAGAAAATGTGGTGATAAATCAAGTTTGGGTTATATCAAAGATAACTCTCAGAAAAAGAAGAGTTTATCTCCTATATTTGTAAAGGAGAATCCTCGAACTCTAAAGGTAAGAACTAGAGAAATTTTGGTCGAAATGATTTTAAAAATCCAAAACCTTCTCAAGTTTCTAAGATTAATTCTAATACTATCAACTATAGAAATCAAAGATTTAATAAACCTCCTTTAGCTTAAAAAAATAGTGGACTTACTCAAAGAGCTTCTTAAATCTAACTCAAATGGAATCGGAGTTAATTGACGGTGGAGTAATTCCAACTCCCAAAAATGGAGAAAATCCAATGAAATTCCTAAACCTAGAACCATATTGAAATGGGTTCCAATGGTTACATGTCTTGTTGCCCACACAGCCTTCAAAGCCACTAGCCATTCAAAATGGTACTTGGACAGTGGATGTTCAAGACATATGACAGGTGACAGAAATATTCACCAACTTTAGAGAAGCAAACGACGGCTCAGCTACTTTCATTTAGAGGTGTACACAAATCGAGCCGAGCCGAGCCGAGCTAAGCTTTGCCCAGCTCGTGCTCGACTCGGACTGCTCAAGTCCCAGCTCGTGCTCGGCTCGGCTCGGCTCGGCCTTCGAGCTCAGAACAGCAGCTCGTGCTCGGCTCGTCAGAGTTCGAGCTGAGTACGAGCAGATTTCAAGCCGAGTTCGAGCAGAGTTTTCGAGTCGAGTTCAAGTTCGAGTCTTGGATCAGGAGACTGCAGGATTTCTCCATCTTGGACGGTGGTGATGATGCCGGTGGTGTTGGTCAAGGGTTTTGAGATTGTGATGGATGTGCGTTTGGGTGGGCAAAGGATTGTGATTTGGGGGGGTTTGGATCTAGAAATTTGGGTGTGTTCTAGCAAAAATGAGGGTTTCAATTTCTTACCTTTTGGAGATGGAGAATCTTTGGAAGACGATCATGCCCTTGACTGGAAGAGATGGCGGAGATTGAGGACTGTAGTGGTTTTTGTAGAATTTAAGGGGCGTTTTGGGAAATTTGAGGGAGAGATATGAGATATGCAACTCCCGCGCGTCGATTGCAGCAAGGGAAGATGAAGCGAAGACGAGAGTAAAAGAGAAGGAATTGTATGATACAAAGCCAGCTTTGTTTCATTGTATACACCGCTTCTGATTTTTGAGAAGTGGGGTCTATGATCTAGTGATCAGGACCATTGATATGTTAGATGTCATTGTGAATAAATATGAAAATTAAAATATTATTATAAATATTCATATAAATTTATATTAGGAAATCTTTACTTGACTATGGGAGTTGGGGTTTTGATTTTTAAAGGGTATATATACCCTACCGAGTCGAGCCGAGTTCGAGTATTATTCGAGTCGAGCCGAGTCGAGCAAGGGCAAGCTCGAGCTCGGCTCGAATTCATTTTGAGCACCAAAAAACAGGTCGACTCGGTTCGAACTCAGCTTTGATCTGAGTCGAGTCAAGCGAGTTACCGAGCTTTTGCTGCTAGTGTACAGCTCTACCTTCGGTGATGGAAGCAAATGCAAAATTATAAGCCAAGGTACTGTTCAACTCTCTAATCTCCCTCCCTTTGAGAATGTACTGTATGTTGAAGGTCTAAAACATAACCTCCTAAGTATACCTCAAATCTGAGATAACAAACATAGCGTGAAATTTACAAATCACGGATGTGAGATATCAAATAAAAAGGGAAGTGTGATATTAAATGGTCGTAGGACTTCTGAGAATTGTTATATTATTAATGACTCGTGCTCTTCTAATTTTTCATGTTACATGGTCCAAACAGACGAAATAGAACTATGGCATAAACATCTTAGACATGTCAACTTTAGAGATCTTTATAGCTTGAGCAAGAGAGATCATATTCGTGGCGTACCCAAATTAAAAAAGGTAGAAAAGATTTGTGGCGCATGTCAGATTGGCAAGCAAATCAGGAGTAGTCACAAGAAAGTGAACTCCTTAGCCACATTCAAACCTCTTGAACTACTTCATATGGATTTGGTAGGACCAACAAGAACGGAGAGTAGAGGTAGAAAGAAGTATTTTCTGGTTATTATAGATGATTTTACAAGATATACTTGGGTAGCCTTCTCGAGAGAAAAATCTGAAACTCTTGATGAAGTTAAAAGAATTCCAAAACGAATTCAAACTGAAAAAGAAGTACATGTGATCAAGATCAGAAGTGATCATGATACTGAGTTTGAAAATAACAATTTGGAGAAGTATTGTACAAACCATGGTATATCACATGAGTTCTCAACTCTTAAAACACCTCAACGGAATGGGGTTGTTGAAAGAAAGAACAGAGTGTTACAAGAAATGGCCAATGTAATGTTAAATAGCATGAATTTACTAAAAAACTTATGGGCTGAAGCTGTTAATATTGCTTGCTACATTATAAATCGTGTGTATGTTAGAAAAGCAAAAGATAAAACAGCTTATGAGCTATGGTTTAATAAGAAGCCAATTGTTAAATACTCTCGAACTTTTGAAAGTAAATGTTACATTTTACGTGACCAGGAAAATTTGGGAAAGTTCGAAGCAAAGATTGATGAGGGAACATTCTTGGGTTATGCTCTAAATAGTCGAGCATATCGTGTTCTAAATAAAAGAACAAGAGTGATTCAGGAATCAATTAACGTTGTAATTGACAATCACCTGATCATACGCACACCAAGTCAAGATGATGATGAAGTCAACATTATCGACAAACCTGACTCTTCGTCTAAATCAGATAATTCTGAATTAAGATCAGTCAAAGACCATCCGACTGATCAGATATTAGGTAACGCTCGTACCAGTGTTCAAACAAGAAAACATTTGTAATTACGTCTACTTCACTTCCCAAATTGAACCGGCAAATGTAAATGAAGCACTTACCGATGAAAATTGGATTTTGGCTATGCAAGAAGAGTTAAATCAATTCGTTAGAAATGATGTTTGGTATTTGGTTCCCAGACCTTTTGATAAACATATAATCGGAACCAAATGGATTTTTAAGAACAAATCTTATGAAATGGGAAATATCATTAGAAACAAGGCTCAACTGGTTGTACGAGGCTACACTCAGATAGAAGGAATTGATTATGATGAAACCTTTGCACCAGTTGCACGCCTTGAATCCATTAGATTATTTATTTCAATTGCTTGCTATAAAAAATTCAAGATATATCAAATGGATGTTAAAAGTGCGTTTCTAAACGGTGATTTACATGAAGAGGTATATGTTGAACAACCTAAGGGTTTTGAGGACCCTAAACTCTTAAATCATGTATATCGTCTTAAAAAGGCACTTTATGGATTAAAACAAGCTCCCCGGGCATGGTACGAAAAGTTGACAAAATTTTTGCTAAGTCACAACTTTATCATGGGAAGCGTTGATTAAACTTTATTTGTCAAAAAATATAATGAACATATATTGATTGTACAGATCTACGTTGATGATATAATTTATGGATCTACATGCTCTAACTTGTCTATTGAGTTTACAGAATTGATGAAATCCAAGTTTGAAATGAGTATGGTTGGAGAATTAAATTACTTTCTTGGATTACAAGTAAAACAACAGGAAGGTGGAATATTCATTTCTCAAACCAAATATGCTTTGAGTTTAGTAAAGAAATTTGGGTTTGAGAATGGAAAAAAGTTTGATACTCCTATGAGTACAACTCTCAAACTTTCTAAGGATGAAACAAATAAAAGTCTAAACTTTCGTTTATATCGAAGCATGATTGATAGTCTTCTATACTTAACTGTTAGTAGACCTAATATGCTTTTAGCGTTGGAATATGTGCTAGATATCAATCTAACCCTAAGGAATCTCATCTAATTGTTGTTAAACGGATAATTCGATATGTCGCAAGTACAGCTAATTTCGGTTTATGGTATCCGCATTGATACGAATGTACAACTTGCTGGATATACCGATGCTGACTGAGTAGGAAACATCGACGATAGAAAATCTATCAGTGGTAGATATTTCTAAGTAGGAAATTGTCAAGTTTCCTGGCTCAGCAAGAAACAAAATTATGTATCCCTCTCAACTGCTGAAGTTGAATAAGCTGGCAATGCTAGCACCCAGTTGATTTGGATGAAAAGGATGTTAGCTAATTATGGGATTGCACAAGATACAATGATATTATATTGTGATAACTCAAGCGCTATTAATATTTCAAAAAATCTCATTCAACATTCTTATACGAAACAAATCAACATTCGATATCATTACATTCGAGAATTAGTTGAGAACGAGCATTTCATTAGAATACATTCAGATGGAAAAGCGGCTTGCAGACATTATGACCAAACCGCTTAATAGGAATAGATTTTTAAATTAAAACATGATATTGGTCTGTGCACTTTTAATTAAATCATGTTGTTTATGCATTTTTATTTTTTGTATGTTTATATTTTTTTTAAAAATGCAAAACATATAAATTTTTAATTTTTAAAAAATATATATATTTGAAATTTTCTTACTGCACAACCGGTCGAACACGTCCTCGACCAGTTGAGCTTCGACGGGTTGAGGACCATACTCGACCGGTCGAAGTTCGCGGGTGGGCCTCTTAAAAGAGGGAAAAACCCATTTTCTTCCTCATTTCACCTTTCTTCCTCGACTAGCCTTTGCTCGACTCGTCGAACCCATCTCCATAGAGTCTTTGTAAGTGGTTTATTTTCGATTTCTTTCTAGATTTGAGTTCTTTGTTGCTAGTTATTCTTCAATTTGTAATTGATTTGAGATTTACATCCTTTCCATAGAGGGTTTTTGTGCAAAAATCTGATTTAAGCCAAACCCATCTTTAATATCTTCTTTTGCAAACTCTACATGGAGCGTCGGTCTAAGAGGAGGGCTACACGCAAGGGCCCTAGCGGCTCGTCCTCCAGGACAACTCCAGTTAGGGTGAGAACCCTAAGAGCTCCCGAAGAAGATTCGGAGCATGTAAGGGATCTCCGCACTAGAGATATTATTATAGAAAGAACTGTGAATATTGATCCCATTACTCCATTCAAACTCATGCCTATTCTGTCTACCATCGGTTGGAAAAATATTCTGGGTTGGGGTGGAACGGCATATCGCTCCATAGCTCAAGGGATGTATGCATCAATAGAAGAGTTGTCTCTTGATAACCTTGCATTCTCTATTAATTTTAGAGAAGGGATAGTTCCGGTTGATAGGCACCTAATCTCAAGATTGCTAGATGTGAATGTGAATGATGAAGGCATACCCATTGCCCCCCTTGCTGATAGAATGTATGAATCTGAGCGTTGGGATATTACCTGTAAACTATGTCGGTTTAATGCCAAATGGAGTTCTGGTAATGCTCTCCGTGCCACCCAGATGATTCCAAGATTCAGGGTACTTCCATCTTATTTTTACATCAAATGTGTATCCTCGTTTCGGGAATAATCTGAACTTACTCCTTTTATGACTCGTGTCCTTCACGTCGTTGCTTCTAGCATACCTATTTGTCTTCCCTCATTGATATGCTACTTGATTATCCAATTTCGTATTCATCCGGGTCATGCTTCCATACCATTTGCATATCTCATGACAACTCTTGCTATCTATTGCAACGTTGTCATTCCATCGACTGAGGCACCTGAGGCAGTCCTACCTTTTGATAATACGAATATTCACAACATGAACCTAGCATGCCTTCCTGGCCAGAGAGATGAGGATGACAAAGAAGAGGCAGAAGCACCATTACCTGAGGACACATCTATGGATGATATTTTTACAGAACTGGAATTAGATGATGAAGCTGATCCTGAGTATCAACCATCTCGGGTTGATGATCGGCTTAAGTCTTTAAAAGAAAAGGTTGTTGAGTTGAAGGTATCACAGGACAATTTGGTTGAAAGTCATAAATCATCCATGAAATATATGCGAAAATATTTTCATCGCATTACTAGATGACTTCATCAGATCGACCCCTTTATACCTCCTCCATCCTCTTCTGGATCTGATTAGGTTGATGTCATTTTATTTTATGCTTAGGTTGTATAACTTTATACTATGTATGTTGGATGATAACTCTCTCAAACTCCTATCTTATATCCTTATATTTGTGGTGATTGATTGTAATTTTATTTCTGCACGAGTGGTGAATGTTTGTAATAAATAGGTTTATTATCTCTTGCTTGGTTTGAAGGCTTGATCCTTACAAACGTTCGTGAAATCAGGTTGTCCTACCTAAAACTTTGTTTTTGTTGTAAGGTTGTCCTACGAACTAAGTTTGAATCAATTTTTCAATACTAGTGTTATTGAGATTTCTATTTTATTCTGATTTATTCATTATTTCAGTACTTTTAAGTCTTTATTTGGCATAGTCCTATTCACCTCCCCTCTAGGATTGTTAAGCTCGCCCTTTTCTGTGACCCTGATTCAAAAGGAGTGCAGTAATGTATTCCCCGAGGATTTACCGGATTAGCTTCTACCTATGTGGGACATCCAACATGACATTGAACTCATCCCGAAGTCTACTTTACCGAACCTTCCTCATTATAGGATAAACCCTATAGAGCATGCAGAGTTGAAGAAGTAAGTAGAAGAGCTTCTGCGAAAGGGTTTCATCCAGGAGAGCATGAGTCAGTGCCGTACCAGCTCTATTAACACCTAAGAAAGAAGGTGTGTTACGGATGTGTGTGGACGGTAGGGCCATTAATAGGATCACGGTCAAGTATCGATTTCCAATACCGAGGCTTGATGATATCTTGGACATGATAGCCAAGTCCATTTTTTCCAAGATAGACCTCGAGATCAGGTATCACCAGATACACATACGCTCAGGAGATGAGTGGAAAACAGCCTTCAAGACGAAGGATGCGTTGTACGAGTGGTTGGTCATGCCCTTTGGCTTGACTAATGCACTCGATACTTTTATGCCTGTGATGACCCAGGTTTTGAGACCCTTCATGGGGAAGTTCTTAGTGGTTTATTTTGATGACCTACTCGTATATAGTACCACTAAAAAGTTGCATCTCGACCACTTGAGGCAGATCTGTAGTGTCCTTAGGGCGGAGAGGTTATGTGCAAACCTTACGAAATGTTCGTTCATGTCTGATAGGGTTGTCTTATTAGGGTTCAATGCCGTCTATAGGGATGCGAGTAGACCCAAAAAAAGTCAAGGCCATATTTTACTAGCCTGAACCGAGAAACATATATGATGTGAGAAGCTTTCATGGCTTAGCCACATTTTATTGTCAGTTTATTCGAGGATTTAGCACTATTATGACTTATATTATTGATTGCATTAAAAAGGGGGAGTTCATATGGTCTAAAGCCGCAGCTAAGGCACTTAAAGATATTAAGGACAAAATAATAGAGGCTCTCATCATGGATCTTTCAGATTTTTCTAAAGTCATTGAAGTAGCATGTGATGCTTCAAGCGTATAGGAGGAGTACTAAGCCAAAAGGGTCATCCAGTTGCCTATTTCAGTGAGAAACTAAATGAGGCGAAACAAAGGTATTCCACCTATGATAAAGAATTTTATGCGGTAGTGCAGTCGTTATGTCATTGGTGTCATTATCCTCTACCGCAAGAATTTGTCTTGTTTGTTGATCACAGGTTTTTAAGGTATTTGAATTCCTAAAAGAAGCTCAACCATAGGCATGCCGAGTGGGTAGCGTTTTTTCAGAATATTCATTTGTCTTAAAACATAAAGCCAGGATCGAGAACAAACCAACCGATGCCCTTAGTAGAGGAGTAACATTACTCAACTCGCGTAGAAGTTGTCAGGTTTGAGCAATTAAAAGACGAGTATCCCATGTGTTCAAATTTTTGGGGAACATACATGTCCCTCTTAGGTAACCAGCATAGTTCGGGTGAGTTCGTATGTCACGCCACAAACTCGGTGAACGGGCTCACAAAATTCCTGAGCTCTAAATCCGACGGTGATGGCCTCTATAGTACCCCATTCTCAGCTCCTAGCTCCCATATGCTAGGTTCCAATCCTGGGATCCCACAAGGAGGATTTTTAAGGTGATTTTTTTTTACATGAGCATAACCACGAGTGTACCAAAACTAAAAACATCATCACATTTCCACTAATATCAGTACGAGTACAGTGCTAGAAGGAAAATACATGATATAACAAAAGTCTAAAAGATCAGGCACATGCTCCTGCCTAAACATAGTTGTGGTCTAGCATAACCTGTACGTAAACAACGTGCGTAAACTTACTATGAAGCTTAGAGTGTCTGCATGTGCGCGCAATGCATATGTCAAGTATACAAATATCAAAGTAAGCGGAAAGGATAGAGGACTAAACTAGCAAGTCCATAAATGCTATCAACCATACCCAGGCTATGCGATGCAAGGGCCTATAGGGCCAAATATCATATACTAAGGATGCAATGCAACATGTCAATCTTCCACTAGTTCACATATCAGAATAGTTCTCAGTTGGATCATCACCGGGGTTCAATCCACTTCCGACATTGGTTACCGCCCATCGCGCGCAAGACCAAGTGCAAAAAACCTCACTATTTGCCTCGTCAATGGTACACAAAAACCACTCGATCCATCGATAACGAACCCATTTCACGAGCTGGTCAGACTTGACCTAGCATATAGCCCTCTGCACCCAGGCAGGTAAGGTCAAACCCCCTTCAACAACCCCAACACAGTGGGAGACGCGGCCTACTAGTATCCAACCATCGTACGCTCATGAATCCACTCCGTATAGACGTTGGAGCATCCTACTGAACCCACAGGGTTTAGGGACTTTCACCCAAGACGCATGTGATGCCATGTAACCTCCATCGTTTCTGGTGTCCATAAAATCATCCGTCAACCACAACACCATTGCGGGACTACCTCCCTGGTATCACCAGGGAGTAAATGCGACGTGTCACACATAATGCATAATACATGAATCACACTACCCAAGTCATGTATAAATCATGCGCGTACCGTGCAATCATGCAGGGCGACCCTATCTCATACGGGTCCCCCAAGTCCCTCAAGTTGAAAAGGCGTATGCTATGATCAATTGTCATTCCAAGACAGGCATACAAATGATGCGTATGGGCAAATGACTAAGCAAGGTATCCATTACAGTAAGTACATTACTAGTGTGACCTACCGGGCTAAGTATACTATCATGTTATCAAACACAACATATGCTAATTGGCCTTAATGGCCTAACATAAGAGTGTGGGACCTGATTAGTGGGCCCCTCTAGCAATGTAAGGGTCTACGTGGCCTAGAACACTTGAGACTAGAATCGGCCATACACTTGGGCCTATGCACACAACATGAACTTGTAAAACGGATGATCAGTGAGAATATTATATATACATCAATGTGGAACCTACATGGGATGGATTAAACAAACATATGCCCCATGATGGAGTCCACGGTAGGACCGACAGACAAGTTAGGTGACAACAAACATTACAATGGGCTTGTGAACATTTTCAATGATATGAACTCATTCCTTTATATAATCTTGGTTGTATTGGTTGAATCGGCCATACACTTGGTTGTATTGGTTGTATTTTATTACATATATCGTATGACATTTAAATGATATGAACTCAATCTTTTATATAATTGCATTGGTTATAGCCCACAACACGTAGTAGTCCCCTGAACAATGGAAAACAATCATGCGTAGTTTTTTTTTTCTTTTTGTGTAAGTTCCAAGTGTCTGATCATGTTTTTAACATTTCCCAAAGTTCCACTGAAAATTCCACCATTTTCCTCAAGTTTTCCAAATTTTTCCTTAGACTATGATACAAAATATGATAACGAAATATTAACCAATGTTTTCCTGGATGATTGTGTATCTGTAAAGTGTGATACAGAGTTAAATACCGATGCATAAAACACTGCCCCATGCAGCAGACAAATCCTCAAGTACTTGGGTGTAGGGACTAGCTAGGACCCACAAACACATGTTTACCAAACACCAATCACATTACCAACATAAGCATGTTGTGCAATTATGATTAATTATTCTGCCTTATCTGAAATATGAAATTTGCAAACAGTTAAGGTCTCAAGCATGAAATGCCAAACAAGCTCATCGGGTATGATGAGATAGTTCACAAAATGAGAAAAATGGTGGTTCACAACATAGCCAATAGAGAGCGCTATAACTTCTGAGTTCTGACATCAATAAAGATAAAGAGAGATATCTCAGGAAAAAAGAAACATATTGAGAAGATAAAAGTATAATGAGTAAACTAAAAGCTACGTACATGGAAAGGCCATTACCTGACCCAAAACCAAAACTACATTTGCATTGAATGCGTCAATCGCATGTAGAAGCAACTGAAACCAAATGTAGAGACAATAAAGAACAGTAAATACCATGCTGACACTATTTATATGTAAAGATGAGTGAATGCAACAAAATCAATATTCAACTTCATGATTTGTGTATTTGTGGCCTCATAGAACTTTCTTTCCACTTAAAAACAATAACACGTGTATATTGTATAGAGCAAAAGGTAAAGGGGTTTTTTATACAGCCCATGACTATAATCTGTCATGAGGTGATAATGTACCCCTAGAAACAAGATAAATCAAGAAACTTCATTTAGAGTAAGATTAAGAAAATGGCAAGGTGCCAATTTGATATGGACATTTGATAAAAAGCTTTCTCCAAAAAACTTTAATAGTTAACTGAAAATGCACAACTTTCACAATGAACCTCATGCAAATGAGCTGTAGCCTGTGTAAATTGGACACAAACAGGTCATGGTGTCAAACATGGATGCAGGGTGTCAGACTCTGGCTTTTATAAATCGGACTCTCTGACACATCCATTAAAATTTTGAAGTATTGACACTTTAGTTTTATCTAATAAAAAAATATCTTGCACTTTAATATAGTATCTAACATGCACTATGTTAATGAGCATTATGCCAAGAGTATTTTGGGGTTTCCCTTATGATAAAATATCAGTTCAGCATCTTTCAAGAGACATTGTATTTTAATATATATATTTGTAACCAATGTTTCAATATCAACAATCCCACAATATATCTTGTATCCCACCTGTGCGATACGAAACGCGCAAGTAGTGCAGATATATCCCACATGCTCGATCCAATGAGCGTTTTCAATTTTCGATCCCTTTTTTATTAAAATTATGGTAAATCAATGTCAAATGGTTATAAATCCATTGGTTCTTCTTGTTTTGCATGACAAATCATGGAGTTCAAGCTTTGATTTCAATATCCATTGGTTCTTCATGTTCTCCATGTTTTTTCAAAAAATTTCTTCAATCAGCTGTCGATTGAGACTAATTTCAAAGTATTTAGGAGTATTTGATGAAATGATCATCACATACACTCTAATTTCAAATTTTGAGTGTATGTGGTTCGATTTTGGAAAAAAATCAAAATTTCTCCAATTTCTCTCAAATTGCTCTCCAAACATGAAATCAACCATGTATGTGGGGCTAATCTACTAATTTGTCAAGTCCTTGTCAACTTTCAAAAAATAAAAATTATTTTCAATTAAAAAATATTAAAATATTAATTTTTTCCGAAATTTTCTTTCAACTAGCTATTAATTGAAACTAATTTCAAAATATTTAGGAGTGTTTGATGAAATGATCATCACATACACTCTAAATGTTATGCATTCAATTTGAATATAGTTGCATTAGTTCACTCAGACAACGCATAACAATAGGATCCAATACAAAAGAAACCTATTATGTGCACTTCTTTTTTGAGATGTTATGATTTAAAAGTGTAGTAAGGTCTTTTTTAACATTCCCTGAAGTTTCACTGAAAATTTCAACCATTTTCCTCATGTTTCCCCATGTTTCTCAAAAAGTGCGATAAATTACCCAATACAAACAATAAATCATGCGAAAACCGATACGTATCTGTATCCCAAGGATGCGATACGTAACACAATACCGATATTTCGAACACTGTTTGCAACTATATGTAAGATATCCCAAAAATATGTAATGATAACAAGAAACCTTAAATAGGTAAAGAGTGGCTAAAATGAAAGGATAAAATCATTACACTGGTGGAAATAATTTTTATTTAAAAAAAAAAAAAAAAAACATTTTTATGTCATCCATGTCCAGGATTGTTGGACATGCAAACATTGATATGTGTCAGCATGGCATGATTACAGAACAGTTTCTCATCATTTTTGCATGGGTTGGAGCCCTTTAGAAAACAGTGTGTATTAGATAACATGGCAAAGCCACATTAAGCATTCGAATGGAAAATAAATTTCTGGAGAATTTTCTGCAATAGTCAACTGCAATGTTTGTTTAGAAATCTCTCCTTTCACACACCCCATTGGCTGACATAATACTCATCCATGTTAATTAAACCAATCCTAAACAATTTGCAATAAAAGCAAGAGGAAACAATCTCAACAAAGAAACTAATTTTATGACCAAAACTTACTAAAACAAATGTTAACATATTGGACCCCTTGTGCACAAGCATATGGATGTGCCGACGATATAACTTGTACACATGGTGTGCCGTAAAGGCCGTTACATAAAGGTAACAGTGACAAACGTTACACGTCACGGGGTCGTAACAGCCGTTATGGAAAAAAATGACCCGTAATTGCCATTAACGGCACAATACATCTCCTATAAAGGCCATAATAGCCCCGTAATGGTCTATTATGGGACATATATAGGTTTTTCATACTTTTTAATCAACATTGCGGGGCAGATACAAGTTTTTCAGGGGTTTTTTCAATAAATAAAAAAATAAAAAAGAGAGACCGTAATGGCCCCGTATCGTAAAGGTAACGGTGGTGGCCGTAACCGGCCACCGTTACCGTTACGGAATACCTTGCTCGTACATGGCCACGGAACTCTCTATGGTTTGTGCATAATCCCTAAATAGTGTGTAGTTGAACTTGTAGATCCCACATTCTAAAAGTTCTTATCCTTCACATGTGAGGTCCACTTTCAATCTCCACGTGTGTAGACATGCAACCTGGATTCATCAGTATTTCCAGTATTTTCTAAAGGCCTGCACCTATATCCCATGATTACTAATTTCGTTTTTAAAAAAAAATCTAGTAGTTACCTCATATCCAACACCTTCCACCCATCCCATGGTGTTGATTACCATGCCTGCAGCTCGAGCTTCGGCATTACCAGCAAACTGTCTCTCAAGGGTTTGAGCAAGCTCCTTCACAAGCACTTTATACAGGTCTGCATTGGCACTGTGAAGCAGTAAATTTACAAACACTTCTTGAAACTGAAAACAGAACATTTAAATTCGCTTCAAAAACAATCATCATGCAAATATTCTACAATAAATGGAGTCTATAAATACAATCAATACATGAAGACGGAAAAGCAGAACTCAGGCAAAATTTCTCAAGTAACATAGTAAAAGAAGGGAAGCAAAAGTGTTACCTTGGAGTCGTGTGCCCAAAAAAATAAACAATGGGCATTTCAAGAGGTATTCCTTCCACTGGATCTATTGGCATTTCAATTGGAGTAGCCGCAATGCATCCAGGAACTGTTATAGATCCCTGTCCAATGTCCAAATCCACAAACGTAGGTTTCCAACTCTGCTTAGATGCCCAGCTAAGAAGCATCTTTGCCAAGCTACTTTTACCAGAATCAGTAGGCCCTACTACCATCACCCTGGGGCCCTAAACAAGTAAAAGCATCATAACCTTGAGATTCAAAGGAAGACCAAAAATGGCTATTGAAAAACAAAGGCAGACGACCTTAAACGAACAGAGTGATTTTTTAAATATAAGAAACTCAACGACTTCACCAATAATAACAATTTAGATATCGAGAAAACCACTAACAATTATTGAAACGAGATTTGCTAGAGTGAAATTGACTGAATTCATTAATAGAAAATACATAAAGCTCAATATGAAATGTGTTAAAAGACATGAATCATTAAATACACCAATTAAATCTTAAAACAAAACTATCAGAGAGGAGATACAAAAGTAATATCATTAATCCATTCCTTCTGAGCAAGATCTTGATGATTATATGATGAATATGTTCCTTTGCAGCAAGTCCTTGACAATGGAGATTCTTACAGCACGGCTTTGTTTCCTTCCCAAGCTTGAGAGATAAATTCCAACCTTGACAATCATCTAGACAAAAACATCCCACCATTGCTTGACTTGTTGCTTGAAGCTGTCCTCTTCCAAGCACATAATCTAAAATCTGAACGTAATTGGGCCCCATTTGTACCATTTTGGAGGACAAGACAATAGAGCTATGGTCAAAAACCATGCAAGGGCCCACCACTTGCGACTCTACAAGATATAAAGCTTCCCAATCTCCTGAGATAGAAAAATATATGTTCATTCTTAGCATGACTTGAATGGTTCAGTTGTTGGTTCCAAGTGAAAGATCCACCCCCACTGAGATGAGGATTCAATCATATGAGCCTATCGTACATCCTGTCAGCATAGTGCCCTCGAATATTTCATGAGGGCGCCTAGTTATAATAAGATCTCCCCGAACACACCACAGGAGATTCTATTTTATTAGCTAACACATCCAATTCTGCCAAAAAAAAAAAAAAAAAAGCTCTTTCACGAGGTTCATTCGGGCCATACACTTACGTCATTCACCCATTTTGTATTGTCAGCAAAATGGGTGACAAACAGCCCCGAAACAGAGAAGTTACCCTTTCAACCGAAGCCCCTAAGATTCCAAACAACGCCACAAACATTTTCTCCCCTCCCAAACAGATCGAGTAAGCAGATCGTTCCACTTTTAGATTTTATTTTGATGAAATGTTATGATGACCCTCTCATTCCGCAAAAGAATAATCAACTAGCACACAATGTTGATTCCCTTACCTCTCCCTAACTGGCCAAGGACCTCCTCAACTCTTCCATTTTCATAATTGATCAAAGGGGCCAGATTTTGAAGCTCCCAGTTGACTTCGATTCTATGTAAGGTCCACTGTTCATTTGGCTTTTCCTCCCTACCAAAAGGTGGGACACACCACCTTCCCCAACCTCATAGTTACTGTCAGATGGCCCCGTGGTGTTTTTTTTTTTTTTTTTTTCTTTTGAAGTATGGGATCTGGAAGAGCACGATTTTAGAAGCTTTATGATGATTTTTGTGAGATTTTTTTATAAGTTTCTAAAGGAGTTTCAGTCAAAATAGAAAAGGTCAGGAAAAACCGATTCCCGTCTCTCTACAATTTTTCTTGGGATTTCTTGTACTTTTTTTATAGGGGTTTGGCACGTTTGGGGTTTCTCATCTATTAAAACAAGTATCGTGTTGATTAGGTGAGATTTTAGGAAGTTATGAAGTATCTTGTGAGGAAAAATGGTTGTACAACCCTATTTTTGGGCAGTTTCTTGTTGTTTCTAATGCAATTCGCGCGCGGGCATTTCAATTACCATTTGTGATGCCGAAGATTTATCAGGTCTTCTCAGGTTGCTGCAGCCGGTAATATTGCAACTATGCACTGATCAACCTCATAGTCATATCAATAACCCAAATTCCTATGCCGAAGGTTTACCCAAGGACTTCCCAGGCTGCTCCAGTTGGTGATATTGCAGCCACGCACTGAGCTGACACTCTTCAATTTTGACTCTGTCGACCTAATAGATGATGTGGCATAAAGGATATAGCAAATTCCGAAGTTCCTATGCAATCACAAGGGGGTTACCCTCAATCACTTCCTGTGGACAAAGAGACGTTCCAGCAAAAGGATCAATCGCCAAGCCATTCTCCAATTTCTTCAAATCCAAAACAATCATGAATACCTTCGCAACTTCTGCATATCTTGATCATGCTTCCATGATGCTTGGGGGCTTAACCAAAATAATCCAACCAAAATAATCCAAGCTTGGGGGCTTAACCAAAATAATCCAAGCCATTCTCCAATTTCTTCAAATCCAAAACAATCATGAATACCTTCGCAACTTCTGCATATCTTGATCATGCTTCCATGATGCTTGGGGGCTTAACCAAAATAATCCAACCACCGTTACAATGAGTTTATCTTCATCCATCCATGGAGGACTGAGACTGTTTCCCTGCTGGAATTCGAGAGGATCATCCCACCATCAGTCAGTATCAAAAAGGGGACTAGCAGGAATATCTTCACTCAGCATGACGACATGAGACTCCTTTTCTAGGCAGGGGGAAGATGAGTGGGGCAAGATAGCAACTAAGTAGGCAACAGTACCTTGCTCTCCTTATTAGGAGAACAAGAAAAGTCACAAATACCCTTAAAAAACTCAGCACCATAGATCTCTTGCAAGCTGTCTTGAAATGGTCCCACCTGAGGACAACTGGATGCCCGAGATGTCTCACTCGAGTGGGAAGCAGGATTTGAAAAACCAGCATGGGCATGCTGATGCACCGATTTGAATTTTGAAATAGACAATTGTCCCTAGTCACATGCTACTGCAGGGATAGCTGTCAGCGTGGATAAACTACCATTCATCTTTTGACATCCATGCATCTGTCATATTGGTAGATTACAATGTACCTAAAATTGTTCTTCATTTTATTCGTTGATCGACTGCCTTAAAAGATTTCAGTGGCTCATATCACCACCAGCTGCAGCAACAACACCAACCAAAGTGCCAAACAGATTTGCATGGCTCGTACCCCCTTCAATTTCATGCAGTACCTTGATGTTGAAAATGAGATCTCCAGCCAAGAGATCAAAAGAATCCGGGATGGGTTTTCTTTGCTTTTCATCTTCATCTTCTTCTTCTTCTTTTTGGTGTGTGTGTGTGTGGGGGGTGGTTTAGTGAGCCTAACACAACTCACTACCTCCCTGTTTACAGATTAATGTCCACTACAATGAGAACATTGATACATGATCCAACCGACAAGAATACATCCTCGATTCAGATATCAAGGAGAAAACCCCTAGTTACACTTAGAAAATTTCCCTGCCTAGGATGGACCACTGCGCCCTGCAACACACCACCTGAATCAGCCCATCAATGAAGCCGTTAACAACATCGAGCACCCTATCAATCCTAATGTGAGACGCCAACTTGATCCAGATTTCAAACAGGTTTATCCATTAATGGAATATTTCCCTTCTAAGTTCTAACAAACTCCATCTCTCCAGCCATTTTGAGATGTCCACAGGAACAACCCTCTGAGGACGACGGCCACCAAGCTTCCAACTTCGATCCGGCTTGTTGCCTTGCAAGTGAATCAACTCTCACGAGCTCTCAATTGTCCCTCTCTTCCACCAATGCCATCCTTTTGGAGCTCCTTGCAAACCTGCCCTTGTTTGTTGTCCTAAGCCACGACTTCACTAAACAGTCTATAGTCGTTACCAATATTTTTTTACTCCCTAGTTTCCTATCAGTTTAGATCACCAGAGTGGGCTTCTGGATAATGTCGCTTCTGCACTGCTGCTGCTATGAGAGTGGACCGTACTTGGGAAATTAGACAACCAATCTCTTCCAACAATCAACTTTCCATCCAATCCTGCTACAGCTTCCTCCACTTTCCCTTTAGAATCTAAATGTTAAAATTGTCCCACATGTGGGCTCTATGGGCTGTTGGGCCTAATGTACATGTTTGGGTAGAGTTTTAGGCCCATTACTATGCCGCTCTTTAAGTTACTTAAAAAGAGGGTAATATTGTAATTTCAGCATTTTAAGTGAAAGCCCTAATAACATAAAAGAGTGGGGACCGATGGAGGACTGAGAGGTCAAGCCAATCCACTCCTCTCCTCTCTCTCTTCTTCCTTTCTTGTTTCTCTTCTTTATTTTTTCTCGATTATCATATTTCACACAATTTTCGCATGGTATCAAAGCCAATCAGTGTGTGATTTGGGTCCCAAATCTCCTCCATTCAAAAGCGTATTCTCTACATTAAGTATTGGACGCCCCCAAAACCCTAGGGGTGTGTGTGTGTGTGTGTGTGTGTGGAGGGTGGATATACATAAATGATGTCGAGGTGGATCCTAGTTGATGAAGGGCTGAAATTCTTATGTGATAATGTTGTGGGGTGAACTTGTGTGTAAATCTAATCAGAGATCACCATAGAAGTTGAGTTTAATTAGTTACAAGGTGATTATGGAGCCAAAAGGTGTAGTTATTGGTCCCTTATCACTAGGAGGAATGTTTGGATCTTGGTTTAACGTGTCGATAACATCAATGAAAAAATTATCTCTTCTATGCGAAATATGTTGAAGTGTTTCTTTTGGCTCATGAAACGATCAATTCCTCATGGAATCTAAATCGGAGGAATTTAATCCTAAGTATCGACAATGGATGCATGATGACACCCAAATTAGATATTGGTTGTGGAATAACATGAGTTCCAACTTTAGTGTTCTTGAACACAGCAAAGGATGTTTAGGATACTGTGAAAAAGATGTACTCATCAGAACAAAATATATCTTTGGGTGTATTAGCTATACAAGGAAATTTTCCCATTCTAAAAGGGGTCAAGTCTCTTGGTTAGTATTTTGCCAAAGTGACTAGCAAGTGGGAACGAACTCTTAATATATCATCCTTTTACATCAAATGCAACTCTTATGAAATGGCAAATGGCAGACATGAAAGTAGTGAAACTCTTATCCAGCCAAGCAAAAGAATATCAGTCTATTAAAGATCATAATTTGGGTGGCCGGTCAATCCCTTAGTTGTGGAAGTCTATGAGAGGCTTCAGAGAGTCTCTCTTGCAAATGACTCTAACAATACTCATGTTAATGCTTCCAATGAGGCAACCTCACCAACTTCATCTAATTACACTGGAATGAGTAGAGGTCGTGGTGGACTGACTGGTCACAGCGATTTCTATGGTGGAAGAAGTGGTAGGGATGTTAGGGGGGAGGTAGAGGTGGTCGAGATGGTAGAGGAGATCGTGTGTACGCTCACTGTGGCCTAACTAACCACTCTATGAACTTTTGTTGGGATCTCCATGGGAAGCCTCCAAGAGCAAATCAAGCTCTTGGGATTGATGATGTCTTTGTTGATAGTAGACTCACAACTTTTACGTTGTCAAATGTCGTTGGCGATCAGGTTATGGTCACGTTATTACAAGAAAAAAAAAAAACACGAAGTTCATCTCTTCCAGTGGCTTTGCATCCAACAATGAACCTTCCACCTCTACTGCCACTTTGGCCCGGTCAAGTAAAGCATGTCTCTTGTCATTTCATTCTTCTACTTAGATCATCGACTCCGAGGAGTCAAATCATCTCCAGTAGCTCTTCCTTTTATCCTATTTCATCCAATATATCTATTACGTTAGCCAATGGTACCTCGTCCAACGTTGTTAGATTGGGTACTGCTCGACCAAATGCTACCGTGTTATCATCCATATTGTATGCCCCCAAATTTCCTCATTGTTTTTTATCCATAAGTAAAATAATAAAACTCTAAATTGTTTTGTCACCTTTCTTTCTTATTCTGTTTTTTAGGACGACAAAACGGGAAGGACAATTGCTGCAGATCATGAGAGGAATGGCTTATACTATTTACAGCGACAATCAGTAAGTGTTGTGGTGCTTCCTAAGAGTCTTGCAATTCAGTGGCATTGTCGTTTTGGTCATCCATCTATCCAAAAACTACACTCTCATTCCATCCCTTTGGATGGTTTCTAGTTTGGAATGTGAAACGTGTCTGCTAAGTAAACATCATAGAGTTCATTTTCCTTCTAGAGTTGATGAAAGGAGTGTTATCCTATTTAAATTAGTTCATTGTGACGTATGGGGACCAGCTCGAGTCTCTAGTTTGTTAAGTTTTAAACACTTTGTTCTTTTTATTGATGATTATTCTAAAATAGCATGATAATATCTTATGTAACATAGGTTAGAAGTTTTTCCTCTATTTCGAAATTTTTGTATAGAAATAAAAACTCATCGTTGTGCAAATTTCTGTATATTTAAATCTGATAATGCTTTGGAATTTGTCTCGGGATATTAGACCTATTTACAAAGTAAAGGTAATATTCATCAAACCTCTTGTGCTTAGACACCTCAACAACATAGGGTGATTGAGTGCAAGAATAGGCATCTGATTGAAGTTACCCATGCTTTGTTATTAGAAATAAATGCTCCATAGTCTTTCTGGGGTGATGATATTCTTACCTCGTGTCAATTGATAAATAGAATGCCATCGTCAGTTTCGTATGGAAAAATGCCATTCTCGTTGTTTTTTCCAAATCAGCCAGTATTTTCTATTCCTCCAAAAGTGTTTGCTTGTACTAGCTTTGTTCATCTGTTTGGGTTGCTCATGATAAACTTGCACCTCGTTAGGTTAAATGCATTTTTTTCCGAGAGACTCTTGCACTCAAAAAAGGTCTCTATACTATTGTCCTTCTCTTAAAAAGCACTTTATGACCACTAACATTACCTTTCCTGAACATGTTCCCGAAGTCACTCACTTGGAAGTTCCTTCACCTAATTTATTTCCATCATATCTTGTTGTTAAGGAGACACCACCTCCGAAGGATTTGACAAAGACATATTATAAGAGAAGCAGGAAAGACCAAGTATTACAAAACATCCCCTCTCACAGCACACCATTGGCTACTGCACCTAATAAGGTTCCCACTGCGTCTGAGTCTATTGAGGTTGTTAATGATCTACATATTGAGGTCGTAAAGGTAAAACATTCTTGTATTACACATCTAATTTCCAATTTTGTTACCCTTGATTACTTTCCACAAATTATCATAAGTTTGTCGTTGCTTTGTCTATTGTTTTATTCCCAAGTCAAGGATACATTGTTGGATGAAATTTTGAAAATGACTATAGATAAGGAGATTAATGCCATGTATTCCAATACATGCAAATTAATTTATTTACAATTGGGTAAGACACCAATTAAATGTAAATAGGTTTACACCATAAAATTTCTACCTTATGGATCAATTGATCATGACATAGCCAAATTAGTTGCCAAGGGGTATACCCAAGTTTATGGAGTAGATTATCTGGATACCTATTCTCCAGTGGCCAAAGTCAATTTGGTTCAGGTTGTCATCTCTATAGTTGCCAATCACAATTGTCCTCTCTTTCAGCCAGATGTGAAGAATGCGTTGCATGGAGACTTACAAGAAGTCTATATAGAGAAACCTCCTGGGTATGTTGCTCAGGTGGAGTCTTCCAAAGTGTGCAAATTAAATAAGTCCATCTATGGGTTATAATAGTCACCAAGAGCCTAGTTTGAAAAATTCAACGATGTGCTGATATCGTGTGGGATGAAGAGGAGTAAAGTAGATTATTCAGTTTTCTCGCGGCATATTAAATCTGGTTACATTGCTCCATGTATATATGTGGATGATATGGTAGTTACAAGCAGTGTTCAAAATATTCGTATCGCTTTACGTATCGCACCCTTGGGGTACGATTCATATGAATACGTATTGGTTATCACATGGGATATATTGGTTGTATCGCGAAATGTATCGTTGTTGTTGGAAACATGAGGAAATATTGGGAAATTGGTCAAATTTTTCAGTGGAACTTTAGTGATTGTTTTTAAATATAAAAAAATAAAAAATAAAAACATCAACACACACTTATAAATCAAAATATTACAAAAAAAAAAAAAAAAAAAAAAAAAAAAATCAAACAAGTGCACAGAATATCTTTTCTTTATATGGGGTCCTAATTTATGCGTTGTCTAACTGAATTAATGCAAGTATATTCAAAGTCTATTCATATAACGGATTGCAACTGATTTGCGAGAAATTGGAAAATTTTGATTTTTTTTTTTTTCAATTTCCCACAACTCGACCCATCTCCTCCAAATCTTGAAATCAAAGCTCTCAATAATCCATGATTTTTCATGCAAAACATGAAAAATCATGGATTTGTAATGATTTAACATGATTTACAGAAGAAAAAAAAAAAACTGATCGAAATTTTTAAAAAAAAAAATGCTCACCAAATTGAACATGTAGGATACATCACACTACTTGTGTGTTTTATATGATTATATCACACAGGTTGGATACAAGATATATCATGGGATATATCATTCAATATCATCAATACTTAAAACACTGATCATAGGTGACGATTTGGAAGGAATAGAGGAACTAAGTCATATCTTCGCCCCCGGTTCCAAATTAAAGATCTTCAGTATTTTCTAGGTATCAAAGTAACAAGATTTAAAGTTGTGATAAATTTATACCACAGAAAATATGTTTGTCATCTGTTGAAAGAAACAAGTATGCTAGGTATCAAACAAGTAGATATACCGATGGACCCTTATCTGAATCTAGATCTTGTAGAAAGAGAATTTCTGACAAACTCTGTTGTGTACAAAAGACTCGTCGGTAAACTCATCTATTTAACCATCACCTGGTTTGGTATTGTCTTTCCTAATACTGTGGTTGGTCAATTTATGCAAACTCCCAAAGTTTCACATTTAGCTACAATTATAAGGATTCTTAAATACTTGAAGTGTGCAGCTGGAAAACGTATCCTATATAAATCTCATAGCCACCAAACCTCCACATTTAGCTACAATTATAAGTATTCTTAAATACTTGAAGTGTGCACCTGGAAAAGGTGTCCTATATAAATCACATAGCCATCTTGAGGTAGCTGGTTATTCAGATGTGGATTATGTAGGGTCGGGACATGATAGGCAATCAACTACAATGTACAGGCTACTGCGCCTTTCATGGTGGTAATGTGGTCACCTGGAAAAGCAAGAAGTAGAATATTGTTGTACGGCCCATTGCAAAAGCAAAAAATAGATCCATGGCATGCATGAACTTGTGAACTTGTCTGGATAAAATCACTTCTGGAAGAATTCGAGTTTATGGTTCAAGCTCCAATGCAAGTACATTGTGACAATCAACCAGTTACGCATATTGCCAACAATCCGGTGTTCCATAAGAAGACAAAAGCAAATAGAGGCTGACTGCCACTTTGTTCATATAAGCTCTCAAAAAACTTTTGTCACTCCATGTATTTCAGCCCATTATCAAATTGCAAATTTGTATACTGAAGCCCTCGAGAAGTCTCAGTTTGAAAAGCTTTTATCCAAGCTGGGTATGACTGAAATCTATGCTCCCACTTGAAGGGGAGTGTTAAATGTTAAAATCATCCCACATGTGGGATCTATGGGCTATTGGGCCTAATGTACATGTTTGGATAGAGTTTTAGGCCCATTATAATGTCTCTCTTTAAGTTAAGCATGAGGTTAATTTTGTAATTTCAGCATTTTTGGTGAAAGCGTAATATGATAAAACAGTGAGGACATGTGGGGAGCTGAGATGTCAAGCCGTTCCACTCTTCTTCCTTTCTCTTTTCTCTTCTTTATTTCTCTTGATTATCATATTTCACAGAATTTCACAACATTAAAACAGACAAACAAAACCACTAATCTCCATAAAGTTTTGCTGCAAGGGGAATTTCGACCTCTATGACCTTAGGACTCTCCCAAATAAATGGAAAAGGAGAAAAAAATCCATTTCGTTCCATTTTGGAAAGTGATGACGAACAAGGTGAATCTACTAATCAACTGGATGCTCCATTTATATCTCCCAAAGTTTAAAAATCTCTTGCGATTTCTCACCAGGATTTTTCTTCATAGAAACCTAAACAAGAAAATATATATGGAGCTACCTCCTAGCTATCAACTTCAAGGGACGTAGGGTCTAGTCTCTAAGGAAAGCCATTTAGAGCATGAAAGAATCTCCCCGTGCTTGGTTTCACCGCTTCACTCATTCAGTTCTTCAAATTGGATATTTCCACTGTCATAATGATCATACTATATTTATTTACAATCATCCAAGTACAGCCTGAACCACGATTATGTCGATGTGTTATGACATTGTCCTAACTGGTGATTATGTTGATTCCATTTCCTCCAAAAATAATACTTAATTTGGGATTTGGGCATTAAAGACCTCGGTCTGCAAAGTTTTTTCCTTAACATTGAAGTAGCATTGTCTTGCCATGGTTTCATATATCAGCAAAGGGTATGACCTAACTTGCTTAATGAGGGTAAACTAGCTGTTCATCCTCTCGATATGCCCATCGAACAGAATAACTGATTGTTGACCAAGTACCCCCAAAATGACCATTTTCAAAATCTTGGGTCAATAATTCAGGAGAGCGAAGAGATTAAGAAGGATGTTGCTTAAAGAATTCGAGTTGGGTGGATGAATTGGAGATGCACCTCTGGAGTTTTATGTGATCATCATATACAAAGGAAACTGAAGGGCAAATTTTATAGGATAGCTATAAGACCATCTATGATTTATGGGATAGAATTTTGGTTGGTCAAGGAACAGCATGTTCGCAAGTTTTTTTCTTTCTTTGTGCCATGTACAATAGATACCAAGAATTGCAACAGTTATTAGTGAGTTTGTTCAAGTTAAAAGGCAATGCTTTAAATAGCTAAGCTATGTAGCGTGTAGCTTACGCTACCTAGCATAGCATAGCTTTAACGCTACGTAGCTCATAAAAATAGCTTAAGTCGCATGTAGCCTATGCTACATGATAATTTACATACGCTACACGCTACAAAGACTACGCTACATGCTACATAGCTTACATTACAAGCTATTTTTCACTGCAAAAATAAAATCAATTAATGTTTCCAATGATTTGTTACATTTTTTTTCATTTTCAATAGAAATTAGTTAATCTTTTTAATGCTTTTAGAAAATATAATTAACAGTATCAACTCAGTTTCGTTGCCCTTTCTTTACCTTATACACTTAATCATCACCCTTTCTTATTACTTTAGGTTGCATTTGGTTGCACCAAATATCATGAAATTTTGTTAAATTTTATTATTATTCGGTCTAAGTTGGTGCAGAAATCATGAAATTGGTGCAACCAAGTGCAACCTTAATTAAAATTTTAGTAGTAGCTACATGCTATGTAGCTTAAGCCTCATGCTTCAAAGGGGTAAACATTATGCTACACGCTATTCGCTAGTTAAAACACCAATCAAAAGCACTAGGCAAGAACCAAAAGTTACGGATAGAGGTAGTATAAAAAGACCTAAGGTTTAGCAAAGGATATGGTCCTTGATAGAAAGGAATGGCAAAACAAGATTCATGTAACTGACCGCAAATAGTGGAGATAATGTTTAGATGATGATCATCATCATAACATGGTTGGATCTTCATTGCGGGATCCTTATAAGATGGTGTTCCTACTTCAAACCGTGCTTCAGACTCAAGCTCCAGCACCTAGTTACCAGCCTTTTATACACCTGCACCTGCTTCCAAGTCTATTATACACCTGCACCCGACTTTGTTGTTGGCTAGCTACTACCCTTTAGGCTTTGTGCAACTATAGGTTGGATATTGCCGATGGTATGAGTGTCATTATGAGCACCTCACTTAGATGTTTTTCATTGGACCCTCTGTATATGTAGGAGAGTAGAGTACATGAGTATGTTTGTGTGTCCAAGTGTTTGGAATTTTTTACGTATATGAAGTCTAATTTATAATGGTATGTGTAAATGCTTTGGTGCTCCATCAAGACACCATTCCTTTATGTTCATTAGGGTTCATAAAATATCTTTAAGGTGTACGAGGAGAGATTATTCTCTACACAACCTTTTCTCCAACCTTCTCTTCTTCTTTCCTATCCATGATGTGATTATTTAGTTATATGGTATTAGAGTATTAAGATCCCAACCACCTCCCTCCCTTTCCTCCTTTCTTCCTTTACTTTTTTCTCCTTTCTTTCTCTCCCTCCTTTTATCTTCTAACCTCTCTTGCTTATCTTCTTTTTTTTTTTTCATTTTGTTTCCATTGTCCGTTAACCAATTAAATCTTGTAGAGAAGAATTCCACACCATGTGCCACACAGCAACGACAGTATCACTACAAATCATGCTACAGTACTGCTACAGTTATGTATTGCATTACAGGGACAGTGTCATGCTACGATGACACTCTACAGTAACAGGCTATAGTAACATGCAGATTGTCAGGTTAGTGGGTATGTAACTTGAGTAAATGAAATGGTTGTGTTTTCATTTTTTTTTAATTACTCACGTTTTTAGTGCAAGTCATGTTTCTTTTGGGGAGATCATATGAATTCAAACAATCAGAATTTTGGGATAATTACGGGACCAACACAACCAAATCACCATCCAGCATTAATAATCACCACTTTTAGGCTCAATGGCCATAGCTACCATGATTGGTATCAATCTGTCAAGATGCCCATTGGTAGCAAGAGAAAGTTCAGGTAAGTTACAGGTAACACGAGGAGCCGATCACAGATGACCCCATCCCACAATGATTGAAAGCAACAAACCAACAGTTATGTCCTGGCTTATTCATTCTATGGATCCCAGATTCCCAATATCAGCCATGGTTTGATGCTCCTCAAAACAGCCAAAAATATATGGGATAAAGTTGTCAGGAAGTATTCTCAAAGGGATGATATGGCTCTATTAGTTGCATCAAGAGATCACGAGTATGTAACAAGATGAATCTTCCATAAAGGAATATTTTACAGCCCTCACACAGAAGTGGGAGGAGCTTGATCACTGTCAACTAGTTGCTTCTACTCTCAAAGAGCTCAAGAAGGGAACAATGATGTCTATTTGAGTTTCTGGGTGGGCAACAACACAATTTTCAGCCTCAGCGCATTCAAGTCTTGGAAGGAGTCCCTATGTCGGAGGGGAGGCTCATCGTAGGGCCTCTTTGGATACGCAACCTTTGGCCATTCATGAGAGGCCTGCACTTGTAGCAGGGTCTAAGCCTTCTCCCGGTGGTCAATCTGAAGAAGGATAGACTCGAACCTTCTCAAAGAATGTTGACAAAGGTAATGTCATTTGCACATGCCGTGATCATTGTAGATGTGTGCTTGAGCAGTTTTATAATCTTCACCCCCATCTTAAACCAGAGCTGAAGAGTTCAGATGATGTTTCAAACTTCAGGGATTGGAGTGGTGCCCTTTGCAAGACCAACAGTGATCTTCGTCAGAAGCTGGCCGAGATTTGGACTTCTCATTCAGCTGGTACTTTAATGGTCAGTGAGGAACATCTGCTCATTCTGCAAAGTCCCATTCACATCCCTTCACATCATAGATTATTGTCGATGGTGCCACGGATCATGTGACCAATATGGAAGGTAATTTTAAGCCGTATTCTAGTTCTTTGAGCCGCATCAAACTTGTTGATAGTTCCTTCTCCAGAGAGAGGTATATACAGAGCCATAGGCAGACTTTCATGATCAATAGCAAGATCCAATTTACCAATATGCAAGTACAGGTACACTAATGGACCCAATGGCATAAGCAGCATAGCCTATTGTTTACCCACAACCATCAACGACAACTACAAGGCTAAGGTAGCAGAAGTAGCAATGGCTTTGCTATATAGCAAGCAACAGCTGAAAAGCCGTCGCACACTAGTCCGCCTTCGTTTTGAAGCTTACTCGACGAGCTTTAGCTTCAATACTTCTTCGATATTGAGGTAACAAGATCTAAGGTAGGGATTGATTCGTCATAACGAAAATATGCGATGGATTTATTAGCAGAGACATGCCTTATGAGAGTGAAGCCAGTCAAAACTCCTATAGACCCAACTCAGAAGCTTAGTGTGGATCATGGAGAATTGATTGATGATCAAGGAAGATATCATCGACATGTTAGATAGCTAATCTATTTAGCGAGTACTCGACTTGTTATCACTTTTCTTATAAGTGTGGTTAGTTTATGTAGGCTCCTCATGTTTCTTACTTGGAAGCTGTGTTTCGTACACTCAATACTTGAATTGAGCTCTTGGCTGGGGTATTCTCTATAATTGTAATGGTCATCTTCAAGTAGAAAGGTATTCAGATGCAAACTAGGCTGGTTCTGCATTTGATAGGCGATCTACTATAGGCTACTATACCTTTGTAGGCGATCTACTACATGTTATTGTACTTTTGTAGAAGGTAATCTGGTTACTTTGACAAGTAAGAAGCAAAGTGTGGTGGCTCGCGCAGAGGTAAGAGTATAGGGCAATGGCTAATGCTACATGTGAGACACGTTAATATGTGAGTTGGGGTTTATGATTGATGTCTCTCAAGGCTATATTGTAATAATCAAACTTCCTCTTATATTGCCAACAATCAAGTTTATCCCAAAAGTACCAATCACATCAAAGTTGATTGCCACTTCATCATAGAGAAAGTTACGAGTAAGGAAATTTGCATGCCATTCGCCAAGTCTCAAGATTAGTTGGCGGATGTGTTCACTAAGGCTCTTGGTTGCACTCATTTAGATCATCTATTTGTCAAGCTGTGCATTCATGAGTGTTGGTGGACAGTTATGATCTCATGGGGGGACTGTGATGATCTAACATGTGCCTTCTTATTATTATTGGCTGAAATATGTGTTAGAATAAAGTTTAGGCCCATGGGCATTGCTTATGTTATAACTTTAGTATGGATGGGTATTTTTGTACTTATTTTATTACGAAAATCCTAGTACCTCTCTCTCTCTCTCTCTCTCTCTCTCTCTCTCTCTCTCTCTCTCTCTCTCTCTCTCTCTCTCTCTCTCTCTCTCTCTCTCTCTCTCTCTCTCTCTCTCTCTCTCTCTCTCTCTCTCTCTCTCTCTCTCTCTCTCTCTCTCTCTCTCTCTCTCAATCCTATTCAAGAACATGTATACAACATCCAGATGTTGAGAGCGAGGAGTGCATGAATTGATTCACCACAATAGAGAAAAAATTAGGGGGGAAGAATTCACATCAGCGAACAAGTTCAACTGATGATTCGTAGACTTAGTATGCTGATGTGGATGCTTCCTACTCAATCTTTTTCTCCATTAGACCATACTCACAGCATGTGCGATGTTTGGTTTAGCAATAGTCAAGTAAATAAGCTTCCCGATTAAGCGCCGATACATGCCAGGGTCACTAAGAACTATAAACTCGTTATGATCAAGACGGTGGTTCACTGCAATTGGCATAGACGACGGTTAAGCACCCATCAACCCCATGCAATTTGGTTGACGTCAATTGACGCACTTAGTGCCTTGATTGACTTCCCAAATCTCATTAAATCCGGAGCATATTTCCTCTTAGAGATGAATGTACCTTGTTCCAATTGGGTAACGCCAATTATTTGGGCAAGCCCAAATCTTTAATCTCAGAGGATCTGGACAAAAGCTGCTTCACATTGGCTATCTTACTTTCACAATCACCAATGAGAACAAAATCATCCTTGTAGACGGCTATGATAGTGAAAGATTGACTAGTTTCCTTATAAAGAGCGAAGGATTGCACACACTTCTACGAATTCCAATATGAGAAACGTCTTTGAGATTTTCAAACCACACCCAAGGTGATTATTTGAGACCACACAGAGCCTTCTTCAAATTGCAGACCTTTTTATCATGTTAGATGGCTGAAAGCCAGGTGGGAGGGAGAGACATGTAAACTTCCTCATTAAGATCGCTACAGAAATTTATTCTTCACGTCAAGCTGATGAAAAGACCAACATCCGTGAGCTGTTACAGATAGAAGGACATGCAAAGAATTCAACTTAGCAACAGGGACAAAGGTATCTTGATAATCAAACCCAAATTGTTGAGTGAACCCCTTTCGCGACAAGACGAGCCTTGTATTGAGCAATAGACCCCATTTTGATTATGCTTAAGGGTGAATACTCATTTACATTCTACAACATGTTTATCAGCAAAGACGATCAACAATATCCCATGTGCCCTCTTTTTTCTAGAGCAGCCATTTCATCCATCATTGCAGCTAACTAGGATCAGCCAGGGCATCTATGGCATTGGATGGAATAGAAACAGACGAGATAGAAGAAATGAAAGCTTTAAAAGGAGGCGAAACAGAATGGTAGGTCACAAAATTGCTAATAGGGTGCGAGGTACTACAATGTTTGGCCTTCCGCAATGCAATTGGCCAGTGTGTAGAAGATGTGTTCTACAAGTTAAGAGGGCAGAAAGTGGTTGGGAAGCTCTGATGGCTTGTCTTTGTACTTCTTTTGAGTGTCCACCTTTAGCGGCTTGTCCATTGACTCATAAATAACTTCACTTGGACCGATAAGATCATTGATAATATGGGAAGAGGAAATGCATCACTATCAAAAGGATTAAAGCAGTTGTCTTTGTGGAGAACTAAGAAACATTCTTTAAGAATGTAATGTCCTGGGAAATGTACCTCTTTCGAGTCATAGGACAATAGCATTTGCATCTTTTTTGAGTGTTCGTATATCCCAAGAACATACACTCAAGTAATTGAGGACTTATCCCTAGAGTATGCTAAAACTTGGACAAAACATGTAAGTAAATGTTTGTTGGGGGATAGAAAACAGTTGCAGATTGAGCTTTAACATTTTAAAGCATATTCATTTTCAAGTAACGGGGACAGCATCCTATGATTATATAGGTGGTATCAGGGACTACCTCATCCCACAAGATCTTTAGAACATTTATCCCTATAAAGACGGATCTAGTGACCTCTAGAAGATGACGATTTTTCCATGTTGCAACTTCATTCTGTTGAGTATATGAACAAGATGTTTGGAATTTTATGCTATGATAGCATAAGTAGTCTTGAAGATCATGATGCAAGTATTCCTCATCATTATCAAATCAAAAACTTTTATCTTCTTATCAAACTGAGTAAGAACCACTTTTTATGAAACAATTCAACAGTAGACGATACTTCTCTTTTAGATTTCATCAAATAAATCCATTTGAATTGAGAAATACCATCAATGAACAAAATAAAATATTTACAACAAAAAGTAGAAGTGGGGCACCACCCCACACACCAGAATGAATTCCACATCTGGTCAAAATTTTACGAGTAATAGGAGTAAACGTAATATGACAATGTTTTGACAACTGACAAACATCACACTTGAATTCCACATCTGGTCAAAATTTACTGGGAAATAATAATCTATGACACCTAATGGACACGTGATTTAAACGAGCGTGCTTAAGACATGACTTCGAGACAAGCAGTAGAGCTGTTATCAACGTCGAACAAGGACAACCCTTGCTCTCCACATCCACAACCAATCCTCCACTTGGTTTGTAGATCCTGTATACACAATAGGATGGGAAGAAAGTGAGACGACATGACATACTATCATCACATACAGAAGTGCTGCCCTTCGGCTGGACAATGTGGAACCTCTCAACTGCTCCCGTTCCTTTATGGGGTCCTATCGGGATAGGTAGGCCCATGCTTTCACCTCCCCTTGACCTAGCAATAGTTCTCTAGGGCCTTGAGCTCTCTGCGTACTAGGAATGAAATACACAAGGTTGCTTGCTTCACAACATGACACACCCTTGTGCGCAACAATGAAAATGGCACAAGTCCTTTGTATGGAAGTGTTGTTGTAAAAATCTCTTCAATTTGTCAATACCTCTACTATCACTGCCGGTGGCAATGATATCATTCATGTACACAACCAACAGAATGACACCTGCCTCACTTCGTCTTACAAAGACAAAGTGGTTAACCTAACTATGTTTCATCCCATATTCAAAAACTACTTTACTGAATTTGTCGAACCAACCCCTTGGAGATTGTCTTAAACCATAAATTGACTTCTTAAGATGACACACATTTTCTAACTCTCCCTGAGCAATAAACCCATATAGATTTCTTAAGCAAGATCCCCATGAAGAAACGCATTCTTCACATCAAGTTGGTAAAGGGTCAATCCAAATTTGCAACAACGAAAACAACAACCCACATAGAGTTAAGCTTTACCACAAAAGAAAAATTCTCTGAATAATCAACTCTCTTACCATGTAAAAAAAAATAAAAAAATAAAAAACCATAATGCCCATTCTCTTTTTTAATTAGCATGTTAAGAAAACAAGAAATCCCTAAAACATTGATACTAACTACCCAATGGGTTGTTAGTATTCTTCATACCACTATCTAGGATTATATGGACTTAAAAACAGAAGACTAACCTCAAATTATAAGATCCCCAAAATACTCTTGGATTCTCTACCCAAAAGAAGATTAAAAATAATAATAATAACAAAATAAAGCAAGCAAGTAAAGCACTATAGTTTAACAAAATAAACCATGTTACGGACTAAGAATAGCACAGAGACCATATCACCATATACCACTAGATTTATATTGTAGATAGCCAAATCACGTCACCGAAAAATTTCGCTCGTCTTTGTATTGAGAAGCATATAAGATATGCATGGTGTATCTATGTATGTATTTATCTTTTTCTCTTTTTCATTCGTTGTTAACACTCCACTTACCATATCATGGTTGAAGATGACTGTGAAATTGATCCAGCAACATATCTGATGAGGACATCACTTCACATACAACTTTACGTACGTATCAGAGGAGGCGGCGGGCCACACCGATTTCCTTGTGGCTAGGCGAGTACCTTTGATCATGTTGAAGACCCCATGTACATGTGCGAGCATCTGGAAGACCCCACACTGGGAAGGTGCACATGGGCTGCTTTAGAGAGTGATTTGGACCATCAGATTCAAGATACGTGACGATCGAGCAGTTGGATCGCATGGATCACATGATTGGGCCATTGATCGTTGATCGTCTTAATCAGTTTTTAGACTTTTTCATCTTTTAGGATTTATTTTATGATTATTTTATGTTTGGACACATTATTAGTGATTTTAGTTTATTTTTGTTTAGACAATGGTCATTTTTCAATTTTCATAAGACAGGGTTGAATTTGTAATTTTTGAAAGTTATTAAAGCTATAAGAGAAGGGGGCGTGTGACCTCACTTCATCAGGTTTTTTTTTAGAAAAAAAAAAAAAAAGGAAAAGAAAAGCTCCTTGCTTCTTCTTCTTCCATCTTCATGTGATTTGAAGGTGAAGGAAGATTGGTACGAAGCTAATCTTCATCAACGGATGTACAGGGTCTCCATCTATCACTCTCATTATCATCCATTCATCAACCACCGAGGTATTCTTCAAGTTCTTCAATTTTCTTCATCCCAAACGTTCTCCATTCTTCTAATCCTTCATCCTTCGACACTTATCGACGAATCAAACCCTAAAGACGCAAATACTCACAACCTAGCCCGCACGTGTGACCGTACGGCCACACGTGTGAATTCATAGGGTTAGCCGTGCGGACGACACACTCTTGTCCCATTGATTTTCCATTACCCTTGCATCAAAACCCTGCCCTCCATTTTCCAAACCCTAACCCTAACCCTAAACCTATATATCCCTAATTTTCCTATTTCCCCAAATTACCAAACCCTAATTCTACACATCCTTCAATTAAGCCCAAATCTTACAATCATTCCATCCAAAACCCTAATTCCCTTATCCTAATGCCTAAACCCTTTAACCCCTCTACCCAATTTCTCCATTAACCCTAATTCCAAGTTTTCCCCAATTCTCCCTAAACCCTAATTTCACCCTAGATAGTATTAGGCCTTCTCCTTTAAAATAGGCTTTAACCTATGTTATTTGGATGTCCCTACATCCATTAGATCCTAGTTTCTCTTATTTAATGGCCCCGTAGGATAATGCTTTTTAACCTAGACCATAATCATGCATGATCTTCTATTGGAAATTTGATATTTGTGATGATGATAGGAAGTTTTGTGTTTTTTTTTATTAATTAAGTTAATTTGCTGATTGTTCTCACACGATATTTGAGTTCATGCATCGGTCCTACATCAATATCATTACTTCATCTTCCCTCTTCCCTCCAAGGAAAAGCCAAACCGATCTAGCCCATTGGAATACCCTCAAATTAGGCAATCCCCAAATACTTTTGGATTATCTTCACAAAATGAACAAAATAAAAGGAAGCAATATAGTTTAACAAAATAAAACATGTTATGGTCATAAACTAGCAAAGTAGACCAGACCACCAAATGCTAGTAGAATTTATATTGCAACAAAACCAGGTCGCCAAACAACTTGGCTAGTCTTTATAATAAAAAGTAGAGAAGATATGTAACTTTCGAAGTGATTCCTAATTGGTGATATCATTTCAAAAAAAGGTTGCAGCATCTACAACATCTCGAATACTCTATCGACTCAGGAAGCAAGCATGTCATAAAATTACAATCAAAAGTTCATTTTCCAATTACACACATGTACCTATGTATGTATATATAGCAATCAAAGAATTAAGCCCAATATTTCAGAAGGTATGAATAGATAGAAGTTTAGAAGCTTACGTAAGTGATAGTGTGATACAGAAGCTTTTCTGAAATATTCAAGATAAGCATCAAGTAATACTACCTGAGAAGAATCTGTGCCATTTGTAGAGGACGCTTTAGCACGAGCCCTTCGCCCCTCCAATACAGCATGGACATTTACATAGCTTATCATAGGTGTCTAACAATAGGAAAAGCATTATTTGGCAACCATCAAAGTAATAAACATAACAGATTGTAACAACAAACCAGGTGCCAATAATCATTACAAAAGATGGATGAACATAGGCATACCTCATCAGCAACATATTCGACTTCACTAGTCCCATTTACTTCAATTGTTGCACCATTCCAAGTGAAAATCTAATAAATTACATTCAAATTCATGTCAGCAGCACATGGGCCTCATCTAACTAGTGGTTAAAAGGTTATATTAAGTTCATGAGTAAAAACTTAAGATAGGCTTTTAGTATAAATTCACGTGGGGACACGTATGCATGCACAGAAATGCTCTAGTGCATTCAGAGCACTATAAGTTATAGTGCTC
Source organism: Magnolia changhungtana (assembly GCA_030180095.1). NCBI lineage: Eukaryota > Viridiplantae > Streptophyta > Magnoliopsida > Magnoliales > Magnoliaceae > Magnolia > Magnolia changhungtana. Next base: position 4,594,570 of record JASAUF010000160.1, read on the forward strand.
CTAGTTGAATCGGTTCACTTGGACAGTCTAATCAGCTCATTTGCAAGCCTTCAAGTGAATAATGACACTTGATGCTATCCAAGGTGTCCGGTATCGGTTACGTATCGGCCGTATCGGCCGATACGTAACGGAAACGGTAATGGCCGATACGCGATACGGGGTCGTATCGGCCGTTACGTTTTTTTGCACCCGTATCGGCCGATACGGCCCCGTATCGGGCCGTATCGGTCACCGGAACGGTCACCGTAATGGTCAGCAGTAACGGTCCGATAACGGCTATATTTTTTTGTCTTTTAATGACTTTTTTCTTTGTTTTTTTCAAAATTCTTGCTTCCAAACTGTTTTCATACCTTCCAATAGTAATTTCGACCAACCTTAGGTGGTTATTTGGGACAAAAACACGTTATATCACGGATTTGGTTGAATCAAAGCTTGGTGGGCCATTTTTAAATTATCAAAAATAGGTATTTATTTTTTTAAATATGTTTTACTTGTTTTAATCATGCCATATGATGTGTTAATCATAGTAGAACATGATAATATGCATTTTACAGATTTGGGATGTCATTTAATATTTTTTATATTTTTTTCTATTTACGCATGAATTTTGACCCTTTTTTTTAAAATTCCAAAAATCAATTTTTAAGGGTTGTTTTGCTGTTTTAATCATGTCATATGATGTGTTAATCATAGTAGAACATATTAATGTGCATTTTACAGATTTGGGGTGCCATTTTATATTTTTTTTATATTTTTTTCTATTTACGCATTTATTTTGGCCGTTTTTTTGAAAATTCGAAAAATCATTTTTTAATGATTCTTTTGCTGTTTTAATGATGCCATATGATGTGTTAATCATAGTAGAACATGTTAATGTACATTTTACAGATTTGGAGTGCCATTTTATATTTTTTTATATTTTTTTTCTATTTACGCATGAATTTTGGCCGTTTTTTTGAAAATTCGAAAAATCATTTTTAATGATTCTTTTGCTGTTTTAATGATGCCATATGATGTGTTAATCATAGTAGAATATGTTAATGTACATTTTACAGATTTGGAGTGCCATTTTATATTTTTTTATATTTTTTTTCTATTTACGCATGAATTTTGACATTTTTTTTTTAAAATTCGAAAAATCAATTTTTAAGGGTTGTTTTGCTATTTTAATCATGCCATATGATGTGTTAATCATAGTAGAACATGTTAATGTGCATTTTACAGAATTGGGGTGCCATTTTATATTTTTTTATATTTTTTTTCTATTTACGCATGAATTTTGACCATTTTTTTAAAAATTTGAAAAATCAATTTTTAAGGGTTGTTTTGCTGTTTTAATCATGTCATATGATGTGTTAATCATAGTAGAACATATTAATGTGCATTTTACAGATTTGGAGTGCCATTTTATATTTTTTTATATTTTTTTTCTATTTACGCATGAATTTTGACCATTTTTTTAAAGATATTTTCATATTACATTCATTCTAATATATCTATCATTGATAGTAGACAGTTAGAAAATTAAAAATATGAATTTTGTAGTCAAATTTAGGTTATCTGGTTCATAAATTCATCAGACAGTCCGATACAACTTCTCACCAAAGAGTGGACCGTTACACCACCACAACCATGTTCCAATTTATAAATGAATGCATATTTGGAATGCTTAGAATATTCCGGATTTAATCCATATTTTTTCATATTTTTTTGGCAAAAAAAATTTTTTGCGCCGTTACGGGCCGTTACGCATTACCAGTATCGCCGTTATTACCAGATCCCAGTATCGGTTTTGGAGGTCACCGTTACGCCAACCGATACCGATACGGGACACCTTGATGCTATCCCAATGGATTGCATGAATCCACTTTCACCATTCAGGACCAAAAAGGGGTAAAATGAAGATTCTAAGGCCCTCCACTAAAGTAATAACACTTACCAGAAGCCCCCAAAAAATAATAATAATAATAACTTGGGTACGGATAAATTATGCCAAAATTACTCACATCAATATGAATGGAGAGATTTACTTGGGAGGCACGAAACATGGTGATCTAACTTATTCATCTAGTAGGTCCTATCATGAATGCCCACATGAGAGAAAAAAAAATATCATGTTGATTAGGGATATCCCCATCGTCCATAGAACTTCATATATGAACCATTGTGTCTAACTCACTACCGTATGCCTATATGGTTAATGAGATTTTTACCATGTGGCCCATCTGCGGCAGAGCCTAGATTAATACAAGCTACCAAAATGTCTTTTAATGTGGTGTTTATTTAAAAACGAGGCAATTATTTATCCACGAGTATAAAACTTAATATCCTTGATTTTCTATGTTTATTTAAAAACGAGGCAATTTCTCTTCCTACAATGTCTTTATGATCTTCTTCATTTTCTATGTTGTAACTGTGTTGTTTTATTTTCACATTGGTTCAATAGCTAATTTGAAAATTCTTGGTTTATTTCTTTGCTTTGATTTATTTCATCCCAACTTTATCATCCTTCTATACCTTTGTTTTGATGGGGACATCATGCACACGCCCCCTCTACGCACGTATTCGAGGAAGAGGCGAGCGCCCCTTTCGATTTGGATCGACGACGACATCTTTAGAGGGCCTCATAATTAGGGGGTTGCATAATGGAGCATTGGAGTGGACCCGATCATCACATAGATTCTACCATCGGATCTCATGATCGTGGCCCACTACTTTAGATGATCTAGGATTTTGAGTTTTAACTACTTTGGTTATTAGAAACTTCATGAACGGCTTTGATTGCTTAGGTTAGTTATTTTATTTGATTTAGCTTCGGTATTCGTGTGTGCACATGGCGCAAAGGTAATTTTGTCTTTTTTAGGTTTAGGGTTTTCTTATAAATATAGCAATCCCATGTAGGTATTGCAATGATATTTTATGAATAAAAATTCCTGCATTCTCTCTCTCTCTCTCTTTGGGTTGAAAAATCGAATTGGGTGCGAAGCCCTTCCTCTAAGGGTTAACTACCATGGTGCAAAGCCACATCCGCTCTAAATCACCTCCATCTTCTTTACACATCACCACCATCACCCTCTACATTCCTTTCACCATCAGTTTCACCCTTCTTCGCATCCACGTTTTCTCCTACAGCAGTGCACAAGCAGATTTTCAGATTCTGGCCCATCTGAGGGGCTGAAACTTCGGCAGAGTACTACGCACAACCAATGTGCCAGATCGACGTGAGATTTGGTATGGAGACGGCCCATCCCTGGCCGATCCTAGCCCAGAAGTCGGTTTCCGACTTTGTGGGCCCCACACACGTGCGGACGACCTGTCACACAAGTGCGTCCAGGCCCATCTACTGTCCAGCGCACATGGCTCATCCCATGTTCTCTTTTTCCTCTATTTCCTACTCTTTTGACTAAAAAAAAACCCTCAATCCAAATCCCTAACCCTAAAGAGTCCCAAATCCCAATTATCCGCAATTTTCAAACCCTAGATTTTCCCCCAAATTGAAACTTAGTGAATCTCTTGAGTTGGGAACAATCCTTTGCAAGAATGGATGATTCTTACACTCCTTTGGGCTTGTTTGGCTTATAATTTTATTTGATCCAACCCTAAAGTTGTATAGGCTTGGACCCCCATAGATTCCCCTTTTTGAATGTTTGATAGTATGATGTGAAATTTTGTGACTGTTTAAGATTGGTATAATCTCAAGCTTGATCTCTTGCATTCCATATTTAATTTCATGTCCCGCATCAAATTTGGTATCAAAGCCCAAGGTTTTCATAGGGGAATACAATGCATGATTAGGGATTCATTCATATTTTTTTTTAATGCACCACACCCATTCAGTTAAGGCTGTTTAGAGGTCCAAAAATCATGATATAGGCTACTGAAATTTCTGTTAACAGAAAGTTAGCAATTCACATTGCTGAATTTTCTGTTGTCCATTTATTTTGACAGCCATATTGCTGGATTTTTATAGAGTTGCGTAATTTCGTCCATATAGCGTCCTATAGGTTTATCTAATGTCATTAGGGTACATATATAGGAGTCTAGGTGCGTATAGTTGCATCTTAGGACCCCTTGTGTAGTGCATGCCCACACGTACTGGACGCGGCTTTGGTCTGCACCCCATCATGAACACTGAGCAACTTAACGAGTCTCTCAGAAGAATAACCCAAAAGTTGGACACCATGGATGCAAGCATCAAAGCATCTTCACAACAGGTTAATAATCATTTGGACCAATTAGATGCACGTGTCCATCAAGTTGAAACCTCCGCCTGAGCAAACACCACCGTTGGTGAAGATACTCAATCTCAGGCAAGTGGTCAGGAGGATAGACAAGGGAATAGGAGTGGCCAAGGAAATGGTCGTGGGCGTGCACCCATGCACCCACCTCGCGATGGGGCATCGTGATCATTATGACCCAGATATGCAACTCCTCAAGGGAGCTAGGGTAGAGGCTCCTACGTTTAATGGCCACTTGGACCTTAAAGCTTTTTTAGATTGGTTGGCGGATATTGACCATTGTTTTGAATGGTACGACATGTCGAATGCTCGCCGAGTCTGATTTATTAAGATGAAGCTTGTGGGCCAAGCAAAAAGGTTTTGGACTACCGTGGAACGAAAGAAAGAAAGGTTGAGGGAACCCCCAATAGTCCATTGGGAAGAAATGAAAGAAATTCTAAAGGAGAAGTACCTCCCTTTCTCTTATCACTTGAGGCTGGTTGAAGATGGACAGTCTCTTCGACAGGGTTCCATGAGTGTGGCTAAATACATTGAGAAGTTTGAAGAGTACTTGACCCAGTGTGAGGTTGAAGAGGATCTCATGCTCACTCTTACTCGATTTAAGACGGGCCTCTGTTCTAACATTAGGAGAGAGTTGCTTGCCAAAGGCATAGATACCCTTGAACAGATATATCAAGTGGTGTTGGAGGTCGAACAATACCTCAAGGTACTTGTAGGAAGGCAGTTCGAGTCCCGTGATTCTGGTGCTAAGGCCAACCCTTCTAGGGCTAAGCCTGGCACTGGATATCAATACAAGTCTTCCGGCAGTTCTCAGTCTAGGCCCAAGGATGATAAGGGTAAAAGAATTGTTGGGTCTAGCTCGCGTAAAGGCGATGTGACTAGGTATTTTAGATGTCAGGGGTTTGGTCACTTTGACCACCAGTGTGGCACGAAAGAGGGCACCAAGGTGTTCTTTATTGATGGGCAAGTAAAAGTAGTGCCCCTAGAAAGTGACAGTGAGGAGGAAGAATACGAGCCAGTGGAGAGCCTTAGTGATGAGGAAGAGGGAGCACAAGAGACTGCGACACTCGCAGTTGTTCGTTGCGCCTTTGCACAAGCAAAGAATACCAACGATTGGCGCCGCAACACAATCTTCTATACCTATGCAAAATGTGGCGATAAGAATTGCAAGATGATCATGGATAGTGGTAGTTGTGCCAATGTGGCATCAACTAGCACTGTAAGCCGTTTGGGCTTGAAGCTTGAAGCTCATCCTCAACCCTATAGAGTGTCTTGGGTTGATAAGACTTCTATTCCAGTCTCGCACCGTTGTCTTGTTCTTATTCAATTTGGATCATATTAAGACACTCTGGTGTGATGTTGTTCCCATGGATGTTGGCCACATCATTTTGGGTAGGCCTTGGCTCTATGACAGGGATGTCACCAAATTTGGTCGTTCGAATGTGTGTACATTTTGATTTGAGGGCAAAAAAGTCAAGTTAAATCCTCTCCCAGCCAAGAACACGACTAGAAAGGAGTCCACCACAAAGAGTGGTGCAAGCGGCCCGAAGGAATTGAAGGAATCGAAGTCCAAGTCTAAGCCGCTCCATATTTTAAATGCCAAAGACTTTGAGCGAGAGACTGGGTTGGACTCGATGATGTACGCCCTTGTGGCTAGGGAGAGTGCACTAGAAGCTAGTGTAGAGTTATCTACTGAGGCCATTCCGGTAGTGGATGAGTTTCGTGATGTCTTTCCTGATGTTCTACAGGATGAGCTTCTCCCTATGAGGGATGTATAGCACGCCATTAATTTAGTCCCTAGGGCGACTCTACGACACCTCCCTCATTAGAGAGCATGAGTCTATGTGCCATGCCCGCCCTTCTTACACCTAAGAAGGATGGCACATGGAGGATGTGCGTTGATAGTAGGGTCATCAACAAAATCATAATTAAGTATCGGTTTCCCATACCACATCTTGATGACATGTTGGACATGATGGTCAACGCTACTATCTTCTTGAAAATTAACCTCAAAAGTGATTATCACCAAATCCGTATATGCCCTGGTGACGAGTAGAAGACGGCCTTCAAGATGAAGGACGGGCTATACGAGTGACTAGTCATGCCTTTTGGGCTGACTAATGTCCCAAATACCTTCATGCATGTGATGACCCAAGTGTTGAGGCCCTTCATGGGGAAGTTCTTGGTAGTCTACTTTAATGATATCCTAATTTATAGCGTGACTAAGGAACAACACCTCAACCATTTAAGGTAGGTTTGTGGGATCCTTATAACTGAAAAATTGTACGCCAACCTAAAGAAGAGTGCGTTTATATCTAGCGGTGCTATCTACTTAGGTTTTGTTGTGTCAGCTGAGGGTGTGTCGGCGGATCCCAAGAAAGTCAAGGCCACTATCAATTAGCCTGAACCCCGCAATATTCACGAGGTGCGCAGCTTTCACAGCTTGGCCACCTTTTATAGGCGGTTCATTCGAGCCTTCAGTTCCATTATGGCTCTCATCACGGATTGCATAAAAAAAAGTAGAGTTTCAATGGAGTAGAGTTTCAATGGACGAAGGCAACCTCGAAGGCCTTCAACGAGATAAAGGCTAAGATGACCGAAGCTCCAGTCACGCGACTTCTGGATTTTTCGAAAGCTTTTGAGGTCGCATGCAACACGTCAGGAGTTGGTATAGGAGTACTTAGTCAGGAAGGGCACCCTGTCGCCTTTTTTAATAAAAAACTGAATGAGGCAAAGCGAAAATACTCCACCTATGACAAAGAATTTTATGCGGTAGTACAGTCATTGCGCCACTGGCGTCACTATCTATTATCGCAAGAATTCGTCTTGTTCTCAGATCACGAGGCCTGGAGATATCTGAACTCTCAAAAGAAACTAAACCCTAGGCACGCCAAGTGGGTCCAGTTCCTTCAAGACTACACTTTTATGCTTAAGCACAAGGCTGGTGTAGAGAATAAGCCTGCCAACGCGTTGAGTCGTCGAGTGGCGTTACTTAATTCCATGAGTGTCAAAGTCACGGGGCTCAAGCGTGTCAGAGAGGATTATTTTGAGTACTCAAATTTTGGAGTTGTGTATGCATCGTTGTTAAAGAGTCCGTCAGGAGCTAGTAGTGAGTATTTGATATTGGACGGGTATTTGTTTTAGGAGTGATCGTTTGTGCATACCTTGCACCTCCCTCTGCAATTTTCTTGTCTGGGAGTTACATTCAGGAGGGGTCGCAGGTCATTTTGGTCGAGACAAGACCATTGCCCTAGTAGAAGATAGATTCAATTGGTCAAGTCTCAAGCGAGACATAGCCAAAATTATAGGGCAGTGTCGTACTTGTCAACTGGCAAAGCAAAAAAAGAAGAATACGAAACTATACACACCTTTGCTAGTTCCATTTGCCCCTTGGCAGGACATCAGTATGGACTTCGTGCTTGGGCTCCCCAAGACTATTCGAAAACACGATTCCATATTTGTTGTCGTGGACCGTTTTTCTAAAATGGCCCACTTCATCCCTTGTTCGAAGACCTCTGACGCATCCCATGTTGCCAAATTGTTCTTTAGTAAGGTTGTCAAACTTCATGGGTTACCCAAAACCAGTGTCTGACCGTGACGTGCAATTCGTGAGTTATTTTTGGAAAACACTATGGCATATGATGAGTACTGATGCAGGACAATTAACCACTTGCTCTAAAAGCTCGAACTGTTAGAGCATGGCGAATTAATCCCTTTATCTCATAGCCCAAGCCCCACGTCTAATGGGTTAGGACCTCGGCCGAACTCCCCTCGTGGGCCCCAAATCACATGGGTACCGCCTCACACGGGCCACCCACCCCGAGTGTCCCCGCATCCCACAGGCTACCCCACTCGAGCCCGGTGTGAAATGCTCTTTAATCACCCCCGATGAGGAGTCTCGAATACGAGACCTCCCCCATGGGCTCTGCCCACCCCGAGTGTGCCCCTGCATCTCACGGGCGACCCCACTCAAGCCCTGTGTGATAACGCCCCTACATTAATCACCCCCAGTGAGGAGTCTCGAATACGAGACCTACAAATCTGATACAAATTTGATACAGGACAATTAACCACTTGCTCTGAAAGCTCGAACTGTTAGAGCATGACGAATTAATCCATTTTATCTCATAGCCCAGGCCCCACATCTCATAGGTTAGGACCTTGTCCGAACCCCCCTCGTGAGCCCCAAATTACAAGGGTACCGCCTCACACGGGCCGCCCACCCCAAGTGTGTCCCCGCATCCCACAGGCTACCCCAGTCGAGCCCAGTGTGAAACGTGCATTAATCACGCCCGGTGAGGACTCTCGAACACGAGACCTTCCCCGTGGGCCCCGGCCACCCCGAGTGTGCCCCTGCATCTCACAGGCGACCCCACTCGAGCCCAGTGTGAAAATGCCCCTACATTTAAGTACTAGACTCCAATTTTCTTCTGCCTACCACCCTCAGACTGATGATCAAACTGAGGTGGTCAACAGGAGCCTAGGAAATTTGCTCAGGTGTTTAGTGGGGGAACACACCAGAATGTGGGACACTACACTATCTATCGCCGAGTTTGCATTTAATAGTTCTGTCAATAGATCCACAGGTTTAAGTCCTTTTGAAGTCATTACTAGTTATAAACCTAGAAAGCCTATTGATCTTGTCCCAATGTTCGTCCCATAGGTCATCAGAGTCTGCAGAGTCCTTTGCACATCATATTCATTCATTGCATCAAAAAAATCAGGCGAAAGATCAATACTAGTAATGAACAATACAAATTTTCTACAAACCAACATAAATTATTCAAGGAATTCAATGTAGGGGACTCTGTGATGATATGCATCGGGCCAGAGTGGTATCCTCAGGGAGCCGTTCGGATCTCACAATCGTGAACCACTACTTTAGATGATCTAGGATTTTGAGTTTTAACTATTTTTGTTATTAGAAACTTCATGAACGGCTTTGATTGCTTAGATTAGTTACTTTATTTGCTTTAGCTTTGGTATTAGTGCGCGCACATGGCACAAGGGTAATTTTGTCTTTTTTGGGTTTAGGATTTTCTTATAAATATAGCAATCCCATGTAGGTATTGCAATGATATTTTATGAATAAAAATTCATACGTTTTCTTCCTCTCTCTCTCTCTTTGGGTTGAAGAATCAAATTGGGTGCAAAGCCTTCCCTTCCTCGAAGGGATAACTACCGTGGTGCAAAGTCGCATCCGCTTCGAATCATCTCCATCTTCTTACGCATCACCTCCATCACCCTCTACATCCCTTTCACCATTAGTTTCACCCTTCTTCGCATCCACGTTTTCTCCTACAGCAGTGCACAAGCAAATTTTCAGATTATGGCCCATCTGAGGGGCTGAAACTTCGACGGAGTACTATGCACAACCCATGTGCCGGATCGACGTGAGATTTGGTATGGAGACAACCTATCCCTAGCCAATCCTACCCTAGAAGTCAGTTACCGACTTTGTGGGCCCCACACACGAGCAGACGACCTGTCACGCACGTGCATCCAAGCCCATCTACTGTCCAGCGCACGTGGCTCATCCCAGGTTCTCTTTTTCCTCTATTTCCTTCTCTTTTGACTAAAAAAACCCCTTAATCCAAATACCTAACCCTAAAGAGTCCCAAATCCCAATTATTCCCAATTTTCAAACCTTAGATTTTCCCCAAATTGAAACTTAGTGAATCTCTTGAGTTGGGAATAATCCTTTGCAAGAATCAATGATTCTTACACTCCTTTAGGCTTGTTTGGCTTATAATTTTATTTGATCCGGCCCTAAAGTTGTGTAGGCTTGGACCCCCATAGATTCCCCTTTTTGAACGTTTGATAGTATGTAGGATGTGGAATTTTGTGACTGTTTAAAATTGGTACAATCTCAAGCTTGATCTCTTGCATTCCATATTTAATTTCATGTCTTGCATCATGTTCTTGTTGATTTTGATGTTGTTAATACATTTTTATTTTTCGCGTTGTTTTGATGGCCAATTTGAAGAATCTAATTTTTTTTCCTAGTCTATAATTTCTTTCTCTACATGTGACATCTATATTCTAGTACCGATGCTGCAACTAGCTTTTGGTTTGATTTTCACCAAGCTTTGGTAACTTATTTTAAGGGTATTGATTTATGGGGTTTTAGCACTGAGAATCACTCTAGTGCTTCTCCTTGTGGGTCTCTAATGAGGACGTGGACAACCAAATGCTGATGAATCATGTTGATATACATGTTGAGGAGTTTTGCAATGGATTAGAGCAAGGGGAGGGGCCTAAATATCCTCTATAATGGGCTAAATACATAGGTCCATCAATGGACCACACACTGTGACACCCGTGGTACACTTTTGGGTCCACAAAAGGGTCGTTTGGTGGCATTTACCTTAAGTTACAATTTTTATCTTATTTTTGGATGAATTTTAATTTATTTTACTTTGCTTATGTCTCACTTAAGTAGATAAGAATATTTTAGTCATTTTCCTTTAAACTAATATTGTAAGGCTGAGATTATAACAACTAGCTCATAGTTTATGTTGGATGTACAGCCCAGATTAGTGTTTGGGCTTCCCTTTTGTTTTTCTCCATATAAAAACTCAATAAAGAGAAGACATCCAATAAGTTCTGGGGCATTTTTCCTCTCTAAAAGCCTTAGGGGTCCACCCTTCTCTAGGGTTTCTACAAGTGCATGTTTTCCACGAGTGGGGAGTGTGATCTGGGACAGCAAATTAGTGAGAGCTTTGATTATTCATTGGTTATTGCATTGATTTTCCTTTCTTTTTCAAGTGCAAGAAGCTCTATTCTTGAATTGGATGTATTTGGGTGTGATTTGGTGCTGGGATTTGATATAACTATACGGTTGATGAATATCGTTTGTTAGCTATTGGTATCAAAGCCTCCACTACTGCTATTGTTTCGTTCTTGCATAAGTTTCTTATTCTACGATCATGCCGCGCAGATGTAGAGGTCTTGGTGCACAAGAAATGGATAAGGAAGATGCATACCCAATAAAAGAGAGATTTTCCATGCAAAGAAGCCAAGCATGTAGGAAGTAACAAGTCAATCTGGCTAGTGGCTCACAAGCAGTTGTGGAGGAGCAGCCAGTTGACGATGAGGGTAAAACCATAGAAGAAACACGTGAAGCAAAATATGACATTAACAGTGGAGACAATGGAATATATGGGGATAGTCCATAGACATTGGTGATCTAAAAGGCTCTTCGATGAGCAAGACTTGCCATTACAATGGGACCACCAACCTGACTGAGAGCAACAAGGTGCTTTGTGAAGCAGCGTGCTGACGAGCAAGGTAAAGGCAATGTCGCAAATTACAACTATGGTCGACCTAGCATATGAGTGTAGGTGGGCAAATCCTAAGGCTGAGTTCTTCCTTCAGATCCGACGTGTAGGAACAGATGAAAGGGAATTACAGCTACTGACTACAACTAAGGTCGGTCCAACATAAGTGCAGGGACGAACTGAACTACTCCTAAAAACTAAACTTATCATAGTTAATGAGCGGCAATGTTTTAAATATCAACGATATCGACCGATATATCTTGTATCCCACATGTGCAATACAAAAACACACAGGTAATGCCGATATATCCCACATGTTTGATTCGGTGAGCATTTTCAATTTATGATCCATTTTTTTGTTGAAATTATGTTAAATCAGTGTCAAATGGTTGTGAATCCATTGGTTCTTCATGTTTTGCATGAAAAGTCATAGAGTTGGAGCTTTGATTTCAATATCCATTAGTTCCTCATGTTCTTCATATTTTTTATTTTAAATTTTCCTTCAACACTGTCAATTGAGACTAATTTCGAAGTATTTAGGAGTGTTTGATGAAATGATCATCACATACACTCGAAATGTTATGCATTCAATTTGAATATAATTGCATTAGTTCAGTCAAACAATGCATTGCTTAGGACCCTATACAAAGGAAACCTATTATTTGCACTTCTTTTTTAAGATGCTATGATTTAAAAGTGTGTATTAAGGTCATTTTTAAGAAAAGTATGTATTAAGGTCTTTTTTAACAATCCCGTAAGTTTCATTGAAAAAATCAACAATTTTCCCAATGTTTCCCAAAAAGTGTGATAAATTACCCAATACAAATGATATATCCCATACGATAACCGATATGCAGTTGTATCCCAAGGATGCGATACATAACGCAATACCGATATTTCGAACACCGATGAGCAGTGGAGATAAGAAGCTAATCTATGATATATAAACAGCGTTGAGCTGGTTGATTGTTGATTGGATTTTGGGTATGATCGTGTATCCTTCCCTTCATATTTTCCTTCCCTATTTATAGCCTTCTTGGTTAAGGTGCGAGGATAACAACTTGTCCATGTGGTGCCTTCGCATGTAACTAGTTGTAAAGGAGCAATTATCTTTTCACAATCATGTTTTGCCTTTGTCGAACACTTAAAACGTGCCCCAGTGCTAACGTAGCCCTAACGATTATTCGTACTTATCCAAAGATTGCATAAAAGCCAAGTTTTTTTTTTTTTTAAGACAGGGTGTCCCCACCTCTTTTTGAAGTGAGACTAATCCCTACGGATACATAAACGCCAAGGTTCTCCAGATATGACATATCTTCCATATATCCAATGCATGCTTAAAAAGATATCACATACGCCACGTGGCTTATTCTACACCATTGATCTAGTTCTGCCAGATTTTGGTACAAACAGCATCGAAGCTCGTGAATGTGAGTTTTCATATATTTCATAAATCTTTATGATGAACTGAACAACTCTCTCTCTCTCTCTCTCTCTCTCTCTCTCTCTCTCTCTCTCTCTCTCTCTCTCTCTCTCTCTCTCTCTACATTCTTCTACTCTTCAAGTTTCAAAAGCAAAGGCACTTAATTACTTCATGCAAAAGCCACACCTTTCATTCCTCTCTCTCCGAGTTTAGGCTCGGGCCAAGCTCAGGCTGGATTATTTTGGCATGTCACGGGCCCGGGCTGGGTTTGGAAATATGTTGAAGAAGGCAAGCCGGGCTTATACGCAGCTTGGCCCAGCCCTAACCCGGCCCATTGACACCCCTACTTGTGTGGTTAACTTGAGTGGTTTTCATGCTTCGGCTCACCTTTTTGGTCGTGTAATCACATCTCTCAATCTGTAGTAATAACTCAAATGTAATGTGCCACACTATTCGCATGCACCCAACAGGAGTAACAGAGCGGTAACTGATGTAATTCCAACAAGAGGAAACAGTAGAAATTATTAATGACTTTATATTGTCCCACACAAGTCCACCACACGAGAATATACAGCGATTGATGCATTTATAATCACTATGACGTGTGTGGCATTGCATACCACTGGCGCACGGCGACACAACACTTAAACGTCATAAAATACATAAATTTATTGTGCAACTACACAAGTATTTGGATATTGCCTATAATTTTAATAATTTACTGTGGGTATCACCTAACTAGCTCCATGGAGAGATTCATTTAATGTCCTTTCGACTTTAATTGTTTCTGCTACGCCCAATCAATTAAGTAGAGCTTTCGCGCTGGACTTACAGTGACCATAATTCCCTTCATGCCAATTTGTTTGAGTGATGTCATTTTGGATTAACGATGATGATTGCGAATGAATAAAATTAAAATCAAGTGTCTCAGATGTGTTTCCGATTAACTAATATAAAACCCTCTCTCACTTAATGTAGCGACAACTACTCGTGGTTGTTAATTAGTTTTCTAAGATGGCCTATTTCCTACCATGTTATAAGACATCAAATGCCTCCCACGTTGCTAAGTTATTCTTTCAGGAGGTTGTGCGACTTCATTGAGTACCTAAATCCATCGTGTCTAACAGAGATACTAGATTCACTAGTTATTTTTGGAACTTTCTGGCATCTTTTGAGTACGAAGCTCCAATTTTCTTCAGCATATCATCCCCAGTCAGATGGTCAAACAAAGGTAGTGAACCGTAGCCTAGGGAATTTGTTAAGATGTCTGGTTGGAGACCACAAGACCTGGGACATTGTTCTTCCCACAGCAGAGTTCGCGTATAATTCTTTAGTGAACAGATCCACAAGAATGAGCCCGTTTGAAATTGTTCTAGGGAAATTGTTCAATCGTGTGTTTCAGTGACTCCACCTGTGTTTTTTCAAATTAAAACACTATTTTGGTGAAGAAATCACAATCCACGAGGTGAAGAAATCACAATCCACGAGTGGATTCAGACCAGAACCCCAAAACTGAGAAATTTTTAATTTCACTTAAAATCATTTTCCTTTCAATGGTTTAGGAAGAAAACAAGTATAAATCCATATTGATGTATGAGTTTCATGCGGTAACATGGATTTGAATCAACCAATTTCGATTTTGAAGGTAGAAAATGGAAGAAATCCAAATTGCTTCCACTTTCACCCATCGAAATTGCAATTTTAGTGTGGAGAACATATATATTGATAAGTTTAGGCTGATCTATAGTTTGCACACTCTTTTAGGAAAAGTTAAAATAATTTAAAAGTTGTTTACATATACAGATAAATGCAGCAAATAGATTAGTGCGTTAATTTCTATTAAATAATTGAATGGTTTATTTAAATTTAGGAGCATTAACAACATATTATTTTTTATAAAAATCTAGTTATGTGGAACAACAGTATTACGGCCACCTTGGTAGGTATGGGGCCGACAGTTTCGAGCTGCCTTGTAACTCCATGTGGATCTAAGACAAACATATATGCCTATTCTTTTTAGTTACTGCTTGTATTGTATGGTATGTGAATGATATGAACTCAATATTATATAATTACAACACTTATTTTTTAGCATAATTTTGTTCCTTTAAACAATGGAAAACTTTAACCTGGGGATTGTTTGGAGTTTTGATTATGCAATCATGTCCCTTTTAACATCTCCTGAAGTTTCACTACAAAAATTCCACCATTTTCCCAACGTTCCCCAAATGTCTCCCTAATATTATGATGCAATACAAGAAAGATGCAATATTTCAAAACATTACCCCTGATGTTTATGTATCCCAAGGGTGGGATACATAGTGTGATACAGATACATTAACATTGCTCGGCAATAATGATGACGGTGATGTATGCGCATGTGTCTATCAAATTGCATGATAGCATAGTACACCCAACCAATACAAAGCATAGCTTGAAGGGAACAAGAATGCAACATAGAACCTATAGATTATAGAATCAGAGATTGAAGGGAAGATGAACGTGGTCAGCAAAAGAATCTACAGATTCCCAACTTGATAAATAAAGCTCGAACAACTCCTAAATGATGGTGGTGGCAATCATGCTTACTAATATGTCATCAAAATAGAAACGAGGACTACTATTTACAAAAATATATTTTGATTCATATAACCCATTTTCAATTCCCAAAATGGATAACGAATCACGCCGCAAAAAATTCATAAATATTTTCTTTACTATCTTTCTCCTTTAAATGAGAGAGAGAGAGAGAGAGAGAGAGAGAGAGTACGGCGAATTTGTGACGAGGGGGGAAGGTGAGCCAGTTTTCGGGAGGGAGCTCGGTTCCAAAGATCTCAGCAGTGCCAGAGAGGAGACGCAGTCGAAGTGAGGTTTCCATGCCTACTTCTATTCTCAGCTCACTTTCCTTGGCCAGCTTAAACTGCCTGCTCGTCCCTGTAGCCATCTTCTCCTCTCTTCGTTTTTTTAATCTTTCCAAATCGCCGCTCCCTCCACTTCCAACCTCAAAACAAATACCCAGCGAGACTAGGAATCCGACCCTTCCTCTTCTCCTCCGTCCTCTCCTTTATATTGCTCTTCGTCTCCTTTCTTTCTAGGGAGAGCATGCACGTGCATAGGCACGTGCCTCAAGGAAGTGTCTGTCATTGCTGTCTGACCTTGCAGAAAGATTGGGCCAGCTATTTATGTGATGGCCCATACTTTACAATCAATGGCCAATTAACGGTCTGATTTAACGTACAGTTGCCCATAGCAGTAGATCAACGGTTTGGATGAGCAGACCATGGTGCACGCGCAAGAAACTACATGCCTGAGGACCACATCCTGTAAGCCCTGTTGCATACTCGTGACCGTCCAGCATTTTCTGGATGGTGGGCCTGACATAATATGTGTTTTAATCCACACCGTCCATCAGGTTGGGACGGTGGGGGCCCATATGATTTATGTGTTAAATCCACACCGTGCATCTATGGGACCCACCTGATGTATGTTACTTACATCTCCACCGTCCAGACATTGGACGGTGGAGGGGCCGCTTGATGTACGTGTTTTACCACGCTGGTCAGCGGCAGTGGGGCCCACATGCTATGTGCATGAAATCCATACCGTCCAACCATTTGTGGAGATCGTTTTATGGCATTGCAGAGAGGATGAGATAGATCTAAATTTCAAGTGGACCCCACCAGCTATATAGCTGTTGTATTGATGTCAGCAAGCCCTGTGGGTCTGATCATGGCTACGTGTTAAACTCAAACTGTCGATCCGCTGGACGTTGGGCCAGCAGCCCAGTAGTCCAGCAGCATGGCTGTTGTAATGGCGTCAGCAAGCCTGTGGGCCTGATCTTGAGGCATGTGTTATATCCCAAACCATCCATCCAGACGTGGGACTCACATGCGACACGTGTGGTGTCCACACCGTCCAACTGGGACAGTGGGACCCACCATGATATGTGTGTTATATCCAAACCATCCATCCACTTTGTGAGCTCATCTTAGGGCTTGAGACAGGAAATAAGACAGATTTATCTATCAATTGGACCACACTGCAAAACCAATAGAGGATTGAACGTCTACCATTGAAACCTGCTTGGCGTCGTAGAAGTTCTGGATCAATATGAAATTTGTTTTCCTCTTACTTCAAGACTTTGTGACTTTACGATCAGATTGGATGGAAAATAAACATTATGTCTTTGTGACCTTATATCGGGCCGCACCCTATGAATTGTTTAACGGTAAAATCATTATCTCTACTACTACTTGTGGTGCGGTCCAAATGATATTTCGATATGGCTCTTTTTTTTTGGGTAATGCTCTGAAATGATCTCTAAAAATAGATGAATGGTGTAGATATAATAATAATGTTTTATCCTCGCCATTTAGCTAGGACGGTGGGTCTCACTTGATGTACATGAGGTCCATGGGTGTGGCCCGATATGATATTTGTGAGACCCATATAATGAGGCCCAATGTGATGTATATGAGGCCCATATGTTGAGGCCCATTGTGATGTATTTGAGGCCCATAGATGTGGCTCATTGTGATGTATTTAAAGCACATAGATGTGCCTGATTGTGATGTATTTGAGGCCCATAGATGTGGCCCATTATGATGTATTTAAGGCCCATAAATGTGGCCCACTGTGATGTATTTGAGGCCCATGAGTGAGGCCCAATGTGATGTATGTGAGGCCCTTGTATGAGGCCCGATGTGATGTATATGAGGCCCATTGTGATGTGTGATTCCACCATGATATATGTAATGATGTTTATGATGCCCATTCATCTTTTTAGTTGGTTCTAAATGGGTTATGCCTTGGGAGCAACGATGGTTTAATGTCCACATTTGTAAGAACAATGATGGTTAAATGTCTGCATCGTAACCCTCCCTAAGGCCCATTATTAAGCCCATTCTCATCTTCCCTTAGTGGGCTAACCCAAACTATTGGGTCCCCATGATTGTTAGGCCCATTCTTGATATGAGTAGGTCGTCTAGGCCCATCCTTGATATGAGGAGTGTGCATCATCATCATATAACATGCTTAGTATAGCTTCACAATCCATACCCATGCGCATCATATATATGCTTGATATGAGGAATAATTGATCATAGCATATGTCATCGGGCGGATTATTATAGGACTCCCTGATAGAAGGAGTTGCCCACATGAGCGCGCGATACGTGCAGGATTGCTGCATGGCTGATAGCTTGATTCATGCATCTCGCATTTGTGTGACATGACTACTACACGCCCTAGCGACATCAGGGTCGTAGCCTCCACAAGCATATCGTGGATGGCAGGATTGGACATCAAAAATCTTTCTCTACATGAGGTGTGATAGATGTCCCTGAGTGAAATTCCCTAAACCTTTATGGTACCAGGAGGTTGCTCCAATGTCTAGACCGAGTGGATGCTTTGAGCGCAGAGTGCCGAATACCAAGAGGTCGCGCTCCCCACTGTGTCGTGGTTGGTTGGAAGGGGGTGTGACCTTACCCACCCGAGAGGAGGGGGCAAAGCTAAGCTGAGTTTGACCAGCTCGAGAAATGGGTCCGCTATCGACGAGCCGAGCCCGATATTGGCAGGCGGATAGTGAGGTCTCTTCTACTCACCTTGTTGCACGTAATGTGGTGGCAATCTGGTTTGTAGTGTACTAGACCCCGGTGATATTCTAGAGATGAATTGTATTGATATATAGATTCCGATGAAGACTGACATGCTTGAGTTGCATTACATCTTATAAATGACATTCGGCCAGGTGGGCCTTGCATCGCATAGCCTTGGTACAACTAATAACATTCATGAGCATGCCAACGTGTTTCCGCATTACTCTGATATTGTATACTTAACACTTGCCTTGCGCACACACTTACACCACCCTCTAAGCTTTTTGTAAGTTTATGCACGACCGTTGCGTGCAGGTGACGTTGGATCACAACAGCATTGAGGCAGGAGTTGTGACAGATCAGCTTGGAGCTTTTGTCTATCTTTGTATTTTCCTTTCCGCATTATACTCAAAGTTTTTGATATAGTGTTTATGTGGTGATGTTGTTTTGTGACTTGGTTATGCTCCTTTACAAAATAAAATAAAATTATATTGGAAATCCTCCTTATAGGATCCTAGGATCGAAATCTGGCATATGGGTGTCGGGAGCCGAGAATGGGGTACTATGGAGGCTGTCGGCACTAGATTTGGCAATCGGGAATTCTGTGAGACCGGTTTCCAAGTTTGGGGTATGACAAAACTATTCTATGAAACATCAACCAAATCGATGGCAGCTCAATTATATTCGGAGATGGTAACAATTGCAAGATAATTGGCAAAGGTACTGTAAAACTTCTCAACTTACCTATCTTCGAGAATGTTTTATATGTTGAAGGCTTTAAAACATAATCTTCTGAGCATGTCTCAAATATGTAATAATAAACATATTATGAAATTTTTGGATCACGGATGTGAGATAATTAATAATATAAAGGACATGTGACGTTAAATGGTCCCAGAACGTCTGAAAATTGCTACAAAATTGATGATTCTTGCTCAACAAATCATTCATGCTACATGGTCCAAACAGACGAGATTGAACTATGACATCAACGTGTTGGACATGTAAACTATAAAGATCTATATAAATTGAGTAAAAGAGATCACTTACATGGCTTACCAAAATTGAAAAAAGATAGAAATAAAGTATGTAGTGCCTGTCAAATAGGTAAGCAAAGTAGTAGTCACAAGAAAGTGAACTCCTTAGCACTACAAGACCTCTTGAACTACTTCATATGGATTTAGTCAGACCAAGTAGAACGGAGAGTAGAGGCAGAAAGAAATATTTTATAATTGTAGTTGATGACTACACTAAATATTCATGGGTAGCCTTTTTAAGAGAAAAGTTGGATGCTCTTGACGAAGACAAAAAGCTAGTAAAGCGTATCCAGACTGAAAAGGAATTATCCGCGAACATTATTAGAAGTGATCATGGAACTGAATTTGAAAATAACAATTTTGAGAAATTCTGTAATGACCATGGAATATTGCATGAATTTTCTGATCCAAAAACACCTCAGCAAAATGGGGTTACTGAAAGAAAAAAGTTGAGTTTTACAAGAAATGGCTAGCGTAATACTAAATAGCATAAAATTACCTAAAAATTTATGGGCTAAAGTTGTGAGTATTGCATGTTATATAAGTAACCGTGTTTACATTAGAACAAATAAAAATAAAATTGCTTATGAATTATGGTTTAACAAAAAGACTAACGTTAAATATTTTTGAACTTTGAAAACAAATGCTTTATTTTACGTGACCGAGAAAATTTGGGCAAATTTGAAGCTAAAAGCGATAAAGGAATATTCCTAGGTTATGCTTTAAACAGTTGAGCATACCAGGTTCTAAATAAAAGAACTAGGGTTATGCAAGAATCTATAAACGTAGTAATTGATGATTAATCGTTCATTCCCAGTCTTGATCAAGATGATGATGATAATGATGTCATTTTGGTTATTTAACCAGAATAATTATCTAAATCAGACAATATTGAGTTAAGGTGTAACGCCCTGAAAATCGGGGGTCGAGCAAAGCTCAGCTCCCGAGTTCCAACGCATCAGTTATGCAACATAGATAATGATGATTATGATGAGTGCATTGAAACATGAATGAGATTAGACTAAAACAGTATATCATACTCCAGAGACAGTTAAATTACGCAAGCGGAAAACTGTGATAGATATATAAAATTCATAAACTGTTGTAAGTCTCCAGAGTATGAACATGTTTACCAGGTTAAATATTGACATGTATACACCAAAAATGAACAAAATGAATATACATGGGTGTTCCAAAAGTACAAACTAAAGTGTAATGGCATCTAATCAGCAACCCTGTAACCCCGTCGATCAGAAGATGGTCTACGTAGACCCGCCTGATAGCTGTATAAAGAGAAACCCTCTGCATCATCATAAAAATTCAACTCCGCTTTGCAAGCATCGCCATCATCTGAAACTTAAACAGGGTCTGGTTGGTGTGTACAACACTGTCCCGTAACGTGGGAGTGAGTGATCAACTCAATGGAACAATAAAGCATAGGTTAGCATGTTATCAATTCAGTCAAGCAGTAATGATAAAGCAGTAAATCACACATTCCTAAGTACTGTTGTTAATGCAAGAATGATATGGATATATGATGCATGCCCTCGCCTACGTTCCCTTAGCGACTTCATCTCACGTTCGCGCATGACAATACTGCCTCAGTGCTTGACCTGCAACCCCTGAACGCATGCGTAATGCAGTGCATGCATATGATTATCAAGTTCTTATTAATCCTTTTCATACAGCAGGATTAGGAAACTAAGGTACCTCCCTTATTTCATTTCCCAAATAATGATCCATTCTAGGGTCGTCAGTCCTAGGAAATCTCATACGATGTTATGGTTCTAGGTCGCTGCAAAGAGCTCGTCACCAAATTAGTGCAGGCCTAGTTTATACTCTAGCTGCTACGGAAATATTGTCGCCTCCACGTAGACTCGAAGTGTGCTCGAGGTCACTACAAAAGGCACGTCTAGGGCTACCAGGGCTGTTACACGGAATCGTTGCACCACTCCTTCATCACCAATCACGGCTTCGTCATCAAAACATTGTAGGCTGACAGCTCGAATACAGTGTCCCATACCACTGTATTTGGCTCACAAGTCTAGGTTGCTCACTAGTCACTACGGGGAGGCTCGTCGCCCCAGCGTAGGCCGACAGCTCGACCACGGTGTCCCATACCACCATGTCCAGCTCATGAGTCTTAGCAGATCGAGGTACCAAGGTTAAACGGGATTTCACTGGTGAGTTTGGTACCTTAGGTTCAAGCAGTAGTGTCCATACATGGTGAACATACAATGGCGTATCGAGTTACTTGACGAGCTCGACCAGCACGAGCGCACATTGCATCGATCGACATGAAGTGCATAAGCACTTCGTGTGGCCTAACCACTGTCGACAACCAACACACGACTTGGGTTTGTCAAACACGTCCTACGTGGTGAATGAATCTCAGCCACGACTTCAAAACCTGTTACCGATTGCCTGGACTATAACATAACCCCAATCACATTCAATCCTTAACCAGAAAGCATGTATAGTAGTCAAAGCAGAGTTAACAAAGTAATTCAAAGTGTTAATAAGCATGTTATAAAGCACAATATAAACAGGAAATACAAACACATACATTTCATAAGTAAGCGATTAAATTAAACAACTTGCATGAAGGAAATCATACACATCTCTAAGGTAGTTGAAAATCCTATCTCAACACCTACCCTAAGCACTATCATCTAAGTACTCACTCTTACAAGCATTTTCACAAACACTTAGAATACACTTATTAACATACATAACGCATATTAGCCAAAACATGTATTAGGGCGAGTCCTTTCGCCGAGTAAGTATTATACACATATATAGCTTATACATACAGTAATTAATCATGACAAACACACTTTCATATTTTGTATGCATACGGTATTTTCTACAAATATACAGAATACATTAAACGCTATAATTTGCATACGTAACTGAATCGCAAAACGAACATTACATTTTACATGTGAAATAATACCTAGATCATGAATCTATCATTATCTGACATTGAAAGCATTGGAAACCTTAACCTAAACATCTATAGTCCGCACGCAAGTAACAGACTCAGTTTAAACACCAAGTCTTTATCAACGGTAGAACGACAACCCATGGCATGAAATATGTTAGCTATTTCATCACTTACACTAGTTGAGTCCTTAGAACTGATTAGGGTTAGGATTTCTTACCTGAAAATGGAATTAGAATCGCCGGAAAAGCGACACGGTAGTGATGGTTCGGCACGTAGAATACCAGGATAGAGCAACAGGAATCTCCTCCCACTTCTCTCACACTTGCTCTCTCTTTACTCTCTTCTCTCTCCTAAGGTTTTCTCAAATTCGTATGGAGTGAATGAGAGAGGGTTTAAGGTCCTTATATAGGCCTAAAGTTGCCGTAAATAGGCCCAGGGCCAAGGTATACTTAGGTTATGTCCAAAGGGAATCTATTTCAGCTCAACGGAGCACTTCCAGAGCCCCCCTTGAGCCAAAGGTCGGACTTAAGCTAACTGACTATGGATCTAGGCCAAGTTAAGTTTTCATTCCAATCGGGTTCCCAGATCACACCTGGCGGACCAGTTTCAGTTTAACGGTCACCGAAACTCGATCAAGGTTACAAGTACACTGACCTGTGTATAAAATTTCCTCTAATCGGAGGGTGTATTTGGGTTAGCTTCTGACGGTCTGATTACTTATTGTTGAGGCACAAAAAATATTTCATTCCATGGTCAGAGAAGATAAGTTGCGCGGGTCGCGGAACCAAGAAGTTGGTTGTGCAGGTCGCAGAGCCAAGAAGTCGGTTGCGCGGGTTGCAAAACCAAGCAGATCGGTTACGTGGGTCGCGGAACCAAGAAGTCGGCTGCGCGGGCCGCGGAACCAAGCAGATCGGTTGCGCGGGTCGCTGAACCAAGAAGTCCGTAGCGCGGGTCACGGAAGCAAGAAGATCCGTTGCGCGAGTCGCGGAATCAAGAAGTCAGTTAAGCGGATCGCGCAATCAAGGAATCTACTGACACAAGAATTGAGGATTGGCACGTGTGTGGGACCTATAAATACCCCGCTCCTCCTCTCAATTAAGGATTAGAAGATTTTAGGAAACTAGAGCGGAGCAACTGAAGGTAGAGAGCAGAGGCAACGATTAGTTGTGCGGACCGCGCAACGAAGTTATCGGTTGTGCGGACCGCACAACAAGGATACCAGTTACACGGACAGCGCAACCAGTGTATCGGTTGCGCGGGTCATAGAATTTGATCAATTCAGCAATTCCTCCTAAGTGTTGGGAGATGACTGAAGAAGCTGCCAGAGTGTTGCCGAAATTTCTGTCTCCAAGAAGATTAGTTGATCAATTCAGCAATTCCTTCTAAGTATCTAGGAGATGATCTAAATAGCGCTGGAGTATTGCCGAATTCTATCTCATTGGAGATTAGTTGATCAATTCAGCAATTCCTCCTAAGTATCTAGGAGATGATCGAAATAGCGTCGGAATGCTACCGAAATTTCCATAAACTATCTTGTCTACTTTGACCGATTGTGCTTTGTTTTCAGAATCAAGGGAATCAGAGGATGTAAATGAACTCAAATAAATGTGATAAATGTTCTCTTATTATTTCTTTGTTATCATTGAATAAATCCCCCAAATCAAACACATTTGTTTTCTTGTTGAAACAAAATGGCGATTCCACTGGGGAATTATAATTTGATGATGACTTAGAAAATATTCAGAGGACATTTATCACCTTTTGGCGTCTGTATAGACGCCAAAATGGCGACTCTCAGTGGGAACATCCTCCCCTTCATCTCTAAAAGCAAAATACAATTTTATTTAAATAAAATAACTAATATTCTGTTATAAATGACAGGTATACAGTAACAACCTTTCTCCCGACTAACATGGTTGTCTACTCTCATCCAACGGATTTCCACAAAAGAAAGTATCAGAGAAGATTAAATCAGTTGTGATCAAGGACAGACAATGTCAGGCTCAATCTGTCGAGTATGGATAATAGGTCAATCATGTGAAATGTTATGAGGCGCGCTTTTACCTCACTCAATCAATTCATCCTCAAAGAGAAAATTTGCCAGCAAATGTTGATCAGTCTGCATCAGATGAGCATATCACTGAAGAAATCCCTAACTCTCCAATAGCAACCACCGTGAGCAATAGTAAACCTCGAGGAAAACCTTCAGATGAGAAGTCAGTTCGACTGAATCATACGCTGCTTGCCGACAAGTAGGCGAATTAATTAATGAATTAACGAATTCTTTAGCCAATAGAGAATCCAGGGAGCATTGCCACAACTTTCTAGAATGGAAGAGAAAAGAGTTAAGAGCAAGTAGAAAGAGTTATAGAAAGCAAAATCTGTTGTGATCAAGAACAGTGAATTTCGCGTAATGGACGGAACAATCTCTATTTTGCCAGTAGCTCAAGAAGATGAGGGAGAATGGAGGATGGTAATATCCAAAAGTCGAAAAGTTCGATCTGCTTCCGCAAGAAGCATCATTTCGCCAAGTATTAAGTCGATTATGCGAAGTGTCGTGAGACATAGCCCTGCTTCAGTCATACAATCATCTCATTCGAGAAAAACGGAAAGGCCCGTCACTCCAAAAGGTCTTTCAATACCATCAACTATAACCGTAAACACATCTTCCACAGAATCATGGCGAATTCAGAAAAACAAAGGGAAGACGACCGTAACCAGCGAATGTTCACTCACAGCACCTCCTGCGAAAGATTTTAAGCGAACTCATGCATTGAGAATGTTACGATTCGAGTCAGTTAGTCCTTTGAAGCGACAACACGCTGGTTTCAAATCAAATGATAGTTCATCCTCTTCAACAGCGTCAGCAGCACAACGCTCGTTTTCTCCCTCAATATCAAGACAATCAAAGTATAAAGAAACAGAAAGCTCATCGATAGATATTAATCAGCTTGATTAGTTTTCACTAGATGACCATGCGACTGAAGAAGTCCCTAATATTCCGACAGTGATTGTTGTGAACAACACTGAACCACAAGAAGAAGGGCCACAACCGTAATCGGTTAAATTTCAAGAGCCAATGCCTAATATTACTCAGAATATAACGCAAGAAGAAATTCGACAGATGGTTATCGAGTCTATTCATCTAGAGAATAAACAAAGTCAGAATAAAAGGTTTCGATATCAGACACCGTATCCTCCTGAAATAGAAGACATGCCATTTCCCGCTGATTTTAAACACCCGGATTTTCAGAAATTTAATGGGAATGGATCACTAGAAGAGCATATGATGCATTTCATAGCAAAGATGGGAAATTTCTCTAGAATTCCTCAATATTGTCTGCGATTATTCGGATCTTCTCTGACAGGAAGAGCTTTCAGATGGTATTTAAGTTTAATCCCAAGATCTATTCATACTTGGGAACAGATGCAGGATGCTTTTATGTCAAACTTTTTCTCTTCAGATCGATAAATTAGTTTGACCGAATTGGCCTCTATTCGCCAAGAGGAAAATGAATCAGTTGAAGAATTCATCAGTCGATGGAAGGGCTTGGTAGCATCATGTCAACATCCTCTGCAGGAATCGGAACAAGTAGAACCATGTTTAGAAAGTTTGAGACCAAAACTGGCATGTCACCTGATTAGTAAAGATTGGAAAATCTTTCGTAATTTTGCTACGAAGGCTTATGCTCTTGAAAAGATGATGGGAAGAGTATCTGCTCTTCAGTTAAAATCAGCCCACATCACTCGAAAAGAAGAAATTAAAGAAGATTATCAGGATGTTGAAAAAACAGCGATGAAGAAGATAGAAATGGTCGTACAGTTATAATGACATATAAGAGGTCCAGGCAAAATAAAGATCATATGAGTATTTGTTTGCAAGAAAAGATATACTCCCTATGCTGAATCAATTGTTAGCTATGAAGAGTATTAAATTACCTCGGCAAAGATACCTTGAAGAAATTGAAAATACAAGAGGAATGGATTATTGCCATTATCATTGTAAATTTGGACATCATATGGAAGACTGTGATTCCCTTAAGAACAAGCTACAAAAGATGATCGATAAAGGAGAAATTGCGATGAGAGAGCATGACAAAAAGAAAAAAATGACAGAAACTTGATAAAGAAAATTTTGGGGGCATCTGCGTTAAAAGACGAACATGCTTCATATGGTAAATTGTCAGTAATTGACAAGATCGAGCTGTCATAGCCTGAATATTCAAAAGAAAAGAAATAAGTGAGGCAAAAGATGTAAAGCCGCTATAAAAAGTATATTCGTTGTAGATATGCATTTCTATTTTGATTTCGAAAGATATCGGTATGATACTTCCAAAATCAAAAGGGGTAAGACAAGTGAGTAAAGAGGTAAGTAAGAAACTATGAAATGTGTTTCTCACCATAGAATGTACTTCTTTTGTGTGTTTGAATAAATGCAGGCTTTCGAGCATATCAAACTATCACCAAAATAGACAGGTGAGTAAGAAACTGTGAAATATATTTCTCACCATAAAATGTATTTCTTTTGTGTATGAATAAAATGCAGCTTTCAAGCATATTAAGTCATCACCAAATGCGAGAGCCAATGACAATCACCAAATGCAAAGCGCCAATGACAATCACCAAATGCGAAGTGCCAAGCGTCAATGATTATTGCCAAAATTAGTAACTATCGTTGTTGTCATCAATTGCTGATGCAAAATTATCTCATCTCACCTTATTGAAATTATTATCATCGCCAAGCTGATACACTATCCTAACTATAAGCATTGTCAGAACATATCAGCAATGGTGACGTATTAATTATTGATTCATAATTTATGACAGTGAAATAAGTAGTGGAATAAGCCTAAATTGGCCAACCACACAAATATTACGACGGCAGTGAAATAAGCAGTGGAATAAGCCTAAAATTGGCCAACCCATAAATCTTATGACAGCGATGGCAAATGATCATTTAAGGCAGCCTAGCCAAGCCTATATGACCAACTACGCATAAGACCTACAAGGACTTAAATTGGCCTGCTCGAAATTGGTGGTAAACTATAATTGCTCTTTGAGCCCATTGCCTGAAATTGGCGGTAAACTATAATTGTTCCCTGAGCCCATTGCCCGAAATTAGCGGTAAACTATCTTGCTCTTTGAGCCCGTGTCAAGTCCAGTTTAGTCAAATCTGGTCGTCTAGTCCAGTCTAGTCCAATCAAGTCCAGTCAAGTTCGGTTTTGTCCAGTCAAAGTATAGTCAGTCAAAGTACACTAACACCATTGCTCAAAAGTATCAAATATGCTCAAAAGCATCAACTATGTGTAGCATTCAAAATGCTGTAGATACATATTAAATATGCAATTGCCTGATGGAAATTTTAAATGTTGAATAAAATATATGCAAAAATGCGTTTCTCTTGAATCAGGTTCAAATTACATCGACAGTAAATGCCTTCAAGATATGGACAATTATCTATTCAAAAAGTTCAACTCTTTAAGGCCAACTAATATATTGATAAGAGCTGTAAGGTCTTTTTGTCTCTTACCTTTTTGATGATAGAGAAATATTATTACACAAGATTTTCAAAGGTGGCAAAGAATGAATTAGCGAAAAATCATCATTCTCTCCTGGACAATATAAGGATTTGGATATATTCTTTAGATCTGTTAAAGGAGCTGTAGAGATTATCTATCCTTCAAGGGTATTGACAAGTTTCACATCGAAAATATTATCTTCTAAAGAAATCTTTATGTGAACAATGATCGGGAAGGGGACAAGATCTATGTCTTCAAAGTAATCTACGCCTTGGTCTTTCTGATAATTTCTTATACGCGGTGAAGGAATTCATATGTTGAGTATTATGAATAATGATATCGTAAGACTCCAAGTACCAGATCTGATGAAGACAAAGAACAAACGGAATCATCATCAGTAACTTCTATGTCCTTTAAAAAGCTAATTAGTGAAAATTGAAAGTAGTCTTGTCTATTTTTCAGAATCAGCAAAGATTCTAGGAAAAGTCTATGAAGAAATGCTAAGGAACACAAACTAGAAAAGACTCAGCAATTGAACCTTTGGAGCTGGAAATGATGTTTCCAAAAGTGCGATATAATGAACAAAAGAATGCAATGCGAAGCACGATGACAGAGCAAATATCACGATCAGCCTAAAAAAGAGAAGAAGTTTTCAATATAAATTTCAAAATTATCAATGCTTCTGAAGGCTAAATTGAAAGAGTTATAATGTCTTGAGATACTAATTCCGATTAATTTGGTAGGAAAGATCATCATTTGAAAGATTGAATTATGCAGATCATGAATAAAGGAAACAATCAAAAGGGTTGCTGCGGTAGGAGCAACGGAGTTGATTAAAGAGACCGTTGCATAATTGAAGGAAAAAGTCGCTGGAGTTGATCAAAGAGACTGTTTCTGTTGAAAGATAGTTCTCTAATCAAGTTGCTCAAAGACAAAGTCATCACAACTATTGCAGAGATGTGTTTCGATGAAAAGAGAACTTCATCTTTTCTAGTGAAGCATCCGCTCGATACTACTGGCTGGGGGCATTCAAATCTTCTGTTCGAGCATCATCACTCAAATCTTCTATTCAAGCGCCATCATTCAAATCTTCTGTTAGAGCGTCATCACTCAAATCTTCTATTCAAGCGCCATCAATCAAGTCTTCCATTTGAACGTGATCAATCAAGTCTTCCGTTCGAGCACAATCATCAAGTCTTCCGTTAGAGCACAATCATCAAGTCTTTCGGTCGAACACAATCATTCAAATCTTCTGTTCGAGCGCCATCATTCAAATTTTCCGTTCAAGCGCGATTGTTCAAGTCTTCTGATTGAGCGCGTCGTTCAAGTCTTGCGTGCGACCATGATCATTCCAGTCTTCTGGTCAAATACGAGCATTCCAGTCTTCTGGTCAAATACGAGCATTTAAATCTACCGATTGAGCGCGAGCATTCCAGAATTCTGATTGAATGCGATCATTTGATCTTTTGGTCAAGTATGATCATCCAGTCTTTCATGCAAGCGTGATCATCCAATTATCCTTCAGTTGCAGTTCATTCAAGTTCTTTGAGCAAAGGAAGATCGATCCTCCATTTGATCTCAGGAATCAATCAAAGAAGGATCGAGGGGGCATCTGTTGAGGCACAAAAAATATTCCATTCCATGGTCAGAGAAGATAAGTTGCACGGATCTCGAAACCAAGATGTCGGTTGCACGGGTCGCGGAACCAAGAAGTCGGCTGCGCGGGTCGCAGAACCAAGCAGATCGGTTGCGCGGGTCGCAGAACCAAGAAGTCGGTTGCACGGGTTACGGAACCAAGCAGATCGGTTGCGCGGGTTGCGGACCCAAGAAGTCCGTAGCATGGGTTGCGGAAGCAAGAAGATCCGTTGTGCGGGTCGCAGAATCAAGAAGTCAGTTACGCGGATCGCGTAATCAAGGAATCTACTGACACAAGAATTGAGGATTGGCACGTGTGTGGGGCCTATAAATACCCCGCTCCTTCTCTCAATTAGGGGTTGGAAGATTTTCAGAAACTGGAGTGGAGCAACTGAAGGTAGAGAGCAGAGGCAACGATCAGTTGCGCGGACCGCGCAACGAAGTTATCAGTTGCGCTGACCGCGCAACAAGGATACCAGTTATGCGGACCGCGCAACCACTGTATTGGTTTCGCGGATCGCAGAATTTGATCAATTCAGCAATTCCTCCTAAGTGTTGGGAGATGACTGAAGAAGCTGCCAGAGTGCTGTCGAAATTTTTGTCTCTAAGAAGATTAGCTGATCAATTCAGCAATACCTCCTAAGTATCTAGGAGATGATCGAAATAGCACCGGAGTACTGCCGAAATTCCATCTCATTGGAGATTAGCTGATCAATTCAGCAATTCCTCCTAAGTATCTAGGAGATGATCAAAATAGCCTCCGAATGCTGCCGAAATTTTCATATGACTATCTTGTCTACTTTGACTGATTGTACTTTATTTTCAGAATCAAGGGAATCAGAGGATATAAATGAACTCAGATAAATGTGATCAATGTTCTCTTATTATTTCTTTGTTATATTGAATAAATCCCCCAAATCAAACACATTTGTTTTCTTGTCGAAACACTTATATCAGGCCCGCAAGTGACAAGTCTCAGATTACTTAAATTAGGTTTCATTTCTAAAGAAATCTTCGTTTTCTCACACTCTTCACTCCGGGCTCAAGCGAATATCCCCGGAACACTATCTGGATTTAATTTCTGAGATAGTTGTCAAGCCCAGCAAGGCGTTCCTAAACGTTTAATCTCGTGGTCATCGGACTTTCGACGTGCGGTCTAGATCCGATACGGAGTTTCAACGTGCTCCCCAGAGCAACTGGGTAATGAGATTGATCCTAGATTTTAGGGTAACCTAGCGTCAATGATTTTATAAGTTTTGGGTCTTACAGATCGTATTTAAAGTGATTCAAGCAGATTTCACAGCTAATCTAGTTTAGCACTTAGTTAAACGTGTCTAATTTCTAAAGGATTTGAGGTTTGAGAGGTTCATAAGGGGTTAGGATTGACCCCTTGCCTGAGGATATCTAACTCCAGGTTGGCAAAAATTTGGGGCGTTACATAAGGTTAGTTAAAGACGATCCGAATGATCAAATATTTGGTGACCCTCATACTAGTGTTCAGACCAGAAGACAGCTTGAAAATATATGCAATCATGTTTGCTTCACTTCCCAAATTGAACCGGCTAATGTAAATGAGGCACTAGCTGATGAAAGTTGAATTTTGACAATGCAAGAGGAATTGAACCAATTTGTAAGAAATGATGTATGGTATCGTATTTCGAGACCAACTGATAAACATGTGATTAGAACAAATTAGATTTTCAAAAATAAATCTAATGAACTAGGTAATATTATTAGAAACAAGGCATGATCGGTTGTGCAAGGTTATACTCAAATTGAAATATTAATTACGATGAAACCTTTGCACCCATTACGCGTCTTGAATCTATCAGATTATTTATTTCCATTACCTGTTATAAAAAGTTCAAAATATATCAAATGGTTTATTAAAAGTGTTTTTCTAAACAGTGACTTAAGTGATGAGGTTTACGTTGAATAACCAAAGTGTTTTGAAGATCCCAAACTTCCTGATCATGTATATTGTCTTAAAAAGGGCATTGTATGGTTTAAAACAAGACCCTGGAGCATGGTATAAAAATTTGACTAAATTTCTGCTTAGTCATAATTTTTTGATGGGTAGTGTTGACAAAACTTAGTTTGTAAAAAAATAAAATATAATGATGATATCTTGATCGCTTAAATTTATGTTGATGACATTATCTATGAATCTATTTGCACTAATCTTTCTTCTAAGTTTGTAGATCTTATGAAATCCAAATTTAAAATGAGTATGGTCGGCGAGCTAAACTACTTTCTTGGATTACAAGTCAAACAGTTTGAAGATGGAATATTCATCTTGTCATGCCCCAAACTTGGGAACCGGGCTCATAAATTTTCATCCGCTAAATTCGGTGCCGATAGCATCCGTAGTATCCCATTCTCGGATCCCAGCTCTCATACCCTCAGTTCCGATGTTGGGATTCTACAAGGAGGATTTACAGGGTTGGGTTTTTTTTTTTTCTTGTAAGGAGCATAACTACAAGTGTACCCAAGTCACAAAATAACATCATAACCACATATCCACTAATGTAATGCCACAAAATCATCAAGTGTCATACCAACATTTTTCACTGAATTATCCAGGTCATGCAAGCATGTGCATGGAGTATATAACATACAAGGATTCACATGCATCATCAAAATCATAGCCATCATCCAACAGTAGCATCATACATGCCCTAGGCATTAGGCATCTATCATGCATGAGGTTATCCTTACGTTCACCAACATTATTTATTTATCATCATTTAGGCATCAAGTAAAGTTAGCACATGCATGTGATCATCATGACCATCAACGTGTTCATTATTATCACTTGGATATTAATATCATCTCCTATGTAACCAATATCATGTAAAGCATAGTGATTATACACATCATCGTCATGAGCATCAACACATACATGATTATTAATTAGGATATCAACCTCATTATTCATGTAACAATCATCAAGTAAAGTATGGTGATCAAGTAGTATATTTTATCATCATGTATATGTACATACTATCATCATCATTAGTATGAAGATCACTTCCACTTTATAATTAACATAGGCAATGTCACAACTATCACAAACAACTACTCATTCATCATCAATGCATATGTCATCAATTCACCATCCATTAAATCATCACCATAATCGATATTAACCCTACCATAATCACCATCAATTAGATAATATCTATTATTTTAACCAACAATAGGCACATCCCACCTAAGTGTGACACACTCATCGACCTTGGACTACGTGCAAGGCACGCGGTGCCATAGGTCAATCATGAGTCTCACTTGGTGAACCACTAAGCAAACTCCAAGGGATAAACTTCTAACCACAAGGCCTTCAATGGTGTGGATCTAACTCTATAACTAAGTGGACGCCACACGTCTGTAACATCCGAGCCGAAATGACATTGGACCCTAGAACATTCACCAGCGAGCCGCCTCATGACCGTATCAGGCAACCTTTATGGGGCACACATGCATAGCACAAAAAAAGTGGGAGTGAATAAGATTAAATAACCACGTTTAAAAATTATAAAAAGGTAATGTCGTAGACACAACTAGTCCTAGGTATGACAGGGATCGGTAACAGACCGCAAGGGCTGACCCTCCCAAAATCTGCTCCGACAGACAAAAATGAGTGTGGGCCGCTCGTCGAAATTTTGCCAAGTCCGAAACTATAGGAAATTGTCGGCCTCACTAGGTTAAGGCCCATCATGGATGGCAAACCTAGGTAGTGCCCGGAACTGCACAACTTGGGCCAGGAACGAAATGCTTGAAACGCGCTATTCTCTTAGACATGAATCTGAAACTTAAGTGAATTAGGCCCCCTGCTCATTTGTAAAATTATGACTCTTTGACCGTCAGATTGCGATTAAATTCGAGCCGCAGGTCAAAGATATTTCCCTGCTCATATACGTATAGCCGCAGATCTGATCGAGAAGCGATGGCCATTAATCACAAGTGGGGTCACCGTGGTCGATCGAAGCATCCGATCTCCACTCTATTTCAACCAATCACAAATCCTAAGACGGGGTACTTGCCCCATGGCGTGGATGAGCCAATGGGCTGCTGAAGGGGGCCTGTGGGCCAAAATCTAGCCCACTAGGGGAATGCGTGTAACGCCCTGAAAATCGGGGGTCGAACATAAACTCAACTCCCGAGTTCCAGAACATCATTTATGCAACAAAATGAATGATAGTTGAATGTTGACTGTATTCGTGCATTGAACATGAGTGAGATTAAGCCAAAACAGCATATCATACTCCAGAGACAGTTAAATTTGCAAGCGGAAGACTGTGATAGATAGATAAAATATATAACTTATGATGAGTCTCCAGAGTGTGATAACATTACCAGGTTAAATAAATACAAGTGCAGTTCTAAAATGTACCAAATGTGAGGAAGTGTAATGCCTCCTATCCCATGTACCATAGCCCCGTCAATACAATATCAGGTCTTCATTGACCTGCCAGAGAGATACAGATAGGAGAATTCCCCCTATCATCATAGAAGTAGTCGGCTCTCGCTTCACAAGCATCGCCACCACCGAAACTCAACAAATCTGGTTGGTGTGTACAACACCGTCCGTAACGTGGGAGTGAGTGATCAACTCAGTGGAACAGTAAAGCATAGGTTACATGTTATCAATTCAATCAAGCAGTAATGATAAAGCAGTACAAATCAAACATTTCTAACTACTCTTATTAAGTGTGGAAATGAAATGACATGATGCTGTATGCCCTTGCCAAACCACCCTCAAGCGACATCATCTTACGTTCGCGAATGCTTAATCCCTCAGTGCGCCACATCTATAAAGCACATGCGGTGCGATGATGCTCATGATTACCAAGTTATTATTAGTCCATTTCAAACAACAATATTGGGAAACTAAGGTACCTCCCTTGTATCATTCCCAAACATGATCCATTCTAGGGTCGTCAATCCTAGTTAATCTCATACGATATTATGGTTTGAGAAGCATAGTGAAGGCATCGCAAAGGGCTCGTCACCCGTCAGCGTGGATACAGATCTCACCGTATGCGGCTCAATTGCTGGCCGTCAGCTCGAGTACAGGTCTCACCGTACTTGGCCCAATCACTAGCCGTCAGCTCGAGTACAGGTCTCACCGTACTCGGCTCAACTCATACTCTAGTTGCTGTGAAAGACTCGTCGCCAATCACAGACACTTGGAGTATACTCGAAGATACTACGGAGGACTCGTCGCCGTCAAAGACGAGCACAGGTCTCACCGTACTCGGCTCTCGCCGTAAGTATCGACAGC
Source organism: Magnolia changhungtana (assembly GCA_030180095.1). Classification (NCBI taxonomy): domain Eukaryota; kingdom Viridiplantae; phylum Streptophyta; class Magnoliopsida; order Magnoliales; family Magnoliaceae; genus Magnolia; species Magnolia changhungtana. The sequence continues at coordinate 4,629,530 of JASAUF010000160.1, forward strand.
TCGAATATAGTGTCCCATACCACCAAAATCGGCTCACGAGGTTGGTTGCGCAATGGTCACTACGGGGAGGCACATAACCCCGGCAGAGTAGCCGACGGCTCGACCACGGTGTCCCATACCACCATGCCCGGCTCATGCGTCTTAGCGGATCGAGGTACCATGGTTAAAAGGGATTTCATGGTAAGTTTGGTACCCTAGGCTCAAGCAGAGGCGACCAAACATGGTGAACATACATTAGACAAATCGGGTTACTTGACGAGCTCGGCTAGCTCGAGCGCACAACAAGTTGAACGACATGAAGTGCATAAGCACTTCGCGTGGCCGACCACTATCGCCAACCGAAGTACGACTCGGGTTCGTCGAACACATCTCACGTGGCAAATGAATCGCAACCACGAATTCAATTCTGGTACCGATTGTCTGGACTATAATCATAGCCCCAAACACAATCAAGTGCAGATAGATAAAGCAATAGTGAATCAAGATTTCCACTCATACAATCAAGGTATGGTATTTTCCGTTTAGGGCTGCCAGGGCTGTTGCACGCACTCGTTGCTCCGCTCCCCCATCACCCATGACGGATCATACAACGTAAATATAAATTTAAGCATATGCATTACATAGTTAAAATCATAAAGCAGTTGAGCATGTTATGAATCACAACACAAGCATGAGTTTATACATGTTCAATTCCTAATTACACAACAATCCGAGGAGATCATACACATAATTAAAAGAGGTTGAGAATCATATCTCAACACCCTTATACATTACACTTTGCTAACAACTACTCATTCAGACATTTCAAGAAACACTTAAGCAAACATACATCGACATACATGACATATGTCGATCACATAGGCATTAGGCCAAATCCTTTCACTAGGGAGTTGCCCCAATCATAACACGCGTACACCCACGACGGATAGTCATGGCAAGCAGGAATCCAAGTTTCATATTCATTCAGTCATTTCCACAAACACTTGGGCCACACATTTTAGCATATATGGTGTCTATTGGCCGTGGCGTGATTTAGGGAAAATCCTTTCGTCAAAAGGGTATCGCCAATACAACAATCATGAATCCATGACAATTAGTCATGGCGAGCACGAATGAGAATTCTATACTCATTCAGTCATTTTCACAAACACTTAGAATACACTATTACAACATACATGGTGTATGTTAGCAAAACATATATTAGGGCTATCCTTAGCCAAGTGAGTATTTTACTCATGTATAATATATTACTACAACAAATAATCATGATAAATGCATCTCCAAAATTTATACGTATACAGTATTTTCTAGAATACGCATTTTCAACATACATAGTGTATACAAGCAAACATGTTTTACGGCGATTCCCTTCGCCAAGTAAATATTTTATACGCACATAATATATTTATACGACAATTAATCATGACAAACACATCGCTAAAATATACATGTATACGGTACTTCATACAATACCGTATTTCTACATACATAGTGTTTGTTAGCAAACATGTATTTAGGCGAATCCTTTCGCCAAGCTAGTATTTTATTCATATATTGTATAATCATATATTAAATAAGTATGTCAAACATTATTCCAAAAGAAATACGTATACGGTATTTCTAACATACACAATTTCAACATACGTCGCATTTACAAGTGAACATGTATTTTGGCGATTCCTTTCGCCAAACTAGTATTTTATTCATATATTATATAATCATACATTAAATAAACATGTCAAACATTTATCCAAAAAAAAATACGTATACGGTATTTCTACGTATACCTAGAATATGTGAAATTCCAATTTCTACAACGGTAATCGAAACAGGAAACGGAAAGCACTTTGTACATGTGCAATTGCAAGCAGATCATGAATCTACCATTATCTGACATTGAAAGCGTTGAAAACCATAACTTATGCACTTAAAGTCCTCACCTTTGCCTTTGGAAACGAAACGAATCAGCAAGGGTAAAGGAACTTCCGTCTACGGGCGATTTCTAGCCTAAAGAGCGGAATCGGTTAGTCGGTACACATCCTACATCTATTCCACCTCAAATCAGACCTAGGGTTAGGTTTTCTTACCTTCAAATGAGATGGGTACCGCCGGGAAAGCGTCTAGAATAGGGCGGTGTAAGCCGTGTAACAAGCCAAAGCAGAGGAGGAAGATCGGCAACGATCTCCAAGTTTTTCTCTCTTTTCTCTCTCTTTTCTCTCTCCCAAAACTCAAATTCGTATGGTTTGTGAGAGAGGGTGCTCTAAGGCCCTTATATAGCCTAAAACATTCGAAATTAGACTCAAGTTCAAGGGTTACTGCTAATATAGGATATTCGTCACTTTTCCAGCTCAAAAGAGAGGTTCTGGTAGCCCTCCTTGAGCCAAACGTCAGACTTAATCTCACCATCGACGGATCTACGTGGGATTACGTTTTTGACTCGATTGGATTCCCAGATCGCACGTGGCGGACCACTTTCAGTTCGACGGTCAGTGGGCCACGATCGAAATTCCAAGTACATGTAAATGTTCTGAAATTTTTCTTAATCCGAGGGTGTAATTTGGTCCGATTCGACGGTCGGGTTGTTTATCTGACGCGTCAACGAACGATGCCAGATCACTATTCCAGATATTTATTTTGGCATGTGAATAGTGTTTTTCACACTACCTCGCTCCGATTCGAAACGAATGACCGTGGGACATCGGATAAAGCTGATTTTTGAGATGATTGTTAAGCCCAGTGGGGCGGTCCTAGTTTCTTAGCTTCGTGTTAATCGGACTCCCGGTGTGCGATCTAGACCTAATACGAAGTTTCGTTTCATTCCCGAGAGCAGACGGGAAATGAGTTTGGTTCTAAACTACAGGGTAACCTAGCGTCAATGATTCTGCAAGTTTTGGGTCTTGCAGATCGTATTTAAAGTGATTCAAATGGATGTCTTGGCTAATCTAGTTTAGCACCTAGTTCACTTTGTCAGATTTCTAAAGGATTTAATCCTAAGTGATTTTCGTCTGAGGTGGAACTTAGTCCATTGTAGTTTGTATATAAAGTGATCCAAGTTATACTACTTAGCTAGTTTAAGATAGTGTCTAGGGCGAAGGTGCTTTGAAAAATTGAAAGCACAAGGTAGTGAAGGGTGGGATTTGTGAAGGAAATGGGTTAAGGAGCGATTTTAGACTGTGGGATTGAGTTTTGACAAGTTGGTAAGGTCTTAGGATCGACCCATTGCCTAAGGACGTCTAATCCCAGGTTGGCAAAAATCCGGGGCGTTACAATGCGTGATAGAAAAAGGGCCCCTAGGGCCATCTGGGCATAAAACCTGGCCTATATAAAGCCCAAAAATTCACTCCCTCACTCCCATATGAAATTTCAATTGCAAGGGAGAGAGGGAGTGGAGAGAAGTGAAGGAGGGAGCTCTTTGGGGAGTTGGTTTGGTGGATTTCCCCGCTGTCATTGCCCACATCGGAGCTCACAACCTCGGCTTGCCATAAGGGATACCTCGGCAAAAGGATAGAGGTAATCCTCTAGCCCTCTTCATGATTTGAATCTTATAGGTGGTTTACATGCGTCTTTACAAGCTAACCTTATTGATGCGGGGCATCAATATGTAAATATATGGACCGAAATCCTAGGAGCAATGCTAGAAATTGACGGGCTACCCTTAGGTGCAGACCATTACCTTTAGGTTGCTAATTATCGAACCTATGTCGCAAATAATGATTGCGTAGTGAATTTGTGATTGCATGCAAATAAGTGAACAACCCTTTAATTGATTATCCTCCATAAACTGTAAATCATGCCAAGTGCAGCTGAACATTTGAATCAATGCTTGAATAAATGGGACTTACTAAAATACCTGCCCATTTATTCTACATTATCCCCTGATACATGCATTTTTTATCTTAATGTTGTAAATTCTACGATGATTGAGAAATGTACTTACATGTTCGCTTGATTTCCCATATTGAATGGAATATCCTGAATTTCTAATAAGCATGTTTGCCTGTTCTTGAAATAGAAATGTTTATGGCATGTTATTCAATTTTAGCTTGTTGGTCAAATTGGGTTGGCCAGCAAATCGAAAAAACTCACTCGAGCAACCCTAATGGATCAACTGTCCCAGGCCAATTTGATCGATCTAGGCTGAACATGGACAACCGACAATAGTCGGACTACACGGGATGCTTTCAACCAGTGCCGGTTGCCCCGTAGTTCGCTTGAGTCAGCCGAATTAGTTTACTAGCCGGCCAACCATGTGTGTTCACCATGTATGATCACGCCTGTCTGAACCTAGGACACCTATGCCCCTGGAGTGTATCACTTACAACCGTTAGTGATATGATCCACAAGTCTCGAGAGTCGGGTATGGTGGTATGGGACACTGTGTTCGAGCTGTCGGCCTATGCTTGGGTGACAAGCCTCCCTGTAGTGACAACGGACAATTCAGTTTAAAATCCTGCCTTTCATATGAGTTTAGTTGGGAGTGATGAACCCATATGGATTAAGGGTCGCAGGCGCGGGGCCGCCATGACCGCCCTGGCCCTCACAATCGGGTTAGGTCCTTTTATTTCATGGGAGTGCCTCAGTTCCTCAAACCTTGCTGGATGAACAGACTTAACTAAACACTCGGCTAACATGACCATTTGTCTCATTGCATTAGTTAGGTGTGGCGACTCGAGAGTTGGGGTCGCATGATGAGGGAGTGTTGGTCATTTGCGAATGCGAAGTTGAAGTCACTATGAGGGAGTGTTGGATGGCGAGGGCATGCATCATATCATAATAGCATACACGTGCCTTAACAAAAGTATCTATGGACTGGATTAACAAAAGTATCTAAGGACTCCTTCAATTTAAAAAAAATGAAGGAGTCCTTGGGCATATCATCACAAACCTCAATGTGGAGGATAAGTCCCTTTCAGCTGAACGTCTTGACTCTTTAGAAGTTTTCTTGACACACTTTGAGAATTCTAATGACTATATGATACAAGACATAGGGAATGCCTTGCGAGACAATACCTCAGTAGTTAATACTGACCGAGGGAATCATTATTCTGAAGCCCCTCCTTCCACAGATCCTGAATGTGTTGAGACTACATTGCTTGATGAGATTTTTTTTTGAATTTCACCTACTTGTTGTCCCTGATTCACCGTGGTGTACTAATATTGATTTTTTTTTCTTAGGTGAATATTATCCACTTTGGTTACGTCAGGGGATTAAAAGAAATTTTTTTGATGAGGTTCATAAATTTCGATGGACATTCATGCTCCAAGGCATCCGAGCCTACTGCAAAAATGACTTTTGGATGATCTTGTTAAGAAATCTATTGAGAAATTTATCAAGATACTGGCCGGAGGAGGAACCTTGCTACATGATTGAGTAGTTGTCCCTTACTTTCCTAGTTTAGGATTAGGAATTTGTTACTTTTCTAGGATTAGTTTGTTGTATTAGGTTTAGTTTATGTCACACCCCAAACTCAGAAACTGGGCTCACAAAATTTTCGATCGTCGAATCCGGCGCCGACAGCCTCCGTAGAACCCCATTCTCGGCTCCTAGTGCCCATATGCCAGGTTTTGATCCTGGGATGCTACAAGGAGGATTTTCAACATCAGTTTAATTCGTAATAAGTATAACCAAAGGCATAACCCACAAACAATAACCAAAAACTCCATCACATTTCTACTATGATAAAAAACTTTACAAGTACAATGAGCATAAAGGGAAATATAATAAGAATGGACAAAAAGCTCCAAAAGATCCGCTTCTGCGCTCTCGCCTGGGCCATCAAGGTCTAACGTCACCTGCACGCAACGGTCGTGCATAAGCTTATAGAAAGCTTAGAGGGTGGTGAAAGTGTGTGCGTAAGATAGTAATGCAGATATGCAGTATCAGAGTAATACGGAACATGCTGATGAATCCATGAATACCACTAGCCATACCAAGGTTATGCGATGCAAGACATGAATGATGTCGGCCATACCAAGGCCATGTGATGCGAAATGTAACTTAAGCATACAAATCCTCATCTAAGTCCACATATCAATACGACTCAAATCTAGAATATCACTGGGGTCTAGTACACTTTAAACCAGATTGCCGCCCCATCGTATGCAATAAGGTAAGTGGAAGAGACCTCACTATCTACCTGTCAATATTGGGCTCGGCTCGTCGATAGCGGACCCATTCCTCAAGCTGGTCAAACTCAGCCTAGCATTGTCCCCTCCTCTCGGGCGGATAAGGCCGCACCCCCTTCCAACCGACCACGATACAGTGAAAAGCGTGGCCTTCTAGTAAACGGCCCTGGGCACTCATGCACCCACTCAGTCTAGACGTTGGAGCAACCTCTTGGTACCATAAGGGTTTAGGGACTTTCACCCAGGGATATCTATAGCACCCCATGTAGAATAAGATTTCCGGTATCCAATCCTGCCAATCACGATACGCCCGTGAAGGCTACGACCCTGATGTCGCTAGGGCGTACAGTACCATATCACACAATGCGAATGTATGAATCACACTATTCAGTCATGCAACAATCCTGCGCGTACCGTGCACTCATGTGGGGCAACAGCGCCATCCGGGAGCCCTTAAACAATCTGCCCGAAGGCATATGCTATGATCAGTCATTTCTCATATCAAGCATACATATGATGCATATGATCATGGAACTATACTAAACATGTGATATGGGATAGATGCTGATCGTAACGAAGATGGGCCTAGACGGCCTATAAGTATGGGCCTAACAATGGGCCCTAGGGAGAATCATAATGCGGACATTTAACCAACATTATTCTATAATGTGGACGTCAAACCAACATTGATCCCAAGGCACGACTGTCATAACATCATTACGCAAACCATGGTAGGGTCATACATCTTAATGGACTTGTGTACATCCTATTGGGCCTCGACCCATGGGCCTTAGGTACAATAAATGGGTCGTATAACATGGGCCTTAAGTATGTCAGGTGGGCCTCAATGGTTGGGCCCTAACTACATCAAGATGGGCCTAATCATATGGGCCTCATGCATATCATGGTGTGCCTCAACGGATGGGCCACAAATAAACCAATAATGGGCCTCATATATGTATCGAAGTGGTGTCCACTAGAGCTATAGATCTGACTCATTCTTTAGCTCATGCCAACCAAAAAATGAGCTTCTAAGGTGGTTGGGCGGATTGGAGGCAACCCATGCATCATGGTGGGGCCCATGAAAGCCCACCATCCGGTATATTACACAATATAATATAATATATATATACACATACATATATATATACACACACACATGCACAACCCCACACGTACACACATGCACCCACACACACACACACGCACCCACACACATGCACGCGCACACACCCCACTGTCTAGGGGACGGTGGGGATAAACAAACGCATCACTGTGGGCTCCACCGTCCAGGTGGACGGTGGAGATAAAACACATAAATCATGTGGGCTCCACGTGGGGCCCACCGTAATGTTACTTCCCATCCAACCCGTTCATAAGGTCACGCAGACCTAGATGAAGGTTAAAAACAAATTTCAGCTTGATCTGAAACTTCTGTGGCCCCAAAAAGAGTTTTAATGGCAAGCCTTTAATCAACACTGTTTCCTATGATGTGGGCCACCTGAGCATTGGATCGGCCTGATATTTGGAGGGGACCCACCTCATGGACGGTTCGGATGGCAAATATACATCATGGTGGGGCCCACAGCGGAAGCCGTGGAGTTCTTCTTTTGCCGCCGGTCCCACTGGTAGTAGCGGGTAGGCGGCGGCGCTTTTGACCTTGACAGCGGCGGCAAAGATCGCCTTCTTCTTGTATCTCTCTTTTTTTGGCATTTCCTGTGGTTTTTCACAGGTAGGACCCACATCAAGTAAATCCAACCCGTCCATTGCACTCTGTGGCTCAAGACCGTCCAAACGAGTCCAATATCCGATGTTTTCCGGCACATAAAAATGTCAGGGTGACTTTCATTAGTAGAAACTACTATTTAGCAGGCTATGGCCCGCCTGAAGATCGGATGGACCTCATTTTTTGACTTAACGCCTAAAATAAGCCGTGGAAGAGAATGGACGGCGTGGATTGAATTTATACATCTATGCGGGGTCCATACAAGTGACCACCCAAAAAGGGCTGTGAACTAAGATAATATTTGTGTTTCTCTAATGTCCAACATCCCTGGACGCTGAACGGTTTAGACGTGGCTCCTCCATTGAGGTGGCCCCAACTTAGGTGGGCCACTAAATGATAGATGGTGTGGGTACAATACATGTAAGGTGGGCCCCACTTGAAGATAGTTTGGATAAAATACATGCTTCAGGGTGGGGTCCATCCAAGTGGGCCACACAACCATATCATGATCACATAAGAAAATGAAATAGAGAGGGAGGGAGAGAGATAGAGAGTGGGACACGCGTGATGGAGGGACCCCGACATTATGGGCCCTCCCTTGCAACGAATCATACATTAAGTGGGTCCCAATACATGTGGGCCCATTAAATCACAATCCAATGGTGGAGATTCCTTTGCCAATAAAATAGATGGTCTAGATGACCCTTATCAACTAGAAAGTAAACATCATGATGGGGTCCATGGAGATTGGCCCCATCATGGAATGATCATGATGATCAAAGTGGGCCATCGGCCACATTTAGGGTCCCAGGTGAGATCCAAACCATTGATCGGTTGGCCTCACTTGGCCCATCATAAACACATGAAAATCTAGCCTATAACGCACCCACCGTTTGATCTTCTTGCTCCCTTGGCTTCCTTAACTCCTTAACTTAGATTCCAACGGAGGAGATGAGGTTTGGATGGTGGAGATGGGAGATGAGAGGGGAGGAAGGTGGGCCACAGCTTGGAAGAGATAGGGAGAGGCTTGGACGTGTGGGATTTTTGGGTTGCTTGGAATGTGTTTTGGAAATGAAGGGGAGAGAGAGTTGTAAAGAGAGAGAGAGAGAGTGATGGGTGATGGATGTGGTGAGTGATGGGTGTAAGAACTTTTTGACTTTTGTGGTAAAGGGTGTAAGAAAGGTATGGGTGGTATAAGAACTTTTTGACTTTAGGGGTTGCTTGGGGAAGGGTGTGAGGTGATGTGTACTTGACATGATGGGATTGATTGATGGATGGTTGATGTGACATCTTGTAGAGATTCTCTCGAAATTCGTATGTGTGGTGTTTTCCTCGCGCCAAACACTGGCCCACATCTCCTGGTCAGAGTTTCGCCTCGGTGCACGAGTCACGGCATCAGAACTGCAGCGACGGTGCGGTCGCTAAGGTACTAGTCTTAGGTTGAGTCGACTCGGGTTGACGACGTATGAATCAGTGTCATGCGCAAAGGTCGGTTAAGGGTTGAAGGTTGACAGAATTCGACCGGAAAGACCGCGGAAGTCTATGGAACGGTACGGTCTAGGATATAGGGCTTACAGTTTAGTTGCTAGAACATCTTTTGAAAAGAAAATCACACCAGACCATCTGTCTGTCATCTTCTTCAGGTACCTTCTTTTCATCACTTCCCTTTATTTTCGTTGTCTCATTACATATTCATATATTTATACATTGAGGACAATGTTGATTTTAGGTTGGGGGTGTGGATTAGGTAAACTAATCAGTGTTTTTTTATGTTTCGAGTAAATTTTTTTTTTTCAAAATTTTCCATTTTTCAAGTTAAAAGACTTGTTTGGAAGTGATAGTCCGCATAATGTTTTGAGTATGATGATATGATTGAGAGTTTAAATTTTGAATTGATGGAGTTTGATCAACTGAGTAGACCATTTCTAAGTCCTTCCAATTAATTGACTAAAAGAAAAAGTTTGAATATCACTTTGATCTAATTCACACATTTACACTCGATTTATTTTCTATGAAGAATACTAGAATTTCTTATTCTTAATATGAATATCACTGATAAGCAGTGAGAACCAAGTCTGGAGATCTTCATTCACCTTAAAAGAAGAGAAAAACCAGTTAAAAAAATAGTAAGATCGACAAAAAGGTCATGTGTTCAAATGAGAAATTCTTTGAAAAAGAATAAAAAGACTGAAATTAATATAAAAAGGGACCGTCGATAAAAAATTAAAAACTGGAAAAAGAAGGAAGAAGGGAATAAGTTTGAAATCAGAGCTTGTGTTAATCTAATTGCCTTGAATTGGTGTGCATTGCTACCATTATGAAACAATAGTTGTTTTTTTATGAAAGTAAGTTGAGAATCACTGAGCACATTAGGAAATTGATATATGAACTTATACTTTTAGTTAATTGATGAATGAAGACTTCATCCAATTGTTTACTCATGATATTCAGCTCTAAGTTTTTAATTTTCAATCTCTCATCTTTGAAATCCTACTCATTCATACTTGATTGCACAAAAGGTTATTTTCCAATACAGGTTTTGAAACTTGAGGATTGATGATTACTTCATGTTTGTTTTGCTTGAGACTAGCAAAATGCTGGTTGGGGGGTGTGTTGAGACTTAAATATTGCATATTTTTCCCAATTTATACCTTAATTTATTGAACATGATAATGCTTAATTACTATATTCATGCATGTTTCTCTTACAAGGTGAATTTGAGAGCTTGATTTGAAAACAATGTTGAAAGCGGTGATTTAATCCTTAAAAGATCACAAAGTAAGGTTTAGAGATTTAGAAGTCATTAATGAAGAATTCACATGCCAAAGATCTAAGAAAACCAACTGCAAAGGATGGAGAAAAGACTGGCAAAAGCATAAGTCAAACCGAAGAAAAAACAGACAGTTCGGTCCAACCTGAGCTAACTTCGGTCATGCAAAAAAAGTCCAGCAAGAATCAGAATTTTCAGACTATAATTTGGTTCGACCTAAGCCAACTTCGGTCCGACCAAAATCGCACAAAACAATCTAACAAGAAATTGTGATTTTCAGAATTAATTTGGCTTGACCTTCAGCTTGACTCGGTCCGATCGAAGCTAACTTTGGTCTGACCTAAATACTTTGCACATAAATTTTAGACGCGACTTTGGTCTGATCGAAGCGTAACAGAAGTGTGTAAATACAAGGTTAGTTTGTGAAATTTCCAAGACGGTGTGAAAGTTGGAGTTCCAAAACTATAAATAAGAGTCTTTAGGATGTTCCAAAGTATCTTTTAGGGTTTGGAAAGGGAGAGAAGGCCTATGTGGAGCATCGACAACGTTCTTCCACTTTGATTTCTTCACAGGTTTTAATTGATCTTTTATTTTTCTCCTAGGATGTTAGTCTTAGTAGGCTAATCTCTTAGCTAAGGCTAAGAGATGAAACCTATAATTTATTTTGATGTTTTTCTTACTTTGATTCAAGTTTATGTTGAACTTAATTGATTGCTAGTTTGAATTAAGGAATATTTTCGGTTTTCTATGGTTTATTATGACTCCAATTACAGTAGATGCTATAAGAGCTTTGAATATCTTCTTACTTATTTTAAATCGTGTGATGTGTATAAGTCATTGTTCACCATCGTCTCCTGGGCATGGTGGATGATTGAATTCCCTACCATTATTGCAATTAAATAAATATTTAGGAACTAATCCAATGAAAGTTCAGATTCCGTTTTAGCCGTTCCATCATCTGATTGGATATGATAGGACTTTGACTCCAATTGAGTTATCATTGAATCAAGTAAATTAATATTGAGATTGCTATAGGTAGATTCCTGGAACTTTAGTCTTTTATCTTTATTATTTCAAAACCTTTTTTTTTTCTAAATTGCTGGATTAAAAACCCAGACTAACCAAGTTAGACTTAGATTAGTTCCATACAGTGTTCCTCATTTCCTATGGATTCGACCTCGTTCTCACCAAGTTATTACTACATCGCGACCTTGCACTTGGGGCTGTGAACATCGACCCTCGAAATTCAGGGCATTACAGGTTGGTATTAAAGCATGAGTTTGGACCGTAGGCTGTGGACTCATCATAACACATTCACTGACGTAGATAAGGGCGTTAAAACTTAGTGACGTTAAACCCTAGGGCCGAACCCCTGATCATCTTGAGTATTCGGGCTTTAACTTACGAATTTGAACTTGGAAGGTAATAAATAGAGAGAAAGTAGCTACGATAATAGTAGAGGCAAAGTCTTGGAACACTAAAATATGTGTCGACCCACAATCGGGCAAGAACTTGCAAATTTGGCGTGCATAACCCGGCATAGTCGGGTTGGGTGGCTAAAGTAGCTCGCCCTACCCTAAAATCTTATGGTACGTCTAGAGACTCATATTGGTTTGGAAGATACACCTGTTTAAATTTCCTGACAACCCAGGCCACCTCCGTTTTCCAATCTGGCTTTTTCGGACCATCCTGACCATAAACGATAAAAAAGGTCAGAAATGGAAAGAGGGGGAGGAATAGAATTAGAAAAACCTAACTTTCCCACAAACCAGTACCTTAACCCCCAAATGGGCCACCTCCATCTTCCAATCGGGTATTCTAGTCCATGTTGGACATGAGACGATCAAGATAGGCCAGAAAATGCGAAAGAGAGCTAGGGAGTGACGTTGTTGCCACTCCACGGGCATGCCCACACTAAAGGGAGCCAAATCATGGCGTTGTCGCCGCCCCACGGGCATGCCCACCCCAAATTGGATAAAGGGTGGCGCCATCACCGCCTAAGGGGCGTGACCACGCTAAGAAAAAGAGTAGCCCCGATGTTGTCACTGCCAGGGGAGCGTGCCCACGCCAGGACGGGCAGAGCCCGCCGTCGTCACCATCGAAGCAGCATGACCACTCTCGGGCAATCCCCACCGGGGGCGTTGCCCCCACCCGACCCGCGTGGCCACGCCCGACTCGACAGAGTATGGCATCGTTGTAACGTCCTGAATTTTTATTATTTTGGATTGCCAAAAATTCTTTACACACACACACACACACACACACACACACACACACATATATATATATATATATATATATATATATATATATAAGCAACATATGTCGTCACTTACTGACCTGTGATGCCCAAGGTGTGCCTATACGTAGGTGATACCAATGAAGAACGACACGAATTCGATTAATCAACTATATGAAGCCAACGAATCCGCCCAATCACTTAAGCATTGAGTTTAGCCTCATGATTTGTTCACATAAGGCCCAAATCTAGCCGACCTATCACTGAATAATCAAGATGACCACAACTAAATTAAAAATGAACCTAAAGTGGAGACAACTATGGGTCGAATCTTAATTAATAAACCAAATCAACCCAGTCACTCATTTATCCTAAGAACTAACAGTCTAGAGTAATCATGACCAAATCATTATTTTTGCTAATTGCGAATAAGCCACATTATGAACATAGTTAATCCAAACCTTAATCATTGTGCACAAGAAATCTTAATACCAAATTCATTCCAGAAATGTCTTAATTTTTCAAACGAGCTCTAGACTGCTCGTTAGTGGGCCATTAGTTTCGAAATTATAGAATAATGTTCGTCTCACTGGGCTTGACGTCCATCGCTGGTGGTGATTCAAGATAGTACTCAGAACTGCGCAACTTGGGCCAGAAGCCGAGTGCTTAAAATACGCAAATACCCAAAGCTGAAACCTGACACTTAAGTGAAATGAACCTCCCACTCTTTTCGCGAAGTTATGGCTTTTCGACGATTAGATCGCGACCAAACTCAAGGTATGACTTAAAAATATTTTCTTGCTTATATTCGTATATTTGTGGTCCCGATCGAACACTGATAGTCGTCGATCGCAAGTAGGGTCCCCGCGGTTGATCAAGGCATCCGATCTTCACCAAAATTAGACTGATCGCTCATCCTACAATGGGGCACCTGCCCCATGAAACAGATGAGCCAATGGGCCGCTGAAGGAGCCCTGTGGGCCAAAATTCAGCCCACTAGGGCCATTCATGTTAGGAAAAGGGCCCCCGGGCCATGTAGACATAAAATGCAGACTATTTAAGGCCTAAAATTTCACTCTCTCACTCTCATCCGAATTTCTAATTGCAAGGGCGTGAGGGAGAGGGGAGAAGAGAAGGTGGGAGCTCTTTAGGGAGCTGATTTGGAGGATTTCCCTATTATCGTTGCCCTTGTCGGAGCCAGCAACCACGTCCCACTGTAGAGAGCGGCCCGACGACGATAGAGAGGTAATTCCCTAATCCCCTTTTGAATTTAAGCTTTGCGGGCTATTGCATGCGACCTTACGAGCTAACCTATTTGACGCAAGGCGTCAATCCACTAATTGTTCAGTCGGTATCCCAGGTGTGGCATAAGAGAATCGTTGGATTTTCCCTATGTGTGGACCATTACCTTTAGGTTGCCAATTATCGAACCTGTATCGCAATGAATGATTATATAGTGAAATTTGGAATTGTATGCTAAACAATGAGTAATTCTTAAGTGTTATATCCTCCATGAATTGTGAGTTTTTCCTAGAATAGTTGATCATTGATTGCATGCTAGAATAAACTATGTTTTTTTACTGAAATTTACATGCCCAGATGCTACACATTTTCTCTTTGATACGTCTGCGTAATTATCTGATTGTTGTAAATTATGCGATGATTGAATAATGCACTGCGTTCCTAATTATTTGCCTATATCGGACATAATATCTTAAATTACAGATGAGTTTGGTTGCCTATTCCTGAATAAAATTGGTTATAGCATGCTATAGAATTTTAGTCTATTGGTAATTGGGTTGGCCAGCAAATCAGAAAAATTCACAAGGGCGGCCTTACTGGATCGACTGCCCTGAGCCAATCCGACCGATTCAGGCTGAAGACAAACAACCAACGGTAGTTGGACTACATGGGATGCTTGCACCCAGTGCCGATTGTGCCGTAGTTCGTCTAAGTCAGCCGAATTAGTCTACTAGTTGGTCAACCATGTATGTTCACCATGTATGATCACGCTTGTTTGAACCTGAGACACTCCACGCCCCTGGAACATCCACTGATAAATGCTATGATAGCATCCACAAGTCTCATGAGCCAGGCATGGTAGTATAGGACACTATGCTTGAGCTGTCGTCCTACGCTAGGGTGACAAGCCTCCCCGTAGTGACCGCGACTAAGCCAGTTTACAAACCTGCCTTTCGTATGAGTTCAGCTGGGAGTGACAAACCCAGACAGATCAAAGATCATAGGCACGAGGCGGATACATCTTCCTTGGGTCTCGTGGTCGGATTAGAGGATTGATTTCATGGGTGTGCCTCAGTTTTCCTAATCTTGCTGGACGAACGGACATAACTAAACACTTGGCTAACTGATCACTGTCGCATTGCATTAGTTAGGTTGGTGACTCGGCAGTCGAGCTTGCATTGAGAGAGTGTTAGTCATATGCGAACATATAGATGGAGTTGCTTGAGGGAGTGTAAGATGGCGAGGGCATGCATCATATCATAATACCATGCATGTGTATTAACAAAAGTATCTAGGGATTGTACGCTTAAATCGCTTTTCATTAATTGTGCATGTGGATTTAATAGCTTGCGTAACTTGATGTTAATGGAACCATAAAGTTGATCACTCACTCTCACTCTGGGACGATATTTTAAAAATCAACCAGACCCTATCTTAGATGCAGGTATCATAGAGTCCAACGAGTTGGACGAGGCATCCATAGACTCAGAGGAGGAGCTCTCGTATTTCCAGTTGCTGGACGGGTCACTATAGGCTGCCCTAGGGCCAGCGATGGGGCCTTAGGGTGGGACACTTTGTATTTTTTTGGATTGTATGTATTTTGCTAGGGTGTTGTCTTCTATACCGAACGTATACGGATCATTTTGTTAGTCGTATCTTAAATTTAAGTTATGTTTACTTTAGTGTACATTACATGATGCATTTAATTTCTCGAGTGCTCATACACTAAACAAACAAACCCAAATCATTCATTTCCGCGAAGCATAAGTGACACCTGGGAATTCGAGCATCTCCTCGGCCCCTGAAATTCGGGGTGTTACAGTTGCCGTCGCCAGGTCGGTGTGGCCACGCCCGAACCCAAATCGTGTGGGGCTCCCCAAATGATGGAAGCACACATGCGGGCCCCCCTTTTTCTTACCTTTAAAGCCCTACACCCCCCATTTTACTCCCTCACCCTACACTCCCTCTCCCTCAAATCCTTAAAACTCCATTCACCCTTAAATCTCTAAGAACCATCGCAAATCCATCCTAAATCCACATCAACTTCATTTCCTCATTCCTCATTCTCAAGGCTCAAGAACCCATCTCAAATCCTTGTCATTCCTCTTTCCATTCCCTTCCTATCTAAATCCACCCTAACTCCATTTTCTCCATACTCATACCCTTCAAGCCCTACTCCTTTATATCCAAATCCATTTTTCCTTTCATAAACAACCAAGAAAAAACCCAACTTGGGCAAGAGGGATGGCATTCCTTGCAATCCTCTCCTCAATCTTCTCCATTCCCATGATTCTCTCCCTCATGGGGAAGAAAAGGCTGGCTCCCGACAAGGTGGGGCCAAGCTGCGCGAGGCGTAGCAAGAGGAACACCGACCCACAAGAAGGGCCGAGCCATGAAGGGCGATCCAAGAGGAATAACAACATACAAGGAGAGCCTATGCCACAAGCCACCAGACCAGGCCTGGAATTGGGAAGCTTCATATAGCACATGGTCACCTTCGAGGCCACCGTGGACGACCACTTGTTTGGTGATTATGAGCTACACGATTGACTTGTGCATAACGGAAGGAGCCCAATTTTTTAAGGAAGCCTTCGGGTAGATCCGGGGCAAGCGAAGGCATTCTATGCCTGAATCAAAAACCCCAAGTACAATCCCTTGGGATTCGATATCAATTATGGCAGCCGAGTCATCCACATTGGAGTGGAGGCCATTTCACGGGCACTTAGAGTGCCACATGGAAAGGTACTTGTTAAGGGTCTAATATTGCATATTGGACCCCATTTATATCTTGGTTTTCTGAACATGATGCTACTTAATGTCCTATTTTTCTCATGTTTATGTTGCAAGGTGAATTTGAGAGCTTGAATTGGAAAAGGCAATACAAGCATGGATTTGACGCTTAAAGATCACCAAGGCAAAGAATAGATCTTAGGAGACAAAGATTGAAGATTTCAAGGTCTCAAGATTCAAGAAAACCAAATGGAGAAGGAACGAAGTTGAAAAAATAAGTGCAGAATACATATTGACTATGTCATCGAACATCGCTCGATTACATCGAGGACACATTCGATGACATTGAACACAGGTCGATGACATCGAATTTATGAAGGAAAATCGAGTTGGCCGCTCGACAAATTGAAGACATTTTTTGATGACTCGAGAACTTGTTCAATGACTCGAAGCTCTGCTCGATGACATCGAAGGCCTCTTCGATGCTGTTTAATGTCCTATTTTACTCATGTTTGTGTTGCAAGGTGAATTTCAGAGCTTGGATTGGAAAATGTGTTAAAAGCATGGATTTGACGCTCAAAGATCACCAAGGCAAAGAATAAATCTTAGGAGATAAAGATTGAAGATTTCAAGGTCCCAAGATTCAAGAAAACTAAATGGAGAAGGAATGAAGCTGAAAGAATAAGTGCAGAATACATATTAACTGTGTCATCAAACACCACTCGATGACATCGAGGACACATTCGATGACATCAAACACAGGTCGATGACATCGAATTTATGAAGGAAAATCGAGTTGGTCCCTGGACAAATTGAGATGTTTTTCAATGACTCGAGAACTTGTTCGATGACTCGAAGCTTTGCTTGATGACATCGAAGGCCTCTTTAATGACATTGAATTTTCTGTGGAATTTTGGCAAAACTTGCTAGACAAATTGGGTATCATTTTTTATTACTCAAGGCACTCCTCGATGACATCGAATTTATTAAAGAAATTAGAATAACTCTCTGAACTGTTTTGGATACATTATTGATTCTTCGAACAATGGTCGATGACATCGAAGGCTTCTTTGATGACATCGAAGGAAGGTTCGATGACATCAAATGAAGCTACAAAAGCACGGAAAAACACGTATAAAAGACACCTTCGATGACATCGAAGCCTGTTCGATGTCATCAAACGAATTGCGCGAAGTTACACGGAGTGCGTAAATTTGAGGCAGTTTCCAGATTTTTCCAAAGAGGTACGAAAGGAGGTGTTAGATAACTATAAATAGTAGTCCCCAGGGCATCCTTGGACATTTATCTAATCAATCTAGGGTTTGCAGGAGCAAAGTACAAGGGTGGAGAGTCGTCGCCAAGCGTTTTCTTCTTTCTTCCTTAGTTTTTCATATTTTCTTCTAGGGTTTTAGATCGAATCATGTCTATGGTTGGCTAAACCTCCTAGCTAGGGCTGAGAGGTGAAGCTTATAGCGTGATTGGGATGTTAGCTTTGTTTTGATTCATGTTTTGTTGAACTCTCTTGGATTCTAGTTTGATTATAAGGAATATTTTTAGTTGTTAATGGTTTGTTGTGACAAATTACAATAGATTTGCAATCGCTTTGAATATCTTCTTTTCCTGAATTGAGATTGTGAAATTAGCAAGTCCCGTTATTTACCATCATCCCTTGGGCATGGTAGGATGATGAAATCCTTACTAACTTTCACAATTCTCTTGTGATTGGTTGTGGGATTGGTAAATCCTATTGTTTGCCTTGTCTCCTGGGCATGGTTAGGTGATGGAATCACTTCCAAATCCTCACAACTCTTATCCATTGATGATTAGATCCATGAGAAGTTTAGAGATCTGACAAATCTCTTTTTACCAATTGGATAAGATAGGACTCTGATTCCAGTTGTATCCTTGAATTGAACGAGGTAGCATCCTGAGAACCTACAAGTGGATCCTTGGAAACTATAGTTCCCACCTTTAATTTCTTTAGTTTTTAATTCTATACATCACAATTACTCCCTTTACTTTCAGATTTATTTTTGCATCTTTTCTAGTTTTACTTCTAGTTGCTTTTAGAACACACACACACACACACACACACACACACACACACACACACACACACACGAGATTAGTCCTCACGGATTCGACCTCGGTCTCACCAAGATTATTACTACATCGCGACCCTACACTTGGGGTTGTGAACAAGTTTTGGCACTGTTGTCGGGGATTAACAGTTGCATTTTTCTGAGATTGACTAGTTTTGGAATTAGGTTAAGATTAAGATTTTTCTACTTTCTATTTTTAGGTCAGGGTTTTTTCTGAATTATTTTAGAAACTAACTTAGCTTTCTATTTCTAAGTTTAGAAACTTTTTTTTTTTTTGGTTTTTCAAAAATACTTTCTAATTTTAGGATAGAAACTTTCCTAATTTGATTTTAGAAACTAGCTTTTTCTCTTTTTAGAAACTTTCTATTTTCTATTTTTAGGAACTTTCCTTTTTCATTTTTAGAAACTAGGTTGCTTTCTTATTTCTTTTTTGTAAACTAATTCACTTTCCTTTTTCTTTTGCAGGATCCTAACATAGAACCTTCTAATTTGGTAACTTTTTCTAATTCTCTCTCTTTTTATTTCTAGATTTCTTTTTCTTTTTCTTTTTCCTTTTAGGTTTAGGGGTAGATTCTAAAATTGAAGGTTGAGAGTGTTTCATGCGCAAGTGGGTCCGTGACAACACTCGATGTCTCTTAAGTAAAGGAGGATTGATTGAGGGGTTATCTATCTATCACAGGATTAGACACCACTCGAGATCCATAGAGTTAATTAAAGTTATCAACATATAAATCAACCAGTGAATCAGCCGCAACCTTGAGTTGCAGAAGTCCAGGATGAGAATGAGGTGCACCATGCACCCCCATCTCGTACTTTACGAGATTACTTACAACCGGCGAGGGTGAGCACCCCTTCCTATATGGTTTTTCCAAAAAACACAAAAAACATGAATATCAAGCCTGGTGTAATGTCTTGAAAAATTTCGTAAAAAGACTCAAGTACCACCTCAGGCAGAAATTACCCAGGACCAAATCCTCTAGAAATTAGATGAAATTAACTAAGCGTTAAACTAGATTAGCTGTGAAATCCGCTTGATCCACTTTAAATACGATCTGCAAGACCCAAAACTTGTAGAATCATTGATGCTAAGTTACCCTAAAATCTAGGATCAATTTCATTACACAGTTGCTCTTGGGAGCATATTAAAACTCCGTATCGGATCTGAACCGCATGTCAAAAGTCCAATTACTACGAAGTTATATAATTAAGACTGCTGATGTTTTATTTAAACCAACATGATTTAAATGATATTTAACCTCGCAAGTATACGAATCAGATGTAGATATGGTACGTATTACGAGATCGTTCCCACGAGGACTGGTCGTCACAATTCAAATATATGATTCTCCTTAACTAATCCAACAAAGAATGGAGCGAATTACTAAGCACAATTCTATGAATAAAACAATTGAGAATAGGGAAGAAAATTCAATCAGAGAGAGCACTAGGACTTTCGAATCCACCCCTAATTATCCTAACCCTTGTTTTGTCTGTTGATTCACCTTAATCTAGATTGATACCACTTAAATAGAGAAAGCACAATCTGTGTCCTTAATCGGGCATACAGAATGTCTAATTCCTTTAAGCAATGCCATAAATAACATATCCCATGTCCTTGGTCGGACACATGGAATGTACAGTTCATTAAAGCACCCCGTTTCTTCCTCTATAGGAAACCTGTTCTTGATCAGACACAAGCACCTAGAATAAGCATCCAGACAACATCCATATATAGACTCTAGTCGAGTTCATAGATGGAGAAGTATAGAATTTAAACCAATCAAGCCCACTTAGAGAAAGAAACACACCAATCAAATCAAAGTAAAATCAAAATAAAACAAGAGTATTCAAATTAGGGCCTTCATCTCAGCCCTAGCTGAGAGATTAGTGACCCATAAAATCCATTAAAAAGATGGATAAACAAAATTCATAAAAAGGGAACATCAAACCAATCGATCTCTCTCTCTCTCTCTCTCTCTCTCTCTCTCTCTTTCTCTCCTTTCTTCTCTTCTTTGGATCTGCTATTTTCCTCTGGATCTGGAATTCTCCAATTTTTGAATGCTCTTCCTCATGTTTTGCAACTCTTTTTATAGCTGATGAAGTGGCTAGAGTGGTAAAAATCGGATTTAGGAAGCTGTCGCACGCGTAGCAAAAACCTTTTCGCAGCCAAGTTCGGGGCTTGGAAACACCATACTTTCCTCGCTCAAATTCCAAAAAAACACTGTCCCTTAGGACTTTCTTGGGTCCTCTACATGATGTACGGTTCAGATCTACCATATGATCAAAGATGGTGGCCCACAACCGCCTGGAAAACCGGATTTTTTAATATGTGTGAAACTTTTGCACCCTTTCGCTGTCGTGATCGGTGGGCCCCACAGAAGTATTTTCTGGAAAATCCACCCCATCCATTGGATTCAGGACGAAATTTCAGTCAAGAATAGGTAGCTTTGAACGTCCATTGATGCGTCCCAGAGAAGAAAACACAAAAAGATCAGATTTGAACGTTGCAGGGCAGCCCTTTTGTGGCCTCTGTACCGTACACGTGTGCATACATGGGTGTAAAATGTTAACATGGTTTTGAAGTTTACGAACCCATCTTCAAGATGAACGGTTCAGATTTTCTGTACGGGGCATGGGTGGGGCCCACTACCGTCCGTAAAACGGACAAGCGACGTCCGTTCGCTGCTGAAACGGCAACCGCCATGGCGGGTGCGAATTTGGAAGGCGGTCAGCGCTGCTGACCGCTTCTGCCGCTGTGGTGCGGCTTTGTGTGTAGTGCACATATGCACATTCGCTTCCCCATGCGGGGCCTACTGTAATGTTTTCGAGAAATCCAAGCCGTCCATCCTGTTTCTCATATTATTTAAACCGTCTAAGTAAATTTTGAAGAAGGTCCAGATATCAGGTGGGCCTGAAATCAACGGTTTGTGGGCTGATTTGTTAGTTGGAGCACTTTCCAAGACATCAAAAGGCTGAAACTTGATATGTACGGTTAATTTACGACCCCCATAACATGTATGAAGTTTCGAGTCAATCGGATGGTGGGAACCATGTGATCTCGCATTTTGCACCAATTTCAGGCCTCTCTAACGTGAACGGCTTGATTTTCTCGGATCCTTGGCATGTAAATTCTTTAATATTGGTCCTATGGAATCCGTCCCTTGCTCTGGTAACTTCAGAACGTCAAATCCACGCTTTTAACATCAATTTTCAATCAACGCTCCTGATTTCATCCTGTAACAAAAATACAACTAAAATACTCCATTAAGCATTATCATGTATGTAAAATCAGGTAATAGTCAGGGTCTAATATGCAATATTCAGCCCTCATCAACTGCCTTGTTGGACTTGACAACCACCTCGGAAATCAAATCTAGATAGTGTCCTGGGCTATTCGTTTGAGCCCGGAGTGAAGTGTGTGAGAAACGTGGATATTTTAGAAATAAAAATCTAAATTTAGGTAATCTGAGATTTGTCGCTTGCTTGCTGACCATAAGGATTTAGATCGTTAGAATTTGACCCAAATACACCCTCGGATTAGGGGACATTTCATACACAGGTCAGTGTACTTATGGCCCTAATCGGTGATCGTGGACCGTTGAACTGAAACTGGTCTAGCACGGGCGATCTGTAAACCCGATCGGACTGAAAACTCAACTTGACCTAGATCCATCATAAGGGAGCTTAAGTCTGACCTTAGGCTCAAGGGGTGGCTCCGGAAGTGCTCCATTGAGCTGAAACAGACTCCCTTTGGCTATAACCTAAGTATACCTTGGCCGTGGGGCTATTACCACCAGTTTTAGGCCTATATAGGGACCTTAAACCCTCTCCCATTCACTCCATATGAATTTCAGAAAACCTAGGAGAGAGAAGAGAGTAAAGTGAGGGAAAGTGTGAGAGAAGTGGGAGAAGACTCCTGGTACTCTATCCTGTTGTTCTACGTACCTATCCATCGCTACTTAATCGCTATTCTGGTGATTCTGACTTCGTTCTTAGGTAAGAAAACCTAACCCCAATCTGTTCTAGGGTTTCAATTGTTACAAGTGGCAAGATAGCTGACTTAACTCATGCTATAGGTTGATGTACCATCGTTGACGAAGCCTTAGAGTTTCTAGCGAATTCGTTACGCTTCTACGGCGTAAGGTGGCACTATAGACGTATAGGTTATGGCTTTCAAAGCTTTCAATGCCGGATAATGATAGATTCATGATGTGGATGCTATTTCACATGCAAATTGTGATGTTCGTTTTGCGATTCAGTTAAATATGAAATCTATGGAGTTTAGTGTATTCTATGTATTTGTAGAAAATACCGTATACGTACGAAATATGAAAATGAGTTTACCATGATTAACTATTGTGTGTATATGCTAGATGTATGTGTAATAACTCCTCAGCAAAAGGATTCGCTCTAATACATGTTTTGGCCAACATACGTTATGTATGTTACTAAGCGTAGTCTAAGTGTTTGTGAAAATGCTTGTATGAGTAAGTACTTAGGAGACAGTGCTTTAGGTGGGAGTTGAGATAGGATTCTCAACTACCTTAGAGATGTGTATGATTTCCTTCATGCAAGTTGTTTAGTTTAATCGCTTACTTATGAAATGTATGTGTTTGGATTTCCTGTTTACATTGTATTTTATAACATGCTTATTAATATATTTGAATTATTTGGTTAATTCTACTCTGACTACTCCACATGCTTACTGGTAAAGGATTGAATGTGTTTGGAACTATAATATAGTCCAGGCAATCGGTAACCGGCTTTGAGTTTGTGGCTGAGATTCATTTGCCATTTAGTACGTATTTGACGACCCGAGTCGTACTAGAGTTGTCGGCAGTGGTTAGGCCACACAGAGTGTTTACATACTTCATGTCGATCAACTTCAGGTGTGCTCGTGCTAGTCGAGCTCGTCAAGTAATCTGATTGGCCGATGTATGTTCACCATGTTTGGACGCTACTGCTTGAACCTAAGGTACCAAACTCACCAGTGAAATCCCGTTTAGCCTTGGTACCTCAATCCGTTAAGACTCATGAGCCAGACATGGTGGTATGGGACACCGTGGTCGAGCTGTCGGCCTACGCTGGGGCGACGAGCCTCCCCGTAGTGACCAGTGAGCAAAATCACCTCGTGAGCCGAATACGGTGGTATGGGACACTGTATTCGAGCTATCGGCCTACACTGATTTGGTGATGAGCAATTTGTAGTGACCTCGAGCATACTCTGAGTCTACCTGGAGGCGACAACCCTTCCGTAACATTTAAAGTATAAACTAGGCCTGCACTGATTTGGTGACGAGCCCTTTACAGCGACCTAGAACCATAACATCGTATAAGATTTCCTCGGACTGACGACCCTAGAATGGATCTTTGTTTGGAAAATGAAATAAGGGAGGTACCTTAGTTTTCCAACCCTGCCGTATGAAAATGACTAATAAGAACTTGGTAATCATGTGCATGCACCGCATTACGTGTGCGTTTGGTGTAGCAGGTCAAGCACTGAGGAAGGGTTGCATGCGCGATCGTGAGATGAAGTCGCTGAGGGAGCGTAGGCGAGGGCATGCATCATATCATTCGTATCATTCTTGTATTAACAAGAGTACTTAGGACCTGACTGTTGTATTGCTTTATCATTACTGCTTAATCGAATTGATAACATGTTAACCTTTGCTCTATGATTCCATTGAGTTGATCACTCACTCCCATGTTCTGGGACGGTGTTCTGAACACCCACCAAACTCTGTCTTAGATGCAGATGATGATGCGACTCGGGAGGCAGAGCCTGATTACTATGACGATCAGGACGGGTTCTCTTATATGTAGTTCTTCGGCGGCTTTGCTTAAGCCATCCGGATCGACGGGGCTACAGGGATTATCATTGTAGTTGTACTGTTTGATATTTTGATTTTGAGACTATTACATGTATATGGTGAGTCAGTGATGTATTCATACTCTGGAGACCGATCGTACTCTTTTGACTTATATACATTTATTTATGTCTTTCAGTCTTCCGCTTGCGTTTTACAACTTGATCTGGAGTATGAACTACTATTTTGGTATAATCCCACTCTTGATTAATGTAGTAACATAGACAACATTTAATCATAAGCATATATATTGCGTAAGTGATGTTTTGAAACTCGGGAGTTGAGTTGCTACTCGACCCCCGATTTTCAGGGCGTTACAAGTTGGTATCAGAGCATGCTTTGGATTAAACTGGACCTGGGTTATGGTCACACGCCGTACGCTGACACAAATTCAAATTAGGTGGGTGCAAAAAAGTGTAGAAATAGTCATAGGAGTCTCGATTTTACCAATTGGCGAAGTTTACCGAAAATGATCGCCCAGATCGAGTCCGTACTCTCCCAGGATCGCTTAAAGTGACCTCAGATCACTCCTAAGCCATCAAACGACAAGTCTATACCACAAATTATCCCATCCCAACCTTTAAAAATTCCTATGTACAGATGTACATCAGCAACATACCCGAAAGGCCTCGAAATGACTCGAATTAGAGTCGGGGGCCAAACCAAATAAATCTGGTGGGACCCAAGGTGGGCCCCACATGTTTTTGGACCAAGGGAGGGGGAGGACCTCGGCTAAGGGGCGAGCCCTCACCAGAAGCTCCAGAGACCAGTGAGGGCCCAAATGGGCCCGGTCGGGTGGGCCGATCAGGCCGATTATGTTTTAGGGGTTATATGGCCCACCTATCCACGGGGTTTTGTTTTAAACCTCTCCTAGGTCGCCCCTCCTTCATAAACCAACCCTCCAAGCTTTCCCTTTTCTTCAAAAGTTCTTGTTTCTCTCTCAAATCGCCCCACCAAGAGCTCTATCTTCCATTTTCATGCACCCTCTCCACTACTTGATGTAAACCCTTCTCCATTGCTGCCTAACATCTCCATTCTCTCTCATTTGAGCTCTTAAACCCACCATTTGAGTCTCAAATTCGTGTAAACCCACTCACCTAACTCGTCTCTTCATTTTCCTTCTTTATCCCCTTTCATTTGAGCCTTTACACCCTCATTTGAGGCTCAAATCCGTGGATACCTAAAGATCTCATCCCTTTCCTCCCTTTTCTTCACTTTTTCATGGCTCTATTTGAGCTTATTACGACCATTTTCTCAATTTCCACCATTCTTTCTCTCATGGGAAAGAGAAAGAGTGCCGTGGATGAAGCTGGGCCTAGTTGCCCCACTCGTTCAAGGAGACCGAGAGTCGCCACCGCAAGCACTAGTGTTGAGCGCGAGGTGTAGACTAAGCGGGATCTTGATCACCAGGCTCCTCTCCCAAGGGCTCTACTGGCGGAGTTGTCCAATGGAAGATATGCGGACCGTAGGGTCCTTTTTGAAGCTCAGGTGGATGGGTGGCTTTTTGGGGAGTATCTGTTATTGGAGCGCCTGAGTGAAGCCAGTTGGAGCCCTGTATTTGAGGAAAAATATCGTGCGAATGTGGGTACTGTCCGAGCTTTCTATGCCCACATTCAAGAGCCTACATTGGAGCCCTTGCAGTTCAAGATTCCCGGGGAAGAGGTCGGGAGGCTACAATTGACGATGACCTAATAGCTCGACTCATGGGAATACCTCTTTGTTAAGTTCACACGAGCGAGAAGAATCTAAAGAATGCACGTGAAAGGGATCGCCGCACACGGTTCCTTTATAGTCGACTAGTTCAATGACAGCTAAATAATAGCCTCCTGGCGTCAAACATGACAGATGATTTCTGCCTACTTCACCATATCTGTACGTTTAACGTGTACCCCAGGTGGGGCAATCGCAGTGAGTGTACTCGCCTGATGGTAGATTTTCTATACCAAGCGGGGTAGGGAGAGAAGTTGTGCATGCCTACGTATGTTTTACGACAGATAGTTCTTACCGCATGCTCCAATAGAAGTACTGATTTGCTCCCCTTCGACCGACTTATCTGTAAGATTGCACGCGAGTTTGGCTACAGTCTTGGCGCAGAACTCCCAGTGCCACAACATTCCATCGACGAAACTACTCTCAATCAGATGAAAATCAGGCCACGGCAGCGGCAAGCCCGACTTGAGGAGAGTGAGGATGAGACGGCTAGTGAGGAGTATGAAAGAGAGGAAGAAAGCAGGGAAGAGATAGAGGAGGAACAGAAGAAGAAGAGGCCCATGACACGGAGGAGAGCTCCCCTCCTACGACATCGGAGCAGGACGTTGATCAAGATGCTAGGGATGCCCATTTAGCTCGGCTTGAAGTGGGTCAGGCTGTCCTATGACAGGATCTTATGGATCTTTGAGGCCTCGTGAAGCATAAGTTCAAGAAAGTGACTCTCACCTTGAAGACTATCCTGTGCTGTCTGCAGGATAAGGGCGCCCCTCCTCCTTTTCCAGACTCGGATGCCTAGTCATCCATGCCGTTGTCTTACAACTTGTTTTAGTTACTGCTTTAAGTTATGTTTGTGTTTGTGTTGATGGGCTGATGTTAGTGAACATGCCAGTAGTTCGGGAATTTAGGGATGTGTTCAGGACGATCCCTGGATTACCTCCTCGGCGTGGATCGATTTTACTATTGATCTTGTGCCTGGTGCGACCCCCATTTCATTACCTATGTATCGGATGTCTCTATGTGAGATGGAGGAGTTGAGGAAACAGATCGATGATCTGTTGATGCTGGCTTCATACGACCGAGTGTATCTCCTTGGGGAGCACTTGTGTTGTTTGTGAAGAAGAAGGATGGGTCACTGCGGTTGTGTATTGATTATCGTAGATTGAACCAGGTGACGGTGAAGAATAAATACCCTCTGCCCAGGATAGACGATTTATTTGATCAGTTGAGAGGAGCGCAGTATTTCACGAAGATCGACTTGCAG
Organism: Magnolia changhungtana; assembly: GCA_030180095.1. Taxonomy (NCBI): domain Eukaryota; kingdom Viridiplantae; phylum Streptophyta; class Magnoliopsida; order Magnoliales; family Magnoliaceae; genus Magnolia; species Magnolia changhungtana. The sequence goes on from JASAUF010000160.1 coordinate 4,657,303, forward strand.
TCAGGGTATCATCAGTTGCGCGTCAGGGATGAGGATGTACAGAAGACGGCTTTCAGGACTTGTTTTGGGCACTACGAGTTTCTTGTGATGTCGTTCGGTCTTACGAATGCACCAGCCGTGTTCATGGACTTGATGAACAGGGTGTTTCGTCCGTTTCTATTCCGATTCTTCATCGTGTTTATAGATGACATCTTGATATGCTCTAGGAGTTGGGAAGAACACGAGGAACACCTGCGAACAGTATTGGATACTCTAAAGAAGAACCAGTTGTTCGCACAGTATAAGAAATACGACTTCTAGAAGGAGGAGGTCAAGTTCCTGGGACATGGTGTCCAAGGAAGGGATAGCGGTGGACCTTGCTAAGGTAGTCGCAGTTCAGGACTATAAACAACCTAGTTTGGTTACTGAGGTGTGGAGTTTTTTAGGCCTGACAGGCTATTACCGACACTTTATTCGGGACTTCTCAAAGATAGCCAGACCTTTGTCTCAGTTAACTCGAAAGGATCTGAAGTTCGCCTGGAATGAGAAGGCAGAAGTAACTTTTCAAGAGCTGAAGGATAGGTAGACATCCGCCCCTGTGCTAGTATTGCCAGAGCAATGGGTCAAATATATGATATATACCGACGCGTCTCGTGTTGGTTTGGGATGTGTCCTTATGCAGAAGGATAGGGTGATTGCTTATGCATCGAGGCAGTTGAGGAAACACGAGTAAAATTACCCTACGCATGACCTAGAATTAGCAGCCGTCATTTTTGCATTGAAGCTCTAGAGGCATTACCTCTATGGAGAGGAGTTCGAGCTCTTTTGCGACCACAAGAGCCTTAAATATATATTCACTCAGCAGAATTTGAATATGAGGCAGCGCCGATGGATGAAAACTTTGAAGGACTTCAATTTTGAGATTTCCTACCATCCTGGCAAGGCTAACATTGTGGCAGACGCATTGAACCGCAAGAAGGTGATTGCATTTACAGCTCCGCTGATGGTTGAGGAATGACACATGGTGGAATTCATGCGTGACTTTGAGCAGAAGCTCACGGTAGCAGAACCGTTTGAGAGTATCGCGCATATTCGAGTGCAACCGCTTGACCGAATTATTGCGGCCCAGAAAGACAATAAGCAACTGGTTGAGCTTAAAAAGTTGGCTAGCGATGATGAGGAGGCCGAGTGGAGTGTTGATATGAATGGGGGCCTGCATTACCTTGACCGCCTATGCATCCTAGACATTCATGATTTGAGACAGGAAGTTCTCGAGACAGCTCATAGTTTGAAGCTTGCGATGCATCCTGGTAGCACGAAGATGTATCAAGATATGAAGAGGTCATATTGGTGGGACAATATGAAGGCTCATATAGCAGAATATGTCTCCCATTGTCTCACCTGCCAGCAGGTCAAGGCAGAGCATCGTCTACCTCCTGGACTGCTTCAGCTCATGCCCATAGTTGAATGGAAGTGGGACTTCATCTCTATGGATTTCATATTGGGGCTGCCGAAGATGAGGAAGGGTTATGACTCCATTTGGGTGATTGTGGACTAGTTAACAAAATCGGCTCACTTCCTCCCGATTAAAGTTTCGAACTCTGTAGACGAGTTGACAGGTTGTACATCAAGGAGATTGTGCGTCTGCTGGAGTTTTCTTGGAGATCGTGTCGGACCGAGACACATGATTCATATCTATCTTCTGGACTCGTATCCAAGAAGCGATGGGTATGAAGTTGAAGTTTAGTACCATGTTCCACCCACAGACCGATGGGCAGACAGAGAGAGTGAATCAGATTTTGGAGGATATGCTGCGGGCTTGTGTTTTGGACTTCAAGGACAGTTGGGATGACTGTCTCTCATATGCAGAGTTCGCCTACAATAACAGTTTTCAAGTGAGTATTAGCATGGCTCCTTACGAGGCCTTGTACGGGCGCCCTTGCCGAGCACCGTATTCTGGGCTGAGGTTGGCGAGCGCAGTTTGATTGGCCCAGAGTTAGTACAGGCGACCTCAGAGAAGATCGACATTATCAGGCGTTAACTTCTTACAATGCAGAGCAGACAGAAGAGTTATGCCTATACGAGGCGGCGACCACTAGAATTCGGAGTTGGGGACCATATATTCCTCCGAGTTTCCCTCATAAAGGGAGTCATTCGGTTTGGTAAGAAGGGGAAACTTACTCCGCGGTTCATTGGCCCATTTCAGATATTAGACCGAGTGGGTGTGGTGGCATATCGTCTTGCCTTGCCCACACCACTTGCGGGCGTGCACAACGTATTTCACGTATCTATGCTGAAGAAATATGTTCCTGATCCTTCCCACATTATCAGATGGGAACAGGTGTAGTTGAGCGAGGATACTACATATATACTGCGTCCAACGCGTATTCTAGACAGGAAGGAGTAGGTATTGCGTAGTATTGTGGACGCATCACACTGAGGAAGAGGCTACTTGGGAGACAGAACCCGATGTCCGAAAGAACTACCGTCAAATTCTTGAGGAGTACGAAAAGGTACTAATTTCGAGGACAAAATTTTTCTTTAAGGGGGGTAGATTGTAACGTCTCGAAAAATTTCGTACAAAGACCCGAGTACTACCTCAGGCAAAAATCACTCAAGACCAAATCCTCTAGAAATTAGATGAAATTAACTAGGCGTTAAACTAGATTAGTTGTGAAATCTGCCTGATCCATTTTAAATATGATTTGCAAGACCTAAAACTTATAGAATCATTGACGCTAGGTTACCTAAAATTTAGGATCAATCTCATTACCCAGTTGCTCTCGGGAGCACATTGAAACTCCGTATCGGATCTGGACCGCACGTCGAAAGTCTGATTACTATGAAGTTATATAATTAAGATCGCCTTGCTGGACTTGACAACCACCTCGGAAATCAAATCCAGATAGTGTCCTGGGGCTATTCATTTGAGCCCAGAGTGAAGTGTGTGAGAAACGTGGATATTTTAGAAATAAAAATCTAAATTTAAGTAATCTGAGACTTGTCGCTTGCGGGCTGACTATAAGGATTCAGACCGTCAGAATCTGACCTAAATACACCCTCAGATCAGGGGAAATTTCATACACAGGTCAGTGTACTTGTGGCCCTTATCGGGGATCGTGGACCGTTGAACTGAAACTGATCCACCACGGTGTTATTTGTAAATCCGATTAGACTGAAAACTCAGCTTGAGCTAGATCCATCATAAGGGAGCTTAAGTCCAACCTTAGGCTCAATGGGGGGCTCCAGAAGTGCTCCGTTAAGCTGAAACAGCCTCACTTTGGCTATAACTTAAGTATACCTTTGCCCTGGGGCCATTTCCACCAGTTTTAGGCCTATATAAGGACCTTAAACCCTCTCCCATTCTCTCCATACGAATTTGAGAAAACCTAGGAGAGAGAAGAGAGTAAAGTGAGGGAAAGTGTGAGAGAAGTGGGAGAAGACTCCTGGTACTCTATCTTGCTGTTCTACATGCCTATCCATTGCTACCTAATCGTTATTCCGGCGATTCTGACTTCGTTCTTAGGTAAGAAAACCTAACCCTAATATGTTCTAGGGTTTTAATTGTTACAAGTGGCGAGATAGCTGACTTAACTCATGCTATAGGTTGATGTACCATCGTTGACGAAGCCTTAGAGTTTCTAGGGAATTTGTTACGCTTCTACGGTGTAAGGTGCGGACTATAGACGTATAGGTTATGGTTTTCAAAGCTTTCAATGCCGGATAATGATAGATTCATGATGTGGGTGCTATTTCACATGCAAATTGCGATGTTCGTTTTGCGATTCAGTTAAATATGAAATCTGTGGAGTTTAGTGTATTCTATGTATTTGTAGAAAATACCGTATACGTATGAAATATGAAAATGTGTTTGCCATGATTAACTATTGTATGTATATGCTAGATGTATGTGTAACAACTCCTCGGCGAAAGGATTCGCCCTAATACATGTTTTGGCCAACATACGTTATGTATGTTACTAAAGGTAGTCTAAGTGTTTGTGAAAAATGCTTGTATGAGTAAGTACTTAGGAGTTAGTGCTTTAGGTGGGAGTTGAGATAGGATTCTCAACTACCTTAGAGATGTGTATGATTTCCTTCATGCAAGTTGTTTAGTTTAATCGCTTACTTATGAAATGTATGTGTTTGAATTTCCTATTTACATTGTGTTTTATAACATGCTTGTTAATATATTTGAATTACTTGGTTAATTCTACTCTGACTACTCCACATGCTTACTAGTTAAGGATTGAATGTGTTTGGGACTACAGTATAGTCCAGGCAATCGGTAATCGACTTTGAGTTCGTGGCTGAGATTCATTCACCACGTAGGACGTGTTTGACGAACCCGAGTCGTACTAGAGTTGTTGGCAATGGTTAGGCCACGCGGAGTGTTTACGCACTTCATGTCGATCAACTTCAGGTGCGCTCGTGCTAGTTGAGCTTGTCAAGTAACCCTATTAGCCCGATGTATGTTCACCATGTTTGGACGCTACTGCTTGAACCTAAGGTACCAAACTCACCAGTGAAATCCCATTTAGCCTTGGTACCTCAATCCGCTAAGACTCATGAGCTGGACATGGTGGTATAAGACACCGTGGTCGAGCTGTCGGCCTACGCTGGGACAACGAGCCTTCCCGTAGTGACCAGTGAGCAAAATTACCTCCTGAACCGAATACGGTGGTATGAGACACTGTATTCGAGCTATCGGCCTACAATGATTTGGTGATGAGCCCTTTATAGTGACCTCGAGCATACTTTGAGTCTACGTGGAGGCGACAACCCTTCCGTAGCATCTAGAGTATAAACTAGGCCTACACTGATTTGGTGACGAGCCCTTTGCAGCGACCTAGAACTGTAACATTGTACGAGATTTCCTAGGACTGACGACCTTAGAATAGATCATTGTTTGAGAAATGAAATAAGGGAGGTACCTTAGTTTCCCAACCCTGTTGTATGAAAAGGACTAATAAGAACTTGGTAATCATGTGTATGCACCGCATTACGTGTGCGTTTGGTGTAGCAGTTCAAGCACTGAGGAAGGGTTACATGCGCGATTGTGAGATGAAGTCGCTGAGGGAGCGTAGGCGAGGGCATGCATCATATCATTCATATCATTCTTGCATTAACAAGAGTACTTAGAACCTGATTGTTGTATTGCTTTATCATTACTACTTAATCGAATTGATAACATGTTAACCTTTGCTCTATGATTCCACTGAGTTGATCACTCATTCCCATGTTCTGGGACGGTGTTCTGAACACCCACCAGACTCTGTTTTAGATGCAGATGATGATGCGACTTGGGAGGCGGAGCCTGATTACTATAACGATCAGGACGAGTTCTCTTATATACAGTTTTTCGCCGGTATCGCTTAGGCCATCCGGATCGACGGGGCTACAGGGATTATCAGGGATTATCATTGTAGTTGTACTGTTTGACATTTTGATTTTGAGACTATTACATGTATATGGTGACTCAGTGATGTATTCATACTCTGGAGATCGATCGTGCTCTTTTGACTTATATACATTTATTTATGTCTTTCAGTCTTCCGTTTATGTTTTACAACTTGATCTGGAGTATAAAGTATTGTTTTGGTATAATCCCAATCATGATTAGTGCACTAACACAGACAACATTTAATCATAAGCATATATGTTGCATAAGTGATGTTTTGGAACTTGGGAGTTATGTTGCTACTCGACCCCCGATTTTCAGGGTGTTACACCTGGAGTGATCCAACTCCTTCCAAAGTTCCTTGGACTTGAATTTGAAAGTCCATACCTGCACTTGCAAGAGATTGACGAGGTTATAGCCACTTTATACTTTCCTATCGTGTCTGTGGACATGGTCAGGCTGAAAGTCTTTCCTTTCTCCTTGAAAGAAAAAGCTAAGACGTGGTTGCACTCACTACGCCTGCGATCTATTGGCACATGAAATGACATGATGGAGTTTATAAAAAAATTCATTCCATAACATAAGATGAACACCATCAAGAAGTCGATCATGAACTTCACCCAAACGGAAGATGAAATATTCTTCCAATGTTGGGAGCGGTTTAAGGTCTCGTCAGTTCATGCCCACAACACGGTTTTTGAAACATGGTGCATAACAACTTTCTTCCACGATGGACTGACATCTTCCATGCGCCAATTCATCGAGACGATGTGCAATGGGGAATTCGTAAACAAAAATGTTAATGAGGTGTGAGATTACTTTGACAAACTCGCTAAAACCGCACAATCATAGGACATCTCCCCAAAATCGAGCACCACATCTAAGCCTACTCAAGCAAGGGAGAGGGGTGGGATATATTTGCTGGAAGAGGATGATGATATAAATGCTAAAGTGTCCAGTCTTGTAAGGAAGGTCGAGGCCATAGAACTTATGAAGTATAAGGTTAAGGAAGTTGTTTGCGGTATCTATGCTTGCAATGTACACACAACTGAAAATTGTCCAACGATGCCTGCTTTTCAAGAGGTATTGAATGAGCAATCGAATGCTGTGAATAACTACCAAAGACTTTTCAATGGACGCATCTTTAACAAATATAATCCTAATTGGAGAAACCATCTGAACTTTAGTTGGAGGAATGGATGAACTGCTACTCCTCAAGGAATCCCTAACCAATTCTTGAATCAAGGGAAACCTCAAGAGGATCCGATCTGGAAACATATTCAAAACCAAGAGCTTATCAATTAAAGTATATTGCAAACCCTTCAAGACCTTTCAAAGGCCATACAAGGGCATGAGACAAAAAATTCAATTGGGGAGAAAGGGATCCTACCGTCTCAACTTCTTCCCAATCTAAAATTACAATACAAAATTAGTGATCCAAGCTCTTCAAATCAAATGGAGCAATCCAAGTCTATCACAACTCTTAGGAGTGGAAAAACAATTGACAAATCTATTCCGGTAAGGACTGAAGAGTCCAAGGACCCGGAAGAAGAAACAGAAGATAGACCTAACATTGTTCTACATGGATTAGAATCGGAACTTCTGAGCAAGTTGATTGTTCCATTCCCCCAACGGTTGATTGCACCAAAATCTCTCTTTAAGACATTCTAGAGGTGCTTAAATAAGTGAAGGTTAACATCCCTCTCTTGGATGTTGTAAAACAAATTCCTTCATATGCCAAATTTCTAAAAGACTTATGCACGACTAAGAGGTGACAAAGTATCAAAAAGAAAAATTTTCAGACAGAACAAGTGAGTGCTATCCTCAAGCAAGATGTGCCACAAAAATATAAAGATCCCGGTAGCCCAACCATCCCTTATGTAATTGGGAACTACTGGATTGAGCACGCACTTCTTGACTTAGGAGCGAGCGTAAATCTGATTCCTTACTCGATCTACCAATAACTAGGTTTGGATGAATTGAAACCCACCTGAACCACATTACAACTTGCTGATCACTCAGTTCGTGTATCGAGAGGGGTAATTGAGGATGTGTTGGTCCAGGTCAACAAATTCTACTACCCGGTAGATTTTAGACACTCAACCCATCGTGGACATGAGCAATCAAGTTCCTATCATTCTTAATCCCCCATTCCTTGCCACATCAAATGCAATCATTAATTGAAGGAATGGAGTTATGAGTTTATCTTTTGGAAATATGACATTGGAGTTGAATATCTTTTTCTACACGGGCAAACTGGTAGAGGATGATGATGATGCCCATGAGGTTAACTTGATTCATTCTTTCGTGGAGAATAGAACTTTGATGACCTTATCCTCTAACCCTTTAGAGATGTACCTGGCCCACTCCCATTATTTGGATGCTGATATGATTAGGGAGATAGGGGTCATGCTTGATACTATGCCAGTACTTGAAGTTACTGGTGGAGGCCATAATTTGAAGAATTGCCTCAAATTGATGTAGTGCTGCTACCGTCTAACCTTAAGGCATCGAAGCTTGACCTAAAACCTTTGCTCTCTGATTTGAAATATGTCTATTTAGGTCAAGATGAGACATACCTGGTGGTGGTTTCTTCCCACCTTGAGCAAGAACAAGAGAGTATGCTTATCTCTACTCTCATTGAGCATAAGGGAGCCCTTGGATGGTCGATTGCGGACCTTAAGGGAATTGACCCTTCAAATTGTACTCACTGCATTTATCTAGAGGATAATGCGAAGACCACCTGACAACCACAATGTAGATTAAATCCAAATATGAAGGAAGTGGTTAAGGCCGAGGTTCTTAAGCTATTGGATGTGGGTATCATATACCCGACATCCAATAATCAATGGATGAGTCCAACTCAGGTGGTTCCTAAGAAGTTTGGAATCACCATTGTAGCCAATGCTGACAATGAGCTCGTGCTAACTAGAGTCACTACTAGTTGGAGAATGTGCATTGACTACAGAAAGTTAAATACTGTTACGAGGAAGGACTCTTTCCTTTGCCCTTCATTAATCAAATTTTGGAAAGGCTAGCTGGTCATTCCTATTACTGTATCCTTAACGGATATTTGGGCTACAATCAGATCGAGATAGCCCTTGAAGACCATGAAAAGACCACGTTCACATGTCATTTTGATACCTTTGCTTACCGAAGGATGCCATTTGGGCTGTGTAATGCCCCCGCCACCTTTCAGCGATGTATGTTGAGTATTTTTTTCTAATATGGTGGGGTAATATTTAGAGGTATTCATGGATGATTTCTCTGTCTTTGGTCCATCCTTCAGCGATTGTTTGGAGAATCTTAAATGTGTGCTGAAGCGATGTGAGGAGAAGAATTTGGTATTGGATTGGGAGAAGTGTCATTTCATGGTTTGTAAGGGAATTGTCTTTGGACATATCATCTCGTCTAAGGGAAATGAAGTAGATAAGGCTAAGATTGATCTTGTCTCTAACTTACCTCCACCCAAGAATATGCGAGACATGGGATCCTTTTTAGGACACACTAGTTTTTACAGGAGATTCATAAAGGACTTTAGTCATCATTTACTTCAAAAGGATGCACCATACGAGTGGACTGAGCAATGCCATGAAGATTTTACTAAGCTCAAGGGCATGTTAACCACTGCTCCTATCATGCAGCCACTCGATTGAAGCCTTCCTTTTGAACTTATGTGCAACGCGTCTGACTATGCTCTTGGGGCAGTTTTAGGCCAGAGAAAATAAAATAAGCCCTACATTATTTATTACGTAAGTAGAACTCTAAACCCTGCCCAAGTGAACTACTCTGCTACGGAAAAGGAACTTTTAGCCATATTGTTCACTTTTGACAAATTTAGGTCTTACTTGATCGGATCCAAGATTGTCATTTACACAGATCATGCGACACTCAAGTATCTTCTTTCTAAGAATGATGTTAAGCCTCGCCTGATAAGATGGATCCTACTATTCCAAGAATTTGATTTGAAAATAAAAGATAAAAAGGGAGTAGAGAACGTAGTGGCTGACTATCTTTTCCGCCTTGATCTCTCTGATTCCCTTGAGACAACACATATAAATGACAAGTTCCTTGACGAACAATTGTTTAAAGTCTCCCATTCACCTTGGTTTGCGGATATTGTTAATTATCTTCTACAAGTTTCACACCGACACATTGGATTGCGTAAATTCTTTTACGATGATCCATATTTGTTTAAATATTGCCCAGACCAAATCTTAAGGAGATGTGCGCCAGATAATGAACACCAAAGTGTCATCTCCTTTTGTTATTCTTAGGCCAGTGGTGTTCACTTTTCTGCCAAAAAGACCACGACCAAAATTCTACAGTGCAGCTTTTACTGGCCCACTATGTTTAAGGATACTCATGAGTTTTGCAAAGTTTGTGAGCGTTGTCAGAGATTGAGAGCATTGTCCCATCGAAACATGATGCTTTTGAACCCCATCCTGATCATTGAAGCATTTGATTACTGAGACATCGATTTCATAGGACCATTCCCTCAATCTTTCAGAAATTTATATATTTTGCTCGCTGTAGACAATATCACTAAATGGGTCGAAGTGATTCCATGCCAGAACAATGATCGTCAAACGGTCATTAAATTCTTAAAAGAGAACATCCATTCCCAGTTCGGAACGCCTCGAGGCATCATTAGTGATGGAGGTTGACATTTTTGTAATAGGCCATTTGTGAACTTAATGAAGAAATATGACATCTCTCACAAAGTGAGCACTCCATACCACCCACAAATAAGTGGGCAAGCTAAGATTTTCAATAAGGAAATTAAACATATCTTGAAAAAGACAGTTAACCCTGACCGTAAGGATTGGTCAATCCGATTGCCTTATGGGCTTACTGTACTGCATTCAAAACCCCTATTGGAATATCACCCTTTAAACTCGTCTATGGGAAGGCTTGCCACTTGCCTGTGGAGTTAGAACATAGAGCTTACTGGGCTATAAAAAAACTTGAACTTCAATTTGGACAACGCTGGCTCGCTACACAAACTTCAGTTGAATGAACTTGAAGAAATCTGGAATGATGTGTATGAGAACTCGAGAATTTATAAGGAAAGGATGAAGGTGTTTCATGACTAACACATTCTTCTAAAATCATTCACACCAGGTCAGATAGTCCTCTTGTACAATTCTCGGTTACATCTCTTTCCGGGTAAGCTCCGATCTCGTTAGACCGGCCCTTTCACTATTACTAATGTCTATCTTCACGGGGCTGTCAAGATTCAGAATTTAAACAATGGCAATGAATTTAAAGTAAATGGACATCGATTAAAGCCATTTGTTGAAAATTTTGATTCAGAGGACATATCCATACCTTTGACGGATCTTGTGTACCAAGATTGATCTCCTAGTCTGATGGAGATATAGGTAGGTTTATCACTTTCATAGCACTAGGGTAGTTTGCTTCTGTTGTTTAGGATAGTTTGCTTATATTCTATTGATTTTTGTTTGTGTTAACCAATCTTCGCACTGAGATCATTGAAAGAAATAGCCTCAAAATTCCTTCTTCAGGTATTACCTTTTGTAACGCCCTAAAAATCGGGAGTCGAGCATAAACTCAACTCCCGAGTTCCAACGCATCACTTATGCAACAAAATGAATGATGATTGAATGTTGTCTGTATTAGAGTAGTGAACATGAGTGAGATTAAGCCAAAACAACATATCATACTCCAGAGACAGTTAAGTTTGCAAGCGGAAGACTGTGATAGGTAGATAAAATATATAAACTGTGGTGAGTCTCCAGAGTGTGATAACGTTACCAGGTTAAATAATTACAAGTACAATTCTAAAATATACCAAATGTGTAAGGTCCTCTAGTCAACATCCGTACAACCCCGTCGATCAAGACACGGCTCACATGAAGCCATCAGAAACTGCATAAAGGAGGAATCCTCCTCATCCTCATGAAAGTCCGACTTCGCTTCGCAGCATCGCCATCATCTGAAACTCAAACAAGTCTGGTTGGTGTGTACAACACCGTCCCGTAACGTGGGAGTGAGTGATCAACTCAGTGGAACAATAAAGCATAGGTTAACATGTTATCAAAACAGTCAAGCAGTAATGATAAAGCAGTACAATCAACAAATCTAAATAATCTTATTAATGTAAGTATGAATGCAGTCATGATGGATGCCCTCACCGACATACTCCCTCGTGCGACACCATCTTACGTTCGGGGCATGCTTACATTCCTCAGTGCTCCACATCTTCCAGGCACATGCAATGCTATGATGAGCATGATTATCGAGTTGTTATTAGTCCATTTCAAACAGCAGGATTGGGAAACTAAGGTACCTCCCTTGTATCATTCCCAAACATGATCCATTCTAGGGTCGTCAAACCTAGATAATCTCATACGATATTATGGCTCGAGAGGCATCGCGAAGGCATCGCAAAGGGCTCGTCACCGGTCAGCACGAATACAAATCTCACCGTATGCGGCTCAATTGCTAGCCGTCAGCTCGAATACAGGTCTCACCGTACTCGGCTCAATCGCTGGCCGTCAGCTCGAATACAGGTCTCACCGTACTCGGCTCAACTCATGCTCTAGTTGCTGCGAAGGGATCATCACCAATCACAGACTTCAGAGTATACTCGAAGACACTACGAAGGACTCGTCGCTCGTCAGCACGAATACAGGTCTCACCATATTCGGCTCTCGCCGTAGGTGTCGACAGCTCGAATACAATGTCCCATACCATCGTATTCGGCTCACGAGTCTGGTTGCTCAATGGTCACTACGGGGAGGCACGTGGCCCCAGCGTAGGCCGACAGCTCGACCACGGTGTCCCATACCACCATGTTCGGCTCATGAGTCTTAGCAGATCGAGATACCATGGTTAACGGGATTTCCACTAGTAAGTTTGGTACCCTAGGTTCAAGCAATAACGTCCAAACATGGTGAACATACATTAGACACATCAGGTTACTTGATGAGCCTGGCTAGCTCGAGCGCACAATCAACTGAACGACATGAAGTGCATAAGCACTTCGCGTGGCCTAACCACTGTCGTCAACTGAAGTACGACTCAGGTTCGTCAAACACATCCTACGTGGCGAAAAGAATCTCAACCACGAACTCAAGTCTGGTACCGATTGTCTGGACTATAAACATAGTCCTAATCACAATTAATCCATATTCAAAGCATGTGGAGTAAAGCATAATAAACAAAGTAATTCAAGCATGCTAACAAACATGTCATAAGCATGTTATAAAGCATGTCATAAAACACCATATAAACAAGAATACAAACACATATATTTCACAAGTAAACAGTTTAAGTAAACAACCTCATGGAGGAAATCATACATGTCTCTAAGGTAGTTGAGAATCTCATCTCAACACCTACCTAAGGCATCATCATCCAAACACTTACTCTCACAAGTATTTTCACAAACACTTAGCATACACTATTTCAACATACATAGTGTATGTTAGCAAAACATTTATTAGGGCGAGTCCTTTCGCCAAGCAAGTATTTTACGCACATATGATATATTCATACAACAAATAATCATGACAAACACATTTCCAAAATATATACGTATACGGTATTTTCTACAATACATTATTTCTACATACATAGTGTATATTAGCAAAACATGTATTAGGGCGAATCCTTTCGCCAAACAAGTATTTTATCCATATACCATATATTCATACAACAAATAATCATGTCAAACACATTTTCAAAATATATACGTATACGGTATTTTCTACGAATACCTAGAATATGTAAAATTCCATATTCTACGTCTTTAATCGAAACAGAGAATAGAAAGCACTTTGTACATGTGCAATTGCATGCAGATCATGAATCTATCATTATCTGACATTGAAAATGTTGAAAACCATAACCTATACACCTAAAGTCCGCACCTTTTGTCGTAGAATCGTAACGGAGTCGATAGGTTTGCTAAGCTTCCGTATTCGGCAGTTTGACAACCTATAAAATGAAATAGGTTAGCTATTTTATAACCTACAACTATCAACACCCCAAATGAGATTAGGGTTAGGGTTTCTTACCTAGAAACGGAGCTGAAATCGCCAGGAAAGCGATTAGAACGGAGTGGTGGAGCATGGATAGCAGCAGGGAAGAAGGGCAGGAAGACTCTCCCACATCTCCCACACTTTCTCTCTCTTTTCTCTCTTCTCAATCTCAAATTCGTATGGCTATGAGAGAGAGAGTTCTAAGGTCCTTATATAGCCTAAAAAGTCTCCAAAATAGACTCCAGGTCAAGGTATACTTAGGTTATAGCCAAATCGAGGCGGTTTTAGCACAATGGAGGACTTCTGGTTGCCCCTTTTTTGTGTGCGGTTGGGCTTAAGCTCACTAACACTGGATCTAGGTTTAGTCAAGTTTTCATTTCAGTCGGGATTCCAGATCACGCGTGGCGGACCAGTTTCAATTCAATGGGTCAGTGGAAGTCGATCGGAGATTCCGAGTATATGGATATGTTTATGAAATTTTTCCTGATCCGAGGGTGTATTTGGGTCAGATTCTGACGGTCTGGTTGCCTAAAACTGATCCTCAAGTGACAAGTCTCAGATTACTATTTGAGATATTTATTTTTAAAGAAAATCAATTATTTTCACACTCCTCGCTCCGGACTCAAGCAAACAGCCATGGGACACTGTCTGGATTTGATTTCTGAGATGGTTGTCAAGCCCAGCGAGGCGGTCCTAACTCCTTAACTTTGTATTATTCGGACTCCTGATGTGCGGTCTAGACCTGATACGGAGTTTCAATGTGCTCCCAAGAGCAGTCAGGTAATTAGTTTGATCCTAGATTTTAGGGTAACCTAGTGTCCATGATTCTACAAGTTTTAGGTCTTGCAGATCATATTTAAAGTGGATCAAATGGATTTCGTAGCTAATCTAGTTTAACACTTAGTTAACTTTGTCAAATTTCTAAAGGATTTAGTCCTATAAGATTTCTGTTTGAGGTGGTACTTAGTCCTTTGTAGTTTGTATATAAAGTGATCAAGTTATACTACTTAGCTAGTTTAAGATAGTATCTAGGGTGAAAGTACTTAGGAAAAATTGAACGATCAAGGTGGTGAAGGGTGAGATTTGTGAAGAAAATGGGTTCAAAAGCCGTTTTAGACTTTGGGATTGAGTTCTGACAGGTTAATAAGGTGTTAGGATCAACCCATTGCTTAAGGATGTCTAATTCCAGGTTGGCAAAAATTCGGGATGTTACACCTTTCCATCACTTCCCTCTTCTTGTCATTGTCTCTTTTGCATTACATGCTTAATTCTTTTACATTGAGGACAATGTAGATTTTTTGTCACGTCCCAAACTAGGAAACCAGGCTCACAAAATTCCTGATCGCCGAATCCGGCCCCGACAGCCTCCGTAGTACCCCATTCTCGGCTCCCGTCACCCATATACTAGGTTCCGATCCTGGGATCCTACAAGGAGGATTTTTCAACATGAATTTATTCTGTAACAATAAGCATAACCTCAAGCATAACCCACGAACAATAACCAGAACACCATCACAAAATCCACTAAGATAAAAAACTTTGAAATATAGTGCGCATAAAGGGAAATACAATGATAATAATAACACAACTCCAGAAGCTTTGTGGCACACTCCTGCTCCTGCTTAGCTATGGCCTAACATCACCTGCACGCATCAATCGTGCATAAACTTATAAAAAACTTAGAGGGTGGTGAAAGTGTGTGCGTAATATAAGCGTGCTCAGAATACAATATCAGAGTAATGCAGAATAAACTGGTAAGTCCATGAATGTAATCAGCCGTACTAAGGCTATGCGATGCAAGGCATGAATGTTATCGGCCACACCAAGGCCATGCAATGCAAGACATGAATGTTATTGGCCGCACCAAGGCCATACGATGCAAGGCCTACATAGCCAATGTCATGTGCAAGATGCAGCTCAAGCATACGAATCCGCATATCAATCCCGCTCATCTCTGGAGCATCATATATCAATACAGTTCTTTGGATAATCACCGGGGTCTAATACACTATACACCATATTACCGCCCTACACTGGATGCACAACCGTGCAAGCGGAAGATACCTCACTATATGCCTTGCTAATAGTCAGCCAATATCTATTCAACACGTCGATAGCGGACCCATTTACGATCTGATCATACTCAGCCTAGCAGTTTCTCCCTCCCCTCGGGTGGGTAAGGCCACACCCCCTTCTAACCGACCACGACATAGTGAGAGATGCGACCTCTTGGTATTCAACCCTCGTGTGCTCTTGCATCCACTCAGTCTAGGCATTGGAGCATCTTCTGATACCATCAGATTTAGGGACTTTCAACCAGGGACATCCTTCGCGCCCCATGTAAAGAGAAGATTTTCAGTGTCCAATCCTGTCATCCATGATATGCCTGTGGAGGCTATGACCCTGATGTCGCTAAGGCGTACAACAATCACAACACACAATACGAGATGCATGAGTCACACAGTCCAATCATGTATCAATCCTACGCATACCCTGTGCTCATGTGGAATGACTCCGCCTATCAGGGAGTCCCATAAACAACTTACCCTATGGCATATGCAATGGTCAACCACATCTCATAACAAACATGCAGATGATGCGTATGGGCATGTATCATGATACTATGCTGTCACATACTCATAATCCGTATCGATAACTGACCTATATATAAGGCGGGGTCCATAGATGAGGAGCCGATCTAAACCATAATATAAAAATCGGCCCTCGACTGTGGATATACCAAATCTGGTGGCATGGATCCATCCGTCTACGATGGTGATGAACTCTCCTCATACCGAGGTTGGGCCTATATGACATACCTATAAACCTAAGGATCTAGAACGGGCTTCCTTCACCATACTATCATATGGCCCGCTAGATGCCCTAGGGGGCCCAAATAAGTCCTAGATGGACTCCAAGAAATAATCCTACAAGCAACCAATGGGGGCCCAACATCTTGGGTTATTCCAATACGAATAGATGGATCATGCAAACATTAATGGGTCCCAATGATTTAGGTTAACCCACTTAGAGAATGATGAGAATGGGCTTGACAAGCCCTAAGGGAAGGTCACAATATGGACATTTAACCATCATTGCCCATCAATGTGGACATTTAACCAACATTGCTCCTAAGGAGTGGCCCACATAGAGCCTAATGTATAGTGGGCTCATGGCCTCACATAAGGGCCCAATACACATCCCATTGTGCCTCACACACAAAGGCCTCATACACATCATAATGGGCCTCATCATATGGGCCATATATAGAGCTGGGCATTAGACCGAGTCGGACTAGATTCGGTCCAACTTGAGTTGGTCCGAAATCTACGTGGGTGGATCCAAACCCGATCCGATCCGGCGCCGAGTCCGAGACATCTTACTCGAACTGATCCAATGCACGATTGGCTTGACCCGAACTGAGTCCGACGCGGTCAAGGAAACCGAGTCGGATCGGATTGGGTATGATCCTATTCAAAATTGAATTTTTTAATGGTGAATATCATTATCCTCGTTGCTATTTTCAGTGTGGTCTATTTAAGCTTTAGATATGATTCATTTTTTTCCAAAAGCTATAAAATAATCATGAAAAATGGATAAACGGTATGGATATAATAAATACATCATTGTGGAGCTCATGTTGATCTCGTTTGAGCCGTTCGTACAACTCAGAGCTCGAGGCACCTGGTTACATGCTATGAAAGGCATGCAGCAGTGACGTGCTGTGAATGAGAGTGTGGTGCGTATCAGTGGTGTATAATGTATTTACATTAGCAAGTAAAGAGCGTCTGATCATGGTGTATGTGTTATATCAAAACCGTCCATCCATCTGACAAGCTTGTTTGAAGTCTTGAGACGAAAAATAAGATAGATCTAACTATCGAGTGGGCCACACTGAAAAAATCAATAGGGATTGAACTCTATCATTGAAACTCTTTTTGGGGTCACAGTCTCATAGAAGTTTTAGATCGATTTCAAATTTATTTTTCTTCTTAATTCAGGTCTTTGTGACCTTATGAACAGATTGGATGGAAAATAAAGTTATGGTGGGCCCTACGAATTGTTTAAAGGTGAAAATTATTCTCTGTTGCTATTTGTGGTGTGGTCCAGATGATCTTTGGATATGATCCATTTTTTTGGATAATGCTCTAAAATGATTTCTAAATATATATGAACGGTGTAGATATAATAAATACATCACCGTGGGGCCATATAACTTTGATCTCCTTTGAACCGTTCGTACAACTCGCAGCTCGAGGAGCGTTAGTGCTCGTCTTGGCACGACACATACCTACAGCTAGGCACATAGCTAGCTGTCTCATCTACATAGCTGTGTACGGTACACCAACAAATCCTCTTCCATTTGTACACAATAAACTCTGTTGGGGCCCACCTTGAATGCATGTGGTTTATCAACGGTGTCTATTCGTTTTTGCAGATCATTTTAGTCATTGAACCTAAAATTGATGCATATCCAAAGCTCAAGTGGACCATACCATGGGAAAAAAATAGAAATATCAATAAGAACTACTTCGGATCGGGTAGGATAGGATCGGATCGGTCCGGATCCATTCGGATCGGGTTTTTGGGTCGAGTCGAGTCGGGTCGGATCATGGCCAATCCCAACTCGACCCAAAAAAATTTTGGATCTAGATAGGGCTACCCGATCTGCACCAATCCAGACCGTCGGTTCGGTTTTGATCAGGTCGGATCCACCGGATCGGGTCTGTTTTGCCTAGCTCTAGCCATATATACATCACATTGGGCCACACATACATCATATTGGGCCTCACTCATGGGCCACATATACATCGTAATGGGCCTCATCAAATGGGCCACATATACATCACATTGGGGCCTAATATCTGGGCCTCAAATACATCACAATGGGCCTCTCACCTGGGCCCCAATTACATCACATTGGGCCTCATCAAATGGGCCGCATATAAAACACATCAAGGTGGGCGCTGCACATTCCAAATGGGCCCCATCAGATGGACATTTTGGGTCAAACATGTACATCTTGTGGGGCCCACCTCCCATGTGGACGGTGTGGATATACATCATATGGGCCTCGCGGATGCACGGTGTGGATTTAACACATAAATCACGGTGGGCCGTGGATGGACAATGTGTATATGAAAATACATATATCAGGGTGGACCACACACAGATGGATGGCATGGTATATAACACATCATCAAGGCAGGGGCCCACACAGTCCAAAATGGACGGACAATATGGATGTAAGCCACATAGATCACGGTTGGGCTCCACACGGCCCGTCCAGAAGGACGGTGTGGATACAAACACATACATCAGGGTGTGCCCCACTCAACACACCATCCCGATGGATGGTGTGGATATAAAATACATAAATCAAGGTAGGTCCCACCTGCCCACACGTGTCACACGTGTGGGGTGGGCCCACACCTCAAAATAGATGGGCGGTGTGTATAAAATACATACGTCATGGCAGCCCATAGAGCTTGCTGACGTCAACCAGAAATGGGACCCACTGTCCTAACATTGGACGGTGTGGATATAGAATTCATACATCAAAGTGGGCCCACCCCACACATGTGGCACGTGTGGGTGGGTCCTACGTCCTAAAAGGACAGACGGTCTGGATATAACCATACCTCATGGTGGGACCACAGAACTTGCTAACGTCAATGGGTAGCAGCTGCTGCTTGTGGGACCCACAATAGATGGACGGTCCCATATAACACATGCATTGAGGTGGGTGCTCAAGTGTGGGGCCCACTAGGTCAGCATCAAGTTCATATTGGTGTTTCTCTTCATCTGGGCTTGTCCAGACAGACACGAACGGTCCTGCTGCTGGACAGTCCAGTAAGGTGGGCTTCGCGGTGGCCGGTATGGATATAAAATACACACATCATGGGGTCCATCAAGGTGGGCCACACGGCCCCAGAATCAGGCTGATATTTGTGTTTTACCTCATCTATAGCTAGCCCGGAATGGATAGCAAGGTGGCCCCAAAAGTCTGAACGTCCAGAAAAATTTAGAGGTGTAGATGTCCCATACATACAATATTAGGTGGGCCGCACACATCATCATCATCACCATAAAAAGAAAAGGGAGAGAGGAGAGAGAAGAAGAGAGGGGTAGAGACGTGAGGTGGAGGGGCCTCGCCGCTATGGGCCCCTCAAATACATGCATTAATACATACATCAAGATGGGTCTCATGCATGCATGGACCCATCATAACAAAATAAAATCTTAGGTGGGGATGCCATCCCCACCATGCAAATGAGAAGTCTAGATGACCCTTAGAAGGCATGGATTAGAGTAGAAATCATCATGGCGGGGTCCATGGAGAATGGACCCACCATGGGTCATGCATGCAAGAAGATGGGCCAAAGGCCAGATCAAGGGAATCATGGAGGATCTCCACCATGGATTAGTGGGTCCTTCAAGTTCCCATGCAAATAAAAGAAGGAAATCAAAGGAGAGGATAAAAATCTAGATCTAGAGTGCACCCATCTTCAAATCTAGGACTTCTACTACCACCAATGGCTTCCAATGCTTCAAGGGAGCAAGGTTCAATGGTTGAGATGAAGTCTTGATGGTTGGATTGGGAGGGTTAGGAGAGGAAGTTGCTAGATTTTTTTTGGGAATCCATGGCTCTTACTAGAGAGAAATGAAGAAGAAAGAGGGAGGAAGAGAGAGATAAGAGGGAGAGAGAGATGATTGCTTTATAAGGCAATCATAGCTAGTGAAAGGCATGCTCTCATGGGGCTCTCATGGGGAAGAACAAAAAGTAATTATGGGCTAGGGTAGGGTAGGTAGGGTGATGATTGCTTGCTAGGGAATAATCATATCTGGGATAGGTGGGTCCCACAATCACACGATCAATGACAGGAATCATGCGCGACCCACATCTTATGATCTAAATGTCGGATTGGCGCACGAGATGCGACGTTGGAACCGCAATGACGGTGCGGTCGCAATGGCATAGGTCTCGGGCTGAGTCAACTCGGGTTTATAGGATATGATTTAGGGTCACGCGCAAATGAAATCTACAGGTCGTGGGTCACCGGAATTTGACCCAGAGGACCGCGGGATCCTATGGAAAGGAATGGACACTAGGACATGGGCCTAGCATTTTTCGGTTGGGGATGGGTGATTATATAACCTAATCAGTATTTTCTCAGTTTTGAGAAAAAATTTTAGCAAAATTTTTAAAAATTTTCATTGTTTCAAGTTGAAATCTGTTTAGGAAGCAATGAATGGTGAACTTAAGAGTGCTTTGGGTATGATAAGATAGAGATTGAATTTTGAATTGCTGGAGTTTAATCATTTAAGTAATTTATCACCTAAATTCTTGCACTTAATTGATTAAGAGGTAGTTTGAATATCATGTTAATCTAAATCACAAAACACATTCAATTTGTCTTCTGTAAGACATACTAGAATTTCTAATTATTAGTATGTGAATCATTGATAGATGGTGAGAATCGAGTTTGGAGAAGTCTATTTACCTTGATATAAGTAAAAAACTAGTTAAAAAATAGGAGATCGACAGAGAGATCATGAAAAAAATGAAAAATTTAGAAAAGAATGAATAAAAATTGACCGTTGATATAAAATCAAAAATTGGTAAAAGAAGGAAAAGGGGATAAGTTCGAAATTAGTACTTGAATTTCAAACTGATCTTGAAGTGATGAGCATGGCTAACATGACGAATTGATAGTATTCGTACGGGAAGTAAGTTGACTTTCACTGAGCACATTGAAAAACTTGATATGCAAATTACGCTTCGATTTAATGGACAAAGAACTTATTTTATTGGTTTCTTATGTGATTTGGTTCTATGTTTTCAAAATCTAACTTTCGTATCTTAGTTCTACCCATTCATACTTGAGTGCACAAAAGATTGTTTTCTAAAAGAGATTTCTGACATTAAGCATTGAGATTTATTTTACGCATACTTTGCTCGGGACTAGCAAAATGCTGGTTGGGAATTGTGTTGAGGGTTAAATATTGCATATTGAACCCCATTTATATCTTGGTTTTATGAACATGATATTGCTTAATCTCCTATTTTACTCATGTTTGTGTTGCAAGATGAATTTGAGAGCTTGTATTGGAAAAGGTGCTAAAAGCATGGATTTGATGCTCAAAGATCACCAAGGCAAAGAATGGATCTTAGGAGACAAAGATTGAAGATTTCAAGGTCCTAAGATTTAAGAAAACCAAATGGAGAAGGAATGAAGCCGAAAGAACAAGTGCAGAATACACATTGACTTTGTCATTGAACACCGTTCGATGACATCAAGGACACATTCGATGGCATCGAACACAGGTCGATGAGATCGAATTTATGAAGGAAAATTGAGATGGTCGCTGAACAAATCGAAGACATTTTTCGATGACTCGATAACTTGTTCGATGACTCAAAACTCTGCTCGATGACATCAAATTTTCTGTGGAATTTCGGCAAAATTTGCTGGACATATTGGGCACTATTTTCGATTACTCGAAGCATTCCTTGATGACATCGAAGATCTGCTCGATGACATCGAAGCTCTCTTTGATGGCATCGAATTTATTGAAGAAATTGGAATAACTCTCTAGACTATTTTGGACACATTATCGATTCGTCGAACAATGCTCGATGACTTTGAAGGCCTCTTTAATGACATCGAAGGAAAGTTCGATGACATAGAAGGTCGCAGAGTCCAGATGAAGTTGCAAAAGCATGGAAAAAATATGTATAAAAGACACCTTCGATGACATCGAAGCCTGTTCGATGTTATTGAACGAATTGCGCGAAGTTACGCAGAGTTACGCGGAGTGCATAAATTTGAGGCAGTTTCTGGATTTTTCCAAAGAGGTGCGAAAGGAGGTGGTTCACGACTATAAATAGGAGTCCCCAGGGCATCCCTGGGCATCTATCTAATCAATCTAGGCTTTAGAGGAGTGAAGCACAAGGGCGGAGAGCCGTCGCCAAGCATTTTTCTTCTTTTTTTCTTCTTTTTTCCTTAGTTTTTCATATTTCTTCTAGGGTTTTAGATCCAATCATGTTTATGGTTGGATAAAGCTCTTAGCTAGGGCTGAGAGGTGAAGCTTGTAGCGTGATTGGGATGTTAGTTTTGTTTTGATTTATGTTTTGTTGAACTCTCTTAGATTCTAGTTTGATTATAAGGAATATTTTTAGGTGTTAATGGTTTGTTGTGACAAATTACAATAGATCTGTAATTGTTTTGAATATCTTCTTTTCTTGAATTGAGATTGTGAAATTAGCAAGTCCCGTTGTTCACCATCATCCCTTGGGAATGGTAGGATGATGGAATCCTTACTAACTTTCACAATTCTCTTATGATTAGCTGTGGGATTGGTAAATCCTATTGTTTGCCTTGTCTCCTGGGCATGGTTAGGTGATGAAATACTTCCAAATCCTCACAACTCTCATCCATTGATGATTAGATCCATGAGAAGTTCAAAGATCTAACAAATCTCTTTTTATCAATTAGATAAGATAGGACTCTGATTCCAATTGTGTTCTTGATTCGAGTGAGGTAGCATCCTGAGAACCTACAAGTGGATCCTTGGAAAACCTAGTACCCACCTTTAATTTCTTAAGTTTTTAATTCCATACATCACAATTGCTCCCTTTACTTTCATATTTAGGTTTGCATCTTTTTCTAGTTCTACTTCTAGTTGCTTTCTGAACACACATGAGATTAGTCCCTGTGGATTTGACCTCGGTCTCACTGAGATTATTACTAAATCGCGACCCTACACTTGGGGTTGTGAACAATACTAATCGATGAAAGAAATTTAAAATTACTGCAAAGTCGGGAGGAGTGTACCCTCCACTTGTGTGGCCGCTCAGTCCAGTGGAGGCAGGACAACAACATTTACGCCTCATCCATGACCTTGGAGTATTGATTACTCCACCGCATCTGCACCTACAACGTGTACCAGAGAATGGAAAACTGTATAGAATGCACCTGCTATATGGTAGAATTCCTCTATCAAGTGGGTCATGGAGAAGATGTTTGCATCCCCAGCGTGGTACTTTTCCAAATTGTGAAGGCCACAAGGGCAACCCCGAAAACCTTGGGCAACTCTTTTGGCCGCCTGGTCTGCAAGCTAGCCCGGTAGTACGGGTTTGAGGGATCGGATGGAAACCCCTAGCCTGTTAGGATGTTGAGCGATGATACCTTAAATTGCATGGGGGTGGGCCCCAAGTAACAAAGGGCCCAAATACAAGAATTTGGGGATGAAGACGGTGAAAAAAGAAGAAGCGAAGAGTCAAGGTGAGGAAGAGAGTGAAGATGAAGGAGATGATGGTGAAAGAGAGGCCGAAGCTGAGGTTAGGAGGGCTGACAAAGAGCCTCTTGCCTCTCGACGAGTGTTGGAGCGCTTAGATGTTCTTAAGGCCCAGATGATCGAACCTAGAAAGGAACAAGACAAGTGGAACAAGAGGATTTACCATGCGCTAAAAGTGGCGATATATTGTAATCTAAGGGAGGGAGTGCCCCTCTTTCACCCAACTCTGAAGACTAGTAGTTTAGTATTAACAGTTAGTAACTTTGAAAAGGAGAGCTTAAGAAGTCCTAGATGGAGGGTGAATAGGACTATGCCAAATAATCGAATAAAGTACTGAATAATAAATAAATCAGTGTAACGCCCTAAAATTTGGGGGTCGAGCAGGAGCCCAACTCCCGAGTCCCAGCACATCACTTATGTAACATAGATAATGATGATTAAATGTTATCTGTATTAGTGCCTTAAACATGAGTGAGATTATACCAAACAACATATCATACTCCAGAGGCAGTTAAATATCGCAAGCGGAAGACTGTGACAGATATATAAAGTACATAGATGTGTTTTCTAACCTCCTGAGTATGATGGTATTATGAGCTAAATAAATACATATCTGTTCAAAAAAGAATACAAAATGACAAAATATGAATGTCCAACTAATCATATATCCCTGTAAACCTATTGATCAGAGCGGTCTACATAGACCCGCCTGATAACTGCATGTGTGAGAACTCCTCATCGTGGTAGAAGTCTGGCTCGGCCTCATATGTCGCGCCAGAATTTGCATCTAAGACAGAGTTTGGTTGGTGTTTAAAACATTGTCCCAGAACGTGAGAGTGAGTGATCAACTCAGTGGAGCTATAAGGCAAAGGTTAACATGTTATCAATTCAATCAAGCAGTAATGATAAAGCAATACAATCAAACATTCCTAAGTACTCTGGTTAATGCAAACATGATATGTAATAATGATGCATGCCCTCGCCTGCACTCCCTCTGCGATCTTCCTCTTACGGTCGCGACATACACCCCTTTCTCTGTGCTCAACATCAACGCTTAAGGCATATGCAATGCGGTGCATGAGCGTAATTACCGAGTTCTTATTAGACCTTTTCATATAGTAGGATTGGGAAGCTAAGGTACCTCCCTTATATCATTTCCCAAACATGATCCATTCTAGGGTCGTCAGTCCTAGCTCGTCTCATATGATGTTGCGGTTCCAGGTTGCTACAAAGGGCTCGTCACCTCAATGCAGGCCTAGCTTATACTCTAATTGCTACGGAAAGGCTCATCGCCTTAGCACAGTCTCAGAGTTTGTTCGAGGTCACTACGAATGGCTCATCACCTAATCGTAGGCCGACAGCTCGAATATAGTGTCCCATACCACCGTATTCGGCTCATGAGCTTAGGTTGCTCACTAGTTACTACGGGTGGGCTCGTCACCCCGGCGTAGGCCGATAGCTCGATCATAGTGTCCCATACCACCATGTCCTGGTCATGAGTCTTAGTGGATCGAGGTACCAAGGTTAACGGGAGTTCTACTGGTGAGTTTGGTACTTTAGGTTCAAGCAGTAGCGTTCATACATGGTGAACTTACATTGGGTCAATCGGGTTACTTGACGAGCTCGACTAATACGAGCGCACATCGGGTAATCGACATGAAGTGCGTAAGTACTCCGTGTGGTCTAACCACTATCGACAACCAAAGTACGACTCGGATTCATCGAATACGTCCTGTGTGGCGAAACAACCTTAGCCACCAAATCAGGACCTGTTACCGATTGCCTGGACTATACTATAGTCCCAAACACATTCCAAGTAATAGCATTCACATCTAGTAATCTAAAACAGCATGTAACAACTAAAATTAGATATAAATCTTACTTGAGCAATTTAACAATACATACTACACATATTATCATACATAGACATTTCATCCATACAACACATAGTAGTAGGATAGGTTTTTTAAAGGATACTATAACTGTAGTTAAGGGAATTGAGAATCCTGTCTCAACACTCTCATTACGTGCATTTAAACAAGCATTTTCACATTCAGGCATTTTATCAAACACTTAGATTACACATATTACACACATGTAATAGATTTGTTAAAACACATATTATAGCAAATCCTTCCACATAGGAATTGCCACACGTACAACAATCAGGTATTCTCGATCAATAATCATGTTAAGCACAAATCATAATTCCATACTCAATCAGACATTTCAACAAACACATGGAATGCACTATATTCAATGTAGTTCATATATATGTATAATACAAGGAAAACATCGCATCTAAGCATGTGTGATAGTAATCAAGTCAGTCATAAGTCATTACTGACATTGAAAACCTTGAAAACCATAACCTAAATATTTATAGTCCGCACCTTTCACCGATAAACAAGTATTGAACTCAGTTTGTATGTCAAGTCTTTGTCTACGGCACGACGACTACCTATAGTATGAAATAAGTTAGCTATTTCATCACTTGCACTATTTGAAACTCTAAAATAGATTAGGTTTAGGATTTCTTACCCAAGAACGAAGTCAAAATTGCTGGGATAGCGATTCAAAAGGGCTGATTTAGCCCGTGGAGTGATGGGATTGAATCCCAGGAATGAACTCCAACTCTCTCTCTCTCTCACTTTCTCTCTCTTTTCTTCTATTTATTCTCTCTTCTCTCTCTAGGGTTTGTAAATTCGTATGTGAAAGGAGAGAGAGGGTTTAAGGGGCTTAAATAGGCCCAGAACTGATGGGAATGGCCCTAGGGCCATGGTATACTTAGGTTATAGCCAAATTATGGCTCTTTCAGTCCAACGGAGTACTTCTGGTGGCCCCTTTTCTGCGTGCGGTTGGACTTAAGCTCCCTAACATTAGATCTAGGTCGAGTTAAGGTTTCGGTCCGATTGGATTTACGAATCGACTGCGGAGGGCTAGTTTCAGTTCAACGATCACTGGTGTTCGATCAGGGCCACAAGTACACTGACATGTGTTGAAAATTTTTTCTGATCTGAGGGTGTAATTGGGTCAGATTCTGACGGTTTGAAAGCTTAGATTTGGCCTGCAAGTGAACGACCCAAATCACTTAAATTAAGTTCAATTTTTAAAGGTACTTGCGTTTCTCACACACTTCACTCCAGGCTCAAGTTGTGTGTTTCTGCATACTATCTGGATTTGATTTCCAAGATGGTCGTCAAGCCCAGCAAGGCGGTCATAAGTGTATAGCTTTTTGGTCAACGGACTTTCAATGCGCGGTCCAAGTCCGATACGAAGTTTCAAGGTGTTCCCGAGAGCAACCGGGTTTAAAGATTGGTCTTAAGTTTCAGGGTAATGTAACGTTAATGATTCTGCAAGTTTTGGGTCTTGCAGTTTGTATTTAAAGTGGTTCAAGCTAATTCACAGCTAATCTAGTTTAACACTTAGTTAATTTCATCTAATTTCTAAAGGATTTAGTCCTGAGTGATTTCTGCTTGAGGTGGTACTTGGGTCTTTGTACGAATTTTTCTGAGACATTACAATCAGATATCTCAATTACCTAAGTATTAAAATATTGATTTCAAATAATTCGTAGGACAACCTTCACCTAAAAATTTAAGCAAGATAACCTTATTTCACGAATACTTTTAAAATCAAAATCCTAAACTTTACAAAAGGAAATAAAAATAAATATTACAGTCATTATCAGACCCATGTCCTAGTGACCATTCCATTTCGTAAGATCCCACGGTCCTCCCGGTTGAATTCTGGCAACCCGCGACTAGTAGATTGCATTTGTGCATGACCCTAAGTCACATCCTGTAAACTCGGGTTGACTCAACTCGAGACTTGTGCCATTGTGATCGTACCGTCGCCGCGGTTCCGACGCTGTGTCTCATGCACCAATTCAACGCTTAGATCATAAGATATGGACTGCACATTATAATGGCTGTGGACCATGTGTTGCGGGACCCACCTATTCCAGATTGCACATTTTCTTAAAAACCATCATTAGGATGATGTCACCCTAGGGGTAACATCACCCTACCCTACCCTTCATAGCATGCTTACTAGGCAATCATTACAAGCATGCCTCCTTAGCCATGCTTTTCTTACATCTAATCATACCTACCTATGAGAGAGAGCTTACCACCCTACCCCTCTCTCTCTCTCCTTCATCTCTCTTTCCCTCTTTCATTCTCATTTTCCTCCATTGTTAGCAAGAGAGAGACCCATCTCTAAAAAAATTCCAGCCCTCTTCCAAGCTTATCACCCTCAATCCAACCATCTAAAATCAATCTTAACCCTTAAAACATCATCCTTGGCCCACTAGGACTACATTGGTGAAAGAAGGAGCTTGAGATCTTAGGTGGGTGCAACCTTAGGTAGATTTTTTTTCTTCTATTTTCTAAACTTGGGGGAAGTGGGACCCACCAATCAATGGTGGAGATCCCATCTTGGTCCCTAGGTGTGGCTAATGGCCCACCTTGATGGCATGCATGTATTGTACTGCAAGAGGGGCCCATAGTGGTGGGGCCCCTCACACAACCGTCTTCTTCTCTCTTTCTCTCTCTCTTTCTCTTTTTTTTTTATGGTGATGATGTATGATGGCCCACCTGATGATGCATGCATTATATCCATGCCGTCTATGTGTTCGGCCCACCTTGCTGGACCGTCCAGCAGCAGGCTCGCTGGCTTGTCCGTCTAGACAGGCCCAGATGAAGAGAAAACATAAATATCAGCTAATCCAAGCTGGTGGGTCCCACATGTATGGACCCACCTCAATGCATGTGTTATATCTAAACTGTCCTTCTATTAGACGCTGGGCCAGCTACCGAGTAGTCTAGCAGCTGATAGCTGCCGTTTGACGTCAGCAAGTTCTGTGGTCTGATCATGAGGTATGTGTTATACCAGACCGTCCATTCATTTTTTTTAAACGTGAAACCCACCCCACACGTGTTGCACGTGTGGGGGTGGGGCCCACCTTAATGTATGTATTGTATATTTGTACCGTCCATTTGTTGAACGGTGCCATGTGGGATGTACCGTGATGTATGGGTCTTATCCACATTGTCTGTTTGCTGGATGGGTGGGGCCCACCTTGTAGTATGTGTTGTATATTTATACCATCCATCCATCTAGATGGGCTGGACATGGGCCCACTATGCTGTACATATTTCATCTACGCCTTCCAGTCCAGCTGGAAGTGGACCCTACCTCTGTGTATATCCACACCGTCCATAGGACGTGGGGTCCACCAAATGTATGTGTTTCGTTTCACACCGAACGTTCATTTGTTGGACGTGTAGGGCCCCATCTGCATGTGCAGGCCCACCTCGATGTGCATATTGCATCCAAGCCATCCACTTAAGTCCCATTGTGCAGGCCCACCATGATAAATTTGTGATCCAATTGATGCATGTTTTACCCTCAGCCATCCAACCCTTGAATGTCCAGATTGACTGGACTGCTGTTGGTCGAAAAAGTCCAGCAGCAGACCCATATCCTTTATGATATACACCTCCTTGTTGGGCAGAATTTGGGCCCTTTGATGCCTTGTTAGGCCCACCTTTCACCTGATTGTATAAGGGTCAGATTGCCAAGATTTTCCGGATGTTTAATGGGCCAGATGGGCTGAATATCCAGCCTCAGAATTCCCATTTGGTGAGGTGCTATCCATCCATTATTGTGGACTTCACGGGCTGAATTGTAAACCACTATGTGGGGTATGTTGTACACTTGGCCCAGCTATATTTTTGGAGCCTATGGGCTGTCCAAAGAGGGCCACCATGTTGGAAGTGCTAGACAAAGCCTACCTTAGCATTTTTCTAGGCTTTGGGATTCCCCATGTGGCCCACCTTGATGTATGTGGGCTATGGGCCAACCCAAGCGGCCTAATATTGATGTATGAGATAACATGAGTGAAACCCATTTATTTTTCAGCCATTATGAGGGCTATGGGCTGATTTATTAGGCCCATTGAGTAGAGGTGGGCATCGAGCCGAGTTGAGTCGAGGTGGGCTAAGCTTGGCTTGGCTTGTCCATGATGTACTCGAGTTCGAGCTTGGCCTCGAGCTCAACATTGAAGCTTGACTTGTTTACCAAAGCTGTCGAGTTGAGTTTAAATCGAGCTAGTGGTTAGAGTCGAGTCGAGTTTACCTCAAGTCGATCTCAAGCTTGTTGGGTGAGAGAGTAATGGATTCTATTCTTGATTCTCCTCCATTGATGAAAAATTTAAAAATCTTAAGAGAATCAAAGCAAAACCCGATAAAAAAACCAAATAAAGCTTTGAATCGGATGAGGAAACCTATAAGAACCGATCTGTTCTTGATCTTCTTCCACCAGCAGAAATCCAAGTACTAGAAAAGAAACAGAGCAGAACACAGATCAAAAATCCAAGTAAAGAGCTCTAGCTAATCAGATCATTAGATTTCCTTAAAGCTCTAACAAATTTGAGAAGAACCCATCTCAAATTTCTCGGGTTTCTCGCCTAAGAAGTAAATCTCAAGAGATTGAAATCATATTATTGTAGAGCTAAAATGAAAACTGGTGGTGGTGGTCGGGGCGAGCGTGCGGCTGGCAGTGGGCAGAGAAAGAGAAGAAAGGGAATTGGAAAGGGGTGCGTGCAGATGGGTAGAGACTCTAGGGTTTGTTTTTTATTTTTTATTTTTAAGTTTAAACTTCAAACTTATATATATATATATATATACTATTTAATATATTTATTAATCGAGCCGAGTCGAGCTCGAGTTCGAGCTTCGGGTGCCCCCTGGTCGAACTTGGCTTGAACTTAACTCGAGCTTTAAATAATTATCTTGGCTCGGCTCGAATCGACCATTCAAGCCGAGTCAATCCGAGCTGACTCGAGCCGAGTCGAGCGAGCTTTTCGAGTTAGTTTGACTCGTGAATAGCCCTACCATTGAGTAGTATATTGGGCCCCTGTGTGAGGTCCATTGAGTAGTATATTAGGCCCTTGTGTGAGGCCCATTAAGATGTATGTGAGGCCCTTGTGTGAGGCCATGGGCCCCACTATATGTTTGGCTCTGTGTGGGCCACTCCTTGGGAGCAATGTTGGTTAAATGTCCATATGAATGGGCAATGATGGTTAAATGTCCACATTGTGACCTTCCCTTAGGCCTTTGTTAGGCCCATTCTCATCATTCTCTAGGTGGGTTAACCCAAATCATTGGGCCCCATTGATGTTTGCCTGATCCATCTATTCGTATTGAGATAACCCAAGATGTCGGGCCCCCATTGGTTGCTAGTAAAATTTTTTAAAAAAATCTTGGAGTCCATCTAGGACTTATTTGGGCCCCCTACGACATCTAGCGGGCTATATGGTAGTATGGTAAAGGAAACCCATTCCGGATCCTTAGGATTATAGGTAGGCTACCTAGGCCCAACCTTGATATGAGGAGAGTTCATCATCACCGTAGATGGAGGGATCAGTGCTATCAGATTTGGTATATCCACAGTTAAGGACCGACCTTTGTGTTATGGTTTAGATTTGCTATCCTTCTATTGACCCCACCTTGTATATAGGCTGATTATCGATACCAATTATGAGTATGTGGTAGCATAACATCATGATACATGCCTATACGCATCATCTACATGCTTGTTATGAGATGTGGTTGACCATTGTATATGTTATTGGGCAGGTTGTTTATAGGACTCCCTGATAGGCGGAGTTGTCCCACATGAGCGCATGGTATGTGCAGGATTGATGTATGATTAGATTGTGTGACTCATGAATCTTGCATTGTGTGATTATGATTACCGTACGCCCTAACGACATCAGGGTCATAGCCTCCACAGGCATATCGTGGATAGTAGGATTGGATATCGAAAATATTTGGTTCTAAGCATTGGGGCGTAATGATGTCCTTGGGTAAAAGTCCTCAAAACCTTATGGTACCATGAAGGATGCTCTAATGCCGAGACCGAGTGGATGTATAAGTGCATGAGGGCCAAATGCCAGGATGCCGCGTCTCCCACTGTGTCGTGGTCGGATGAAGGGGGTGTGGACTTACCTGCCCGAGGGTAGGGGCAATTACTAGTTGAGTATGACCAACTTGTAAATGGGTCCGCTACCAACGTGCCGGGTAGATATTGGCAGAAATCTAGTCAGGCGGATAGTGAGGTGACCCCGGTGATTATCCAGAGAGAACTGTACTGATATATGATGCTTCAGAGATGAGCTGGATTGATATGTGGATTGGTATGCTTGAGCTGCATCTTGCACATGACATTAGCTATATAGGACTTGCATCGTATGACCTTGGTGTGGCTGGTAGCATTCATGTCTTACATCGCATAGCCTTGGTACGACCGATAGCATTCATGCCTTGCATCGTATAGCGTTGGTGCGGTGTTAGTGAGACTGTTAACATTCATGGACTTATGAGTATGTTTCCTCATTACTCTGATATTACATTCTTGCATTTCTACCTTGCGCACCCTCTAAGCTTTTTATAAGCTTATACACAATAGATGCATGTAGGTGACGCCAGGACGCATTCGTAGCTAAGCAGGAGCAGGAGTGTGCAACTGAGCTTCCAGAGCCTTTTGCTATCATTGTATTTCCCTTTTATGCGCATTGTATCTAAAGTTTTTTATCATAGTGGATTTTGTGATGATGTTCTTGTTATTGTTCATGGGTTATGCTTGTAGTTATGCTTTTTATGAAATGAATTTATTTTAGAAATCCTCCTTATAGGATCCCAGGATTGGAACTTGGTATATGGGTGCTGGGAGCCGAGAATGGGGTATTACGGAAGTTGTCGGCGCCGGATTCGATGATCGAGAATTTTGTGAGCCTGGTTTTCGAGTTTAGGGCGTGACCGTCATTCACCACTTAAATTAAAATGTAAATACAACCATTCACCACAGAAAAGATAAAAACATACACCATAAAACACAGAGAATTATAGTGGTTGGGTATGTCAATAATTGTTCTAAAACAGCCGCACCTACTCCACTCCCAAAATTACTCTTCATGTAGTCTTGGCTTTTACTAGGAAAAATGTTTTCTCAGGGTCACCTTAAAACCTAATATAGTTGTGATTTTAACGGGTTATCACAATCAAAGCCCTCACTAAAATTTTCAAGTCATCTAAGACAAAACCTATACTGAGATTTTTTGGCTATCTCAAAAAAAACAAATAAAGAATTAAAGATATACTTATCTTCACCGAAGAAGAAGCTGTAGCCAAAGAACTACTATCTTGAATGTTGATTATTCAATGTTCAGTCAGATAGAAAAGGTCCAGGTTTCTATTATTTTAATTAAGTTCAAAATAATGGTTATTTGAGTTAATTCTCTTAAATCTCAAAAGAAGAGTAGTATTTACTCTCTTTAGAATCAGAATAAAAGAATTTGAGATTAAAGGAATTAAACAAAAGCTATAAAAAAATAATTTATAAATACTGTTCAATAGCTTGCTAATAACTGGAGCTTCTCTCTCTCTCATGTAAAAGAATTTTGATAATAATTATTGATATTTCAGATTGAGAGAGAACCTCAATTTATAGGCAAAGAAGTTGAATCTTCGACTAGCCTGAGCAGACCGAATTCTGTTCAACAGATTTCAGATTTGCGCGGGATAAGATTTATCCAATCTTCTACTAGTTTGAGAATCAGTTCGACTAGTCGAAGTGCTCTGTTCGACTAGTCGAATTTGGTATTCGATTGGTCGAAGATCCCAAAATCTGAACCGATTTAGTTGCTTGACTTCCACTCGAATTCTCTTGGGCTGGTCGAAGATTAGTCTTCAACTAGTTTAACCAAAAAGTCGACTGGTCAAATTTGTAACCAAAAAATAGTTTTTCTTCGACTGGAACTTGGACTGGCCGAGAAAAGTCAGACTAGTTGAACCAAACCTTAGGCTGGTCGAATTTTAAGAAAACACAAGTGTAAAAACCCAATTTAAATAATTTTTAAAAGCATCTAAACCTAAGGTCTATCTAGGGTTTTATACTACCTGAGATATGTGAAATATCTAAACTTCTTTGTCTTGAATTAGATCACTGACTTCATCTTGACTTTCGAGCTTGATCTTGTACTTGAATATTAGTTGTTCTTTAGCTTGATCTTCTCTTGAGAATGTACCAGACTTGAGCTTGATCTTCTCTTGAGAATGTACCAGACACTTGAGCTTGATCTTCTCTTGATCTTTTCTTGATCTTGGACCGGTCTTAAAGATATCTTGACAAGTTGTTTTGTTCATACGAAATTTGACAACTAAATAGTGCTGTAATTATTTTAGCACTTACAATCTCCTCCTTTGTCAATTTCGTGACAAAACACATATCATTACAAAAGAGAATAATGAAATCTTGTAATCTTATTGTAGAAGATTTTTGAACTTTTCAAAATGTTACTACTCCCCCTCAATTAGTACTTCCCCTGTAGCATTACATGGCATAAAACATTCCATAGCATATAACATTCTTCAATCAAACAAGGCACGTATTCTTCAATCAACTACATGACATGTAACAACAATTTAACAATTTTTAGCAAATTTTCCTATGCATACATGCATTCTCCAAGCAACTCTCCCCCTTTTTATCATAAGTTGATAAAGGAAGAATGAACTAACTTGATAGATAATGAATACCTAACACAACATAATGAAGAACTCGAGCCAACAGAATGAAGAACTTGAGCTATAAAGAGAGTAAGTTTAGACTTATTCACTGATCTAGGATAAACATTCGAGGTAAAAATCCTATGTAAAAATCGATACTTAGGGAGCATTTGGTTAGCAAGGAGGGCATTACCCAACTTTTATTCATCATTAAAACGACACAATTTATGTGTTATCGCTTGCCTTTCAGTATGGGTAATTTTGTCAGTTAAATTGGCAATAAGAATGCCGTCATCTGCAACTGTAATTTCAGTTAATGCTGAAATAATGTAGCCAGTAATTGTGAATGTCCCTTTAACAAATTTAACCGTGAATGCGAGATCTTCAAGGGACACATCATATATGGAAGCATACATTCCTTATGCAATAGAATGGTAAGTCGTTCCGCCCCAATAAAAAATGCGTTCCCAACCAATTTCGGTGAGAATGGGAACAAGTCCAAAGGAAGAAATGTGATCAAGATTAATTGATCTCTCAATGATTATATCCCTTGTGCGGAAATCCCTAACGTGCACCAAATCTTCTTCGATGGCTCGTAGGGTTCTCACACCTAGTGGAGTCGATCTAGATGATGAGCTACCACAACTTTTGCATGTTGCCATTTTCTTTGATCGAGACTCCATTTTGGTTTGCACAAGAAAGATATCAAAGAAAGTGAAAGGAATGAAACTAGATCAGATTTTTAAGAAAACCCACCTCAAAGAGGTTTTCAAATCAAGAATACAACACCCAAATGAGATATATAGCAAAGATTTACCAAATACTAGAAGGAAATTGGAAGAAAAACACTTACAAACAAGATTGGGTGATGGATTAGTCGAGTGAGGCACCGGCTAATCGAGGAAGATGAAGAAAAATGAAATTAAAAAAAAAAAAAGCAATTTTCCCCTTTTGAAGTGAAATCGCGTGGTCCTCAACTGGTCGAGTATGTACTCGACTGGTCGAGTATGTACACTGACTGGTCGAAAAATCACAAAATTTGATTTTTTGACTTATTTATTTTAAAATTTATCATTATTATTATTTTATGCATTTAATAGTAATAAACATAAATAAACAATGCATAAAAAGAAAGAAGATAATTATTTAACAATGCACAAACTAATATCGTGCTTTAAATTGGAAAATCGATTTTTGTCAAGCGATTTGGTCAGTATGTTTGCAAGCTGCTTCTCAGTTTGAATGTATTCAAGCATGATAGACTTGTCTTCAACTAATTCTCGAATATAATGGTATCAAATATCAATATATTTCGTACAAGAATGTTGGATTGGATTTTTTGAAATATTAATTGCCCTTAAATTATTGCAGTATAACATCATTGTATCTTATGCAATTCCATAATCAGCTAACATTCTTTTCATCCAAATTAACTGAGTGCAAGCATTTCCAGCTGTAATGTATTCAACTTCAGCTGTAGAGAGAGATAATGAATTTTGTTTCTTATTGAGCTAGGATACTAAGCAGTTTCCTACATGGAAACATCCACCACTGGTAGATTTTCTATCATCAATATTTCCTACCCAGTCTGCATCAGTATATCCAACAATTTATACAGACATATCATGTAGATACCATAGTCCTAAGTTTGCAGAACTTGTGACATATCTGATTATCCATTTAATATCAATTAAATGTGATTCATTAGGATTAGATTGATATCTAGCACATATTCCAACACTAAAAACAATATCAGGTCTATTAGCAGTTAAATATAGAAGACTACCAATCATACTTCAATATAGACGGGAGTCTATACTTTTACATGATTCATCCTTTGAGAGTTTAAGAGTCTTACTCTTTGGAGTCTGAAACTTTTTTCCATTCTCAAACTCAAATCTCTTTATAAGACTTAAGGCATATTTGGTCTGTGAGATGAATATACCATCTTTAAGTTGTTTAACTTGTAATCCAAGGAAATAAGTTAGTTCGCCAACCATACTCATTTCAAACTTGGATTTCATTAGATCTGCAAACTTAATAGATAAGTTAGTGCATGCAGATCCATAAATGATA
Organism: Magnolia changhungtana; assembly: GCA_030180095.1. Taxonomy (NCBI): domain Eukaryota; kingdom Viridiplantae; phylum Streptophyta; class Magnoliopsida; order Magnoliales; family Magnoliaceae; genus Magnolia; species Magnolia changhungtana. The sequence goes on from JASAUF010000160.1 coordinate 4,693,643, forward strand.
TCGTCAACATAGATCTGAACTATCAGTATATGATATTTATATTTCTCGACAAATACGGTTTTATCGACACTACCCATAATAAAATTATGACCAAGTAAAAATTTAGTTAGTTCTTCGTACCATGCCCTGGGAGCTTGTTTTAAACTATAAAGTGCCTTTTTAAGATGATACACATGATTTGGAAGTTTGGGATCTTCAAAACCCTTTGGTTGTTCAACATATACTTCCTCATGCAAATCACCATTTAGAAACGCACTTTTAACATCCATTTGATAAATTTTGAATTTTTTATGACATGTAATCGAAATAAATAATCTTATGGATTCAAAGTGTGCAACTGGTGCAAAGGTTTCATCGTAATCAATACTTTCTATTTGAGTGTACTCTTGTACAACCAGTCGAGCCTTATTTATGATAATATTATCTATTTCATCAGTTTTATTCTTAAAAATCCATTTGGTTCCAATTACATGTTTATCAGTAGGTTTGGAAACCAAGTACCATACATCATTTCTAACAAATTGATTTAATTCTTCTTGCATGGCAATTATCTAACTTTCATTAGTAAGTGCTTCATTTACGTTGGCTGGTTCAATTTGGTAAGTGAAGCAGACATAATTACATGTATTTTCTAGTTGTCTTCTTGTCTGAACACCAGTTACCAAGTATTTGATCAATCGGATGGTCTTTAACTAATCTTATTTCAGTATTAACTGATTTAGATGAAGAGTCAGGTATATCAATTACAATGACTTCATCATCATTTGGATTTGGAGTTGGTGTGATTTGTTGATCGTCTATCATAACATTTCTAGATTCTTGAATCACCTCAATTCTTTTGTTAAGAACTCGGTATATTCCCTCATCGCTCTTAGCTTCGATTTTCCCTAAATTTTCTCAGTCGCGTAATATAAAACATTTATTTCCAAAAGCTTAAAAATATTTAACTGATGGCTTCTTATTAAACCATAATTTATAAGCTATTTTTTTATAGGTTTTCTAATATAAACATGATTTATAATATAACATGTAGTACTAACAGCTTCAGCCCATAAATTTTTTGGTAGATTCATTTTATTTAGCATTACGCTAGCCATTTTTTATAGAATTATATTTTTTCTTTCAACAATACCATTTTGTTGGGGTGTTTTAGGATTGGAGAATTTATGTGATATATCATGATCATTGCAGTACTTCTCAAAATTCTATTCTTAAATTCGGTGCCATGATCACTTCTAATTTTGACCACACACACACACACATATATATATATATATATATATATATATATTTTTCAGTCTGGATACATTTTAAAATTTTTTTGACTTCATCAAGAGTCTTTTTTTCTCTTAAAAAAGCTACCCATGTATATCTGGTGTAGTCATCAACAATGACCAGAAAATACTTCTTTCCACCTCTACCCTCCATTCTAGTTGGTCGTATTAAATTCATGTGGAGTAATTCTAGAGGTTTGGCCGTGCCTAAGGAGTTCACTTTCTTATGACTACTCCTAATCTGTTTGCTAATTTGACATGCGCCATAGACTTTTTCTATCTTTTTCAACTTGGATAAGCCACGTAAGTGATCTCTTTTGCTCAATTTATATAAATCTTTATAGTTCACATGTCAGGCCTGTGTCCTAGTGACCATTCCATTCCGTAGGATCCCGGGGTCCTCCCAGTCGAATTCTGGCAGCCGCAACGCATAGACAGTGTTTGCGACCGACCCTGAGTCACATCCTATCAACCCTAGTCGGTTTGACCTGAGACCTATGCTATCATGACAGCATTGTCGCTACGGTTCCAACGCTGCGTCTCATGTGTCAATGCGATGCTTAGATCATAAGATGTGGCCCGCACATTATAATGGTCGTTGATCGCTTGATTGCGGGACCCTAACCCCTAGCCCATGATTGATTACCTACAAGCAATCATAGTTTTCCCTCTTCCCCATGAGTCAAACCCATCATTGCTTAGGAAAGACCACCCCTCTCTCTCTCTCTCTTCATCCCTCTTTCTTCTTTATTCTCCATTTTTGTAAGGAGCTTGGGATGTCCAAGCAACCCTAAAATCCAGCCATCTCCCACCCATTCTCCCCACTAGTCTAGCCCTCCAAACTCCATCTCAGCCGTTAAAATTCAGCCCTTGAAGCTAAGAAGACCCAAGGTGGAAGGAGTTCAAGATCGAAGGTGGGTGCATGTTTAGGATTAGATCTTTGTCTTTTGTCTCATAGGATTATGTAGGACCCACCAATCAATGGTGGAGATCCTACTTGACCCTTCGGATGTGGCCAATGGCCCATCCTTGATGCATGCATGATCCATGATGGGGCCATTCTCCATGGAGCCCGTCATGATGTTTTGAGTTAATTCATGCTATTGATGGGTCATCTAGACCCTTGATTTATGGTGGGGATGGCATCCCCACCTTGATTTACTAATTTGAGGGGCCATGCTATGCATGGGACCCATCTTGATCAATGTATGATGTACAATGTGTGTATTAAGGGGCCCATAGTGGCGGGGCCCCTCCATCACACGTTCTCTCTCTCTCTCTTCTCTCTTTTGATCCTTTGCATGATGGTACACCTAATGCATGTTGTTGTCCATGCTTGGGATGACCGCACATCCAAATTTTTGTGACTCCTTGCTGCCCATTTTTGGGCCAATCTGGATGAGGGAATACATAAGGATCAGCCTGATTTTCTGGATGGGTGGCCCACCCACATGGACCCCTTGCATGATGTATATGTTTTATCCATACAGACCGCCCGTGGGGCCCACCTTACTGATGTCCAACAGCTGGTTGGACAGTCCAGCACTATTGGTACCGTCCAGCAGGCCTGGATGAATTGAAAAATAAATATTAGCTTTATCCCAAGCTATGGTGGGCCACATGTGTGGACCCACCTGATGCGTGCGTTACATCCACGCCATCCATGTCCATCCATCGCTAGCCAAAAGTGGGCCCACCTTGATGATGCCTTCCATCCAGGCTGTCCATCCGCTGGACGTCCAAGACGCCTGGATGAAGTGAAAATACAAATATCAGCTTCATTCTAAGCTGAGGTGGGCCACACATGTGGACCCACCTCTGATGTATGAGTTTCACCCATGCTATCTGTCTATGGGACCCACGTGGGGACTACCATGATGGATGTGCTTCAGATCCACACCGTCCAGACCTCTGGATGTGGGTCCTACGTGAGGTATATGTTATACCCATACCATCCGTCCCTTTGCGGGATGGTGGGGCCCACCCTGCATCTGTGATACATGTGGGGTGGGGCCTCCCTTGAGTGTATGTATTGTATATCCAGGCTGTCCGACCACCTGCCGGGACGTGGGCCCCACCATGATATGTGTTGTACGTCCACACTGTCCAACCTGTTGGACGGTGGAACCTCCCATGATGTATGTTTCTACCCACGCCATCCGTCCGTTTACTAGACGTGTAAGGCCACCGGCTGATCATGCAAGGCCCACCTGCTGGACGTGCAGGGCCCATCATGCAGGCCCACAATGATGTGTGTGTTCTATATTCTTGCTGCCCATTTATTTTTTTGGGCTATATGGGCTGCCTCACCAGGCCCACCTTGATGTGTGTTGTAAGCACACTGTCCATCTATTTTTCTGGACCATAGGGCTAACGTGTGAGGCCCACCTTGTAGTGAACATTGAGCATATTGTCCATTTATTTTTTGGACTATATGGGCTGTCCATCAAGCCCACTATGATGTATGTGGTGCACTCACTGTCCATCCCTTGTGCTTAGCCCATGGGTTCTTGTGTGAGGCCCAATGTGATGTATTTGTGCCCCTTGTGTGAGGCCCAATATGATGTATATGAGGCCCAAAGTGATATATGTGAGGCCATGAGATGAGGCTCAATGTGATGTATGTGAGGCCATGAGATGAGGCCCAATGTGATGTATGTGAGGCCCATATGATGAGGCTCAATGTGATATACATGAGGCCCATTGTGATGTTTATGAGGCCCATATGATGAGGCCTAATGTAATGTACGAGACGCCCATATGGTGAGGCCCAATGTGATATATGAGAGGCCTATGTGGTGAGGCCATTATGATGTGTGAAGCCACCATGATGTATATAGTAATGTTTATGATGCCCAACTATTGTCCTAGTTAGTATAAGGCCTTAGGCCCCCATCATGAGATAGATTCTATGGGCCATGCCTTGGGAGCAATGATGGTTAAATGTCCATATTGTAAGGGCAATGATGGTTAAATGTCCACATTGTAATCTCCCTAAGGCCCATTGTTAGGCCCATTCTCATCTCCTCTTATTGGGCTACCCCAAATCATTGGGTTCCCATTGATAATAGCATGACCCATCTTACTTTATTGGGCTAACCCCAAGTCATTGGGCCCCCATTGATGCTTGTAGTATTATCCATGCCTTGTAAAGCCCACCTTGTGCTCATTGGGCTCATAGGAAGACCAATTTAACTTCGTGATGGAGTGGGTGAGGAAGTCCACTCCTTGTTCTTGGGCCCATTCTCAATACGAGTAGGTCATTTAGGCCCATCCTTGATATGACGAGAGTATATCATCACCGTAGATGGAAGGTTCGGTGGTATTAGATTTGGTATATCCACTGTTGAAGACCGACTCTCATGTTATGGATTAGATCTGTTGTCCTTCTATGGACCCCGCTATATATATAGTGTAAGTGCTATGATTTGATTCCTCTTTGATTGTCAAATTTTGTGTGTTAAAACATCTTCGTATATCTTGTGTTTATATCTCGATAAATCTGTTTGAGACACCACGTCAACACTTGAAGTCTAGTTCAAAGAATTCTTCAAGCTTCATGATAGTTCAAGCTACAATGTAGAAGATATTAAAGAAGAGCTCAGGGTCAAGACTCAAGTTCAAGTGCAAGTGGAAGTTCAAGATTCAAATATAAGTAAGGGACTTAAGTGCAACTCAAAGTGACATTGATTTCAAAGCTTGTGAAGTAGTCAAGCTATATCAAGAAGAACTCAAGCTTTGTAATGATCAAAGTCTAAGCAAATGAAGTTTTTAATGTCCATACTTCATGATAAACCTTAGATTGACCTTAGGGTAGGTCACTTTGGCTACATATTTCATTTTAATATTAATACATGAATATGGTCTATTCTAAGACTAGTCCTAGACTTGTTCGACTAGTCCTAGCACTGGTTCGACCAGTCTAAGAAGTTCCTCGACCAGTCCTATAATTGTTGTTTTTTATCGGATTTTCTGGTTCGACTTCGACCAGTCCTGGAGTCTGCTCGACCGGTCGTGGGATGGTCTCGACTCGACATTCGACCAGTCGTAAAGCTTCGACTCAAACTCCAGTGACTAAATCAAGTTTGCACGACTAGTTGTAGAGGGGTCTCGACCGGTCGTAGACTGCATTCGACCAGTCGTGGACTGCCTACGACCGGTCGTACAACGGTCTGATCCAATCGCGCTCAAAAATTCAAAAATCAGTTTATTCTTGGACCAGTCGTGGTGACCCTAGGACCAGTCGAAGACGAATTTCTTCAGCTATAAATAGCACATGAATTTTAGAGTTTTTTTATTGAAAATTAAGTGAATTTAAGGCTTCACTCTGAGATAAGTTTGTGTTTATTTTAAAGTTATTTTGTGCATAATTGCTTTCTCTTTTTGCTAGCTTATTTAATTTGATTTTGTTCCTGTATTCCAATCTCATTTGAAAAGAGAAATTGCCTTATTCCTTCTTCTTAGAATCAAAATCAAATATAACTATGCCCAACTAGTTTAAATCTAAAATCAATTAGAACTTAGAACCATATTAAAGTGAGTAGTGGACATTGAACTTCTATATTCGAACATCTACTCCGATTGGTTCTACTAGGCTGCTACGAAAAGGAGAAATCCAGGTATTTTACAATTTTGTAAATTCCATTCTATTTTGGTTTTTGTTTGGGATTCGCCAGAAAAATCTTAATTTGTGTGGTTATCTGAGGAGAGCCAGAAAACTTAGAAGTGTGGGTTTTTGAATTGTGTAAGCCCAAGTTAAAAAGACACAATTATAAAGGTTTTGGGTGAACCTGTGAAAACCTATTTGATAATAAACGCGAATATCCCCTGTGTGAGGATATTAGGAGTGGAGTAGCATTCTGTGTGGCTGTTGAAAGACAGTTAGTGTACACACAGGCGAACCACTATAACTCTTTGTCTTATGGATTGAATGCTTGCTTAATTTTCATATCATTTATCATTCAATTTTGTGGAATGTACGTGTGGATGTGAATGTTGTAACAATTTACATTTCAAGCAAGTGTGAGGATTGTTGTAATAAGTTAGATCTCTATTTTTGCAATTTATTTTAATTCCTTGCCATTTAGTTATTTCTATTCAGATTGAGTTATTGATCAAAAGACGTTCTAGAAATAAGGTTGTCCTACCATAAGCCCTTGTTTATTATGGTGTAAGGTTGTCCTTAGAACTGAATTTGTATCAACCTCTCAATACTTATTTATCAAGGTTGAATTGATTTAAGCATTGTGAATTGATTTATAATTGTAAGGCTATCTGTTTATCTTTATTCCGCTGATTTTATTTTAATTTGGCATAGTTCTATTCACCCCCCTCTAGGACATATAGCTTGGCCATTTCAAGTGGTATCAAAGCCTAATAGCTCGTTCTTATTGCTTTTTATTTGGATTTATTTCTTGGATCTAAGCTATATAAAAAGATGTCAAATTTTGATAGTCTTTCAGTCACTAGGCCTCCACCCTTTGATGGCTCCAACTATGCCTATTGGAAAGCTAGAATGAGGATCTTCCTCAAATCAATGGATGAGAGTGTGTGGATGAAAGGGCCTAGCAATATGCCCTAGAGGGGGGTGAATAGGGCAATGCCAAATAAAACTTAAACAGCGGAATAATAAAAGATATAAATAACAATGCTGAAATAATAACAATCTCAAAGCACATGAAATATGAGAATGATACTGAATCAGTTCTAAGGACAACCTTTCACCAAAAACCAATGGCTTATGGTAGGACAACCTTATTTCTAGAACAATCTAGAAATCACAAATGATATGGAAAATAAATCAAGAATAACTTACAGAAATAAATCCTAAGTTATTACACCATTCAACCACACTTGCTTGAAAAGAAAATTACAACATTCATCTACAAAAGCAATCCACAATACTGAAGGAATAAATAAAGAAATCAAGCACATCCACAACACAACGATATATAGTGGTTCGCCAGTGTGTTCACCAACTGTTAGCCAACAGCCACACAGAATGTTACTCCACTCGTAATATCCTCACACAGGGGATATTAGCATGCACTCTCAAAATAGGTTTTCATAGGTTCACCCAAAACCTTCACAATTGTGTCTTTTTATTTTAGGCTTACACATTCCAAAAACCCCCACAATCTGAGTTTTTTGGCTCTCCTCAGATAACCAATACAATGAGATTTTTTTGGCAAATCTCAAACAAAACCAGAGAAAGTAAATTACAAAGTAAAATACCTGGATCTCCTTTTGAAGTAGCCCAGTAGAACCAATCGGAGTAGATGTATGATACGCCGTTCAATGTCCAATACTCACTTAAAGAATGGTTCTATGTTTAATTGATTTTAGATTAAATCAAGAAGAGCAAGGTCTATTTGATTTTGATCCCAGAAGAAGGAATATCACAAATTCCTCTTTTCTAAATGAGATTGGAATGTGGATCAAAATCTCAATAGAATAATGCTAACAAAAGGAATATTAAATATGCACAGTAACTTAAAAAAATAATCACAACTTATCTCAGAGTATAGCCTTAAATCGCTTGAATTGAATGTAATCGAATGTCTAAAACTCTGAAATTCGTGCATTATTTATAGCCTGAAAAAATCCCATCTTCGACTGGTCTTAGGATCCCTAGGACCAGTCGTAGCTTCAAAGATTTTGAAAGATTTCTGCGGGATTAGATTAGCTGTTCCCACGACTGGTCTTAGGTAACCTGCGACTGATCGTGGGCCACCTACGACTGGTCGTGTGTCACCTACGACTGATCATAGGACCCTAGATAGGTCGCTGGAGTTCAAGTCGTAGGACTACGACCGGTCGAAGGATGAGTCGTAGAACTTCCCAGGACTGGTCGAAGCAAGTCCAGGATTGGTCGAAGGACAACCAGGAAAATTCGAAAATCTGTAACAACCTAGGACTGGTCCTGAGAAACCTAAGACTGGTCGAAGCAAAGCTAGGACTGGTCTTAAGATTTCTAGGACTGGTCTTAGAACAGTCATAACAAGCATATTAAAATATTCGAATTATGTATCCAGAATGACCTATCATACAGACCAACCTAAGGTCAATCTAAGGTCAAACAAACCTTGAAGTGAGATGAACATTGAAGTCTTGAAGGTCTGTATTCTCAGATGATCTTGAAGGAGAAGCTTGCGAGTTGACAGCTTTCTAGAGCTTGGTACTTTCTTGACTTGTCTTGATGAAGTCTTCTAATCTTGAACTTGTTAGAAGCAAACTTGAAGTCTTCTATTCTTGTAGACTTCATCCATGACATGTCTTGCAAACATTCTTCATTTATGATCTTGTCTTGAAAACATTCTTCATTCATGATCTTGTCTTGAAGCAGTGTGTAGTCACAAACAAGAAACACAAGAAGTATAAGACATATAGGTTTTGGCACTACAAAATTTGACAACCAAAGGGATATGAAATCATAGCACTAACAATCTGCCCCTTTGTCAAATTTGTGACAAAACACATTTATTAATATAAGAGTAAAATGAAGAAAGAATCATGAGCCATCAAAAATATTCTACTCCCCCTAAGTGAGTAGAAACAATCAACCATATTCTCCCTCTTTCAATTACTTCAATTACTCTCTCCCTTTCTCCCCTGTTCTATACTACTCCCCCTTTTTGTCACAAAATGACAAGGGAAGGCTAAAGGAGAAAAGAGAACACCATATGAAGAGTCAATATTAATTATTAAATTAGTACAACACTTCAATGTCATCAATCCAAATAAAGGATATACAATAAAACCAAACATACAACCAAAGTCATTAACCGTAATACAGAATCCATCATATTCAAATATAATACAAACCAAAAAAAAAGGATAATCCACCTAATCAGATCCAGATGAAGGAGCAGGGATGGTTGGATCAATCTGAAGTAAGCCCCTATTAATGCGACGAAGATATTTTCGCATATATTTAAATTGCATATCATGGGCTACACTCAGGTTATCAACCTTCTCCTCCAATGCACTTAGACGTGCATCATAACTAGAAGAGGGATCGTAATCAGAATCATTTTGGGAGTCAGTTTCAATTTCTTCAAATATATCATCCATATTTATATCAGCCTGTGGAGGAAGATCAACTGCTTCCCCTTCATTTCCTGCTTCAGCACCTTCACCACCACCTTCATAGAATTGACCAGAAAGCAAATCCAACTTCATCTTATTTAAATTAGTATTATTGAATAAAAGATGATGAATTGGTGCCTCATTCTCAGGTAAAGCAACAAGCATATTTGTGGCTAAACAAGTCATAAGATAACCAAATGGAATATCACTATGACCCGGATGAAGACGAAACTGAATGATAAAATGACATATCAAAGAAGGTAAACAGACAACGATGCCGGATACAACAGAGTGCAATACCCGAACCATGAAGGCAGTCAACTCGGTTTTATTGCCGGACCGAGGATACAAGTTTGAAATGAAGATCCGGTGCAAAACTCTGTATCTGGATAATAAAAATTTTAAGGGGAGCGCATTTCCTTTATGCGTCCATTGTACTTCCATATTGCATAAATCTCTTGTCAACATTTGTTTTTCCAATCTGATGGTTTGTCATATAATGTATGAATCGGAATACCTTCATCCTTGACAGGTATATCCATAATACCTGATATCAAATATCGATCTATTAGAAAATTTCCTTCTTTAGTAGCAATTGAGAACGTTAAATTATCAAGGAAAAAATCAGAGATACATACAACCATAGATTGTGCAATGGACTGGTATGCAGGCCCACCCCAAAACAAAATGTTAGCCCAGCCAACAGATTCAACGAGAGGGGCAATCCCAAATTGTTCAATGTGATTGAGACTTACAGGACGCTCAAGATAACATTACGGCTACGTAAATCTAGTACATCATTGGGATCATTTTCGGGTGACTGAAGGTGTCGTTTTGTTATAAATGTAGATCTAGATGAAGATGGACCACGGGATGTTTTCTTTTTCCCTCTAACATCCATTTTTAACAAGATTTACTAAGGAGCAAGCAAAAAAGAACACTAGAAGTGGTGGGTTTCTCTATATCAGAATTTTAGAGAGGAAGCCCTAAAAAATCAACAAAAGACGAGATCTAGCTTATGGAATAAACAAATCAAAGCATAGAAAGCATAAATCTTCAATAAAAATGAAGAAAAATGACTTATCTTGAAGAAAATCATGAAATCTCAAGACTGGTCGAGCCACGACTTGTCGAAGGAAGAAGAGGAAATGAAGAAGAAAGTGATTTTCCCCAAATTATAAGATGCTCACGATCTTCACGACCGGTCGAGTGCATTCTACGACCGGTCGATCATCAACAAAAATAAATATTTTTATACAAAAATTAAAATTTATACACATAAAAATTCAAAATATAGTACACTATGATATATGCAGACAAGTATATTCAATTTAAAATGCACATACCAAGATCAAATTTTATTTTAGTAAACCTGCTTTTGTCGAGCGGTTTAGTAAATATATCAGCAAGTTGGACATCGGTTGGAATATATTCCAAAGAGATAGCTTTTTCTTCAACTAATTCACGAATGTAATGATACCTAATGTCAATATGCTTAGTACGCGAATGCTGAATTGGATTTTTAGAAATATTGATAGCACTGGAATTATCACAATGTAAGATCATTGAATCTTGATTAATTCCATAATCGCTTAACATGCGTTTCATCCATACGAGTTGAGTACATGCATATCCTGCTGCGATATACTCAGCCTCAGCAGTGGAAAGCGATATTGAACTTTGCTTCTTGCTAAACCAAGAAACCAAACAGTTTCTAATGTAAAAATAACCACCACTGGTTGATTTTCTATCATCAATATTACCAGCCCAATCAGCATCTGAATACCCAGCTAATTTAACATTAGTATCAAAAGGATACCAAAGACCCAAATTAGTTGTACTTGCGACATATCTAATAATCTGTTTGACAACAGTGAGATGTGAATCTTTAGGATTAGACTGATATCTCACACAAATACCAATGTTAAAAGTGATATCAGGTCTACTAGCAGTTAGATATAATGAACTACCAATCATACTAGATATAGCTTAGGATCTACATCTTTACATGTAGAGTTTTTTTAGAGTCTCAAGGTTGTACTCATAGGAGTATCAAATTTTTTACCATTCTCAAATCCAAACCTTTTAACCAAGTTTGTAGCATACTTGGTTTAAGAAATGAAGATTCCATCAGGTTGTTGTTTTACTTGTAACCCTAGGAAGTAATTTAGTTCACCAACCATGCTCAGTTCGAATCTTAATTTCATCAACTCTGCAAACTCAATAGACATGTTAGAACAAGTTGATCCATAAATAATATCGTCTACATAGATTTGAACCATTAAAATCTCATTATTATGTTTCTTAACAAATAGCGTCTTATCGACACTTCCCACTTGAAAACTATGACTAAGTAAGAATTTAGTCAATTTTTCATACCATGCCACAGGCGCTTGTTTCGAGACCATAGAGAGCCTTTTTGAGACGAAATACATGATCGAAAGCTTGGGGTCTTCAAACCCTGAGGGTTGTTCTACATAAACTTCTTCATGTAAATCGCCATTTAAGAAGGCACTCTTTACATCCATCTGATAAATTTTAAACTTTCTAAAGCAAGCGATGGAAATAAAAAGTCTGATAGATTCAAGGCGAGTGACTGGAGCAAAGGTTTCATCATAATCGATGCCTTCAATCTGAGTGTACCCTTGTACAACCAGTCTAGCCTTGTTTCGTATAATATTTTCAAGTTCATTAGACTTATTTTTAAAGATCCATTTTGTTCCAATAATGTGTTTATCTTTAGGTCTAGGAACAAGATACCAGACATTATTACGAACAAATTGATTAAGTTCATCCTGTATAGCTACTATCCAATTTTCGTCAGTAAGAGCTTCTTTTACATTGACCGGTTCTATTTGGGATATAAAACAAACATAATTACATATGTTTTCAAGTTGTTTGCGTGTACGAACTCCAGTGAGAGGGTTTCCAAGGATTTGATTGGTTGGATGATCTTTGACAGTCCTAGGTTCAGATTGAGTTGAAGAGGTATCTTGATTGTCGATTATAAGAATTTCATCATCATCTGAACTCGGAGCAAGTGTATTCAAATGATCATCAATGACCACATTGATGGACTCTTGAATCACACCTATTATTTTATTTAGAACCCTATAGGCTCGACTGTTTAAGGAATATCCAAGGAAAATACCTTCATCACTCTTCGTATCAAATTTTCCCAAATTTTCACGATCTTGTAAAATGTAACACTTACTGCCAAAAATTCGAAAGTATTTGACAGTAGGTTTCTTTTCGAACCATAACTCATAAGCAGTCTTATTTTCAGATTTACTAGTATAAACACGATTAATAATGTAGCAGGCAGTATTAATTGCTTCAGCCCAAAGATTTCTGGAGAGCTTCATACTATTTAACATGACATTAGCCATATCCTGAAGCACTCTATTTTTTCTCTCAACTATACCATTTTGTTGAGGAGTTTTGGGCGCAGAGAATTCATGTGATATTCCCTGATCACTACAGAATTTCTCAAAACTACTATTTTCGAATTTAGATCCATGATCACTACGGATCTTATAAACTTGAGAACCTTTTTCATTTTGGATTCGTTTGATGATCTTCTTTACTTCATCTAGGGTTTCAAATTTGTCTTTTAAGAACGATACCCAAGTGAATCTAGTAAAGTCATCTACGATAACCAAGATGTATTTTTTACCACCTCGACTCTCCGTTCTGGTTGGTCCAATGAGATCCATGTGGAGAAGCTCGAGAGGTCTAGATGTGGTATTGGAGTTCACTTTCTTGTGAGAGCTCCTAATCTGTTTGCCCAACTGGCATTCACCACATATTTTGTCTACTTTTTGTAATTTGGGTAGACCTCTTATAAGTTCTCTTTTGCTCAATCTAAACAAGTTCCGGTAGTGTACATGTCCAAGGCGTTTATGCCATAATTCAATCTTATCAGTATGGACCATGTAACACGATTGAGTAGATGAGCTTGCATCACTAACGATGTAGCAGTTTTCAGAAGTTCTCGACCAGTTAATATAACAGAACCCTCTTTATTAATAATCTCACAACCTTGATTAGAAAACTTTACATTATGGTTGTTGTTGCATATCTGAGATATACTCAGTAGGTTGTGTTTCAAGCCCTCAACATACAATACATTTTTAAATAAGGGAAGGTTATAAAGCTGAACCGTACCTTGGCCAATGATTTTGTAATTGCTTCCATCACCAAAAGTGACTGACCCATCAGTCCTATCTTTTAGATCGGTGAACAAAGCTTTGTCGCCTGTCATATGCCTGGAGCAACCACTGTCTAGGTACCACTTTGAATGACTTATAGCTTTGAAAGCAGTGTGGGCAACCAAGTAGCCAACTTTAGGAACCCATTTCAGTACTGTTTTGGGTTTAGGAGTGTAGTTGGACTTTTTCTGTCTGTTGTTATACGAATGACCTATAGAGTTAAATTTCAATAGCTCCTTGAGAAGATCAATAATCTTTTCAACCAAAGGATTTCGGTTTTGAAGATTGAAGTTGGCATGACTATTTTTAGGTTTTTGAAGGGTCCTTGAATTTTTTGGAAGACCTTGATAAGTATTCTTTACTTTTGAGTTCGAAGACTCTCCTTTCACAAACTTAGGAGTAGTATTCTTATCATACCCCAACCCAGATCGATCACCACATTTTCTTGATCTGGATAACAATTTTTCTAATTTAGGATCACCTTGGGCATATCTCCAAGTGTCTTTCAAACTCAAAAGAGAAGCTACTTCATTTTTGAGTTTTTCGTTCTCGGATTTCAAATCATCAACTTGGAAGGTTTTGATTTTTAAATCACATTTAGTCTTTTCAAAAAAATCAGAAATATGAGATTTTTCTAAAACAAGAGACTCATAATCTTCTTTAAGTTTAGAAAATTTTTCCTTGTGTAATTTAAGCTTGACAGCAATTTTACAACTCTCCTTATGAAGGGCATTGTATGCATCCTGAAGATCATCTTCATTGTCGCAATCACTATTCAGATTCTCTTCGCTAGTTACTTCATCATAATCTGAAAAAGTGACTTTGGCTAGAGTCATAAGAGCTTTAATATCATCTCCCGACTCGTTTTCAGAATCTTCTGATTTCGAAGAGGATTCCGAATCAGATGATTCATCCCAAGTAGCCAACATACTCTTCCTTTTTGATTTGTCCTTTTTAGGACATTTGTTAGCCAAGTGCCCATACTCTTGACAGTTGTAACATTGATTATCTTTCAAAGATTTTCGAGCTCTAGGTTTAGATTGTCTCTTATCGTTTGATTTTTGAAAATCTACTTTTTTCTTATTTTTGAAAATTTTATAAAACCTTTTTACAAAAAGTGCCATATCATCTTCGGAATTTTCAAAGTCCGAAGTGCTCTCTTGTGGAATATTTTTAGATGATTTGAGAGCAATTGATTTTCCTTTTGGAGCTTTAAAGTTCAATTCGTAGGTCTGTAAAGAACCAACTAGTTCCTCAACCCTCATGTTATCCGTATCACGAAGTTCCTGAATCGCGGTTACTTTTGAATTGAACCGTTCAGGAAGTGAGCGTAGTATATTTGCACACACTTTACTTTCTGGGATTCTATCACCAAGACCCCACATTGAGTTTATAATGTCATTTAATCTAATGTAGAAGTCCATAAACATTTCATTCTCCTCCATATGAATTTCTTCAAATTTAGTTGTGAGGAGTTGGACTTTAGATTTCTTGACAATTGATGTACCCTCGTGTGTCATTTCTAAAAGATCCCATGCTTGTTTAGCATTTTCACACGAGATGATTCTTTTGAATTCATCTGGTGACAATGCATAAGTAATTGCATTTAGTGCTTTTGCATTGGCACTACTCTCACTTTTCTGAAGTGTGGTCCAAAGGGCATAAGATATTACTTTCATTGATTTTGAACCATCTTCATCAGTTACTTTGGTGATAGGTAGTTTCCATCCGTTCACTGTGGCCAGCCACACACTTTCATCCATAGATTTGAGAAAGATTCTCATCCTTGCTTTCCAATAGGCATAGTTTGTGCCATTAAAGGGTGGTGGCCTAGTGACAGATAGACTATCAAAATTTGACATCTTAATATAGCTTAGATCATTAGCTCAGGAAATAAATCCAATAAATAAGCAATAAGCACGAGCTATTTGTCTCTGATACCACTTGAAAGGGCCTAGCTATATGCCCTAGAGGGGGTGAATAGGGTAATGCCAAATAAAACTTAAAACAACGAAATAATAAAAGATATAAATAACAATGCTGAAATAATAACAATCTCAAAGCACATGAAATATGAGAATGATACTGAATCAGTTCTAAGGACAACCTTACATAAAAACCAATGACTTATAGTAGGACAACCTTATTTCTAGAACAATCTAGAAATCACAAATGATATGGAAAATAAATCAAGAATAACTTACAGAAATAAATCCTAAGTTATTGCACCATTCAACCACACTTGCTTGAAATGAAAATTACAACATTCATCCATAAAAGCAATCCACAATACTGAAGGAATAAATAAAGAAATCAAGCACATCCACAACACAACGATATATAGTGGTTTGCCTGTGTGTTCACCAACTATTAGCCAACAGCCACACAGAATGCTACTCCACTCCTAATATCCTCACACAGGAGATATTAGCATGCACTCTCAAAATAGGTTTTCACAGGTTCACCCAAAACCTTCACAATTGTGTCTTTTTATCTCGAGCTTACACAATCCAAAAACCCCCACAATCTGAGTTTTCTGGCTCTCCTCAGATAACCAATACAATGAGATTTTTCTAGCAAATCTCAAACAAAACCAGAGAAAGTAAATTACAAAGTAAAATACCTAGATCTCCTTTTGAAGTAGCCCAGTATAACTAATCGGAGTAGATGTATGATACGTCGTTCAATGTCCAATACTCACTTAAAGAATGGTTCTATGTCTAATTAATTTTAGATTAAATCAAGAAGAGCAAGGTCTATTTGATTTTGATCCCAGAAGAAGGAATATCACAAATTCCTCTTTTCTAAATGAGATTGGAATGTGGATCAAAATCTCAATAGAATAATGCTAACAAAAGAAATATTAAATATGCACAGTAGCTTAAAAAAATAATCACAACTTATCTCAGAGTATAGCCTTAAATCGCTTGAATTGAATGTAATCGAATGTCTAAAACTCTGAAATTCGTGCATTATTTATAGCCTGAAAAAATCCCATCTTCGACTGGTCTTAGGATCCCTAGGACCGGTCGTAGCTTCAAAGATTTTGAAAGATTTCTAAGGGATTAGATTAGCTGTTCCCACAATTGGTCTTAGGTAACCTACGATCGGTCGTGGGCCACCTACGACTAGTCGTGTGTCACCTACGACTGGTCGTAGGACCCTAGATAGGTCGCTGGAGTTCGAGTCGTAGGACTACGACCGGTCGAAGGATGAGTCGTAGAACTTCCCAGGACTGGTCGAAGGACAACTAGGAAAATCTGAAAACCTGTAACAACCTAGGACTGGTCCTGAGAAACCTAAGACTGGTCAAAGCAAAGCTAGGACTGGTCTTAAGATTTCTAGGATTGGTCTTAGAACAGTCATAACAAGCATATTAAAATATTCGGATTATATATCCAGAATGACCTATCATACAGACCAACCTAAGGTCAATCTAAGGTCAAACAAACTTTGAAGTGAGATGAACATTGAAGTCTTGAAGGTCTGTATTCTCAGATGATCTTGAAGGAGAAGCTTGAATCGAGTTGACGGCTTTCTAGAGCTTGGTACTTTCTTGACTTGTCTTGATGAAGTCTTCTAATCTTGAACTTGTTAGAAGCAAACTTGAAGTCTTCTATTCTTGTAGACTTCATCCATGACATGTCTTGCAAACATTCTTCATTTATGATCTTGTCTTGAAAATATTCTTCATTCATGATCTTGTCTTGAAGCAGTGTGTAGTCACAAACAAGAAACACAAGAAGTACAAGACATATAGGTTTTGGCACTACAAAATTTGACAACCAAAGGGATATGAAATCATAGCATTAACAGTGGAAAGCCACAGTAACTGAATGGAGCCCTCCTACCATTGAAGTAACTGGTATCAATGGATCAAAATCAATGAGAATAACACCTTATACTTCTTGGTCCACACTTCAGAAAAGTAAAAGTAGTGCCAATGCAAAAGCACCAAATGCAATCACTTGTACACTATCATCGGATGAGTTCAAAAGAATCATATCCTGTGATACTGCAAAGCAAGCCTGGGATATATTAAAATTGCACACGAGGGTACATCAATTGTCAAGAAATCTAAAGTCCAACTCCTCACAACCAAATTTGAAGAAATTCATATGGAGGAAAATGAAATGTTTATGGACTTTTACACTAGATTAAATGATATTATAAACTCAATGTGGGGTCTTGGTGATAAAATCCCAGAAAGTAAAGTGTGTGCAAAGATACTACGCTCACTTCCTAAACGGTTCAACTCTAAAGTAACCGCGATCCAAGAACTTCATGATACGGATAATATGAGGGTAGAAGAACTAGTTGGTTCATTATAAACCTATGAATTAAATTTTAAAGCTCTTAAAGGAAAATCTATCGCTTTGAAGTCATCTAAAGGTATTTCTCAAGAAAACTCAGATTTAGAAAATTTTGAAGATGATATGGCTCTTTTAGTGAAAAAGTTCTATAAGATTTTCAAAAGTAAGAAAAGGGTCGATTTTCAAAAGATAAATGAAAAGAAACGATTTAAACCTAAGTCCAAAACTTGGAAGTCTTTGAAAGACAATCAATATTACAACTACCAAGAGTATGGGCATCTAGCAAACAAATGTCTTAAAAAGGACAAACCCAAAAGGAAGGGTATGTTGGCTACTTGGGATGAATCGTTTGATTCTGAAACCTCTTCTGAATCAGAAAATTCTGAAACCGAGTCCGGCAGTGAAGTTAAGGCCCTCATGACTCTAGCCAAGTTTACTTTTTCAGATCACGATGATTCAACAAGTGAAGAAAATTTGAATAGTGATCATGAAAATGAAGAAGATCTTCAAGATGCTTATAATGCCTTATATAAGGAAAGTTGTAAAATTGTTGTCACACTTAAACTTCAAAAAGAAAAGTTTTCTAAACTCAAAGAATGTTTTGAAACTCTTGTTTTAGAAAAATCGCAAATTTCAGATTGTTTTGAAAAATCAAAATGTGATTTGGAATTCAAAACCTCCCTGATTGATGTTTGAAATCTGAAAATGATAAACTTAAAAAATGAAGTATCTTCTCTTCTGAGTTTGAAGGATACACGGAGATATGCCCAAGGTGATCCAAAGTTAGAAAAATTATTATTGGGATCAAGAAAATGTGGCGATCGATCCGGGTTGGGCTATGATAAAAATACATCTCCTAAACAGAAGAATACTCCTCCCAACGATCGATCCGGATTGGGCTATGATAAAAATGCATGTCCTAAACAGAAGAATACTCCTCCCAACTTTGTGAAAGGAGAGGCTTCTAACTCAAAAGGAAAAGGTACTTGTCAAGGTTTTTCTAAAAATACAAAAACTTTTCAAAAACCTAAAAGCAGCTATTTTAAAAATCAGATCAGAAATCCACTAGCTAAAAAAATAGTTGATTTACTTAAGGAGCTCTTAAAATCTAACTCAGTAGGTCATTCTTATAACATCAGATAAAAGGAGACCAACCATTCTCCTAAACCCAAAACAGTTCTGAAATGGGTTCCTAAAGTTATCTGCTTGGTTGCTCACACTGCTTTCAAAGCAACAAGCCATTCAAAATGGTACCTAGACAGTGGATGTTCCAGGCATATGACAGGTGACAAGGCTTTATTCACCGATCTAAAAGATATGACTGATGGGTCAGTCACATTTGGTGATGGTAGCAATTACAATATTATTGGCAAAGGTACGGTCCAACTCTACAACCTCCCTTTATTTAAAGATGTTTTATATGTTGAGGGTTTAAAACACAACCTGTTGAGCATATCTCAAATATGCGATAACAACCATAGTGTAAAATTTTCCAATCAAGGTTTTGAAATTTTAAACAAAAAGGGTTCTGTAATATTAACTGGTCACAGAACTTCTAAAAACTACTATATAGTAAGCGATGGTAGCTCATCTAACTAAATGTGTTACATGGTCCATACCGATGAGACAGAATTATGGCATAAACGCTTTGGACATGTAGACTACCAAAATTTATACAGATTAAGCAAAGGAGAACTAATTAACAGTGAATACCGCCTGCTACATTATTAACCATGTTTATATTTGCAAATCTAATAATAAAACGGCGTATGAAATGTGGTTTGAGAAAAAGCCTACTGTTAAATACTTCCAAAATTTTGGCAGCAAGTGCTATATTTTACGTGATCGTGAAAATTTGGGAAAGTGCGACACTAAAAGTGATGAAAGGATCTTTTTAGGATACTCTTTAAACAGTCGTGCATATCGTGTTCTGAACAACAGGACTAGTGTGATTCAAGAGTCAATAAATGTAGTAATTGACGATCACTTGAATACACTTGCCCCTAGTTCAGATAATGATGAAGCTCTTATATTTGAAAAACCAGATACTTCATCAAGTGAAACTAATTCTGAATTAAGGACTATCAAAGATCATCCAACTTCTCAAATACTTGGAAACCCTCTCACTAGTGTGCGCACTCGTAGACAACTAGAAGACATATGTAACTACGTATGCTTTACATCCCAGATGGAACCGGTTGATGTAAAAGAAACACTTTCTGATGAAAACTGGATAGTAGCGATGCAAGAAGAACTTAATCAGTTTGTTTGAAACGATGTCTGGTATCTTGTTCCTAGACCTAAAGATAAAGACATTATTGGAACAAAATGGATTTTCAAAAATAAGTCTAATGAATTGGAAAATATCATTCGAAACAAGGCAAGATTGGTTGTGCAAGGGTACACAAATTGAAGGGATTGATTATGATGAAACTTTTGCCCCAGTTGCTCGCCTTGAATCAATCAGACTTTTCATATCTATTGCATGTTTTAGAAAGTTTAGAATTTTTTAAATGGATGCGAAGAGTGCCTTTTTGAATGACGACTTACATGAAGAGGTATATGTTGAACAACTGACTGGGTTTGAAGACCCTAAGCTTACTAATCATGTATACCGCCTTAAAAAGGCTCTCTATGGTCTGAAACAAGCTCCCAGAGCATGGTATGAAAAATTGACTAAGTTTTTACTAAGTCACAATTTTCAGATGGGTAGTGTCGATAATACGCTCTTTGTTAAGAAACATAACGATGATATCTTAATGGTTCAATTCTATGTTGATGCTATAATTTATAGATCAACTTGTACTAACATAACTGTTGAGTTTGCAGATCTAATGAAATCTGAATTCGAAATGAGCATGGTTGGTGAATTAAATCATTTTCTAGGGTTGCAAGTAAAACAACAATCTGATGGAATTTATATTTCACAAACTAAGTATGCATTGAACTTGATTAAGAGGTTCGGATTTGAAAATGGTAAGAATTTTGATACTCCTATGAATACAACTCTAAGACTCTCAAAAGACTCTACAGGTAAAGATGTAGATTCTAAATTGTATCGTAGCATGATAGGTAGTTTACTTTACTTAACTGCAAGTTGACCTGATATTGCTTTAAGTGTTGGAATTTGCACTAGATATCAGTCTAATCCTAAAGAATCTCACTTAATTGCTGTTAAGTGAATTATTCGATATGTCGCAAGTTCAGTTAATCTGGGTCTTTGGTATCCCTATGATACTAGTGTTCAATTGGCTGGGTATTCGGATGCTGATTAGGCAGGAAATATAGATGACAGAAAATCAACCAGCGGTGGTTGTTTTTACATTGGAAACTGCTTGGTTTCTTGGTTTAGCAAGAAGCAAAGTTCCATATCACTATCAATTGCTGAGGCCGAATACACTGCAGCGGGAAATGCATGTACTCAGCTGGTTTGGATGAAACGTATGCTGAGTGATTATGGAATCACACAAGACTCGATGGTTTTATACTGTGATAATTCCAGTGTGATAAACATTTCAAAAAACCCAATCCAGCATTCATGTACTATACACATTGACATTCGGTTTCATTATATTCATGAATTAGTGAAAGAAAAAATAATATCTTTAAAATATATTCCTACCGAGACTCAGCTTGCTGACATTTTCACTAAACCGCTCGACAAAAGCAGGTTTAATAAATTAAAATTTGACCTTGGTATGTGTAATTTTAAATGATTGATCATGCATCTTTGTATCATATTGTATATAATGTTAATATGTTATTAATTTAAATTTTAAAATTCTGTGGAAATTGCATATTTTTTCTGGTCTAAGACCGGTCGAGGACATGCTCGACCAGTCTTGCTGCGACTGGTCGACTATGTCCCAAGACCGGTCATGCAGCGCGCTAACCTCTTTAATTTGGGGGAAAACACTCTTCTTCTTCATTCTAACCCTCCTCAGTAACGAGCCAAGCTACGATTAGTCGAAACCTTGTGTTCGATTCCTTCAGGTTAGAGTGATTTTCCTTGCTTTCTTGAAGTATCTTAATCTTTTCTCTTAGATTTCTTGATTATTATTTTCTATTTCATATAGATCTTCAACTTTTCTTAAAATTTCTTTCATTTCTTCAAGAATATGGATTCTAGAGGTAAAAAGAAAAATCCTAGAGGTGCTTCTTCTTCTCAATCGAATGCTATCACTAGACATCATCTTAGGGCTCCTGAAGATGATCCACCACATGTACGTGATTTGCGTATGCGCAATGTGATAGTCGAAAAAGTTGTTGATTTAAACCATATCGCTCCTTTTAGTCTCCTTCCTCTCCTTCAATCTGTAGGATGGAAAAACATTTTACGCTGGGGCGGGCTGGCATACTAGTCCATAGCACAGGTCATGGTTGCATGCATAACTGATTTCTCTATTGAGTAATTAATTTTTACTATTACTACTAGAGAAGGGCCTTTTACTGTTGATCGACATTTAATTTCAGGCCTTATGGACATACCAATAAATGATGATGGTATTCATCCTAGTGCACTTGCTGAGAAAGTGTCAGAATCGGAAAAACGTACTTATATTAGAGCATTGTGTAACATGAATGCACCATGGACTGCAAATGGGAATGCCGTCAAAACCAGATACTTGTTATCCAAATACAGAGTTTTGCATCGTATCTTCACTTCTAATCTGTATCCTCGCTCTGGAAATAAGACTGAGTTGACTCTGTTTATGGTTCGTATTTTCTACTCAATCATTACTGGTGCTAATGTCTGTTTGTCCTCTTTGATTTGTTCATCTATCATTCAAATCCGTAGTCATCCTGGTCATGGTGATATTCCATTTGGATATCTGTTGAATGTATTAGCCACTCACATGTTAGTCGCTATGCCCGTCGGTGAGGCTCCTATCCAACACCTCATATTTAACAATTCCAACTTAAATAAAATGAAGTTGAGATTAGCCCCTGGTCAAGTTGATGATGGTGTGGGTGGAGCTGTTGCTGAAGCAGAGATTGGTGTCGAAGGTGATGAGTTGTCGCCAGATGATATTGACATAGATGGTATTTTTAATAAAATTGATTCTGACTCTGGAAATGATCCAGACTTTGAACCATCTGATTTCAATGCACGTCTACGTGTATTAGAGGAAAAGGTAGAAAGATGAATGTTGGCCACAATCAATAATTTAAAATTATGCGCAGATATTTTAAGCGCTTACAGAAGAGCCTTCATCAAAGTGATCTTAACATACCTGCTCCATCTTCTGAATCAGATTGAGAATGTTAAATCTTTGGTCTGTAATAATTTTACTAATTTACCTTCTTTGGTTGTGTGGATGCCTATTTTAAACTTCAATTGATAACTCTTTTGATATGTACTTTGACTCACCTTGATCACTTCTTATGTAATGTTCTTAACTCTGAACTTTTTATCTTTCTATCTTTCTGAGTTGCTATCTCTATTTCTGTCTTTCATATCCTATCTTTGTTTCTTCCTTTGTCATATTTTGACAAAAAGGGGGAGAATTTGTGAATTCTGTGGATTATGATTGATATGATGGGGGTACACAACATATGCCTACTCAGGGGGAGTTGAGGTGTACTAACTCAGGGGGAGTTGAGTTGTCTCAAGGGGATGCTTATTTTATGACAACTAGTACATGATTCGTTATTATACAATGTGATGCTTATCTTATTGAAGTATGAGAGGTGTTTTGTTACAAATTTGACAAAGGGGGAGATTGTAAGTGCTATGATTTGATTCCTCTTTGATTGTCAAATTTTGTGTATCAAAACGTCTTCGTATGTCTTGTGTTTATATCTTGATAAATCTGTTTGAGACACCACGTCCACACTTGAAGTCTAGTTCAAAGAATTTTTCAAGCTTCATGATGATTCAAGCTACAATGTAGAAGATATTAAAGAAGTACTCAGGGTCAAGACTCAAGTTCAAGTGCAAGTGGAAGTTCAAGATTCAAATATAAGTACGGGACTCAAGTGTAACTTAAAGTGATATTGATTTCAAAGCTTGTGAAGTAGTCAAGCTACATCAAGAAGAACTCAAGCTTCGTAATGATCAAAGTCTAAGCAAATGAAGTTTTTAATGTCCATACTTCATGATAAACCTTAGATTGACCTTAGGGTAGGTCACTTTGGCTACATAATTCATTTTAATATTAATACATGAATATGGTCTATTCTAAGACTAGTCCTAGACCTTGTTCGACCAGTCCTAGCACTGGTTCGACCAGTCTAAGAAGTTCCTCGACCAGTCCTAAAATTATTGTATTTTATCGAATTTTCTGGTTTGACTTCGACCAGTCTTGGAGTCTACTCGACCGGTCGTGGGATGGTCTCGACTCGACCTTCGACCAGTCATAAAGCTTCGACTCAAACTACACCGACTAAATCAAGTGTCGCAAGACCAGTCGTAGAGCGGTCTCGACCGGTCATGGACTGCATTCGACCAGTCGTGGACTGCCTACGACCGTTCGTACAACGGTCTGATACGATCGCACTCAAAAATTCAAAAATCAATTTATTCTTGGACCAGTCGTGGTGACCCTAGGACCAGTCGAAGATGAATTTCTTCAGCTATAAATAGCACACGAATTTCAGAGTTTTTTTTATTAAAAATTAAGTGAATTCAAGGCTCCACTCTGAGATAAGTTTGTGTTTGTTTTTAAGTTATTTTGTACATAATTGTTTTCTCTTTTTGCTAACTTATTTAATTTGATTTTGTTCCTATATTCCAATCTCATTTGAAAAGAGGAATTGCCTTATTCATTCTTCTTGAAATCAAAATCAAATATAGCTACGCCCAACTGGTTTAAATCTAAAATCAATTAGAACTTAGAACCATATTAAAGTGAGTAGTAGACATTAAACTTCTATATTCGAACATCTACTCCGATTGGTTCTACCGGGCTGCTATAAAAAGGAGAAATCCAGGTATTTTATAATTTTATAAATTCCATTCTATTTTAGTTTTTGTTTGGGATTCGCCAGAAAAATTTCAATTTGTGTGGTTATCTGAGGAGAGCCAGAAAACTTAGAAGTGTGGATTTTTAAATTGTGTAAGCCCAAGTTAAAAGGACACAATTGTAAAGGTATTGGGTGAACCTGTGAAAACTTATTTGATAGTAAACGCTAATATCCCCTGTGTGAGGATATTAGGAGTGGAGTAGCATTCTGTGTGGCTGTTGAAAGACAGTTGGTGTACACACTGGCGAACCACTATAACTCTGTCTTGTGGATTGAATGCTTGCTTAATTTTCATATAATTTATCATTCAATTTTGTGGAATGTACGTGTGGATGTGAATGTTGTAACAATTTACATTTCAAGCAAGTGTGGGATTGTTGTAATAAGTTAGATCTCTATTTCTACAATTTATTTCAATTCCTTACCATTTAGTTATTTCTATTCAGATTGAGTTATTGATTCAAAAGACGTTCTAGAAATAAGGTTGTCTTACCATAAGCCCTTGTTTATTATGGTGTAAGGTTGTCCTTAGAACTGAATTTATATCAACCTCTCAATACTTATTTATTAAGGTTGAATTGATTTAAGCATTGTGAATTGATTTATAATTGTAAGGCTATTTGTTTATCTTTATTCCGCTAATTTTATTTTAATTTGGCATAGTCTTATACATATAGATTGGCCATTTCATATAGGCCGATTATCGATTACGTCTATGTTGGTATACACACTGTGTATGTGTTAGCATAGCATTATGATTGAATAAGGTCAATTGTGATTGTATGAGGCCCATTGTGACCCATTATGATTGTATGAGGCCCATTGGGATTGTATGAGGCCCATTGTAATTATATAAGGCCCATTGTGATTGTATGAGGCCCATTGTGATTGTATGAGGCCCATTGTTATTGTATGAGGCCCGTTGTGATTATATGAGGCCCGTTGTGATTGTATGAGGCCCATCGTGATGGTATGAGGCCCATTGTGATTATATAAGGCCCATTATGATTATATGAGGCCCATTGTGATTGCATGAGGCCCATTGTGATTGTATGAGGTCCATTGTGATTGTATGAGGCCCATTGTGATTGTATGAGGCCCATTATGATGATATGAGGCCCATCGTGATTGTATGAGGTCCATTGTGATGGTATGAGGTCCATTGTGATTGTATGAGGCTCATTATGATTGTATGAGGTCCATTGTGATTATATGAGGCTCATTGTGATTGTATGAGGCTCATTGTGATTATATGAAGCCCATCGTGAATGTATGAGGTCCATTGTGATGGTATGAGGCCCATTGTGATTGTATGAGGCCCATTTGATTGTATGAGGTCTATTGTGATTATATGAGGCCCATTGTGACCCATTGTGATTATATAAGACCCATTGTGATGTATGACGCCCATTGTATGTGTGAGGCCCACTTGTGATGTGTGAGGCCCACCATGTGTGGGTGATTATGTGTACACCACCCATTCACTTATACGGGCCATGGGCCGCCTTATACATGCCCACCATGATGTATGTGATTATAATTATGAAAAGGCCAAGCTATATGTCCTAGAGGGGGGGTGAATAGGACTATGCCAAATTTAAAAAATAAATCAGCGGAACGAAAGTAAATCAATACTCTTCCAATAATGAATCAATTTACAATGCTAAATATAAATCACCTTGATAAATAATTATTGAGAGATTGATACAAATTCAGTTCTAAGGACAACCTTACACCATAATAAACAAGGGCTTATGGTAGGACAACCTCATTTCTAGAACCTCTTTTGAATCAAGAACTCAATGTTAATATAATTAAATGAAATAGCAAGGAATTGAAACTAAATGCAGAAGTAAAGATCTAAATTATTACAACAATCCCCACACTTGCTTGAAAATGTAAATAGTTACAACATTCACATCCACTTGTACATTCCACACAATTGAATGATAAAAGATATGAAAATTAATCAAGCATTCAATCCACAAGACAAAGAGTTATAGTGGTTACTTTGTGTACACCAAGCTGCTTTTACAAATGACCACACAGTAATCTACTCCACTCTAATATCCTCACTTACGAGGGGATATTAGCGTTCACTATCAAATAGGTTTTACTGGGTTCACCAAAACCTTTACAATTGTGTCTTTTTTTCACTTGGGCTTACACAATTCAAAAACCCCTTTTTACGAGTTTTTGGTTTTCCTCAGACAACCAAAATAATGAGATTTTTCTCGCTCAACCTCAAACAAAACCAATACAATGAGATTTTTTCGCTCAACCTCAAACAAAACCAATAACAAATGAATTTTACAATTGTAAAATACCGGATTTCTCCTTTAGCGGCCGGTAGAACCAATCGGAGTAGATGATTGAATATCAAAGTTCAATTTCCAATACTCACATTCATAGGTTCTAAATTCTAATAGATTTTAGATTTAACTTGTTCAAGGCGTAGCTATATTTGATTTTGATTCCAAGAAGAAGGAATAATATAATTCCTCTTTTCAAATAAGATTGGAATAGAGAAACAAAATCAAATAAAATAAGCTAGCAAAAAGGAATATTAAATAAGCACAATTAAGCTTAAAATAAACACAGACTTATCTCGAGTGATAACTTGAAAATTCTTGAATGGAATGGAGTTCGAATATCAAAACTCGAAATTCGTGTTCAATTTATAGACGAAAAAAATCGTCCTACGACGTGGTCTTAGAAACCTAGGACAGTCATAGCTCTAACATGATTTTTGAAAAATTGAGCGCGATCTTTGAAAGCCGTTTCTACGACTGGTCGTGTGAACCCTACGACCGGTCGTGGGTCACCTACGGACCAGTCGTAGATACCTACGACCGGTCGTAGGACCATGAAATCGATTCTTTGGTCTTTCGGTCGTAGCTCCACGACGGATCGTGGACGGGTCGAAGCCAACCTACGACCGGTCGAAGGACTTCCGGGACAGTCGTGGGCGTTCCAAAAAATCCGAAAAAAACTTCAACAACTTAGGACTGATCGTGGGATTTCTTGGACTAGTCGAACCAATGCTAGGACTAGTCGAACAAGAGCTAGGACTGGTCTTGGAATAGACCAACTTTATGTTAAATAAAGATTTGATTTATGTATCCAAAATGACCTACTTAAAGTGTCAACCTAAGGTCATTTAAACATGAAACATGTCGTATGGATATTGAACTTCAACCATTCAACGAATGTAGATTGTTTGAACCAATATCAGGCTTGAAGTCTTGAATAATATCAGGTTTGAAGTCTTGACCAATATCAGGCTTGAAGTCTTGAGATCTTGAGCTTCAACATCTTGTCGCTTTTTATGGCTTTTTGAACTTTAACATCTTGTGCTTCAACTTGTAGCATCTTGAAGTACTTAGCAAAGTGTCTTGAATAAAATAATCATCATACCAGCACAAGACACAGATAGATGTTTTGACACATCAAAATTTGACAACCAAAGGAGTATGAGATCATAACCCTTACAATCTCCCCCTTTGTCAAATTTGTGACAAAACACCACACCAAATAATAATTCTTCCAATAGACATAAGAGAAGTACAAAGCAAGCACAGATGCACAGATGTATAGACATGATAAGCAATAATCATATTCCCATAACTCTTGAGAAGTTTAACTCCCCCTGAGTAATAGAACTAAGCAGTTTAACTCCCCCTGAGTAATAGAACTAAGCACAGAAATAAGTTATAAGTTAAGCAACATGACGTAATTTCACCAAACTTTAATGACGTAATTTCACCAAACTTCTCCCCCTTTTTGTCACAAAAGGACAAAGGAAGAAGAACAGTAATAAGATAGTAGAAGTAGCAAGAGAAAAATGTCAACAAAAAGTTTTGAGAGGCAAGCAAATATTAGTAAATATTACAGACCAAAAAAAATTCAGTCAGAACCAGAAGAGGGCGCAGGATTAGATGGATCAATTTTGTGTAATCCTTTAGCAATTCGCCTCATATATTTTCGCATATAAGAAAATTGTGTGTCTTGAGTAACACGAATTTGAGCCACACTGCTCTTGAAGAGAAATCAACCTTTCATCAAAATCGAATACGGTGAAAATCAGGATCATCAGCGGAGTCGACTCAAGTTCTTCAAATAAGTCATCCATATTCACATCCTCAGGAAGATCACTAGCTTCAGCATTACCTGCTGCACCACCACTGCTACCAGCATCCACTTGTTCTCTACCCAAATCTAAAGTCATCTTATTAAGATTGGAATTATTAAAGGGAAGATGGTGGATGGGTTTTTCTCTAGTAGGCATGGCTATGAGCATATGATTTGCTAACCTAGTCAATTAAATAACCAAAGGGTATATCACTATGTCTGGATGGTGACGTGTGAGAATAATGGAATGACAAATTAAAGAAGGGAGGCATATATTAACACCAGAGACAACGAGAATGCAAAACACGAACCATAAAAGAAGTGAGTTCGGTTTTATTACGAAACGTGGATAAAGATTTGAAATGAATATCTTATGTAGTACTCGTATCCGGGTAACAAATACCTTGAGGAAGTGTATGACCTTTATGAGTCCAATGAACATCCATATTACATAAATCTCTAGTAAGCATTCGTCGTTCGGATTCGAGAGACTATCATGTAAAATATTAATTGGAATGCTTTCATCATTGATAGGTATTTCCATAATATCTCGCAATCAAATGACGATCTACAACAAACAAACCTTCTTGAGTATCAACTTTAAAAATTAAATTCTCAAGAGAAAAATCACGAGATACATGCAAACATGGATTGGGCAATGGGTGGTATGCGGCTCCACCCCAATGTAGGATGTTATCCCATCCTTGATTCCAACAAAGAAGGAATACCAAAAGAAGCAATGTGATTGACGGTAACATGACGTTCAACAATTACATTACGCATACGTAAATCTCGAGCATCGGTAGGATCATTTTCGGGAGAACGAAGATGACGTTGAACAATAGAAGTTGATCTAGACGAGGATGGACCTCGAGTAGTTTCTTTTTACCTCTAGGATCCATTTTCAAAGAAAGATTTCAAGGGAACAAATAGATGCAAGATAGAAGGAATGAGATTTAGATAGAACAGATTTTTTTTTTTTTAAGAGAAAAACCCCAAATCCTGCAATCAATGAGCAAATAGATTCCACAAACATGAGTTTTGAAGCATTAATAGTAAGAATCTACAAGGAAAATGTAAAAGAATCACTAACCTTGAAGAACAATGAAGATGGGTTGGGGACAAAGTAGTAAGTAGCTAGGACGGTTGGAAAGAAATGAAGAAATGAAGAAGAAGACTAAAATCCCTAATTTTAAGTGAAATCCGTGCTTTCTACGACGAAGTCGAGTATGTGTTCGAGGTGTCAGAGTAGCACCTTAATCGTCGTGTATTCTCACGACAGGTCGAGTATGACAAAAAAATTTGCAATTTTTTTCTATTTTTTTAAATAATTTCAAGTTTAAGCAAATAAAACATCAAACTTATGATACACAAAATCATGCAAACTCAATTTAAATTGCACATACCGAGATCAAATTTTAATTTATTAAACCGGTTTTTGTCGGCGGTTTAGTGAAAATGTCCATAAGTTGAATTTCGGTTGGAATGTAATCCAAATTTATTAATTTTTCTTCCACTAATTCACGAATGTAATGAAATCTAATGTCAATATGCTTAGTACGTGAATTTGAATGGATTTTTAGAGATATTTATTGCCTTTGGAATTATCACAAAATAAAATCATAGAATCTTGAGTAATTCCATAATCGCTTAACATTCGTTTCATCCAAACAAGTTGAGTACATGCATTTCAAAGAACAATGTATTCAACTTCAATGATTGATAGCGATATAGAACTTTGCTTCTTGCTAAACCAAGAAACAAGACAATTTCCAATGTAGAAACAACCACCACTTGGTTGATTTCCTATCATCAATGTTTCCATTGATCAAGTCGGCATCTGCGTGCAGGCTAATTGAACATTAGTCTCATGTGGATACAAGAGACCCAATTTAGTAGAACTTGCGACATAACGTATAATCCGCTTAATTGAGTTAAGTGAGATTCTTTAGGATTTGATTGATAACGAGCACAAATACCAACACTCAAAGCAATATCGGTCTACTAGAGTTAGATAAAGTAAGCTACCAATCAAACTACGATACAATTTAGGATCCACATCATTACTGTAGAATCTTTTGAGAGTCTTACGGTTGTACTCATTGGAGTATCAAAATTTTTACCTTTCTCGAATCCAAATTTTTTAATTAAACTCGAGCATATTTGGTTTGTGAAATAAATATTCCATCAGTTGTTGTTTTACTTGCAATCCTAGGAAATAGTTTAATTCTCTAACCATGCTCATTTCGAATTTAGACTTCATCAAATCTGCAAACTCAACAGTCATGTTAGTACAAGTTGATCCATAAATAATATCGTCAACATATATTTGAACCATTAGAATATCATCGTTATATTTTTTAACAAAGAGTGTCTTATCAACACACCCCATCGAAAGTTATGACTCAAAAAACTTAGTCAATTTTTCGTACCATGCTCTGGGAGCTTGTTTGAGACCATAGAGAGCTTTCTTAAGACGATACACATGATCAAGTAAATTTAGGATCTTCAAACCACGTAGGTTGTTCAACATATACCTCTTCATGTAAATCACCATTGAGAAAGGCACTCTTAACATCCATTTGATAAATTTTAATTTTCTTAAAACATGCAATGGAGATAAAAAGTCGATAGATTCAAGACGAGCTACTGAGGGCAAATGTTTCATTATAGTCAATACCTTCGATTTGAGTATATCCACTGTCAACAACTAGTCTTGCTTTATTTGAATAATATTTCCAAGCTCATCGGATTTGTTTTGAAAATCCATTTTGTTCCAATAATATGTTTATCTTTAGGTCTAGGAACAAGTTGCCGGACATCATTTCGACAACTGATTAAGTTCTTCTTGCATCGCAAGAATCCAATTTTCATCGAAAGTGCTTCTTTTACGTTACCGGTTCAACTGGGATGTAAAACATACGTAGTTACATATGTCCTCTAATTGTCTACGAGTCGCACACCGGTGAGAGGATTTCCAAGTATTTGAGAGGTTGGATGATCTTTATGATCCTTAATTCAGATTAGTTTCATTTGATGAAGTTTCTTGTTTTTCAAGTATAAGAACTTCATCATTATCTAAACTAGGAACAGTGTTTTCAAAAGATCATCAATCACAACATTTATTGACTCTTGAATTACACCATCCTGTTGTTGAGAACACGATAAGCACGATTTGTGCATTTAAAGAATAACCTAAAAAGATCCCATCATCACTTTTAGTGTCGAATTTTCCCAAATTTTCACGGTCCACGCAAAAATATAGCACTTCTTCGCCAAAAATTCGAAAATATTTGTGAAGGCTTTTTCTCAAACCACATTTTATAAGCCGTTTTATTATTAGATTTACAAATATAAACACGGTTAATAATGTAATCTGTATTCACTGCTTCAGCCCAGAGATTCCTAGGTAGCTTCATGCTATTTAACATAACATTTCCCATTTCTTGAAGCACTCTATTCTTCCTTTCGACAATTCCATTTTGTTGAGGAGTTTTAGGTGTGAGAGAATTCATGCGATATTCACGATCGCTACAAAATTTCTCAAAACCGCTATTTTCAAATTCGGATCCATGATCACTACGGATCTTCTTGACTTGAGAACATTTTTCGGTTTGAATCCGTTTTATAATCTTTTTCACTTCATCAAGGGTTTCGATTTATCTTTCAAGAATGAAACCCAAGTATATCTTGTGTAATCATCTACAATAACTAAGATGTACTTTTTGCCACCTCGACTTTCCGTTCTTGTTGGTCTATAAGATCCATATGGAGAAGCTCGAGTGGTCTTGTGGTGATATTGGAGTTCACCTTTTTGTGAGAGCTCTAGTTTGTTTACCATCTTGGCATTCACCACAAATCTTGTCTACTTTTTGCATTTTAGGTAGACCTTTTATTAGTTCACTTTTGCTCAATCTGTATAAATTTCGGTAGTGTACATGTCCAAAGGCGTTTATGCCATAAATCTATCTCATCGGTATGGACCATGTAGCACGTTTGATTAGATAAGCTACCGTTGCTTACTATATAGAGTTTTGAAGTTCTGCGACAGTTAATATTCTGAGAACCCTTTTCATTTGTAATTTCACAACCTTGATTAGAAAATTTAACATTATGGTTGTTATCGCATATTTGAGATATGCTCAACAAAGTTGTGTTTTAAACCTTCAACATATAACACATTTTTAAATAAGGGAAGGTTATAGAGTTGGACCGTACCTTTGCCAATTATCTTGCAGTTGCTACCATCACCAAATGTGAGTGACCCATCAATCATATCTTTAAGATCAGTGAATAGAGCTTTGTCGCCTGTCATATGTCTGGAGCATCCACTGTCTAGGTACCATTTTGAATGGCTTGTAGCTTTGAAAGCAATGTGAGCAACCAAACAAGTAACCTTGGGAACCCATTTCATCTTGTTTTGGGTTTAGGAGAATAATTGGTCTTCTTTTGTTTATAGTTATAAGAGTGACCTCTTGAGTTAGATTTTAATGACTCCTTAAGTAAATCAATAATTTTTTCAAGCTAGCGGGTTTGAATCGATTTTTGAAATTTGTATATTTGCTTTTGTGTTTTTGAAAGGTTTTTGTATTTTTAGAAAAGCTTGACTTGATTAGTACCTTTTCCTTTTGAGTTAGAAGTCTCTCCTTTCACAAAAATGGAAGGAGCATTCTTGTTTAGGAGATGTGTTTTTATCAAACCCCAACCCGGATCGATCACCACATTTTCTTGATCCAGGATAATAATTTTTCTAATTTTGGATCACCTTGGGCATATCTCCATGTGTCCTTCAAACTCGAAGAGAGGATACTTCATTTTTAAGTTTCTCATTTTGATTTCAAATTTTCAATTAGGGAGGTTTTAAATTCTAAATCACACTTTGATTTTTCAAAACAATCTGAAATTTGAGATTTTTCTAAAACAAGGGTTTCAAAACATTCTTTAAGTTTAAAAACTTTTCTTTTTGAAGTTTAAGTTTGACAAAGACAATTTTACAACTTTCCTTATATAAGGCATTATAAGCATCTTGAAGATCTTCATCATTTTCATGATCACTATCCATATTTTCTTCACTTGTTGAATCATCGTGATCCGAAAAGGTAAACTTGGCTAGAGTCATAAGGGCCTTAAGTTCCTTCGCCATTGACTCGATTTAATTTTCGATTCGGAAGAGGCTTTAATCGACGATTCATCCCAAGTAGCCAACATACCCTTCCTTTTGGATCTGTCCTTTTAGGACATTTGTTTGCTAAATGCCCATATTCTTGTGATTATAACATTGACTATCTTTCAATGATTTCCAAGTTTTAGACTTAGGTTTAGAACGTTTCTTTTCATTTGCCTTTTGAAAGTCAACTCTTTTCTTACTTTTGAAAATCTTATAAAACTTTTTCGCTAAAGGGCCATATCATCTTGAGACTTTTAGAATCAATTTTCTTGAGTAATACTTTTAGATGACTTCAAAGCAATAGACTTACTTTTAGGAGCTTTAAAACTTAATTCATAGGTTTGCAAAGAACCAACTAACTCTTCTACCTTCATATTGTCCGTATCACGAAGTTCCTGGATTGCGGTTACCTTTGAATTGAACCGTTCAGGAAGAGAGCGTAGTATTTTTGCACACACTTTACTTTCTGAGATCTTTTCACCAAGACCCCACATAGAGTTTACAATGTCATTCAATCTAGTGTAAAAGTCCATAAACATTTCATTTTCCTCCATATGAATTTCTTCAAATTTAGTTGTGAGGAGTTGGACTTTAGATTTCTTGACAATTGTAGTACCTTCGTGTGTCATTTCTAAAATATCCCAGCTTGCTTGCGAGTATCACAGGATATGATTCTTTTGAACTCATCCGGTGATAGTGCGCAAGTGATTGCATTTAGTGCTTTCGCATTAGCACTACTCTCATTTTTCTGAAGTGTGGTCCATTGGAAAAATGGTGTAATTTTCATAGATTTTGAACCATCAACACAGTTACTTCCATGGTAGGAGGATTCCATTCAGTCACTTGTGGCTAGCCACACACTTTCATCCATTGATCTGAGGAAGATTCTCATTCTGGCTTTCCAATAGGCATAGTTGGAGCCATCAAAAGGTGGAGGCCTAGTAACTGAAAGGCTATCAAAATTTGACATCTTTTTAAATAGCTTAGATCGTTAGCTCGGAAATAAATCCAAATAAAAATAACAAGTAATGAGCTATTAGGCTCGATACCACTTGAAAAGGCCAAGCTATATGTCCTAGAGGGGGGGGGTGAATAGGACTATGCCAAATTTAAAAATAAATCGGCAATGAACGAAAGTAAATCAATACTCTTCCAATAATGAATCAATTTACAATGCTAAATATAAATCACCTTGATAAATAATTATTGAGAGATTGATACAAATTCATTCTAAGGACAACCTTACACCATAATAAACAAGGGCTTATGGTAGGACAACCTTATTTCTAGAACCTCTTTTGAATCAAGAACTCAATGTTAATATAATTAAATGAAATAGCAAGGAATTGAAACTAAATGCGTATAAAGATCTAAATTATTACAACAATCCCCACACTTGCTTGAAAATGTAAATAGTTACAACATTCACATCCACTTGTACATTCCACACAATTGAATGATAAAAGATATGAAAATTAATCAAGCATTCAATCCACAAGACAAAGAGTTATAGTGGTTCGCTGTGTGTACACCAAGCTTGTTTTACAATGACCACACAGAATGCTACTCCACTCTAATATCCTCACACGGGGGATATTAGCGTTCACTATCAAATAGGTTTTACTGAGTTCACCAAAAACCTTTACAATTGTGTCTTTTTTTCACTTGGGCTTACACAATTCAAAAACCCCTTTTTTCGAAGTTTTTCGGTTTTCCTCGGACAACCAAAATAATGAGATTTTTCCGCTCAACCTCAAACAAAACCAATACAATGAGATTTTTTCGCTCAACCTCAAACAAAACCAATAACAAATGAATTTTCTGTAATTGTAAAATACCTGGATTTCTCCTTTAGCGGCCGGTAGAACCAATCGGAGTAGATGATTGAATATCAAAGTTCAATTTCCAATACTCACATTCATAGGTTCTAAATTCTAATAGATTTTAGATTTAACTTGTTGGGCGTAGCTATATTTGATTTTGATTCCAAGAAGAAGGAATAATATAATTCCTCTTTTCAAATAAGATTGGAATAGAGAAACAAAATCAAATAAAATAAGCTAGCAAAAAGGAATATTAAATAAGCACAATTAAGCTTAAAATAAACACGAGACTTATCTCGAGTGATAACTTGAAAATTCTTGAATGGAATGGAGTTCAATATCAAAACTCGAAATTCGTGTTCAATTTATAGACGAAAAAATCGTTCCTACGACCGGGTCTTAGAAACCTAGGACAGTCGTAGCTCTAACAATTTTTGAAAAATTGAGCGCGATCTTTGAAAGCCGTTCTACGACTGGTCGTGTGAACCCTACGACCGGTCGTGGGTCACCTACGACTGGTCGTAGATACCTACGACTGGTCGTAGGACCATGAAATCAGTTGCTGGTCTTTCAGTCGTAGCTCCACGACAGATCGTGGACGGGTCGAAGCCAACCTACGACCGGTCGAAGGACTTCCAGGACAGTCGTGGGCGTTCCAAAAATCTGAAAAAACTTCAACAACTTAGGACTGATCGTGGGATTTCTTGGACTAGTCGAACCAATGCTAGGACTAGTCGAACAAGAGCTGGGGACCTGGTCTTGGAATAGACCAACTTTATGTTAAATAAAGATTTGATTTATGTATCCAAAATGACCTACTTAAAGTGTCAACCTAAGGTCATTTAAACCTAAAACATGTCGTATGGATATTGAACTTCAACCATTCAACGAATGTAGATTGTTTGAACCAATATCAGGCTTGAAGTCTTGAATAATATCAGGTTTGAAGTCTTGACCAATATCAGGCTTGAAGTCTTGAGATCTTGAGCTTCAACATCTTGTCGCTTTTTATGGCTTTTCGAACTTTAACATCTTGTGCTTCAACTTGTAGCATCTTGAAGTACTTAGGCAGTGTCTTGAATAAAATAATCATCATACCAGCACAAGACACAGATAGATGTTTTGACACATCAAAATTTGACAACCAAAGGAGTATGAGATCATAACCCTTACAAATTATACTTGTATACTTCATGATACATGCCCATACGCATCATCTGCATGCTTGTTATCAGGAGTGATTGAGCATAGTATGTGTCATTGGGCTGGTTATTTATAGGACTCCCTGAGAGGTGAAGTTACCCTACATGAGTGCACGGTATGCACTGGTTTGATGCATAACGGGATGGTATGACTCATGCATCTAGTATTTTATAATATGACCATTATACGCCCTAGCGACATCAGGGCCGTGGCATCCACAGACTCATCTTGGATGGTCAGATGGGACACCGAAAATATTTGGTTCTAGCATATGGGCACTGTGGATGTCCATGGGTGAAAGTCCCTAAACCCACGTGGCCAGGAGATGCTCTAACATCTAGACCAAGTGGATATATATATATATAATCGCAGGAGTGCTGAATACCAGAAGGCCGTGTCTCCCACTGTGTCGTGGTCGGTTGAGAGGGGATGTAGCCTTATCCATCAGAGGGTAAGGGGCATAGTTAGGCTGAGCTTGACCAGCTTGTAATTGGGTCCTCTATCGATGAGCCAGATTGATATTGACAGGCAGGTAGTGAGGTCTTTTCCACTCGCTGGACTACGTGGCCGGAGAGGGCGACAACCAGTTTGGAGTGTACTAGACCCCGGTGATGATCCCAGAGATGTACGATACTGACATATGGACTTACTGAGCAGGAGTTGTGTACTCAGTATTTGATTCATTCATTCACTATCCACTTAGACTGGTGGTGCGCAACCAAATCATTATGTGTTCCTTTGCACTGGCCAGGATTTCAGTTGGGACGCACGACCAACCTGAGATTAGGAGTTTACCACATTGAGTTCGACTATCCAAATTTAGGTATGGGACTAGTTTGGATAAAAGTCCCTTGTGATGGACCCCATAGCCTGCGATACTTCCTACTATCATCTCGACTTCACAATCTAGCTTGGTCATTTCTTTCACACCTGATATTGCATTGCATCCCCAGTACATGACATTTGGTTTACCACGACCCCACATTGCATAGCCGATCTGCATTGCATACTCTGATACTGTATGACTCATGGACTTGTCAGTATTTTTATATACTTGTATGACTCATGGACCTGTTAGTATTTCTGCTTACTCCGATATTATATGATTCATGAACTTGCCAGTATTTTCGACATTGTATGATTTATAGAATTGTATTGTATACTTGGCACCTGCGTTGCACACACACGTACACCACCCTCTAAGCTTTCTATAAGCTTATGCATAATAGATGTGTGCAGGTGACGCTGGGACGCAATTGAGCTGAGGCAGGAGGGTGGACAGAGCTTCTGGAGTTTTGATACCTATCTTGTATTTCCCTTTTATGTATTGTACTCGAATGCTTTGATTATAGTGGATACGTAGTGATGTTGTCAATTGTGTCTGGGCTATGTTTATGGTTATGCTTCTTACAAAAAAGGCTTATGTTTAAAATCCTCCTTGTAGGATCCCAAGATTGGGATCTACCATTTGGGTGTCGGGAGCCGAGAATGGGATACTACGAAGGCTGTCGATGCCGGATTCGGTAATCAAAAATTTTGTGAACCCGGTTTTCGAGTGTGGGGCGTGAAATGACATGTCCAAGACGTTTATGCAATAGTTCAATCTCGTCTGTTTGGACCATGTAGCATGAATGGTTTGATGAACAAGAGTTATTAATTATATAGCAATTCTCAAATGTCCTGCGACCATTTAATATTACACTACCTTTCTCATTCATAATCTCACATTCGTGATCAGAAAATTTCACATTGTGTTTATTATCACATATCTGAGATATGATAAAAAGATTATGTTTTAATCCTTCAACATAAAACACATTTTCAAAGAGAGGTAAGTTAGAAAGTTATACATTACCTTGGCCAATTATTTTGCAGTTCTTTCCTTCTCTGAAAGTGACTGAGCCGCCATTTACTTCTTTGATATTCGTGAATATCGCCTTATCACCTGTCATGTGTCTTGAACATCCACTATCCAGATACCATCTTGAATGGTTAATGACTTTGAAAGCTGTGTGGGCAACAAGACACTTAACCTTTAGAATCCATTTCATTACGGTTCTAGTTTTAGGAGTATCTCTTAATTTTTGTTGTATTTGGGAGTTAGGATTTCTCCTTTTTCTATTAGCTCCAATATCTTCTGAGTTTAATTTTAGAAGCTCTTTAAGCAAGTCCACAATTTTTTCAGCTAAGGGTGATTTATTATTCCTTTGATGTTTATAGTTGATGGCATTATTGTTTTTTTTTTTTTTTAAAGACTTGAAAAGGTTTTGAATTTTTGAAATCATTACGATTTCATTATCTTAAAGTCTTTCCTTTAGAGTTCGAGGATTTCCCTCTTATAAAGATAGGAGCAAAATCCTTAGTTTTCAAAGAATTATCTTTAATATAACCTAAACTAGACTTGTCATCACATCGTTTTGATGAGGGTAACAATTTTTGAAACTTTTGGTCACTGAGGGCATATTTTCAAGTGTCCTTTGAACTCTGAAGGGAAGAAACTTCAAGGTTTAGTTTCTCATTTTCTGTTTTAAGTTTTTGCAATTCCGAAGATTTAAAACTTAAATCTAATTTTATTTTTTCAAAACAATCGAAAAATTTGAATTTTTCTAAAATTGCTTTTTTAAGTTCTTATTTTAGTTTAGCATATTTTTCTTTTTGAATTTTCAACTTAACAATAATTTTACAACTCTCTCTGTATAGGGCATTGTAGGCATCTTGAAGATCGTCTTCATTTTCATTTTTAGGGTCACTTCTAAGATTTTCATAGTCAGACATATTGCAGCTATCTGAAGAAGTGACTCTAGCAATTGTCATAAAGGCTTTTATCTCATTTGCATTTTCTTGGTTTGATTCATTAGACTCAGAAGTACTTTCAAAATTAGATGATTCATCCCAAGTAGCTATTATGCCATTTCTTTTAGATTTATCCTTTTTATGACATTTATTAGCCAAGTGCCCATATTCGTTACAGTTGAAACATTGACTGTCCTTTATTTTAGATTTCCAAGAATTAGATTTTCCTTTTCTTTTATCAGATGGTTTTTGAAAATCTGTTCTTTTCTTGTTTTTGAAAATTCTATAAAATTTCTTAGCTAACATTGCCATATCATCTTCATTTTCTTCAAAATCAGAATTAGTGTTATTTTCTTTTGAAACAGATTTGGAAGATTTAAGAGTAATGAACTTAAGCTTTAGGAGCCTTAAAATTTAACTCATAAGTTTGAAGAGAACCAACTAACTTCTCAACCTTCATAATATCAGTATCCCTTAATTCTTGTATATCAGTAACCTTAGAATTGAACCTATCAGAAAGAGATCACAATATTTTTGCACAAACCTTGCTTTCAGGGATTCCATCTCATAGTTCCCACATGGAATTTACTATCTCATTCAGTTTCGTATACAAGTCCAAGAAATATTCATTTTCTTCCATACGTATCTCCTCAAATCTGGTTGTGAGGATTTGTATTTTTGATTTCTTGACAGTAATTGTTCCTTCATATGTCATTTCGAGAATGTCCCATGCTTGCTTAGCTGTATCGCATGAAATAATTTCTTCCATACGTATCTCCTCAAATCTGGTTGTAAGGATTTGTATTTTTGATTTCTTGACAGTAGTTATTCCTTCATGTGTCATTTTGAGAATGTCTCATGCTTACTTAGCTGTATTGCATGAAATAAATCTTTTGAATTCATCAGGTGATAGAGTGCAAGTTATTGCATTTAAAGCTTTAGCATTAGCACTGCTTTCACTTTTCTGACAAGCAGTCTATAAATAAAATGCAGTTTCTCTCATAAATTTGGTTCCATCCTCGACTACTACTTTAGTCATAGGAGGTTTTCATTTAGTCACAGTGGCTAGCCACACACTTTCATCTAAGGATTTTAGAAAATCCTCATTCTGCCTTTCCAGTATGAATAATTAGAGCCATCAAAAGGAGGTGACCTGGTAATAGATAAACTGTCGAAATATGACATTATAAAGCTCTGGATCTTAGCTCATGGAGGTTAATCCAAAAAAAATAAAATAGAGCAACCCTCTCTAGTACCACTTGAAAAGGAGAGCTTAAGAAGTTAAAGTAAGGGGGGGGGGGGGGGGACTTGAAAAGGAGAGCTTAAGAAGTGGGAAGTGGGGGGGGGGGGGAGAGAGAGAGAGAGAGAGAGAGAGAGAGAGAGAGAGAGAGAGAGAGAGAGAGAGAGAGAGAGAGGATTGAATAGGACTATGCTAAATAATCGAATAAAGTGCTGAATAACAAATAAATAAGAGATCTCAATTGCCTAAGTATTGAAACATTGATTTCAGATGATTCGTAGGACAACCTTCACCTAAAAGTTTAAGCAGGACAACCTTATTTCACGAATACTTTTAAAATCAAAATCCCAAACTTTGCAAGAATAAATAAAAATAAATATTACAATCATTCACCACTTAAACTAAAATGTAAATACAACCATTCACCACATAAAAGATAAAAACATTCACCACAAAACACAGAATTATAGTGGTTGGGTGTGTTAACAATTGTTCTAAAACAGCCACACCTACTTCACTCCTAAAATCACTCTCCATGTAATATTGGCTTTCACTATGTAAAAGGTTTTCTCAGGGTCACCTTAAAACTTGATACAGTTGTAATTTTAACGGTTTATTACAATCAAAGCCCTCACTGAAATTTTCAAGCTATCTAAGACAAAACCTACACTCAGATTTTTTGGCTATCTCAAAAACACTAAATAAAGAATTGAAGATATACTTATCTTCACCGTAGAAGAAGCTGTAGCCAAAGAACCGCTATCTTGAATGTTAATTATTTAATGTTCAGTCAGATAAAAAGATCTAGGGTTATATTATTTTAATTAAGTTCAAACCAATGGCTACTTGAGTTAATTCTTTTAAATCTCAAAAGAAGAATAATATTTACTCTCTTTAGAATCAGAATGAAAGAATCTGAGATTTACAAACATTCATGAACTAGTAAGGATCAAGATCGCAAACTAAAACAAGAGGAAAAAGAAATGCAATTATCTATAT
The DNA here is from genome assembly GCA_030180095.1 of Magnolia changhungtana. Classification (NCBI taxonomy): domain Eukaryota; kingdom Viridiplantae; phylum Streptophyta; class Magnoliopsida; order Magnoliales; family Magnoliaceae; genus Magnolia; species Magnolia changhungtana. The sequence continues at coordinate 4,735,851 of JASAUF010000160.1, forward strand.
AGGCATTCACCACATGCACATAAAGATTTATAAACATTCATCACATGTACATCTCAAAAATCATTCACCACATAGACACCAGGAATTATAGTGGTTTGGTGTGTACGCTAACTGTCCTCAAACAGCCACAGCTACTCCATTCTCAATAATCACAACCCACGTGATATTGGCGTTCACTAGAAATCAAAGTTTTCTCAGGTTCACCTTAAAACCTATACAATTGTGATTTTAGAAGGGCTATCACTGTTTCGATAAGAAAACAAATGCATTTGATTTAGGGGATTATTCAATGATAACAAAGAAAGAATGAGAGAACAATGATCACAAGATATCTTATTCTGAGTTCATTTACATCCTCAGATTCCCTTGATTATGAAAACAGAGTACAATTAATACAACGCAATGAATGAAATAGAAGATAGCCTGATGAAAATTTCGGCAGCATTTCAACGCTTTTGATGTTCATCGCCAAGGCGAAAAGGTTATACAGGCTTGAAACCCTTGATCTGGCCGTTGAGATTAGTTCTGATCATCCTTTCGTTCATTCTTCCTTGATTTAACCGTTGAGATCAACTCTGATCATCCTTCCATTCATTCTTCCTTGATCTGACCGTTGAGATCGGTTCTGATAATTCTTCCGTTCATTCTTCCTCGATCTGACTGTTGAGATCAGTTCTGATCATTCTTTCATTCATTCTTCCTTGATCTAACCGATGAGATCAGTTCTGATCACCCTTCCGTTCATTCTTCCAGTGAAAACCCTTGAAATGTGGAGCGATCATCCCTTGAAATGTGGAGCGACGATCATTCCTTGAAATGTGGAGCGACGATCATCCTTTGAAACGTGGAGCGGCGATCCCTTGAAATGTGGAGCGATGAACATCCCTTGAAATGTGGGGCGACGATCCCTTGAAATGTAGAGCGAAGATCATTCCTTGAGTATCCGTCAAGACAATGAAGGCTCGTCTCAGGACAAGTTCCTCTTGAAGTGGCACATGGAGTATCCGTTAAGACAACAAAAGGCTTGTCTCAGGACAACTTTCCATAGGAAGTGGCATTGGAAGCCAAGCATGAGGACAAGTTCCCTTTTAAAGTGGTGCAGAGAGCCCTCCTTTAAGACAAACCTCCAACCATAGTGGCGCACAACCATTGTCTTAGGACAAGCATCCAACCAAAGTGGCGCACAACCATGGTATCAGGACAAAGTCCGATATGAAATGGCGTTGGAGAAGATTGTGCACTAGGCTTCTCCTTGAAAAGTGGCGTTGTGCGCTTGTATTAGGACAAAGCTCCAAGAGAAGTGGCGCACAACAATTTGAATATGGAAATGGGCATTGTACGCTAGGACAAGGGAGAGAAAGGAGCGTTGTGTGTTGGCTTCAGGACAAGGGAGAAAAAGGAGCGTTGTGCGCTCAAGAGGATTTGGCGCACAATGGGATTGTGCGGAACTTCCTTTAAGAAGGTGGTGTACAGAACTCTTTTTAGGTGGTTTGTGTAACTCCTTTTTGGAGAGTGGTGTGCGGAACTCATTTTTGGAGAGTGGATGTGCGGAACATGCAATGTGCGCCGCACACCCCATCAACGCACAATAAAAGAGGGCGCACAATGAGGAGCTCCTCTCCCCATTTCTCTCCAACTTCTCTCTCTTATGTCTCTCCCTCTCTTGTCTCCTTCTTCTCTTGTCCAAATGAGGAATGAGAGAGGGTATTTATATGCCTCCCAGGCTCCTCCCCTCCTTAAACAGTGGTGATCACCACCACTTCTCCTTAAGGCAATAAGCAACCTCCTTCCTTAAATAATGGTGTTCACCCACTCTTTCGTTAAATACTGGTGGCCACTCCTTCCTTAATATAAAGTAGTGTCCATCCACTCCTTTTTACCAAAATACCCTTTTTCATCTATTTTTACCAAAATACCCCCACTCACTCATTTTTACCAAAATACCCTCATTCATCCCTTTTTACCAAAATACCCTCATTCATCCCTTTTTACGAAAATACCCCCAGTCACTCATTTTTACCAAAATACTCCCAGTCACTCATTTTTACCAAAATATTTCCTCTTTACTCCAAAATAAGGAGTGCACAACCCTGGGAAGGATCTGTACTGTGGAATTATTTGACCAATACAATGGACATGCAATGAGATGGAATATTTTTGTGCCTCAACAGATGCCCCCTCGATCCTTCTTTGATTGATTCATGAAATCAAATGGAGGATCGATCTTCTTTTGACCAAAGAACTGAATGAAATACAACTAAAGGATGACTGGATGATCATGCTTGCATGGAAGATTGAATGATCATACTTGACCAGAAGATCGAATGATTGCGCTCGAACGGAAAACTTGAATGATCGCGCTCGAATGGAAGACTTAAATCATTGTGCTCGAATGGAAGACTTGAATGATCGCGCTCAAATGAAAAACTTAAATGATCACGCTCGAATGGAAGACTTGAATGATCGCGCTCGAATGGAAAACTTGAATGGCTTAAATGCCCCCTTCCAGCAGCGTCGAGTGGATGCTTCACTAGAGAGGATAAAATTCTCTTTTCATCAAAACTTACCACTGTAACGGTTGTGGCGACTTCGTCTCTGAGTATCTTGGTTAGAGAACTATCTTTCAACGTTGCTGCTACTGCAACAGTCTCTTTGATCAACTCCTGTGATTCTTTCTTTGAATTTCGTGTCTGGGGAGTTGTTCTTTAATGTTGCTCCTGCCGCAACAACTTTTTTTGATTGTTTCCTTTATTCATGATCTGCATAACCCAAGCTTTTGAATGAAAGTCTTTCCTACCAAATTAATATGAATTAGTATTTCAAGACATTATAATTTTTTAATTTAGCTTCACGAAGTATTGATAATTTTTGACATATATTAAAAACTTCTCCTCTTTTTAGGCTGACTGTGATATTCGCAATATGACAATGATTTAATCATTTCATCTTTGCGCTCTTGGAGATGTCATCTCCAGCTCCAAAGGTTCAACCGTTGAGTCTTTTTGCTGAATCTTTTCTAGCTTGTTCTCCTTGGCATTTCTTCATAAACTTTTCCTTAGATCTTTTACTGATTCTAAAAAATAGATAAGACTTCTTTCAATTTTCATTTAATAACTTTCTGAAGGCCATAGAAGTTACTGATAATGATTTTGTTTGTTCTTTGTCTCCATCAGATCCAGTACTTGTAGTCTTATGATATCATTACTAGAATAACGAGAAGTTATGGCATCGGACCATATAACCGGGCTTTGATATAAAAACAACTTTTGAATGTTCACACTGGATCATGCTTCACAATTCCAAGTATATGAATTTCCCCATCGCGCATAAAAGATTATTAAAAGACCAAGACATAAATTATTTTGAAGAAATAGATCATGCCCTCTTTCTAGGTCAACTTCGCATAAATATTTCTTCAAAAGATAATATTTCTGAAGTGAAGCTTGCTGATACCCTTGAAGGATGAATAATCTTTACTGCTCCTTTTAAAGAATCTAAAGAATATATCTGAATTTTTAAATAGTTTGGGAGAGAATGATGATTCTTCGCTAGTTTATTCTCTGCTGCCTTTGAGAATCTTGTGCGATAATATTTCTCTATCATCAAGAAGGCAAAAGACCTTGCGACTCCTGCCAGTAGAACTAATATATTGCAATTGAAGACTAATAGTTGATCTTGAAATTTGAACTTTTAAGTAGATAATTGCCAATATTTTGAAGGCATTTGCTGTTGCTGTAATTTGAACCTGATTCAAGAGAAACACATTTTTGCACGCTGTTTACTCAATATTTAAAATTTTCATCAGGCAATTGCATATTCGAGCATATCTAAAGTGAAACATGTATCTGCAGTATTTTGAATGCTACACATAGTTTATGCTTTTTTGAGCAGTGGAGCTAATGTACTTTGACTGACCATACTTTGACAGGATAAGACTGAACTTGTCTTGACTTGACTGGACTTGACTGACTAGTCTAGATTGAACTAAACTGGGCTGGACTGGACTGACACTTACACAAATTTTAGGCTCTTGAGTAGTGGAGCAACACACAGTTTAAGCTCTTGAGTAGTGGAGCCCATGTAGTTTTTTAGACTCTTGAGTAGTGGAGCCGGGTCTCACGTAATGGTCTCTGTAACTCTTATGAGTTCACTGGACTTCTCACAGCCTCGTGAGTTCACAAATCGTGATCCATTAAAGGGGCCCAGTGAAGTTACCGGGGCTGTGAATTTGGTTGGATTTACGCACAGGGTTGGCCGCAGTAATTCTCTAGAGTTCACGGGGCGCACAAGGTGACCTTTGGAGTACCAAATCCAGGGCTGTCAGTCCATCAATGAGTAGGTTTAGGCCTTTCCTCATGAGTTACTACTGAAATTAAGCCAAAGATCTAGGGATCTTACGCATGGTTGGCCTATCTATGGACAAGGCCAAAGAGCTCACACTGCAGCCCGCCTTTTCTTCGCCTGCAAGGTCAGACCCATTCATGGAAGGGCATTTTCATCCTTTCCCCGTGACGCTGTCAGAAAGCTATACAGATGGCATGGGTGTTACGCGTAACTGGCCGTTGAGGACTTTTTGGCCCTTTTAGGGCTTTTAGTCGCTGGCTTCATCCGCAGCCCACATGGATATGCATATGATGGCCTTTACAGGCTTTTTAGGGCCATTGGCTTCACGCTGCTGCTCGAATGGTGATGGTGATAGGCCTATGTGTAGTTGGCCATATAGGGCTTGGTTAAGCTGCCTTAAATGATAAGCTACCATTACTGTCATCAACTTTATATGTGGTTGGCTATATAGTTTATTCCACTGCCAAAATTGGTGAATCAATAAATAATATTTCGCCACTGCTGATAATGTTCTAAGAACACTTATATCATGTTTAAGATAATGTATCAGCTTGGCAATGATAACAATTTTGATAAAATGAGTTTGTATGAGCGATTGATGACGACAACTATAGTTGCTAATTGTGGCGATAATCGTCTGTGCTTGGCAAATTCGATGAAAATCATTGGCGTCATCAATGTCAGTGGAAATCATCGACACTTAACAACAATCATCAATGCTTGACAGCAATCATCAGTGTTTGACCGCAATTATCAGTGCTTGACAGCAATCGTCAGTGCTTGACAGCAATCATCAGTGCTTGACAGCAATTGTCAGTGCTTGACAGCAATCATCAGTGCTTGACAACAATCATTAGTGCTTGACAGCAATCATCATGCTTGACATATTTTGAGCAGCCTTGCTTGAAAATTTGCGCCCTTCATTCATTCACATGAAGAAGAATACATGACTTTGTCTTTTGAAGCCGTTGATCTTTCTACTTGTCATGCTCTCTTTTGTTTAGGAAGCATTGCTTTAATTAGGAATCTTCGTAATCAAAATCATACCACATCACCTCGTAATGTTTGCACAAGATTAGCATTGCCCCTAGTCTTGAACTAATTAGGCCTGTGTACTCTTATCTCCTCTTTTATTTCATGTCTTCTTTGCTTCTTTATGGCAATTCGATTTTCTCCACAGCTAGCCATCATAAGGAGTATGTAGTCTTCTTCAAATGTATATTTCATGTAATCCTTGAATTGTCCGAACTCTTTCTTTACTTTCTTAGTTGTAAAATCGTCGATGTTCTCTCCATCGAAAGATTCAATTCTTTACTTTTGACTATCCTTTGTTTTGCTTTTCTTCGTTACGCAATATTTATTGCTTTTCTCTTTAGATTTTGAAATAGCTGAATCATATCGGAGTTGAGCAGCTTCACTTTGACTCTTTTTAAATTGACTTAATTTTCTACTTTGGCAAGTTGTGAACACGATGCCCCCAGGGTTCTCTATTGACTGATGAATTCATTGATTGATTCTTCTTCTCGTTGGCGAGCAACGCCTAGTTCAGTTGAACTAACTTCTCATCTGAAGGCTTTCCTTAGGGAGAAATGTTGTTCATGGTAGTCGCTGATATTGTCTGTCCTTGATCGCAACTGATTTGATCTTCTTTGATGCTTTTTGATGGAAATCCATTGGATGCGAAGTAGACAACCACATTAGTCGGGAGAAAGGTCGTTACGGTATACCCTGTCATTCAGAACAGAGTGCTAGTTATTTTATTTAAATAAAATTGTACTTTATTTTTAGAGATGAAGGGGAGGATGTTCCCATTGAGAGTCACCATTTTAGCTTCTATACAGATGCCAAAAAGTGATAAATGTTCTCTGAATATTTTCTAAGTTATCATTGTAAAGGTCCCTGGCAGAGTCGCCATTTTGTTTCGACATGAAAACAAATGTGTTCGATTTGGGGGATTATTCAATGATAATAAAGAAAGAATGAGAGAACGACGATCACAAGATATCTTATTCTGAGTTCATTTACATCCTCGAATTCCCTTGATTTTGAAAATAAAGTATAATTAATGCAACGTAATGAATGAAATAGAAACCGCCAGATGGCAATTTCGGCAGCATTTGAATGCTTTTGATGTTCATCGCCAAGACGAAAGGTTACGCGGGCTTGAAACCCTTGATCTAACCATTAAGATTAGTTTTGATCATCCTTCTGTTCATTCTTCCTTGATCTGACCGTGGAGATCAGTTCTGATCATCCTTCCGTTCATTCTTCCTTGATCTGATCGTTGAGATCAATTCTGATCATTCTTCCGTTCATTCTTCCTCGATCTGACCGTTGAGATCAGTTCGGATCACCTTCCGTTCATTCTTCCAGTGAAACCCTTGAAATGTGGAGCGATGATCATCCCTTGAAATGTGGAGTGATCATCCCTTGAAATGTGGAGCGACAATCATCCCTTAAAATGTGGAGCGGCGATCATCCCTTGAAATGAGGAGCGATCATCCCTTGAAATGTGGAGCGACGATCATCGCTTGAAATGCGGAGCGATCATCCCTTGAAATGTGGAGCCCTTGAAATGTGGAGCGGCGATCCCTTGAAATGTGGAGAGATGATCATCCCTTGAAATGTGGAGCCCTTGAAATATAAAGCGGCGATCCCTTGAAATGTGGAGCGATGATCATTCCTTGAGTATCCGTCAAGACAACAAAAGGCTCGTCTCAGGACAAGTTCCTCTTGAAGTGGCACATGGAGTATCCGTTAAGACAACAAAAGGCTTGTCTTAGGACAACTTTCCATAAGAAGTGGTGTTTGAAGCTAAGCATGAGGACAAGTTCCTTTTCAAAGTGGCGCAGAGAGCCCTCCTTTAGGACAAACCTCCAACCGAAGTGGTGCACAATCATTATCTTAGGACAAGCATCCAACCAAAGTGGTGCACAACCATGGTATCAGGACAAAGTCCCATATGAAATGGCGTTGGAGAAGATTGTACATCGGGCTTCTCCTTGAAAGTGGCATTTTGAGCTTGTATTAGGACAAAGCTCCAAGAGAAGTGGCGCAAAACACTTTGAATATGGAAATGGGCGTTGTGCGCTAGGACAAGGGAGAGAAAGAAGCGTTGTGCGTTGGCTTCAGGACAAGGGAGAAAAAGGAGCGTTGTGCGCTTAAGAGGATTTGGCGCATAATGGGATTTGCGGAACTTCCTTTAAGAAGGTGGTGTGCGGAACTCTTTTTAGGTGGTGTGCGCAACTCCTTTTTGGAGAGTGGTGTGCAGAACTCCTTTTTGGAGAGTGGATGTGCGGAACATGCATTGTGCGTCGCACACCCCATCGGCGCACAATAAAAGAGGGCGCACAATGAGGAGCTTCTCTCCCCATTTCTCTCTAACTTCTCTCTCTTATGTCTCTCCCTCTCTTGTCTCCTTCTTCTCTTGTCCAAATGAGGAATGAGAGTGGGTATTTATATGCCTCCCAGGCTCCTCCCCTCCTCAAATAGTGGTGATCACCACCACTTCTCCTTAAGGCAATAACCAACCTCCTTCCTTAAACAATGGTGTTCACCCACTCTTTCGTTAAATACGGGTGTCCACTCACTTCTTCCTTAATACAAAGTAGTGTCCACCCACTCCTTTTTACCAAAATAACCATATCCGCTCCTTTTTACCAAAATACCCTCATTCATCCCTTTTTACCAAATACCCCCAGTCACTCATTTTTACCAAAATACTCCCAGTCTCTCATTTTCACCAAAATACTCCCAGTCACTGCATTTTACCAAAATACTCCCTCTTTACTCCAACATAAGGAGTGCACAACCCTGGGAAGGATCTATACCATGGAATTCTCTGACCAATGCAATGGACATGCAATGAGATGGAATATTTTTTATGCCTCAATAATACAATCAAAACCCCACACACTGAGATTTTCTGGCTATCTCAGTCAAAACCAATACATGAGATTTTCCTGGATATCTCAAACAAACCAAAAACAAAAAGTAAATACTTATCTTCTTCAGAAGGCGTTGAATGATGTAGCCCGTAGAACCGCTTTGGTTGATGACGAATGTTTAATGTTCAATGTGCAATGACCAAAATGAAGGGTTCTAGGTTCTAAATAGATTTTAACTTAATTCAAACATGGGATACTTGTTTGAATTTTATGATGTAACCAATATATGAGATTTTCCTGGATATCTCAAATAAACCAAAAATAAAAAGTAAATACTTATCTTCTTCAGAAGACGCTGAATGATGTAGCTCGTAGAACCGCTTCAGTTGATGATGAATGTTCAATGTTCAATGTGCAATGACCAAAATGAAGGTTCCTAGGTTCTAAATAGATTTTAACTTAATTCAAACCTGGGCTACTTATTTGAATTTCTTAGATCTCAAAAGGAAGAACAAGAACTCCCTTTAAAACATATGATTCATAAAAGAGATCTAGAAATTACAAAACAATAAGCTATTAAAAAGAATTTAAAATACCGTTCTATAGCTTGAAGAATATGGGGACTTTTCTCTCTCAAAGTGAAGGCTTTTTATAGCTTGAATGATCTATTTCGGAGTGAGAAAAGACCTCTATTTATAAGCCGAAAAGTTGTTGTTTCGATTGGTTTAAGGTCTCATTCAACTGGTCTAAGAAACAACCAAATTTTAAATTTCAAGTGCGATCGGATCAAACCGTCCTTCGACTGGTCGAGCATATCCTTCGACTGGTCGAGGGTGCCCAAAATCCATTGCTAGACTTTGAGTCGAGCCCCCTTCGACTGGTCGAGGAACCAACAGATTTTATCCAATTTTCAGTTGAAAACTTAGATTGGTCGAAGTTTTTCCTAGACTGGTTGAAGGTTTTCCTAGACTGGTCGAATCAAAGCCTAGACTAGTCGAACTAATGCTTAGACTAGTCGAACTTAAGCCTAATTAAAGTATAAAAACCCAATTATGTTTGACATTCAAAAGAACCTAAGTCTAAGGTCTTTCTAGGGTCAAATATACCTGAAAACATTGAACATTGAAGTGTATACCTTGTAGCTTATACTTAAATCTTCAGTTGCGTTCATTCGATCTTCTACTTGAAGTAATCTTGTAAATGTAGCTTGATCTTGAACTAGAAGAGAAGTAGAGCTTGAGTACTTTGGACTTTGAAGTAACGATCTTCATGTCTTGAAGTTGCACTTCCAACTTCAGGTCTTGAACTTGAAGGTGAACTTTTCATCTTGATTCACTTGAAGGTGGACTTTCCATCTTGTTTCTCTTAAAGGTGAACTTTCCATCATTTGAGTCACCACATCACAAGTTGTTTTGTCCATCGAAATTTGATAATAAATGTGCTTTATATATCGCAACACTTACAATCTCCCTCTTTATCAAATTCATGACAAAACATACATACAAGTTCAACATATTTGCTTTACTTGAAATCACATACTCTCCCTCAACAAAAATTTACTCCCCCTCAATCAGTGCTTCACTTTAGCCTTATGTAGAATACCTGTATTCACATACATATCCATTCTAATAATATATATTCAATCAATTCCAATCATCATACCAATCATATCCATACAAACTCTCCCCCCTTTTGTGACAAGTTTGAAATAGCGGTGAAGACCGCTTGAGTTGAAGTAGGAATATGTCAATATGTCCTAGAGGGGGGTGAATAGGACTTTTTAAAGTGTTTATGATTTATTTAAAATCCTATCACTTTAATCCTATCATGTATGCAATTCTTAGGATTACTCAAATGTAACTCTATTGGGTTCCAAGCCTTGTAGAGGATCCAATCACAACCTACTTATAAGATAAACAAGTTGCAGACAAGATTGTGAAGGATATGACTGTGTGTGTGTATGAGGTGTGATCTCAGATAATCAGATATAAAGGCATGTAAGGAAATCACATAAATGAAAGATAATAATCATCTCAAACACAGTCATTTTTATAGTGGTTCGACTACTTGTCTACTCCACTCCTGGCTGTCACACTCAACCCTTGAGTGTACCGGATTTCACTAGGAGGTTTCTCAGGGTTCACCTCAAACCTAAGGTTTTAAATCAGGTTCACCTTCAACCTTTACAGAGATTTTACGCGGTTCACCTCAAACCCAGAGTTTTACTGGTTCACTCCTAACTAGATATTTATACTCTCCATAGAGCAAGGGTTCACACAACGCACCTGAATTTTAGACCACATAGGTCAAGGACCTAACAGTTTATTCCCTACATAAGAGCAAGGGTCCACACTATGCACCCAGATTTTAAACCACACAGGTCAAGGACTTACACAAGGACCTAACAGTTTATGCCCTACACAAGAGCAAGGGCCCACACTATGCACCCACTACGTACACTCCTGCCGAAGGCCTCTTACGAGGGCTTTAAAGGGTGAGAACCACTTAAGACCAAATCCTAGAAAGGAATGATCACAAGTGTCCTCTTGGACTCTAGATACTTAAGATAAGTTGATGAGTCCCGTTAAGCACAACGCGGAAGATCTCCTCCTTCTTGTTAACGAAGAGTCTTCTGCTCCCTTGATCCACAACACAAGATGATATACCAATGCTTGGCTTCGGGTTAGGTCAAGGGTGAGATGGAATCCTACTCTCTAAAGATTTTCATATAAGGAAGATAGAGTAGATCCTCTCTTATGCATTCAAGGCATCCCAATTTAATGATTTGCCATAAAGGTAGTAGTTGGAGGATCCTTGAACGCGGAAGTTCATTCCCCAATCCACTCTATTGAATTATCAATGGTGAGGGTGGATTGGAAGATGAACTCCTTTGAGAGAAAGGGCTTTAGGTATATGATATAAGTTGAAATGCTCAAAAGCTCTCTCTACTTTCTCTCACAGCAACAAAAGACAAGTCCTCTATAAATAGGCAAAAAGTTCCAACGGATATAAAACGGTCACATTTATGACAGAGTTCGATATCATCGAGCAGGTTCGATATCATCGAGTGTATACTCTCGATAGCATCGATGGTTTGCTCGATGACTCAGACTCGATGTCATACGCTTTTGAAACTCTTTACCAATTGGTCGATGAATCGAAGCCATTGTCGATGTCATCGGATTTCGAACTCCGATTCCATCGATGATAGAATCGATCCATCGACACTTGAAAAATGAGAGAGACTTGACTTTGAGATATTTCAGGTTTTCATGAATGATCGGGGGAACCGTTGAGGTCATCGGAATTTGAATGTCGATAACATCGAGATCAGAGTCAAGGCATCGATAAATCCAGCTGATTTATCTTTGAACTTGCTGGATAGTTTATGGATTTGTTTGATACAATCGATCAGGTGTCGATATCATCGATATTTGAATATCGATTAAATTGAAGGGCCCCCGATCATAGTTAAAAATAATCTGAAATAACTGTTGTAAGAAATGCGCACCTACAGTCGATATCATCGATGGACCTCCGATCTTATCGATATTTGATTTCAGATCATATCGGACGGTCATTGATATATTGAAGGAGTTTAAATTTTTCATTAAAAAATACGGGCTCCGGAAATCTGCCTGTCGATCTTATTGAGCCACTCTCGATGGTCTCGAGTTTTGAATATCGATGATATCGATATGTGTATTGATACATCGATAATTCATCCAGATAAGTTGTGAAGTTGCTGGACATATTTAGTGCTTTTATTGATGATATCGATAGGTGTATCGATATATCGATAAATCTGTCCAGATGAATATTTTGTTGCTAGACATTTTGGTCCTCTTATCGATAATATCGTTAAGGTATTGAGGACATCGACGGTGCAGGTCGATCATATCGAGGGTGCTTCGATAGAATCGACAGGGCGAGAAAAACTTAGAGATTTTCCTATTTTGCAAAAAGTTTTCTCACCATAAAACCCTAAGATGTCTATCTTATTTTAAGGGTTTTAATCACCTGGTGTTTTGGGACATGGGATGTGAGGATATGATTTACCTATTGCGAGCTTCCACACATCCGGTTGAGGTAGACGCTTGAACTAATCTTCCTATCGAGTTCTGCGGCCAGTCTGACTCACCACACACATAACTTGACAAACCAGGGCACAAGCAGGTGCACTTTCAATCTCCCCCTTTGTCAATTACGTGACAAAATACCCAAAACACCCTAGAATACTTTTAGACACACCTTAAATTGTGTGTATATGTATTTACATAATTTTACAATTTTTCTACCCATGTACACATTCTAGAAGTATCCGCTCCCCCTTGGTTCAAAAACTCCCCCTTTCTTGATGCAGCTGCTCCCCCTAACACCTGCAACACATTAGATATACAATTTTCCGCTCGGGGTGTTTTGAATTGTTCTCCCCCTTTTTGTCAGTCATTGGCAAAGGTATAACAAAGGATATTGACTGAAGTTTAAAATATTTGAGAGAACCAATCAGGTAGAAGCAAATGAATTTAATGTATATGAGTTAGCTCAATTCAACTAAACATCAAGTTCAGAATTCATGAATGCATATTAGACAAGATAGAGCAGTTGTATGGCAGTTGGAATATTCATTAAGAACATCATATGCATTCCATAACTTGATAAGCCAGGGGAACTTAAGACCAATATGGCAATAAAAAATGAGCATTCTAATCAGCCATAGAAGAACCAAAACTGCCCTAGAAGTAGTTAATCCTAAGCACAAAAAGAACTGTTCAGTCTATCCCCAAATAAAATATATACTACTCCACACAGCAGTAACCAAAAAGTTCAAAAAAGGCCAGCCAATCTATTGCGGCAAACAGGGGTTCTAATTTGTATGGTTTGAGGCATTCCCTGTCTACCCTTCTCTCTTGAATAAGTTTCCTGTCCATATATTTTGGTGGTCATGAACTTGTTCCAGTCGGAGGAGGTGGTGCCGGAGATTCGGTTTGGGACCCACCTCATGAAGTCTGTGATCTTTACCTAGTGGGGATCCCACTTTTCGGGGCCCTCGCTCTTTCTCTAGATGCAAGGACTTTTTGCCGGGTAGCTCTTGAAGACTCCCCCTGACCAGATGCAATCCCTTTATCCTTTCTCATAACGACCAAAAGGTTTTACAAATTTGGGAAAGAGGACAAGACCTTAATAGAAAGCAGCAATACCTAAAAGAAGTAGACTTTCAACTAATAGAAAGGTATTACCAATTTCGTTGCATGATTTGGGTAGGCCAACAAGGGTTCCAGTGGTTTGGTCGAGCGAATCAAGCAAAGGCGAGAGCAAAAAAAACTTTGAAACAGAAACCCCTTTTTGCTCTCCGCTGACTTATATCGGGTGCCATCTGTCGATATGATTGACCATTGTTTCGATGATATCGAGAGGTTACTTATCGATTCGATCGAGTCTGTCTCCAATATCATTCTTGGCCATCCAACTGTTCATATCCTAAAGAGGTGTCGATAATATCGATCTTTTATCGATGAATCGAGAATATCATATCGACGATGAGAATTTTCAGTTTTCTACATTCAGACAGATCTTCAAATATACTCTTCATATTTTTGTCAACAGTATTCTCAACAAAAATTATGTACACTCACTGTACACAATAAAATTATAAACATTTAATTGTTTATACAAAAAGAGGAGGTGAAGCACCTCAGATATATCATTTGAAGTTCAGCAAAAACATTTCCTCATTTTAGCATAGGTTCAAATTTTGATAAGTGATCTGAACTAATTCTTTCTTACCCATTTCATTTTGTTGATCGATTTGAGTGGTGATGTAGGGACATTGCTCTTATCCATATCTTTAAGAGGACTTTTTGAAGTTTTGTATTTCTCTGGTTGACAATTTGTTAACCTGATTCTGACCAGAGTTAGGTTGAGTCCTCCTAGGAGTTATGCATTCAAAATCATAATGTCCTAGATCACCACACAAATAACATGCTGGAATTATTCTGGTTTTACTTCCAGAGGCAGAAGATTTTTCAGTTCTGAGAGCTGCATTTCCAGTCTTATGTTTTTCATATCCAAGGCCGCTTTTATCCTTTTCAGGTTTTCCTATTCCTAACAGTTTTTCTAGCTTTTCGCCACTCTGGAAAAACTTGTAATTTATCTTGGCTATCTTCTTGGATTCTTCCAGATCAAACAGGAGTGTATGATTTTCGTTTTGAAGAAGCATATTTTCATCTTCAATTGCTCAACCTGTTTGTTCAGTTTTTCAGACTCGATTTTAAGGAGAATATTAGCTTGTTCAAGTCTATCATTATCCATATGATATTGCTGCAGATCATTTATCAAATGTGTGTTGATTTCCAATGCTTTATCCAAGTCTTTCTGCAACAACTTGCTTTTGTTCTCCGTTATTCCGAGTCTTTTGAGGATATTGATGCTATGAGTATAAAGTTGATTATAGGCATCTTGCAATTTATCCTCTTTGATTTCTTCTTCATTTTTTTTTTCAGTTTCCTCATTGTCAGATGAGAATGATTTAGTGGCTATCTGTTCTTTCTCATTCTCAGATTCAGTGGGGATGATTGAAGTTGTGGAGACCATGAGTATTTTCAATGATTTCTGATCTCCTTTTTTTCTGAGTCACTAGATTTTGAATTTGACTCATCTGTATCATCCCACGTGGCAGCCATTGCCTTACCCTTAGTTTTTCTATTTGGGCATTCAGTTGAAAGGTGTCCATGCTCTTGACAGGCATAGCATTGTGGTTCTTTGGTCCTTTTACCAAATTTTCCTGTAGGAAGTTTGTTGTTCACCTTTCTTCCTCTAGAGGGACGACCGCGATTCTTTTGAAAGAATCTCCTAAATTTTTGTGCCAGCAAAGCCACTTCTTCATCTTCATCTTCCTTTTCACTTACACTGTCCTCATGAGTTGTTTTCTTTGAAGTTTTTAGGACAGTTGTTTTGGATTTAGGGGTTTGAGTAAAGTGTAGTTCAAAAGTTTGTAGAGAACCTACTAGTTCTTCTACTTTCATCTCGTATATATTTCTACACTCCTCAATTGTTGTTACTTTGGGATTAAATCGTTCTGGTAGGGATCTTAGAATTTTCTTACAAATTTTTGGTACCGGAACTTTCTCTTCCAATCCACCCATGGAGTTACAAATGATATTCAGTTTTGCAAAGAACTCCATAAATGTATCATGCTCCTCCATTCTGAGATTTTTGAACTGTGAGGTTAAGAGTTGTAGTTTGGACCTTTTCACAGTATTTGTGCCTTCATGGGTTATTTCCAGTAGATCCCATACTTCTTTCGATGTCCCACACATGCTTATTTGATTGAAAATATCCTGGGACACGGCACAGTAGATAACATTCATAGCCTTGGCTTCAGATGTTTGCCTTTCTTTGTCGAATGCTGTCCACTTTTCTTTGGGTTTGGGCTTTGTGATTGTTGTGCCATTATCAAGTAAATTTGTTCAGTTGGTGGCACATATCCGCTTTCAACAATATCCCAAACGTCATGATCTAAAGATCTCAGAAAGTAGTGCATCTTAGCCTTCCAGTATGCATAATTTGATCCATTAAATACTGGAGGTTTAGTGACTGATGAGCCCTCTCCTTTGGCCATATTCCCAGCTTCAGTCAAGATCACTCTCTAGAGTGAAGACAATAAAGAGAGACCCGCTTTGATACCAATTGAAATAGCGGTGAAGACCGCTTGAGTCGAAGTAGGAATATGTCAATATGTTCTAGAGGGGGGTGAATAGGATTTTTTAAAGTGTTTACAATTTATTCAAAATCCTATCATGTATGCAATTCTCAAGATTACTCAAATGTAACTCTACTGGGTTCCAAGCCTTGTAGAGGATCCAATCACAACCTACTTGTAAGATAAACAAGTTGCATACAAGATTGTGAAGGATATGACTGTGTGTGTGTATAAGGTGATCTCAGATAATCAAATATAAAGGCATGTAAGGAAATCACATAAATGAAAGACAATAATCATCTCAAACACAGTCATTTTTATAGTGGTTTGACTACTTGTCTACTCCACTCCCGGCTGTCGCACTCAACCCTTGAGTGTACCGGATTTCACTGGGAGGTTTCCCAGGGTTCACCTCAAACCTAAGGTTTTAAATCAAGTTCACCTTCAACCTTTACAGAGGTTTTACGCGGTTCACCTCAAACCCAGAGTTTTACTGGTTCACTCCTAACCAGATGTTTATGCTCTTCATAGAGCAAGGGTCCACACAACGCACCTGGATTTTATACCACATAGGTCAAGGACCTACACAAGGACCTAACAGTTTATGCCCTACACAAGAGCAAGGGTCCACACTATGCACCCAGATTTTAGACCATACAGGTCAAGGACCTACACAAGGACCTAACAGTTTATGCCCTATACAAGAGCAAGGGTCCACACTATGCACCCACTACGTACACTCCCGCCGAAGGCCTCCTACGAGCGCTTCAAAGGGTGAGAACCACTTAAGACCAAATCCTAGAAAGGAATGATCACAAGTGTCCTCTTGGACTCTAGATACTTACAGATAAGTTGATGAGTCTCGTTAAGCACAACGCCGAAGATCTCCTCTTTCTTGTTGACGAAGAGTCTTTTGCTCCCTTGATCCGCAACGCAAGATGATATACCAATGCTTGGCTTCGAGTTGGGTCAAGGGTGAGATGAAATCCTACTCTCTAAAGATTTTCCTATAAGGAAGATAGAGTAGATCCTCTCTTATGCAAGGTCTAGTTGAGATCCAACCAACATAGTATGCCAAGTGTGAGAGGATTGTGATAGGATCATCCCATAATTTTAATAAGGGTGTCATTCCACACTTAGATTCAATCTATGACATGTGGAAATAGATAGGCTAAGGCATTCATGTTTTATTTATATCATGAATAAGTAGAGACATGACTGTAATATGAGAAATGACAGAATTAACTTGGCAATTACAAGAATCAAGTCCAAATCATTCAGCTATTTCACATAGGATATGGGTGATAGAGATTTACACTTTAATTCATGATCAACGCAATCAACTAGGAAGTGGAGGGCCAAATCATTTAGTTGTATTGTTAAAGGTCTTTCAAAGATTCAAGTTCAAACCACTCTAGCATATACAGAGTAACTAAACATTTAAATGGGAATAATATTTCTACCTCTTAATGTAACTAGTACGTATGAACACATGTATAAGTGACCTCCACGTGGCATGTAGGGTATAATGTGGTTCTCATAAAAAGGAGTGGAGCGACAACATAATTCTACGTAATAATCAGCATCTTCTAAATCATAAGATCATCATATAATTAACTTAACCCATCTTAGAATGTTACGAAATGAAGAAGCCAAGGGGATGTCCCTCACCTTAGATGAATGTTTATTTGGCTTGAGTCCCTTGTAAGATGAGTTATGAGTTCTTGGTTTAAACTTGATTCAAGGGGAGTATCCTTCAGTTATGGTAGCTACCAACAGTACTAGATGTAGAAACTTGTTAGTGGGGATCTTGGGTGTGTAGTGAATGCCTTAGATTTTAGGTGTGGGAAGTACTCTGGTGGCTTGTCTCTGAGGCTAATCACTGAGTTACTCAATTATGTAAATAGGTAGACAACTAGTTTATATATAAAACTTGGACAGAGATGAGTCTGGTTTTAGTACCTGTGGGTCCTTCATGAAGGTGTAGAGAGGCTAATTGGAATGATCTTCAGGTCCAACCCGGGTTAGGGTTTTACTTGAAATGTGGATGGGTATTAGAATTGGTCGATCTTCCAATGATCGAGGTGCAGCATTTCCGTAATAACCAAAACTGATTTGGGCGTCTGATGGTGTGGTTATGTTGGAGCAATCTGACCACAGTCATGGTGTCAGATCAGAGCTTGGTTACCTTAGAACATGTAACTGAGTTACCTAGCTAGAAACCGGGTCGAGGTGACTGTGGACACAGTCAGCCGAACCGACAAGTTTGCCATTAACAGAGGGAGGAGCGACAAGAATATACCTGATTCGGGGCAATCCTCAGCTGCTGACAGACAGCTCTGGATGATTGATAACACCAGCAGATGATGTGACTGGCTGTTGATTGGAGAGCGACTCGGCCAAGCTGAAATAGCTGTCGAAAATGGGCTTCAACAACTATCCAGGCTTCACTATTTCCTCTCTTGCTATTACCTCCCTTTCCTCTCTATTCCATCTCCTTCTCTCTCAATCTTACTTCTCACTCTCGGCTCTTCTCAGGACTGAATGACTCAGCTGAGTCGAGTTGCTACAGTGGCATGCAACTTGCTCGGCTGCGTTCCCATTCTCTCTATCTCACTTTCCTATTTCCTCTCTTTTTTCCCTTCCTTGAGAACCACCCTAACACATGGCTATTTATAGCCATTTCCATCTCTGGAAACATCTACAACTAATCACAAAGATTAGTGTAGAGCTAACGTGCATAAGATGAGGCAGATTGTCATTAGGGTCTTCCCATTAGTTGGAACTTGAGCGTGGGCCTTAAAGTTAAACTCTGATAAGCATTAAAGGGGATGGGCTATGAGATGGACGGCTTGGATCTGAGGGATGTCACTATTACGGAAAATGGGTCCCACAGTCGGTTTGAGGAAGATGTTCGGCTGGAAATGGTGTTTTGGAGTGGAACGGTTAATTCCCTGATTAGGGACATTTAGGTGGTACAGATGATGTCCATCAGGCTTGTGGGCCACTATAAATGGTGATGGAAGGCCATGTGGTAAATGGGATTAACCACACGAAGGCGGTTTGCGCCGAACCACCATCTCGTCAGGTCCTCTTCAATTTCTCAGCATGCTCTGAGATTTTGAAACGGAAACCTAAATCCAACGACTGGGATGCATTTTAGGGGGATATTTATCAGCAAAGGTCGGCTGAGATGGGTTTTTCCATAAGGGAAAAGAATTTCTCTGATTTTTTACGGGTAGGGGGCTTCTTTCGGAAATAGTAGGGCTGACGGGGACACTCTCGCATGCGCGGGTGGTAACCGACCATTCCAAACGGTCAAATTCACCAGCAACTCGAGGGACGTGGATTTTATTCCCTGTCAGCATCTTCCTTGTACGTTGCTCGATTAGACACTGACAAGGGTGGCGTCGGTGGTTTTCAATTGTCAAACTCAACATGGTTAGGGTCGGTGGGACCCTACCAATTAGATGGACAGCTCAAATCACCATTCCTCATTCGCATGGTGGCCATTTGCATCGTTAAATGGATGGTCCCGTTTAAATCAGCGTCAAGCAGGAGAAGTTTTGAAATCTATAGGTTTTGCGATTTCTATTGGGTCAAAGTTTGTTTGACCCGATAAGGTGGTTCTATGGATAGTGCGTGTATGGAGTCTGTGTACACCCACATATCAAAAGTGGGTCCCATGACATGATCTGGGCCAATCAGCTCCATCCATCATCCTTAGAAGGTCACCACACGCCCATGGTGGCTGTTTTGGTAAATCCTAAACGGTTGTGGGTGAGATCTAAGCCGTTGGATTCCCCTGTAAGGTTTTATTCCGGACTAATGATTAGTCCATTTTTGTCCTTGAAAAGGGGTCGTACTTAGAGGTTTCCCTTAATGTGTATAGGCTGCCATTAGTTAGCTTGCCCATTTCTTTTGTTTAGTAGTGTTAGTTAGCAAATCCTAGGGTGTTAAATGCAGGGTAGGCTTTTCTCATGGTTATAGTCTTGCTACAGGTTTTGTGTTTTTTTATGTATGCTGATGTGAAGTTGAGGAAGGCGATCATTGAATTGAGACGGTTGAAAATCAGGATCCGCCTCATCATCAGACTCTAACTCAATAAAGATATCATCCATCAAAGTATCTGCTGGCAACGGTGCTTCCTCTTCCTCAACTTCATCCTCGTCTTGCTAACTGAAGATGTAATTCAAATTCATTTTATTAATGTTCAAATTGTCAAATGGAAGAACTGCCTCAGGGGCCTCAATAGACAAAATGACAACATTGCAATGAAGGGCAAGTGTCATCATAAGATAAGTGAATGGAATAGAACCATGACTAGGATGAATGGGAAATTGGATGATCAAATAGTAGATCAAGTAAGGAAGGAAAATGGGGATACCCAATGCGACATCATAGAGAATACGAGCCATGAATGGAGTGAGCTCAGATTTGTTTCCAAATCGTAGATAGACATTCGAAGTTAAAATGAGGTGAAGAACAAGGAAACAAGGAATCATCTGGGTGGCACGTAGTGCATTACTACCACTCCACCCGGCATTAAATTGACATAATTTACGGGTAATATCCCTATGCTCAGATTCAAACATCTTATCAGAAAGAGGATTAGTCGGGATACCTTCATCATTAACATTTATATCAAGTAAATCCAAAATTAGGTGCCTATCTACCGGCACTGTCCCCTCTCTAAAATTGATGGAAAATGTAAGATTTTCAAGGGAAAACTCCCTTATAGATGCAAACATGCCTTGTGCAATGGAGTAGTAAGCCGATCCACCCCAAACAAAAATATTTTCCCAACCAATGGCTGAGAGAATGGGCAACAACTTGAAGCGAGCAATATGATCAAGATTTACCATCTTTTCGATTATTATATCCCGAGTGCGGAAATCCCTTACATTCTCTGAATCTTTTTCGGGAGCTCTCAGGGTTCTAACCCTAATTAAAGTCGTCCGGGAGGAGGAGGAGCTGCTAGGGCCCTTACATGTGACCTTCCTCTTAGAGCGATGCTTCATGTAGAGTATGCATAAGAGAGTATAATATATGGGTTTGGCTAACGTCAAATTTTTTCCCAAAAAAAACCCTTATAGAAAAGAGTGAAAATCACAAATCAACAACACAATAAAGCTTAAAATGTATAGAAGAACCCAAATCTAAAAGGAAATTGAAAATGATGCACTTACAATGACTCTATGGAGATGGGTTCGATGAGTCGAGCAAGAAGTTGTTGAGGAAGAAGAAGAAAATGAGAAGAAAAAAGAGATTTTCCCCCTTTTTAGGAAGCCAACCCGCGCTCCTCAACTGATCGAGTACGTGCTTGACCCGTCGAGGCTCGACTGGTCAAGGATGTGCTTGATCGGTCATACAGACTGAAAATTTTAAATATATATATATATATTTTTAATTTTTTAAAATTTTTGCATAAAAATTTAAAAAAAATAAAAATTAACATGACATAATTAATTTGAAATACACATACCAATAACATGTTTCAATTTAGAAAACTTATTCCTGTCAAGCAGTTTCGTCATGATGTCGGTAAGCTGGTTTTCAGTCTGTATGTATTCTAAAAAGATGCTCTTATCTTCAACCAATTTTTGAATATAATGGTAACGAATGTCTACGAGAATGTTGAATGGGATTTTTAGAAATATTAATTGTGCTAAAGTTATCGCAATACATAATCATTGTATCTTGCGCAATTTCCTAATCGGTTAGCATTCTTTTCATCCAAACCAGCGGGGTACATGCATTACCAGTTGCAACGTATTCAGCCTTAGCTATGGATAAGGATACCGAACTTTGTTTCTTACTGTGCCAGGAAACCAAACAATTTCCAACGTAGAAACATCCACCACTAGTAGACTTTTTATCATCGATGTTCCCAGCCCAGTCAGCATCTGTATATCTAGCTAATTGTACATTTGTATCATGTGCATACCAAAGACTGTAATTAGCAGTACTTGTGACATATCTAATTATTTGCTTAACAGCAATAAGATGTGAATTCTTTTGGATCATATTGATATCTTGCACAAATTCCAACACTAAAGGAAATATCTGGTCTACTAGCAGTTAAGTATAATAAACTACCAATCATGTTACGATATAAGCGAGAGTCTATACTCTTACCTGTTTTATCCTTTGAGAGTTTGAGAGTCGTACTCATAGGAGTATCGAATTTCTTACCATTCTCGAATCCAAATTTCTTAACTAAATTTAAGGCATATTTGGTTTGAGAAATGAAGATACCCTCTTCTTCCTGTTTAACTTGTAAGCCTAGAAAGTAATTCAGTTCTCCAATCATACTCATTTCGAATTTGGATTTCAAAAGTTCTGCAAACTCAATGGATAGGTTAGTACATGTAGAACCATATATGATATCATCAACATATATCTGTACAATCAGTATGTGTTCATTGTATTTTTTAATGAATAAAGTTTTATCAACACTTCTCATGATAAAATTGTGACTGAGCAAGAACTTAGTCAACTTTTCATACCATGCCCTGGGAGCTTGTTTTAAACCGTAAAGTGCATTTTAAGGCGATATACATGATTTAAGTGTTTGGGGTCCTCAAAACCCTTAGGTTGTTCAAAATACACCTCTTCATGTAAATCCCTATTTAAGAAAGCACTTTTGACATCCATTTGATACATATATATTTTTTTTAAGGAAGCAATGGATATAAACAATCTAATGGATTTAAGACGAGCTACTGGCACAAAGGTTTCATCATAATTTATTCCTTCTATTTGAGTGTATCATTGCACAACCAGTCCCTTGTTTCTAATTATATTGCCCAATTCATCAGATTTGTTTTTGAAAATCCATTTAGTTCTAATTATATGTTTATAGTTGGTCTTGGAACCAAATACCAGACATCATTTCTTACAAATTGATTCAATTCTTCTTGCATGGCAACAATCCAATTTTCATCTGTAAGTGCCTCTTTTATGTTGGCCGATTCAACTTGAGAAGTAAAGTAAACATAATTGCAAATATTCTCTAGTTATTTTCTTATTCGCACACCAATGAGAGTATTCCTTGAGATTAGATCAGTAGGATGATCCTTGACTAATCTTAGTTCAGTATTAACTGGACTAGATGAAGAGTCAGGTTTCTCAATTAAATTGACTTCATCATCTTCTAGGTGTAGGTGTGATCAGGTGATCATCAATTATGACATTAATGGATTCTTAAATCACTCCTATTCTTTTATTTAGAACACAATGCGCTCGACTATTCAGAGCATATCCTAAGAAAATCCCTTCATAACTCTTGGCTTCAAACTTCCCAAAGTTTTCACGGTCACGTAGAATGAAGCACTTCCAAAAATTTGAAAGTACTTAATAGTTGATTTCTTATTAAACCATAATTCATAAGTTGTTTTATCTTTAGATTTTCTTACATACACATGATTTATAATATAGCATGCAGTATTTATAGCTTCAGCCCACAAGTTTTTAAGTAGATTCATGTTGTTCAGCATAACATTGGCCATCTCTTGTAGCACTCTATTTTTCCTTTCAATAACCCATTTTGTTGAGGTGTCTTAGGAGCAGAAAACTCATGCGATATGCCATGATCGGTACAATATTTTTTAAAATTGCTATTTTCGAATTCAGTACCATGATCACATCTGATCTTAATAACATTCATTTATTTTTCAGTCTAAATTCATTTTAATGTCTTTTTATCTTCATCGAGAGTTGCAGATTTTTCTCTCATGAAAGCTACCCAAGTAAATCTGGTAAAGTCATCGACGATAACCAGAAAGTACTTTTTACCGCATCGACTCTCTGTTCTTGTCGGTCCAACTATGTCCATATGAAGAAGTTCAATGGGTTTGGTTGTGGCTAAGGAGTTTACCTTCTTGTGATTACTCCTAGTTTGTTTGCCAATTTGGCATGTGCCACATATTTTATCAACCTTTTTCAATTTGGGTAGACCTCAAATAAGATCAACTTTGCTTAGTCTATAGAGGTTTCGGTAGTTAACATGTCCAAGACGTTTATGCCACAATTCTGATTCGTCTATTTGGACCATGTAACAAGAAAGTTTAGAAGAGCATATCTCATTGATAATATAGCAATTTTCAGAAGTCCTACAACCATTTAGAATTACACAACCTTTCTCATTTAAAATCTCACATATTTGATTAGTAAATTTCACACTATGTTTGTTATCGTAGATTTGAGATATACTTAGAAGATTGTATTTAAGACCTTCAACATATAAAACATTTTCAAAAGGAGGAAGGTTAAAGAGTTGTATAGTACTTTAGCCTATAATCTTGCAGTTACTTCCATCACCAAAAGTAACTGAACCATCGTTCATTTATTTGTAGTTGGTGAATATCTCCTTGTCACCTGTCATATGTCTTGAACATCCACTATCTAGGTACCATTTTGAATGACTAGAAGCTTTGAAGGCGGTGTAGGCAATAAGACAAGTAACTTTAGGAACCCACTTCATTGTAGTCCTGGGTTTAGGAGTACCATTGGTTTTTCTCGGATTGTAAGAGTTGAAATATCTCTGTTTGTCAACTCCAATAACATTTGAGTTAAATTTGAGAAGCTCTTTGAGTAAGT
The DNA here is from genome assembly GCA_030180095.1 of Magnolia changhungtana. Lineage (NCBI taxonomy): Eukaryota > Viridiplantae > Streptophyta > Magnoliopsida > Magnoliales > Magnoliaceae > Magnolia > Magnolia changhungtana. The sequence goes on from JASAUF010000160.1 coordinate 4,760,385, forward strand.
CCACTATTTTTTCTGCTAAGGGGTTATGACTTTGATTTCTAAAGCTAATGTTATTAGGCTTGATTTTAGAAGCTTGAAAAGGTTTTGAATTTTTGAAATTATTTTAGTTATTTCTCAAGTTCTTACCTTTTGAGTTCGAGGACTCTCCTTTTACAAAAATAGGAGATGCATTCTTATTTTTCAGTGGGGCATTTTTAATATAGCCCAGACCCGATCTATTGCCACATTTTCTAGATGTAGTTAGTAATTTTTCTAGCTTAGGGTATCCATGGGCATATCTATAAGTGTCCTTAGAACTCAATAGAAAAGAGACTTCGAGTTTTAACTTCTCATTTTAAAACTTAAATCAAATTTTGTTTTTCATAGCAATCAGAAAAATGAGTCTTTTCTAAAACAACATTTTTAAGTTCTTCTTTTAGTTTAAGAAAATTTTCTTTTTGAAGTTTATTGTTCTGATTCATCTGACTAAGAAGAACTTTCAGAGCCGGATGATTCATCCCATGTTGCAATCATGCCCTTTCTTTTTAATTTATCCCTTTTGGGACATTTATTTGCCAAATGCCCATATTCATGGTAGTTGAAACATTGGCTGTCTTTTACAGATTTTCAAGGTTTTGATTTACCTTTTCTTTTATCGGAATGTTTTTGAAAATCAGATCGTTTCTTATTGTTAAAAATTTTTTAAAACTTTTTAGCAAATAAAGCCATATCATCCTCAGTATCTTCTAAATCATAATTAGCATTTTTTTTTCTTTTGAAATAGACTTGGATGACTTAAGGGCTATGGACTTACCTTTAAGAGCTTTGAAACTTAACTCGTATGTTTAGAGTGAACCGACTAACTCCTTAACCTTCATTTGATCAGTATTTTTAAGTTCCAGAATGACAGTTACTTTGGAATTAAACCTCTCAGGAAGTGATTGCAGTATCTTAGCACAAACCTTGCTTTCTGGGATTCCATCGCCTAGACCCCACATGGAATTCACTGTCATTTAATTTCATATAGAAGTCCATGAAAGTTTCATTTTCTTCCATACGAATTTCCTTAAACCTTGTAGTGAGGATTTGGACCTTAGATTTTTTGACAATAGATGTTCCTTCATGTATCATTTCAAGGATGTCCTAGACTTGCTTAGTTATATCACATGATATAATTATTTTGAATTCATCAGGTGATAGAGCGCTAGTAATGGCATTTAAGGCCCTTACATTTGCACTACTCTCATTTTTCTGAGGTGTGGTACATAAATAAAAAGGTGTTTCTTTAATGGACTTGGTTCCATCACTGCATAGAACCTCAAACACTGGTGGTTTCTATTTGGTCATCGTGGCTTACCACACACTTTCATATATGGATTTTAAGAAAATTCACATTCTAGCTTTCCAATAGGCATAATTTGTGTAACGACTCGGAAAATTTCATACAATGGCCCGAGTATCACCTCAGGCAGAAATCACACAGGATCAAATCTTTTAGAAATTAGACAAAGTTAACTAAGTGTTAAACTAGATTAACCATGAAATCCGCATGAATCACTTTAAATATGATCTGTAAGACCCAAAACTTGTGGAATTATTGACGCTAGGTTACCCTAAAATCGAGGATCAAACTCATTACCCGATTGCTCTCGGGAGCACATTGAAACTCTGTATCAGATCTGGACCGCACATCGTAAGTCTGAATAATACGAAGTTATAGACTTAGGACCACCTCGCTGGGCTTGACAACCATCTCAAAGATCAAATCAAGACAGTGTCCCACAGCTATTCGCTTGAGTCCGGAGCGAGAAGTGTGAGAAAACCTAGTTTTCTTTAGAAATGTAATGACATTTAAGTAATCTGAGACTTGGTGTTTGTGGGCCAAATATAAGTAGTCAGATCATCGGAATCTGACCCAAATACACTCTCGGATCAGGAAAAATTTCATATACATGGCAGTGTACTTGAAATCCCCGATCGTGATTCAGTGACCGTTGAACTGAAACTAGTCTGCCACGCGTGATCTGGGAATCCAACTAGAACGAAAACTTAACTCCACCTAGATCTAGAGTCTATGAGCTTAAGTTCGACCTTTGGCTCAAGGAGGGCCGCCAAAAGTCCTCCGTTGAGTTGAAATAGGTCCACTTTGGATATAACCTAAGTATACCTTAACCTTAGGTCTATTTTAGTGTTATTTTAGGCTATATAAGGACCTTTAAACCCTCTCTCATTCAGCCATACGAATTTGAGAAGAACCCTAGGAGAGAGAAGTGGGAAAAGAGAGAGAAAGAGTGAGAGAAGTGGGAGAACCTCCCTGCTATTCTCCCCTGCCGCTCGACAAGCATAGCCACTCCATTCTAATCGCTTTCCTAGCGATTCTGACATCGTTTCTAGGTAAAAAACCCTAACCCTAACCTATTTTGGGGTTTTAATAGTTGTAGGTTATGAAATAACTAACCTAAAGCATGTTATAGGTTGCCACATCGCTGTATACTGAAGCTTAGCAAACCTATCTAATTCGTTACGATTCTACGACAAAAGGTGTGGACTTTGGTGTATAGGTTACGGTTTTCAACTCTTTCAATGACAAATAATGATATATTCATGATCTGTATGTTATTGCACATGTACAAAGTGCTGTCCGTTTCGCTTTTCGATTATACAATAACTATGTTGAATATACTGTATTCCTAGTATTTGTAGAAAGTACCGTATACGTATAAATTTTGAAAATGTGTTTGCCATGATTATTTGCTTTATGAACATATTATATATGTGTATGATACTTACTTGGCGAAAGGGTTCGCCCTAATACATGTTTCTACTAATATACACTATGTATGTCAAAATAGTGTATTCTAAGTGTTTGTGAAAATGCTTGTTAGAGTAAGTGCTTAGATAATCATGCTTTAGGTGGGTGTTGAGATGGGATTCTCAACTACCTTAGAAACGTATATGATTTCCTCCATGTTGGTTGTTTAATTTAATCGCTTACTATGTAATATATGTGTTTGTATTTCTTGTTTATATTGTGCTTTGTAACATGCTTTATGATATGTTTGTTAACATGCATGAATTACTTTGTTTATTATGCTTTACTCCACATGCTTTGAATAAGGATTGATTGCGATTGAGACTATGATTATAGTCTAGACAATCGGTAAGAGACTTAAGTTCGTGGTTGAGATTCATTTCACCACGTAGGATGTGTCTGACGAACCTGAGTCGTTCTTCGGTTGGCGGCGGTGGTTAGGCCACGCGAAGTGCTTATGCACTTCATGTCATTCAGTTGGTTGTACGCTCGTGTTAGTCTGGCTCGTCAAGTAACCCGATCTGTCTAATGTATGTTCACCATGTTTGGACGCCACTGTTTGAACCTAGGGTACCAAACTTACCAGTGTAACCCCGTTAACCATGGTACCTCGATCCGCCAAGACTCATGAGCCGGGCATGGTGGTATGGGACACCGTGGTTGAGCTGTCGGCCTACGCTGGGGCCACGTGCCTCCCCGTAGTGACCGTGAGCAACCCTGACTCGTGAGCTGAATACAGTGGTATGAGACACTGTATTCGAGCTGTCAACCTACACTGATTGGTGACGAGCCCTTTGTAGTGACCTCGAGCATAATCTGAAGCTACAGAGAGGCGACTAGCCTTCCCGTAGCAACAAGTGTATAAACTAGGCCCGTGTTGATAAGGTGATGGGGGAGTGGTGTAACAATTCCGTATAACAGCCCTAGCAGCCCTTGCAGTGACCTAGAACTACACTATCATATGAGATTATCTAGGACTGACGACCCTAGAATGGATCACTATTGGAAATGATATAAGGAAGGTACCATAGTTTCCGAATACTGTTGTTTAAAATGGACTAATAACAACTCGGTAATCATATTCATCATCGCATTGCATGTGCCTGGAAGATTGGAGCACTGAGGGTGCCAGCATGCCGTGGACGTAAGATGGTGCCGCACGAGGGAGTATGTTGGCGAGGGCACGCATCATAATCGCATCTCATCCTTGCATTAATTACAGTACTTAGGAATGTTGTTTGTACTGCCTTATCATTTCTGCTTGACTGATTTGATATCATGTTAACTTATGCTCTATTGTTCCACTGAGTTAGCTACTCACTCCCACGTTACGGGACGATGTTCTGGACACCCACCAGACTCTGTCTTACATGCAGGTACCAACGATCCACAGGAGAATGACCCTGATTATTATGAAGATCAGGATGAGTTTTCCTACATGCAGTTTGCTGGAGGCTTCGCGTAGGCTATCCAGATTTACGGGATTACAGGGTTCATGGTCACAGTTATACCATTTTGACATTTTGATTCGAGAACAAATACACGTATATGGTGACTCAGTTGGTATTCATACTCTTGAGATCGGGATTATTTTGTTTTATATACATCTTTCAGTCTTCCGCTTGCGTTTATACATGGATCTGGAGTATGAATTACTGTTTTGGTATAATCTCACTCATGTTTATTGTACTAACACAGACAACATTCAATCATAAGCATTTGTGTTGCATAAGTCATGTTTTGGAACTCGGGTGTTGAGTTGCTACTCGACCCCCAATTTTCAGGGCGTTACAATTTGAGCCATCAAATGGTGGTGGCCTGGTAATAGACAGGCTATCAAAATTTGACATATTAGAAGCTCTGGATCTTTAAACTCTAGGAAATTAATCTAAATAAATGTGCCACTTAGCTCTGATACCACTTGAAAGAGGCGAGCTTACAGTCCTAAAGGGGGGGGGGTGAATAGGACTATGCTGAATAAAAATTAAAGTACTGAAAGAATAAATAAATCAGAACTTAATCAGAGATCTCAATTATAATAGTATTGAGAAATTGATTCAAACCGTGTTCATAGGACAACCTTACACTAAAAACCGAGGTTTTAGGTAGGACAACCTAATTTCATGATTAAGGATCAAGATCACAAACTAAAACAAGAGGAAAAAGAAATGCAACTATCTATTATAAGCATTCACCACATGTACATAAAGATTTACAAACATTCACCACATGTACATCTCAAAAATCATTCACCACATAAACACTAGGAATTATAGTGGTTTGATGTGTACACCAACTATCCTCAAACAGCCACACCTACTCCACACCCAATACTCACAACCCGCGTGATATTGGCGTTCACTAAAAATCAAGGTTTTCTCAGGTTCACCTTAAAAACTATACATTTGTGATTTTAGAAGGGCTATAACAATCGAAACCCCACAAACTGAGATTTTCTACCTATCTCATTCAAAACCAATACATGAGATTTTTCTGGATATCTCAAATAAACTAAAAACAAAAAGTAAATACTTATCTTCTTTAAAAGACGCTGAATGATGTAGCCCGTAGAACCACTTCGGTTGATGACGAATGTTCAATGTTCAATGTGCAATGACCAAAATGAAGGGTTATAGGTTCTAAATAGATTTTAACTTAATTCAAACCTGGGCTACTTGTTTGAATTTCTTATATCTCAAAAGGAAGAACAAGAACTCCCTTTAAAATATATGATTCATAAAAAGAGATCTATAAATTACAAAACAATAAGCTATTAAAAGAAATTTAAAATACCGTTCTATAGCTTTAAGAAGATGGGGACTTTTCTCTCTCAAAGTGAAGGCTTTTTGTGGCTTGAATGACCTATTTTGGAGTGAGAAAATACCTTTATTTATACGTTGAAAAGCTGTTGCTTCGACTGGTCTAAGGTCTCCTTCAACTGATCTAAGAAACTGAAAAGGCCGAGCTAAGAGTCCTAGAGAGGGGTGAATAGGACCGTGCCAAATTAAAATTTTAATTGCAGAATAAGAAAGAAAGAAATAAAGATAGCACTTATCAATTCAAATCGCAGAAATGAATAACAACCTCAAATGCACAAGTATTGAGAGGTTGATACAGATATTATTCTATGGACAACCTTATACTAAAAACCAATGGCTTATGGTAGGACAACCTGATTTCTAGAACGGTCTGTGTATCAAAATCCCAAACAAATACAGAGGAATAAAGAATAAAACAGAAATAAATTTTTACTGCTATTACAACATTCACCACATGTGCAGAAAATAAATTACAATAATTCTCCACAAAGGCATAAAGAGAAATTATAACATTCACACAAAGCCACAATTAAACATCCACCACAATACCAGAAATTATAGTGGTTCGCTTGTGTGTACACCAACTGTTAAAAATAGCCACACAACTACTCCACTCCCAATATCCTCACCCTCGGGATATTGGCTTTCACTATGACATAGGTTTTTCAAGGTTCACCTAAAACCTCCACAATTGTGTCTTTCAAAAGGGCTTACACAATTCAAAAACCCCACACTCTGAAATTTTCTGGAACACCTTAGACAAACCAAAAAGGAAAGAGAGATTTTACTGGCACAACCTCAAAAACCAAAAAGAGATTTATAAAAACGTAAATATACTTATCTGAATATTCTCCTTTGATGAAGCTCGGTAAAACCAATTCAGAGTAGATGTTCAATGTCCACACTCACTTATAAAAGAGTTCTAAGTTCTAAATGATTTTTAGATTAAATCACCTCGGGCTAGCTTGATTTGATTTTAATCTCAAGAAAGGGGAAAACTTAAATCCCTTCTTCAATTAAGATTGGAATACAGAATTCAAAAGCAAATGTAAAAAGTTAAATTAAAGAGAATATTAAATGAACACAATATAGCTTAAGAATATTACAAACTTATCTCTCAGAGTGGTGTCTTGATCTTACTTGAATGACTTACCAAACTCTGAAATTCGTGCTCAATTTATAGGCACAAATACTGTTCACTCGACTGGCCCAGTGGTCAGTTCGACTGGTCGAAGGACCAACAAAATTTTAAATATTTCAGATGCGATAAGATAGACCATTCCTCGACTGGTTGAGTGCCTTGCTCGATTAGTCGAGTGGCTTGCTCGACTGGTCAAGCCCTGCACTCGACTGGTCGAGTGAGACCAAGAATGGTTGCTGGACTTTGTGTCGAGCTTGCTCGACTGGTCGAGTACGGTTCACTCGACTAGTCGAGGGTCCAACAGAAAATCCCAAAAATTAGTAACAAATCTTGGACTAGTCGAGGGAATTCTTGGACTGGTTGAGTTAGTGCTTGGACTAGTCGAACATAGACTTGGACTAGCCGAGAAAAAGCCTATAAAATTATATAATGCCCAATTTAAGTATGCAATCAATATGACCTAACCTATGGTCAATCTAGGGTCATTCATACCTTATCGGTGAAGATTGAACATTGAAACATCGTTCGCTTCGGTTGATAGTTTATCTTGAAGTACTTTGAAGCTTGTGATCTTAAAGTACTTTGAAGTTGATCATGTATTCTTAAGTAATACACACTATCTTGACATAGTTGAAGCTTGAAAACTTGAAGTAGTACTTGATGTTGTACTTGAATCACTTATTTCTTGTACTTGAACATCTTGAACTTGAATTTGAGATGCTTGATCTTGAATTTGAACTTCTTGAATGTTGGCAAGGATGATATAAAGTTGAGCTACACAAGATACAGATTCCAAGAGGTTTTGGCACTACAAAATTTGACAAATCTAAGATAGCATTTACAATCTCCCCCTTTGTCAAATTTGTGACAAAACCAAATAAATAATATGATAATACACATAGTAAAGAATCATATATGCACAACAAAGAATCATGCACCAGTTACAACCTAGTCAAAGAATCATGCACCAGTTAAAACCAGCAAACCAATACTCCCCCTCAATATATTACTCAATAGAATCCAAGAGGAGATTAAAAATTTGCTACCTAACCACACTTCTCCACATTCTACATTTTTAACATCCACTCTATAGAATCCAATATCATTATGAAATAGGCATATCAACACAAATTCTCTCCCTTTTTGTCACAATATGATAAAGGAAAGAACTAAAATTGATGATGGAGACAAAAGACCAATGAGTAATGATAGAAAGAAGTAAGTTCCAATAACATAAACCATTCAAACATGTCCAAGCAGATAAAGTTAATAAAAAAAATCCAAGTATAAGAGTTATTACAGATCAGAAATTTAAAACTAATCAGAACTAGAGGAAGGGGTAGGTATGGAAGGATCGATTTGATGTAGTCCCTTGTTAATGCGCCTCAGATATTTGTGTATGTATTTAAATTGAGTTTCTTGGGGCACATGCATACCCTCTACCTTTTTCTCAAGAGAACGCAAACGTTCATCAAAATCAGATGGTTGAAAATTAGGATCCGCTGCAGAGTCAGATTCAATCTCATTAAAGATGTCATCCATATTGACATCATCTGGAGGCAAAGCACCCTCCTGTACAGTTGCTTCAACTGCTCCACGAACACTCTCATCAACCTGGCCTAGAGCCAACTTCAAATTCATCTTATTTACATTTAAGTTGTTGAAAGGAAGATTATGAATGGAAGCTTCTCCAACGGGTTTAACTATTAGACTATGGGTGGCTAATATAGTCATAAGATAAGTAAAAGGTATATCACTGTGACCTGGATAGAGACGGAACTGAATCATAATATAACAGATAAGTGAAGGGAGACACACAGAGACTCCAGCAATAATAGAATGAAGAATACGAACCATGAATGTAGTAAGTGTGGTTTTATTACCAGATCTAGGGTAGACATTTGAAATGAAAATCCGATGAAGAACTCTGTATCTTGGTAACATAAACTTGGAAGCGAGCGCATTCCCAGTACTCCATTTCACATCCATATTATATAAAACTCTAGTGAGCATTCGATTCTCAAATGCAGACGGTTTTGCTAAAAGAGTATTAATGGGAATACCATCATCATTAACTAGAAGATCCATTAATATAGAAATGAGGTGACAGTCTACATCAATTGGTCCTTCTCTAGTATAAATTGTGAACGTGAGATTCTCAGTAAAGAAGTCAGAAATACAAGCATACATGGCTTATGTAATAGAGCGGAATGCCAGACTGCCCCAATGTAAAAGGTTATTCCAACCTACAGATTAAAGGAGTGGAAGGATACCAAAAGGTGCCAAATGATCAATGTTAACTGTCCGTTCAACTAGCACATTGCATAAGCGAATATCCCGCACATACTCGGGATCTTCTTCGAGTGACCGAAGATAGCGTACTGTGATAGGAGCGGAACGAGAACAAGAGAGACCACAAGATCCTTTCTTCTTGTTTCTACCCTCCATTGCAATAAGAAAATCAAGGAATACAAGGATTGCAAAAGAGGTAAGAAGGGTTTTTTTTAGCCAAAAAAAACCCACCAAACAACCATATACCTTGAAATAAACAACATAAATAAGGAAATGGAAGATCAAAAAACTTAAATCTACAAGGAAATTGAAAATAATACACTAACCAAGGAGGAATCAAAGATGGGTTCGATCGGTAGAGCTGTACATGAGTCGAGCCGAGCCGAGTATTGCCTAGCTCATGTTCAGCTCGTACTGGCCGAGTCCTACTCGTACTCGGCTCTGCTCGGGCATCGAGCATGGATTCCCTACTCGTGCTTTACTCGTTCAAGTATGAGAAGAAATCGAGTTGAGTCAAGTCCGAATTTGAGCCTAATTCGAGCAGGGTTTTCGAGCAACGAGTTCGAGCTTTGAGCTGAGTTTGAGTTATCAATTGAGATTCATTTGAATTTTAATTCAATTGTCAAATGGAATTCAAAGTTGAACAAAGCAATAAAATATATAAAATGCACATAATTTATGATTAAAAAACTTCGATAATTACATATTTACATTACATTATTCAAAATGACAATTTATAACTAATAACCTCCATAAGAGGAGTACTTTCCCGTATTGTCATCTGATCCATCGGAACTGCTATCTATTTTTTCATATACATATTGGTTCACTTCCTCTGAGTCAGAAGGCGAAGAGATATTTCCTTCGTATTCTTTTACACTTTGAACTAGATTTTTCAAACTTTCTTTATGTGAAGAATTGTATGTAGTATCCAATGTCTTATAAAATTTACCGAGACGGGTCAAGAATTTTAATTTATTACTCTTTTTCTTCATCTTGTTTGTCGTACTCGATCCTGCTTCAACATCGTGTTGTCTTTGACTCGAATATCGCTAAAGTTTAGAAACTTCTTCCATACTGCGTTTTAAGGCAAGTTGGAATTGTTCTTCCTCCAAAGCTTTTAATCTAGCTTCCTCATCTGCATATTTTGTGGATGCCATTCGTGTACTAGATCTAGAAGTAGGAGGTTTGGATAGAGAGGAAGGTTTTCTATTCGAATCTAACATAGCTTGAAAAAGAATTTGGACATCCTTAGGGGCATTAAGGCATGATTTTGCATCACCACCTCGACATGACAAGTATAAGTGAAAATGATTAGTCTTGTTCACAAACTTTGCACCACACAAACCACACTTAATCTTTATTTTTTCAGACCTTGGTGATGATTCAACTAGAAAAGCGTAGTCCCAAATGTTTGTCGATAGGTCAGATGACGACATATCTACACTTAATTTTTAATTAAAAAATCAGAATATTGATAAATAATTTGAACTTAATATAGGAACAAAATAAAGAAATATAAATGTATCAAAAATAAAAGTAAATGAATAGGCATATGTAAATAAATAACAAAGATTCAAAGTCTTCCAAACCACATTCCAACACTTTCATGTTTGCAGTTGCAGTAAAATAATATTACAGATCATTTAACTTTCAACCAAAAAGAATTGAAAATTTGAAAATAATTACTGATCTGCGGGTAGAGACTCGTCATGAATCTCAATCTCTTCTTCTTCATCATCATCATTCATATCTCCTCCCCATATCGGGCACAACCAATCTTCCATACAAATCAACGCTTCAACTATATTTGGCGAAAGTGAGCTTTAATACTTACTCACAACCCTGCTCCCTATGCTGAATGCGGATTCTGATGCCACTGTTGAAATTGGTAGTGATAATATGTCTCGTGCCATCACAGATAATGTAGGATATTTTGATTCACTAACCCTCATTTTTCACCATCTAACACATCAAATTCAGATCGCACTACGATTGGCTCATTGAGGAACATTTCTAACCTGATTCCTTAGTATCAACTCTCATTCGTGCTTGTGTTAAGTATGATATGTATTCATTTAGCACATCCGGATTACCAGGTACAGAAATATCCGCATCTCTACTTTCTTCAACACCCACTGCAGGTAAAGTACTAACATATGATTTGTACAAATCTTCAAGGGCTTGATGAACCTTAGACGTCTTTGTTGCCGCTCTTTTAATAGGATAAAGCTTCATGAAAATAAAGATAACTAACCCCATATTACAATGAGGATCAAGAACAACTGCCAAGGACATCAATAGATGACATTCATCCCAGTATTTATCGAACTTTGTCTTCATACCAACTGTCATCTGGCGTAGAAATCTGGACCTGCACTGACATTTTTTGTAGAGCATCCTTAATCTTTCAAAGAGATGGAAGAAACAGATTCGCGGTTAGATACTGATTCCCAGAAAAAATCTTCATGCAATCATAGAAAACTTTGAGAAATGTGTGAACTTATTTTTCTTTGGCCCAATCATCTGTGCTCGGCAACCAAGAATACGTTTTGTCACACGTCGCGTATTCAGGAAATGCAAGCTGTAATTCTATTGTCGTATCTAACATTTCATAGGTCTAGTTTCAACGTGTACACGCATCCAACTTCAACATTTTTTTAGATGGCACATTCAAACGTTTGATGATGTCATTCCATACACTCAGTCTCGATAGCGATCCCCTTATATATTTCACACTTTCTCTTATGTTCTCTATAGTGTTGTCAATTTCTTTTAGCCCTTCTTGTACAATCAAATTTACAATATGGGCACAACATCTGACCTAGAATATTTTTCCTTCAAAAAATAAATTTCTTGTAGCCCTGAATTGGTTACGTAAGCATGAAATGACACTGTCATTTGCTGAAATATTGTCTAAAGTCATTGCTGAAATTTTCTTCTCAATGCCACAGCCTTCTAGACAACTGTAGATGCAATTTGAAATAAGTAAACCAGTATGTGGAGGAGGAAGGTTAAGGAAGTTCAAAATTCTCTTACATAGTTTCCAATTCTTATCGACATAGTGAGCAGTTAATAAAATGTATCTTTTTCTTTGATTGAACACCATCCATAAATCAGACGTCAAAGCTATTCTGGATACTGAAGGTAAAACTTCTTTCAGTTTCATCTTCTCCTTTGTGTACATCTTCATACACTCTCTCTGTACTGTGACATGGGAGACATTCTCCGCTTGAGGGTTAAGGAATTGACAGAAAGCCCTAAACTCTTTACTTTCTATCATTTTGAAAGGTTTTTCTTCCAGAATCACTAATCTAGCATACCACTCATTCAACTTCTCCTTGTCAAACTTATGAGTGGACACTATGCCTTGTGAGTCGTCCCCTTCTCACTTCGTAAATGACAGCAACTGTTGGCTGGGATGAGGGAGACTTGGTCTCTTAGGACATGTTTTCAAATGTCTATTTAAATATGTCGTAGATCATCCTGAAATCTTGCTGTATAACCCTTTGTAGTGATTACACTTTATCTTATGTATATCGTTAACTGTCACATCTTCAAAATCATCCTACACTGTTGATCTCTTCTTCTTCCCTTTGCATGCAGTTGACATGTCTGTGTCTCCCTCTACGATTAGAGGAGATGTGGCTGATGCACCTATTCTAGGGGTATTTGGGCTTTCGTCTTGATTAGTCATCTATAAAATAAAGTTCTCGATATGTTATACGGCTATACCTAGACTGTTAGACCGCTAGACGGGCATACTTACTTGACTGTCTAAATCAGTCACCCATTCAAGGTTAGATAGATTGTAATGCCTTCATTTTCCAATTTAAATGCTACACCGAAATTTCGGCAGCATCTCCCTTATCTCTCCAGAATATATTAATCTTGTATTTGATTCCTATGTCAATTATCAACACAAAGTGTGGACATTTGACGAAGGAAATAAATACATGAAATATATCCAGAGAGAAAAAGGAGAGACGAAACTAGAACAGGCATATGCATTTAAATTGGAATAAATGAAGACATTACAATCTATCTAACCCTGAACTGTCCAAAAAGGGACAATTTGAGAATTTCTATGCATCCAAGAATACACTGAATCTATGTCTGGCAACATAGAAATCCTCAAATGGGCAACTGATTATTCTATACTACAACTAGAACAATACAAATAATTCACATATATGTAAATAAAGGAGCAGGCTGAAACTGACATTCATACATAGCTAACTAATAACAAAATATAAAATGAAAAACCAAAGGCATCTTAAAATGGTAGCATTCAACACTAACAAAGTAACAAGTAAACTATCATTTATCAAGTAAATTAAAAAACATTGAAAAAATAACAATTAGGGCATGAGACTTGTATAGTAAAGGACAATAATTAACATATTTCTATATTAACATATTAAAAATTTCTATATTAACATATATTAGCTATATTAACACATATTAACATATTAACATATTAACATATTTCTATATTAACATATATTAGCCATATTAACATATATTAACAATTTTAACATATATTAGCCATAGCCTATTTTAACATATATTAACAATTTTAATATATATTAGCTATATTAACATCTTAACATATTTTTATATTAACAGCTTTTGACATATATTAACATATTAACAATTTCTATATTAACATATATAAATAATTTCTGACATATATTAGCAATATATGATATTAATTTCTGATATATATTAACAATTTATACAAAGTAATAATAAAAATAAATCAACACCACACAATATTCCAAAAAATAATAATAAATCGATTTCTGACATATATTAACAATTTATATAAAAAATAATAATAAATCAAAACCAGTTATTACCGGGCGAGCTGTGGCAGGAACAACCAACATTGTGCGTACAGGGCAGGAATGATGGACGAGTGGCAGGGACGAGCTGCGACACCGGGCAGGCCACGGGGACGGGCAGCAGGGTCTAGCACCGCCGGACAGGGGAGTGAGAGAGAGAGAGAGAGGGAAGAAGAGGAACGGGCCAGATAGCGGACAACACCGGACAAGGGAATGAGAGGAGAGAGAGAGAGAGAGAGAGAGAGAGAGGGAATGGGTTTTTTTCGAACGGGCGTTAGGAGGGAAGGAAATGGGTTTTGGGTTTCAGCGGGCCGTTGAAAACGATTAGAGTCGAGTAGGGTTTGTTTTTTTTTGGGTGGGTATATATACCCTCGAGTACGAGTCGAGTACCAAATCGAGCTCACGAGTCGAGTATCAAGTCGAGTACCGAGTTGAGTACTGCCCATCTCGTACTCTACTCGAAATCAAAACGAGTATAAAAAATTCGGACGTGCTTGGCTCAAACTTATGACGAGTCGAGTCGAGTCGAGTAATTCCGAGTCGAGTCGAGCGAGTAACCAAGCTTACTCTGCTTGTGTACAACTCTATCGACCGGTCGTGGTAAGGCTTGTTGGAGAAGAAGAACCAAGTGAAGAAAAAAGCATTTTTTCCCAAATAAAAAGTAAAACCCGAGTTCCACGACTAGTCGTGTACATACTCGACCGGTTGAGCCACGACTGGTCGAGTGTGTACTCGATTGGTCGTGCAACACTGAAAATTTGTAATTTTTTATCTATTTAAATTTAAAAAAATTTCAAAATAATAAATATATATATTATGATATAGAAAGGCACAAATCATCAGTTCATATTACACATACCAAGATTAAATTTCAATTTTACAAACCCGTTTTGTTGAACGGTTTTGTAAATATGGCTGCAAGTTGATTCTCAGTCGAAATATATTCCAATGAAATTATCTTGTCTTTCACCAGTTCACGAATATAATGATACCTAATGTCAATATGCTTGGTTCGTGAATGCTGAATTGGATTTTTAGAAATATTAATTACGCTTGAATTGTCACAATATAAAACCATAGATTCTTGCACAATTTCGTAATCGCTTAGCATTCTCTTCATCCACACAAGCTAGGTGTATGCATTACCAACAGCAATATATTCAGCCTCAGCTGTGGAGAGCGATATGGAATTCTGTTTCTTTCTTAGCCAAGAAACCAAACAGTTCCCAACATAAAAACAACCACCGCTGGTCGATTTACAATCATCAATGTTACCAGCCCAATCAGCATCCGTGTAACCAACTAATTGCACACCAGTATCATGTAGATACCAGAGACCAAGATTAGCTGAACTAGCGACATATCGCAAAATGCGTTTAACATCAATAAGATGTGACTCTTTAGGATTAGATTGATATCTAGCATAAATTCCTATGCTAAAAGCAATATCAGGTCAACTCGCAGTTAAATAAAGTAAACTACCTATCATACTGCGATATAACTTAGGATCCACACTCTTACCTGTTGAATCCTTAGAGAGTTTTAGAGTTGTACTCATTGGAGTATCAAAATTTTTCCCACTCTCATATCCGAACTTTTTAACTAAGTTCGGAGTATATTTGGTTTGAGAGATAAAGAAACCATTAGGGAGCTGTTTTACTTACAACCCTAGGAAATAGTTTAGTTCTCCAACCATGCTCATTTCAAATTTAGATTTCAAAATATCCACAAACTCAACAGTCATGTTAGCACAGGTAGATCCATAGATAATGTCATCAACATAGATTTGCACTATAAGAATGTGATCATTATGTTTCTTTACAAACAATGTCTTATCAACACTTCCCATTACAAAGTTATGACTTAGTAGAAACTTAGTCAACTTTTCGTACCATATCCTTAGAGCTTGTTTCAAACCATAGAGTGCCTTTTTTAGGCGATAGACATGATTAGAATGCTTAGGGTCTTCAAAACCCTTTAGTTATTCAACGTACACTTCTTCATGCAAATCGCAGTTTAAGAATGCACTCTTTACATCCATTTGGTATATTTTAAAATTTTTAAAGTACGCAATGGATATAAATAGTCTGATTAATTCAAGACGAGCTACTAGGGCAAAGGTCTCATCATAATCAATGCCTTCAATTTGAGTGTACCCTTGTATAATTAGCCTAGCCTTGTTTCTAATAATATTACCAAATTCATCAAACTTATTTTTGAAAATCCATTTTGTTCCGATAATGTGTTTATCTTTTGGTCTTGGAACTAAGTACCAAACATCATTTCTAACAAACTGATTTAGCTCTTCTTACATTACAACAATCTAATTTTCATCAGTAAGAGCTTCTTTTACGTTAGCCGGTTCCATCTAAGATGTAAAGTACATGTGGTTGCACATATCTTCAAGTTGTTTACGAGTGCACACACCAGTGAGAGGGTTTCTAAGGATTTGATCAGATGGATGATCTTTAACTATTCGCGGTTTAGTATTATTTTGACTAGATGAAGAGTCTAGTTTATCAAATAAAAGGACTTCATTTTCTAAACCTAAGACAGGTGTATTCAAGTGATCATCTATAACCACATTAATGGACTCTTGAATTACACCGGTCCTGTTGTTAAGAACCCGATACGCTTGACTATTCAGAGCATACCCTAAAAATATCCCTTCATCACTTTTGGTGTCAAATTTACTCAGATGTTCTAGGTCACGTCAGATGTAGCACTTGCTGCCGAAAACACGAAAGTACTTGATAGTAGGCTTCTTATCAAATCACATTTCATAAGCCATTTTACTATTAAATTTTCTAGTATAAACGTGGTTAATTATATAACAAGCAGTATTTAAGGCTTCAGCCCAAAGATTCTTAGGAAGCTTCATACTATTTAACATTCATTTGTCATTTCTTGAAGCACTCTATTTTTCCTTTCCACTACACCATTTTGTTGTGGTGTTTTGGGCACAGAATATTCATGTGATATTCCCTGATCACTGCAAAACTTCTCAAAACTGTTATTTTCAAACTCAGAACCGTGATCACTACAAATCTTAGTGACTTGTGATTCTTTTTTAGTTTGGATACGTTTAAGTACCCTTTTTACTTCCTCGAGAGTTTCTGATTTCTCTCATAAGAAGACTACCCAAGTATACCTGGTAAAGTCATCTACAATCACCAGAATATATTTCTTGCCACCTCGACTCTCCGTTCTAGTTGGTTCAATGAGATCCATGTGGAGAAGTTCGAGCGGTTTAGATGTGGCTTTGGAGTTCACCTTTTTGTGAGCACTCCTGATTTGTTTACTAATCTAGCACTCGCCACATATTTTATCCACTTTCTATATTTTAGGTAGACCTCTTACCAATTCTCTTTTGCTCAATTTATACAAGTTGCGGTAGTGTACATGTTTTAGGCACTTATGCCATAATTCGGTTTCATCGGTTTGGACCATGTAACATGATAGCTTAGATGAGCTTGAATCACTAACAATGTAGCAATTCTCAGAAGTTCTGCGACCATTTAATATTACAGAACTATTCTTATTTAAAATTTTACACCCTTGGTTGGTTAATTTTACACTATGATTATTATCGCATATTTGAGAGATGCTTAATAAATTATGATTTAAACCTTCTACATATAAAATATTCTCAAATAGAGGGAGGTTAAATAGCTGAACCGTAACTTGGCCAACAATTCTGCAGTTGCTACTATCACCGAATGTGACTGAACCATCGGTCATGTCTTTAAGACTGGTGAACAGACCTTTGTCTCCTGTCATATGTCTGGAGCACCCACTGTCTAGGTACCACTTTGAATGGCTCGAAGCTTTGAAAGCGGTGTGGGCAACCAAACAAGTAACCTTAGGGACTCATTTCATTACAATTTTGAGTTTAAGAGCATAGTTGGACTTTTTATGTTTATAGTTTTTATAAGTCCTACTCACTGAGTTAGATTTTAAGAGCTCCTTAAGTAAATCAACAATTTTCTCAGCCAAAGGATAACGTTCTGATTTTTATAGTTGATATGGTTGCTTTAGGTTTTAAAGTCTGAAAAGTTTTAGTATTTTTACAATTATTTTGATTCTGACTTTTCCCTTTTGAGTTAGAAGACTCCCCTTTAACAAATTTAGATGGAGTATTCTTATATTTGGGAGGAATACTTTTACAATAGCCCAATCCAAATCGATTGCCACATTTTCTAGATCCAGATAAAAGTTTTTCTAATTTAAGATCACCTTGGGTGTACCTCCATGTGTCCTTCAAACTCAAAAGTGAAGAGACTTCTAGTTTTAGCTTTTCATTTTCAGATTTTAAGTTTTCAACTTAGGACGTTTTGAAATCTAAGTTGCACTTAGTTTTTTCAAAGCAATCTGAAATGTGTGATTTTTCTAAGACTAGATTATCAAAATTTTCTTTTAGTTTTGAAAACTTTTCTTTCTGAAGTTTTAGCTTTACTGCAATTTTGCAACTTTCCCTATATAGGGCATCATAAGCATCTTGAAGGTCTTCTTCATTTTTATGGTCACTATTCAAATTTTCTTCACTAGTTAAATCATCATTATCTGAGAAAGTGAACTTAGCTAGAGTCATCAGAGCTTTACTATCATTAGCCGACTCGGTTTCAGAATCTTCTAACTCAGAAGAGACTTCAGAGCAGGAAGATTCATCCTATGTAGCCAACATACCTTTCTTTTTAGACTTGTCCTTCTTAGGACATTTGTTTGCTAGATGCCCATATTCATCGTAGTTGTAGCATTGGCTGTCTTTTAAAGATTTCTAAGTTTTAAATCTAGGTTTTTTTCTTTTCAATAGGTTTTTTCCAAATCAACCGTCTTTTTACTTTTGAAAATCTTGTAAAAGTTTGTAGCTAAAAGAGCCATATCATCTTCAGAAGTTTCTAAATCAGAATTATTAGTATTTTCATGAGAAATAATTTTAGAATACTTAAGGACGATGGACTTACCTTTAGGAACTTTGAAGTTTAACTCGTAGGTTTGTAAAGAACCAGCCAGTTCTTCAACCCTCATATTATTCGTATCTCGAAGTTCCTGGGTCGCGATGACTTTTGAATTGAACCGTTCAAGCAATGAGCGTAATATCTTTGTACAGACTTTACTTTATGGGATCCTATCACCAAGACCCCACATAGAGTTGACAATGTCATTCAATCCTGTATAGAAGTCCATGAAAGTTTCACTTTCTTCCATACGTATTTCCCCAAATTTGGTTGTGAGGATTTGAACTTTAGATTTCTTGACAATTGTTGTACCCTCGTGTGTCATTTCCAAGATATCCCAGGCTTGCTTTACAGTATCACATGATATAATTCTCTTGAATTCATCTGGTGATAGTACACAAGTAATAACATTTAAAGCCTTTGCATTGACACTACTCTCACTTTTCTAAAGAGCGGTCCAAGAAAAGTAAGGTGTGACTTTTACAGTTTTATGTCCATCAGTACCAGTCACTTCAGTGGTAGGAGGGGTCTAATTGGTCACTGTGGCTTACCACACGCTCTCATCCATGAATTTTTAAAAAATTCCTCGATCTGACTTTCCAATAGGCATAATTGGAGCCATCAAATGGTGGAGGCCCAGTGACTGAAAGGCTATCAGAATTTGACATATTAACAAGCTTAGATTGATTAGCTAAGGAAATTAATCCAAATAACAAAAAATAAATCGAGCTGTTAAGCTTTGATACCACTTGAAAAGGCCGAGCTAAGAGTCCTAGAGGGGGGGGGGTGAATAGGACTATGCCAAATTAAAATTTTAATTACGAAATAAGAAAGAAGTAAATAAAGATAACACTTATCAATTCAAATAGCAGAAATGAATAGCAACCTCAAATGCACAAGTATTGAGAGGTTGATATAAATATTATTCTAAGGACAACCTTACACCAAAAACCAATGGCTTATGGTAGGACAACCTGATTTCTAGAACGGTTTGTGTATCAAATCCCAAACAAATACAAAGGAATAAAGAATAAAACAGAAATAAATTTTTACTGTTATTACAACATTCACCACATGTGCAGAAAATAAATTACAATCATTCTCCACAAAGGCATAAAGAGAAATTACAACATTCACACAAAGCCACAATCAAACATCCACCACAACACCAGAAATTATAGTGGTTCGCTTGTGTGTACACCAGCTGTTAAAAAATAGCCACACAACTACTCCACTCCCAATATCCTCACCCTCGGGATATTGGCTATCACTATGATATAGGTTTTTCAAGGTTCACCTAAAACCTTCACAATTGTGTCTTTCAAGAGGGCTTACACAATTTCAAAACCCCATACTCTGAGATTTTCTGGAACACCTCAAACAAACCAAAAATGAAAGAGAGATTTTACTGGCACAACCTCAAAAATTAAAAAGAGATTTACAAAAACATAAATATACTTATCTGGATATTCTCCTTTGATGAAGCCTGGTAGAACCAATTCAGCGTAGATGTTCAATGTCCACACTCACTTATGAAAGGGTTCTAAGTTCTAAATGATTTTTAGATTAAATCACCTTGGGCTAGCTTGATTTAATTTTAATCTCAAGAAAGGGGAAAACTTAAATCCCTTCTTCAATTAAGATTGGAATAAAGAATTCAAAAGAAAATGTAAAAAGTTAAATTAAAGAGAATATTAAATGAACACAATATAGCTTAAGAATATTACAAACTTATCTCTCAGAGTGGTGTCTTGATCTTGCTTGAATGACTCACCAAACTCTGAAATTCGTGCTCAATTTATAGGCACAAATATTGTTTACTCGACTGGCCCAGTGGTCAGTTTGACTGGTCGAAGGACCAACAAAATTTCAAATATTTCGGATGCGATAAGATAGACTGTTCCTCGACTGGTCGAGTGCCTTGCTCGATTAGTCGAGTGGCCTGCTCGACTGGTCGAGCCCTGCACTCGACTGGTCAAGTGGGACAGGTCCAATAGAAATGTAACATCCCAGATTTTTACCAACCTGGAATTAGACATCCTTAGGAAATTTTCAAAAATTAGTAACAAACCTTGGACTGGTCAAGGGAATTCTT
This sequence comes from Magnolia changhungtana, assembly GCA_030180095.1. Classification (NCBI taxonomy): domain Eukaryota; kingdom Viridiplantae; phylum Streptophyta; class Magnoliopsida; order Magnoliales; family Magnoliaceae; genus Magnolia; species Magnolia changhungtana. The sequence continues at coordinate 4,781,328 of JASAUF010000160.1, forward strand.
GGACCGGTCGAGCCAGTGCTTGGACTAGTCGAACATAGACTTGGACTTGCCGAGAAAAAGCTTATAAAATTATATAATGGCCCAATTTAAGTATGTAATCAATATGACCTAACCTATGGTCAATCTAGGGTCATTCATACCTTATCGGTGAAGATTGAACATTGAAACATCGTTCGCTTTGGTTGATAGTTTATCTTGAAGTACTTTAAAGCTTGTCATCTTGAAGTACTTTGAAGTTGAGCATGTATTCTTAAGTAATACACACTGTCTTGACATAGTTGAAGCTTGAAAACTTGAAGTAGTACTTGATATTGTACTTGAATCACTTATTTCTTGTACTTGAACTTGAATTTGAGATGCTTGATCTTGAATTTGAACTTCTTGAATGTGGGCAAGGATGATATAAAGTTGAGCTACAAAAGATACAGATTCCAAGAGGTTTTGGCACTACGAAATTTGACAAATCTAAGATAACATTTACAGAAACAACCAAATTTCAAATTTCAAGCGCGATCGGATCAAACCGTCCTTTGACTGGTCAAAGGCCCTGCTTGACCGGTCGGGCATATCCTTCGACTAGTTGAGGATGCCCAAAATCCATTGCTGGACTTCGAGTCGAGCCCCCTTCGACTGGTCGAGGAACCAACGGATTTTATCCGATTTTCAATTGAAAACTTAGACTGGTCGAAGTTTTTCCTAGACTGCTCGAATCAAAGCCTAGACTAGTCGAAGTAAGGCTTAGACTAGTCAAACTTAAGCCTAATTAAAGTATAGAAATACAATTATGTTTGAAATTCGAAAGAACCTAAGTCTAAGGTCCTTCTAGGGTTAAATATGCCTGAAAACATTGAACATTGAAGTGTGTACCTTGTAACTTATACTTGAATCTTCAGTTACGTTCATTTGATCTTGTACTTGAAGTAATCTTGTACATGTAGCTTGATCTTGAACTAGAAGAGAACTAGAGCTTGAGTTCTTTCAACTTTGAAGTAGCCATCTTCATGTTTTGAACTTACACTTTCCAACTTCATGTATTGAACTTGAAGGTGAACTTTTCATATTAATTCACTTGAAGGTGGACTTTCCATCTTGTTTCTCCTGAAGGTGAAGTTTCCATCATTTGAATCACCATGTACAAGTTGTTTTGTCTATCGAAATTTAACAAATAAATGTTATTTATATATCACAGCCTTACAATTATACTACATACTGTTATGTTTTACTCATGTTTGTGTTGCAAGGTTAACTTGAGAGCTTAGAGTGAAAACAATGTTAAAAGTGTGGATTTAATGCTCAAGAATCACCAAGGAAAAAGGATGGACCATTTGGAAATCAAGATTGAAGATTTCAAAACCCCAAGAGTCAAAAAAACAGAGTGAAAAAGGAAGGAAGTATAGAAATTAGTGCAAAAATTAGCAGGATCTGAGTTTAAATGACATTGAACTAGTTTGGATGACATCGAAGTCAGTCTTCAATGACATCGAAGCCAGTTTTAGATGACATTGAAGAATTATACGAAAATTAAGTTTGGTTGCTGGACAAATTGGATGCAGTCTTCGATGACATCGAAGCCAGTCTTAGATGACATCAAAAGCAATTTGATGTCATCGAAGGATTTACGCAAAGCTTATGCAGAGTAAGAAAATTTGATGCGGTTTCTAGATTTTTCAAGTCGGTTTGAAGGAGGGAGTTCCCCACTTATAAATAGGCTTCCCAGCGCATTCCTAAGCATCATTTAGAGCATTCAAGGGCAAGATTTAGGGTATTTTCTAGGGTTTTTAGATCTTTACAAGTTCTTTTTAGATCTTTATTAATTTATTTTCTTGCTTTTTTATTGCTTTTCTATTTTACAATTTAGTTATGTTTTTCTAGTTTCCTCTAGCCCAAGCTAGAAAGGAAGCGCATTGGTTTAATAATTTTATAAATTATGATGATTGATTGTTTTTAATGATGCGATGAATGGTGTATGCATGTTATCAATTATCTAGGTTTAAGTTTTATCCTCATGTGAGATCCATATGTTTCTATGATGTAAAATCCATATTGATGGATAGGCTTAACCTGAATCAATTAGATTTCTTAGATGGGAGATGTTTTCAACCTGCCACATTATTTGATTCATTATCTCATGGATATTAAATGCTTAAAATCACTGGCGCTTGAGAATATATGTTAATGGTGTTAATTCATAATTCTTTATTCTTTTATATCATTTATTTAAAATATTTAAATCGTTTTATTTTCTGATTAGGCTGACTATAGTGCTTGGATCCTAATTGTGTTATCAAGTCATCATAATTTATTGATCATTAACCTATGTGTGAAACTTTGAAACTTGGGTGTTGTTTTAATTCAATTGAATTTCATACCTTCAAAACTGTCAAAAGCATTTCATCTGTTTAATTTCCATTACTTAGTTTTGCATTTAATCTTCTCAATCTCATAAATCATCTCCCTGTGGGATCGACCCGATATTCACAACATATTACTTACGAACCTCTACACTTGGAGGCAAGCAATCAAATTTTTAGCGTCGTTGCCGGGGAGATGGAGATAGATTAGATCTATGCTAGATAGCTAAGGTAAGTTCTTTTCTAAAACCTTCAAAATTTCTATAAATTTTTTGTTTTATTTTAAAAGTAAATTCAGTTGGGTCTTTCAAGCACTAACTGTAACATAAGGTTGCTCCTGCTTGTGATTTTATCACCCAAGTGCTATGGTTGTCCTACAGTTGCTATTTGATCACAAAGATCATCCGCTGAATCTATTTTCCAAATTAGCATAGTTTAATTTCTGCATTAGTTTTACTTTGTTTTTATTTATTTTACTTTGTGGTTTGAAACCTTATGGTCAACTCTGCCGCCTAGGTTGTTAGATAAGTTTTTGTTTTTACTCTAAGTATCATACTTGCTATTTTGTGGTTTTTGTTATGTGGTGTGGATGGTTTATGTCCTGTTGGAGTAGGGATCAAAACAATCGACTATCCTCCAAAGGTGGACTAGTCGCAGGCCTTGATCATTCATTTAGGAAAGGCAGTCAATACCACTTGGATTCCATGGCAAACCCAGTTGAGAATGCAAATCCAAATCTACCAGATCCAACTCTAATCTAAAACAGAGAAAATCAACGCAATCCTCCTCTTGAGAATGAGAATGAAGTTCATAGGAATGTGTTAAACCAACCACGGACTTTACGTGAACATCTACACCCTGAGAGATCAACTTTACCATCTTGCATTGTGTTCCCTGCTCACATAGGGAACATTGATTTTAAACCAGGTGTGATTCAATTGATTCATAAATTTCATGGCTCGGATTCTGAAAGCCCCTACTTGCACCTTAAGGACTTTGAGGAAGTGATCGTAACATTACAAGTAAACAATGGCAATAGGGATGCACTCAAACTGAAGTTATTCTCATTTTCTTTAAAGGATCAGGCTAAAGCATGGCTCAACTCTCTAAGACCACATACCATCAGTACATAGCAAGCCTTAAGTAGAGAGTTTTTGAAAAAATTCTTTCCCGAGCATAAAACAAATGCACTGAAACAGGAAATCATGTCGTTCTCCCAAAAGCGGAATGAACTATTTTTCTAAGCTTGGGAGCACTTCAAAGACCTTCTACTCACTTGCCCACATCATGGTTATGAACCATGACACTTAATTGATGCCTTCCAAAAGGGGCTCACTATGGATACCCGTTAGTTCATAGAGATGATGTGTAGTGGAACCTTTCTTGACAAAGATCATAATGAGGCTTGGAATTTTCTAGACATGTTGGCAGAGAGAATACTCAGACATGAGATGTCTCTACTCAACTAGACCAAACTAAACCCATTCCTAGAGAGAAAGTGTGGATGTACGTCTTAAGAGAGGAAAATGACCTTAATGCAAAATTCGCTGCATTAGCTAGAAAGGTCGAAGCCTTGGAAATTAGGAAGGTTGATGCGATTAAAGTAAACACCTCCTTAGGTAATTTTTGTAGCATTTGTGGTGGTGCTGACCATAACACAAAGGATTGTCCAACAATCCTAGTTGTACAAGATATCATGCATGAGCATGGGCAAGCAAATGCTATAAATAACTACCAAAGGCCAGTTGTGCAACCAATGTGAAATATGTATAATCCAAATTGGCGTAACCATCCTAATCTTAGATAGAGGAGTGGACCACAAATTAATGCGCCCAATGCACCTCAAGGGCCTCCACAAAACAACCTCTTTGGGGCACCTAACAATACAACATATGTGCCCCCACCAAAGTGATCATCTGTGGAGGATGCATTAACCGCATTCTTGAACTCTCAAGCTCAAATGAATCAGTCTCTAATCCAATCAAATCAGGAATTAAAGATGGACATGGCTAAGATTGAGACTCAACTAAATGCTGGGAAAAAAGGCACCCTTCCTTCTCAACATGTGGGAAACCCTAGAAATACACATTTCATTAGAGATTCAAATCTAAGCGAGCTACATCATGAACAAGCTAAGGCCATCATTACCTTGAGAATTGGAAAAGAGGTCGATAACAAGATAATGCAACCAATAGAAATACCGGAGGTTGAGCCACTGTCTCAAGAGAATGATGAGTCGACTATGGTTTGAGAGCCACAACAGCAAAAGGATAAAGAGACTAAGTCACATGAGCTTTCAGTTCCATTCCCATCTAGACTTCGGAACCCGACTATCCCCATGAAATATCAAGAGGTGTTGGATGTGCTATAAAAGGTTATTGCCAATATTCATCTGCTTGATGCCATTAGACAAATTCTATCATATGCTAAATATCTCAAGGACTTGTGAACTGTAAAGAGGAAATTAAATGTGCACAAGAAGGCCTTCCTCATTGAGAAAGTGAGCGCTATCATTCAGAAAAGGGTCGTACCCAAATACAAAGACCTGGGAAGTCCCACTATTCCTTGTATTATTGGGAATTTCCAAATTAAGCATGCTTTGCTAGATTTGGGTGCAAGTGTCAACTTAGTACCTTATTCAGTTTACATTCCATGCCATTTTCGAGTTAGATTCATGAACACGTGGGCCCATATATGGTGAAATAAAATAGCCATCGAGTAGCTCTATGTATGGGATTTAAAAATTATAAGGCAGGTCTCATTGGTTGGGTGTATACAATTTGCGGTGATGGCCCAAATATGGGTACTTGGAGAAAATGTACAAGAAACACTCATAATTAGTTTTGGCCCAAGTTTGAGTATGTCCCATGATCATGAGGGACCACCTTTCAGCGTGTCGTAAGGTGCCCTTGGTATTCCTATATTTGGACTTCAAAAAATATAAGATGGGACTAACTGGTTGTGTACACATAATATTTAGTGTAGGGCCAAACATAGGTATTTTAACTTTCTGAACATAATTTTCTGCACAACCATGCCTGGCCCCATTTTGGGATCCACTCCCTGATCATGTGGGGTCCTCTTTAACCTAAATAAAATATTATTTCTCTATTCATTGGTATAGGTTAAAGGTTCCAAGTGGTGGCCCATACATATCTTGTGCATGGGGTCGACTTCAGAGGACCAAAGTTTGTACAAAACACAAATAATTAGATAGTTCTCAGCAATGGGGTCTGTCACAGCTTTGGGCCCACTTTCCAAATACTTAGAGATCGTTCCCAAATCAAATATGCACTAAACTTGGTAAAGAAGTTTGGTTTTGAAAATGGTAGGAATTTTAACCTTCCTATGAGTACAACACTTAGATTATCAAAGGATGAACCAGGTAAGAGTGTTGAATCTAAACTTTATTGCAGCATGATTGGTAGTCTACTTTACTTAACTACAAAAAAATCTGATATTTCTTTCAGTGTCAGCATTTGTGGCAGATATCAATTTAACCCTAAGGAATCTCATTTATCCGTTGTTAAATAGATAATCAAATATGTTGCGAGTATTGCTAACTTAGGTTTATGGTATCCACATGATAAGTGAGACAACCCACCCCACCATTGTGATATTGTTCGCTTTGGGGTCTCCCCCGCACAGCTTTAAAATGCGTCACAACAGTTAAGGGAGAGCCTCCACATATAGCCAGGACTTCGAACGACTGCCCAAGTGATGTGGGACAGAGTTCCATCCACAGTCACATGCAACAGTAGCTCGCCTAACGCAGTAGCTTGCCCAGGCACCTAGCCTCGCCCACATCATGCCCGCCCACATTGGAGCAAGGGCCGGGGCGTCACAATACATTTGTACAAATCACATGATACACTGTTGCGGACTAGGTAGATAATCTTGATGATAGAAAATCTACAAGTGGTGAATGTTTATATATAGGAAACTGTCTTGTATCATGATTGAGCAAGAAACAAAATTCTGTATCATTATCCACCGCAGAAGCAAAATATATCACTGTAGGGAATACTTGCACTCAGCTTATGTGGATGAAATGAATGTTTGTTGATTATGGAATTACTCAAAATATGATGAATTTATATAGCAATAACATTAGTGCGATAAATATATCAAAAAATCCAATTCAACATTCTCGTACAAAACATATTGATATAAGATATCATTACGCATGACAATTAGTTGAAGATAAGACTATCATGCTAGAATACATTCAAACTGAGAAGTAGCTTGTAGATATCCTGACTAAGTCGTATGACAATGTCAAAGTCTCAAATTTAAAGCATGATATTGGGTTATATGTTGTTAAATAATGATAATTCTATTTTTTACTTTTCTTTTTGTATTTATTTCCTATTATTTATTTGTAAATAATGTATGCATGAAAAGAAAAGAAAAATGGAAAAAAAAAATTTAAAAATTGAAATTTTCGGCCAGCTTAGCACTAACCGAGCTACTCAGCTAGCCGAGTACATGCTCGGGCTAGCCAAATCGAGCGTGAATGCATCAAAAAGGAGGAAAAACCCCATTTACCTATTTCACTATTATTCTTCTTTGGTTTGTCGGTGCTTCATTTAGCCAACTTATCTTCCTAACTCCCTTGTAGGTCAATTTTAAGCATTTTTCTTATAGATTTATATTCTTAGTTGCTTGATTATCTACATTTTATCCTTTTTTCTTAAATATAGAAACCCTTTTCTTAGTGGGTTCCTTCCAAAATCTAATCTTCATTGCTCTAGCTATCTTTTTATGATTTTTCTTTGTTCTAAAGCATCGAACCATGATCTAGACATGTTATACACAAGGTTCAAGCGAGTTCCCCATCCCGTTCGAGTCCTCGCGATGTATGGACCTTACGTGCACCGGAGGATGACCCAGAAAATGTGCGCGATTTTAGAACAAGGAGCACAATCATAGAGAGATCCACTAATGTTGATCATATTTCTCAGTTTGGTCTAGTTGAACTCCTTTATAGGGTTAGATGGGAGAAAATTTTGCAATAGGACAGGACAGCATACTGATCCATTGTTCAAGGCATGTACACCTCTATTACTGAAGTTTTTTTGGATGATTTATATTTTAAAATTAAAATTTTAGAAGAAACTTTTAAAATTAAAATTTTAGAAGAAACTGTCACAATAACACCTTCCACCATATCTTCACTGATGAAAATAGAAATGGAGGAACACAGGATACCTAAACTCTTTTGAATAAAATGAACAATTCTGATAAAGAGGCCATTACTCGTGTGTTGTGTGCCTTTAATGCTGAATAAAGGTCTAGTAATGCCTTACCACTAATAAATTCTTTCCTAAATACCATATCCTTCATCGCATTTTCACTTCTAATGTTTATCCAAGGGCAGAGAATAAGACTGACCTTACTTCCTTCATGCTTAGAGTTGTTCATGTTGTTACCACAGGCGTTCGTATTTATCTACATTCCTTGATTTGTTTTATTATCATTCAATATAAATTACGTCCTAAACATGGCTCGATTCCATTTAGACACCTTATATCTTCCCTTGCATTACAATATCATGTTCAAATTCCTTTGTTTGAAGCACTAGAATCTGAACTACCATTCAATAATGCAAATCTTAACATAATGCACCTATCTCCCCTTCCTGAACAAAGAGGTGATCAGGAAGAGACACAAGAAGCAGATATTAATATGGGCGACATTTTTGATAACTTGGAAGCTTCTGAAGATGCAACTGATTCTGACTATCACCCCTCTCAATTTCATGAGAGACTGTCAGCCTTAGAAGAGAAAGTGGATACTTTACAAGTATCTCAAGAATCATTAGTCCAAACTCATAAAAAGAATATGAAGTACATCAAATAGTATTTTCATCGAATTAGTCAAAATTTGTGGATAAATGACCTACAATGCCTACTTCATCCTCTTCTTTTATGAATGTATGTGAAATATGAAGAAAATTGTAAAATCATGTGAAGAATTGAAAAATCATGGATCTATATCTTATGAATGTTTGTGAATATACTTGAAAATATATTTAGATGGCATAATACTTGGTATATTTCTTAAGGGGAGCTACAGGTGGAGTACAAATGATTGTTGAATCTATAGTTGAACCAGAGTTTCATTTTATTTTATTTTTATAGTTGAGATCATGAGTTGTAATTATTTGATGTGTATGTATAATATGATGTGATGTGTATAATACACATATATTTTGTCACGAAATTGACAAAGGGAGAGATTATAAGTGCTTATATTTGTAGCACACATAAGTTGTCAAATTTCGTAGACAAAGATACCAATCAGATTACAAGTATACTACGATAGTCTATGGCATCTCGTGAAGATCGGCTCAAGATCGGCTCAACATCTCAAGACTTAAACAACGTCACTCAGTTTCAAGATTAAAGATCTCTATATAGGTCACCACCAAGTGAAATAACCCTAGAAATCCCTTAGGTTAGGTGCTTTTGAAAAATGATTAAAATGGGTAAACTGCAGTGTAAGTTCATTGAAGTTCGGCCAGCCTAACTTTAAGTTTGGCCAACCTTACTTACTCCGGTTAACCTAACTTTAGTTTCAAGCATATTTTAAGATTTGAAATTTTGAAAAATCAGTTACATATTTGGTCAGCCCAACTTTAGGTTTGGCCAGCCTAACTTGAAGTTCGGCTAGCCCAAGGAAAGTTTGGGTCAGTTTCCGGCAAAGAATTCTCAGATTTTTAAGGGAATTCGTCCAGCCGAATTTTTTATTTATCTTATCCCACAGAATCTGATAACCATTGTAACAGATTCGTTAGAATTCGGCCAGCCGAACTTAATGTTAGGCTAACTGAATTTGCAATTCCTTTGGCTATCAATAGGGACCTTCTTTCATTCTATTTTACAAGGAAATTCATTTAAAAACCTTCAGCAAGTAAAAGAGAAGCTCAGGTCCTCATTAAGCTATTTGTGTAGTATTTATTATTTTTATTTAACTTATTTAATTCAATTTCTCAAGTTAATCTTAAATGCAATTAGAGAGTAATCTATACTCTACTTGAGAAATAGAGAATTGAATTTGCAGCATTAGGGTTTATATTCCTTGAAATATATTAGATCCCTATATTCTTTCTCGTCGAGCATATACTACCTCCTCGATACTCAAGAAAGAAGATCGTTACTTCAAGCTTCTACTACATCTTTGAATCGTCATTTGAAGATAAGTACAAATTGTCAATTATAGTCTTTTATTTGGGTTTTTCTGAGACAGCCTGAAAATCTCTATGGGTTGATTTGTGATAGCCCGTGAAAATCACAAAATGTGTTTTGTTGTGATAGCCCGTGAAAATCACAAGAATTGTAAGAGGTTGTTAAGGTGAACTTGTGAAAACCTTGGTATAATGAAAGTCAAAATTACGAGGGTAGTAAATTTGGGAGTGGAGTAGGTGTGGGTTTAAGCACTGAATCAATATAACCCCTTGTGCTTATGTGGTGATTTTTTATTTCATTATTTATGATGAATGTTATATTTATTTCATTCTTTATGGTGAATGCTATATTTATTTTATTGTCTCTTACTAGTTTGAAAGTTTGATTTTAAAGACATCATGATATAAGGTTGTTCTGCCTAAAATACTAGGTGAATGTTGTCTTATGAATTATTTGGAATCAAGGTTTCAATACTTTGCGTGACTGAGATTATTTATTCCGCTTTATTTTGAAGAATTTGGTATTGTCTTATTCCCCCCCCCTCAGGACATCGATAGCTCATCTTTCAGAGCTCGTGGTCCTAAAAGGAGCTCTATCCTATTTTGAGTCGGTCATTCTGTAAGGGGCAACTTTGGTCCCTGAACCAACTATTAAACAATAGGCACCCTACATCTATCAAAATTGGGAGTCAAAAGTCTTCAAAGGAGCTCCCTCTGCATTTGAACCAATCACCTTATAGGGAGCCGCTCCAACTCCTAAAATGAGCAGGCCATGCAGAACCCTCCCTCTCTTACCTCACCAACTAGTCCATACTAAAAGGCCCACCTAAGAATAATGAGTGGCGATGAGAAGGTGCTTCACCGGGCCAATAGTCATCCCCTGGGTAGCTCCCACATCCGAGACAACTACTTTAAAGTCACTTAGTCATGACAATAATAATAGAGTAGTCCTGCAAGCAGTAGGCCCACATGAGAAAGTTCGGGCAACCACCTCCCTCTAAAGCACATGTGGTTCTCGAAGGAAAAGAGACTCCATCATATAATGAGGTTCCTTAGTACTATCTAAAGTGCGCTGATGAGGGGAACATGAATCCCAACGAATGGTGTGCATGAAGAGATAATTCCAATCAAGAGAATTCCAAAGGTGCCTTGTCAAGACTCAACAACAGGAATGCAGTTGTGTAACATCCCTAATTTTTACTAATTTAGATTTTAAAAATCCTTGAAAATGTTTCGCTAGAATTAGCTTATTTTATCACTTGCCAATCTTTTACTCGATGTTGGCCCATACACGGATGTTACCAGTAAAGAACCACACAAATTCGATTAATTAACCATATGAAGCTAACGAATATACTCGATCACTAAAATTGTAACGCCCTGAAAATCGGGGATCATGCTCTGATACCATCTTGTAACGCCCTAAAAATCGGGGGTCGAGCATAAACTCAACTCCCGAGTTCCAGAACATCACTTATGCAACAAAATGAATGATGATTGAATGTTGACTGTATTCGTGCATTGAACATGAGTGAGATTAAGCCAAAACAGCATATCATACTCCAGAGACAGTTAAATTTACAAGCGGAAGACTGTGATAGATATATATATATATATATATATAATATAAAAATAGTGGTGAGTCTCCAGAGTGTGATAAAGTTACCAGGTTAGTTAATTACAAGTACAATTCTAAAATATACCTAGGGCGAGGAAGTGTAATGTCTTCTATACCAAGTACCATAGCCCCGTCAATACAATATCAGGTCTTCATAGACCTGCCAGAGAGATATAGATAGGAGAACTCCTCCTCATCACCATAGAAGTAGTCCGGCTCGCTTCATAAGCATTGCCATCACCGAAACTCAACAAATCTGGTTGGTGTGTACAACACCGTCCCGTAACGTGGGAGTGAGTGATCAACTCAGTGGAACAGTAAAGCATAGGTTAGCATGTTATCAATTCAGTCAAGCAGTAATGATAAAGCAATACAATCAAACAATTCTAAGTACTCTTATTAATGTAAGTATGAAATGACATAATGAATGCCCTTGCCAAACCACCCTCATGCGACATCATCTTACGTTCGCGAATGCGTCCATCCCTCAGTGCTCCACATCTACCAGGCACATGCAGTGTGATGATGAGCATGATTACCGAGTAATTATTAGTTCATTTCAAACAGCAGTATTGGGAAACTAAGGTACCTCCCTTGTATCATTCTCAAACATGATCTATTCTAGGGTCGTCAGTCCTAGTTAATCTCATACGATATTATAGTTTGAGAGGCGTAGCAAAGGCATCACAAAGGGCTCGTCACCCGTCAACACGGATACAGATCTCACCGTATGCGGCTCAATTGCTGACCATCAGCTCGAGTACAGGTCTCACCGTACTCGGCTCAATCACTAGCCGTCAGCTCGAATACAGGTCTCACCGTACTCGGCTCAACTCATACTCTAGTTGCTGTGAAAGACTCGTCGCCAATCACAGACCTTGGAGTATACTTGAAGATACTACAGAGGACTCGTCGCCCGTCAGCACAAGTACAGGTCTCACTGTACTTGGCTCTCGCCGTAAGTATCGACAGCTCGAATACAGTGTCTCATAGCACCGTATTCGGCTCACGAGTTTGGGTTGCTCAATGGTCACTACGGGGAGGCACATGGCCCCAGCGTAGGCCGACAGCTCGACCACGGTGTCCCATACCACCATGCCCAGCTCATGAGTCTTAGTGGATCGAGGTACCATGGTTAAAAGGGATTTCACTGGTAAGTTTGGTACCCTAGGTTCAGGCAATTGCGTCCAAACATGGTGAACAAACATTAGACAGATCGGGTTACTTGATGAGCCTGACTAGCTCGAGCGCATAATCAATTGGATGACATGAAGTGCATAACACTTTGTGTGGCCTAACCACTGTCGCCAACTGAAGTACGACTCGTGTTCGTCAAATACATCCTACGTGGTGAAATGAATCTCAACCACGATCTCAAGTCTGGTACCGATTGTCTGAACTAAAATCATAGTCTCAAAAGCAATCAATCCATATTCCAAAGCATGTGGAGTAAAGCATAACAAACAAAGTAAGGCAAGCATGTTAACAAACATTTCATAAAGCATGTTACAAAGCATGTTATAAAGCATGTTATAAAGCATGTTATAAAGCACCATAAAAACAGGAAAACAGACAGCACTTTGTACATGTGCAATTGCATGCAGATCATGAATCTATCATTATCTGACATTGAAAGTGTTGAAAACCATAACCTATACACTTAAAGTCCGCACCTTTTGTCGTAGAATCGTAACGGAGTCGATGGATTCGCTAAGCTTTCGTATACGGCAGTTTGGTAACCTATAACATGCTTTCGGTTAGTTATTTCATAACCTTATTTTTTCGAGTCGTTATATTCACCTAAACTTTAAGATTTGTTTCTAACATGAAAGCACTTAAACAAGTTTGAAGGATAAGATAGTGAGAGATGAGATTTGTGAAGGAAAAATGAGGTTTTCAGGAAAATGGTTTGAAGAAGAAATTTGAGACCTTTAAATTGAGTGTTTGAGAAGTTAATCAGGTGTTAGGATTGACCCATTGCTGAAGGACGTCTAATTCCAAGTTGGCAAAAATCCGGGGTGTTACAATCTACCCCCCTTAAAACAAAATTTCGTCCCCGAAATTGGCTGAGGGTAATAAGGGAAGATTTCTATTATTTTATTTGCCTAAGACTTATTGGTTCTAAGTTTCTACGCGTGGTAGGGTATGCACTAGCTGGTTCATTTTAGTCTACCCCCCTTAAAACTTATTTCTTTATCCATTTCTCATACCCTGATGGGTTGCTACAATTTATTTCTTTACCTATTTGGAGTCTTGATGATAATTTCCACCAATTTAGAGTAAGATAGTTGTTTTCATTATTTGACCAACACGGAGAAACGGTAATAGTGGGCTCGATCCCGATACATCGATCATCTACTAGGCCAAGGTAGGAAGCTCATCGTATCCCTTCCGAATCCTGGTGTATCCTGGTCTTCTGCTCGGCCAAGCAGTGAGTCCATTGGTAGTCGCCCAGGATTGAGAATTGGGTCAAGCCGCGAATACTTCGCAGTTTACATTTCAGTATCTTCGTAGACCGATCACTCTAAAAACTTAGGGAATGTCCATCATTGAAAGGCTCAAATTGCCTATTTCTAAGGTTGCCCTTTAGGTTTTAATCTAAGAGAGTCCTCGTTATTATATATGTCCAAGGAAATAGTGAATCAAATCTTACTAGATCATCCTAAAACGGTTTCTCATAGTAGAACTTGCTAGGGGGTTTCTCATAGTAGAACTTGTTAGGGCTTCTATAATGTTCGTATTTAATGAGCACAGTTTCGATCCTGGGCCAGTGGGGTAGGGTCCACCACGCTTTCGCTGCGCCACCCAGATCAAAGAGTTGTATTGATTTGACCTAGCTACATCTATCGGTCTCTGGCATTTTCTAATGTAACCGGTGGTCTAGTCTTAATTTAGGAGTAGTGGAAATCCATAGGTGTAGTCCAAAGTCTATGCTCTTACGCTAGATGAGTTCACATCATTTCTAATACAGAAAGGGTCTTATCACCTAGGGTCAAAGTTGTCTAATTAGAACTGAGTTGCCTATACTTGACGCTCGAGCATTTCACATATGCTCATTCCAACGAAGAGGGTCCTAAGGTTTACATTATAAATTTGTTGAGTTTCCTACACGGTCAGGCCTGTCGAAATCTAGGAGCACCGCTCTAGGTCCAAAACTCTAGGGCCTATTATCTTAAATGGGACTGCATTGCTAATCCCACTTCAGGATTTGGAGTGGCATGTTTGGTAGGAGGGTGGTAGGGGATTAATTTTATAGGCTTTGGAAAATGAGTCTTGTGTTGGAAGTGTGAGATGGGATTTCTAAATCCCAGGATAATGAATTTCTAAGTGTACTTGGAAAGGGAATTTCAGAATTTACTTTTAATTGCATACACTCCAAACATGGTATTGGAAAACATGGGATACACCCAATCTAGTGAGCATACCTTACACATATATTTTACATACATTTATTGTTACTTTTACAATTCTAGCCACCTTAAGCTTACCTAATGCAATTGGCCGAACGGGCCCTAAACGTCCTAACATTCGGAGGTTATGAAAGTTATCGGACACAAAAAAAAAATATGGATTTCGTGTTCATATGGGTGTGAAATGGTGAGGCCAAGAGGAGTAATGGTGGAGGGGTGGAAGGAATTCACAATTGTCGCGTACAACTCTAACTTGCCAAACATTCGACACATTCCATCAACATGAAAACATAAAGATCCTAACGTAGGGGCTGGAACTTTTGATTCTCCACGAGTTTGAACCTCAACAGGGATCGTAAAAGCCCCAAAAGATAGGGTTTAAAGAAAGGAAATGAAGAAATAGGATGGGTTGAGAGCTTACATGGTTTTGAACTTCAAATGAGGGGGTGTGGGAGCTCAAATGAGGAAAAACGGAAAGGGTAGAGGGTAGGTGTTGCTATGAACGATGGAGGGGTGTGGGTTTTAACAGAAAACAGTAGAATGGACGATTGAAAGGGAGGTTGTGAAGGTTTTAAGGGAGTACTAATTTGGGAAGGTTTTAAGGGAGTACTAGTTTGGGAAGGTTTTAAGGGACGGCCCATATACCAGGGGGTTCTCCTAGGCCCCAAACATGATCAGCCCGACCAGCCCGCCCGGCCGGGCCCGAAACCCGGGGAGGCCTCGCCGACTTTTAGAGTGGTTGGCGATGACTCACCATTTGGGCAAGGTCCTTGTGACCCCTAGGCCCCAAAAAAAATATGGGTCCCACCCTGGGTCCCCCTGCAAGTGCTCCGTTTGGCCCCCGACTCCATTTAAGGCATTTTCGGGGCCAATTTACAAACTGGAGTGAGTTTATATGATATGTAGCATATGATTTTGGGGTAGGAGGTGTTAATCTCTTCAACTAACCCATTTATTTCACGAGATTCCATAATTTAAATGGTCAAAAGTCCAATTTCTACATATATTCACTATTTATAGTAAATTTTTTTTTTTGTTTAAGTATTATTCTTCATCATTTATATGTTAAAATTTATATCTGATATGAAAGGATTTAGAAAAAATTAAAGAACAAAGTGGTGCAAGGAGAGAATTTGAAGGAATTGGATAAAATGGGTTTTAGGCTTTGAGATGAAGTATAAGGTGTTGTGGTTGACCCACAGCCTAAGGACATTCGTTTCTAGGGAACAACTCAAACCCGTCGACTGACGGTCTAGAAGTAATTCGGGATCATTTCGCGTGATCATCGGTGTGTATGAGCCCAATCTCAACAGTCGATTTCGGTCGGTTTCGCCGTTCGGCGAATTTGGAAAATCCTAAGTCGGTTTCTATGTTTCGTAGCCCCCTCCTAAGTTAGAGTGCGTCAGAGTGCGTCGTGTGACTATAACCCAGGTCCGGTTTAATCTAAATCTTGCTCTGATACCATCTTGTAACGCCCTGAAAATTGGGGGTCGAGCATAAACTCAACTCCCGAGTTCCAGAACATCACTTATGCAACAAAATGAATGATGATTGAATGTTGACTGTATTCGTGCATTGAACATGAGTGAGATTAAGCCAAAACAGCATATCATACTCCAGAGGCAGTTAAATTTGCAAGCGGAAGACTGTGATAGATATATATATATATATATAATATAAAAACAGTGGTGAGTCTCCAGAGTGTGATAAAGTTACCAGGTTAGTTAATTACAAGTACAATTCTAAAATATACCTAGGGCGAGGAAGTGTAATGTCTTCTATACCAAGTACCATAGCCCCTTCAATACAATATCAGGTCTTCATAGACCTGCCAGAGAGATACAGATAGGAGAACTCCTCCTCATCACCATAGAAGTAGTCTGGCTCTGCTTCATAAGCATTGCCATCACCTGAAACTCAACAAACTGCGGTTGGTGTGTACAACACCGTCCCGTAACGTGGGAGTGAGTGATCAACTCAGTGGAACAGTAAAGCATAGGTTAACATGTTATCAATTCAGTCAAGCAGTAATGATAAAGCAATACAATCAAACAATTCTAAGTACTCTTATTAATGTAAGTATGAAATGACATAATGAATGCCCTTGCCAAACCACCCTCATGCGACATCATCTTACATTCGCGAATGCGTCCATCCCTCAGTGCTCCACATCTACCAGGCACATGCAGTGTGATGATGAGCATGATTACCGAGTAATTATTAGTTCATTTCAAACAGCAGTATTGGGAAACTAAGGTACCTCCCTTGTATCATTCTCAAACATGATCCATTCTAGGGTCGTCAGTCCTAGTTAATCTCATACGATATTATGGTTTGAGAGGCGTAGCAAAGGCATCATAAAGGGCTCGTCACCCGTCAACACGGATACAGATCTCACCGTATGCGGCTCAATTGCTGACCGTCAGCTCGAGTACAGGTCTCACCGTACTCGGCTCAATCACTAGCCGTCAGCTCGAATACAGGTCTCACCGTACTCGGCTCAACTCATACTCTAGTTGCTGTGAAAGACTCGTCGCCAATCACAGACCTTGGAGTATACTCGAAGATACTACAGAGGACTCGTCGCCCGTCAGCACAAGTACAGGTCTCACCGTACTTGGCTCTCGCCGTAAGTATCGACAGCTCGAATACAGTGTCTCATAGCACCGTATTCGGCTCACGAGTTTGGGTTGCTCAATGGTCACTACGGGGAGGCACATGGCCCCAGCGTAGGCCGACAGCTCGACCACGGTGTCCCATACCACCATGCCCAGCTCATGAGTCTTAGCGGATCGAGGTACCATGGTTAAAAGGGATTTCACTGGTAAGTTTGGTACCCTATATTCAAGCAATTGCGTCCAAACATGGTGAACAAACATTAGACAGATCGGGTTACTTGATGAGCCTGACTAGCTCGAGCGCATAATCAATTGGACGACATGAAGTGCATAAGCACTTCGCATGGCCTAACCACTGTCGCCAACTGAAGTACGACTCGTGTTCGTCAAATACATCCTACGTGGTGAAATGAATCTCAACCACGATCTCAAGTCTGGTACCGATTGTCTGAACTAAAATCATAGTTTCAAAAGCAATCAATCCATATTCCAAAGCATGTGGAGTAAAGTATAATAAACAAAGTAAGGCAAGCATGTTAACAAACATTTCATAAAGCATGTTACAAAGCATGTTATAAAGCATGTTATAAAGCACCATAAAAACAGGAAAACAGACAGCACTTTGTACATGTGCAATTGCATGCAGATCATGAATCTATCATTATCTGACATTGAAAGTTTTGAAAACCATAACCTATACACCTAAAGTCTGCACCTTTTGTCGTAGAATCGTAACGGAGTCGATGGATTCGCTAAGCTTTCGTATACGGCAGTTTGGTAACCTATAACATGCTTTCGGTTAGTTATTTCATAACCTTATTTTTCCGAGTCATTATATTCACCTAAACTTTAAGATTTGTTTCTAACATGAAAGCACTTAAACAAGTTTGAAGGATAAGATAGTGAGAGATGAGATTTGTGAAGGAAAAATGAAGTTTTCAGGAAAATGGTTTGAAGAAGAAATTTGAGACCTTTAAATTGAGTGTTTGAGAAGTTAATCAGGTGTTAGGATTGACCCATTGCTGAAGGACGTCTAATTCCAAGTTGGCAAAAATCCGGGGTGTTACAAAAATCTTGGGCCTAACCTTGTGATCTAATTATCTAAGGCCTAGGTCTAGTCGATCCACTACTAATTAATCAAGATGACCGAAGATTTACCTAAAACTAAGATAATTGATAGATTAGATCTTGATCATCCTATGCAGATAAATTGAATTAACCCAATTACCCTATCGCCTTTGAATTTACGATTTAAGGTGATTAGGACTGAATCATCATTTTCACTAGTTGTGCATAGTCCACATTATAAACTTAGGTAAACCAAACCTTGTGTACCATGCACGATGAATATCACTACCCAATTCATTTAAAAAAATATACGGATTAACCAAACAAGCTCTAGACCGCTCATTAGTGGTGATTAAACCTGAAACTATAGAAAGACATTCATTTTGGTGGGCTTGACATCCATCACGCAACAAACCGTGGAGATCGCATCTTAAATCGTTCAACTTGGGCTTATAAGGTGAGTGCATGAGATGTGCAAATGCCCTTAGAATTGTTAGGAACTTAAGTTAATTGTCCATATCAGGTCCTTGTCAAATTTGCGGCTTTCAAACTGTTAGATCATGACCAAACTTAGAGCACCAATCTAAGTTAATAACATACACTTATTCTTATAGTCAAGGCCCTGATCGACTATCGGTGACCATTAAACTGTTTTTTTATCATAATCGTAAATCAACGCATCCGAATGGCGGGGCGATCGAACCATACATAGATCACTACAAGGGACAACTATCTGAAGGAGTAGATTGACTCATATACCTCCCAATGGGCCCCAATGACTAGAAAAAACCTCCTATGGAGTTATAATATTAAGTACCAAGACATTAAGGCCAAATTATATGGCAATATATAAACCCTTTTCTAGGGCACACCTCCCCTCAGTACGAATTTTCCTAAAGTTGGTGAGAGATATAGGAAGAGAAAGAGAAATAAAGAAGAGGAAGAAAAAGAGAAGAAGAGCAAGAGTGAGATGAGGGAGAAGGATTGGGCAGATTCCTTACCAATTGCCTTCGATTAAACATTAATCGCTATCGAATCCTTCATTGAATCCCTCTTCATGCTTGAATGGAGGTAATAAATGCTTCCTACCTTCCATTTTAGCTACCTAAAATTAGATCTTATGAATCTTACTAGCATTCTTCTAACTGATATAGGATTTGGAGTTTTTTTCCCAAAAACCATAACCCTAGGCATGATTAAATTGCGTGAAACATTACTAAGGTGTGGACCATTCTTCTAGGCTTTTTTTTTTTTTATCAACCATTGATAGTGTAAAATAATAATTTTTTGTTATTGTTAGAATTTCATATGTTGTTTGTGCTTGAAGTGCTTTGTTATCGCATCCCTGATGTTACTTAATGTTAATTGCCAACATGTTTGATGAAATTTCTACTATTAGAACTCTTTTATGCCAATTGATAAGTGTTCCATTAATATACCCTCATGTGGTATAAATTTATGTTATTGACATATGTTAAGTTGTATTGAGATCTAGTGGATTACACTGATTTATACATATTTTCTATTGATATACCCCGTTGTGGTATTAATTGGTGTTATTTATATAAGTTAGATTATAGGGATATACATTGGATCATGTTGATTCACATATGTATTTAATTAATATACCCTATTATGGTATTAAGTTATTTTGTGATTATAATTGTTTATTAAAAATATGAATTGTTGTTTTGGTGGATCGAGTCCTGCAAATCGAGTACGCAGTTGGATAACTCGCATTGGTCAGCTATACCAGACTTATGTTTTCAGATAACTTTATTTCAGTTCTGAAAGAATTTCAGTGGAGAGTGTCATTATTCATGTTGCATTTGAAGAGTTGTTCACTTCATATGTTGGTGCTTTAGCCGCAACATCTAGTACAATAGTTACTCCTCAATCTACGGTATTGTATAATACTTCTACTGGAGGAAAGAGATTTCATGATTTTATGTCTTTTTTAGACAAAGAAGAAATTGAGACACATAAAACTGAATCAGAGGTGGAAAAGTATCTAAATGAGCCCATCATAAGGTTACAAGAAGATGATTTTGATGTTTTGCAGTGGCGGAAGTCGAGAGCTCATGAATACCCTAGACTTTCGGTAATGGCACGAGACATTATCAATTCCAATTTTGACCGTGGCATCAGAATTAGCTTTTAGCATGAGGAGCAGGGTTGTTAGCAAGTATTGAAGCTTACTCGCCTCACAAACAGTTGAAGCACTAATATGTAGGCAAGATTGGTTGCATCCAGTTTGGGGCAGGAGCAGTTTCGATGTTCAAGAGTATGAGAATGAGAATGGAAGTGAAGAAGAAGTCCAGAATGCTTCTAAAATTGCTTGAATGAATGTAAGCTTTTATATTTTGTAATGTATTTTCGCTTTTTGATTTGATGTTGAGAACCAGCATGTGGTATTTAGAGGTATATGTGATACTTTTTTTATATATTAGTAATGTGGCATGTGAGACATTTTAAACTTAATATTGTTGACTTTTAATTTGTATTTTTTAGAAAAAAATATAATAAATTGACGTGGGAACAAGTTCAACTCTAGTCGATCCACTAGCTCGACTTGAAAGGTTTGCTAAACAAGACAAGCTCCAATGTTGAGCTCGAGGGCGAGCTCGAGTAGAGCACAAACGAATCAAGCCGAGCTTGGCCCACTTGAGTCGACTCGGCTCGATGTACATCCCTAATGGGATGTGTGAGAAAGAATGTGTCCAATCTCTTCATAATAATGCATTATAATTTGGTGAAGTGTCGACTACGAAGAAATCGACCAACACCTTCTTAGTTCTCACCATTAACTCGACTGGCATAACTATTTGTGTTCAAGTTACTCCAACAAAATTACTAACCGTAACTTCAGTTGGAATTAAATCATATGTGGTTTTTTTTTTTTTTCCAATTTGGCCACCATCTTAGCTGGGAGAATGTTTACAACCACACCATTGTCAACCAGGACCCTTATGATTGGGCATCAGTCCAAGTGAATATAAATATATAATGGCTTTAGATGTCGAGCCATAGTATACACGGGTCTTTTGATGACTACCCTTTAAGAAGGTGTGCTTGGCTCAACAAAGACTATTAACACATTCGTAGTCTCCATTTCAGTATCATAAGATCCATGTTGTATGATTATAGGAGAGTGGAATTCCTCCACATCTCCCTCCATTTTGTTTGGCTAAGATGGTTTAGCCTGAAAACTCAACAGTAAAGTAAGTACTATATTGCAGTCTAGCACAATTGGTGGGAATGATCCAAATCGAATTACCGAATTCAGACATTGCCCCCTAAGCGTTTTTGAATTCAACCGATCTTATATGCTTTTGACCACGAGGAGTATCTTTTATCAAAACCTCAAGATTGGGTAAAATTTCTTCTAACTATTTTGCTTTTGCAAGAAGTTCTTCAATTAGCAAATCATCCCCTAAAAAAGATTCATCGCTAAGATATTTGGTCGAACCATCAACGTCATCATTTTCAAATTGTTGATTCGTCTTGATCGTATTGGGTGGATCTCATTTCATGGTTAAGTCTACGACATTCACTGCTATCTGTTCATCTTCTGACTGCGAAATCACATGCATCACCCGTGATCGTATTACCATCTTGTTAGACATATTCTTACAACAGTCAGTTCTCTTCATGGGCCACCTGTTGTCTTTGCCAACATCATTTCTAGGTACGAGTCATACTTTTCAGCATTGATGAAAATTTAGGGCGTTTGACCATTTTTCAAACTCCTTGGGTATGGGGAGGTCTAACCATCCTTTGTCCTAGCTTTCGAGTTGGTAGAGGACGGTCAGAAGGATACTGAAGTTCTCTTTGTTATAGACAAGAGTCTTCTTTCTTCATTTTTTTTCTTAAGCCATTGTTTGGTTCCATCATTTGTTTGAGTATTCGGCTGAGGGAATTGCTTGATTGGCCGAACTGGTCTTGCACATTGATCACATAAATTTGGTGATATTATTCTTGAATGTATTTCTATTCTTGTAGCTGTTTGCTAGGTCATTTAAGATTTTCCTTTCAGTTGATCCCCTTCACTTTTGTCATTCCTATACCCAAGATCAACTTTTCATCACGATTGAATCAGTTTCTGAGGATTGACCGTTGACATATTAATATCCATATTAGCTAAAAATGGGCCAGTATCAATCAACATTGCCTCCTTTTCTGTTTAAGGAAATTTTAGCAATCCTTAGTTGATATCGTCTTGAATGATGTTTCTGAAAACAACATATTTATTAGTAAAATGAGACCGAGTTCTATGCCCATTATAGTAATCAACCTTTTTCAATTTTTCGACCATTGGTATCTTATGGTTAATAGGAACTTTAATAAAATTTCCAGCCAAATTTATGTCAAAGATTTCATCAACCCAAGTGATATCAAAGGTATATGTCCTTTGAGACTTGTGTGTAGCCAATGTGGTCATCTTTGTCATTACTAACACAAAATAGACAAATGGTTATTTGGCTATTACCTCGACCACTGCTACATCATAATTGGGGTCATAATAATATGTCTCGACAGATGAGTTCTTCTGCCTGGTTCATTCTTGGAGCAAGGATTCATATTGGGATACTTTTCAAGTTAGATTATAGAGGTCGGCGAAATCTGTTCCAATAATTTTATTATTATTATTATTATTATTATTATTATTATTATTATTTTATGGAGCTTGAATTCCAAACCATCGTGAGTTAGTTGTATGAATTTGGCTTCGGTCGTGAGTACTTTGCATCGACTTTTTCTTCTTTTGAATCGGGAGATATAGTTTTCTACCGATTCTCCAAGTACTTATAAAAAATGGGCAAGATCGGCCATATAAATTTCCTATCCCTGTAGAAGAATTAAGCATGAAATTTCTCTTCCATTTCTTGTCATGTTTGAACATAATTCGGCATCAAATTTGAATACTAAGTGAAAGCTACTGCAATTAATGAACGGGTAAATAAATGTAACTTGTAATAGCCATTATTAGCAAGTTTACCACGCTGCATGGTAAATCGAACAATATGTTCTATGGTCAATTGGCCAGTATCTCCTGTAAATAGTGTGAAATTAGGTACTTAATTCCTCGATAAAAGATATTGCTGATCAATCCATTCATGATACAGTTTATGATAGACATGAGTAGTAGTTCAGCGAAGAACTTGACCTGTTACTTCTTGGACCATTTGGTGAATTTGGTCACAATTTACCTAACGAGGTTTGACCATTGGAGGTGGCTCAAGACTTACCGGGTATTGTTCCCCATTATACGGCTGATTTTTTATGCAAGGGCTGCAGCACAAGTACTTGATTCCTGACTTCGGGAATGAAATTCCTATTCTCTCATTCAAATCATCTGATTTTAGTGGGAGGAACCACCCGCGCCTACTGCACTGGAGCAGGAGGTGTGTTCTGTCATAAAATGGGTGCTACAGGTATTGGCTGCGCTGGTGCCAAATTCCCCATAGAGCTTGTTTTAGCAACATGCTAGTGTGTAGTCTACCGATACACAACAGGCTAAGGCTCAATCTGCTGAGGTATCATTGGCTGAGGCACAATTTGCTAATGTACACAGGGCATTCATTTAGTAATAATGGTCATCATCCTATTCATGCTCTCGGCCTGACTAACCATCCAATTGTTAAAGGTTTCAACCTGATTTCGGGATTTGTCGACTTGTGCTCGTGACTGTTCAACAATAAGTTGAATGCCCATTTGCATTTCACGTAACCTAGCAGACATTATCTCTAAAGGGTTAGTTCGAGATGAGGATGTCCTATCCGAATTTGAAGAACTAGGTGTCGGGTTTGCCAACAACTCAGGTGGTGGTTGTACCTGTAACTCCTCCTTAAGCAGTCGAGGTTCATGAGTGGTAAAAGTACTGTAACCACATCTTCAACTCATATTTTACAATACAATGATACCTAAATATGTCGGCTTTTTATGACAACCAAGTATTTTTGTTACACAGGCATGCCAAAAATAATTCGACACTTTTTGATTTGGATGTTTTTGTCACGTGTGGTGTATGTGGGTGTGCCAAAATAGACCCACTCGATTCCAACCGAACAAGTTGATCCCAAGCGCCAATATAGGGAGATATGATCATCGCGATTGTATATGACCGAGATCTGTGCAGATCGGTTACCTATTCAACCACTCACAAATTGTTTGATGGAGTGATTAGGCGAATAATATTCGAAGTGTGGGGTTCTTCTTCTGAAAATGGGTTCCACTTTGCCTTCCGTATGAAACGACTTTTTTGATACCTGGTTGTCATCTAACAAAAATGAAATACTCACAGTCAGTTGAGGCACAACTACAAGAAGTCCTTCTAAATGAAGAATTGCTTGTATTGAGATAAAAGTCCAATGTATTAGCATAAGCTAAGATTACAACTAATTGATCATGGCCACTCTTAAAAAAGAGCTAAGCTATGATAAAGAAAGATAAATCGCAGGATTATTGAAATATAATTTGGTTGGTTTGTTTGATTGGTATGAGATGACTTGCTCTCATAATTTCCCTTTCTATTTATAAATTATTATTATTATTATATAAAACTCTGTATCTATTTTGGTTATTTACTTCAACTGTTACGGTAGTTGAATCACTATCACGTTGGTTTTTCATATCTACTTTTTTTTTTTTCGGCATTCTTCTAATTGTTTCTCTTTTCTCGATCGCTTTCCTTCTGTCTGTTTTATCTTTCAATTCATGTCTTGTCATCAATTGACGTGTATAATCTAACTCAAGGCCAATTATACTTGTGTAAAAAGTGCTTTAAATGTCGGCAGAGATCTTTCAGCCTCTTATATCTTTTTGGGTTCTTGAGGCGTATAGACCAGAGCTATCACCCACCAAGTTTACTCGCCGCAAGCAAACATTAATTTGCAAGCTAGACCTAGGGTTGTACGGCTGAACCCAAAAAGACCAAAATACCCCTCCTTTTTCAGGTGCTTACCCTAACAGTAAAGGGGTATTTTGGTCTTTTAAGCAGGTGCCGCTTATAAAATGTTTCGGCATCGTACGGACTCGTCCGTTCGCCTTATTATTTCTATCTTTATATATATATATATATAATAATAATAATAATACATGTTACTTGGTCAGGTTTAATTTAGGAATAGCCAAAAATAAGGAACAACCCCTGTGAGATCTGAATCTGCTTATTTTTGGGCTCATGATAGGAAGAAACGGATGAACATACTCGAATGTAGAATTCATGCATCCAGGTGGTCGCATGGTAAGGGCCGTGCGGTCTTGGGTGAAGCCGGGTGGCCGCATCTAATCCGCAATTTTGGACAAAGGGTCAGCCGTAAGCGACCACGCCATTCGCATCCTTGGAACCATGCTCGATTTCCCCGCACGTTTGAAAGTTGACTGGAGTGCCACATGGAGAGGTGCAGTGTGTGTGGGACCCATCAAACAGCAATGTATTTACGTGTTGGAGTGAGTGTCGCACAACCGGGTAAGCCAAAAAAGAAGAATAAAAGAGATGATATCCTCCGGACTGCTGTGTAGCTCGTTTCTACCGGTCCGAAGCTCGTCATCTTCACCATCTGTCCTCTGTACTAGGTTTGGAAGGAAAGGCTTCAAGGGCAGCAGCAACAGATGGTGTTATTCTTGGCTTCATCATCAGCTAAGGACGGAAGTGCATGTGGCATGTGGGGCCCAAAAGGACGCAGAGCAGCAACAGCAGCAGAAGCAGCAGCTATTGGAAGAAGGCGTCCAGCAGAGAAGAGGCCAGCAGATTGTTCTCTGGGCTGCCGAGAGTGCATACGTTTTATGGCTATTCCTCCTCCCTTATGCTCCCGTACTCTCCTTTTCTCATACCCTTCTCTTCTCCTTCTATTCCTCATATCCTTCTTACTTGAATGCGTTGTAGTGGTTGAGATGAATTTCATCTCTCTCTCTCTCTCTCTCTCTCTCTCTCTCTCTATGTGCGTGTGTGTGTGTGGGGCCGTGTTTCATAACTTCTTTTATTTATTTATTTTTTATTATTATCCTTTTGAATAGCTGTCATGCAATGATCTAACTGCAGCAATGCAATTAACCAAATTTGGTTTGTGATGATAAAATTCTGGATAGATCACCGTTTTCTTTTTCCTCTTATGAACTTCGCATGCTTTTTTTGTTTGTTAATTTATCCACATATGTTCGAACCACAATAATGTACAGATTTGTCAATTGGGTGGGCTGTCCAATTTTTATAATGGTTAACCCAATTATTAAAAATAAAAATAAAAATCACATTTTCATATTCTGTCAGAAAACTGTGATGGGGCTGTTTAGCAGATCGTCCACTCCATGTTTTTGGCAGATGGAATGAACACTCTTTCTCCCTCCATTCCCAGATGCTCATTCCCTCAACTCCTTCAATATGTGTATTGGTTTGCATCCAAACAAGCCCTAATTCAACAACCGTCCTGAACAAAATGGAAATTCAGCAAGCTGAACTGTCTAAAACTATTGAGAATGAATTGAGCTTACTTGGCAGAGTACCTGTTCTTCCAATGGATTCAATGCCTGGAGGAGGGGATTGGCATCGGTAAATTGGCGGTTGCTAATCCCAATCAGATTTCGGAGATAAAGCTACTGTGAGAGTATCGAAATCTTCCCGGCATGTCCAAAATTATGTAAAAGCAGTCCTGTTTGGGTCTTACATGTGTCCTGGTTGCCTTTAAAAAAAAAAAAAAAAAAAAATACTTTGCAATAGCTATATATATATATATATATATATATATATATATATATATATATATATATATATATATATATATATATATATATATCAAATTTCTACAAACTCACAAAGATAGAAAATTAAATTAAATTAAATTTTAAATAAATTATATATTTCCAAAGAATGGCTAGGGTATCCCCTTGAAGTGATGCGGCCGTAGAAGCTCCTGGTTGCTGTGAGAAGTAGGCAAGTGTTCCCCTGCCATTCTGGAGAAGAGGATTCGTCTTGCTACATGGAATGGAGGGTTAAAATAGTTGTGTTCAGGAGACCAAGTGGAAATGGGCCAAGACTAAAGAAATTGATGGATAAAAACTTTGGTATATAGGAAAGTACAATAATAAAAATAGGTAGGGATAGTGGTAGATATAGATTTGAAGGATGAAGTTGTAGATGTTAAGAAAGTAAGTGATGTGATTTCACAAGTAGGGTTAAAGGATAGAATCGAGAGATATTTTTGGTAGGATATGGATAGATTAATGTAAGGAATTCGAAACATAGAGAGGATATGTATAGGAGGAGATTTGAATGGTCATATAGTAAAAGAAAGAAGATGATATAATGCTCAAAAAGAAAAAAAGTAAAGAAAAGAAAAGTAGAGGATATGTGTGCATACATGGAGGATATGGATTTGGAAGAAGAAATGAAGTGGGAAATGCTATTCTTGATGTAGAATCATAGATTAAAGAGAGAAGAAGAGAAAAGAGAGAGGAGAGAGGAGAGAGTTGGGGGAAGAGAGGAAAAAGAGTTAAGGCTGGATGTCCCCACTCCTTCCCTTTATATCAATTATAAAAACAAAAAAGTATGAAAATACCCTAATAATGTTCATATTCCAAACAAGTCCTAATTCAATATAAACATTAAATATAAAAGAGAGAGAAGATACCTGTACGGCCCACATCCACATATATTAAGTGGGTTGTATAGATGTAGGTCCACATCCTCATGCGTTACTACTTGATTTCACTATGGCATACAATTTAGCTCTAGCAAACACACTTTAAAAAGAGAGATGAATGTTTAATAACTACCAAAAGTAGATTATATACAAGCCAAATGTATTTCTTTATACTTAGGAAAATAAAAGGATCAATATGTAAGGTTTGTAAGGTTATACTAGGAGAGAGACCGAATTGGGCAACATAAGTAAATGGGTATGGATGTTTATATTAAGAGAGTGAAGAAAGGGAGTGAAATTAATAGGTGTTAAAAAACCAAGGTGGTGGTATTTAAAAGGAGAAAAAATCTTATTAAAAAATAAATCGATCAAAGAAAGAAGTGGATTGTTGAGGAAGAAGTAAATGTTATGTGAAATGAGATGAAAAAATGCATTAGGAAGGTGACGAGATATTTTAGGAGTATTTAGGGGGAAAAGTTAATCATATAAGGAAACTTGGTGATGGAATGAGATGATGTACAAAAAGCTATTTACGAGAAATGTTTATGTTTCAAAGCCTGGCAAGGGACTAGAAGTGATGAAAATTTTGAACAACACAGAGAATAGAGATGCAAAAAAGATTGCTAACAGAGTAGTAAGTGAGGCTAAACTTAATGCTTATGTTGATCTTTATAATAGATTAGGGACAAGAGAAGGTGAGAAAGATGTCTTTAAACTTGCAAAAATGAGAAAGAGGAATGGTAGAGGCCTAGAGGCTAGATCATATTAGATGCTTTAAAAGCAAGATGCTAGTAAAGGACCATGAAATCAATGAAAGGTGGAGAAGCTATTTTCAAAATTTGTTATATGATATGGGAACATAGGAATAGAAGGAACCACAAACTCAAGTGATGTGATAGACCATAGATACTTTCGTAGGATTAGAATATCTGAAGTGGAAAAAAACTTTGAGAAAGACGAAAACAGGAAAGGCCCCTCGGACCATATGGTATATGAATGGAGGTTTGGAAGTATATGAGAGATACTGGGTTATTTTTGTTGATAAAGTTCAACAAAAGTATAAGGTCAAAGAAAATGCCAGACAAATGGAGGAAAAGTACCGTGATACCTATTTATAAGAATAAATGGGACATACAAAGCTGCATTAATTATCGTGGAATCAAACTTATGTGCCATACTACAAAACTTTGGGAGTGAGCGATTGGGCAAAGACTCATGGCATGAGACAAATGTATGGGAAAATCAGTTTGGTTCCATGCCGGGAAGGTGTCCACCAAAAACTCTTTTCCTCCTTGGATTATTGATGGAGAAATATAGGGAGAGTTCTCCACATGGTCTTTATTGACTTGGGGCCTATTTGGTGTTCCTTGTCGCAACCACATAATTGATTTTTAAGAAACAATTCTCTAGAATTCTCTAGGATTGTTTCTTGAGAATCGCTTATGTGAAAATGTGCATTTTGGTAGACACATACAAGAAAAGCAATTTCTTGCAGAAAATTGCTTTTGTTATAAAAGAACATGTTTGGTTAACAAGCACAACAAATTTGTTAATTAGACAACACATATGATCATTCTCTTCTCTTCCCTCTAGTGTGGCCCATGGTAGTTTTAGAAAAGGCCTGATTATTATTATTATTATTATTATTATTATTATTATTTAAATATTTGCGTCATGTCCTAACATGAGTTGTTTAGATGATGGATGAAGTGTATGGGTCACATGCATCATGGTGGTGCCTCCGCCTTTTGTCGCATAGACTTCGTACATGTCCGCACATCTCTGAGAGAGAAGATTTAGGATGTGTCTTTCCTTTAAGTAACCCCCACACACAAGGAGTCTTGTAGGCAGAAGCATGCTTGTATTACGTCCACTCTATCCATTAGTTCACCATTTCTTGTTAGGAAATGAGCCCAAAAATGAGGCAAATCCAAAACTCAAGTGGGCCACGCCAGACAAAACGATGGTGATTGAATGCCTACCATTGAAAACTTCAAGGGGGCCATAAAAATTTGGATTATGATACACACACACATATTCTGTCTAATCGGATCGGAATGACCTTATGAAAGGTTTAGACAACATATAAACAACACAGTGGCCCCTACGAAGGTCTCATTGGTGGGCATTCAATCCCCATTGTTTCTTATGCTGTGGCCCACTTGAGACATGGAGCTACCTCATTTTTGGAGTCTCCCAACATGATATGGAGAAACTAATGGATGGAGTGGATGTCATCAAAGTTCTGCCCAGGTGCTAATGTGTGGAACTTGACATTGGTGTGCAATAAACCTTCCAACTGAGGGGCTGATTTTCAATAACCAGAGTGATTTTCGTAGGCCATAGAAGCGGAAATGCCTCCAAGAAACGGGGGCTAAGCGCTTCATGAAAAAGCGCAAATTTGAAGAATTGTTTTACTAAGATGTGTTAATTAGGTGGCTAACCAAACACACTTAAAGCCTAAAAAAGTAATTTTTAGAATAAAAAAGACACAAAAAACACTTATATATATATATATATATATATATATATATATATATATATATATATATATATATATATATATATATATATATATATATATAAAAGCAAAGCCAGGCATGCCCTTAGAGAAAGCATGTGATAGGGTCTCTAGAGAGTTGATTTAGTGGGTGTTGGTAAAGGAAAGGATTCAAGAGGATATATTGACACGATTAAGGATATGTATGAGGGAGCGATAACAAATATAAGGACCATTAGTTGAGGGACAAGTGAGTTCCCAATTACTATAGGGCTTGCACTAGTGGTCGTGAGCCAATACCTCTTTGCGTTGGTTGTGGATGAGTTAATGAGGCATTTGCTCATGGTGTATGGCAGATGGCATAGTTTTGATTGAAAAGACAAGGGAAGGCATAAACACGAAGCTAGATTTACGGATGAGTGCTATAGAATCTAAAAGATTTAAAATTAGTCGGATTAATTAGTGTATGGAGTGTAATTTTAGTTTAGTAATGATAGGATTGAAAATGAAGAATTAGTTAAGATTGTTGACCTAGAAGTTTCCCAAAATGACCACTTTCAATACCTTGGATCAATTATTCATGAGAGTGGAGAGATTGAGAAGGATGTTGGCCATAGAATTAAGTTGGGTGGAAGAATGGAGATGTGCCTTTGGAGTTTTATGTGATCGTCATGTATCACTCAAATCAAAGGAGAAATTTTATAGGATAGCTATGAGACTAGCCATGCTTTATGGGTTAGAATGTTGGGCAATTAAGGAACGATATGTTGTAGCTGAAATGAGGATGTTGAGATTGATGAGTGGCAAGATGAGGAAGGATATGATTTGAAATGAAGGCATTCCAGGGAACCTAGGAGTAGCACCAATAGGTAATAAGATGAGTGAAAGTAGATTTCGATGGTTTTTGGTCACGTGCAACGGAGACCAAGAACTGCTCCGATTAGGAGTGGGTAGGTACAAGTTGAAGGCTCTAAAAGGGCAAGGGGAAGGCCCAAAAGGACATGGATGGAGGTAGAAAGAAAAGACTTGATGACCTATGGTCTACTTGAAGCCATGGCCCTTGATGAAGTGGAATGGTGGAACAAGATTTATGTAGCCGATCCTAATTAATTGGGATAAGGCTTAGATGATGATTATGATGTATCTGATCAGTTCATATATCGAGTATCCTATTTTTTAGACTTTAGCTGACCCGTCAAAATTGATTTTTCTTTGCAAATATCTTTACTAAAGCCTTTTTTTATTTTTATTTTTATTTTTATTTTTATTTTTAACTCTTTCCTTTTCTTTTTGATAAATTCTAAGCAGACACATGCACACTCTCTTTCCTTTTCTTTTTGATAAATGCCAAGATTTTGTCTACAAAGTTTATATGTTGCTACATATGGAGCTTTATAGACAATGTTATGGTAAATTTTTGAATGAATGAAAAGTTAGGCTTAAGATTTTAAGAGAATGAGAAAATATATTTTTTGAGGTTGCTAGCTTAAGACTAGTAGGTTGTTGTATTATACTGCAATTGATATTTTGTGCTCTAATATCAGTTTTGTCTCATACTATCTATGGTGGTTGTGGTCTGGTCGAGCGAGTTCCAGACCTCACCCAATTGATAATGGGTTTAGATTCCAACCCTTGACTCGATTATTTATTATATGTATCAGGTTTGGCATTATTTTGGTGGGGGTAATATCCGCTAAGCCTGATTTGGTCACTCCAGGATTAACCGTGTGAATAAAGTATCTCAAAGGTCATGTTTACAAAAAGCAACAGCTGTTGAAATGCCGTTTTCAAATAAGATAGGTCTGGGTCATATCAGGTCCAACTTCAAATAAGCTAGGTCTTGGTCAGGTCTAGACTAATAGGATCTGTTATGGGTAAAAATGGACTAACTAGATGAACACACTAGAAAACTATGGATTGCTTGAGGGCCGAAAAATCACCCCGACCTCGGCCTCGGGTACCAACCTCGGCTTCGGAGGTCGGCCTCGACCAAAGAACTCGAATTCGGTTACCAACTGTGGAGGTCAGCCTCGGATACCGACCTTGGCCTCGGGAACCAACTCTGGAGGTCGGCCTCATATACCGAACTCGGCCTCAGGAACCGACTTCGGACTCGAATGCCGACCTCGGCCTCGGGATAAAAATGCACTTACAATATATAAAGATATGATTATCTTCCGAGATATTTGCTATAAAGATAGGATAATCCTCCGAGATATTTGCCAAGGGTATAAGGAAATCAATCACGACACGTCCGAGGAAGATCTCTTCCGCAATACGCATCCACCATAGAGAGGCATTGCCATATATGCCACCGCCCCCAAAAAGGCTATAAATAAGGACTCCGCCTATGGTGAAAGGTACGCAAAATCTCTCACCCAAAACCCCTCGATACTACTAGACCCAGATTCCTAGCCTGACTTTGACATCGGAGGGTCCCCTGCTCTAGCCAGGGTCTCCTTCGTTTTCTTCCCATGCAAGTACTTGAAGGTCTAAAAATGGTGGACCGGATTTTTGCATCAACAGGATCCAAATCCCAGCCATTTATGTGTAGGATTTGTGTAAGGTCTAATTCGGGTCACTCTAATTTCTCATTTGATACGTACATACCCATTAAATACCCAACTAGTTTTCTTTAGGTATGTTTAACTGTTCACTAGATGTTATTTTAAGGATTGGCTCCCAATTAGTTGGGATTAGGCTTTGATGATGATGATGATGATGATGATGATGATGTTATTTAAGGGTTGTTCTAGATTGAGTTTGGATCAGGTTTATTTTTGGGTGATCTAAGTCTTGACCTTTTTAAAAATCGGGTCCGAGGATGGATCAGCTTTGAGAGGTTACAGATGTGACCTCATTTGATAAATAGGGTAGTATTTTGGACCTAGAATCCTAGATCTTAGTGGTTCCAATTCCAGATCTAGACCCGTTCATTGTCAGGTCAGATCCAATGACCCGTTCAGTCAACTGAAACCATGTACACCCCTAATTACAATAGTTGTTCTCAGTCAATGGTATCTTCCAATAGTGCATTAGATCGGGGTATGTCCATATGGATTTTGACTGTTCATTGATGGGCCACCACCTGGATTGGCCAGTAACCCAAAAATCATGCTGAATTGAATGTTTATAACTAGCTAATCTGTTGCTAAAGAAAATGTTCAGAGCAAAAGTCCCAAAAATTTCCATAGACAGAATGATTAGAAGAATCCTACTCATGCAGTTGTGGTTAAGATTCTACTTTGATTAAGTTCAATGGTTTATTGCAAAGACCTGTTCTAGGATAATGACCTATTCATCATGCTCAAGGATCCTACATGTTGCACTCGGGTTCATTGAACATAACTCAAAATGGTTTATAGAAAAGAAATAGTGCAATACAAGATCAAATTAACTGGGTTCTGCTGATTATGAAACAGGGTGACCCAGTATGGGCGATCAAGCCGGATACGATCGATGCTCTAGTGGGCCTTTCCCTCAATTTCTTCTTTATCTTGCCCTTTGCAAATTCTGGTATGCTGATTGTCATTGGTTACTGAATTGGTAATCTTTGTTATTTTTTACTCAATTTGTTTTTTCATTAGAAATAAACATCACAGAGAGGTATATATATGGGGCCAAATATTTCCATAATCAAGTGCTTTTACTCAATTTCATTTATTTCATCCATGACATTACTTCTTGACCTCATAATGCTCGAAAGTTAAGAAAGGTTTCATTAGATTGAAAATATATGGGCTTAGTTAAAGATAATTATGAAGTTTCTTCGCAGAAGATAATGGACTGATTTGCTGACTTCATGATTGTATGTGGATGTCTAATGAGTTACAATTCCATGCTTTCACAATGAGCTCCAGAAGAATATGTTACAAGCCACTGCATAACTTGATTGTGGAAAAGGTGTCAATTTCTAGAGGGGACTTCTATAGTGCTAATTTGAAACTAAGAAGGTTCACCATCTGTTATCTAAGAGAACTTCTCGTCTTAGTCAAGAGAACTTCTCATATTAGTCAAGAGAACTTCTCATATTAGTCAAGAGGACTTACAGGATGATTGCCCGAGTGCTTTGCATAGTATATGTGTTTTTTTTTCCCCTGACAAGTGGGATGTATGGTTCCATAGTTGTGAACATTGGTGTTGCATCCCACCACTGATGGAACATGCCCCAAATCTCTCCCAGATTGGAAGATCTTAGCCACCAATCTTTTTTTTTTTTTTTGGTGGAATGGTTGTTGCTGTGTTTCCCTTTTCAACTGTCTCTTTGTAGACCATGAGGTTATGATTGTCCTATCCTGGAGATGGTTGGGGGCATAATCCATCTATGGTGGGGGCAGCAGATCAATGGTCTAGATTACTTAATCACAGGCTCCACTTGTCAGAACTAAAAACAGTCGTGGATCCAGTTCTTTCTAAGACCTCGTTCCATAAAAAAGAGACTCCGAAGTTTGCCATTTCATGATTTTTCCCTTTCTTTTTTGAGCTTTTCCTTCACTGCTTACTAGCAAGTATTGTCTTGGGATCTCAAGTTAATGTAAATTTAATATTTATCATGTGTTTGGAAGAGAACATTGCGGCATATCATTGAATTGAGATCAAATGGTCAAATTCTAATTATCTTCTGAATTATTCATAGCATGGAGATTCGAGCCTCAACTTTCAAGTCCTTAATTGAAAGTAGTATAATTTTGATTTGAGCCTAGCCCATTAGTTTGAATACTATAAGAAGGCAAGCTTTCCACTTCATAACTAATTATTGTAGTTCAGTTGAGTAACACTGCCTGCACTTTAAAGCAAAGCACATTGAGATGAGTCTCATATATTTTACATTTCCGCTGTCTTAGCTTTCATCTTATCATTATTCTTTTTTATTTTCTTGTCACATCTTTACATAACTTGTGTGATGTATTCCTTGGCAGAGTAGTTGGAATTCATGTGATTGAATCCCCAGTGCTTCACCCAGTAAGTATCATGCAAATATGAGTGCTTCAGTTCCTTTCCAACTTGTAACTGAGGATAGTACTCACAACCATTGGTTCTTATGAGTTATGACTACCACTTTCTTTCATCAGGTGTCTGAAGGATTATTCAATTTTGTTATTGGTTGGACGTTGATGTTCGCTCCATTGATATACACAGATTGCAAGCGAGACAGATACAGAGGATCTTTAGACCTTCTATGGGGCCTCCAGATGTTCCTCACGAACAGTATGCTTGATTCTGAAACTCCAATATATTGGATTCTTGTTTTACACCTTCCTTTTCTTTCTGTCTTCAGTTATCATTATCTGCACCGACTCTGTTTTGCTTCTTTTTTTCCTGTCTGTCTTCAGTTATCATTATCTGCACTGACTCTGTTTTGCTTCTTTTTTTCCTGTCTGTCTTCAGTTATCATTATCTGCACTGACTCTGTTTTGCTTTTTTTTTTTTTTTTCTATGATGCGCTTAGCATTCTTGATACCCTACATGGCGATCCGACTCAATGACGATAATTCAAATTATGCTCCTAGAAAGCTATCTAAATTGGGCTCCATTATGACAGCTGGTGCACCAATAGTGGGACTCATTGGTGGGGCCGTTTGTCTGCTCTCAGCATGGTGGGCCTTTTCTGGACGTGGAAATTATGGATTTGGGTCGCTGGAAGATCGTTGGGAGTTCTTCTCAAGGTACATTGGGTCGGAGAGGCTAGCTTATGCCTTCATCTGGGATTTATGTCTTTATGCCGTCTTTCAGCCATGGTTGATAGGCGACAACCTACAAAATGTGCAAGAAAGCAAGGTAGGGATAGTGAGTACTCTAAGGTACATCCCTGTTGTTGGCCTGGTTGCGTACCTTTTGAGCTTGAATTACGATAGAGAGCTTTAGTCTGTTTTTGGATGGACACGTGAATTGAATTACAAACAATCATCTTAATCAAGAGAAAATAACAGAAAATAACAATGTTCTGAAGCATTGGAGCACAGTCTCTCCATATGGATACTTAGGAATGTAGCTAATGATATATATATATATATATATATATATATATATATATATATATATATATATATATATATATATATATATATATATATAACTTCATTGGATTAATTATTGTATATCAATTCGATTGTGCATCCCACATTGTTAACCTAAACAAGTGTAGGGGAATTGTCTAGTAATTTGGTATCCGGATTTTGTCAGGTGTCAGTTCGTGAAGGAAAGTTTCTTTCACCAACTCAAATTGTTTATGAAGATGTTGGAGTCAATGAACTCAACCCTTTTTCTATGATTGTCCTAGAACTCTTTACAAGTATAATCTTAGAACTTTTTTTTTTTTTTTTTTTCTTTTTCTGAGTGTTTACAAACTACTGGAAAGCCCTGACCATGGGTGTAAAGAAAAGAACATCTTTTGAATTGGGGTGTAGCATTCAAGGCTTAAGAGGTTGGAGGCAAATAGGGACATGAGTCAACCTTCAGCTAAGGGGTGCTTTAGTTAAATTCAGCATGGTAAATGTTAATTCTAGGCATCCATTGTCAAGCACCAAAAACAAATGCACCACTAGTGCCATCGTGAGACATGGACGTACATCAAGTGATCCCATCTGCGCTTGTATCCTATACTAAAAATTCAGTTGGTCCACATGCAATGTGGACGTACAAGTGTGGCTTGATTGTAGTAGTCTGTGTAGGTTTTTTGAAGAAACCAATGGATTTTCAGTGTTGGAAGGCTCTATTTCCACGGTCTTGAGGGAGGGTTCCTCCATCCCTCCTGATACATCTTGTTTCATTGTTTTGTTCATTGTATCTTTTGTTTTGTTTCCAGTTTGTGTGGTTTTGTGTTTTATTTCTTGTTTGTGTTGTGTTTTGTTTCTTGTTTTTATCTTGGTTAAGAAATGATTGCACAAGGTAGGGGCAATGTTTGTTCATGCCCAACAGTATGGGCCCCATGGTATGGTGATCAAGACCAATGATCTGATAGGTCTTGACATGGATGAGAAGCCATGGAGCCTCCAATATTAGAAATCCCAACCTTTTGATTTTTCGATCGTTTTCCTGGAAGCACGGACCATTTTATATTTTACTCGTTTAATATTATATTGATAAGTCACTGATCAAAGGGTTAAGATCTTATAATCTAGGAGATATTCCCTTGCATCATATCCATGGTGGGGTCCTTTGGACCAAATGGTTTAGATACTAAAATATGGGCCTCACATATGCAAAATCCTTGACATAGGTGATAAACACCTTTGCTTATGCATAATAATAGGACCTTAAAATTCCTCCCAAGATTATCCTCACACAAATTTGTGTCCATGATGTTGAGTTTGTTGGGAATTTGCTAAGATGAAATAATTTTGGGGCTATACTTAAAAATGTCCTTGAAATGTATTTTGCATGAAGTTGATATTTGGGCCACATGAAAATATTTCATATGGTACCAACCTTTTGAGATTGCAATTTTGGAAAATTTATTTTTCAAAATTTCACTATATATATATATATATATATATATATATATATATATATATATATATATATATATATATATATATATATATATATATATAAAATCTTACGAGTTGAAGATGTTATTTCTAAAATTTTACTCCAAAATTTTAGATGGATTACAATATTTACCCTCATTTGAAAAATGGATGAGAAAGGAAACACTCATATAAGGGCTTCTATTTTCATAGATCCATGTTCTAGAGTACAAACATTCCAATACGGGGTGCTTTGCATTGCCTGTGTTTACGTGTGAACTCGCATCAGCTTGAGGCAAGAGCTCCTGTGAGACACTTCTGACCCATGACTAGAGGTTCTTTATTATGTGTTTCAGTACAGCGACAACACAAATTTACCTTGATTTAATTTTTTTTTCCCTTGCAAAGGCATAAATATATCTTTTTTCTTTTTTCTTTTTGGCTCTTTCTTTACTTTGACATTCATAGGAGTAAAGAAGAAAAGCCAACATATATTTTCCCCTTCTATGATGCAGTGCACCAAACCCAATTGTGGGCGTGCCCTGGGTCATAGGGCCTAAGAACACCACATCACGCATAATGTGCCCGTATGAGGGCGCGTACGCAGTGGGTTGTGGGGCTGCTTGGGCACTCTTGATGCACATTACACTTTTTGCTTCACCGTCTTTTTCCTTTCTATGAGACAGTCTGAAGACAAACAGGTTAGCGCTTTGTGCGACGGTTCTTGGTGTATTTTAGTGCGAACCCTTAAAATGGCTACCATCTTTAGGAATTGTTTAGCAGCCTGTAGTTGATATGAGTTGGAATCCAAATCACAATTGTTATAAATTTTGTGAATTAAATCCTTAGTTGTGTTTGACACCCCATAATTGGAATCTATAATGGAATATGTTGGAATTCAAAAAACATGTTTGGTAGATGTAGCGAAATGACATGATTTTTTATTCGTGTTGTTTCTAATGTTAGGATTCTACAAATGCTCACATAGGCCCACCGTGATGTTTGTGTGAAATTCACTCCGACTACTAGGTGTGTCACCCCATGGTAGGCAGTAGGCCTAAAATTCTGCCACATCCGTGATTTTGGTGGGCCGCATGATTGGAAATAATGTACAGGGCAATACTCACCCTCAAAATTGTTTCCCTTCATGTGGCCCACTTGAATTACGATTAGGCTTGATCTTTTATTCATAGACAGAAATTTTAACGTCTCTCCCAATTGTTTCATTTGGTGTAGCCTGCCTAAAGCTCAAGTCAGCTGGCCCTAGACCTAAGTTGGGCTAATGTATCTAATGGTCAGAGTGTATTTGATGTAAACATCGCCATGTAAAAATCAAGGGTGGGCATTCTTCTTTTTAACTGTTTTCCTTTGTATCGCCCACCTAAATCATGGAATAGGCTGATTTTTGTGCCATGAGACTTAACATGGGTGACACATTTCGTGTTTAGGGTGGATTTCACATGATGTTCACGGCGAGGTCCACTGACTCTTGAATGTGAAACTATACGATTTTTCAACTACCTCCAATCAAGCTTCATTTAGCATAGTATTTGTATATCATAACATTCATCTTATCATTCAACAAACTTTGCACCAAATTGGCTCAGAAGTATGATATGAGGCTTGCCAGTCCAATTAGATACTGCCCAACAGAAAACCTGCCAATTAATTCACATTTTTTCACAAGTATTACACACATTCATATAAGAGAACTGAATCGTAACCCTCACAAATAGTCAAGATCTTGTGAAGTAGAGATCGTACATTTGTATGGGTAGAGCGGGTGCCTAATACATTCCTTCTTTATAACCACAGTACCTTACTTATAACCTCTGATCGAAGAACCAAAGAATCATATTAGGACATGAAATATTCGGATCCCAATCCTAACGTTTCTATAGGGTCTAATTGACTGTAGAAACGAAGAAATTAGCTAGTTACGACTCTGGTCAATCATAATGAATCGATCGCCAGCACAAAAGTCCTCAAAAGAGGCAACCAGTGAAGGAAAGCAGGCTGTAACGCCCTGAAAAATCGAGGTTCGAGCAAGAGCCCAATTTTCGAGTTCCAACGCATCACTTATACAACATAGAAAATGATGATTAAATGTTGTCCATGTTAATGCATTAAACATGAATGGGATTATACCAAATCAGCATATCATACTCCAAAGATGATTAAATTTAAGCAAGCGGAAGACTGTGGTAAGTATATAAAATCATATAAGTGATTGTAAGTCCCTTTTGTCTGAACATGTCACCAGGTTAAATAATTACATGTATAATTTCAAAATGTGCAAAATGATAAAATGTAATGTCATCTATCCATATCCCTGTAGCCTCGATGACGCAACTCTAGGTCTACATAGACCCGCCAAAGAGTTGCATGTAGGAGAACTCCTCCTCATCATCATAAAACTCAGGTTCCATCTCGTAAGCCTCGACGTCACCTGCAACTACAGCAGAGTCTGGTTGGTGTTTTAAAACACCGTCCCAGAGTGGGAGTGAGTGATCAACTCAGTGGAGCTATAAGGTAAAGGTTAATATGTTATCAATTCAATCAAGCAGTAATGATGAAGCAGTACAACAATCATATTCTAAATACTCTTGTTAATGCAAAGATGGTATGCGATAATGATGCATGCCCTCGCCTACACTCCCTCAGCGACATCATTTCACGATCGCGCATGACAACCTTCCTAAACGTGCGCTTCCTCGCCAAAGCACATGCAATGCGGTGCATGATCGTGTTAGCCAAATTCTTATTTAGATTTATTCAAACAGCGTGTTTGGGAAGCTAACGTACCTTTTTTTTTTTATCATTTACCCCAATGATGATCCATCTAGGGTCATCAATCCTAGTTAATCACATACGATAGGCAAATTATAACACAATGTCACCCCTGAATATAAAGCAGTGGACAGACAAGTTCAGGTCACTACGAAGAGGCTTGTCACCATCCTCACAGGCCTTAGTTTATACTCGAGGTCACTTCGGGAAAGGCTCGTCACCATCCTCACAGGCCTTAGTTTATACTCGAGGTCACTTCGGGAAAGGCTCGTCACCTTAGCGTAGGCCGACAGCTCGAATACAGTGTCTCATACCACTGTATTCGGCTCACGAATTTGGTTTGCTCACTGGACACTACGGGAGGCTCGTCGCCCCAGCGTAGGCCGACAGCTTGACCACGGTGTCCCATACCACCATGCCTGGCTCATGAGTCGTAGCGGATCGTGGTACCAAGGTTAAACGGGTTTTCCTCTGGTAAGTTGGTACCTTAGATTCAAGTAGTAGCGTCCATACATGGTGAACATACATTGAGCTAATCGGGTTACTTGACAAGCTTGACGAGTACGAGCGTACGTTGAGTTGATCGACATGAAGCGCATAAGCACTCCACGTGGCCTAACCACTGTCGACAATCAGCGTATGACTCAGATTCCTCAAATATGTCTTATGTGGTGAAACGACCTCAGCCACTAACTCGATAATCATTACTGAATGCCTGGACTACATCATAGCCCCAGTCACACTCCAAACAATAGCATTCACATGTTATAGTCAAAGACAGCATACGACAATTAATCTAAATACAAATCTCATTTGAGCATTTCAACAACACATAGTACACATGTTGTCATGCATAGGTATTTCATACATAAAGCACAGTAGTAAGTTAGGTTACATGAATGAAATTGTAACTATAGGTAAGGGAATTGAGAGTCACCTCTCAGCGCCCTCATTAAACACATTTCAGCAAGCATTTACTCATCCAGGCATTTTATCAAACACTTACAGTACACATATCAACATACATGTAATATAGTAGTTATAACAAGTATTATAGCAAATCCTTTCACAAGAATGTTGCCACACGTACAACAATCATGTATCCTTAAACATAAATCATGGCAAGCACAAGTCATAATTTCATACTCATATAAACATTTTAACAAACACATGGAATGCATTTATTTCAACATAGTTCATATATATGTGTAATACGTAGAAAACATCATATCTAAGCATATATGATAGCAATCAAGTCAGACATAAATCATTGTTGACATTGAAAGCCTTGAAAACCATAACCTAAACGTTTATAGTCCGCACCTTTTGCCGGTAAACTCGTAATAAGCTCAGTTTGAACTCTATATCTTTGTCTACGGCACAATGACAACCTATAACGTGAAATAAGTTAGTTATTTCATCATTTACCCTATTTCAATCCCTAGAATAGATTAGGGTTAGGATTTCTTACCCAAGAACGGAGTCGGAATCGCCGAAATAGCGATACAGACAGGTCGATTCAGTACATAGAGTGGCGAGGTCGAATCCCAGGAACTCTCTCCCACTTTCTCTCTTACTTTCTCTCTCTTTCATTCTCTCTTTGCTCTCTTCTCTCTCCTAGGGTTTACAAATTCATATGGAATGAGAGAGGGGTGAGTTTATGTGCTTATATAGGCCCAGAACTGACCTTAATGGCCCTAGGGCCATGGTATACTTAGGTTATAGCCAAAAGTTAGCTGTTTTGGGCTAACGGAGCACATCTGGAGGCCCCTTTTCTACATATGGTCCAGAAAAAGTTTCCCTGACATTGGATCTAGGTTAGGTTAAGTTTTCAGTCCCATCGGATTTATGGATCGACCATGGCGGACCAGTTTCAATTCAATGGTCATCGTCACTTGATCAGGGCCACAAGTACACTGACCTGTACAGGGAAATTTCCCTGATCCGATGATGTATTTGGGTCAGATTCTGACGGTCTGAATCCTTAAACTTGGCCAGTAAGTGAACGGCCCAAATCACTTAAATCTGAGTTCATTTTCTAAAAGTATTCGCGTTTCTCACACACTTCGCTCCGGGTCTAAGTTGTGCGTTTCTGGATATTATCTGGACTTGATTTCCAAGATAGTTGTTAAGTCCAATAAGGCAGTCATAACCATATAGTTCCGCGGTTATCAGACTTTCGACGCGCAGTCCAGGTTCGAAACAGAATTTCAAGCTGCTCCCGAGAGCAATTGGGTTTAGAGATTGATCCTAGGTTTTTAGGTAATATAGTGTTAGTAATTCTACTAGTTTTGGGTCTTATAGATCGTATAGAAAGCTGTTCAAGCTAATCTAGCGTTTAATTTAGTTTAGCACTTAATTAATTTTTGACTAATTTCTGAAGGATTTGGTCCTTTAGTGATTTCTGCCTGAGGTGGTACTCGGGTCTTTGTACGAATTTTTCCGAGACGTTACACGGGCCCTCGAGTTGAATCCTGTCCAGGATCCCAACATTCACAGGGTCATACATTGCTTTCACGTTTTACTTAAAGGTGAAACGACTCGGGGGGCAATGTTCATCCATATTTCTGCCAATTCCTATAAGAGTCGAATAGGAAAGGTTGCGTGTAATCAAGAGGGAGTTGCGTGGTGTATTTGAAAATCTTCAGAGATATACAAAGAAGATTTTGCGGTAATATAACTGGTGTTTATCGAGCATTGCCACATCATCCATTAAGAGAAAGTGGTCATGCGAAGAGTGATCGTGTTGAAGTGGTTATCAGGACATATGACAGGTTCAAAAGCAAGTAAAACAAGTAGTGCTAAAATAATTATAGCAACCGTCATAACATGGGAAGTGTCTAGATGAGTGATCTAATGCTATAAATAATGAAGTCAATAGAAAAAATCGTCTCATACTAGCCAAACCAAATATATTTTTCAATTATTAGTCAATTACATTTATTATCATAATCTTTACCTTTACTTGATATTTTGGTTCCTTAGTGTAATCCGTAACAATAATAAAGTAGTTGTTAACATTAGTTATAATTCGAGTCTACACTCATACACTGAATACAGTTCGAGTATCAAATGAAGTTCTTCATCCAAAGAAGTATTCTGTAGTTGTTCTCGACCAACGACTGTAAGATTTTTTTTTTTTTTTTGTAATTATTGAAGAAAAAAAAGTCATTTCGTATGGAAGGTAGGGCTGTGGCCCATTTTCTGAGGACGAACTCCACCCTATGACTATCGTTTGATCACTTTAAGCAACGCTGTGCAAATGATTGAATAAGTGACTAATTTTATTAGAACTCTGTCATATATGTTCGATTTCCAATATATCGGCCTATCTTGGCACTTGGGGTCATAGTTGTTCGATTTGAATTAAGCTGCACATTCAATTTTGACACGGCCGCATTAATCACTAGACCAAATTTGAAATCAAACCACAACACCAATAAATCTCAGGTGGACCATACTATAAAAAGAAGTGGTGATGAACACCCATCATTAAAAACTTATTATAGGCTATGGAAGTTTTGGATTAAGCTAATATTTGTTTTTTTTTTTTTCCCCTTCATTTAGGTTTTTGCAACCTAATTATTAAGTTGGATGGAAAATAAACATTATGGTTAGCGTCATGGTGGGCCCTGGGATTTTTTTTTATTTTTAATGGTGGGCGTTCAATCACCACTGTTTTCCATGGCATGGTCCACCAGAGATTTGGATTTGCCTCATTTTGGGCTCATGCCCTGAAATGATAGGGAAAAATGGGTGGATGGAGTATAAAACACATGACACATACATCATGGTGGGTCCCATGGAGGACAAACCAGTAATCATGTCTCTACTATAAATGCCATGGGCGTCCGAATAAAACTCTTTTTCATTTTAAGGATTTTTTATTTTATTTTATTATATAGTAACACTTCATTAATAAAATTTGTATTTAGATGTCTATTTAATTCTTCTTAAGCAATCTCATTAATGGAGAGAAAAACCAACTGGATGTAAAAATAGTATTAATGAGGTAATAATTTATAAAAATTTCCAAAAAAAAAATAATCCTAAATCCACGTCCCTCACTCGAGCCCTAAGAAACCACCTCGGCTCCACCACCGCTGTCGTTTGAGGGGA
Organism: Magnolia changhungtana; assembly: GCA_030180095.1. Taxonomy (NCBI): domain Eukaryota; kingdom Viridiplantae; phylum Streptophyta; class Magnoliopsida; order Magnoliales; family Magnoliaceae; genus Magnolia; species Magnolia changhungtana. Next base: position 4,826,101 of record JASAUF010000160.1, read on the forward strand.
CTGGTAGTAACACGACGGTGAGTTGATGCCTCTTTTCACGGCAATGGCAGGTAATGGGTTTTCCTTCTTTTCTCCACAATAGGGTTTCCAATGAGAGGGAGGAAAGCAGATGGCGCAGGGGAGCTTGCTGATGCCGTCGGGAATGACCATTCATAGTTTAAGGTGGTGGCCACCTTGTTCGACGATGGCGAAAACTCATCATGTTGCAATGGGCCACCATGGTGCTGGTGCCGACCCTAAGGATGTTAGCGTTGATGTCGACGGCCGCTGCAGGGACCCTCTTCCAGAGGCGGCCTCATGGAGCGTGCGGCCTAACAAAGTTTGTAATATGTGGAAAACTTGCTTGGATTTTCTGTATGACTATGGTACACATGTATACAAGTTTGAGATCCTCTAATTTAGCATCTATTTTATTACAACATTTATTAGATCTTATCTTTTAGGATAATTGATCTATGTAAGATAAGGTACATCTTCACAAGATTCTATAATATCCGTTTTTATGCAGCCAATCAAGGAAACATAGATAGAGGAGGACGTGCATTTGAGGGATTTGGGTGCATTGTGCATTCATGCAGAGAATGAGATAGTTGTGCTTTATTACCCCCCTTAAGCTGAGAGGGGTCTCGACCACATGAAGCTTGCTCAATAAGTAAGAGAAACACGATGAAGATAAAGGCTTTGTAAATATGTCCGCCAATTGATCCTGGGTGGCAATATATTGGATTTTGATGTGTCCTTGGGTAACTTGCTCCCGTATAAAATGGTGATTGACATCGATATGCTTTGATTGTTGATATAAGACTGGATTGGACGTAAGATAGGTGGCACTTATATTATCACAGAATAGAACCGGTGCACCCAAATGTGTATAATGAAGGTCGTGAAGTAATAGTTTGATCCAAACAACTTCAGCCATGGCATTGGCAAGTGACCTGTATTTCGCCTCAATACTAGATCTGGATACCACTGGCTGCTTCTTTGTCGACCACTCAATGAGGTTGCGTCATCCATGAAAGACACAAAACCCCAACGTAGAGAGTCTATCATCTTTGTCATCGGCCCAATCAACATCGGAGAAAAGTGAAATAGCTTGCGAAGACTAAGATGAATAAAACAGACCTTTGTGCAGAGAGCCTTTGATATATCGAAGTATACGCTTCACAACAGCCATGTGTGGAGCTTGAGGAGTCTACATGTGTTGGCAGACCTGATTGACTGTGTAGGATATGTCTGGTCTTGTGATAGTTAGGAGTTGTAAGGCACCAACTATGCTTAGGTATTCTGTAGCATCGGAAAGAACATGTTGAGGGTCAAATATTGCATATTATCCCCCATTTATATCTTGGTTTATGAACATGATAGTGCTTAATGTTAGATTTTTATACATGTTTGTGTTGCAAGGTGAATTTAAGAGCTTAGATTGAAAAGAATGCTAAAAGCATGAATTTAATGCACAAGAATCACCGAGGCAAAGGAGGGATCTTAGGAGATCAAGAACAGAGAATTCTCATGCCTAAGATCCAAGGAGATCAAGTACAAAGGATGGAGAAAAGATTGGCAAAGGCACAAGTTAAACAGCAGAAAAACAGGACATTTCGGTGCCACCTAAGCCAACTTTCGTGCCACCGAAAGTGCACGAAACGGTCCAGCAAGAAAACAGTTTAATTTGGTGCCACCTAAGCTTAATTTGGTGCCACCGAAATCAACTTCGGTGCCAGCTAAGCCAATTTCGGTGCCACCTAAGTACTCTGCACAATACAATTTCAGATGTGAAAATTTTCAGATACGACTTCGGTGCCACTGAAATTGCGCAGAGTTGTTACGCAAGGCCGACGCGGATTGCGTAATTTGATGCGGTTTGCGAAAATTCCAAGTCGGTGCGTAAGAGGAGGATTTACAGCTATAAATAGGAGTCCCTAGGACGTTCTTGGGCATCTTCTAGGGTTTAAGGAGTGGAGCAAAAGTGTGGAGAACTGCTGCCAAGAGTCTTTCTTCTTCTTCCTTAGTTGTTTTTATGCTTTTCTTGGGAAATTCTAGTTTAATCATATCTATGGTTGGCTAAACCTCTTAGCTAGGGGTAAGAGGTGAAGCTTGTAGCGTGATTGAGATGTTTACTTTGCTTTAATTCATGTTTATGTTTGAACTTTATTGAATTCTAGTTGATTTTAAGGAATATTTTCAGTTTTTAATGGTTTGTTGTGACTTAAATTACAATAGATCTACAATAGCTTTAAATATCTTTTTTTCTATTTGAGATTGTGGATTTGGTAAATCCTATTGTTTGCCATTGTCCCTTGGGCATGGTTGGGTGATGGAATTCCTTCCCATCCACCATAATTTTCCTCCATTGAGACTACATCAATGAGAAGTTCAGAGATTTGATTGTCTCTTCTTCCAACTAGATAAGATAGGACTCCGATTCTAGTTGGATCCCTTGAATTAAGCAAGGTAGCATCTCAATTGCTACAAGTGGATCCTTGGCACACTAGTTCTCACTTTTAATTGATACTTTACTCATTACTCAAAATTACTTATTCAAATTCAGATTTTTTGCTTTAGTTCTTCATCTAGTTCTAGTTCTAGTTAAATTTAGAAGACACAAGTTCAGTCCTTATGGATTCAACCTCGGTCTCACCGAGATTATTACTACATCGCGACCTTACACTTAGGGTTGTGAACAGGTTTTTGGCACCGTTGCTGGGGATTGATGGTTGCGTTCTTCTGAGATTAACTAGCTTTGGAATTACTTATTCAAATTCAGATTTACTATCTATTTTTAAGTTAGGGTTTTTCTAATTTATTTTTAGAAACTAACTTGCTTTCTATTTCTAAGTTAGAAACTTTCCTAATTTGTTTTTAGAAACTAGTTTTTCTGTTTTTGCAGGATCTTAATATAGAAACTTCTAATTCGGTAACTTCTTTCTAATTCACTCTCTTTCTATTTTTAGATTTTTATTTCTCTCTTTCTTTTTAGGCTTAGGTTAGATTCTAAAATTGAGGGCTAAGAGTATTTCATGCCTAAGTGGGTCCGTGACAACACTTGACTTCTCTTGAGTGAAGGAGGACTGGTTGAAGGGTTGCCTATCCATCACAGGATTAGACACCACTAGAGATCCTCAGAGTTAACTGAAGTTATGGCTGCCAATTAACCGGCCAATCAACCTCCAAATCCACCTCAACCTAGGGTTGAGGAAATTCAGGATGAAAACGAGGTGCATTAAGCACCCTTGCCTCGTACTTTATGAGATTATTTACAACCGGCGGGGGTGAGCATACCTTCATGTATGATTTTTTGATAAAAGACAGGACATGGATATTAAGCCAGGAGTGATCCAACTCCTTCTAAAATTCCATGGACTTGGATTTGAAAATCCATAGTTACACTTGAAAGAGTTTGATGAGATCATAACTACTTTATATTTTCCCAATGTGTCTGAGGACACGGTCAAGTTGAAACTCTTTCCCTTCTCTTTGAAAGAGAAAGCTAAGACGTTGTTGCACTCACTACATCCATGATCCATTGGTAGATGGAACAACATGACAAGGGAATTCATAAAAAAATTCTTCCCATATCATAAAATGAACACCCTTAGAAAATTGATCATGAACTTTGCCCAAAAGGAAGATGAAACATTCTTCCAATGTTGGGAGCGGTTCAAGGATCTCGTCAGTTCATGCCCATAACACGGTTTTGAAATGTGACGCATAACAAGTTTTTTTTTTTTTTTTTAAACGATGGGCTGACATCTTCCATGCGCCAAATGGTCGAGACAATGTGTAATGGGGAATTAATAAATAAAGAGGTCGATGATGTGTGGGATTATTTTGACAAGCTAACCGAAAACACGCAATTATGAGATATCTCCCCAAAATCTAACACCACATCTAAACTTACTCAATTAAAGGAGGGGCGAAATATATCTTCTGAAAGAGGACGATGATATAAATGCTAAAGTGGCTAATCTCACAAGAAAACTCGAGGCCATGGAAGTTAAGAAGGATAAGGCTATGGAAACTGTTTGCGGTATTTGTGCTTGCAACATTCACACAACTGAAAATTGTCGAACAATATCTTCCTTTCAAGAGATACTGAATGAGCAATCTAAAGTCATGAATAATTACCAAAGAACTTTCAGTGGACCTAACATTCGTAGTTGGAGAAATCATCCAAACTTCAGTTGGAGGAACGGACAAATTGCTACTCCTCGAGGATTCCCTAACCAATTCCTAAATCAAAGGAAACCTCAAGAGGATCAGGTCTTAAAACATATCCAAAATCAAGAGCTTTTTAATTAGGGTATGCTCTAAGCCTTTCAAAACCTTACAAAGGCAATACAAGGGCTTGAGGCAAACAAATCAATTGGGGAAAAGGGGACCCTTTTAGCCTAGCCTCTCCCCAATCCAAAACCGCAATACAAGGTCAGTGACCCAAGCTCTTCAAATCATATGGAGCAAGCTAAATCTATTACCACTCTTAGGAGTGGGAAGACCATTGACAAAACCATTCCAGTTAGGGCTGAAAAGCCCAAGGACCTGGAAGAGGACAACAATGATAGATCTAGCACTGCTCTACAAGAATTAGAGCCGAAACCTCAAGGCAAACAGATTGCTCCATTTCCCCAACGGTTGATTGCACTAAAATCTCTCTCCAACTCTCAGGACATTTTAGAGGTGTTGAAACAAGTGAAGGTCAACATTCCTCTACTAGATGCCGTTAAACAAATACCTTTATATGCTAAAATTTGAAAGACTTATGTACGTCTAAAAGACGACAAAATATTTAAAAGAAAATCTTCTGGACAGAAAAAATGAGTGCCATATTAAAGCAAGATGTGCCACAAAAGTACAAAGATCTTGGTAGCCCAACCATCACTTGTGTAATTGGGAACTACCGAATTGAGCATACACTGCTTGACTTAGGAGCGAGTGTAAATCTGATTTCTTACTCGGTTTACGAACAACTAGGCCTAAGTGAATTAAAACTCACTCGGACCACATTACAACTTGCCGATCGTTCAGTCTGTGTACCGAGAGGGATAATTGAGGATGTGTTGGTCCAGGTTGATAAATTCTACTACCCAATAGATTTTATCATCTTGGATTCTCAACCCATCGTGGACATGAGCACTCAAATTCTAGTCATTCTTGGTCGCCCATTCCTTGCCACATCAAATGTAATCATTAATTGTAGGAATGGAGTCATGAATTTATCTCTTGGGAATATGACATTGGAGCTCAATATCTTTTTCAATATGAGTAAATAGGTAGATGATGATGACAATTCCCATGATATTAACTTGATTGATTCTTTCGTGGAAGATAGAACACTTCTGACCTTATCCTCTGACCCTCTAGAGATGTGCCTGGCTCACTCTCATGATTTAGATGATAATACGATTAGGGAGATAGGAACCATGCTGGATATTATGTCGGTACTTGAAGTTAACCGGTGGAGGCCACAATATGAAGAATTACCCCAAATTGATGTAGTGCCTCTACCGTCTAATTTCAAGACATCGAAGCTTGACCTAAAACGTTTACCCTCTAATTTGAAATATGTCTATTTAGGTTAAGGTGAGACATATTCAGTGGTGATTTCTTCCCACCTCGAGTAAAAACAGGATAGTATGCTTATCTCTACTCTCATTGGGTACAAAGGAGCCCTTGGATGGTTGATTGTAGACCTCAAGGGAATTGACTCTTTGATTTGTACTCACCGCATTTATCTAGAGGATAATGCAAAGACCTCCCGACAACTACAACATAAATTAAATCCAAACATGAAGGAAGTGGTTAAGGTCGAGGTACTTAAACTATTGGATGTGGGTATTATATACCCTATATCCGATAGTCAATGAGTGAGTCCAACTCAGGTGGTTCCTAAGAAGTCCGGAATCACCATCGTAGCCAATGCCAACAATGAACTCGTGCCGACTAGAGTTACTACTGGTTAGAGAATGTACATTGACTACAGGAAATTGAATATCGTTATGACTAAGGACCGCTTTCCTTTGCCCTTCATTGATCTTATCTTTAACTTACCTCCACCTAAGAACATACGAGACGTGCGATCCTTCCTAGGACACGTTGGATTTTACAGACGATTCATAAAAGATTTTAATCACCTTTCTTGTCCTTTATGCAATATACTTCAAAAGGATGTACCATACAAGTGGACTGAGCAATGCCAGAAAGCTTTCACTAAGCTAAAAGGCATGTTAACCACTGCACCTATCATGCAGCCATCCGATTGGAGCATTCCTTTTGAAATTATGTGTGATGCGTCTGACTATACTCTTGGTACGGTGTTAGGCCAAAGAAAAGAAAAAAAGCCCTATGTTATATACTACGCAAGTAAAACCTTAAATCTTGCCCAAGTGAATTATTCCACCACAGAGAAGGAACTCTTAGTCGTATTATTTGCTTTGTACAAATTTAAGTCCTACTTGATCGGATCCAAAATCATCATCTACATTGATCATGTGGCACTTGAGTATCTTCTTTCTAGGAATGATGCTAAGCCCCGCTTGATAAGATGGATCCTTCTACTCCAGGAATTTGATTTGCAAATAAAAGATAAAAAGGGAGTAGAGAACGTAGTGGCTGACCATCCTTCCTGCATTGATCTCTCTGATTTCCTTAAGATGACACATATAAATGACATGTTCCCTGACAAACAATTGCTTAAAGTCTCCCACTTACCTTAGTTTGCTGATATTGCTAATTATTTTGCCACAGGTTTCACACTAACACATTAGATTGCGCAAGATAAGAAGAAATTCTTCGCCTAGGTTGCAAATTTTTCTGGGATGATTTGTACTTATTTAAATATTGCCCAGACCAAATCTTAAGGAGATGTGTGCCAGACAATTAACACCAAAGTGTCATCTCCATCTGTCACTCTCATGTCTGTGATGGTCATTTTTCTTCTAAAAAGACCACGGTCAAAATTCTGCAGTGCGACTTTTACTGGGCAACTCTGTTCAAGGACACTCATGAGTTTTGCAAAGCTTGTGAGTATTGTCAGAAATTGGGAGCATTGTCTCGTCGAAATACGATACCTTTAAACCCTATTCTAATCATTAAAGCATTTGATTGTTGGGGCATCTATTTCATGGGGCCATTCCCCCAATCTTTTGGAAATTTATATATTTTATTAGTTGTAGACTATGTCACTAAATGGGTCGTAGCGATCCCACGTCGGAACAATGACCATTGAACGATCATTAGATTCTTAAAAGAAAATATCCTTTCTTGGTTCAGAACGCCTCGAGCCATCATTAGTGATGGAGGTTTATATTTCTGTAATAGGCCATTTGTGAACTTAATGAAGAAATATGACATCTCTCACAAGGTGAGCACTCAATGCCACCCACAAACGAGTGGACAAGCTGAGATTTCCAATAGGGAAATTAAACATATTTTGGAAAAGACAGTTAACCCTGACCGTAAGGATTAGTCAATCCGATTGACTGATGCTTTATGGGCTTACCGTACTGCATTTAAGACCCCTATTGGAATGTCTCCCTTTAGACTTGTCTACGGGAAGGCTTGCCACTAACCTGTGGAGTTGGAACATAGAGCCTACTGGGTCATTAAAAATCTGAACTTTAATTTGGACAACGCTGGCTTGCTACGCAAACTTCAATTGAATGAACTTTAAGAAATTCAGAACGATGCATATGAGAACTCGAGAATTTACAAGGATAGAATGAAGGTGTTTCATGACCAACACATTCTTTGGAAATCATTCACAACAAGCCAAAAAGTCCTTTTATACAATTCTTGATTACATCTTTTTCCGGGTAAACTCTGATCTCGTTGGACTGACCCTTTCACTGTTACTAATGCTTATCCTCATGAGGCAGTCAATATTCAGAATCCAAACAATAGCAATGCCTTCAAAGTGAATGGACATTGTTTACAGACATTTGTTGAGAAGTTTGATTCAGAGGACACGTCCACACCTCTGACCGATCCTGTTTACCAGGATTGACCTCCTAGTTTGACGGAGGTATGGTTAGGTTTACTACTTTCTGCTGTTTAGGATAGTTTGCTTTCCGTTGTTTAAGATAGTTTGCTTACCATCTATTAATTTTTTTTTTCTTGTGCTAACCCATCTTCACACTGAGATCATTGGAAAAGCCTCAAAATTCCTTCTTCAGGTATTATCTTTCCATCACTTCCCTTTTCTTTTCATTGCCACTTCTGCATTACATGCTTATATCTTTTACATTAAGGACAATGTAGATTTTAGGTTGGGGATGGGAGATTAAACTAATTAGTGTTTTCTCAGTTTTGAGCAAAAGTTTTGAAAATTTTCAATGTTTCAAGTTGAAATCTATTTGGGAAGTGATGAATTGTTTATTTAAGAATGCTTTCAGTATGATAACAAGGTAGAGATTGAATTTTGAATTGTTGGTGTTTGATCATCTAAATAATATATCAATTACAATTCTTGTGCTCAATTGATTAAGAGGAAGTTTGAATGTTATGTTAATCTAAATCACGAGACACATTTAATTTGTTTTCTGTGAATAATGCTAGAATTTCTGACTATTAGTATGTGAATCATTGATAAATGGTGAGAATTAAGTCCGGAGAATTTTATCCACCTTAAAAGAAGAAAAGAACTAGTTAAAAAATAGGAGATCGACAAAAAAGGCCATGTATAGTGAAAAGACTGAATGAATACAAATGATTGTCGATATAAAATAAAAATTAAAAAAACTGGAAATGAAGGAGAAGGGGATAAGTTTGAAATCTTGAGTTTAAATCAATCTTGAAGTGATGAGCATGGCTAACAGGATGAAAAGATAGTATGTTTATGGGAAGTAAGTTGATTTTCATTGAGCATATTGAAGAACATGATATCTAGACTGATACTTTGATTTGATTGATAAAGAATCTATTTAATAGATCGCTTATATGATTTAGCTCTAGGTTTTTAATATCTCATTTTCTTACCTTAATTCTACTTGTTCATACTTGAGTGCATAAAAGATTGTATTCTTAAAGAGGTTTTGGACATTGAGCATTGAGGTGTATTTCACACATACTTTGCTCAGGACTAGCAAAATGTTGGTTGGAGATTGTGTTGAGGGTCAAATATTGCATATCATCCATCGTTTATATCTTGGTTTTATGAACATGATAATGCTTAATGTTAGATTTTATACATATTTGTGTTGCGAGGTGAATCTAAGAGCTTGGATTGAAAAGAATGCTAAAAGAGTGGATTTAATGCTCAAGAATCACCGAGGCAAAGGAGGGATCTTAGGAGACCAAGAACGGAGAATTCTCATACCTAAGATCTAAGGAAACTAAGTACAAAGGATAGAGAAAAGATTGGCAAAGGCACAAGTTAAACAGCAGAAAAACAGGATATTTCAATGCCACCTAAGCCAACTTCGGTGCCATCGAAAGTGCACAAAACAGTCCAGCAAGAAAACAGCTTAATTCGATGCCACTTAAGCTTAATTCGGTGCCACCGAAACTAACTTCAGTGCCAGCAAAACCAACTTCGATGCCACCTAAGCCAATTTTAGTGCCACCTAAGTACTCTGCACAATATAATTTTAGATGCAAAAAATTTCAGATATGACTTCGGTGCCACCAAAATCGGGCAGAGTTGTTGTGCAGGGTCAACACGGATTGCGTAATTTGAGGCGGTTTGCGGAAATTCCAAGTTGGTGCATAAGAGGAGGATTCACAACTATAAATAGAAGTCCCTAGGATGTTCTTGTGCATCTTCTAGGGTTTAAGGAGTGAAGCAAAAGCGTAGAGAGCTGCCGCCAAGAGTCTTTCTTGTTCTTTCTTAGTTGTTTTTATGCTTTTCTTAAGAGATTCTAGTTCAATCATATCTATGGTTGGCTAAACCTCTTAGCTAGGGGTAAGAGGTGAAGCTTGTAGTGTGATTGAGATGTTTACTTTGCTTTAATTTATGTTTATGTTTGAACTTCATTGAATTCTAGTTGATTCTAAGGAATATTTTTAGTTTTTAATGGTTTGTTATGACTTAAATTACAATAGATCTGCAATAGCTTTAAATATCTTCTTTTTTATTTGAGATTATGGATTTGGTAAATCTTATTGTTTGCCATCGTCCCCTGGGCACGGTTGGGCGATGGAATCCCTTCCAATTCACCACAATTCTCCTCCATTGAGACTAGATCAATGAGAAGTTTAGAGATTTGACAGTCTCTTCTTCCAACTAGATAGGATAGGACTCTGATTCTAGTTGGATCTCTTGAATTAAGCAAGGTAGCATCTCAATTACTACAAGTGGATCCCAGGTACCCTAGTTCCCACTTTTAATTAATACTTTACTCATTACTCAAAATTACTTATTCAAATTCAAATTTTTTCTTTAGTTCTTCATCTAGTTCTAGTTCTGGTTAAATTTAGAAGACACATAAGTTCAGTCCCTGTGGATTCGACTTCGGTCTCACTGAGATTATTACTACATCGGGACCCCACACTTGGGGTTGTGAACAAAACATCATATTCATATTTTAATAAACTTGTAGTGGTGGACAATGGATTGGAACAAGGCTTTGCTTCCAACAAATTTGCCTTAGAGAGAAGATCTAAAATGTATTTCTGTTGACTAAGAAATAGACCTTCGGAAGAATATTGAGATTGAATACCAAGGAAAAAGTTGAGTAGTCTAAGATCTTTGAGATCAAATTCTTAAGACAAGGGAGTGATAATGTGCGAAATATGATTAGAATTGGTACCTGTCACCAAGATATCGTCTACATAGATGAGAAAGACTGTGAGATAAGTCCTAGTATGATAGACGAACATAGAGGATTCCGCAGCACTTTGAGAAAAACCATGCTTGATGAGAGTTGAGCTTAACTTGTGAAATCAAACCCGTGGAGCTTGTTTAAGGCTATATAGAGCCTTTTGTAACTTGCAAACATGATGAAGATGGTCTCTGTCCACATGTCAGATCCCTAAATCTAGTGTTGGTAATTCATGATTACTATACTCCAAATTTAGGTTGACAGCCTCTGTAGAACTCCGATTTTGGGACTTCTAACTATCACATACTAAGTCCCATAAGCAGGGCTCCAGAAGGAGGATTTCTGAAAGTAAAGACGACAAACATGTATCATTTCTCAAATTTTCATCATATTTAACATGTGTTATTGTGTATAACTGAGCACATCAAGGAAAAATCAAAACATAAACCATGTCATATTTACTATACCTGATGTACATATTCAGGGTATTACAAAAAAATATATACACTGATATGTACAAAACAAAAAGGACAGCTGGAGACTGTAGCCTCTATTCCTGCAGCTCCCTACTCTCACCTGTAAAAAAAATAGAAAGGAAAGCCTGAGCTACTAAGCCCAGTGAGTGCGTGTGTGTAGTAAAAATGCATGTTTCATGTCATGCTCATATAATGCACAGGCCTGTTGGATGATAACAATAAAATAAAGATACAATGCATTATGCCACTTTTTATGTTCCAAATCATTTTTATATACAGAGGTGGGACTTTTACCCACTTGTAACATACATACTCTTTCAACGTTTCCACAACTTTCCACATTTTCTAATTGGATCACCAAGGTTTGAAACAGAGGTGGGACTTGCATATGATTACTACCCACTTGTATAGACTTTTTCCACCGTAGTCAACTACAGAGGTGGAACTATATAGTTTATGGGCCAAACCAGTCTAACCAACTTGTGTTGAACCTCACTATCCGCCTAACAGCGAGAAGTCATAAGTCGCCTGACAAAACGATAGCGAACAATTTACGAGCTCGTCACACACAACCTATCTTTGCTTGCCCATAAGGAGGTCAGGTCAAACCTCTCAACCAATCAACACGCGTCGGTGGGAGTCACTGCCAACTTTGGTATTTCGGCATTCCAGCGCTCTGTTCTTCCACCTGGTCTGGGCATTGGTTACTCCCAATGGTACCAATCGGGGTTTACGGACTTTCACCCACAGACCCTCTAATCATTTCCTGTTGAATTACAAATTTTTCAGTGTGGTGTCCAACTTAAGTCATAACAAAGTATGTTTCATCGCATTTACAATCACTGTATGCATGAGATGACACACAATCACAATATATCATGTTTTTCAAGGGAAGCATAGGATGACCTTCCTCATGTGGTCTCCTAATGAATTTAAGTTTCTCATAGGGTAGACACATCGTGTGTCGCAACACAACTCACTGTGATCACCATACCATGATATGAATCAGTCACTCTCAAACATACATTGATACAATAACTATGAACCATGCATATGATATGCACATGACTTAACCAATCTAAATCTAATCTAAGATTCATTTCCACTATAAGACTTCATGCCACAAGTGTGCTTTTTCTCAAGAGTTAACTACATCAAACGGAGGAAGGATAGCTCTTTCAAACATTTTGTCAAACATGCAGCGGGGGGAAAAGTCTGGGCCACATGGATAGGGTTTTCAAGGAAAATCTGTAATAGGGTTTTTAAGGGGATTTCCAACTAAACCATAAAATTCAGCAATAAGGTTTTTAAGGAAAATCCGACTAACTCAGAAAATCCAGCAATAGGGTTTTCAATGAAAACCCAACGCACATATATGTGTGCTCCTAATCTATGCACTCACCTGTATCTATTAGCGGATTGGCTCTCAAACTCAGCTTCTATTTCCTTTTCTTCTTCTTTTTCTCAACTTCAAACTTAGCAAGAAAGAGAGTGCTGGAAATGAGTTGTTAAAAGAGGGTTTTTTATGTATATGGACTTGAAACTGGTTTTAAAATTATGTTTTTGTCTAAAAAGAAGGTTTGAGAGGCGTTTTGTGATATTTTTGAGAAGTGTAAGCTTATGGTAACAATATAACAATGTTATTTAAGTAATTGGAACTAAATATTCCAAGGATTTTAAAAACATCAAGGTTATTTAAGTTATTTTATCAAAATATACATGTGTATATCTATTCATAACTTACAAGCCGGGTATCCTATTGACATGCCGTTTTTGCTAGTAACTCTGTAACTCAACTACGGTCATAACGGTTAGGCTCTCGGACCTAACGGATTTTGAAAACTCGATCATAGGGCTCCGCCAGATAAAATAAGGACATAATTGTCATTTCTCAGGTTGTTTAATTTTAAGTCCGTATATTAAAATTCGGACATCGGGTTGAAATACGGCTTGCGACTTGATAACAAAACAACATTACGATCAAGTCAAAATAATCTCGGGGCCAATAGACCTACAGTCAATGACGATCCAGTGTACGAACCAGATTTCGGGGCCTTGAGTCTTACAACTCTCCCCTCAAAAAAAATTCGTCTTCGAAATTTCAAAACATATCCTGTTATAACAGTGCAATATAATAATAACCATATCATACTTATACGTACCTAGGAATCAAATAGATGAGGGTAATGACTGCGTATCTCTGCTTCCCGTTCCCAGGTTGCTTCTTCTATAGAATGATAATCCTATTGGACTTTAACTAAGGGGATGACTTTAGTACGAAGAACTTGTTCTTTTCTATCCACGATACAGATTAGCTGCTCGATATAGGATGCATCTTCCCAAACTGCTAAGTATTACCAGTCAATAACAGGTGCTATTATCTTCAGATCACATTTATGAAGCATTGAGACATGAAAAACATTATGAACTCCAGATAATTGGGGTGGCAAAACGAGACGATAAGCTATGGTGCCAACTCATTCAACAATATTAAAGGGCCCTATAAACCTCGGGGCTAACTTTCCCTTAACACCAAATTGTACTACACCTTTAACTGGTGAAACTCAGAGATATACACGGTCTCCCACGACAAACTCTAAGGGTCTACGCCGATGATCTGCAAAACTCTTCTGCCGACTTTGAGCTGTAAGTATACATTATCGAATAAGATCAATCTTTTTCATTCCAGTCCACCTAAATTGCCTTTTCATGTCCTTATACACCTTCGCAAATCTTGGGTGGATAATAAACTTAGTGCGATGTGCCTCATCCATAATGGCCTTCTTCAATTTTGAGATATTTAGAACATATAATCTGCCCTTCAACCGAAGTCCACCATCCAAACCTATCTGCCATTCCAGTTGACTTTTTCCCTATTATCACATCTTTACAAAACAACGCCCATTGATCAAACTGTCGGGCTTCTATTACTTGGGATATCAAAGAGGGTTGAATCGTCAAGTTTGCTAATTATAGAACTGAGGACTGTAGAGTCATCTCAAAATCAAATTCAGCTATATCTTCTACCATTTTCCACTCTCGCATCATCAATTGTGTCACTTGGGCCTATGGCTAATGACTTAAAGTATCCACCGCCACATTAGCTTTTCCTGGGTAGTACTGAAGATCAAAATCATAGTCTTTCATCAATTCCATCCAATATCTCTGCCTTATATTCAACTCGGCTTGGAAAAAGAGGTATTTCAGGCTCTTATGATCTGAAAAGAGTTTGAATCTAACCCCATACAAGTAATGCCTCCATACTTTGAGGGCAAAAACTACCACTGCTAACTCTAGGTCATGTGCAGGATAATTCTGCTCATGAGGCCTAAGTTGGCGAGATGCATATGCTACTACCTTGCCCTGTTACATTAGGACACACCCCAAACTTATAAGTGAGATATTTGTATAAACAACGAATCCCTCACTCCCAGATGAAAGAGTGAGAATCAGTGCCATTGTAAGACAAGTTTTTAGTTTCGCGAATGCCTGCTCACAGGCTCCACTCCAAGCAAACATTGCATCCTTTCAAGTCAATTGAGTCAGTGGGGCAGCTACACGACAAAATCCTTTAACAAAACGTCTGTAATACCCTGTTAGACCTAAGAAACTTCGAATCTCAGATGCATTTTTCAGCTGTTTCCATTACAAAACTGCTTCAACCTTAGCTGGATCAACTGAAACTCCATTCTTCGAAACTGTATGTCCCAAAAATTTTACTTCTTCTTGCCAAAACTCACATTTTTCCAATTTAGCATATAGCTGGTGGGCACGAAGGGTTTGCAATGTCATCTCCAAGTGACACTCATGATCTTCCCTTGTCTTTGAATATATTAAAATATCATCAATAAAAATAATAATAAACTGGTTCAAATAAGGACGGAATACCTCGTTCGTCAACTGTACAAATACTACAGGTGCATTAGTCAGATCAAATGACATGACCTGAAATTCAAATTGTCCATAACAAATCACAAAAGCTGTCTTCGGGATATCCTCCTCCCAAACCCGAAGCTGATGATACCCAAACCATAAATCTATCTTCGAGAAATACTGCGCACCACTCAACTGATCGAATAAATTATCTACTCTTGGTAGTGGATACTTGTTTCTAATTGTACCCTTATTAAGTCTTCTATAATCGACATAAACCATAAAGAACCATCCTTCTTTTTTTTACAAAAAGCACAGGTGCTCCCCTAGGTGAAGTACTCAGGTGAATAAACTCCAAACGACGTAATTCATCTACCTGTCTTTGCAATTCATGCAACTCTAACGGTGTCATATGATAAGGGGCTCTGAATGTAGGGGCAGTGCTAAGGATAAGATCTATTCAAAACTCGGTACATCTAACAGGTGGCAAACCTGGAATTTCCTGAAAAATATCTGGAAAATCACGTACTACCAGCAACTTGTAACATCCCAGATTTTTCCTAACCTGGGATTAGACGTCCTTAGGCGATGGGTCGATCCTAACACCTTATTAACTTGTCAGAACTGAATCCCACAGTCTAAAATCGCTCCTTAACCCATTTCCTTCACAAATCCCACCCTTCACTACCTTGTTCTTTCAATTTTTCAAAGCACTTTCGCCCTAGACACTATCTTAAACTAGCTAAGTAGTATAACTTGGATCACTTTAGATACAAACTGTAAAGGACTAAATACTACCTCAGACGGAAATCACTTAGGATTAAATCCTTTAGAAATTTGACAAAGTTAACTAAGTGCTAAACTAGATTAGCCATGAAATCCATTTGAATCGCTTTAAATACGATCTGCAAGACCCAAAACTTGTAGAATCATTGACGCTAGGTTACCCAAAAATCTAGGATCAAACTCATTACCCGACTGCTCTCGGGAGCACGTTGAAACTCCGTATCTGATCTAGACCGCACATCGGGAGTCCGAATAATATGAGGCTAAGGACTTAGGACCGCCTCATTAGACTTGACAACCATCTCGGAAATCAAATCCAGCCAGTGTCCCACGGCTGTTCGCTTGAGTCTGGAGCGAGAGAGTGTGAAAACACTTGTTTTCTTTAAAAATAAATATCTTGAATAGTAATCTGACATCTCTCGTTTGCGGATTAGTTTTAAGCAACCAGACCGTCAGAATCAGACCAAATTATACCCTCGGATCAGGAGAAATTTCATACACATTTACATGTACTCGGAATCTCCGATCGAGACCCACTGACCGTCGAACTGAAACTGGTCTGCCACGCGTGATCTGGAAATTCGACTGAAACGAAAACTTAATAGAACGTAGATCCAGCATTAGTGAGCTTAAGTCCGACCTTTGGCTCAAGGAGGGCCGCCAGAAACCCTCTTTTGAGCTGAAACAATGCCGATTTGATTATAATGTAAGTATACCTTAAACATAAGTCTATTTCGGTAAATTTTTGGGCTATATAAGGACCTTAAACCCTCTCTCATGGCATCCATACGAATTTGAGATTGAGAGAGATAAAGGAGAGAGAAAGTGTGGGAGTTGTGGGAGGAACTCCCTGCCACTCTTCCCTGCCGCTATTCGAGCTTCACCGCTCCATTCTCACCGTTTGCCCGGCGATTCCGGCGTCATTTCTAGGTAACAAACCCTAACCCTAACCTGATTTGGGGCTTGGGTGTTTGTAGGATATGAAATAGCTAACGTATTTCGTTCCATAGGTTGCCAAACTCCCGTATACGGAAGCTTAGCGAACCTATCGACTCTGTTACGATTCTACGACAAAAGGTGTGGACTTTAGGTGTATAGGTTATGGTTTTCAATGCTTTCAATGTCAGATAATGATAGATTCATGATCTGCATGCAATTGCACATGTACAAAGTGCTTTCCGATTTCTGTTTCAATTAAAAATGCAAATTATGGAATTTTAAATATTCTAGGTATTCGTAGAAAATACCGTATACGTATATTTTTAAAAAATGTGTTTGACATGATTATTTGTTGTATGAATATATGATATATGGATAAAATAATTATTTGGTGAATGGATTCGCCCAAATACATGTTTTACTAATATACACTATGTATGTACAAATACTGTATTGTAGAAAGTACTGTATACATATGTATTTTAGAGATGTGTTTGCCATGATTATTTATTGTATAAATATACTATATATGCGTAAATTATTTGCTTGGCGAAAGGACTCGCCCTAATACATGTTTGCTAACATACACCAAGTATGTGAAATAGTGTATGTTAAGTGTTTGTGGAAATGCTTGAGTGAGTAAGTGTTTGGATATAGATGCCTTAGGAGGGTGTTGAGATTGGATTCTCAACTACCTTAGCGACATGTATGATTACCTCCATGAGGTTGATCACTTGAAACCGCTTACTTGTAATACATGTGTTTGTATTCCTATTGATGTAGTGCTTTACAACATGCTTTATATCCTGCTTTATAATATGCTTGTAACATGCCTACTAGCATGTTTGAATTACTTTGTTTATCATGCTTGAATTACTTTGTTTATCATGCTTTACTCCGCATGTTATGGATGACAATTGATTGTGTTTGGGGCTATAATTATAGTCCAGACAATAAGTACCAGATTGGAGATTGTGGTTGAGTTTCATGTCGCCACGTGAGATGCGTTCGACGAACTCGAGTCGTACTTCGGTTGGTGATAGTGGTTGGCCACGCGAAGTGCTTATGCACTTCATGTCGTTCAACTTGTTGTGCGCTCGAGCTAGCCGAGCTCGTCAAGTAACCCGATCTGTTTAATGTATGTTCACCATGTTTGGTCGCTACTGCCTGAACCTAGGGTACCAAACTTACCAGTGAAAACCCTTTTAACCATGGTACCTCGATCCGCTAAGACTCATGAGCCGGGCATGGTGGTATGGGACACCGTGGTCGAGCTGTCGGCCTACGCTGGGGCCACGTGCCTCCCTGTAGTGACCAGTGAGTAACCAAACTCATGAGCCGATTATGGTGGTATGTGACACTATATTCGTGCTGTCGGCCTACATTGATAAGGTGATGGGGGAGCGGTGCAACCTTTGTGTGTAACAGCCCTGACAGCCCTTTGTAGTGACCTCGAGCATACTCTGAAATCGCAGTGCGCCTTAGGGTTCACCGCGATATATAGAGTATGAACTAGGCCTGTTTCTGTATTGTGATGAATCGTTTAAGGGGTGATGGGGGAGTGGTGTAACCTTTGTGCGTAACAGCCCTGGCAGCCTCTGCAGTGACCTAGAAAACACACCATCGTCTGATATTAACTAGGACTGACGACCCTAGAATGGATCATGTTTGGGAATGATACAAGGGAGGTACCTTAGTTTCTCAATCCTGCTGTTTGAAATGGACTAATTAAAAACTCGGTAATCATGCTCATCATGCATTGCATGTAGGGGTGTACACGGGTCGGGCCGAGTCGAATCGGCTCAGCCTCGGTCAGTTCGGGCCGTTCAATGAGCCACACAAGGCCCGAACCTCGACCGGGCCTGGTCACCGGGCCAACATCTCCAGCCCGAACCGGGCCTGCGCGAGTTCGGGCCGAGTTCGGGCCAGTTTCGAACCTTCGAGTTCGGGCCAGTTTCGAACCTGAGTTCGGGCTAGTTTCAAACTTTACAGCAAGTTCATGGTAAAGGCTTTGGCAGGTAATCCACGTCCCATTACAAGGCCCTGGATCAACGATTTAAATAGTTAAACTATAGATTCCACAAAAATCTAACTAGTCAGGACATTTATATACATTTGACAAAGCATAAAATAAAATATTTTATACAAATTAAATACAGTCATACACGGGTCAGGTCGGGCCGGGGCGAGTCGAATTTCGGACCGAGTTGAGTCGAACTAGGAGGTATCCGAACTCGGCCTGAACTCACTTTCGGGCCTAGAAAATTGGCCCGTCCTGACCTGAACTCAGTTCCGAGTCGGGTCGAATCGGGCTTTTTCGGGCCGGGTCGAGCGAGCTAACCGGGCTAGCCCGGTTTGTGTACACCCCTAATTGCATGTGCCTAGAAGATGTGGAGCACTGTGGGATGAAAGCATGCCATGAGCGTGAGATGGTGTCGCATGAGAGAGTATGTCAGTGAGGGCATCCATCATACCTGCATTCATACTTGTATTAATAAGAGTAGCTTGGAGTGTTTGATTTTACTGCTTTATCATTACTGCTTGACTGTATTGATAACATGTTAACCTATGCTTTATTGTTCCACTGAGTTAGCTACTCACTCCTACGTTACGGGACGGTGTTGTACACACCAACCAAATTATTGAGTTTCAGATGGCGACGCTACTTCTGAAGCAGAGCCGGACTATTACTATGATGTCGAGGAGGAGTTCTCCTACATGTAACTCTCTGACGGGTCTCTGAAGACCTGGTACTGTATTGACGGGGCTATGGTACTTGGGATAGAAGACATTACACTTACACATTTGGTATATTTTAGAACTGTACTTGTAATTATTTAACCTAGTAATATTATCATACTCTGGAGACTCATCATAGTTTATATATTTTATCTATCTATCACAGTCTTCCGCTTGAAAATTTAACTGTCTTTGGAGTATGATATGTTGTTTTGGCTTAATCTCATCATGTTCAATGCACAAATACAGTCAACATTCAATCATCATTCATTTTGTTTCATAAGTGATGTTTCGGAACTCGGGAGTTGAGTTTATGCTCGACCCCCGATTTTCGGGATGTTACACAACTGTTCAATACATACACCTTTGGACTCTTAATGAATACAGGACATGAAAGTCTCTATAAACTTATCTTTAGGATCAACCACAAACTGAAATCGAGGCTGGTTAGGTATAGAAAATGTGACTATCTTAACGTACAGTCCAGCACTGCATGATACTTAGATAACCAGTCCATTCCAAAAATTACATCATACTCTAACAACACCAAAATATAACAATCGATTGGAAGGGCATACTCTTCTATGTAAACAGGACAATCCTTTCATATAGAATTCAACACCATTCTTTTCCCTAAATGAGTCAAGAGATCTAATCCCTTGGTCATCGATGTTCTCGGCAATTCCGACAACTGACAAAAATTATCTGTTATAAATGAATGTGATGCGCCAGAATAAAAAAGGACATGTGCAAAAAGGGATGATACTACAAGTATACCTTCTATGACTTCTCCCTTTGTATGAGAATCTCTCTTATGGATTGTATAAACACGAGGTTGCGTCTAAAGGGGTAAGGGTTGTCTACCTTGCTACTGTTGTGACTGCTGTTGAGACTATTGTTTTGGGGCCTATATTGTATCCTATATAGTGGCCTTTGCTACTGGGGGCTGCTGAGTTTAGGTGGTTGATATGGCTACTATTTCAGTGGATTAGAACAATCCTTTTTATGGTGCCCTACACCACCACAATTATAACAGGATCCAAAAAACTGTTACTAAGGAATTGACGGTGATACTGGGGATCTGACATCAGGTCTGGTTAAAAACTGTCGTTGAGGAACAAACGGTGATACTGAGGATCTTACATCAGGTCTGGCTGCATTATCATATCTAACTGTAGGCCTCTTTGGGGATGAAAAGGGCTGAAAACTACTACCACTCTCTAAAATAAATCTCCTCTTCCTTTACTGATTAGAAGTAGATGGATACGTACTTTGTTGTTAGTTCCAATCAAACTCAAAAATTTGTACCTTCGCTACTACTCCCTCAAGAGTCGACAATTCAAACCCTCTAACTCGAGATCGCAAACTAAGATGCAAACCATCCTCAAATTTCCTCGCCTTTAAATCATCATTGGCTACTAAATGTGGAGCAAAATTAGATAATTCTATAAAATGAGCCTCATAGTCAACAACAGACATCGCACCCTGAACCAAATAATCAAATTCATGTGCTTTCTGATGACGAACAACTACGGAGAAAAATTTACGATTGAACTGATCTTTAAATGCTTTTCATGTCCACACAAAGTTTGGATTTACTGAACGAACAACTGACTTTCACCATTGTTCTGCCTCTCATTGCAATTGATAAGTCGCTTAGGTAACACATTGCTTGGAAGTACAACCCATAACTTGAAAAAGTTTCTCTACTTCTGACTTCCATAACTCGGCTGCCATAGGGTCAGGCTTGCCAGAAAAACAAGGTAGATTTAGACGTCTAAAATCTATAAAAAGAGCACTGGCCCGCTCCTGCGTTGATGTCTCAGGAGTATAACTAGATTACAGCTTTTGATTAGCCGTTATATTTGACATAGTCTGCAACAGTTGTTGAAGTTGTATTGTAGGAACAAGTATAACTAGATCTGGAACAAATTTTGACTTAGACTTGGGTTACACTGGAGGAGTCTGAACAAGATTTTTTTTAGATGACATCCTATAGATAAAACACTGAATTAGCCTAAAAAGAACAAGTAAACCTATACAAAATACACAATACTAAATAATCATACAACTCCTCTACTTCGCAAAACATGAACCTAACAACTCTAACGTAACAACATATAGTAAAATACAATATATGATTTATGCAGATATTTCCTAGATCATGCTCTGATACCATTTTCTGTCACGTCCCTAAATCTAGTGTTGGAAATCCATGATTACTATACATTAAATTTAGGTTGACAGCCTTCGTAGAACTCTGATTTTGGAACTTCCAACTGTCATGACCCTAAATCTAGTGTTGGTAATCCATGATTACTATACACCAAATTTTGGTTGACAGCTCCATAGAACTCCGATTTTGGGACTTCCAACTATCACATACTAAGTCCCATAAGCGGGGCTCCACAAGGAGGATTTTTGAAAGTAAAGATGATAAACACGTATCATTTCTCAAATTTTCATCATATTCAACATATATTACTGTGTACAACTGAGCACATCAAGGCAAAATCAAAACATAAACCATGTCATATTTACTATACCTGATGTACATATTCAGAGTATTACAAAAAAATATATACACCGAAATGTATAAAACAAAAAGGACAACTGGAGTCTATAGCCTCTACTCTTGCAGCTCCCTACTCTCACATGTAAAAAAAATAGAAAGGAAAGCTTGAGCTACTAAGCCCTGTCAGTGCGTGTGTGCAGTGAAAATGCATGTTTCATGTCATGCTCATATAATGCACAGGCCTGCTGGACCGACAACAATCAAATAAAGATATAATGCATTATGCCACTTTTTATTTTTCAAATCATGTTTATACACAGAGGTAGAACTTCTACCCACTTGTAACATACATACTCTTTCAACGTTTCTACAATTTTCCACATTTTCTAATTGGATCACCAAGGTCTGAAATAGAGGTAGGACTCGCATATGATTAATACCCACTCGTATAAACTTTTCCACCATGGTCAACTACAGAGGTGTGACTACATAGTTCATGGGCCGAACTAGTATAACCCACTTGTGTTGAACCTCATTATCTGCCAAACAGCGAGAAGTCATAAGTCGCTTGGCAAAACGATAGCGGACAATTTACGAGCTCGTCACACACAACCTATCTTTGCTTGTCCATAAGCAGGTCAGGTCAAACATCTTAACCAATCGACACGCGTTGGTGGGAGTCGCTGCCTACTTTGGTATTTCGGCATTCCAACGCTCTGTTCTTCCACTCGGTCTAGGCATTGGTTGCTTCCAATGGTACCAATCGAGGTTTTGGGACTTTCGCCTACGGACCCTCTAATCATGTCCTGTTGAATTACACATTTTCGGTGTGGTGTCCAACTCAAGTCATAAGAAAGTATGTTTCATCGTATTTACAATCACCGTATGCATGAGTCTACACACAAGCACAATATATCATGTTTTTCAAGACAAGGATGACCTTCATCATGTGGTCTCCTCATGAATTTTAAGTTTCTCGTAGGAGTCTCATGTAATGCATCCTATATCTAGACAGTTCACATATTAATCATAGACACATCGTCTGTCGCAACACAACCCACTATGATCACCATACCATGATATGAATCATTCACTCTCAATCATACAATAATACAACAACTATGAACCATGCATATGATATACACATGACTTAGCTAATCTAAATCCAATCCAAAATTCATTCTGCTATAAGACTTCATGCCACAAGCATGCTTTTTCCCAAGAATTAACTACATCAAAAGGAGGAAGGATAATTCTTTTAAACGTTTTGTCAAACAGGTAGTGGGCGGACTTTGTAAGGGACAGCGAGAAACCGATGGTAATACGTATGAATTTAAACAAAACTAACTCATCTCTATCATCCAACCTTCCATTAATAATCTCACTAACTAAATCAGAAAAATCCAGCATAACCTTTAGAAAATCCAGCAATTACCTAACCCTAAATGAAAATTCAGCAATCACCTAACCCTAAATCAGAAAAGTCAGCAATAACTTAACCCTAAAGCAGAAAATTCAGCAATCACCTAACCCTAAATGAAAATCCAGCAATCACCTAACCTAAATCAGAAAATCTAGCAATAACCTAAACCTAAAGTAGAAAATTCAGCAATCAACTAACCCTAAAGTAGAAAATTCAGCAATCACCTAACCCTAAATGAAAATCCAGTTTTTTATAGGGCTTTCAAGGAAAATCCAGTAATAGGATTTTCAAGGAAACCCAACGCACATATATGCGTGCTCCTAATCGATGAACTCACCTGTAACTATCAGAGGATTGGCTCTCAACCTCAGCTTCTATTTCCTTTTCTTCTTCTTCTTCTTCTTCTCAACTTCACACTCAACAACAAAGAGAGTGCTGAAAATGAGATTGTGAAAGAGGGTTTTTATGTTATGGACTTGAAATTGGTTTATAATTAGGTTTTGTCTAAAAAGAAGGTTTGGGAGGTGTTTCGTGATATTTTTGAGATGTGTAAGCTTATGGTAACAATATAACAATGTTATTTAAGTAAGTCGAACTAAAGTATTCCAAGGATTTTAAAAACATCAAGGTCATTTGAGTTATTTTATCAAAATATACATGTGCATATCTATTCATAACTTACAATCCGGGTGTCTTATTGACATGCCGTTTTCGCCAATATCTCCGTAACTCGACTATGTTCACAACGGTTAGGCTCTCAGACCTAATGGATTTTGAAAACTCGATGGTGGGGCTCCGCCAGATAAAATAAGGACATAATTGTCATTTCTTAGATTGTTTAATTTTAAGTCCGTATCTTAAAATTCGGACATCAGGTTGAAATACGGCTTGCGGCTTGATAACAGAACAACATTATGATCAAGTTAAAACATTCTCAGGGCTAATGGACCTACAGCCAACGGCTATCCAGTGTACGAACCAGATTTCGGGGCCTCGGGTCTTACAACTCTCCCCTTCTAAAAAAAATTTCGTCCTTGAAATTTCAAAACATATTTGGTTATTACAATACAAAACAACAATAACCATATCATACTTATGCGTACCCAAGAATCAAATAGATGAGGGTAACGATTGCGTATCTCTGCTTCCTGTTCCCAGGTTGCTTCTTCTACAGAATGATAACTCCATTGGACTTTAACTAAGGGAATATCTTTAGTACGAAGAACTTGTTTTTTTTTTATCCATGATACAAATTGGCTGCTCGATATAGAATACATCTTTCCAAACTGCTAAGGATTGACAGTCAATAACAGGTTCTTTTATCTTCAGATTGCCGGTCAATAACAGGTTCTATTATCTTCGGATCACATTTACGGAGCATCAAGATGTGAAAAACATTATGAACTCCAGATAATTGGGGTGGCAAAGCCAGACAATAAGCTACGGTGCCAACTCGTTCAACAATATCAAAGGGCCCTATAAACCTTGGGTCTAACTTTCCCTTAACACCAAATCGTACTACACCTTTCACTGGTGAAACTCAGAGATATACACGGTCTCCCTCGACAAACTCTAAGGGTCTACACTAGTGATCTGCAAAACTCTTCTGCTAACTTTAAGCTGTAAGCCTACGTTGTCGAATAAGATTAATCTTTTCAAGCATTTTTTGGATAACATCAGGACTTAAAAGACATCGCTCACCAATCTCAGTCCAACAACTTGGGGACCTACAAGGTCTACCATATAACGCCTCATAGGGTGTCATGCCAATAGTAGCCTGAACACTATTATTATACGCAAATTCTGCTAATGGTAAGTGGTCGTCCCAACCACTAGAGAAATCTAATGCATATGATCTGAGCATGTCCTCGAGAATCTGGTTTACTCTTTCGGACTACCCATCTGTTTGTGGATGATATGTTGTGCTAAATCTTAAAGTGGTCCCCATTACTTTTTGAAAACTCTTCTAAAACTTTGATGTAAACCTCAGATCTCGGTCAGATACAATAAAAACAAGTACACCATGTAATCTAACAATTTCATTTATAAATAAAGTTGCAAGTTGATCTTTAGACCAAGAAATATAAATAAGAAGAAAGTGGACTGTCTTTATCAAATGGTCTATAATAACCCATATAGCATCATGTCGACGTAAGGTTCTTGGTAAACCCACAATGAAATCCATAGTTACATGTTCCCACTTCCATACTGGTATCTCCAAAGGTTGCAATTTTCCATGTAGGCTTTTGGTGCTCTGCCTTTACTCGTTTGCAAACATCACACTCTGACACATGCCTAGCAACTTCACATTTCATTCCAGTCCACCAAAATTGTCTTTTTTATGTCCTTATACATCTTCGTAGATCTTAGGTGGATAGTAAATTGAGTGCGATGTGCCTCATCCATAAGGGCCTTCTTCAATTCTGAGATATCTGGAACATATAACCTGCCCTGAAACTGAAGTCCTCCATCCAAACCTATCTGTCACTTTAGTTGACTTTTCCCTATTATCACATCTTTACAAAAAAATGCCCATTGATCAAACTGTTGGGCTTCTATTACTTGGGATATCAAAGAGGGCTGAATCGTCAAGATTGCTAATTGAACAACTAAGGGCTGTAGAGTCATCTCAAAATAAAATTCAGTTATATATTCTACCATTTTTCACTCTCGCATCATCAATTGTGCCACTTGGGCCGGTGGCTGACGACTTAAAGCATATGCCACCATATTAGCTTTTCCTGAGTGGTACTGAAGATCAAAATTATAGTCTTTCATCAATTCCATCCAATGTCTCTACCTCATATTCAACTCGGCTTGAGAAAAGAGGCATTTCAGGCTCTTATGATCCGAAAAGAGTTTGAATCTAACCCCATACAAGTAATGCCTCCATACTTTGAGGGCAAAAACTACCGCTGCCAACTCTAGGTCATGTGCGGGATAATTTTGCTCATGAGACCTAAGTTGGCGAGATGCATATGCTACTACTACCTTGCCCTGTCCCATTACGACATACTCAGTCATGCCCTAAACTCGAAAATCGGAATCATAGGAATCCCGATCGCCGAATCCGGGGCTGACAGCCTCCGTAGTACCCCATTCTCGGCTCTCAGTGCCCATATGCCAGGTTCCGATCCTGGGATCCTATAAGGAGGATTTTCTAATATACATTTATCTCATAAGAAGCATAACCACAAGTTTACCTAAATCACAAAGGCAACATCATCATCACATATCCACTAATATAAACATTTGAATACAATGCTAAAAGGGAAATACATATGTCAAAAATCAAAGCTCTAGAAGTCAGCTATATGCTCCAAGCTCCATGTTGCTGCAACCTAATATCACCTGCACACATCTGTCGTGTATAAGCTTATAGAAAGCTTAGAGGGTGGTGTAAGTATGTGTATAAGGTAAATGTCAAGTATTCAATATAATGCCATAATCATACAATATCGGAAATACTGGTAAGATCATGAATCATATAATATTAGAGTAAGCAGAAATACTGATAAGTACATAAAGATAGCATCAACCTCTTCTAAGATATGCGATGAAAAGACATAGCAAGCCAATGTCATATACTAAGAAAGTAATGTAAGTCGGTTATGTAATACAAAAATATAATGAACCAGATATCAAATATCGAGGATGCAATACAATATGCAATTCGGAGGATCTACGAATACCATCAACCTCATCTAGGTCATATAAATGCAGAAACATAGCAACCTAAAATGCCATATATCGAGAGTGTAATGCAATATGTAATATGTGGTGCGAATAAAATGACCAAGCTGCAGTGTGAATTTGGGATGGTAGTACGTGGTATCGCAGGTTATGGGGCCTATCACAAAGGACTTCTATCCAAACCAGTCCCATACCTAAATTTGGATAGATAAAATCAATGTGGTAAGCTCCTGATCTCAGGTTAGTCGTGCGCCCCAACCGAAATCCTGGCCATTGCGAAAGTACACATAGCGATTAGTTGCACACCACCAGCACGAGTGGATAGTGAATGAATGAATGTATATAATGCTAATAATGTAACTCCTGTTACACAAATTAGAACTGTATATCTCTCAGATCATCACCGGGGTCTAGTATACTCTAAGATGGCTATTGCCCAAGCCAGCCCCGTAGCCCAGCGAGTGGAAAAGATCTCGCTACCCGCCTACCAGTAGTATACCAATGCCTACCCGGCTCGTTGATAACCAACCCATTTAAGAGTTGCTCAAACTCAGCCTAGCTTATAGCCCCCTCACTCAGGCGGATAAGGCCACACCCCCTCCCAACCGACCACGACACAGTGGGAGATGTAACCTACTGGTATTCGGTACTCGAACACTCATGTATCCACTCGGTCTAGACGTTGGAGTGTCTCTTGGCCTCAGAGGTTTATGGACTTTCACCTACAGATATCCAAAGTACCTAAATGTTTGAACCAAACATTTTCGATGTCCTATCTGGCCATCCACGACATGCCAGTGGAGGTCACAACCCTGATGTCACTAGGGCGTACAGTAATCATAATCACACAATACAAGATGCATGAGTCATGTAGTCCAACCATGCATCAATCCTGCGCATACCGTGCGCTCATGTGGGATAACTCCGCCCATCAGGGAGTCCCATAAACCACCTGCCCAATGACATATGCAATGGTCAACCACATCTCATAACAAACATGCAGATGATACGTATAGGCATGTATCATGATTCTATGTTATCACATACTCATAATCGGTATCAATAACCGGCATCGACAATCGACCTCGACAATGTGGACGTTTAACCAACATTGCCCCTCAAGGAATGGCCCATATAGAGCCTAGCATATAGTGGACCCATAGCTTCACATAAGGGCCTAATATACGACACCATGGGCCTCACTCAAGAGCTTAATATACATCACGATGGGCCTCTCACTTAGGCCTAATATACATCACAATGGGCCTCAAATATGGGCCACATATACATACATCACATTGGGCCTCAAACACAGGTCGAATACACATCACAATGGGCCTTAACTACATGCCTCATATACATCATATGGGTCTCGACAATCGGCCTCGACAATTAGCATTGGCCTTGATAATCAGAATCGACCTAATAAAGGGCCTAAGGGAAGGTCACAATGTGGACATTTAACCATCATTGCCTATCAACGTGGACATTCAATCGACATTGCTCCCAAGCAGTACCCCACATAGAGGCAAAGCTAAACATATAGTGGGCCCATGGCCTCAACAAAGGTCTAATATACATCGCAATGGGCCTCATCATATGGGCCGGAATACATCACAATGGGCCTAATCGTATGGGCTGGAGATACATCACAATGGGCCACGTTTTATGGGCCTAATATACATCACATGGGCCTATATACACATCAAGTGGACCTCATACCTGGGCCTCATGTGCATCAAAGTGGGCCGCATCCCAAGGGCCATAAATACATTACATTGGGTCATACCAAATGGGCTTCATGTATATCACAATGGGCAATGACTCATGGGCCTCAATACATGATAAGTGGGCCCCATCACATGGGCCTCAAATATATAAAACATCGGCATCACATGGACCTCAAATATACCAAACATCGGGCCACATCACATGGGCCGTAATTGCATCAAGGTGGGCCTTAACAGATGGGCCACAAATACATCAAGGTGGGCCTCATGGATGGGCCAAAAATACATCAAGGTGGGCCGCATTTACATCACATCGGGCCCCACATATGGGCCGTACCCACAGTCCTCAACTACATTACAGCGGGCCTTGTCAAATGGACAACTCGGATTAAAAACGTACATCACATGGGGCCACATAAATGGACAGTGTGAATACAAAATACGTGCATCTAGGTGGGCGGCACAAGTGGATGGTATCGATGAAGCACGCGCAACACGGTGGGCCTGTACAGTGCAGGCGGGCCCAGCACATGCAGCAAGTGAGCCCCGCGCCATCAAGATGGGTAGACAGTGCGGATATAAAATACATACATCGGGGTGAGTCCCACCATCTGGCGGGCTGGATGGTCCGGATATACAATACATTTATCATGGTGGGCCACGTCAATCACGTGATGGGCGGTGTGAAGACAACACATCCTCAGAGTGGGCCTCACCCCAACAAATGGACGGTCAGCATAGATGAAACACATACATCATGGAGTCTCACGTGGGACCCATGATTTGGACGTATGGTTTGGGTATAATACATACATCCAAGGTAGACTCCACAACATAGCATCAAGGTGGGCCTCATCATACGGGGTGGATGTACAATACATTCATCAAAGGTGGGCCCCAAATAGTACCGTCCAGGGATGGACGAACTGGTTATACTACACATACATGGGGTGGATCCACACGTCCAGATGAACGGTGCAGGTAAAACACATACATTATGATAGGGCCCACTAATGAACGACGTTGATAAAAACACCTACATCATGCCAGGGCCCACCATCCAATCCCTGCTGGATTGTGTTGGAACACACGTGTAAGGTGGGTCCTACAGATGGACAATGTGGCTGAAATACATACGTCTTTCTTGGGGGGGGGGGGGACGGACAATGTGGATGGACCACAATATCAAGGTGGCCCCACATGGACTACGTGGATGCAAGGCGCATACATCGAAGCTGGCCCCATGCCTTGCATGTGCAGCACATGCAGGGTGGTCCTATGGATGGACGGTCTGGACATAACACAGGCCTCATGATCACACCCTACAGGATGTCAATATAGCTGCTGTACATCAGCTAATTCGTTTCACAGAGGTGGGTCCCACGTGGGGCCCACCATAACATTTATTTTCCATCCAAACTGATCATAAGGTCACAAATATCTGAATTAAGAGGAAAAACAAACTTCATAAAGATCCAAAACTTCTATGAACCAAAAAGGGCTTCAATGGTAGACGTTCAATCTCTTGCTGCTTTTTGTAGTGTGGACCACCAACGTTCTGTGTACGGCTGATTTTTGAGGCGACCCATTCTTTAAAGGGGGCCCATCAAATGCACAGTGAAGATGTTCGAAATACATCAAGGTGGGACCTGTGGTGGGGGCCACTGTCCCTCTAGCATCCAGCAGCTGACGCTGGTTGCTGCAGCGTCATTTGGACGCTGATACCAACAGCGTCAATGATGTTACACATTTTTTTTCGTTTTCTTCATTTTCTTAAGGTTTTTCATAGGTAGGGCCCACATCGGGACAATCCAGTCCGTCGGTTGGATTCCCAGCTCAGGACAGTTCAAATGAGTCCAACATTGGACATGTTCTGATGCACAGAAACATCATGCTGGCCCCTAACAATATATTACTATTAAAATAATCTTTCTAATGGTGTGGCCTACCAGAGATTTGGATTGGCTTCATTTTTCAACTCAACGCTTAAAATGAGCTGGTAAATTGAATGGACGGTGTGGATACGTTACATACATCAAGGTGGGTCCACGTCTAGTGGACTTGGACCGTTTGGATAAAACACTTGTGTCATGGTGGAGTCCACATCCCCTGGACTAGACAACGTGAATATAAAATGCATACATCTGGTGGGTCCCTCCATCCTTTGCTGGGCGGTGGGTACGCCAGACATCATCAGGGCAGGCCCCACCATCCACGTGATGGACGGTGAGGCTAAACAACATATACATCTAGGTGGGGTCCACGTAGGTGGCCCAACAGCTCACAAAGGAGCTGATATTTGTGTTTTTCCTTCATCCTGGCCTGTCCATACGGACAGCCAGGTGGACTCACTCGACGGACGACATGGATAAAATACATACATCACAGTGGGTCCACGATCGGTGTGGATCTAGTGGGCCACGCCCATCATAAGAGAGAGAGAGAGAGAGAGAGAGAGAGATCGGTGAGAAGGGGGGGGGACCCCGCCACTAAGGGCCCTCCCTATACAATGCATGCGTCAAGATGGGTCCCACCATAAGTGGGCCCTCAAATCATAAAAACTAATGCTATGAACACCCATCGGTAGATCTTCTTGGACTTCTTCTTCCATCAACGCATGTTAGAACTCCAAGGGGACAATTTCCATTGTTGAGATGGGTCATGGAGGGTGGAGATGGGAGGTAGGAAGGTGGGCCACACTAGCTTCTCAATGGAAGCCAGGGACGTTAGAGTTACTTGGGAGATGGAGTTTTGAGAGAGAGATAAGAGAGAGAGAGAGAGAGGTGATGTAAGATGGTGATGGGTGAAAAGGTGAGTGATGGAGTACTTGTGTAAGGGAGAGAGTTGACTTTAGGGATGGGTGTTAGTACTTGAGGATGGGATGTTGTACTTGACATGTAAGGTGATTGATGAGACATTTCTCTTGGGATTCGCAACACGCAGCATTTTCCTCGAACTGAACACTAGCCCACATCTTCTGGCCTGGGTATCGCCTCAACAAGTGAGACGCGGCATCAGAACAGCGACGATGGCGCGGTTGCAAAGATACAAGTCTCGGGTCGAGCTGACTTTGATATACGGGATATGACTCGGAGTCGCATGCAACTGCTAACTACAGATCGCGAGTCACCAGAATTCTATCGAGATGACCGCAGAAGCCTACGGAACAGTACAGGCTAGGATACGGGTCTTACAGCTCTCCCCTCCTAATAAAAATTTCATCCTTGAAATTTACAGAATAGACAAGGGAAGAGGAAACATCATCATATATATGTCTAGGCACAATCAATTTACATAAGGATGGGGATAACGCTCTATAATCTCAACCTTGCGCTCCTAAGATGCCTCATCAACACTATGGTGACCCCTACTAAACCTCAGATCCTGGATCAGAAACGATCGAAACTAGGATACCGTGCAGCCTCACCATCTCACTAATGACAAATCTAACAAGATGGTCCTAATGCCTGGTTGCGCGAATCATCGGCGACTTCTCCTGATGATTGAGAGTCCTACTGAGCTGTATAAAACTTGCCTTAGGCCTGCTGGAGAGGTGTATGTCCCCCCCCCCCCAAAGAGGTCATTGCTGCTGAAAATGGGGTCACTCAAGCTTGCGATGCCCCGTCTCACCACATCTGAAGCAAACCCCCGTAAATGGTCTCTTTGGTGCTGTTGAAGGTGTTGCTGGCACTCAAAAGGATGGACAGTTCAGATGCCTCTACGGCCGTCAATGCTGCTGCTGGTGAAAACTACCGTAGGGGATCTTCCTCTTTCGATCTCCTCTATGGTCACGGACCCTCTGCGAATCGTTCCATTCTACCTCGTAAATCTGGGCCCTCTGAACTATTCGCTTAAAGGTCGAGAGCATGTGTCCGACGACATGGCTCCCGAGGCCAAAACGTAAGTCGTTCTCAAAATGGTGGGCCTTTCGCTCCTCATCATTAACCAAATACGGTGCAAACCTCGATAGTGCCATGAAACAAGCTGCATACTGCGCCACAGACATGTCTCCTTGTACCAAGGTCTCGAACTCTAACGCTCGCTGCCGATGAATGTGGTTGGGGAAATACTACTGGTTGAATCGGTCTATGAAATCCTCCCATGTCCAGATGAAATTAGGCTCTACAACATGGGTAACGGAGGTCCACTAGTGATTGCCACACCCTAGAGAAGAAATACGGCTAACCGGACCCACTGTTGGGTCATACATCCCATTGTATCAATAATCTTTTCCACCTCGGAGTGCCATCTCTCGGATGTTGTCAGGTCTGGCTTGCCCTGAAAACATGGGGGATCAAACTGTCGAAACTCACGAAGAAGAGCGCTCACGCGCTCCTGCTCTGCTTGGGCTGGCGAAACAACGGGGTGCCTGCCCTGCTTCCGAAGGGTAGTCGTCACAGCCTGCAACATCTACTGTAACTGGGAGGCACTCATGGGTATGGTTGGATCCGCACCAGCCTCGGGTAGAGGAGCGACATCCTCAGGCCGGGGAGCAGGGGTCTTTAGTGGTGGAGCGAAAGTCGCTCGAATCGTTCTCCTGGGCAGCATGTCCTATATGGAAGAACAAATGCGGAGAACTCTTGAAGGCATGCACATTAAGGGTCTATAACAGAAGATCGCTAAGTTATTCAAACTTAGAACCTAATCATTCTAAGTTCTTAACAATCATAAATGTAGGGTAACTATCAGCAGATATGTGATGTTATCTTCAGGTATTCCCAAGTTATGCTCTGATACCATCTACTGTCACGCTCCAAACCCAGAAATCGAAATCATAGGAATCCCGATCGCTGAATCCGGTGTTGACAGCCTCCATAGTACCCCATTCTCATCTCCCAGCACCCATATGCCAGGTTCCGATCCTGGGATCTTATAAGGAGGATTTTTCAACGTACATTTATCTCGTAAGAAACATAATCACAAGTTTACCCAAATCACAAAGGCAACATCATCATCACATATCTACTAATATAAACATTTGAATACAATGCTAAAAGGGAAATACATATGTCAAAAATCAAAGCTCCAAAAGTCAGCTATATGCTCAAGCTCCATGCTGCTGTAACCTAACATCACCTGCACACATCTATCATGCATAAGCTTATAGAAAGCTTAGAGGGTGGTTTAAGTGTGTGCATAATATAAGTGCCAAGTATTCAATATAATGCCATAATCATACAATATCGAAAATACTGGTAAGATCATGAATCATACGATATTAGAGTAAGCAGAAATACTGACAAGTTCATAAAGATATCATCAACCTCATCCAGGATATGCGATGAAAAGACATAGCAAGCTAATGTCATATACTGAGAAAGTAATGTAAGTCAGCTATGTAATGCGAAAACAAAATAAACCAGATATCAGATATCGAGGATGCAATACAATATGCAATTCGAAAGATCTACGAATACCATCAACCTCATCTAGGTCATATAAATGCAGAAACATAGCAACCCAAAATGCCATATGTCGAGGGTGTAATGCAATATGCAATATGTGGTGCGAATGAAATGGCCAAGCTGCAGTGTGAATTCGGGATGGTAGTATGTGGTATCGCATGCTATGGGGCCTATCACAAAGGATTTCTATCCAAACCAGTCACATACCTAAATTTGGATAGATAAACTCAATGTGGTAAGCTCCTGATCTCAGGTTAGTCGTGTGCCCCAACCGAATCCTGGCCATTGTAAAAGTACACATAGCGATTAGTTGCGCACCACCAGCCCGAGTGGATAGTGAATGAATGAACGAATATAATGTTGAGTATGCAACTCCTGCTCCACAAATCAGTATGTACATCTCTGTGATCATCACCGGGATCTAGTAACTCTAAGCTAGCTACCGCCCCAGCCGGCCGCGTAGCCCAGCGAGTGGAAAAGACCTCGCTACCCGCTTGTCAGTAGTATACCAATGCCTACCCGGCTCATTGATAGCGGATCCATTTGAGAGCTGGTCAAACTCAGCATAACTTATAGCCATCTCACTCAGGCGGATAAGGCCACACCCCCTCCTAACCGACCACGACACATTGAGAGACGTGGCCTATTGGTATTTGGCACTCAGACGCTCATGTATCCACTCGGTCTAGATGTTGGGGCGTCTCTTGGCCTCGGAGCATAGACATCCAAAGTGCCTAGATGCTCAAACCAAACATTTCTGGTGTCCCATCTGGCCATCCATGACATGCCTGTGGATGTCACAACCCTGATGTCACTAGGGCGTACAGTAATCACAATCATACAATGTAAGATGCATAAGTCATGTAGTCCAACCATGCATCAATCCTGCGCATACCATACGCTCATGTGGGATAACTCCGCCTATCAGGGAATCCCATAAACCACCTGCCCAATGACATATGCAATGGTCAACCACATCTCGTAACAAACATGCAAATGATGCTTATGAGCATGTGTCATGATGCTATGCTGTCACATACTCATAATCGGTATCAATAACCGACATCGACAATCGACCTCGACAATGTGGACATTTAACCAACATTGTCCTCAAGGAATGACCCATATAGAGCCTAGAATATAGTGGACCCATAGCCTCACACAAGGGCCTAATATACGACACCATGGGCCTCACTCAAGAGTGTAATATACATCACGATGGGCCTCTCACTTGGGCCTAATATACATCACAATGGGCCTCAAATATGGGCCACATATACATACATCACATTGGGCCTCAAACACAGGCCGAATACACATCACAATGGGCCTCAACTACCGACTGCATATACATCATATGGGTCTCGACAATCGGCCTCGACAATCAGCATCGGCCTCGATAATCGGAATCAGCCTAATAAAGGGCCTAAGGGAAGGTCACAATGTGGACATTTAATTATCATTGCCCATCAATGTGGACATTCAACCAATATTGCTCCCAAACAGTGGCCCACATAGAGGCAAAGCTAAACATATAGTGGGCCCATGGCCTCACACAAAGGTCTAATATACATCGCAATGGGCCTCATCATATGGGCCGGAATACATCACAATGGTCCTAATCATATGGGCTGGAGATACATCACAATGGGCCATGTCTCATGGGCCTAATACACATCTCAATGGGCAACATCACATAGGCCTATATACACATCAAGTGGGCCTCATACCTGGGCCTCATGTACATCAAAGCGGGCTGCATCTATACCAAATGGGCTTCAAGTATATCACATTGGGTCATGACCAATGGGCCTCAATACATGATAGGTGGGCCTCATCACATGGGCCTCAAATATATAAAACATCGGGCTGCATCACATGGGCCTCAAATATACAAAACTTCGGGCCGTATCACATGGGCCTCAAATATATAAAACATCGGGCCACATCACATGGGCCACAATTGCATCAAGGTGGGCCTTAATGGATGGGCACAAATACATCAAGGTGGGCCTCATGGATGGGCCACAAATATATCAAGGTGGGCCGCATGTACATCACATCGGGCCCCACATATGGGCCTTACCCACGGTCCTCAAATACATTACAACGGGCCTCGTCAAATGGACAGCTCGGATTAAACACGTACATCACGTGGGGCCACATAAATGGACGGTGTGAATACAAAATACGTGCATCTAGGTGGGCCGCATAAGTGGACGGTATGGATGAAGCACGCACAACACGCTGGGCCTGTACAGTGTAGGCGGGCCCATCACATGCAGCAAGTGGGCCCTGTGCCATCAAGATGGGTAGACAGTGTGGATATAGAATACATTTATCATGGTGGGCCACATTAATCACGTGACAGGTGGTGTGAATACAACACATCCTCAGAGTGGGCCTCACCCCAACAAATGGACGATCAGCATGGATGAAACGCATACATCATGGAGTCTCACGTGGGACCCATGATTTGTACGGTTTTGATATAATACACACATCCAAGGTAGACTCCATAGCACAACATCAAGGTGGGCCTCATCACATGGGGTGGATGTATAATACATTCATCAAAGGTGGGCCCCAAATAGTACCGTCGAGGGATGGACGAACTGGTTATACTACACATACTTGGGGTGGATCCCCACGTCCAGATGAACGGTGCAGGTAAAACGCATACATTATGGTAGGGCCCACCAATGAACGACGTTGATAAAAACACCTACATCATGCCAGGGCCCACCATCCAATCCCTGTTGGACGGTGCTGGAACACACGTGTAAGGTGGGTCCTATAGATGGACAACGTGGTTGAAAAACATACGTCATTCTTGGGGGGGGGGGACGGATAGTGTGGATGGACCACAATATCAAGGTTGCCCCACATGGACTACGTGGATGCAAGGCTTATACATCAAAGCTGGCCCCATGCCCTACATGTGCAGCACGTGCAGGGTGGCCTTATGGATGGACGGTCTGGACATAACACAAGCCTCATGATTAGACCCTATAGGACGTTAATACAATAGCTATATAGCTGCAGTACACCAGCCAATTCGTTTCACAGAGGTGGGTCCCACCCGGGGCCCACCATAACGTTTATTTTCCATCCAAACTGATCATAAGGTTAAAATATCTGAATTAAGAGGAAAAATAAATTTCATAAAGATCCAAAACTTCTATGAACCAAAAAGGGCTTCAATGGTAGACATTCAATCTCCTACTGCTTTTTGTATTATGGACCACCAGAGTTCTGTGTACGGTTGATTTTTGGGGCGACCCATTCTTTAAAGGGGACCCATTAAATGCACAGTGAAGATGTTCGAAAAACATTAAGGTGGGACCTGTGGTGGGGCCCACCGTCCCTCCAAAGACATCCAAAGCGGTGATCTTTGGTTCTTTGCTGGCATCATCTGGATCCGACAAAGAACAACGTCAATCTTTGTTACACATTTTTTTTCATTTTCATCGTTTTCTTAAGGTTTTTCATAGGTAGGACCCACATCAAGACAATCCAGTCTGTTGGTTGGATTCTCGGGCTCGGGACAGTTCAAATGAGTCCAATATTGGACATGTTCTGATGCACAGAAACATCACAGCGGCCCCTAACAATATATTACTATTAAAATAATCTTTCCAACGGTGTGGCCTACCAGAGATTTGGATTGGCTTCATTTTTTAGCTCAACGCTTAAAATGAGCTGGTAAATTGAATTGACAGTGTGGATACGCTACATACATCAAGGTGGGTCCATGTCCAGTGGACTTGGACTGTTTGGATAAAACACTTGCGTCATGGTGGAGTCCACATCCCCTGGACTGGACGACGTGAATATAACACGCACATATTAGGTGGGTCCCTCCGTACTTTGCTGGATGATGGGGATTCCAGACATCATCAGGGCAGGCCCCACCGTCCACGTGATGGACGGTGAGGCTAAACAACATATACATCTAGGTGGGGTCCACGTAGGTGGCCCACCAGCTCATGAAGGAGCTGATATTTGTGTTTTTCGTTCATCTTGGCCTGTCCATACGGATAGCCAGGTGGACTCACTTGGTGGATGGTGTGGATAAAATACATACATCACAGTGGGTCCACGATCAGTGTGGATCTAGTGGGCCACGCCCATCACAAGAGAGAGAGAGAGAGGGAGAGAGATCGGTGAGAATGGGGGGGACCCCGCCATTAAGGGCCCTCCCTATATAATGCATACATCAAGATGGGTCCCACCATAAGTGGGCCCTCAAATCATAAAAACTAATGCTATGGACACCCACCGATAAATCTTCTTGGACTTCTTCTTCCATCAACGCATGCTAGAGCTCTAAGGGGACAATTTCAACGGTTAAGATAGGTCATGGAGGGTGGAGATGGGCGGTAGGAAGGTGGGCCACACTAGCTTTTCCATGGAAGCCATGGACGTTGGAGTTGCTTGGGAGATGGAGTTTTGAAAATGAGCAAGGGATGAGAAAGAGAGAGAGAGAGGTGATGTAAGATGGTGATGGGTGAAAAGGTGAGTGATGGTGATGTTTTATTTAAACCAACCTGATTTAAATGATTTTAAACTCGCAAGTATACAAATCAGGTGTAGATACAGTACGTATTACAAGATTGTTCTTAGGAGGACTGGTTGTCACAATTCGAATTTTACGACTCTTCTTAACTAATCAAACAAATGGTTTAGCGAACTATTAAGTAAACTATTACAAATTTATGAAAAATAACAGAGAGCAATAAGAAAAATTCAATCAAGGAGAAGACTAGGACTTTCGAATCCACCCCTAATTATCTTGACCCTTGTTTTACCTGTTGATTCACCTTAATTCAGATTGATGTAAATTCAATAAATAAAGCACACTCTATGTCCTTGGTCGGGCACATAGAATGTATAATCCCTTAAAGCATAAGGATTACATCTTTCCATCCATGGTCAGGCATGAAGAGATGTAATTCATATTTCTTTCTCTATAGGAAACTTGTTCATGGTCAGACACAAGCACCTAGAACAAGATTCCAAACAACATCCACATCTAGACTTGGTTAAGCTTATAGAATGGAGAAGTATGGAGATTTCAGTTAAGCACACTAGAGAAAGAAACACATCGATCAAATTAGATGAAATCAACACATACAAGAGTCATTCAAATTAGGAGCTTCATCTCAGCCCTAGGCAAGAGATTAGAAACTCATGGATTCAACTGGAAAGAAAGAAAAATATGAATGATAAAAGAAAATTATCCTTCCAATCTCTCCCTTCTTTCTTCCTCTCTCTCTCTCTCTTACTTTGTTCTACGTCCAATCACGGCTCAGATCTCACG
This sequence comes from Magnolia changhungtana, assembly GCA_030180095.1. Lineage (NCBI taxonomy): Eukaryota > Viridiplantae > Streptophyta > Magnoliopsida > Magnoliales > Magnoliaceae > Magnolia > Magnolia changhungtana. The sequence continues at coordinate 4,865,757 of JASAUF010000160.1, forward strand.
TTCCAAAATCTTCCCAAAGTTCCCCTGTCTCACGTCTTTTTTCTCTTTTATAAGCTGATGAAAGAAGGTCGGCTGGGTGTAGCGGCCGTGGAAACTTCCTCCAAAAACTTCTTTACGCAGTAAAATTCAGAACTGGAAAGTTGGTGGGAGAAATCTTTACACACTAGAGTGCATAACTCCTTTACGCAGCCAAATTCGGGGCCTCCAAAACTCCCATTTTCCTTGCATGTTGTCCATTAAATCAACGTCTCCTGGGACATTTTTACATGAGCTACATGATGGACGGATCAAATCAACCGTCTGATCATCACCGAGACCACACCACAGCCTGCGAAAGTCGGGCTGCGTCCGACGCAAAACAGAGATGCAGATCTCTTCCGCTGTGACACTAGTGGGGCCCATTATCAGTATTTGTTGAGAAATCTACTCCATTCATTCAACTCGTAGTGAAAAACCAGTCAGGAATGGTCGATATTTAATGTCTGTTGATGCGTCCAAAAGTAGTAATCACGCTGAGATCTTTTTAAACTTCGCAGGCATTCCGCTTGTGGCCTCTGTATCGCGCATGTATATATGCATGGATGCCAACGGTCAGAATGGGATTGACTCTTTTGAGCCCCTCTACATGATGGATGTCTTGGATCAGCCGTTCGGGCCATGATGGTGGCCCACTACCATCCGCAAAACGGATAGCGTCCGTCCATTACGCAGAAGCTAAAAATGCCAATTGTTGTTTTAAGAGAAAGATGCGGGTCAACGCCTGCTGACCTGCCTTAGTCGGTCCGGTGCTCGGTAGAAATGTGTACATGGTGTACACCCACCACAGTGTGGGGTCCATTATAATGTTTATAAAAAATTTGCACCATCCATTGATTTTGTCTCCCCATTTAAGGGGTTGAGACCAAAGTTGAGGCATATCCAGATTGTAGGTGGGCCTAGAATCAACAGTTTATGGGCTGATTTGTCAGTTGCCTCCCAGGAGCGCTAAGTTTAACGTCTTCGGCCAAACAAGAATGGACCATGAATAAATCAATCTTGATAACCTGGGTCCGCCAAATAAATTTCCTCAACACCTTGATTAACCAATCCCAGACTTATTGGGACCAACTTGAACTAGGTTAACCCACGTGTTATTTGAAATGAGGTAAATGATACCATCGTCTAATAATTTTAGCACCTTCACTCGAACATCCTCTTTAGGGTTAAGCCTCCTTCTCATTTCACGCGACGTTTCCACATTTTCTTCAAGATCAGTTCGATGCATACACATAGTTGGGCTTACTCCCTTCATGTCTGCTATCATCCACCCAATAGCTGCCTTATATTCTCTCAGAACATTAAGCAACCTGCTCTCCTGTTCCTTCTCAAGGTTAGAAGATATGATGACAGGCAGAGTCTCAGAAGGACCTAAAAATGCATACCTGAGATTTGTAGGTAATTGTTTAAGGTCAAGGTCGGGTGGTTTCTCAATAGATGGGACCGGTTTAGACTTAGAGGGTGGAAGAGGTTCCACTTTCGCTTACCATTTTCTAGTCTTCATTAAAGGAGTAGGGTTGAGCAATGCATTGACTTCTTGAATGGAACTCTCTATGTCAAAATTCATGCCAAAATGTGCTAAGCAAGTCTCAAGTGTGTCTTCGAAAGATTGAAGGAAAGATTCATGCACTAGACTCTCAATCATGTCCACTTCAAATATATCATCCGAGTCTTCCGGTTGTTATCCAGCATTGAAAACATTGAGTTTAATCTTCATGTTACCAAGAGACAACTTCATAACTCCATTCCTACAATTTATGATCGCATTAGATGAAGTTAAGAATGGACGTCCCAGAATAATCAGAATTTGACTAGTAAGATTCTGGACAGGCTGAGTATCTAGAACGATGAAATCCACTGGAAAATAAAACTTATCAACCTGAATTAGCACATCCTCAATAACACCATGGGGCACCTTGACAGATCTATCAGCTAGTTGTAGTGTTATTTTAGTTGGTTTCAGCTCACCAAGTCCTAGCTGCTCATATACAAAATATGGTAACAAATTAACGCTCACCCCTAAATCAAGCAATGCCTTCTCAATCTTATGCTCCCCTATGACGCAAGAAATATGTAACATCCCAGATTTTTGCCAATCTGGAATTAGACGTCCTTAGGCAATGGGTCGATCCTAACACCTCATTAACTTGTCAGAACTGAATCCCAAAGTCTAGAATCACTTCTTAACCCATTGCCTTCACAAATCCCACCCTTTATCACCTTATTCTTTCAATTTTTTTAAGTACTTTCACCCTAGATACTATCTTAAACTATCTAAGTATTATAACTTGGATCACTTTATAAACAAACTACAAAGGCCCAAGTACCACCTCAGACAGAAATCTTACAGGACTAAATCCTTTAGAAATTTGATAAAGTTAACTAAGTGCTAAACTAGATTAGCCATGAAATCTACTAGAATCGCTTTAAATACGATCTGCAAGATCCAAAACTTATAGAATCATTGACGCTAGGTTACCCTAAAATCTAGGATCAAACTCATTACCCGACACCTCTCGTGAGCACATTGAAACTCTGTATCAGGTCTAGACCACACATCGGGAGTCCGAATAATATGAAGTTAAGGACTTAGGACCGCTACGCTGGGCTTGACAACCATCTCGGAAATCAAATCCAGATAGTGTCTCACAGCTGTTCGCTTGAGTCCGGAGCGTGTGAGTGTGAGAATACTTGATTTTCTTTAAAAATAAATATCTCAAATAGTAATCTGAGACTTGTCGCTTGCGAGATCGTTTTAGGCAACCAGGGCCAGTCGTCGATCGACCCAAATACACCCTTGGATCAGGAAAAATTTCATAAATATATCCATGTACTCGGAATCTCCGATCGAGATCCACTGACCGTTGAACTGAAACTGGTCTGCCACGCGTGATCTAAGAAGTCGACTGGAACGAAAACTTAACAAAACCTAGATCCTGTGTTAGTGAGCTTAAGTCCGACCTTTGGCTCAAGGGGGGCCGCCAGAAGTCCTCTGTTGAGCTGAAACTGGGCCACTTTGGCTATAACCCAAGTATACCTTGACCTGGAGTCTATTCTGATAATGTTCTAGCCTATATAAGGACCTTAAAACCTCTCTCATTCAACCCATACGAATTTGGGAGAAAACCTAGGAGAGAGAAGAGAGAAAAGAGAGAGAAAATGTGAGAGAAGTGGGGGAATCTCCCTGCCACTTTACCCTGCCGCTACACAAGCTAAACCACTCATTTCTAATAGCTTTTCTGGCGATTCCGGCGTCATTTCTAGGTAAGAAACCCTAACCTAATCTGATTTGGGGTGTTGATAGTTGTAGGTTATGAAATAGCTAACCTATTTCATTCTATAGGTTGCTAAACTGCCGAATACGGAAGCTTAACAAACCTATCGACTCCGTTATGATTCTACGACAAAAGGTGTGGACTTTAGGTGTATAGGTTATGGTTTTCAACGCTTTCAATGTCAGATAATGATAGATTCATGATCTGCATGTAATTTCACATGTAAAAAGTGCTGTCTGTTCTCCATTTCGATTAAAGACGTAGAATATGGAATTTTACATATTCTAGGTATTCGTAGAAAATACCGTATACGTATAAATTTTGGAAATGTGTTTGCCATGATTATTTGTTGTATGAATATAATATATATGGATAAAATACTTAGTTGGCAAAAGGACTCGCCATAATACATGATTTGCTAATATACACTATGTATGTAGAAATAGTGTATTCTAGAAAATACCGTATACATATAAAATTTGGAATTGTGTTGGCCATGATTTACTGTTGTATATGTATGCTAAATTTACTAGTATTAACTTCTGGGTGAACGGATTAGCCCTAATACATGTTTTCTCAACATATGTTGCGTATGTTATAAAGTGTGTAGTTTAAGTGTTTGTTGAAATGACTAAGTAAATATGGATTCATGATTTGTGCCTGCCATGTGTATGGAACATGATTGAGGTGTGCTAGACAACCCCTTAGCGAAAGGATTTTCCCTAAATCACGCCATGGCCACTATAAGCTATATATGTTAAAATGTGTAGCCCAAGTGTTTGTGGAAATGACTGAATGAATATGGAACTTAGATTCCTGCCTGCCATGACTATCTATCATGGGTGCACGCGTGTTATCCATGGGGTAACTCCCTAGTGAAAGGATTTGGCCTATTACCTATGTGATCAACATACGTCGTGTATATTGACGTATGTAGTCTAAAGTGTTTGTTGAAATGTCTGGATGAGTAGTAGTTAGTAAATTGTAATGTATGAAGGTGTTGAGATAGGATTCTCAACTACCTTAGAGACGTGTATGATTTCCTCCATGTCGTTGTTTACTTTAACCGCTTACTTATGAAATATATGTGTTTGTATTCTTGTTTATATAGTGCTTGAGAACATGCTGTATAACATGCATTATAACATGCTTTATGATATGCTTGTTACCTTGCTTGAATTACTTTGTTTATTATGCTTTACTCCACATGCTTTGAATAGGGATTGATTGTGTTTGGGACTATGATTATAGTCCAGGCAATCGGTAATGGGATTGAATTTGTGACTGAGATTCATTTGCCATGTAGGATGTGTCTGATGAACCCGAGTCATACTTCGGTTGGCGGCAGTGGTTAGGCCACGTGAAGTGCGTATGCGCTTCATGTCATTCAACTTGTTGTGCGCTCGAGCTAGTCGAGCTCGTCAAGCAACCCGATTTATCTTATGTATGTTCACCATGTTTGGACGCCACTGTTTGAACCTAGGGTACCAAACTTACCAGTGAAATCCCGTTAACCATGGTACCTCGATCTGCTAAGACTCATGAGCCGGACATGGTGGTATGGGACACTGTGGTCGAGCTGTTGGCCTATGCTGGGGCCATGTGCCTCCCCGTAGTGACCAGTGAGCAACCAGACTCGTGAGCCGATTATGGTGGTATGGGACACTATATTCGAGCTGTCGGCCTACATTGATAAGGTGATGGGGGAGTGGTGTAACCTTTGTACGTAACAGCCCTGACAGCCCTTTGTAGTGACCTCGAGCATACTCTGAAATTGCGGTGAGCCTTAGGATTTTACTGCTGTGTATAGAGTATGAACTAGGCCTGTATCTGTATAGTGATGAACCGTTAAAGAGGTGATGGGGAGTGGTGTAACCATTGTGCGTGTGACCGACGACCTTTGCAAAGCAACCTAGAAACACACCTTCGTATGAGATTAACTAGGACTGACGACCCTAGAATGGATCATGTCTGGGAATGATACAAGGGAGGTACCTTAGTTTCCCAATACTGCTGTTTGAAATGGACTAATAACAACTCGGTAATCATGCTCATCATGCATTGCATGTGCTTGGTAGATGTGGAGTACTCAGGGATGAACGCATGTCGCAAACGTAAAATGGTGTCACATGAGGGTGGTTTGGCAGGGGCATACATCATGCCTGCATTTTCATACTTGCATTAATAAGAGTATTTAGAATTGTTAATTGTACTGCTTTATCATTACTGCTTGACTATTTTGATAACATGTTAACCTATGCTTTATTGTTCCACTGAGTTGATCACTCACTCCCACGTTACGGGACGGTGTTGTACACACCAACCAGACTTGTTTGAGTTTCAGATGATGGCGATGCTGCGAAGCGGAGCCGGACTTTTATGAGGATGAGGAGGATTCCTCCTTTATGCAGTTTCAGGCGGGTTCCTGTGAGACGTATCCTGATCGACGGGGCTTTCTGGGATATTGACTAGAGGACCTTACACATTTGGTATATTTTAGGATTGTACTTGTAATTATTTAACCTGGTAACATTATCACACTCTGGAGACGCACCACAGTTTATATATCTATCACAGTCTTCCGCTTGCTATCCCACTTGTCTCTGGAGTATAATATGTTGTTTTGGCTTAATCTTACTCATGTTCAATGCACTAATATAGACAACATTCAATCATCATTCATTTTGTTGCATAAGTGATGTGTTGGAACTCGGGAGTTGAGTTTATGCTCGACCCCCGATTTTCAAGGCATTACAAAATGGTAGGAGCTTCTGGATCCCTAAATTTAGGAGGGGTGTTGTGTTGAATCATGGAGCTGAGTTGCTCTGCAAGGAAGACCTTCTTGTGAACATTCATCTTATGCTTTTGAGTGCATAAATCTTTAAGAAACTTAGCATAAGCAGGGACTTATTTGATAGCATCAAGCAATGAAATGTTAATTCGCACTTGTTTAAACATGTCTAATATCTCATTAAAGTTGTTTCCTTTCTTAACTGGTGCCAGACGTTGAGGAAAAGGTGCTTTAGGCACATAGGATGACACATGAGTGGTTCTTGGAGAGTCAGATTGCTGTTGGACTTTGAATGCACTAGTTTCTCTCTCCGCTTCATTTTGATCTTCCGATTTGGAATTCGATTCTTCCTTAGGCATTTCTACATTATTCTCGATCGGTTTGCCAGACCTAAGGGTAACGATTGATTTGGCTTGCTCATGATATTATTCTTGGTTTGAATTAGAGCCAATCTCATACTGTCCCTTTGGATTTGCCACAGGTTGGCTAGGGAACTTGCCCTTCTCTCTCTCACTCAATGTGGTAGCAAGTTGACCCAACAGTACTTCTAGTTTGGCAATAGATTGAGCATTTGCATGTAAGCTTTACTGGTTAGCTAGCAAAGTTTGTTGGGTATCTTTTTGAAATTGAAGAGAACTTTGCATAAAAAGATTGAGTGTATCCTTAAGAGATGGTTTCCTTGATTGTACCGGAAGTTGTTGATCTTGCGGAAACTATTGAAGTTATTGATTGCCAACTTGGGGGTAAGATTGCATAGGAGGATTTTCAGATGGTCCTCCTTGTTGTGGTCCTTTTGCCTAAGAAAAATTTGGATGTCTAGCCCAACCTGGGTTGTAGGTGTCTGAGTAAGGATCATTCCCAGTTCTCCGATAGGTGTTCATAGCATGCATTTGTTTAGAGAGAAATTCTAGAAATGTTGCACCAAATGGACAAGATTGCATAGGATGGGCGGGACTGGAACATATGGCACATGACTCGATTTGAGTTGTTTGTGGAGGTCCATTATTTAACACCAAAGCATCAACTTTCTTTGTCAGGCTATCAATCTTGGCATAAAGATTTGGCCTGACTCCTATCTCATATATACCACATTTCTTCTGTGGTTGGGGACTTCTTTCACCTCTATTTGAATAGTCCCATTGCTGGGAGTTTTCACACAGGGTTTTAAAGAAATTCTAAGCTTCAACATTACTTTTGGTCATTAAATGACCCTCCACTGGTGGCATCAACCATGCGATGGTTTTGGGGTGTCAAACTGTCATAGCAGTATTGAACCTATTGCCACTTCTCAAAACCATGGTGTGAACATTTAAGAAGCAAGTCCTTACATCTTTCCCAACATTCATGAAAGTGTTCACCCTCTTTTTGTGTGAAATTAGTAATTTCTCTATGAAGCACATTAGTTTTGTGAACATGGAAGAACTTGTTTAAGAACTTCTTAGACAGTTGATCCTATGTAGTGATAGACCCAACTCCTAGAGAATTCAACCATGCTTTTGCCTTATCCTTCAAAGAAAAAGGAAAAAGGCATAAACGTATCGAATCATCTGAAAAGTTTTGAAACCTAAAGGTAGAGCAAATGTCTAGGAATTCTTTCACATGATGATATGGATCCTCCTTGTCTAAACCATAGAAAGAAGGCAACAATTGTATGACCCCAGGTTTAAGTTCAAAGTGTGCTGCCGTGGTGGCAGGCAACACTATCTATGAAGGCACATTAAATTGGACAGGAGCTGAATAATCTCTAAGAGCTTTAATTCCATTCTCGTCCGCCATTTCAAATAGGATGTTTTTAAATCTTTTACGAAAGGTTCTTTCTATTTCAGGATCAAAAGGAGCTAGTTCTATGTTCAGAGATCTACGTCCTAGCATAAACTGAATTACTGCAATGTAGGAAAGAAAACTAAGCTAAACTAAGATGCAACCTAAGAGAAATAAAACTAGAACAAAAAATTATGAATTCCTAAAAATAAGATAAAACTATGTAAACAAGAATTGGAAGAAAGAACCCGGAAAAGGAGATGATCGATGATCGACGAATTGGGAGCTCCACCTTCACTTTGAAGATAATGTTATTTTCAACTTCCTTCCTCAATTCCTGCAAACAAAATAAAAAAAAAATAAATTAAATTTCCTAAAATAATGTTAGAAAAATCCTAAGCAACGGTTAGTTTCTAAAAAAGAAAGTTTCTAATCTTAGAAATAAAAACCTAAGTTAGTTTCTAAAAAGGGAAAATTTTCTAAAACTAGAAAATAGAAAGTTACTTGAAAGAAGAATCTAAATTTAAAATTAGAAAATAGAAAATTTCTAAAAAAGAAAGCCTAGAATTAAAAAATTTCTAAAAAATAAAACCCTAATTCTAAAAATAGAAATTAGAAAAAGTAGAGAATTTAGAAAGGGATTACTAAATTAGAAGTTCATGTCAGGACCCTACAAAACAGGAAATAGGTTAGTTTCTAAAATAAAATAAAAAAAATTTAACCTAAAGTTAGTAAAATCCTAAGACTATGAATTATGATAAGAGAGAATCCTAAATCGAATTGGACCGAAACAGTCCCCAGCAACGGCGCCAAAAACTTGATGTTTTATTTAAACAAACCTGATTTAAATGATTTTAAACTCGCAAGTATACGAATCAGGTGTAGATACGGTACGTATTACGAGATCGTTCCCACGAGGATTGGTTGTCACAATTCGAATTTTACGACTCTTCTTAACTAATCCAATAAATGGTTTAGCGTACTATTAAGTAAACTATCACAAATCTATGAAAAATAACCGAGAGCAATAAGAAAAATTCAATCAAGGAGAATAGGACTTTCAAATCCACCCCTAATTATCCTGACCCTTGTTTTACTTGTTGATTCACCCTAATTCAGATTGATGTAAATTCAATAAATAAAGCACACTCTATGTCCATGGTCGGGCACACAGAATGTATAATCCCTTAAAGCATAAGGATTACATCTTTCTATCTATGGTCATGCATGAAGAGATGTAATTCATATTTCTTTCTCTATAGGAAACTTGTTCATGGTTAGACACAAGCACCTAGAATAAGATTCTAAACAACATCCACATCTAGACTTTGGTTAAGCTCATAGAATGGAGAAGTATGGAGATTTTAGTTAAGAACACTAGAGAAAGAAACACATCAATCAAATTAGATGAAATCAACACATACAAGAGTCATTCAAATTAGGAGCTTCATCTCAGCCCTAGGCAAGAGATTAGAAACTCATGGATTCAACTGGAAAGAAGGAAAAATAAGAATGATAAAAGAAAAACATCCTTCCAATCTCTCCCTTCTCTCTCTCTCTCTCTCTTGCTTTGCTCTACGTCCAACCACAGCTCAGATCTCACGTTCCAAAATCTTCCCAAAGCTCCCCTATCTCATGTCTTTTTTCTCTTTTATAAGTTGATGGAAGAAGGTCTGCAGGGTGTAGAGGCTGTGGAAACTTCCTCCAAAAACTTCTTTATGCAGTAGAATTCGGAACTGGAAAGTCGGTGGGAGAAATCTTTATGCACTAGAGTGTGTAACTCCTTTACGCAGCCAAATTCAGGGCCTCCAAAACTCCCATTTTCCTTGCATGTTGTCCATTAAATCAACGTCTCCTGGGATGTTTTTACATGAGCTACATGATGGACGGATCAGATCAACCGTCTGATCATCATCGAGACCACACCACAGCCCGCAAAAGTCGGGCTGCGTCCAGACGCAAAACAGAGATGCGAATCTCTTCTGCTGTGATGCTGGTGGGGCCCATTATTAGTATTTGTTGAGAAATCCACTCCGTTCATTCAACTCATGGCGAAAAACTAGTCAGGAATGGTCGATTTTTAATGTCTGTTGATGCGTCCAAAAGTAGTAATCATGCTGAGATCTTTTTGAATGTCGCAGGGCACTCTGCTTGTGGCCTCTGTATCATGCACGTGTGTATGCATGGACACCAACGATCAGAATGGGATTTACTCTTTCGAGCCCCTCTACATGATGGACATCTTGGATCAGCCGTTCGGGCCATGATGGTGGCCCACTACCGTCCGCAAAACGGACAGCGTCCGTCCGTTACGCAGAAGCCAAAAATGCCAATTGTTGTTTTGAAAGAAAGACGTAGCTCAACGCCTGTTGACCCACCTTAGTCGATCTGGTGCTCGGCAAAAACGTGTACATGGTGTACACCCACCTCGGCGTGGGGTCCATTATAATGTTTATAAAAAATCTGCACTATCCATTCATTTTGTCTCCCTATTTAAGGGGTTGAGACCAAAGTTGAGGCATATCCAGATTGTAGGTGGGCCCTGGGATGATCTGTCAGTTGGGGCACTTCCATAGTGATCCAATGGATGAAATTTATATGTATGGTTAATTTATGGCCCCCATGCCATGTATGAAGTTTCGGGCCGGATGGATGGTTGGAACCATTTGATCTTGCATTCTTCACCAGTTTCGAGCCTCTTTAATGTGAACGACTTGATTTCCTCGGATCCCTGGTGTGTAAATTCTTCAATATTGGTCCTCTGGAGTCCGTCCCTTGCTCTGATAACTTCGAAACGTCAAATCCATGCTTTTAATACTCTTTTTCAATTCACGCTCCTGATTACATCCTACAACAAAAACACAATTAAAATACGATATTAAGCATTATCATGTACTTAAAATCAAGCAATAATCGGGGTTTGATATGCAATAATCGACCCTCATCAGATGGGAGTACTTGTGTAAGGGAGAGAGTTGACTTTAGGGATGGGTGTTGGTACTTAGGGATGGAATGTTGTACTTGATATGTAAGGTAATTGATGGGACATTTCTCTTGAGATTCCCAACGTGCGGCATTTTCATCGAACTGAAAGAGCCCACATCTTCTAGCCTAGGTATCGCCTCAATGCGCGAGACGCGGCATCGGAAACGCGGCGACGGCGCGGTCGCAAGGATACAAGTCTCAGGTCAAGTCAACTCTGATATATGGGATATGACTCAGGGTCACACGCAACTGCTAATTACAGATCGTGAGTCACCGAAATTCGACTGGGATGACCGCAGAAGCCTACATAACAGTACAGGCTAGGATATAGGTCTTACACATCCCAAACCTATAAGCGAGACATATGTAAAAACAACAAATCCCTCACTCCCAGATGGAAGAGTGAGAATTGGTGTCGTCGTAAGATGAGTTTTTAGTTCCTCGAATGCCCGCTCACAGGCTCCACTATAAATAAACATTGCATCCTTTCGAGTCAATCGAGTCAGTGGGGTAGCTATATGAGAAAATCCTTTAACAAAACTTCTGTAATACTCTTCTAAACCTAAGAAACTCCGAATCTCAAATGCATTCTTCGGCTATTTCCATTGTAAAATTGCTTCAACCTTAGTTGGATCAACTGAAACTCCATTCTTTAAAACTGTATGTCCCAAAAATTTTACTTCTTCCTCCTAAAACTCACATTTTTCTAGTTTAGCATATAGCTGGTGAGCACAAAGGGTTTGCAACGTCATCTCTAAGTGACACTCATGATCTTCCCTTGTCTTTGAATATAATAAAATATCATCAATGAAAACAACAATAAACTGGTCCAAATAAGGATGGAATACTTCATTCATCAACTGCATAAATATTGCAAGTACATTAGTAGACCAAATGACATGACCTGAAATTCAAATTCTCCATAACGAGTCACAAAAGCTGTCTTTGGGATATCTTCCCCCTGAACTCGAATCCGATGATACCCAGACCATAAATCTATCTTCGAGAAATACTACGCACCACTCAACTGATCGAATAAATCATCTATTCTTAGGTGCAGATACTTGTTTCTAATCATAACCTTATTAAGTCCTCTATAATCGACACACAACCGTAAAGAATCATCCTTCTTCTTTACAAAAAGCACAGGCTCTCCCCAAGCTGAAGTACTCGGGCGAATAAACTCCAAACAACGTAATTCATCTATCTGTCTTTGCAACTCATGCAACTTTAAAGGTGGCATACGATAAGGGGCTCTGGATATAGGGGTAGTGCCAAGGATAAGATCTATTCGAAATTTTGTATATCTAACGGGCGGCAAATCTGGAATTTCCTGAAAAATATCTGAAAAATCACGTACTACCAGCAACTGTTCAATACATACACCTTTGGACTCTTTATGAATATCGGATATCAAAGTCTTTATAAACTTATCTTTAGAATCAGCCACAAACTGAAATCGAGGTTGGTCATGTATAGAAAAGGTGACCATCTTAGATGTACAATCCAACACTGTATGGTACTTGGATAACTAGTCCATTCCCAAAATCACATCATACTCTAACAAACCAAAACATAACAATCAATTGGAAAGACATACTCTTCTATATAAACAGGACAGCCCTGACATATAGAACTCAACACCATTCTTTTCCCTAAAGGAGTCAAGAGCTCTAATCCCTTGGTCATCGATGTTCTCGGCAATTCCAACGACTGACGAAAATTATCTGTTATAAATGAATGTGATGCACTAGAATAAAAAAGGACACGTGCAAAAAGGGATGATACTACAAGTATACCTTCTATGACTCCTCCCTTAGTCTGAGAATCTCTCTTCTGGATTGCATAAACATGAGGTTGCGTCTGAAGGGGTAAGAGTTGTCTACCTTGCTACGGTTGTGACTACTATTGACACTATTGTTGTTGGGACCTATACTATGTCCTATATAGTGGCCTTTGCTAGTGGGGCTGCTGATGTCTAGGTGGTTGATATGGCTGTTGTTTCTGCAAATTGGGACAATCCTTTTTACAGTGCCCTACACCACCACAATTATAACAGGCTTCGAAAAAATGTCGCTGAGGAACAGACGGTGATACTGGGGATCTAACATCAGGTCTGGCTAAAAACTGTCATTGAGGAACAGACGGTGATATTGGGGGTCTGACATCAGGTCTGGCTACATTATCATATCTAATTGTGGGCCGATTTTATTTTCCTTGGGAGGTATCGGGAAGGAATTAGAATGTAATAATATCGATTCATACAGAAGAAAAGGTTCTCTATTGATTCAAACGCTATACCTATGGGATAGGGATAGAGGAAGAGGAAAAAAACCGAAGATTTCACATAGTACTTTTGATCGAAAAATCAATCTGATTTATTTCGTACCCTTCGCTCGATGAGAAAATGGGTCAGATTCTACAGGATCAAACCTATGGGACTTAAGGAATGATGGAAGGGAATAAAAAGAAAAAAGAGGGAAAGAAAATCAAAGAAAATAAATAAGTAGAAGAACCCAGATTCCAAATGAACAAATTCAAACTCGAAAAGGATCTTTCTGATTCTCGAAGAATGAGGGGCAAAGGGATTGATCGAGAAAGATCTCTTGTTCTTATTATAATTAGAAGATCGTGATTTTTGACAACAAACACGTATCATTTCTCAAATTTTTATCATACTCAACATATATTACTGTATACAACTGAGCACATCAAGGCAAAATCAAAACATAAACCATGTCATATTTACTATACCTGATGTACATATTCAGGGTATTACAAAAAATATATATACACTGATATGTACAAAATAAAAAGGACAACCGGAGTCTATAGCATCTACTCCTACAGCTCCCTACTTTCACATGTAAAAAAATAAATAGAAAGGAAAGCTTGAGCCACTAAGCCCAATGAGTGTGTGTGTACAGTGAAAATGCATGTTTCATGTTATGCTCATATAATGCACAGGCCTGCTGAACCGATAACAATCAAATAAAGATACAATGCATTATGCCACTTTTTATGTTCCAAATCATTTTTATACATAGAGGTGAGACTTCTACCCACTTGTAACATACATACTCTTTCAATTTTTCTACAACTTTTCACATTTCCCAATTGGATCACCAAGGTCTGAAATAGAGGTGGGACTCACATATGATTACTACTCACTTGTATAGACTTTTATACCATGGTCAACTACAAAGGTGTGACTACATAGTTCACGGGCCAAACTAGTCTAACTCACTTGTGTGGAACCTCACTATCTGCCTAACAGCGATAAGTCATAAGTCACCTGGCAAAATGATAGTGGACAATTTACGAGCTCGTCATACATAACCTATCTTTGTTGCCCATAAGCAGGTCAGGTCAAACATCTCAACCAATCGACACGCATCAGTAGGAGTTGCTGCCTACTTTGGTATTTCGGTATTCCAGCACTCTGTTCTTCCACCCGGTCTAGACATTGGTTGCTCCCAATGGTACCAATTGAGGTTTAGAGACTTTCACCCACGGACCCTCTAATCATGTCCTGTTGAATTACACATTTTCAGTGTGGTGTCCAACTTAAGTCATAACAAAGTATGTTTCATCACATTTACAATCACTGTATGCATGAGTCCACACACAAGCACAATATATCATGTTTTTCAAGACAAGCAAAGGATTAACTTCCTCATGTGTTCTCCTCATGAGATTTAAGTTTCTCATAGGGGTCTCATGTAATGCATCCTGTATCTAGACAGTTCACATGCTAATCATAGACACATCGTCTATCGCAACACAACCCACTATGATCACCATACCATGATATGAATCATTCACTCTCAATCATACAATGATACAACAACTATGAATCTTGCATATGATATGCACATGACTTAGCCAATCTAAATCTAATCCAAAATTCATTCCGCTATACAACTTGATGCCACAAGCATGCTTTTTCTCAAGAATTAACTACATTAAAGGGCGGAAAGATAATTCTTTTAAACGTTTTGTCAAACATGTAGTGGGCGGACTTTGTAAGGGATAGCGAGAAACCGATGGTAATACGTATGAATTTAAACAAAACTAACTCATCTCTATCATCCAACCTTCCATTAATAATCTCACTAACTAAATCAGAAAAATCCAGCAATTACCTAACCCTAAATGAAAATCCAGCAATCACTTAACCCTAAATCAGAAAATTCAGCAATAATCTAACCCTAAAGTAGAAAATTCAGCAATCACCTAACCCTAAATCAGAAAATCTAGCAATAACCTAACCCTAAAGCAGAAAATTTATTAATCACCCAACCCTAAATGAAAATCCAGCAATCACCTAACCCTAAATGAAAATCCAGCAATAACCTAACACTAAAGCAGAAAATTCAGTAATCACCTAACCCTAAATGAAAATCCAGTCTTTTATAGGGCTTTCAAGGAAAATCCAGCAATAGAGTTTTCAAAGAAACCCAACGCACATATATGCGTCCTCCTAATCGATGCACTCACCTGTAACTATCAGAGGATTAACCCTCAACCGTAGCTTCTATTTCCTTTTCTTCTTCTTCTTCTTCTTCTTCTTCTTCTTCTTCTTCTCAACTTCACACTCAACAAGAAAGAGAGTGTTGTAAATGAGATAGTGAAAGAGTTTTTTTTGTTTATGGACTTGAAATTGGTTTTAAATTAGGTTTTTGTCTAAAAAGAAGGGTTGTGAGGTGTTTTGTAATATTTTTAAGAAGTGTAAGCTTATAGTAACAATATAACAATGTTATTTAAGTAAGTTGAACTAAAGTATTCCAAGGATTTTTAAAACATCAAGGTCATTTGAGTTATTTTATCAAAATATACATGAGTATATCTATTCATAACTTACAATCCGGGTGTCCTATTGACATGCCATTTTCGCCAGTAACTCTGTAACTCGACTACGGTCACAACGGTTAGGCTCTCGGACCTAACAAATTTTGAAAACTCGATGGTGGGGCTCTGCTAGATAAAATAAGGACATAATTGTCATTTCTCAGATTGTTTAATTTTAAGTCTGTATCTTAAAATTCGGACATTGAATTGAAATACGGCTTACGGCTCGATAACAAAACAACATGATGATCAAGTCAAAACATTCTCGAGGCCAATAGACCTACAGCCAATGGCTATCCAGTGTACGAACCAAATTTTGGGGCCTCGGGTCTTACACCAACTATCACATACTAAGTCCCATAAGCGGGGCTCCACAAGGAGGATATCTGAAACTAAAGATGACAAGCACGTATCATTTCTCAAATTTTCATCATATTCAACATGTGTTACTATGTACAACTGAGCACATCAAGGCAAAACCAAAACATAAACCATGTCATATTTACTATACCTAATGTACATATTAAGGGTATTACAAAAAAATATATACACTGATATGTACAAAATAAAAAGGACAACTGGAGTCTATAGCCTCTACTCCTACAGCTCCCTACTCTCACCTATAAAAAAATAAAAAGAAAAGCTTGAGCTACTAAGCCTAGTGAGTGCGTGTGTGCAGTGAAAATGCATGTTTTATGTCATGCTTATATAATGCACAGGCCTGCTAGATCGATAACAATAAAATAAAGATACAATGCATTATGCCACTTTTTATATTCCAAATCATTTTTATATACAGAGGTGGGATTTTTACCCACTTGTAACATACATACTCTTTCAACGTTTCCACAACTTTCTACATTTCTCAATTAGATCACCAAGGTCTGAAACAGATGTGGGACTTGCATATGATTGCTACCCACTCGTATAGACTTTTTTCACCGTGGTCAACTACAGAGGTGGGATTACATAGTTCACCGGCCGAACTAGTCTAACCCACTTGTGTTGAACCTCACTATCTGCCTAACAATGAGAAATCATAAGTCGCCTGAAAAAACGATAGCAGACAATTTACGAGTTTGTTATACACAACCTATCTTTGCTTGCCCATAAGCAGGTTAGGTCAAACCTCTCAACCAATCGACACGCGTCAGTAAGAGTCGCTGCCGACTTTGTTATTTCAGCATTCCAGCGCTCCATTTTTCCACTCGGTTTAGGTATTGGTTACTCCTAATTGTACAATCGGGGTTTAAGGACTTTCACCCAAGGACCCTCTAATCATGTCCTGTTGAATTATAGATTTTTCGGTGTGGTGTCCAACTCAAGTCATAACAAAGTATGTTTCATCGCATTTATAATCACCGTATGTATGAGACCACACACAATCACAATATATCATGTTTTTCAAGGGAAGCATAGGATGACCTTCCTCATGTGGTCTCCTCATGAATTTAAGTTTCTCATAGGATAGACACATCGTGTGTAACAACACAACCCACTATGATCACCATACCATGATATGAATCAGTCACTCTCAAACATACAATGATACAATAACTATGATCCATGCATATGATATGCACATGACTTAACCAATCTAAATCCAATCCGAGATTCATTTACGCTATAAGACTTCATGCCATAAGTATGCTTTTTCTCAAGAGTTAACTACATCAAAAGGAGGAAGGACAACTCTTTCAAACATTTTGTCAAATAAGTAAAGGGGGGAAAAGTCTAGGCCACATGGATAGGGTTTTCAAGGAAAATCTGCAATAGGGTTTTCAAGGGGATTTTCAACTAAACCATAAAATTCAGCAATATGTTTTCAAGGAAAATCCAACTAACTCAGAAAATCCAGCAATAGGGTTTTCAAGGAAAACCCAATGCACATATATGCGTGCTCCTAATCTATGCACTCAACTGTAACTATCACCGAATTGGCTCTCAAACTCAGCTTCTATTTCCTTTTCTTCTTCTTCTTCTTCTTCTCAACTTCAAACTCAACAAGAAAGAGAGTGGTGGAAATGGGTTGTTGAAAGAGGGTTTTATGTGTATGGACTTGAAACTGGTTTTAAAATTAGGTTTTTGTCTAAAAAGAATGTTTGGCAGGTGTTTTGTGATGTTTTTGAGAAGTGTAAGCTTATGATAACAATATAACAATGTTATTTAAGTAATTGGAACTAAAGTATTCTAAGGATTTTAAAAACATCGAGGTCATTTGAGTTATTTTTATCAAAATATACATGTGTATATCTATTCATAACTTACAAGCCGGGTTAATCATATCTATTCATAAGTTACAAGCCAAGTGTCCTATTGACATGTCATTTTTGCCAGTAACTCCGTAACTCGACTACGGTCACAATGGTTATGCTCTCGGACCAACGGATTTTAAAAATGCGATAATGGGGCTTTGCTAAATAAAATAAGGACATAATTGTCATTTCTCTGATTGTTTAATTTTAAGTCCGTAGATTAAAATTCGGACATCGGGTTAAAATATGGCTTGCGGCTCAATAATAGAACAACATTATGATTAAGCCAAAACAATCTCAGGGCCAATAGACCTACAGTCAACGGCTATCCAGTGTACGAACCAGATTTTGGGGCCTCGGGTCTTACACCATAAAGCCTTAGGGCTGGCTCATGTAAACAACCTCAGTCAAGTCGCCATGTAAGAAGGCATTCTTGACATCTGGTTGGTGTATAGCCCATCCTTGAGATGTTGTTGGGCTGAGAATGAGGTGAATGGTAGTGGGCCTGACAATAGGAGAGAACGTCTCCTCATAGTCTAGACTGTACTGCTAATTGAAGCCTTTTGTGACCAAGCGTGCCTTGAAGCGTTCAATAGAGCCATCAGATTTTTGCTTTATTTTGTACACCCACTTTGAACCAATGATGTTTATATCCAGCGTGGCTAGAATAAGAGTCCAAGTTTGATTATTTAAAAGGGCATTGAACTCTTGTAACATAGTGTCACGCCAAGTAGGATACTCGTAGGCTTCAGTGAAAGTCTTGGGCTCGAGTAGTGGCTTTGTTTTCAATATGGTATAACATGAGGGTAAGGGATGACATAGGGTAAGGAGATGTAGATACCAAGATGGGGGTGGAGGGAGGATGCCATCATGATGTCTGGTTATCATTCTATGTGAGGGTGGGAGATAGTAGGGAGGGGGAGGGGGGAGAGGAGGAAGAGAGAGATGTGGGAGATGAGCTAAGTTGTGAGGTAGGAGAAGAAGAAGGTTGTGATTGATTTGTAAAGGGAGGAGAAAAAGGAGAGGACGATTGGGTGGGAATTGGTGGAGTCGGATGGGATGGGTGTGAGAGAAGAATTAGGAAAGTAGGAGATGGATTTGGTAGGTTAGAGGGTTGTGGGCCTATAGCTTCAATTCCTACAAAAGGAAACACAGTCTCATTAGAAGTAACATATCGAGATGTGATAAACTTTCCTCCATACGTATCATAACAGATATAGCCTTTTTGATTCACTAGATATCCAAAAAAAAAAAAAAAACAAAAGGTTTGGATCTATCTTCAAATTTGTTGAAATTCATAGGTCAGGTCCAAGGAAAGCATTAACACCCAAAAACCTTTAGGGATTCATAATCCGACATCCCGTGGTACAGTGCTTCAAGTGGGGATCTGTTTTTCAAAACTGGAGTAGGCATTCGATTGTTCAAGTAAACAGCAAAGTGGAATGTCAAATGCCCAAACCTCTTTGGTATGGATGCATGAGCCATCATGGTAAGTGCGGTCTCTACAATATGTCTATGCTTACATTCAGAGATGCCATTCTACTGGGGTGTATATGGGCATGTAGTACGATATTGGATGCCATTGGTGGTGAGAAATTTCATAAAATCATTGTTAACATACTCTCCAACATTATCAGTTTAAGGCATACAAATTGGAGTAGAAAACTAATGTTCCATAGCCTTTTTGAAATAATAAAATGAGATAAAACCTCAAACTTATGAAACATAGGGAAATTTTAGCAAAATCTTGAAAAAACATCAATAAAGATAGCAAAGAACCTATGACCAGCAGAGGACATAATAGGGGCTGGACCCCACACGTCAGAACAAACTAATTCTAGAGGACGAATAGTAGTAAAATTAGAAGAAGAAAATGGCAGTCTGTGAGCCTTGCCAAGGGGACACGAAGTGCAGAACGATGGAGGTGGACCAGAAGGAGTAATGGAGGCGGTTGCAAAAATTTGACGCATGATCCGAAGTGACGGGTGTCCTAGTCGATGGTGCCAAACGTCAGAAGAAGCATGGGTGGCAAGACACTGGAGCATAGGAGATGATGGGCCGTCAAACTGATAGAGGTTGTCCTTAATATGTCCATGAGCCAAGATGTTCTTCGTCTGACAATCCTTAACCAAAAAACCTCATGAGTGGAATTCAAAAAAGACATTATGTTCCTTAGTAAATTGAGAAACAAAAAGAAGATTTTTGCAAATGCAATGAACATGAAGAACTCTAGGAAGAGGAAAAGAAAAAGAATTAGAATAGAGAGACATGTTAGCAATATTACAAATTTCAATACCAGTGCCATTGTCCACATAGACCTGATCATTGCCTATATACGGAGTAGACTACAGAAAGTGACTGTCATCAAAGGTAACATGACAGGTCGCTACAGAATTTGGATACCATGCCGGGTCATGCACATTAGGAGTTGTCATTGCTGCATAGGCCTGAATATGCAGTTTGTAGGACTGATTAAGGTGATGAAGGTAGTCTGGTGTGGTGTGATCAACACCATTGCAAATCTAACAGAGGGTGGGACGTGGCCCCATGAGCCCAAGTTACATCTGTCAGTGTAAGGCAGGGCATGGAGAGGAAAAACGACCACCGAAGGAATGAGGACTTGCAAAGCGGGGAAACTGCATTTCCATTCTATGAAAGTAGGGATATTGTGCTGGGAAAAATTGAGGGCGAGGAGAGTACTGATGGTGATTTTTAGCTTTATAATTGTTGAGGTGAGAGATAGAGGAAGATGGGTGGCCTTGAGAGGTCATTAACACCTCATATTTGGAGTCAGTCTTAGCCTGAAAATGCTCAAGTTGTGACTCATGACTCAATAATAAGCTATAGAGCTCTTCAAAGTTATGCTTGCGTCCTTGAGTCATGATAGCTATGACAAACTAAAGATATTCACTAGATTGCTACCAAGAATGTAATTGAATAATTTAGAATCACTTAGAAGTTCGTTAATGAAGGCAAGACGATCAGCAATTGAGCAGATCTTTTGGAAATAGTCCAAGATAAAGTTGTCACCTTTGACCGTATCTTTCAGGAGGCATCGAAGGTGTAGTTCATGAGCAGAAGTTTCAGCAGAGAACATCTTTGGAAGAGAGTTCCAAAGAGCGTGAAAAGTAGGAGAATTGACGACAAAAGCAAGGAGAGGCTCAGAGAGAGTGGTGAGGAGCCAGCTCATGATGAGTTGATCCATGCGAAACCACTTAGAATATTAAGGGTTAGGAATACCGTCAGGATGTTTCTGACTGGGAGGAAGGATAGAGCCATCTAAATAGCCTGTAAGAGCATGACTATTGAAGATCGGAAGCAAGGTTGCATGCCAAACCAGGTAGTTCTCTCGGGTTAGTTTGATGCTAGTGATCTTAAGGGTGGGAAGTGTGGGAAGAGTTGAACTAGCTTGAGAAGTATTCTGAGAGAGAGTCTGATTCTTGTTGGAAGAGGCTGAGTTAGAGAGAGAGGAGTCAGTCAACGCCATTGCAGTAGAAGGAAGAAAAAACTGGAGAAGAAAGGGGATCGTTCTATAGGAGGTTGGATGGCTCTGATGCCATAACAAAGTTTGTAATTTGTGGAAAACTTGCTTGGATTTTCTGTATTACTACCGTACACATATATACAAGTTTAAGATCCTCTAATTTAGGATCTATATTATTACAACATCTATTAGATATTATCTTTTAGGGTAAGCAATATAAATAAGATAAGGTACATCTTTGCAAGATTCTATAATATTCGGTTTTATGCAGCTAATCAAGGAAATGGATAAAGGACATGTATTCGAGGGATACCATGGATTTGGATGCATTCTGCATTCATGCATAGAATGAGACAGTTGTGCTTTATTACAACCGACTTACAGATTGCCCAGCACATGTAGCTGAAAGTGGATTGGCCGGTGTACCACACACCAGCTACGTGTCATGCCAAAACGGGGAAGCGGATTGCGTAGTGAGTTACTCACTACACTCAGCGTATTGAGTAAACTTTGTGAGGTCCACCATGATTTATGTATTTTATCCGCTTCGTTCATCCATTTTACTAGATAATTTTAGGAGTTGAGCCCAAGAATGAGACATATCCACTATTCAAATGGACCATACCATAGAAACAGTTGAATTGAATGTCTACCATTGAAAAATGCTTGGCAGCCATAGAAGTTTTGGATCAAGCTTATATTTGTTTTCTCCCTTCATCCATGTCTGCATGATTTTATGAACAGGTTGGATGACAAATAAACATCACTGTAGGCCTAGAAAGGTTTCAACGTCGGAAATCATTATCTCCACTGTTTCCATTGGTATGGTCCACTTGATCTTTGGATATGCTTGAATTTTGGGCTCAACCCCTTAAATTATATGAAAAAAATAGATGGACGGCGTGGATAGACCACCTACATTCAAGGTGGGCGAACTGAGTTTACTCAGTACAATAAGAGCGTACTGAGTGACTCAGTACGCAATCCGATTTTGTGAAGACGAGTGCTGATTAGAGCTGGGCAATCCTGACCCGATCCGGTGGATCCGACCCTATTCGACCCGATCCGACCAAATCCAACCCGATTCGACAACTCAGATCGGTGCGAATCGAGTAAGTTAAGCCAGATCCAAATACTTTTTGGGTTGGGTTAGGATGCACGCCTACCCGGACAGATCCGACCCAGAATCTGATCCGATTGGATCCAATTCAATCAAAACCGACCCAATCCAGGTACTTGCGTTTCACTCATTCCGTTCATTCATTTTTAATGGTCATATCATGGCTTAGTACCAAAATTGAGAGGAATATAGATCTCAGGTGGACCACACCGCATGAAAACAATAGCAGTTGGATATCCACCGTTAAAATCCTCCTAAAGCCTATTATTCTGTTTATTTGACATCTAAGGCCTACCATGCTGTTTATTTAACATCCAATCCGTTGATTAGGTCATACAGTCCCAGAGGAAGTGAAAAAACAAAGATCAGCTTGATCCAAAACTTTTATGGCCCTCAAAATGTTTTTAATGGTCGACTCTCATTCAACACTGTTTCTTGTAATGTGGTCCACTTGAGAATTGGATATACCTCATTTTTATACTAATATTGTAAACTGATCTGTAAAAATATATGGCCGGCATGGATGAAACACATACGTCATGGTGGGGCCCACATAGCACCAACCATCTCAGCCAGTCGGTTTCCCTCTCCATGCGCCCACGTGATGCCTATCTGACATCCAGGCTACAGCTGCTAACCTATATACGTACCCGTCGTGAGAAGACGACACTGATGCTCCTCGAGCTCTGAGTTATACGAACAGTTCAAAGGATATCAAAGTTACATGGCCACCTTGGTGTATTTATTATATCCACACCGTTTATATATTTTTAGATATTATTACAGAGCATTATCCAAAAAATAAATATTATCCAAAGATCATCTGGACCACACCACAAATAGTAACAGAGAATGATTTTCACCGTTAAATAACTCGTGTGGTCCCCAAGACAGTTAGATCTACTTATTTTTTGTCTCAAGCCTTAAGACGAACTTGGCAAATGGATGGACGATTTGGATATAACACGTACCCTCGTGCTCGTATAGAACAAGTAATGTACTTATAATACAGCAGTTACGTGCAATTGCAATTGATGTGAAATGACGTCACTGCACTTTCGTGCAGTGCACGTCAACGTTGTAAATTGTAATACAATCACGAATACAGTTTTTCAGAGTTACGTGGAGCCCACCTTATTGTATATGTTTAATCTAAACCGTTTATCCATTTTGATATATCATTTTAGGCCTCGAGTAAAAAAAAGTGGTATATTTAAGGCTGAAGTGGACCACACCACGTGAAAAAGTTGAATTAAATTTAAATGATCCAAATCGTATTAAACCCAATCCGACTTAGTTTCCCTAACCGAGTCAGACTGGGTTCGGGTCAGCCCCACCATGCATCGGATCTGTCCGAATCAGTTGACTCAGATTGGGTCCCGGATCTGATCGAGTTCGGGTAAGGCTGTAGAAATTTCGGATAAGATCGGGTGATACCTAATCCGATCCAATCTGGACCGATGCCCACCTCTAGCGCTGATGCTCCGGGTGCGGATTAGATACTGACAAGGTCAGCAGCCTAATCGCTACTGACGTGACGTCACCAAGCTTTGTGGACCCCACCATGATACATGTGTTGTATCCATACCGTCCATCCATTCGGAGAGATCGTTTTATGGAAGAAGAAAAATAATGAAATAGATCTAAAGTTCAAGTGGACCCCACCATAGAAAACAGTGGGGATAGTGACATCCACCGTTCAAAACTTATTAAGGACCACAGAAGTTTCCAATCAAGCATATATATATATATATATATATATATATATATATATATATATATATATATATATATATATATATATATATATATTCACTTCATCGATCCATATGTTAACGTCCATACTCTTACCCGGGTGGTAGATTCCTTGGAGTTTCAACACGGGTCAAGGGTTCGAGTACCCACGGTGGTGAAATCCCACGGGGTGTGTGTGGCGTGAGTGTGTGGGGGTGTGTGTGCGTGTGTTGAATAAAAAAAAATGTTAACTTATAAATAGGTTGGATCTAAAAAATACATCATGGTGGGCCCTATAAATGTTTCAACGGTGGGTTTGACTGATCCCACGGTTTTCTGTGGTGGGTGCACTTGAACTTTAGATCTATCTCATTCTTTTTCTCCTGCCATAAAACGATTTCATTTGTCTTTTTCTCTGCCATAAAACAATTTCTACAAATGATTCGAAGGTATGGATACAATACATGCATCATGGTGGGGTCCACAGAGAGCCTGGTGACATCACTTCAGTAGCAATTTGGCTACTAACCTTGTCAGTATCTAATATGTGCCCTGACACTCCTCGATCTACGAGTTATACGAACGGTTCAAAAGGGAAGCGGATTGGCTGGTGTACCACACACCGATGTGGCTGGTGTGTTGACGTCACCAAGTTCTGTGGGTCCCATTATGAGGTGTGAGTTACATCCAAACCGTCAGTCCACTTGGTGAGATCGTCCTACGGGTTGATTGGAAAAACAAAAAAAACAAAAAAAAAAAAAGATAGATCCAAAAATCAAGTGGACAACCTTTTGGGGTCACAAAACTTTTGGATCAATATAATATTTGTTTTTTCTCCTTTACAAGGCCATGCGACCTTATGAACAGATTAAATGAAAAGTAAACGTTACGGTAGGCCTATGAATGTTTTGACGGTGAGAATTATTATCACGCTGCTATTTGTGTAGTCCACTTGATCCTTGGAAATTACACTTTTTTGACATGAAGATCTAAAATGATCTCTTCAAATAGATGAACGGTTGTGGCCCATGTAACTTTGATCTGTGACTCACCCAGGTGGGAGTGAATCTGCTTGACTCCTTTGTCAGACAAGTATACCCACTCATGCAATAAATAATCAAATCCTGTGAGCCCCAAGAACAAAGTGGGTTGCACTCACATTTCCAGCACAACAATGTCACAAAACCCATGTTCTTCATACATAGCAATCTTCACTCTAGCTTTTCGACTGACTAAAGGCAATAGATATTCTTACCATGGATTCGAGATCAAGGAAACCACTATTGATTCTATCCACAAGGTGATCAAAGAAAATAAATTAACATCCAAACAGCTGGTTCAATATTATCTGGATGCCATCCGACGGCTCAAATCTCTCAATGTCATGATCGAAGTGAACCTGGATGCCTGGAACCAAGTCGAGAGCAGGTTGATGTGCAAAGAGCGGACCGAGGCGGGTCTGAGCAGTGGAATTGCAAGGGATCCCTGTGTTGCTCAAAGACAACACTGCCACCAATGACAAGCTCAATACCACAAGTGGGTCGCTTGCACTCTTGGGGACTTTAGTCCATAGAAACGCGGGAGTGGTGGCTAAGTTAGCGATCGGCGGGAGCAATCATCTTGGGCGAAGCTAGCCTTTCTGAGTGGGCTGGATTTCGTGGCTTGGTTTGCATGTCTTAGAACTTTTTTCCGGTGACTAAAGTTTAAAAGAATGTTAAAATGCACGCTATAAAAAGAATGGTCACTCTGGATGTTAATCTCCACTATATATAACACGACTAGTTTGGCCCTTCAAGTGAGCTATTTTTGTCCTTTTTGCCATCGTTCATGTGAGTAGCCTACTCTTTCTTCTCCTTCTCCTTGTGTGGTACACATGGAAGCATAATATTAGAGAATATATGCAGCAAAGGCTCTGTGGTGGCTGCTGTAATGATTGTGTGATGCGCATTAATACGTCCGAATTGCATCAGCTCATGTTAGGACATGATTCTATAACCGAGTCAAATCCAGAGTCAAATCCAAAGCTCCACTGGGCTGCCATAGGAAAAATGTATGAATGGACTCCGCACCATTGGAATTATTTTCGCACCCCTCATTTGTCTTTTTACATTTAGTGTGCAATTCCTCTCTCTCTCTCTCTCTCTCTCTCTCTCTCTCTCTCTCTCCACAAGAGCTAGGGCTAGCTCAACAGTGGCCCTCAGATACAGTAATGGATGTGGCACATGCTTTAGAGAGAGGAAGCAACTTGCAACAGAGGAGGTTATAGAAAGTGGGCTACTCCTGTGATGGTTCACCACCATTTTGAAATCATGCTTAGCATTCATGTACATATAACTAGACCATACAAATTGTTGTTGGAAAAACTATATTGGAAAATTGAAAATAAAATAATTTAAATTAACATCAGGTTGAATCACATATAAATACACTGTCCTTAAAGCTTGATTTACCCCCTTCTCAATTGCTAATGTATTACAGGTGAATTGCTTCCAGGATAAGAAAAGCCTTTTCTCTAAGATCCTACATGCAACGATCACAAAGGGATCTCACGGGAACTCGATTAACGCAACTGATCATCTGGTAAATTTGATGAGTGGTCGAACTCAGTGACTCAAACAATGTTCGAGCCACTCATTGATTTTCTTAAAAGGAAAATGTTTGGAGAGATCAGATTGGTTTCTGATGGAATCTGTTGGACTTGGATGATTCTGGACTAGGATGGTCTAGTTTATATAACATCTGAGGAGTAGACTATTGAGCACATGCAAAGTGCAAAGTACGTCATCTAGCACCATTATAGCCATACTGCCCACGCCCACACCCTCGCCTGTCCCTGAGCCCGAGAGCACGAGCCTGAGCCCGAGCGCGAGCATCTTATAAGTGCTAAATTGATTGAGCACACTTTAGTTGTTAAATTTCATATAACAAAAATAACATGACAATAGATCTTCAAGATCAAGCTCAAGATCAAGAGAACATTAAGCTCAAGATCAAAAGAAGATAAAGCTCAAGTTCAAGAAAAAATCAAGCTCAAAAGTCAAGATGAACTCCGAGACTTAATTCAAGTCAAAGAAGAACAAATATTTGATATATCCCAGGTGGTATAAAACCCTAGAAAGACCTTAGGACTAGGTGCTTTAAAAAATGTTTAAAATTAGATTTTTATACTCTTTTTGCTTGGAATTCGGCCAACCCAACTTTTGGTTCGATTAGCCTAAGTTTTCTCGGCCAACCCAAGTTCAAGCCCGAAGCAAAATTGATTTTTTGTTTCAAATTCGGCTAGTCTGAGCTTGAAATTCGGCTAGCCTGAGAATCTTCGGGTCAAATTCTAGCAACCACACCATTTTGAATTTTGGATAAATCTTTGTACGTGCTATATTAATTGTATAATGCATACCTTTGTTTGTTAAATTTCGTTTAGACAAACTAGCTTGTGCTGTAGTCCGTCTAATGTGGATCAAGATGGAAAGTTCAAGTCATGAAGTTGAAAAGTTCAAGCTTAAGTACAAGTCATGAAGTTGGAAAGTTTAAGCTAAAATGAGTTCAAGTTCTACTACACTTCAAGTAGAAGATTAAGCTCGACATTTAATACACTTTAAGTAGAAGATCTACTATGCTCTACCGAAGATTCAAGAAGAAAAACAATCTTTACACTTCAATGTCCAGTCTTCTCAGGTATAACAGAATCTAGAAAGATCTTAAACTTAGGTGCTTTCAAAAGATAAATTTATATGGGTTTTTATACTTTGGTTAAGCTTAAATTCGACTAATCTAGGCTTGGTTCAACTAGTCTAAGTTGTGGCTCGACCAGTCTAAGATAATCTTCAACCAGTCCAAGTTTGAAATCCAAAAGATGGAAATTTCTGGTGCTTTCTCGACCAGTCAAGTTGACTGCTCGACCGATTAAAGAGGGACCTTCGACCAGTCGAGGGTTGCTCGACTCAAAGTCCAACAACTAAAATCAGGCACCCTCAACCAGTCGAAGCCCATGCTCAACCAGTCAAACAGGGCCCTCGACCAGTCGAGCAAGGCCTTCGACCAATCGAAGAACAGTTTTATCCGATCGGGCCTAAAATTTGAAAATTTGTTAGATCTTAAACGAGTTGAAGGAAACCTTAGATGAGTCGAAGCAACAAATTTTCAGCCTATAAATAGAGGCTTTCTCTTAATTCAAAATTACTCATCCAAGCTAGTAAAAGCCTTCACCTAGAAAGAGAGAAGTCTCCACTATCTTCAAGTTATTACACAGTATTTTAATATTTTGTTTATATAGCTTTTTATTTTAATTCCTTGATTTATTTTTATTAATCTTATTTTTTCAATAGAGTAATCACTCTTCTTTGAGATATGAGGAATTCAAACAAGTAGCCTTTGGTTTGAATTAATTTAAAATTAATCTAGAACCTAGAACCCTTGTTTGTGTTACTAGACATTAAACATTTTACTTCAAGCAAAGCGGTTCTACAAGCTACATCAGGGAGAAGATAAATACATTTCTATTCTTTGTATTTTAGTTTTTTTGAGATAGCCAGAAAATCTCATGTGTTGGTTTTGACTAAGATAGCCTGAAAATCTCAGTGTGGGATTTTTGTTTGTACCCTTTAAAATCACAACTATATCAGGTTTTAAGGTGACCTTGTGAAAACCTTGTTTATAGTGAAAGCTAATATCACATTGTAACACCCTGAAAATCGGGGGTCGCGTATATACTCGACTCCTGAGTTCCCGGGGTCACTTATCATACATTTTATAGGTTTATGATTAGTCAAATTAATTGCGCAGTTTGGAACAACCTGGAACATGAAGAATCACCACCGCATGTCTACTGAAATTGGAAAAGACCCAAGGCATATGCATACATATATACATGTCCAAAAGAATAAAAGGGCGCACGTAGCGCCACCTAATAAAATTATAAAAATAATATCCAGTCCAAAAGAATAGGGCTGAGCCCTTAGCTCAGCGACCCCTCGACTCATCTACGGGTCCGATGCAGCTCCGCCCATCAACTGAAAATAGGAACACTCTTCCTCCTCATCCAAACTCGCGCTGCCAGGCTCCTCCTGATCATCGCCACCTGTATCTATGGAAGCGTCTGGTTGGTGTTTTAAAACACTGTCCCAGAGTGGGAGTGAGTGATCAACTCAGTGTGAACTATTAATCTTAAGTTATAACAAACATCAATTATAATACGTATATAATGAAAAGCAGTCAATCAACAACACCTACAACTCTTATTAAATGCTCATGCAATGCGATGATGTGATGCATGCCCTCGCCTCAACGCTCCCTTGAGCGACTCCATCTAATGATCGCATATGGCAACACTCCCTCAGAGCGACCTCGACTTTCGAGTCGCCACCCTAACTAATGCGATGCAATACGATCGTGTTAGCTGAGTTATTAGTTAAGTCCATTCATCCAGCAGGTTGGGGATTCTGATTCACCCTACATGTCACTGCCCTAAGCTGGTTGCGAGGCCAAGGCCCCATCAATGCGTGAGGCCGAGTCCTCGCGGTCCGTGATCCCGTCGGGGTCCTCATCCCTGACTCTAAGTACATGAGGAGTGCCGATAGGGAAAGGATCGCTCGCGGTCACTACCGGGAGGCGCGGTACCCCAGCGTAGGCCGACAACTCAGACACAGTGTCCCATTCCACCATGCCTGGCTCACGAGACTGTGGACCAGTTGTATTCTAGTTATCAATTGGCCACAAAGGTTGTAGGGTGCATCAGGTTCCATACATATGTGGGCGAACATGGTTAACAAACAGGGTTGATCAGGTAGTAAGCTAGTCCGCACAAATCAGGCGAGCTGAGACGAATGACCTCAGGCACAAGAGTCCCATGTAGTCGAACTATAGCCACCCAAACACTCCCGCCCAATCCGCGGGACTAGCCCTAGCGTAGTCCTACCGATGGGACTACTCTCTCTCGTCAGGTTCCTGACCATCCCAAGAGAGTGAAAAGGGGATCTACAGCATGCCCACTACTCATATTATCAACTAGCACATCCATATCATATTCTCATGCATCTTAACCATACAAAACAAATACCTCTAACAAGCAAGCAAGTATCATCATGAAATCAAGGTGCATGTAAGTGTGTGGGTTGTGTGAGGAAGTTAAACACTTCCTCCATCTTGAGAAATCATGAGCATAACGGTAAATAATCACACACACAATAAAGCACCATATATGAGGGAAATGAATCAAACCACAAGCATGTTATCATCCAACATAATATCATGTGAAAGGCAAGATCTATATCACATTTGGGAGTAAAACATGCACATTCTAACAATTCCAACAAACATGAAATCCCTAGGGTTTTCTCCAGAATTTCAAATATGACAACCAAGCACTCAAATCATTAAACCCATACTAAAATTGGTGCTAGGCCACCTAAGAGCAATAGTCCGCACCTTGAATTTGATGGAGGCTTGGAAATGACCTAGAGGTGAGGGTTTTGGAGGTTGGTCGGCCGGAATCCCTAAAACAATTCAAGTATGACAGAAATCCATACCATTTCTTCTTCAATACAAGGATTTCAAGAGAAAAGAGTGAGGGATCTTACCAAGATGGCCCACGGACAATTTTTGGGGTGGTGGTGGAGAGTTTTCCCTTTTAGGAAGGGATAGGGTGTTGAAGGGTCGATTCTCTTGGGCCCCAACTCGATTTAGGGTCCACCACACTTCTTTGCCTTCTCTTCCTTCCTTCTTCACTCTCCTTGGTCGTTGAAGAAGGGTGGAAGTTATAAGGGAGAGCCTTGTTGTTGTAAGGTGGTGAGGGTTATGAGGGAGAGATTGATTGTTGGAGATTTGAAGGAAATTAAGAAGATGAGGAATGGGTTGTTGGGAGTTAAAGGGAGAGTTAGGAGGGAGAGAGGGTTGTTGTTGAGAGAGTGAGAGGGGTTTATGAAAAAGGGGCTATGGCTTATTCCCCTAGAGTTGGGCCTCTTGGCTCTATGCTTCCAAGTTTTTCCAAAATAGACCTATGGGACTCCTATTGGTGTTGAGGTGGCCCTAACACCCCTCAGGCTACCAAATTCAGCGTGTAGGTGTCTTATGACCTGACTAGGGTCCATGTAAAAATTGAGGACGAACGGATGAACGGATATATGATCTGAGCAGGCACTTTCGTCCCATAAATGGCCCTGTGGGGGCCGATCAGTGATTGGGGCAGTTCTGGCAGCCCTCTGGCCATGAAACTTGTAGGGTAGGTGCTCCATGGCCCGATGAAGGGCCATGCAAAATTTGGGAACGATCGGATGCGGGGTTTGGTCGTATGGGTCCGATTTGCGATCAACGGTCACCGTTCCACGATCAGGTCCCAGATTTAGTGGACGGGCGTAGAAAAATATATTAAATCGTCACCATAAATTCGGAAGGAATCCGATTGCTGGAACGCCTGATATCCCGATTTCATTTGTAAGTGCCAGATTCCAATTTTGGCATTGGTGGGGTGCATTCGGCTAGTGCCAGATCCCAGTTATGGGTGTCCACTGGGTCCGCTGTCCGCGATGGACCACAAGCCCAGTGAGATCTATGATTCCCTGAAGTTTTAGATTTTTCTGACCATCCTCGGTCACTGGGTGGCCCACACGGGTTGTTATCAAGTGCAAACGGCCATCAGGCTTAGCGGGCCACACCAGGTTCCATCATGGCCAGCCTAGTTTATTCTAATGGGCTAATCCTAGGTTAATTTTTACTGGTGGTACCTCACCCTAAGCAGTTTAAACTGATGGTCCTGCGGCAAATCCGACGTGGACGCCCCAGGATACTGTGCTGGTTGGACCGGACGTTACAATCTACCCCCCTTATAAATAAATTTCATCCTCGAAATTTATACCTATTTGAATTGCTGAAGTAGGCTTGGGTAATGCTTACGGACTTCTGCTTCTGTCTCCCAAGTGGCCTCTTCTTCATCATGATGGGTCCATAGGACCTTGACTAATGGGATGACCTTGTTGTGTAGGACCTGCTCCTTCCTATCCAATATTCTAATGGGTCGAAGAATGTATGTGGCATCTTCCTTGAGTTCCACATGTTCCCACTTGATGATGTGTGAAGGATCAGGAACGTACTTCTTCAACATGGATACATGGAAGACGTTATGCACTCCGGCGAGAGGCGTGGGTAAGGCCAAGCGATAGGCAACTGCACCGACACGGTCCAAAATCTGGAAAGGCTCGATGAATCGGGGCGTGAGCTTCCCTTTCTTGCCGAAGCGCAGGACACCCTTCATTGGGGAGATTTTGAGAAATACATGGTCCCCAGCTTCAAACTCCAAGTCCCTTCGCCTTGTGTCGGCATGGCTTTTCTGCCTGCTTTGAGCCGTCAAGAGGCGATGCTGGATAATTTCAATCTTCTCAGTCGTGACCTGCACCAAATTCAGTCCTAACAAGCTCTTCTCACCAATTTCTTCCCAATAATGCGAGGCTTGGCACAGACGCCCATACAAAGCCTCGTAAGGCGCCATATCGATGCTAGCCTGGAAGCTATTGTTGTAGGTGAACTCGGCATATGGGAGACAATCGTCCCAACTCTCCTGAAAGTCTAGAACACAAGCCCGCAACATGTCTTCCAAAATCTGGTTCACCTGCTCGGTTTGCCCATCTATCTGCAGGTGGAAGGCGGTGCTAAACTTTAGTTTCACTCCCATAACTTCTTGAATGCGGGTCCAGAAAATCGACGTGAAGCGAGTATCCCAGTCCGACACAATCTCCAATGGGACGCCATGGAGCCGCACTATTTCCTTGATATACAACTTAGCCAAATCATCGGCGGAGCTTGAAGTCTTAATTGGCAGAAAATGGGCTGATTTGGTTAGCCTGTCCACAATCACCCATATCGAGTCATGCCCCTTCCTAGTCTTGGGCAAACCGGAAATAAAATTCATGGATATGAAGTCCTATTTCCATTCCGCTATGGGCATGGGTTGCAAAAGGCCCGGTAGACGGCGGTGTTCGGCCTTGACTTGTTGACAAGTGAGGCATCGGGACACGTACTCTGCTATTTCCTTCTTCATGTTGTCCCACTAATAGTTCCGCTTCAAATCCCAGTACATCTTCCTACTACCAGGGTGCATCGCCAACTTAGAGTTGTGAGCGGCATTTAGGACTTCCTCTCGTAGTCCCAGAAGGTTTGGAACGTAAAGGTGGCCTCGGTACCGCACTCCCCCATCCTTTCCAACTCTCCATTCAGACTTCACATCATTCACTGCTCTTTCCCTCATCTTCTGCAATAACTCATCGCCCTCCTGGGCTTCAATGATTTTGCTGTCGACCATTGGCTGGGCTTGTATGTGGGCCACAACCTTGTACGGCTCCTCCACGGTTAGCTTCATGTCGAAGTCCCGTACAAATTCCACCATGTCCCACTCTCTCACCATTAGCGGGGCCACAAATTCGATCGTCTTTTTATGACTCAATGCGTCTGCCACCAGATTGGCCTTGCCAGGGTGATACGAGACATCGAACTTGAAGTCCTTCAACATCTCCATCCAGCGACGTTGCCTCATGTTTAGGTCCTTCTGGGTGAAGATGTATTTGAGGCTCTTGTGATCAGAAAAGAGCTCAAATTCCTCACCATAAAGATAGTGTCGCCATATCTTCAACGCGAATACTACCGCCGCAAGTTCGAGGTCATGGGTAGGATAATTCTCCTCATGTTTCCTTAATTGCCGAGATGCATAAGCAATTGCCCTGTCCCTCTGCATGAGCACACAACCCAAGCCCACATGAGAGGCGTCTGTGTAGACAGTGTACTTGACCCCTTGCTCAGGAAGCACAAGCACAGGTGCCGAAGTCAATTTATCTTTCAACTCTTGGAAGGCACCTCTGCCTTCTCGTCCCAAGCAAATTTGAGGTCTTTCCGAGTCAGCTAGGATAGCAGCCGAGCTATTTTTGAAAAGTCCTTAATGAACCTTCGATAATAGCCGGCGAGACCGAGAAAACTCCTCACTTCTGTGATCGACTTCGGTTGCTTCCAATCTTATACAGCTGCAACCTTGGCAAGATCTACAGATATGCCCTCCTTGGACACTACATGACCCAGAAATTTGACCTCCTCCTTCCAGAAGTCACACTTCCTAAATTGCGTAAATAATCGATTTTTCTCAAGAGTTCCAAGGACCGCCCTTAGATGCTCTTCATACTCCTCGCGGCTCTTTAAGTAAATCAATATGTCGTTGATGAACACCACGACGAATCTGTATATGAACGGCCTGAAGATTCTGTTTATGAGATCTATAAATACCGCTGGGGCATTGGTGAGCCTAAACGACATAACTAGGAACTCATAATGGCCAAAGCAGGTTCTGAAGGCCGTTTTCTGTATGTCCTCATCCCTAACTCGCAGCTGATGGTACCCTGATTGTAGATCAATCTTTGAGAAGTATTTGGCACCCCTCAGCTGGTTAAATAAGTCGTCAATTCTGGGCAATGGGTACTTGTTCCGAACCGTCACTTGGTTCAATCTCCTGTAATCCACACATAATCGTAATGAGCCGTCCTTATTCTTTACAAATAGGATTGGGGCTCCCTACGGCGAGACATTGGGCCGGATGAAGCCTTTCTCTAGCAAGTTATCAATCTGAGACCGTAGCTCTTCCATCTCACATGGGGGCATGCGGTAAGTAGGCAAGGAGATGGGCTTAGCACCCGGAGTCAGATCGATAGTGAAGTCTATTTCTCGTCGAGGAGGAAGTCCAGGTATGGCTTTAAATACATCGTCGAAGTCTCAGACTACGGGAGTGCATGTATGTGAGGGCCCATCATACTCGTCCTCCAAAGAAGCATAACATAAAATCCTACAATCGTGGCTAACCTGGACTGGAAACGTGAGAGAAGTGCCGTCGTCTTCGAATATTTTCACTGTCAGGGTCTCGCAGTCAATCTTGGCCTTCATCGTGGTCAACCAATCCATGCCCAGGATAACATCATAGTGGAAGATCTTAGTCACTATCAAGTCCACAAATGCCACCTTGCATCCCAAATCAATGGGGCAATCACGGCATATCTTTGTCGCTTCTGAGACAGTTCCGGCGACGGCAATGATCCTCACCCCAGTAAAGGGGGTCGCGCACAATCCTAGACGCTTGACAGTAGCATGTGTTATGAGAGAAGTATTAGACCCCGTGTCTACCAACAAAAAGATGGGGGTACCTTCGATGTGCACCGTCACCTCGAAGGCCGTCGGAGTGGGGATAGCAGCATCTCGGCCTTCTGCCACCAATGCATGGACTCGTGCCTGCTGTGGAAAGTTCGGTCGTTGCATAGGCCGTTGTGGCGGCCTAACTTGTAGTGCAGGGGGACGGCAAAACTGTGGGCTAGGCCCCATCGTCCGTAGGGGCAGAATCTGTAATGCCTATTGTGGAGGCCTGTTGTTGCGCTGAGGAGGCGTGAAGCCGAGGTCCCTCATCCTGGTAAAGCAGTAGGGCTCGGAATGGCCCGCCGTCTTGCAATAGTTACAAATCTGGGCCGGTCATGTAGAAGGAGCCGGTGCGGCAGCTAGTCGTGGCAGGGAATTCGGGCGCACCCTTTTTCCAACAAATGAAGAGGATGGTCCCTCCATCCTACTTCGCGGTCCCAACTGGGAATGGTTTCGTGCAACTCGTTCCTCATCCTGCTCAGCCCGTATAGACATCTCCACGAGGTCGGCGTAGGTCCTGAGGTTCATGCAGCATAATTTGGAGTGGATGCTGCTCCTCAGCCCCGTTGTGAACCGCCTCATCTTGATCGCTTCGCTGGTGATCATTTCAGAAGCGTAGCGCGAGAGTTCCGTGAAGCGGTTCTCATATTGTGCCACGCTCATTCCCCCTTGTTGCAGGCGAAAGAACTCATTTTCCCTCTCATGTTGATATGATTGAGGGATTTACTTCTCGTTAAAACGGGCCTCGAACGCCTCCCACGTCCATACATGGCCCTCTGGAATGGTCCGAAGGACGCTCTCCCACCACAAGTCCGCCTCTTTCTCAAAGAGGTAGGAAGTAAGTTCGACATTTTATGCCTCGGAACAGTGGAGAGGCCTAAGTAGCTTGACGATCTGGTTGAGCCAATACTCTGCTTCCTCTGGATGATGGGTGCCAGCAAAAGTAGGCGTCATATGCCTCTGAAACCGCTCATATAGATTATTCGTGTTGGTTGCGGGAGCAGTCATGGTGGGTAGTTCCGGTTGTGGTATTCCCATATTCTGGGCCAAGGCCCCCATCATAGTGGCCATCATGTGTTGTTGGTGTTGCATATTAGCGACCATCATTTGTTGTTGTTGTTGCATAAGGCGCAACATCTGGCCCATCTGTTCTATGGCCAGAGGCGGAGGGGGTACGGGTGCCGCGGCCGGCGGTGGGGGAGCATTTGGGGCCGCCTCCTTGGTTGTGCTACCCGTGTTTTGGGAGCCACTCGCCCCTTATGGGCCTTGTTGTTCATCAGAAATTTGGTCCCTATCGACCCGGCCGCCATGAGGGAGGCGAACGTATCGATCCTCCGGTCGTGGAGGCATTTCCTGGAAAGACGTCCCAAGATAGGTTAGATAATATAACGTTACTCATACCGAGGTCATGCATAAATACTTGGATCCATATATATTTCCTATTTATGCATATACCCAAACATACACTCAAGCATTCTCATGGTGGTAAAGACATTTTAAGGCAACCCATACATCCACATTGATTTCAAAATGCCATTGACATGGCCAGTTACATGTTGCAGCATGGATTACAAGCATCAGTAAACATGCTAGACAGAAAGAAAAATACAAGTTAGATAAGTAAAGGTCCTAATTATCTTCCAGTACAGGAGATTAGGTCTAATTGACTTAAAGAAACTACTAGCTATCTGTAAGGTCGCGACGCTACTCGTCTGAGTCAGGGGAAAGTGGAGGTGCTTCTTCTCCCTTGCTGCAGCAGATCAGGGCCTTTATGGCCTGATATATCTTCTTATTCCACTTCTCCTGCTTTGCTTGGTTCGCCTCAATCCTTGCTTGGCCCTCTTAATTTCTACTACCTCGGCCTGGAGCGCATCCAAGCGCTCTTATATACCTGGGGCGGTAAGGGGCTCTCTCCTGACAACCCGGATTTCCTCATCCCCATCGGCCTCCTCGGCTTCATCCTCATTCTTATTTTCAGCCTCGCTCTCGTCATTCCCATCACTTTCCTCTTCTTCTTTGCTAGCATCCCCATACCGGTCGATGTGAGCCTGTTTCTGCTTTGGGCCTATTTTCATGTTGTTCAACATATCATCTCCCAATATCTGCGTCGGTACATAATTTCCGTCCGATCCACCCACGCCGTAGCGTTGAGCCAGCCGACAGACTAGCCGGCCAAATGGGAGGCATGCATCCTTGCGGGTCGCCCTTGCGGCCCTCACAATCTGGTGGAGTATCACACTAGGGAGGCATACATCCACTCCCTGGCCTACCTGATATAAGAATTCCACCATGTAGCGGGAGCACTCAGTGCGGTTCTTCAGCCTAGGATAGACATTGTGAGTGCAAATACGGTGAAGCACATGGTACCCAGGGGTCAAGTTGGATGAGTTCAGGCCGGCCTCTCTCCTCCACTGGGCAACCTGACCACACAAGAAATGAGTTCGCTCATTACGGGCTTGACTCGTATCCAAGTTCTTCTCCTCAATCTGCACCTCGCCTACTGGCACCCCAAGTATGCCTGAAATGTCAGCCACCCCCAACGGGAACCTCCGGCTTCTTACGACTAGATCAAAGCCCAGTGGCTTAAATTGAGGGTTTCTGATCTGCACGTAAAAAGCCCTAGCTCGCCCTTCGTCTGCCTGGGAATCTCCATAGAATATTAGACCCCAGTCCTTCTTCATAAGTCGGTCGAGTATGGCAAACTCACTGAACAGATGCTCCTCTACGGAGGCTTCGAAGGCGACGTTGCGAATGCAAAAATTTCCCACATCCTCCACTGGCGGTTGGGACGCTTGAGTCGCGAGAGCCCTTCGAGAATCGTTCTTTCGCTTGGACCGGACTTCTGGGACCGTCTGCTCTTCTGGATCAGCCCTCTGCTTACTTCGCCTCTCTCGGCTCGGTCTGGGCTCGGCAGGAGACTGTCTCTTCTTCCCCATGAGGGAGAGAATCGTCGTAATGGAGAAGAGAGAGATGACGGTTGTTAGGAAGGCCATTACCCTTGGCTAGGATGGATTTGGGGGTGAAAGAGGAATTGGAATGGGATTTGGTGAAATAGAAGGAGGTGGGTCTTGTGAATGAGCCTTGAGAAGGGGTATAGGAGTGGGTTTTTGGAAATGATGGGTTGAATGTGGAATGTGAGAGTGGGTTTGAGATAGACTTGTTGGAATGGGTAGTAAGGAATTTGGAAATGGGTTTATGGGTTTGGATTGGATATGAGGAAAATGGAAGTGGTTGGGTTTGTGAAAGGGGTTATGGACTTGAGAATGGGTTTAGAGTATGAAATTTGGGAATGGGTTTGAGATGAGGTTGTCTAAGATGAGATGGAAGGTGAGTTGAGGATATGGGGTTTGAGTAGAGATTAGGATTTGAGATGGGTTTGTTGGAATGGGAAATAGGAGAGATTGGAGATGGAAGATGTGAAGGTGGGGTGGAAATGAGGAAGAGAGAGGAAATTTGTAGAATGAAGGGTTTTGAAGGTGGGTTTATGGAATGATGGTGGGTTGGGAATGGGCTTAATGAGGGGTCTTGAAGTAGAAGGAAATGGAAATGTGGAAGAAATGGGGAAAT
Organism: Magnolia changhungtana; assembly: GCA_030180095.1. Classification (NCBI taxonomy): domain Eukaryota; kingdom Viridiplantae; phylum Streptophyta; class Magnoliopsida; order Magnoliales; family Magnoliaceae; genus Magnolia; species Magnolia changhungtana. The sequence continues at coordinate 4,904,767 of JASAUF010000160.1, forward strand.
GAGGTTTAAGGTTGATGGGTTTTGAAGTAGAAGGAATGGAAAATAGGGAAGAAGGGAATGTTGGATTTGAGATTAAGTTTGGGAAAGGTTCCTAAGGGTTTGGAAATGGTGGGGTGAAATGTGAGGGGTAGGAGTGAGTCTCATGGGCTTTAACTAGTCCCACCTAACAAAGAGAGTGGGCCCCACACGGGTTTACAAAGGGAGGAAGGGAGGATCCCCTCTTTTGAGGTCGGGCGGGGTCCCGCGGAGCTGCTGGACAATCAGGCGGGGCCACTCGTAGCGGGCGGGGTCCCACGGGTGCTCTGGAGAGTCAGGCAGGGGCCACGCCAGTCGGGCGGGGTCCCGCGGAGGGTCTGGAAGACGGGCTGGGTCGCGGGAGCGCGGGCGGGGTCGCGCGAGTAGGAACAGGCAGGCAGGCCGGGTCTGTGGGTGGGGTACACCCGGACGGGCGGGGTTGGCGGGCGGGGTACACGCGGACGGGTGGGGTCGGCGGGCGGTGTATTCTGGGCAAGGTCCACTTTTCGGGCATTTTCCCGGGCACCGGTAAGGTCCCCGGGGGCGTTCTATATATGGATTTGGGGTAGAAAAAGTCGATCTACGTAATGGGCCTAGTGATTTCACAATATTTATCCTGGTCTATGGCCAAAATCTCCGATTTCCTCCGTTCTACTAATCCCAGTAAAATCTCACTCACTCCTAAGTTCCTACCCCCAAATGGGTCAACTCTTATAACTTGACCCGAAACTAATGCATCCACACGTGTATGTTGGCTTCGTCCTCCAAATTGTCAGACCTCCGGCTCATTCCTATTCATGAAAAGAGACCCGGTACCACTCCCGGACCCATTTCTTACCGTTGCTACATACTCTTGCTACCAATCTAAGTTCATAGAAAGCCTCGTCGTCCATCTTGGATTTCTGATTCGGGGTATGGGATGGATCCTAACGTCCTAAATCTCTGTTACGTCCTTCTAATACGTATCCTCTCAAGTCAGCGGACGCGTAGTGAGTTCATGACCCATGGCCTAATTAATTCCAAACCATACTTTGATACCAACTTGTAACCCCGGGAACTCGGGAGTCGAGTATATACACGACCCCCGATTTTCAGGGTGTTACACGCATGGTTTATGATTATTGGGAGTGGAGTAGGTGTAACTCTTTGTGTAACACCCCGAACTTTTCAATACCCGAGTATTGAAAGTTCTCGAGTGTTACTATGAAACTTAATGTAAATCGTACATGTGTATGGTACCAAACTAACTATCATGACCTTACATCTATTCCCTGACACGATCCAAGCATTAGGAATGACCTCTATTCCATAGATCAAGCCATCTGACTGCTGATTTCAAGGTTTGACTCTCCATTATGTGATTTAACGTATGTGTCTTCCTTTAAATGAATTGACGAATAACTCCCTATCTATAATGATTTTAATATACATTCTTTTGTAAGAATTACTTAGAAACGTGCCTATAACCATGTGAAGCCATTAGATTTCCCAAAACTCACAAATCAACAATAATTACGAAAATGCCATTAACATAAACTGTTGAATTCTAGATCACGTGGTTCCCATGATCCGTTTAATGTGAAAATTTACACCATGCCTAAGTATCATAAATTAGTCATACATGTCGAATTTCATTCCTTGGATCATTGTATAAGTGACCCAATCGACAGATCAGCTCACTTAATCGTTGATTTTGGCGCCCATCAAAGGTCGGGGATACTCGGATTAGGATAACTCCCTCCATCCATGTTTATGTGATCCTATGAGTAGGTTAGATGGCAAATAAACATCACACTATGGTTTAGAAAGGTTTCAAATGGTAGGGATCATGATGATCACCGTTACATGTAGTGTGACCCACCTGATCTTTGGATATGCTTCAAATTTGGGCTCAACCCCTTAAATTAAATGGGAAAACAAATGGATGGTGTAGATTTCCTAGGAACATCACTATGGACCCCACCTTAAGTGGTGTGCGCATGCAACACACACTCCGACAATGCACAGAACGCAAAGTCGGGTCAAATGTAGTTTGACCCGACGAAACATTCAAATCGAGGGAATTCCCTTATTTTCCATGGGACGAACAAACAACTTCCATTTAAGGATTTTTGAGGCCCATCATGACCATCCATCTACTAAATCCGAACCATTCATCATGTTCGGGAACCCCATCCATCCCAACCCTAGGCGTTATCACAGGAGGATGTATGCGGGTGTGCGCTCGAGTCCCCGCGAAGGAAGAATTACTACGTTGCGGCGTTAACAGGCAGCGTCTGTTTGGTGACGTTGGTGGGCCACCATCATGAGGACCCACGCTGATCTGAATCATCCATTACATTCAAAGGATGAATCCAACCAATAACCTAATGCCTTTCCCATCGAATCAACTTGAGCGAGTAACTGATTCTGTCCAAAAATCCCTTCACGAACGTTACCAGGAAACCTAAACGGTTTTTAATTCTGCTGCGTAAGAAACTTAAGGAGGGCCATCTGAACCTCGTCGGGCCATCTGAAATTGGGTATCAATAAGTCTGATCCTCTTAGAGACGTCAAAAAAGTCAGAACAGGACTGGTTTCACCGGAGGTTCCAGATTTTTCGGGCATCTGCGCAAACCACAGGAAAGTCTTCCCGGAAGTCTATCTAGACCCTACGTCTGAGACGTCCATCTTGTAAGATCCATGGACCTCTTAGAGACCTACCCAAATCTGACCAATCCCAACAGAAAAGGGAGAGGAGATCACAGATTAAAGAACTTGGATCGCACTCTCAACACACTGTTTCCACGCAGACAAGCAACGTAGAACCTACACAGCCCATTCTCCTGTTACGCAACCTACGCAAGAAGACTCCGGAAGGTCCTTGCTCTTATAAATACACCTGGCCAGAACAGAAGAAAGAAAGAGAGAAGGGAAGGAGAGAGAGAGAGAGAGAGAGAGAGAGAGAGAGAGGAAGTTTGAGAGAACGGTTTGACTCACTGAGTAAAACCAATTTGTACCGAATTCCAGTTCCCTTCTGGACGTACCAGCAAGGAAAGAAGGAAAGAGAATAAACGGGAGAGGGAGAGAAGAAAAAAAAAAGAGAAAGAAAGAGAAAGATAAGGAGAAGAAGAAAGAGAGAAAGAAATAGAAAGAAAAAGAAAAGAGGAAAAAGAAAGAGAGACTTGGGTCTCGAGTTGACTCGCTGGGTCCTAGACTGAGTCAAGACTAGATTTGAGTTGAGCTTTAGGTAAGGGTTTTATCCTTTAAGCTTATATTAATTTAAATTGTTATATTTATCCCGTCTTTTACATGTCTTCATGTTATTTTACTTTACCTTTTATATGCCTTCATGTTATTTTACCTTACCTTTAACATGCCTTCGTGTTACTTTAAATTCTTCCTGCAATTATATGTTTTACCATCAATTATTTGCCCTTTGAGATTATAGTATAATATTAATTACAAGTGATCTTTCTGAATTTATGTGGGGCCTTGGATACGAGCTTTACCCTTACCCTATCAAATATATTTGAGTTGGCCCTGCCACTCGTCTCTTTATTGAGTTGGTCATTGCCACTCTCCTTATTAAAGAATTGGTCGTTGTCGCTTTTCTATTTATTGAGTTGGCCATTGCCACTCTCCTTATTAAAGAATCGGCCGTTGTCGCTCTTCTATTTATTAAGTTGGCCATTGTCACTCTCCTTATTATTGAATTGACCATTGTCGCTCTTCTATTTGTTATGTTAGCCATTGCTACTGTTTGAATTGACCATTGTCACTCTTCTCTAAATTGGCCTTGTGCTATCTATCTTTAAAGGGCTTGAGCATGTGTTTTGATATTCCAGAACCTCCATGATTCAGTTTATATTCTCTATAAATGCAAGTACTATGTTGGGAATCCTTCTTCTAGCAATCAAATAAATATCGTAGACGTAATACATTTTCTGTAGCGGCCCTGGGACGACATGTAATTCCATGTTTCATGGGTGATGGTGCATAAACTGGTGTATGTAAATCGTTATATATACGTGTTACATCAATTTTTTTCTTTTTGCGGGTTAGATGTCGCATTTAGTCGCTCAAATCCTATCTCTTCTTTTGGGGGTTGGATGTCGCATTTAGTCATTCAAATCCAGTCTTTTCTTTTGGGGGTTGGATGTCGCAACTAGTCGCTCCAATCCAGGTTGCGTAATTCACCCGGTCATGTGTTGTGTTCGTCTTAGGATAACCGTATAAATCTATGTTAAACGTGGGACACGCCGGCGAATCTCCGTAGTATGGGATGGGGGGCAAGCCAGATAACTCCAATTATATTCCACATGGTGGTGATCGCTAAATGTGATAAACTGCATAACTATGATAGACATACATCTCATGTAGATTGTTTGTGCATATTGATATCTCTTGTAGTTGTGAAGCACGGGACGTATTAGAACCTTTACATTGCTTTTATGAATATCTTGAATTACTGTTAATCTTAAAGGATGACCATCACTATGAGTAGGGCATTGACCCTCTCCCAACCATGCAGATGATGTAGGTGATGTACAGATTAAAGACCTAGAGGACCATCTCCCAATAGAAAACTATACTGAAAGAATACAAAGATAGTTTTATTATTTAGTTTTATACTTTCGCTGCGAACTTGATTAATGCAATAAGCTTGTATTGAAAAGGCATTTGATTATTTATTAAATTTCTTTAATCTAATGAAATAATCAATCCAGTCGATTTTATTCTTGTGAATGTTACCTTCATGAATGTATCTAGATGTAATCCAAATGAAAAAAATATAAGGTGCGATTTCTAAAGCATCTAAGTTTTACATTATTAACACCCAGTTTTCTCGGGTATGAGTACAAACTCTGGCCGTGAAAATCCGGGGCATTGCGGTTTAAGAATAGTTGGTGTACACACTGAACCACTATAATTCTTGGTGTTTGTGGTGAATATTTTATTTTTGCATATGTGGTAAATGATTGTAATTTATTTATGTAAATGTGGTGAATGCTTATAATAGATAGTTCTATGATTGTTCGTGAAATAAGGTTATCCTGCCTAAACTTTGTTTTGGGTGTAGATTGTCCTACGAACTAAGTTGGAATCAATTTTTTAGTATTAGTGAGAGTCTATTTCCTGATTTATTTATTATTTTAGCAAATTTATTTTTATTTGGCATAGTCCTATTCAAACTCCCCCTCCTCTTGGTGTTTGTGGTGAATGTTTTATTTTTGCATATGTGGTAAATGATTGTAATTTATTTATGCAAATGTGGTGAATGCTTGTAATAGATAGTTCTATTAGATCTTACTTTGGTTTGAGATTTTGATCCTTATGATTGTTTGTGAAATAAGGTTGTCCTGCCTAAACTTTGTTTTGGGTGTAGATTGTCCTACGAACTAAGTTTGAATAAAATTTTCAGTACTAGTGAAAGTCTATTTCTTGATTTATTTATTATTTTATTAAGTTTATTTTTATTTGGCAAAGTCCTATTCACCCCCCTCCCCCTCTAGGACTGTTAAGTTCGCCATTTTCAAGTAGTATGAAAGTTAAGTTGCTCATTTTTTGGATTAATTTCCTTAAGTTTGAAGATCTAGAGCTTTCATTATGTCAAATTTTGATAGCTTGTCTATTACTAGCCACCACCTTTTGATGGCTCTAATTATGCATGCTAGAAAGCCATAATGAGGATTTTTCTAAAATCCTTAGATGAAAGCATGTGGCAATCGACTGTAACCAAATGGAAACCACCTATGTCTTAAGTATTAGGCAGTGATGGAATTAAATCCAGGACAGAAACTGCATTCTTTTTATGGATTGCAAGTCAGAAAAGCAAAAGCAGTGCAAATGCTAAGGCCTTAAATGTCATAACTTGTGCTCTATCACCTGATAAATTCAAAAGAATCATTTCATGTGATACAGCTAAACAAACCTGGGATATTCTTGAAATGACACATGAAATAACTTCTATAGTTAAGAAATCTAAAGTTCAAATCCTCACTACAAAATTTAAGAAAATTCGTATGGAAGAAAATGAAACTTTCATAGACTTCTATACGAAATTAAATGAAATAGTAAATTCCATGTGGGGTCTAGTAGATGAATCCCAAAAAGTAAGGTCTGTACAAAAATACTGTGATCTCTTCCTGAGAAATTCAATTCTAAAGTAACTGTCATTCAGGAATTAAGAGATACTGATTATATGAAGGTTGAGGAGTTAATTGGTTCTCTTCAAACATATGAGTTAAATTTTAAAGATCTTAAAGGTAAGTCTATAGCTCTTAAATCATCTAAATCTGTTTCAACAAAAAATAGTATTAATTCTGATATTGAAGATACTGAAGATGATATGGCTTTACTTACTAAGAAATTTTATAGAATTTTCGAAAACAAGAAAAGATCAGTTTTCCAAAAGCTTCTGATAAAAGAAAAGGAAAAATCTAAATATTGGAAATCTGTAAAGGACAGTCAATGTTTCAATTGGCATGAATACTAAATGTCCTAAAAGGGATAAGTCAAAAAGAAAGGGCATGTTGGTTACTTGGGATGAATCATCTGGCTCTGAAAGTTCTTCTGCGTCTGATGAATTAGAACAAAAAAATTTTAATTATATAAAAGCCCTAACGACTATAGCCAAAGTCACCTCCTTAGATAGCTGTAACTTATCTGTCATGCCCCAAACTCAGAAACCGGGCTCACAAAATTTTCGATCACTGAATCCAGTGCCGACAACATCCATAGTACCCCATTCTCGGCTCCCAGCTCTCATACGCCAGATTCCGATCTTGGGATCCTACAAGGAGGATTTTCAACATTAATTTGTCTCATAAGAAGCATAACCACAAGTATACCCAAATCATAAGAACAACATCATCACCACATATCCACTAATATAATCATTTGAGTACAATGCTGAAAGGGAAATATATATATCGAAAATCAAAGCTCCAGAGGTCTGTTGCATGCTCCAAGCTCCACGTTGTTAAAACCTAATTCCACCTGCACGCATCTATCATGCATAAGCTTATAGAAAGCTTAGTGGGTGGTGAAAGTGTGTGCTCAGAATGTAATATCAGAGGAAACGGAGATACTTATAAGTCCACAAGCCATACAATATCAGAGTAAGTCGAAATATTGACGAGATCATGAATCATACGATATCAGAGTAAGCGGAAATATACTGATAAGCCCATGAGTGCCATCAACCGTACCAATGCTATGCGATGCAAGGTATGAATGTTGTAACATCTCGAAAAATCGAGGGTCAAGTAGTAACTCAACTCTCAAGTTCCAGAACATCACTTATGCAATATAGATAATGATGATTAAATGTTATCGTGTTAGTACAATAAACATGAGTGAGATTCTACCAAAACAGTAATTCATACTCCAGATCCATGTACAAAACGTAAGCGGAAGACTGAAAGGTGTATATAGATATATATAAAATAAAACATTCTCGATCTTGAGAGTATGAACACTAACTGAGTCACCATATATATACATGTTGCTTCTGAATCAAAATGTCAAAATAGAACAACTAAAATTATCAACCCTGTAGCCCCGTAGCACTGGACAGCCTATGCGAAGCCTTAGCGAACTGCATATAGGAGAACTCCTCCTGATCGTCATAAAAGTTGGGCTTAGTCTCCTGTGCTCCAGTGATACCTGCATTTGATACAGGGTCTAGTGGGTGTTTTAAAACACCGTCCCGAACGTGGGAATGAGTGGCCAACTCAGTGGAACAATAAAGCATCGGTTAACATGTTATCAATTCAGTCAAGCAGTAATATAAAACAGTACAATCAAACAATTCTAACTAATCTTATTTAATGCAAATATGAAATAACATGATGTATGCCCTTGCCAAACCACCCTCATGCGACACCATCTTATGTTCACGATATGCATTCATCCCTCAGTGCTCCACATCTACCAGGCACATGCAGTGTGATGATGAGCATGATTACCGAGTAGTTATTAGTCCATTTCAAATAGCAGGATTGGGAAACTAAGGTACCTCCCTTGTATCATTCCCAAACATGATCCATTCCAGGGTCGTCACTCCTAGATAATCTCATACGATATTATGTTTGAGAGGCATCGCGAAGGCATTACAAAGGGCTCGTCACCCGTCAACACGGATATAGATCTCACCGTATGTGACTCAATTGCTTGCCGTCAGCTAGAATACAGGTCTTTCCGTACTTGGCTCAATCGCTGGCCGTCAGCTCGAATACAAGTCTCACCGTACTCGGCTCAACTCATGCTCTAATTACTACGAAGGGCTCATCGCTAATCACAGATTTTAGAGTATGCTCGAGGTCACTCCACTAACATCTTACCAACTGACAGTCTATTTTCGAAGCCCGACCAGTCTACTTATTAACAATGGGACCCGGATGCAACCCGACTGAGGACCATAGCCAGGCTACGCCAGTGTAAGCCGACAGCTCGAATATAGTGTCCCATACGACCATAATCGGCTCACGAGTCTGGTTGCTCAATGGTCACTACGGGGAGGCACATGGCCCTACCGTAGGTCGACAGCTCGACCACGGTGTCCCATACCACCATTCCCGGCTCATGAGTCTTAGCGGATCAAGGTACCAAGGTTAACGGAATTCCACTGGTAAGTTTGGCACCCTAGGTTCAAGCAGAGGCGTCCAAACATGGTGAACATACATTAGACAGATCGGGTTACTTGACGAGCCTGACTAGCTCGAGCGCACAATCATCTGAACGACATGAAGTGCATAAGCACTTCACATAGCCTAACCACTGTCGCCAACTGAAGTACGACTCGGGTTTGTCAAACACATCTTACGTGGCGAAATGAATCTCAACCACGATCTCTAGTCTGGTACCGATTGTCTGGACTATAAACATAGTCCCAAACTCAATCAATCCTTATAGCATGTGGAGTAAAGCATAATAAACAAGGTAATTCAAGCATGTTAACAAGCATGCCATAAAGCATGTTATAAAACATGTTATAAAGCATATTATAAAGCACTATGTAAATAGGAATACAAACACATATATTTCATAAGTGGTTAAAGTTAACAACCACATGGAGGAAATCATACATGTCTCTAAGGTAGTTGAGAATCCCATCCCAACACCTACTTAAGGCATCATCATCCAAACACTTACTCTCACAAGCATTTTCACAAACACTTAGAATACACTATTTCAACATACATAGTGTATGTTAGTAAAACATGTATTAGGGCGAATCCTTTCGCCAAGCAAGTATTTTATGTATATATAACATGTTCACATAGCAAATAGTCATGGCAAACACATCTCCAAAATATATACGTATATAGTACTTTCTAGAATACACAATTTCTACATACATAGTGTATATTAGCAAAATCGTGTATTATAGCGAGTCCTTTCGCCAACTAAGTATTTTATCCATATATATTATATTCATGCAACAAAAAATCATGGCAAACACATTTCCAAAATTTATACGTATACGGTATTTTCTACGAATACCTAGAATATGTAAAATTCCATATTCTATATCTTTAATCGAAATAGAAAACGAACAGCACTTTGTACATGTGCAATTGCATGTAGATCATGAATCTATCATTATCTGACATTGAAAGCGTTAAAAATCGTAACCTATATACCTAAAATCCTCACCTTGTCTCGTAGAATTGTAACGGAGTCGATAGGTTTGCTAAGCTTCCGTATTTGGCAGTTTGGTAACCTATAGAATGAAATAGGTTAGCTTATTTCATCACTTGAATCGAATAAAACCCTTAAACAGGTTAGGGTTAGGTTTTTCTTACCTAGAAAAGATGTTGAAATCGCCAGAAAAGCGATTAGATTGCAGTGGTGGAGCTCGTAGAGTGGCAGGGTAGAGCGGCCAAGAGATTCTCCCACTTCTCTCTCTCTTTTCTCCCTTCTCTCTCTAAGGTCTCTCTCAAATTCGTATGGCTGTGAGAGAGAGGGTTCCAAGGTCCTTATATAGCCTAAAAATACTCTAAAACAGACTTGTTGTCAAGGTATACTTAGGTTATAACCAAAGCAGTACTTTTCCAACTCAACGGAGGACTTCTGGCGGGCCTCCTTGAGCCAAAGGTTGGACTTAAGCTCATCAACCCTAGATCTAGGTGAAGTTAGGTTTTCATTTCAGTCGGATTCCCAGATCACGCATGGCGGACCAGTTTCAGTTCAACGGTCAGCGGATCCCGATCTGAAATTCCAAGTACATGGATATATTTATGAAATTTTTCCTGATCCAAGGGTGTATTTGGGTCAGATTCTGACGGTCTGGTTGCTTACAAAATGACCGCAAGTAACAAGTCTCAGATTACTATTCAAGATATTTATTTTGGAAAGAAAACAAGTGTTTTCACACACTCTCTCCGGACTCAAGCAAACAACCGTGGGATACTTGTTGGATTTGATTTCCGAGATGGTTGTCAAGCCCAGCAAGGCGGTCCTAATACCTTAACTTTGTGTTAATCGGACTTCCGACGTGCGGTCCAGATCCGATATGGTGTTTCGTGATGCTCCCGAGAGCAGCCGGGTAATGAGATTAATCCTAGATTTTAGGGTAATGTAACGTCAACGGTTCCACAAGTTTTAGGTCTTGCAAATCGTATTTAAAGTGATTGGTGCTAATTTCACAGGCACTCTAGTTTAACACTAGCTAAATCTCGCCTAATTTCTAAAGGATTTAGTCCTGAGTGATTTCGGTCTGAGGTGGTACTTAGACCTTTGTAGCAATGTTTAGTTTAAGTATTGTTCTTCATCACCTAAACTTTAAGATAGTGTCTAATGTGAAAGTACTTAGAAGGATTTAAAGAACGGGGTAGTGAAAGGTGAGATTTGTGAAGAAAATGGTTTGAAAAGGGATTTAAGGCTTTAATTGAGTGTTTGAGGAGTTAAACCGGTGTTAGGATTGACCCATCGCCTAAGGATGTCTAATTCCAGGTTGGGAAAAATTCGAGCTGTTACAATCAACCCCCCTTAAAACAAAATTTCATCCCCGAAATTGGCTAAGGGTAATAAAGAAAGATTTAATTATTTCATTTGCCTAAGATTTATTGATTTCGAGTTTCTATGCGTGGTAGGGCATATACTAGTCTGGTTCATTTTAGTCTACTCCCCTTAAAACTTATTTCTTTATCCATTTCTCATACCCTGATGGTTTGCTACAATTTATTTCTTTACCTATTTAGAGTCTTGACGATAATTCCTATTTATTTAGAGTAAGATAGTTGTTTTCATTGTTTGACCAGCACGGAGAGACGATTGTAGTAGGCTTGATCTCGATACATTGATCATCTACCTTGCCAGGGTAGAAGGCTCATCGTATCCCTTCCTAATCCTGATAGATCCTGGTCTTCTGCTCGGCTAAGCAGTGAGTCCGTTGGCAGTCGCCCAGGATTGAGAATTGGGTTAAGTTGTGAATACTTCGCAGTTGTATATTTCAGTAACTCCGTAGTCCGATCACTCTAAAAGCTTAGGGAATGGCCATCGCTGAAAGGTTCAAATATCCTCTTTCTAAGGTTGACCTATAGGTCTTGGTTTAAGAAAGTCCTTATTATAATCTATATTCAAGGACAAGGTAAATCTATGTCCTAATAGATCATCCTAAAGAGGTTTCCAAGAGTATAGAATTGGCTAAGGTTTCTATTAACATTTGTGAATACACTAACTCTATTTATTGTGACCTAACTCATAACTATTAATAAGTCTAGTAGTACGAATTAATGTAATACTTGAACCCTAATTGTCTTTATTCTAGTAATTTCAACGTTAACGATCTAAGGAAGGTTTAACCCCTAGCTAGTGTTGGCAACACGAAGTTGTAGAAATTCTTCATTTCAACCCTTCTATTATTTATAACATAAGTGTCACCTCTAGTTACCGTATTACTTTTGTAGTAATCCAGTGTTAGGCCTTTTTCTTTCATATGAATTTGTTTAATAGACTCAATGCTTACCATTAGGAAAAACAGGTGTACCTTGAATGTGGGCAGTGACCTCAAAGGCCAAAGGCACTGTAGTTGCGGACTCAGGTGTCTCAGCGGCAAGCACATTCACATGGGCTCGTTGAAGATGATTTGGTTGTGCTGCCATAGTTCGTTGAGGTGGCCTACTCTAAGGTACTGACGAGCGGTAAAATGGCTGCACTGGTAGTGCAAGTCATAAGGGTGGAGCTGATGTATCATGTGGCAGCAGACGGTCGGCCTTCTGAGGCGGCGTAATCCCGTTGTCTTTCATCTTGGTAAAACAAAAGGGGTTAGTGTGTCCCCCTCTATTGCAATACGTACACCGACGTTTCGCTCTCCTTTGTTGGGTCAGTAGAGCCTCAAGCCTGGGAGGCGAATCTTCAAGTGGCCTCTTACCAAGGATAGGCCTGCTCTGCGTCTCAGCAGGACGTGCAGGTGGTGAAGGTGGAGTTGCACTGCCACGCTGAGATAGGACTGCCAAAAGCTGCTGGTGCTGGTGCTGCATTAGCATCATCATCTGCTTAAACCTGTTAGTAGGTGGATTAGCCTGTGGCTCATACTGTGTCGAAGAGGATGCCCAGTTCTACTCGTAAACTGGTGGTGTATAAGGGGGTAGTCCAACTGTAGGACCAGTGGGAGGCAGAGACTTAGGTATAGTCCTGCGATCAAGGCCCAAACTAGGGTCTCTGCGACCATCACCCTGAGAAGGAGCCTGGTCCATCGTATCAGTGAGTAGGAGGTGTGCTGTGCTCCGCGTATATTTCCACGGCAGGCCCTATACAACATAGGGTGCAACGCATGTGAGATGAAGCAAATCAACCCAATAGACAAGCACTTAAGCATTCTACACGCTCCATAGCAAAAGAAGTTGCATGCTTTTCATTTACCCAAAATTGTCACAATACATGGATAACAAAGTTACATGAATCATGACTAAAGATGCATGTGAGCTAATTACAACCAAGCTTCAAATACTTAAAACATGCTACCAACTACTACTACATCCATTAACAAGAAAACATAAGCCGCCTAATGCGGTAACTGTATATGGGGTAGAGGTTGTATGTGAAGATATGATGTAGTAGACGAAATTCGTCTGTCATATGGGACGCTAGCAGACTCTTGTTTGGCTGCCACGGAACCAGCTGGGAACAAAGGAACTGAGTGCGGCGATCCCTTTCACGAGTAGTCCCCAGATTCTATTCGCTAGCATGTACGTCACCAAGGGGCATATTCATAAGCCGCGCAATCACCCTCACATCAATAGTGGCAAACAGATCCACCCCAACTAAGAGCCGGAACTGCAACGGTTCTAGTGTAGGCTCATAAATGTTGGCGTAGAAGGCTTGGACAGTACCAGCATTGGCGCGACCTCTAGCCTCAAACAGTGGACCCCAATGGGCTGCCACCAATTGCTCGAGCAAGAAGTATTCGCCGAAGAGTCGCCCATCTACCTCAGCTTCAAACAGCACTCTTCGATCCTCATACACTCCATGAGGTAGTGCCGCCAACTGAGCACTTATAGCATGATTTCGTGGATCGAGATCCCGCTTCGTCTGCAACTCCCACTCAATGTGCATGTTCACCGGGGCGCCTCTAGGTCGCCTTGAACGTGTAGGGCGACTAGGCCCCAGCCTCATCAGCGGCGCTTTTTCTCTTTGCCATGAGAGAAAAGATAGAGGATATGGAGAAAATGGCCGTAATGACTTCAAAAAGGGTCATGGGAAGCAAAGAACAGAGAGAGAAGGGGCTGATTTCTTTGGTTCCCCACGAACTACAGTCCCAACAGGCATTGGAGAGGTCCAAATGACAAGGAATGAAGAAGGAGAAAAGGAGGAATGTATGGGTTGAGAAATATATACGTTTTTAAGATGAAATGGAGGATGTGGGGGCTGAAACGAAAGAGAAATGGAGAGGGAGGAAGGTAAGGACTGCTGTGAATGATGGAGAGGGGTGGATTGTGACCGAAAATGGGAAATTGGACGATTAGAGTGACAGTCTTGGAGAGAAATACAGCAAGTTGGAGGGCTTGGAAGGGTAGAAATGAGAAGTGGGGCTCCAACCGAAGAGAAATAAGGGTCCCCCGAAACTTTCACATGCACTAAACATGTCAGGGGGTCGGGCAGACCACGACCAGACCCGGCCCAACCCGAGTGGGCCAACCTGACCGCGGTCGACCGCGGTGACCGCGGTTCCACCACTGTCCAATGGGCCGGGAACCATGCCGCGGGGGCATGGCTGTGGTCTCCCACCACCCCAAGTGCTAATGGCACCTCGGATCCATCTTGGGTCCCCCCGAATTGCATTGTGTGGCCCCCGACTCCATTTCGAGTCGTTTCGGGTCAAATCGGACGTATCTTGCAATCCGGAATGAGTTATCCGAGGTATAATATATGATTTTGGGGTAAAACGAGCTAATGAAGCCAACCAATCCTGCTATACTGGGTTATGCAGCCCGAAATTATGAAAAATGCCTCGATCGATGGTCGTTTCCCTGTTTCAATTTCGTTTTACTAAAAATAGTAGTTTTAATTTGATTACTCTTCATCCATTGGGCTTTAGGAGTTATGCCCATTGTGAAAAGAGCTTAGAATAATTAGGAGAATGGTTTGGTGAAGCCAAATAGGACACTTACTATTTTTGGCTGAAAACCTTGCGCACTAGTAGACATTATAACCTTATAGTAAGTCGCGAATTCTAGAAGTTTTAGTTGTAGTTCGATTTTGATTTCTTTCCCATTTATTGGTATCCCTATTTAAAGGGTTGTGAAATCATTTTTAGTCATTCATTAATCAATTTCAAATTTATTAGAATTTATTTCTATTTTCTGCTTTCTTTCTTCATGGATTCGAGAAGTCTCTGTGAGGAGTCCAGAGAAGCTCCGAGGATTCGGAGTAGTTATCATCATCACGCTTATCCCATATTCTACCGATTTTCAACGGTGGGGTGAGGTGGATTGTAATCTAGACTCATCAATAGACAGCCTAGGAATGTTTTAAGGTCGACCCATGCGACCATGGTTGAATACAGACTCGATTTCGGCGTTCGTTTTCAGCGAACTAGCCGTTGGACGAAACGGAGATGCCTAAGACTGTTTCTACATTGTTCTTGCACCTTCCTATGTCAAAAGGCGTCAGCGTACGTCGTGGGAACATATCTCAGGTCTGGTTTATTCAAAATCATGCTTTGATACCAACTGTAAGATCCCGAAAAATCGAGGGTCGAGTAGTAACTCAACTCTCGAGTTCCAAAACATCACTTATGCAACATAGATAATGATGATTAAATGTTGTCTGTGTTAGTACAACAAACATGAGTGAAATTCTACCAAAACAGTAATTCATACTCCAGATCCATGTATAAAATGTAAGCGGAAGACTGAAAGGTGTATATAGATATATATATAAAACAAAACATTATCGATCTCCAGAATATGAACACTAACTGAGTCACCGTATATATACATGTTGGTTCTGAATCAAAATGTCAAAATAGTACAACTGAAATTATCAACCCTATAACCCCGTAGCACTGGACAACCTATGCGAAGCCTCTAGCGAACTGCATGTACGAGAACTCCTCTTGATCGTCATAAAAGTCTGGCTCAGTCTCCTGTGCTCCAGTGATACCTGCATTTGATACAGGGTTTAGTGGGTGTTTTAAAACACCATCCCGAATGTGGGAATGAGTGGCCAATTCAGTAGAACAATAAAGCATAGGTTAACATGTTATCAATTCAGTCAAGCAGTAATGATAAAACAGTACAATCAAATAATTCTAACTAATCTTATTTAATGCAAGTATGAAATGACATGATGTATGCCCTTGCCAAACCCCCCTCATGTGACACCATCTTACGTTCGCGATATGCGTTCATCCCTCAGTGCTCCACATCTACCAGGCACATGCAGTGCAATGATAAGCATGATTACCGAGTAGTTATTAGTCCATTTCAAACAGCAGGATTGGGAAACTAAGGTACCTCCCTTGTATCATTCCCAAACAAGATCCATTCTAGGGTCGTCACTCTTAGATAATCTCATACGATATTATGGTTTGAGAGGCATCGCGAAGGCATTACAAAGGGCTTATCACCCGTTAGCATGGATACAGATCTCACCGTATACGACTCAATTGCTGGCCGTCAGCTCGAATACAGGTCTCATCATACTCGGCTCAATCGCTGGCCGTCAGCTCGAATACAGGTCTCACCGTACTCGGCTCAACTCATGCTCTAGTTACTGCGAAGGGCTCATCGCCAATTACAGATTTTAGAGTATGTTCAAGGTCACTCCACTAACATCCTACCAACTGGCAGTCTATTTTCGAAGCCCGACCAGTCCACTTATTGACAATGGGACCCGAATGTAATCCGACTGAGAACCACAGCCAGGCTACGCCAGTGTAGGCCGACAGCTCGAATATAGTGTCTCACACCACCATAATCGGATCACGAGTCTGGTTGATCAATGGTCACTACGGGGAGGCACATGGCCCCAGCGTAGGCCGACAGCTCAACCACGGTGTCCCATACCACCATGCCCGGCTCATGAGTCTTAGCGGATCAAGGTACCAAGGTTAACGGAATTCCACTGGTAAGTTTGGTACCCTAGGTTCAAGCAGAGGCGTCCAAACATGGTGAACATACATTAGACAGATCGGGTTACTTGACGAGCCTGACTAGCTCGAGCGTACAATCATCTGAACGACATAAAGTGCATAAGCACTTCGCGTGGCCTAACCACTGTCGCCAACTAAAGTACAACTCGGGTTCGTCAAACACATCCTACGTGGCAAAATGAATCTCAACCACGATCTCTAGTCTAGTACTGATTGTCTGGACTATAAACATAGTCCCAAACTCAATCAATCCTTATTCATAGCATGTGGAGTAAAGCATAATAAACAAGGTAATTCAAGCATGTTAACAAGCATGCCATAAAGTATGTTATAAGACATGTTATAAAGCATGTTATAAAGCATATTATAAAGCACTATGTAAATAGGAATACAAACACATATATTTCATAAGTTGTTAAAGTAAACAACCACATGGAGGAAATCATACATGTCTCTCAGGTAGTTGAGAAACCTATCCCAACACCTACTTAAGGCACCATCATCCAAACACTTACTCTCACAAGCATTTTCACAAACACTTAGAATACACTATTTCAACATACATATTGTATGTTAGTAAAACATGTATTAGGTCGAATCCTTTCGCCAAGCAAGTATTTTATGCATATATAACATGTTCGTAAAGTAAATAGTCATGGCAAACACATCTCCAAAATATATACGTATACGGTACTTTCTAGAATACACAATTTCTACATACATAGTGTATATTAGCAAATCGTGTATTATGGCGAGTCCTTTCACCAACTAAGTATTTTATCCATATATATTATATTCATGCAACAAATAATCATGGTAAACACATTTCCAAAATTTATACGTATACGGTATTTTCTACGAATACCTAGAATATGTAAAATTCCATATTCTACATCTTTAATCGAAATGAAAAATGAACAGCACTTTGTACATGTGCAATTGCATGCAGATCATGAATCTATCATTATCTGACATTGAAAGCATTGAAAACCATAACCTATACACCTAAAGTCCTCACCTTGTGTCGTAGAATCGTAACGGAGTCGATAGGTTTGCTAAGCTTCCGTATTTGGCAGTTTGGTAACCTATAGAATGAAATAGGTTAGCTTATTTCATCACTTGAATCGAATCAAACCCTTAAACAGGTTAGGGTTATGGTTTTTCTTACCTAGAAAAAAGATGTTGAAATCGCCGGGAAAGCGATTAGATTGCAGTGGTGGAGCTCGTAGAGTGGCAAGGTAGAATGGCCTAGAGATTCTCCCACTTCTCTCTCTCTTTTCTCCCTTCTCTCTCTAGGGTTTCTCTCAAATTCGTATGGCTGTGAGAGAGAGGGTTCCAAGGTCCTTATATAGCCTAAAAACACTCTAAAACAAACTTATGGTCAAGGTATACTTAGGTTATAACCAAAGCAGTACTTTTTCAGCTCAACGGAGGACTTCTTGCGGGCCTCCTTGAGCCAAAGGTCGATTTTAAGCTCATCAACCCTGGATCCAGGTGAAGTTAGGTTTTCGTTTCAGTCGGATTCCCAGATCACGCGTGGCGGACCAGTTTCAGTTCAACGGTCAGCGGATCCCGATCTGTAATTCCAAGTACATGGATATGTTTATGAAATTTTTCCTGATCCAAGGGTGTATTTGGGTCAGATTCTGACGGTCTGGTTGCTTACAAAATGACCGCAAGTAATAAGTCTCAGATTACTATTCAAGATATTTATTTTGGAAAGAAAACAAGTATTTTCACACTCTCTCGCTCCGGACTCAAGCGAACAACCGTGGGACACTGGCTGGGTTTGATTTCCGATATGGTTGTCAAGCCCAGTAAGGTAGTCCTAATTCATTAACTTCGTGTTAATCGGACTTCCGACGTGCGGTCCAGATCCGATACGGTGTTTCGTGATGCTCCCGAGAGCAGCCGGGTATTGAGATTGATCCTAGATTTTAGGATAATGTAGCGTCAATGGTTCCACAAGTTTTGGGTCTTGCAGATCGTATTTAAGCGATTGGTGCTAATTTCACAGGCACTCTAGTTTAACACTAGCTAAATCTCACCTAATTTCTAAAGGATTTAGTCCTGCATCTGATACAGGGTCTGGTGGGTGTTTTAAAACACCGTCCCGAACGTGAGAATGAGTGGCCAACTCAGTGGAACAATAAAGCATCGGTTAACATGTTATCAATTCAGTCAAGCAGTAATGATAAAACAGTACAATCAAACAATTCTAGCTAATCTTATTTAATGCAAATATGAAATGACATGATGTATGCCCTTACCAAACCACCCTCATGCGACACCATCTTACGTTCGCGACATGCGTTCATCCCTCAGTGCTCCACATCTACCAGGCACATGCAGTGCGTGATGAGCATGATTACCGAGTAGTTATTAGTCCATTTCAAACAACAGGATTGGGAAACTAAGGTACCTCCCTTGTATCATTCCTAAACATGATTCATTCTAGGGTCGTCACTCCTAGATAATCTCATACGATATTATGGTTTGAGAGGCATCGCGAAAGTATTACAAAGGGCTTATCACCTGTCAGCACGGATACAGATCTCACCGTATGCGGCTCAATTGCTGGCTGTCAGCTCGAATACAGGTCTCACCGTACTCGGCTCAATTGCTGGCCGTCAGCTCGAATACAGGTCTCACCATACTCGGCTCAACTCATGCTCTGGTTACTGCGAAGGGCTCATCGCCAATCACAGATTTTAGAGTATGCTCGAGGTCACTCCACTAACGTCCTACCAACTGACAGTCTATTTTCAAAACCCGACCAGTCCACTTATTGACAATGGGACCCGGATGCAACCCGACTGAGGACCATAGTCAAGCTACGCCAGTGTAGGCCGACAGCTCGAATATAGTGTCCCATACGACCATAATCGGCTCACAAGTCTGGTTGCTCAATGGTCACTACGGGGAGGCACATGGCCCCAGCGTAGGCCGACAGCTCGACAACGGTGTCCCATACCACCATGCCCGGCTCATGAGTCTTAGCGGATCAAGGTACCAAGGTTAACAGAATTTCACTGGTAAGTTTGGTACCCTAGGTTCAAGCAGAGGCGTCCAAACATGGTGAACATACATTAGACAGATCGGGTTACTTGACGAGCCTGACTAGCTCGAGCGCACAATCATCTGAACGACATGAAGTGCATAAGCACTTCGCATGGCCTAACCACTGTCGCCAACTGAAGTACGACTCGGGTTCGTCAAACACATCCTACATGGCGAAATGAATCTCAACCACGATCTCTAGTTTGGTACCGATTGTCTGGACTATAAACATAGTCCCAAACTCAATCAATCCTTATCCATAGCATGTGGAGTAAAGCATAATAAACAAGGTAATTCAAGCATGTTAACAAGCATGCCATAAAGCATGTTATAAAATATGTTATAAAGCATGTTATAAAGCATATTATAAAGCACTATGTAAATAGGAATACAAACACATATATTTCATAAGTAAGTGGTTAAAGTTAACAACCACATGGAGGAAATCATACATGTCTCTAAGGTAGTTGAGAATCTCATCCCAACACCTACTTAAGGCATCATCATCCAAATACTTACTCTCACAAGCATTTTCACAAACACTTAGAATACACTATTTTAACATACATAGTGTATGTTAGTAAAACATGTATTAGGGCGAATCCTTTCGCCAAGCAAGTATTTTATGCATATATAACATGTTCACATAGCAAATAGTCATAGCAAACACATCTCCAAAATATATACGTATACAGTACTTTCTAGAATACACAATTTCTACATATATAGTGTATATTAGCAAATCGTGTATTATGGCGAGTCCTTTCGCCAACTAAGTATTTTATCCATATATATTATATTCATGCAACAAATAATTATGGCAAACACATTTTCAAAATTTATACGTATACGGTATTTTCTACGAATACCTAGAATATGTAAAATTCCATATTCTACATCTTTAATCGAAATGGAAAACGAACAGCACTTTGTACATGTGCAATTGCATGCAGATCATGAATCTATCATTATCTGACATTGAAAGCATTAAAAACTGTAACTTATACACCTAAAATCCTCACCCTGTGTCGTATAATTGTAACGGAGTCGATAGGTTTGCTAAGCTTCCGTATTTGGCAGTTGGTAACCTATAGAATGAAATAGGTTAGCTTATTTCATCACTTGAATCGAATCAAACCCTTAAACAGGTTAGGGTTAGGTTTTTCTTACCTAGAAAAGATGTTGAAATCACCGGGAAAGCAATTAGATTGCAGTGGTGGAGCTCGTAGAGTGGCAGGGTACAGCGGCCGGGAGATTCTCCCACTTCTCTCTCTCTCTTTTCTCCCTTCTCTCTCTAGGGTTTCTCTCAAATTCGTATGGCTGTGAGAGAGAGGGTTCCAAGGTCCTTATATAGCCTAAAAACACTCTAAAACAGACTTGTTGTCAAGGTATACTTAGGTTATAACCAAAGCAGTACTTTTTCAGCTCAACGGAGGACTTTTAGCGGGCCTCCTTGAGCCAAAGGTCGAACTTAAGCTCATCAACCCTGGATCCAGGTGAAGTTAGGTTTTTGTTTCAGTCGGATTCCCAGATCACGCGTGGCGGACCAGTTTCAGTTCAACGGTCAGCAGATCCCGATTTGAAATTCCAAGTACATGGATATGTTTATGAAATTTTTCCTGATCCAAGGGTGTATTTGGGTCAGATTCTGACGGTCTGGTTGCTTACAAAATGACCGCAAGTAACAAGTCTCAGATTACTATTCAAGATATTTATTTTGGAAAGAAAACAAGTGTTTTCACACTCTCTCACTCCGGACTCAAGCGAACAACCATGGGACACTTGTTGGATTTGATTTCCGAGATGGTTGTCAAGCCCAGCAAGGCGGTCCTAATACCTTAACTTTGTGTTAATCGGACTTTCGACGTGCGGTCCAGATCCGAACCGTGTTTCGTGATGCTCCCGAGAGCAGCCGGGTAATGAGATTAATCCTAGATTTTAGGGTAATGTAGCGTCAACGGTTCCACAAGTTTTGGGTCTTACAGATCGTATTTAAAGCGATTGGTGCTAATTTCACAGGCACTCTAGTTTAACACTAGCTAAATCTCGCCTAATTTCTAAAGGATTTAGTCCTGAGTGATTTCGGTCTGAGGTGGTACTTAGACCTTTGTAGCAATGTTTAGTTTAAGTATTGTTCTTCATCACCTAAACTTTAAGATAGTGTCTAATGTGAAAGTACTTAGAAGGATTTAAAGAATGAGGTAGTGAAAGGTGAGATTTGTGAAGAAAATGGTTTGAAAAGGGATTTGAGGCTTTAATTGAGTGTTTGAGGAGTTAAACCGGTGTTAGGATTGACCCATCGCTTATGGATATCTAATTTCAGGTTGGAAAAAATTCAGGCTGTTACAAATGCTAAATTCTACGCATGCAATACAATATGCAGTGCGAATGAATAAACAAGCTGGAGTGAATTCGGGATGATAGTATGTAGTATTGCAGGTTATGGGGTCCATCACAAGGGACTTCTATTCAAACCAGTCCACCTAAATTTGGATAGTCAGACTCAATGTGGTAAACTCCTGATCTCAGGTTAGTTGCGCACCCCAACCGAAATCCTGGCCATTGCGACCGTATACATAACAAATAGTTGCGCACCATCAACCTGAGTGAATAGTGAATGAATGAATGAGTATGCAACTCCTGCTCAATAAGTCCACATATCAGCACCGTACATCTCTGGGATCATCACCAGGGTCTAGTACACTCCAAGCTGGCTACTGCCCCAGCCGGCCGCGTAGCCCAGTGAGTGGAAAAGACCTCACTACCCGTCTGCCAATAGTATACCAATGCCTACCCAGCTCATCGATAGTAGACCCATTTGGGAGTTGATCAAACTCAGCCTAACTTATAGCCCCCTCACTCGGGCAGATAAGGCCACACCCCCTCCTAACCGACCACGACACAGTGGGAGACCTGGCCTAATGGTATTCGACACTCGGGCACTCATGTATCCACTTGGTCTAGACGTTGGGGTTGCTCCTGGCCTCGGAGGTTTGGGGACTTTCACCCACGGACATCCAAAGTGCCCAGATGCTCGAACCAAACATTTTTAGTGTCCCATCTGGCCATCCACGACATGCTTGTGGAGGTCACAGCCCTGATGTCGCTAGGGCGTACAGTAATCACAATCACACAATGCAAGATGTATGAGTCATGTACTCCAATCATGCATCAATTCTACGCATATTGTTCGCTCGTGGGAGACAATCTCCACCTATCAGGGAGTTTCATAACAACCTGTCCAATGACATATGTAATGGTTAACCACATCTCATAATAAACATACAAATAATGCGTATGGGCATGTACACGATGTTATGCTATCACATACTTATAAATCAGTATCAATAACTGGCATCGACAATCGACCTTGACAATGTGGACATTTAACCAACATTACCCCCAAGAAATGACCCACATAAAGCCTAACATATAGTGGACCCATGGCCTCACACAAGGGCTAAATATACAACACCATGAGCGTCACTCAAGGGCTTAATACACATCATGATGGGCCTTTCACATGAGCCTAATATACATCACAATGGACTTCATCGCCTAGCCCTCAAATGCATCACAATGAGCCTCATCACATTAGGCCTTAAACACGGGCTGCATATACATCACATAGGTCGCGACAATCAGCCTTGGCAATCGAAATCAGCCTTGGTAATTGAAATTGGCCTCGGCAATCGAAATAGACACTCGGAATCGGCCTCGATACTCGACCTCGACAATCAGAATCGGCCTATACAATCGGTCTCGACAATCGAAATCGGCCTCGACAAATCGGACTCTGCCTCGACAATTGGAATCGGCCTTGATACTCGGCCTCCACCTCAATAATCAGCCTCGACAATTGAAATCGGCCTCGATAATCAACCTTGACATTTCGCAATCAGCCTCGATACTCAGCATTGACAATCAGAATCGGCCTCGATACTCGACCTTGACAATCAAATCGGTATCAATAATTAAAATTAACCTCGATAATCGGCCTCGACAATCGGAATCGGAATCAGCCTCAATAATCGGCCTTGATAAATCGGAATCAGCCTTGATATTCAGCCTCGACAATTAGAATCGGCCTATACAATCGGCCTTGATACACGGCGGGATCCATATATGAACGACTGATCAAACCATAATATAAAGATCGACCATCTGCCATGGTTATATCAAATCCGATGGCATGGAGCCATCCGTTTATGGCTAATAGGGCCACTTAATTGGGTTAACCCACTAAAAGAATGATGAGAATGGGCCTAACAAGGCCTAAGGGAAGGTCACAATGTGGACATTCAACCATCATTGCCCATCAATGTGGACATCTAACTAACATTGCTCCCAAGGAGTGGCCCACATAAGAGATTCATACACAATGTATCGGCCATACATACATCACATTGGGCCCCATTATGGGCCTCCCATATATTGCGTTGGGTGTTGTACAAGGCCCTCAAATGAATTACAATGGGCCACGCCCATGGGCCTCGAATATACCACAATGGGCCTCGAATACATCACAATGGCCTCGCCCATGGGCCTCATATGTCAAGTGGGCCAATCACATGGGCCACATTATTTGGGCTGCACTAATGTGCTTCATGTATATCAAATAGGCCGCATCGATGGGCCTCATATGTATCAAATCAGGCCAACCCTTATGTATTTTTGAGATCCGACCAATTCATAGGTTAACATAGAGATAGATGAAGTGAAAACCAAATATCAACTTGAGTGGGAACCACTGTGGTCCTTAGAAGTTTGAACGGTGGATGTCGCTGTCCACTATTTAAATGGTGGGGTCCACTTGAACTTTAGATCTGACCCATTCTTTTACTCATGCCATAAAATGATATCTCAAATGGTTGGACAGTTGGACACAACACATGCATCATGGTGGACCCCACTGTCCAAACAGTGGACAGTGTAGATTAAGCACATACATCATTGGGGCCCATGCCACAGGGATGAATCACATACATCTAAAGTGGGCCCCACTGTCAGAACAACTTGGATGTGCACGTACATCACGTGGGACCTGCGGAACGCACTGAGAGCAGCTACATAGCTATTGTACGAAGAGCATTGCTGCCTCTTTAAAGAAAAGAGAGGTGGGTTCCATGTAGGGCCCACCATAACAATATATATATGAAATATAATATATTAATATTATATTATATACTAACATGTAGCCTTTGCTGCTATTTAAAAGAAGAAGAGGTGGGTCCCACGTAGGGCCCACCACAACATTTGTATTAAATATATAATATTATATTACATTATAATATATAATATATAATATATCATATCATATATTAATATAATATAATATAATATATTAATATTATATTTAATAAATATACAATGTCCAAGCCCTAAACGGCCTAGACATACACATACATCATGGGTAGCCCCACACGTGGGGTGGGTCCCACCGTCCAGGGATGGTGGATGCCCCACACGGATCACGATGTGGCCCATCAAGATGAGTGGACGACGTGTGTGGGTCCCGCGGACCCCCACTGTCCGTTCACACCTCAATACTATTAGCACCCACCCCACCATCAGTCACACCCCACTGCTAGCCACCCCCACTAATAGTTCACACCTCACAACTAGCCACTCCCACTGTCCATCCACACCTCACTGTAGAAACGAGGTATCTTTCACTCAGTCTGCCACTAGAGCTATGGATCTGGGTGTGGATAAATACATCAAGGAGGGCCCCACCCACACGCATGGGGTGGGCCACGTCCTAGATGGACGGTTGGGATGTCATATAAACATCATGGTGTGTCCCACATGGATGGGGTCCACCGGTAGATGGCGTAGGTGTAAACATCAGGTGGGCCACACACCTCATCATTATCATTACCATACAAAGAAGGGAAAGAGAGAAAGAAAGAGAAAGAGGAGAGATCGGATGGTGATGGAGGGACCCCGCCACTATGGGCCCTCCATGGTTGTAATACATAGATTAAGATGGGTCCCACCATATGTGGGCCCTCAAATCACAAAAATTAAATCATAAAACACCCACCATTAGATCTCCACTTCCTTCTTCCGCCAATGCAATCTAGAGCTCCAATGGGTGCGATTCAACGGTCGAGATAGACTTTGGATGGTGAAGATGGGAGGTAGAAAGGTGGGCCACACTAGCTCCTCTCTTTTTCTCTTTGGAAGCCATGGACGTTTCCTCCTTTGAGAATTGCTTGAAAATGAAGAAATGAGAGAGAGAGAGAGAGAGAGGTGATGGGAGAGAAGTGATGGGAGAGAGTGATGGTGAGTGAGTGATGGGTAATGGGGAGAGTTGACTTTAAGGTACTTGGTTGTAAGAGAGTTAAGGGTTACTTGTACTTGAGGATGAGATGTGGTACTTGACATTTAATGTGATTGATTTGATATTTCTCTTGGAATTTGCAACGCATGGTGTTTTCCTTGAACTGAACGCGAGCTCACATCTCCTGGCCCGGGTATCACCTCAGCGCGTAATATGCGATGTCGGAATCGCGGCGACGGCATGGTCGCAAGGGTACAAGTCTCAGTTTGAGTCAACTCTGATATACAGGACACGACTCAGGATCGTGCATAAATGTCGGTAATAGATCGCGGATCGCCGGAATTCGACCGGGAGGACCGCGGAAGCCTACGGAACGGTACGGTCTAAGATATGGGCCTTACGTTATCTGATTATGAAAATCTCACAAGTGACCTTGAAAATGAAAATGAAGATGATCTTCAAGACGCCTACAATACCTTATACAGGGAAAGTTGTAAAATTGCGGTCAAACTGAAAATTCAGGAGGAAAAATATCTTAAATTAAAAGAAGAATTTGAAAACAGTATTTTGGAAAAATCTTATCTTTCAGATTGTTTTGAAAAAATAAAACTTGATTTAAATTTCAAAACCTTTGAGTTAGAAAAACTCAGAATAGAAAATGAGAATCTGAAACTTGAAGTTTCTTCTCTTTTGAGTTCTAAGGATACTTGGAGATATGCCCATGAAGACCCAAAGCTGGAAAAATTATTAACCGCATCCAGAAAATGTGGCAACAAATCATGTCTAGGCTATGTCAAAGATAACTCTCTGAAAAATAAAAATGCATCTCCTATATTTTTAAAAGGTGAATCCTCAAACTCAAAAGGTAAGAATTTGAGAAACTATAGTCAGAATGGTTTCAAAAATCCAAAATCTTTTCAAGTTTCTAAGATTAATACTAATACCATCGGCTATAGAAATCAAAGATACAACAAAACTCCTTTAGCTAAAAAAATAGTGGACTTAATCAAAGAGTTTCTAAAATCTAACTCAAATGGAATCGGAGTCAATAGAAAGGGAAGAAATTCCAACTCCTTGAAACAGAGAAAAACTAATAGAACTCCTAAACCCATAACCATAATGAAATGGGTTCCAAATGTTACATATCTTATTGCCCACACAGCCTTCAAAGCCACTAGCCATTTAAAATGGTACCTGGATAGTGGATGTTCAAGACCTATGACAGGTGAGAAAGCGATATTCACCAACTTAAAGGAAGTAAATGACAGATTAGTTACTTTCGGTGATAGAAGCAATTATAGAATCATAGGTCAAGGTACTGTTTAACTCTCTAATCTTCCTCCTTTTGATAATGTTTTGTATGTTGAAGGTCTTTAACATAATCTCCTAAGTATTTCTCAAATCTATGATAACAAACACAGCGTAAAATTTACAAATCACATATGCAAGATTTCAAATGATAAGGGATGTGTGATATTAAATGGTCGTAAGACTTCTGAGAATTGTTACATTATCAATGAATTTTGCTCTTCTAACTTTTCATGTTACATGGTCCAAACAGACGAAGTAGAACTATGGCATAAACGTCATGGACATGTTAACTTTAGAAATCCTTATAAATTGAGCAAAAGAGATCATATTCGCGGTTTACCCAAATTAAAAAAATAGAAAAAATCTGTGGCTCATGTCAGATTGGCAAGCAAACTAGGAGTAGTCACAAGAAAGTGAACTCCTTAGCCACAACCAAACCTCTTGAACTACTCCGTAGGGATTTAGTTGGACCAACAAGTGTCAGCCCACACTACACTGCTAGCCCACCCCATTTTAGTCCACCCTTCACTGTTAGCCACGTCCAGCGTCCCTGGACGCTAGACAGTGGATACAACATAAGCATCATGGGGGGTCCCACATGGATGTGGCCCACCTGATTGAATCAATCTAATATTTGTGTTTGTCCTTTCGTCTAGGCCTGGTAATGGGCTGGATGATGTAGATCCAACTCATCCATCGGGTGGGTCCCATGAAGGTGAATGGCCATGATTATAGAAAGAGAGAGAGAAAGAGAAAGAGAGAAGAGAGAAGAGAGATCGGGGATAATGGAGGGGCCCCGCCACTATGGGCCCCTCTTGGATACAAGCATACATCAATGTGGGTCCCACATATGTGGCCCTACCATCACAAAATAACAATGCAAATGTGGGTCCAAGATCACCCACCAACCACTTCTTCTTACTCCCTTGGCTTCCTTTGCTCCTTAACTTTGATCCTAACAGAAGAGATGGATTTGGATGGTTGAGATGGGAGATGAGAGGGTAGGGAGTGGGCCACACACAAAGCTCTCTTGGAGGCTAGAAAATACTTGGACGTGTGATTTTTTTGCTTGGGAATGAGCTTGAGAAATGAGAGAGAGAGAGGGTTGTAAAGAGAGAGAGAGAGGGAGAGAGAGAGAGAGAGAGAGAGAGAGATGGGTGATGGATGTGGTGAGTGATGGGTGCGTAAGAAACTTTTGAGTTTAGGGGTAGATGGTGTAAGAAAGGTATGGGGTGTGTAAGAACTTTTTGACTTATGAGGTTACTTGGGGATGGGTATGAGGTGATGTGTACTTGACATGTACTTGACCCTTGATGGGATTGATTAATTGATGGATGTGACATTCGGTAGAGATTCTCTTGGGTTTTGCAACGTGTGACGTTTTCCTCGAATTAAATGCAGGCCCACATCTCCTAGCCTAGGTATTGCCTCGATGCATGAGACGCGGCATCGGAACCGCGGTGACGACGCGGTCGCCAGGGTGCAAGTCTTGGGTTAAGTCGACTCTGGTTTGTGAGACTCGGCTTAGGATCACCCGTAAACGTCGGATAAAGTTCAAAGGTTATCGAAATTCGACAGGGAGGATCGTGGGAACTACAGAATGGTACGGACTAAGATACGGGTCTTACATCTCCAGAGTTTGCTTGGGTCCTGTCCTGATGCAACACGAGAAGCCTGTGGCATATGCCTCGTGCCAGCTTAAGGTCCATGAGCTGAACTCCCACACCCATAATTTGGAATTAGTAGCGGTTGTCTTCACACTGAAGGTGTAGAGGTATTATCTCTATAGGGTCAGGTTCGAGCTCTTCTCGGACCATAAGAGCTTGAAGTATTTATTTTCGTTGTCCAAGTTGAACATGTGACAGAGGCGATGGATGGAGCTATTGAAAGATTATGACTTCGACCTTCAGTACCACCCAGGTAAGGCGAATGTGATGGCGGATGCGCTCAGCCATCATCCACGAGGTCTGGCGGCATAGATGATGATGCGAGAGTGGCAGTTGCTCGAGGATGTTTCGGAGTTCAACTTCGAGTTCGATCTCATTCCTTTATGGTTCAGCTTTCGAGTTTGTCGATTCAACCCTCTTTGGTTGCTAGGGTGATCAAGGCTCAGCAGACAGACGAATCACTTCAGGAGTACCAAACAGAGGTAGCATCCGTGGAGCAGTTAGACTGACAGATTGGTTTCGATGGTGCTAAAGAGGCCGATTGTGTGTCCCGGACGTGCAAGAGTTACGTCGTGATCTGATGACCAAGGCACACCGATGGAGACTTACTATTCACCCAGGCTCCACGAAGATGTATAGAGATATGAGGAGGCATTATTTTTGGCTGGGGATGAAACGCCAGATTGCTAGCTTCATGGCCGAGTGTGACACCTACCAGCATGTTAAGGCTAATCACCAGAGACCCCCTGATCCCTTGCAGTCGTTGAGCGTTCCAGTGTGGAAGTGGGAGCATGTATCGATGAATTTCATTGCAAGTTTGTTGATGACTTAGCATGGTCATGATACCATCTAGGTTGTCGTCGATCATCTGACAAAGTCGGCTCATTTCATTTCGATGCGTGCTTCCTGGACTATGGACCGGTTGGTGAGAATCTTCATTGAGGAGATAGTGAGGCTATACGGCTTCCAGTTTTGATCATTTCTGACCGAGACTCTAGGTTTATGTCTCAGTTTTGGAGGAGTTTTCAGCAGGCGATGGGGTCTACTTTGCATTTTAGCATCACTTATCATCCGCAGACGGATGGGTAGACCGAAAGGGTTAACCAGATCCTTGAGGATATGCTCAGATCCTGTGTGATCGACTTTGCGGGCAGTTGAGACGAGCATTTACGTCTCGCCAAGTTCGTGTACAATAATAGCTATCAAGCGACTATTGGCATGACTCCTTTTGAGGCACTCTATGGTAGACCATGGAGATCTCCTAGCTGTTGGACCGAGGTTGGAGAGCATTGTCTCTGTAAGGGTTATGATCTCATACTCCTTTGGTTGTCAAATTTTGATGTGTCAAAACATCTATCTGTGTCTTGTGCTGGTATGATGATTATTTTATTCAAGACACTGCCTAAGTACTTCAAGATGCTACAAGTTGAAGCACAAGATGTTAAAGTTCAAAAAGCCATAAAAAGCGACAAGATGTTGAAGCTCAAGATCTCAAGACTTCAAGCCTGATATTGGTCAAGACTTCAAACCTGATATTATTCAAGACTTCAAGCCTGATATTGGTTCAAACAATCTACATTCGTTGAATGGTTGAAGTTCAATATCCATACGACATGTTTCAGGTTTAAATGACCTTAGGTTGACACTTTAAGTAGGTCATTTTGGATACATAAATCAAATCTTTATTTAACATAAAGTTGGTCTATTCCAAGACCAGCCCTAGCTCTTGTTCGACCAATTCCTAGCATTGGTTCGACTAGTCCAAGAAATCCCACGATCAGTCTAAGTTGTTGAAGTTTTTTTCGGATTTTTTGGAACGCCCACGACCTGTCCTGGAAGTCCTTCGACCGGTCGTAGGTTGGCTTCGACCCGTCCACGATCTGTCGTGGAGCTACGACTGAAAGACCAGCAACTGATTTCATGGTCCTACGACCAGTCGTAGGTATCTACGACCAGTCGTAGGTGACCCACGACCGGTCGTAGGGTTCACACGACCAGTCGTAGAACGGCTTTCAAAGATCGCGCTCAATTTTTCAAAAATCTGTTAGAGCTACGACCTGTCCTAGGTTTCTAAGACCAGTCGTAGGAACGATTTTTTCGTCTATAAATTGAACACGAATTTCAGAGTTTTGATATTCAGAACTCCATTCCATTCAAGAATTTTCAAGTTATCACTCTGAGATAAGTCTGTGTTTATTTTAAGCTTAATTGTGCTTATTTAATATTCCTTTTTGCTAGCTTATTTTATTTGATTTTGTTTCTCTATTCCAATCTTATTTGAAAAGAGGAATTATATTATTCCTTCTTCTTGGAATCAAAATCAAATATAGCTACGCCCAACAAGTTAAATCTAAAATCTATTAGAATTTAGAACCTATGAATGTGAGTATTGGAAATTGAACTTTGATATTCAATCATCTACTCCGATTGGTTCTACCGGGCTGCTAAAGGAGAAATCCAGGTATTTTACAATTCTGTAAAATTCATTTGTTATTGGTTTTGTTTGAGGTTGAGCCAGAAAAATCTCATTGTATTGGTTTTGTTTGAGGTTGAGCCAGAAAAATCTCATTATTTTGGTTGTCTGAGGAAAACCAGAAAACTCAGAAAAAGGGTTTTTGAATTGTGTAAGCCCAAGTGAAAAAGACACAATTGTAAAGGTTTTGGTGAACTGTAGAAACCTATTTGATAGTGAACGCTAATATCCCCTGTGTGAGGATATTAGAGTGGAGTAGCATTCTCAGTGTGGTGTTGTAAAAAAGCAGTTGGTGTACACACAAAGCGAACCACTATAACTCTTTGTCTTGTGGATTGAATGCTTGATTAATTTTCATATCTTTTATCATTCAATTGTGTGGAATGTACAAGTGGATGTGAATGTTGTAACTATTTACATTTTCAAGCAAGTGTGGGGATTGTTGTAATAATTTAGATCTTTACTTCTGCATTTAGTTTCAATTCCTTGCTATTTCATTTAATTATATTAACATTGAGTTCTTGATTCAAAAGAGGTTCTAGAAATAAGGTTGTCCTACCATAAGCCCTTGTTTATTATGGTGTAAGGTTGTCCTTAGAACTGAATTTGTATCAATCTCTCAATAATTATTTATCAAGGTGATTTATATTTAGCATTGTAAATTGATTCATTATTGGAAGAGTATTGATTTACTTTCGTTCCGCTGATTTATTTTTTAAATTTGGCATAGTCCTATTCACCCCCCCCCCCCTCTAGGACATATAGCTTGGCCTTTTCAAGTGGTATCAGAGCCTAATAGCTCATTACTTGTTATTTTTTATTTGGATTTATTTCCTGAGCTAACGATCTAAGCTATTTAAAAAGATGTCAAATTTTGATAGCCTTTCAGTTACTAGGCCTCCACCTTTTGATGGCTCCAACTATGCCTATTGGAAAGCGAATGAGAATCTTCCTCGGATCAATGGATGAAAGTGTGTGGCTAGCCATGATGGATCGAATGGAATCCTCCTACCATGGAAGTAACGGTGTTGATGGTTCAAAATCTATGAAAATTACACCATTTTTCCAATGGACCACACTTTGAGAAAAATGAGAGTAGTGCTAATGCTAAAGCACTAAATGCAATCACTTTGCGCACTATCACCGGATGAGTTCAAAAGAATCATATCCTGTGATACTGCAAAGCAAGCCTGGGATATTTTAGAAATGACACACGAAGGTACTACAATTGTCAAGAAATCTAAAGTCCAACTCCTCACAACTAAATTTGAAGAAATTCATATGGAGGAAAATGAAATGTTTATGGACTTTTACACTAGATTGAATGACATTGTAAACTCTATGTGGGGTCTTGGTGAAAAGATCTCAGAAAGTAAAGTGTGTGCAAAAATACTACGCTCTCTTCCTGAACGGTTCAATTCAAAGGTAACCGCAATCCAGGAACTTCGTGATACGGACAATATGAAGGTAGAAGAGTTAGTTGGTTCTTTGCAAACCTATGAATTAAGTTTTAAAGCTCCTAAAAGTAAGTCTATTGCTTTGAAGTCATCTAAAAGTATTACTCAAGAAAATTCAGATTCAGAAAAGTCTGAAGATGATATGGCCCTTTTAGCGAAAAAGTTTTATAAGATTTTCAAAAGTAAGAAAAGAGTTGACTTTCAAAAGGCAAATGAAAAGAAACGTTCTAAACCTAAGTCTAAAACTTGGAAATCATTGAAAGATAGTCAATGTTATAATCACAAGAATATGGGCATTTAGCAAACAAATGTCCTAAAAAGGACAGATCCAAAAGGAAGGGTATGTTGGCTACTTGGGATGAATCGTCTCGATTCAAGCCTCTTCGAATCAGAAAATTAGAACCGAGTCAGGCAAAGTGAACTTAAGGCCCTTATGACTCTAGCCAAGTTTACCTTTTCAGATCACGATGATTCAACAAGTGAAGAAAATATGGATAGTGATCATGAAAATGATGAAGATCTTCAAGATGCTTATAATGCCTTATATAAGGAAAGTTGTAAAAAATTGTCAAACTTAAACTTCAAAAAGAAAAGTTTTTAAACTTAAAGAATGTTTTGAAACCCTTGTTTTAGAAAAATCTCAAATTTCAGATTGTTTTGAAAAATCAAAGTGTGATTTAGAATTTAAAACCTCCCTAATTGAAAATTTGAAATCTGAAAATGA
Source organism: Magnolia changhungtana (assembly GCA_030180095.1). Classification (NCBI taxonomy): domain Eukaryota; kingdom Viridiplantae; phylum Streptophyta; class Magnoliopsida; order Magnoliales; family Magnoliaceae; genus Magnolia; species Magnolia changhungtana. Next base: position 4,938,345 of record JASAUF010000160.1, read on the forward strand.
GAAACTTAAAAATGAAGTATCCTCTCTTCGAGTTTGAAGGACACATGGAGATATGCCCAAGGTGATCCAAAATTAGAAAATTATTATCCAGGATCAAGAAAATGTGGTGATCGATCAGGGTTGGGGTTTGATAAAACACATCTCCTAAACAGAAGAATGCTCCTTCCATTTTTGTGAAAGGAGAGACTTCTAACTCAAAAGGAAAAGGTACTAATCAAGTTGTTTCTAAAAATACAAAAACCTTTCAAAAACACAAAAGCAAACTATACAAATTTCAAAAATCGATTCGAAACCCGCTATTTGAAAAAATTATTGATTTACTTAAGGAGTGTTAAAATCTAACTCAGTAGGTCACTCTTATAACTATAAACAAAAGAAGACCAATTATTCTCCTAAACCCAAAACAAGATCTGAAATGGGTTCCCAAGGTTACTTGTTTGGTTGCTCACACTGCTTTCAAAGCTACAAGCCATTCAAAATGGTACCTAGACAGTGGATGCTCCAGACATATGACAGGCGACAAAGCTCTATTCACTGATCTTAAAGATATGATTGATGGGTCAGTCACATTTGGTGATGGTAGCAACTGCAAGATAATTGGCAAAGGTACGGTCCAACTCTATAACCTTCCCTTATTTAAAAATGTGTTATATGTTGAAGGTTTAAAACACAACCTGTTGAGCATATCTCAAATATGCGATAACAACCATAATGTTAAATTTTCTAATCAAGGTTGTGAAATTACAAATGAAAAGGGTTCTGTAATATTAACTGGTCGCAGAACTTCTGAAAACTGCTATATAGTAAGCAACGGTAGCTCATCTAATCAAACGTGCTACATGGTCCATACCGATGAGATAGATTTATGGCATAAACGCCTTGGACATGTACACTACCGAAATTTATACAGATTGAGCAAAAATGAACTAATAAAAGGTCTACCTAAAATGCAAAAAAGTAGACAAGATTTGTGGTGAATGCCAAGTATGGTAAACAAACTAGAGCTCTCACAAAAAGGTGAACTCCAATATCACCACAAGACCACTCGAGCTTCTCCATATGGATCTTATAGGACCAACAAGAACGGAAAGTCGAGGTGGCAAAAAGTACATCTTAGTTATTGTAGATGATTACACAAGATATACTTGGGTTTCATTCTTGAAAGAAACCCTTGATGAAGTGAAAAAGATTATAAAACGGATTCAAACTGAAAAATGTTCTCAAGTCAGCAAGATCCGTAGTGATCATGGATCTGAATTTGAAAATAGCGGTTTTGAGAAATTTTGTAGCGATCAGGGAATATCGCATGAATTCTCTGCACCTAAAACTCCTCAACAAAATGGAATTGTCGAAAGGAAGAATAGAGTGCTTCAAGAAATGGGAAATGTTATGTTAAATAGCATGAAGCTACCTAGGAATCTCTGGGCTGAAGCAGTGAATACAGCCTGCTACATTATTAACCGTGTTTATATTTGTAAATCTAATAATAAAACGGCTTATGAAATGTGGTTTAGAAAAAGCCTTTCTCAAATATTTTCGAATTTTTGGCGTGCAAGTGCTATATTTTTGCGTGACCGTGAAAATTTGGGAAAATTCGACACTAAAAGTGATGATGGGATCTTTTAGGTTATTCTTTAAACAAATCGTGCTTATCGTGTTCTGAACAACAGACTGGTGTAATTCAAGAGTCAATAAATGTTGTGATTGATGATCTTTGAAAAACACTGTTCCTAGTTTAGATAATGATGAAGTTCTTATACTTGAAAAACAAGAAACTTCATCAAATGAAACTAATCCTGAATTAAGGACTGTTAAAGATCATCCAACCTCTCAAATACTTGGAAATCCTCTCACTGGTGTGCGCACTCGTAGACAATTAGAGGACATATGTAACTACGTATGTTTTACATCCCAGATTGAACAGGGTAACGTAAAAGAAGCACTTTCCGATGAAAATTGGATTCTTGCGATGCAAGAAGAACTTAATCGATTTGTCGAAATGATGTCCGCAACTTGTTCCTAGACCTAAAGATAAACATATTATTGGAACAAAATGGATTTCAAAAACAAATCCGATGAGCTTGGAAATATTATTCGAAATAAAGCAAGACTAGTTGTACAGGGATATACTCAAATCGAAGGTATTGACTATAATGAAACATTTGCCCCTGTAGCTCGTCTTGAATCTATCAGACTTTTTATCTCCATTGCATGTTTTAAGAAAATTAAAATTTATCAAATGGATGTTAAGAGTGCCTTTTTGAATGGTGATTTACATGAAGAGGTATATGTTGAACAACCTACTGTGGTTTGAAGATCCTAAATTTATTGATCATGTGTATCGTCTTAAGAAAGCTCTCTATGGTCTCGAAACAAGCTCCCAGAGCATGGTACGAAGAATTGACTAAGTTTTTACTGAGTCATAACTTTCAGATGGGGTGTGTTGATAAGACACTCTTTGTTAAAAAATATAACGATGATATTCTAATGGTTCAAATATATGTTGACGATATTATTTATGGATCAACCTGTACTAACATGATTGTTGAGTTTGATTTGATGAAGTCTAAATTGAAATGAGCATGGTTGGAGAATTAAACTATTTCCTAGGATTGCAAGTAAAACAACAACCGATGGAATATTTATTTCACAAACCAAATATGCTCAGAGTTTAATTAAAAAATTTGGATTCGAGAAAGGTAAAAATTTTGATACTCCAATGAGTACAACTGTAAGACTCTCAAAAGACTCTACAGGTAATGATGTGGATCCTAAATTGTATCATAGTTTGATTGGTAGCTTACTTTATCTAATCGCTAGTAGACCAGATATTGCTTTGAGTGTTGGTATTTGTGCTCGTTATCAATCAAATCCTAAAGAATCTCACTTAACCACGTTAAGCGGATTATACGTTATGTCGCAAGTTCTACTAAATTGGGTCTCTGGTATCCACATGAGACTAATGTTCAATTATAGGCATGCAGATGATCTTGATCTGGTGGAAACATTGATGATAGGAAATCAACCAAAGTGGTGGTTGTTTTACATTGGAAATTGTCTTGTTTCTTGGTTTAGCAAGAAGCAAAGTTCTATATCGCTATCAATCATTTGAAGCCGAATACATTGTCTTTGAAATGCATGTACTCAACTTGTTTGGATGAAACGAATGTTAAGCGATTATGGAATTACTCAAGATTCTATGATTTTATTTTGTGATAATTCCAAAGGCAATAAATATCTCTAAAAATCCGATTCAAAGATTCACATACTAAGCATATTGACATTAGATTTCATTACATTCGTGAATTAGTGGAAGAAAAATTAATAAATTTGGATTACATTCCAACCGAAATTCAACTTGCGGACATTTTCACTAAACCGCTCGACAAAAACCGGTTTAATAAATTAAAATTTGATCTCGGTATGTGCAATTTAAATTGAGTTTGCATGATTTTGTGTATCATAAGTTTGATGTTTTATTTGCTTAAACTTGAAATTATTTAAAAAAATAGAAAAAAAAATTGCAAATTTTTTGTCATACTCAATTAATTGTCGAGAATACACGATCGGTCAGGCACTCTGACCTGGTCGAACACATACTCGACAATTCGAAAAGCACGGGATTTCACTTAAAATTGGGGATTTTAGTCTTCTTCTTCATTTCTTCATTTCTTTCCAACCGCCCTAGCTACGGTACGCCTAACCCATCTTCATTGTTCTTCAAGGTTAGTGATTCTTTTACATTTTCCTTGTAGATTCTTACTATTAATGCTTCAAAACTCATGTTTGTGGAATCTATTTGCTCATTGATTGCAGGATTTGGGGTTTTTCTCTTAAAAAAAATCTGTTCTATCTAAATCTCATTCCTTCTATCTTGCATCTATTTGTTCCCTTGAAATCTTTCTTTGAAAATGGATCCTAGAGGTAAAAAGAAAACTACTCGAGGTCCATCCTCGTCTAGATCAACTTCTATTGTTCAACGTCATCTTCGTTCTCCTGAAAATGATCCTACGATGCTCGAGATTTACGTATGCGTAATGTAATTGTTGAACGTCATGTTACTGTCAATCACATTGCTTCTTTTGGTATTCCTTCTTTGTTGGAATCTGTGGGATGGGATAACATCCTACATTGGGGTGGAGCTGCATACCAGTCCATTGCCCAATCCATGTTTGCATGTATCTGTGATTTTCTCTTGAGAATTTAATTTTTAAAGTTGATACTCAAGAAGGTTTGTTTGTTGTAGATCGTCATTTGATTGCAGATATTATGGAAATACCTATCAATGATGAAAGCATTCCAATTAATATTTTACATGATAGTCTCTCAGAATCTGAACGACGAATGCTTACTAGAGATTTATGTAATATGGATGTTCATTGGACTCATAAAGGTCATACACTTCCCTCAAGGTATTTGTTACCCAGACACAGAGTACTACATAAGATATTCATTTCAAATCTTTATCCACGTTCTGGTAATAAAACCGAACTCACTTCTTTTATGGTTCGTGTTTTGCATTCTCGTTGTCTCTGGTGTTAATATATGCCTCCCTTCTTTAATTTGTCATTCCATTATTCTGTCACGTCACCATCCAGGACATAGTGATATACCCTTTGGTTATTTACTGACTAGGTTAGCAAATCATATGCTCATAGCCATGCCTACTAGAGAAAAACCCATCCACCATCTTCCCTTTAATAATTCCAATCTTAATAAGATGACTTTAGATTTGGGTAGAGAACAAGTGGATGGTAGCAGTGGTGGTGCAGCAGTAATGTTGAAGCTAGTGATCTTCCTGAGGACGTGAATATGGATGACTTATTTGAAGAACTTGAGTCAGACTCGGCTGATGATCCTGATTTTCAGCCGTCTGATTTTGATGAAAGGTTGAATTCTCTTCAAGAGTAGGTGGCTCAAATTCGTGTTACTCAAGACACACAATTTTCTTATATGCGAAAATATATGAGGCGAATTGCTAAAGGATTACACAAAATTGATCCATCTAATCCTGCGCCCTCTTAAGTTCTCGATTGAATTTTTTTGGTCTCAGTAATATTTACTAATATTTGCTTGCCTCTCAAAACTTTTTGTTGACATTTTCTCTTGCTACTTCTACTATCTTATTATGTTCTTCTTCCTTTGTCCTTTTGTGACAAAAAGGGGAGAAGTTTGGTGAAATTACGTCATTAAAGTTTGGTGAAATTACGTCATGTTGCTTAACTTATAACTTATTTTCGTGCTTAGTTCTATTACTCGTGGGGAGTTAAACCGCTTAGTTCTATTACTCGGGGGAGTTAAACTTCTCAAGAGTTATGGGAATATGATTATTGCTTATCATGTCTATACATCCGTGCATCCGTGCTTGCTTTGTACTTCTCTTATGTCTATTGGAAGAATTATTATTTGGTGTGGTGTTTTGTCACAAATTTGACAAAGGGGAGATTGTAAGGGTTATGATCTCATACTCCTTTGGTTGTCAAATTTTGATGTGTCAAAACATCTATCCTGTCTTCTTGTCTTTGGTATGATGATTATTTTATTCAAGACACCGCCTAAGTACTTCAAGATGCTACAAGTTGAAGCACAAGATGTTAAAGTTCAAAAAGCCATAAAAAGCGACAAGATGTTGAAGCTCAAGATCTCAAGACTTCAAGCCCGATATTGGTCAAGACTTCAAACCGATATTATTCAAGACTTCAAGCCTCGATATTGGTTCAAACAATCTACATTCGTTGAATGGTTGAAGTTCAATATCCATACGACATGTTTTGAGTTTAAATGACCTTAGGTTGACACTTTAAGTAGGTCATTTTGGATACATAAATCAAATCTTTATTTAACATAAAGTTGGTCTATTCCAAGACCATCCTAGCTCTTGTTCGACCAGCCCCTAGCATTGGTTCGACTAGTCCAAGAAATCCCACGATCGGTCCTAAGTTGTTGAAGTTTTTTTCGGATTTTTGGAACGCCCACGACTGTCCCCTGAAGTCCTTCGACCGGTCGTAGGTTGGCTTCGACCCGTCCACGATCTGTCGTGGAGCTACGACCGAAAGACAAAGAATCGATTTCATGGTCCTACGACTGGGTCGTAGGTATCTACGACCGGGGCCGTAGGTGACCCACGACCGGTCGTAGGGTTCACACGACCGGTCGTAGAACGGCTTTCAAAGATCGCGCTCAATTTTTCAAAAATTGTTAGAGCTACGACCGTCCCTAGGTTTCTAAGACCGGTCGTAGGAACGATTTTTTTCGTCTATAAATTGAACACTAATTTGAGTTTTGATATTCGAACTCCATTCCATTCAAGAATTTTCAAGTTATCACTCGAGATAAGTCCGTGTTTATTTTAAGCTTAATTGTGCTTATTTAATATTCCTTTTGCTAGCTTATTTTATTTGATTTTGTTTCTCTATTCCAATCTTATTTGAAAAGAGGAATTATATTATTCCTTCTTCTTGGAATCAAAATCAAATATAGCTACGCCCAACAAGTTAAATCTAAAATCTATTAGAATTTAGAACCTATGAATGTGAGTATTGGAAATTGAACTTTGATATTCAATCATCTACTCCGATTGGTTCTACCGGCCGCTAAAGGAGAAATCCAGGTATTTTACAATTTCAGTAAAATTCATTTGTTATTGGTTTTGTTTGAGGTTGAGCCAAAAAATCTCATTGTATTGGTTTTGTTTGAGGTTGAGCGGAAAAATCTCATTATTTTGGTTGTCCGAGGAAAACCGAAAACTCGAGAAAAAGGGGTTTTTGAATTGTGTAAGCCCAAGTGAAAAAGACACAATTGTAAAGGTTTTGGTGAACCTGTAAAACCTATTTGATAGTGAACGCTAATATCCCCCGTGAGGATATTAGAGTGGAGTAAGCATTCTCAGTGTGGTCATGTTGTAAAAAAAGCAGTTGGTGTACACACAGCGAACCACTATAACTCTTTGTCTTGTGGATTGAATGCTTGATTAATTTTCATATCTTTTATCATTCAATTGTGTGGAATGTACAAGTGGATGTGAATGTTGTAACTATTTACATTTTCAAGCAAGTGTGGGGATTGTTGTAATAATTTAGATCTTTACTTACGCATTTAGTTTCAATTCCTTGCTATTTCATTTAATTATATTAACATTGAGTTCTTGATTCAAAAGAGGTTCTAGAAATAAGGTTGTCCTACCATAAGCCCTTGTTTATTATGGTGTAAGGTTGTCCTTAGAACTGAATTTGTATCAATCTCTCAATAATTATTTATCAAGGTGATTTATATTTAGCATTGTAAATTGATTCATTATTGGAAGAGTATTGATTTACTTTCGTTCCGCTGATTTATTTTTTAAATTTGGCATAGTCCTATTCACCCCCCCCCCCCCCCTCTAGGACATATAGCTTGGCCTTTTCAGTCTCCTAGGCCCTGAGCTTATGCAGGAGACATTGGAGATTATTGATGTTATCAAGTAAAGGATGCACACAGCTCAAAGCCGGCAGAAGAGTTTTACAGATCGTCAGCATCGACCCCTCGAGTTTGTAGTTGGGAACATGGTACATCTCAAGGTCTCACCTATGAAAGGTGTGATTCACTTTGGTGTGAAGGACAAGCTTGCCTCGAGATTTATTGGACCTTTTGAGATTATCGAGCGCATGGGCGTTGAGGCCTACAGGCTTGCCTTACCTTCTAAGTTATCTATGATCCACGATGTGTTCCATGTTTCTATGTTACGGAAGTGTGGGTCAGACATCATTCCTGTGATTGATTGGAAGCCCATCGAGGTCCGTGAGGATGCTTCTTATATTGAACAGCCGATTCGTATTCTTGATCAGAAGGAGTAGGTTCTCAGGACCATGGTCATTCCCTTAATGAAGGTGCAGTGGAGTCATCATTCGGAGGCCGAGGCGTCTTGGGAATGCGAGGTCGAGATTAGAGAGCGTTATCCCCATTTATTTGATGATTGATTGATATATGATTGTATGCATTGCGTTCTCTTTTTTATGATTTCTGTATGATGATGGTGTTTTTACAATTCGTCCTGGATTTGGTCAATTTTGAGGATGAAATTTCTTTGTTGGTGGGGAGGGTTGTAAGACCCGACCCAATTACATGTGTGTGTGTGTGCATTTCATTTCTCTTGGTCCCACGGTCCTACCGGTCAAATCACGGTGACCCGCGACCCTCGGATAGTGTTTGCAGTCATCTTCAAATCCGATCACGTTGACTCGACCCGGATCGACCCGAAACCTATGCCATCTTGTTCGCACTGTCGTTGTGGTTCCGATGCCATGTCTCATGCGTCCATCCAATGTGTAGATCATAAGTCGTAAGCATTTCATTTCTAACCCTTTGATCATGATCATGTGGCCCACCTAGTGTGAAGAGAACATTTTCCAAGATGGCCCATCCCATTTGCACAATTTTCAACCAACACTTCCTAAACCTCCATCTTCTTCACCACCAACACCACCCATCCCTACCCTATAGCCCCCATCTAGCCCTTCTTTTGCTAGCCCATGATGAGCTCTCTAACCCATGCCTCCCTTCCCTAGAGAGAGCATGCTAAAATTCTCTAATCTAGGTGGTCTCTTTTAGAGAGACCATCATTGCATTTCTACAACCATCTCTCTCTCTCTCTCTCTCTCTCTCTCTCTCTCTCTCTCTCTCTCCTCTCACTCTCATTTCTCCCTTCTATTTTCTTTCTCTCCCGAGAAAGAGAGAGCTTGGATGTCCTCACCAAGCCTCACCATTCCAACCCTCTTTTCTCCCATTTCCTCCCCATCCATCCATCCCAAAATCCATCCTACCCATTGATCTTGCTTTCATGGTGCATTAGGAGCTTGGAGATTTAAGTTTGGTGGAGATCCACGAGGTGGGTGTTCCTCTAGATGTACAAATCTGATTTCAATAGTCTAGATCTTCTCATTTCTTCTTGAGGGAGGTGTAGGCCCACCAATCAATGGTGGAGATCCTACACATTCCCATAGGTGTGGCCAAATGGCTTACCTTATGCATGCATGATCCATGCATGGGGCTTTCCTCTATGGACCTCATCATGGTGGTTTCCTTTGACTTCATAACATGATGGGTCATCTAGACCATAGAAACATGATGGGGATGGCATCCAAACCATCCATTTTAATTATAGGTCATGCATGTGCTAGACTCATGTTGTAATTATAAATCGATGAAGATTTGTGGGTGTGATTGTTCTTGGGAGGGCTCAATAGTGGCGAAGCCCTTTCCCTGTGGCCGGATTGTCTTCCTCTCTCTTTTCTCTTATTTTTTCCCTAATGTGTGTGGCCCATTTGGTGGGCCTTGGGATGTCCACAAAATCCAGCAATGGTGGGATGCCCATACCACCTATGTTATAATTTTGAGTGTCCTACTTGCTGCCCATTTGATGCATGCAAGGTGTGTTGGCTTGAGTTTATGATCTGGACACATGTGGGACCCACTAAGGAAGGCCACACCACCCTTTATTTGATGTAATTTTCCAGATATGGGCTGGTATGTCCAGCCATATATGGCTATCTAGAAATTCTGGACTGTTTTTTTTTTTTTTGGACTGATATTGCTGATTTTTAGCTTGGGATTTGCCCATGTGTTTCATCCCTTTTCTCCCTGATGTGGGGTGCCCTTTAGGGGAGTGGACCCCATCTTGAAGTACTCTGGGACCTACCTCTATTTTTCCATGCAATGGTGGTGGATGGTCCACCTTGTTAGACCGTCTAGCCACATTGATGAGGGGGAAACACTAATATCAGCTTGATTTCCTTGAGTTATGGGCCACTTTTGTGGACCCCACCTTACTATATTATATGGAAAAAATATTAATCACACACCCCTTTGAAAGTTCCCTAATTTGTCAAGTTACATCAGTGCTGAGTCAGAGTGTCTACAGAGCCTGATATCAAGCATCTGCCTCAACCGGATGTGTGCAAGCTCGTCACAGGTAAAACTAAAGCCTCACATCCCATGGCCCAAAACACCAAGTAAAGAAAAATCCTTAAAAATAAGTTAGAAATCATAGGGTTTTTAGGTGAGAAAACTTTTTTCAAAATACGAAAATCTCTAAGTTTTTCTCGCCTTGTTGATTTTATCGGAACACCCTCGATATGATCGACCTGCTCTGTCGATGTCCTCGATACCTCAACGATATTATCAATATGAGGACCAAAAATGTCCAGCAACTAAATATTCATCTAGACAGATTTATCGATGTATCGATACACCTATCGATATCATCGATATAAGCACTAAATATGTCCAGCAACTTCACAACATATCTAGACGAATTATCGATGTATCGATACACCTATCGATATCATCGATATTCAAATCTCGAGTCCACCGAAGAATGGCTCGATAAGATCGACAGACAAATTTTCGGCGCCCCTATTTTTTAATGAAAATCTCAAATTCCTTCGATACATCGATGCTTTTTCGATATGATCTGAAATCAAATATCAATAACATCAGAAGTCTATTGATGATATCGATCAAGGGCGCGCATTTCTTACGGCAGATATTTCAGGTGATTTTTAACTATGATCGGGGGCCCTTCAATAGAATCAATATTCAAATGTCGATGATATCAGTACCAAGTCGATTGCATCGAGCATGGTTATAAATCATCCAGCAAGCTTAAAGATAAATCCGCTGGATTTATCGATGTATTGACTTTGATCTCGATATCATCGACATTCAAATTTTGATGATCTCGACGGTTCCCCGATCATTCATGAAAACCTGAAATATTTCAAAGTCAAGTCTCTCTCATTTTTCAAGTATCGATGGATTGAACCTGTCATCGATGGAATCGGAGTTCGAAATTTGATGATATCGACAATAGTTTCGATTCATTGACCAATTGGCAAAGAGTTTCAAAAGCGTATGACATTGAGTCCGAGTCATCGAGCAGACCATCGATGCTATTGAGAGTATACGCTCGATGATATCGAACTCTGTCATAATTGTGACCGTTTTATATCTGTTAGAAGTTTTTGCCTATATATAGAGGACTTGTCTTTTGTTTCTATGAGAGAAAGTAGAGAGAGCTTTTGAGTGTTTCAACTTATATCTTATATCTAAAGCCCTTTCTCTCAAGGGAGTTCATCCTCCAATCCACTCTCACCATTGACATTGAATAAAGTGAATTGGGGAATGAACTTCCACATTTAAGGATCCTCCAGCTACAACCTTAATGGTAAATCATTAAGCTGGGATGCCTTGAATGCACAAGATTGGAATCGCTATATATTCCTGATAGGAAAATATTTTGAGAGTAGGATTCCATCTTCACCTTGACCCAACCCAAAGTCGAGTATTGGTACATCATTTTGTGTTGCGGATCAAGGGAACAGAAGACTCTTCATCAACAAGGAGGAGGAGATCTTCGGTATTGAACTTAACGGGACTCATCAGCTTATTTGTAAGTATTCAGAGTCCAAGAGGACACTTATGATCATTCCTTTCGAGGATTGGGTCTTAAGTGGTTCTCACCCTTTGAAGTCGTCAAGGAGGCCTCCGGCAGGAGTGTACGTGCTGGGTGCGTTGTGTGGACCCTTGCTCTGTGGAGAGCATAAACATCTGGTTTGGAGTGAACCAGTAAAACTCTAGGTTTTAGGTGAACCTGGTAAAACCTTAGGGTTTGAGGTCAACCGTGTAGAAACCTCCGGTAGGGTCTTATGGAAGATCCTTGGCCAGTGTGCCTAAAAGTGGGTGTGTTGTGTTGACCCTTGTTCGTGAGAGCATAAACAATCAGCCTCAGTGTAGGTTGTAAAGGTTAAAGGTGAACCTGATTTAAAACCTTAGGTTAGAGGTGAACCATGTGAAACCTCCTAAGTGAAATCCGGTACACTCAAGGGTTGAGTGCGGTTACCGGGAGTGGAGTAGACTTATCGTCGAACCACTATAAAATGACTGTGTTTGAGATTATTATTTTTATGATTGTGTGATTTGCTTTAATTCTTCCTCAGCTGAATATTTGATCACATCACACACACCTACACAGTCATATACATCATAAGCTAGCTTGCATACTGCTTACTTCTAAGATAGTTTGTGATTGGATCCTCTACCAGGCTTGGAAGCCAGTAGAGTTACATTTGAGTAATCCTGATATTTACATAATCGTAGGATTAGTGACGTAGAATTTTTAAATAAAATATAAAAACTTTAAAAAGTCCTATTCACCCCCCTCTAGGACATATTGGCATTTCCTTCTTCAACTAGTGCGGTCTTTATTGCCATTTCACCCTTCCCTTCTAGGCAAATCTGGGCCCCACTTTAATGGTTGAACATTGTGTGGACAGCAACATTTTTTTTATGCAGCAGAATTTCTATTTCAACCTTGCTGTCCATATTATAATTCCATGTTTTGCTTGGGTTTGAGGCTTCCTTCTTGGCTCATCATGTTGGGACCCATCTTGGGTGTGTGGGCCACCATTTTCCCACCCAAATTGGTGTGTATTGCTGCTGGATAGGCAGCCCACAGCTGGACGTTCTAGCTGGGTAGGACGTCCACCCTCTTTCGGCCCACCTTGATGTATGGTTTTATCCACGTCGTCCCTCCATAACGTGGCCCACCTCCCAGTGGGACATCCACATGTGGGGCCCACTTTGATGATTTTAAGGGCAGCCGTCCAAGGCCCCTTGACCGTCGAAGCTGGGACGCCCAACCCTATTGGGCTGCTGCTGGACGTCTAGTCCAGGAGCTGGCCCACTTGATGTATGTGTTATATGTAGAGCTGGGCATCGGTCCAGACTGGATTGGATTGGGTCCAACTCGACCCGATCCGAAGTCTCAATGGCCTAATCCGAACTCGATCCCATCCGGGACCGAGTCCGGGTCACCTGACTCGGACCGATCCGATGGATAGTTGCCCTGACTCGAATCGAGTCCAACTTGGTCAGTGAAACCGAGTCGGATCGGGTTCGGTAGAATTCGGATCGTATGAATTTAATCCAACTATTTTATGTGGTGTTGTCTACTTTAATCTTTAATATACCGTCTTTTTGTGCCCAATGCCTAAAATGATATGTCAAAATGGATGAACGGCTTAGATAAAACATATACATCAAGGTGGGCCCCACATGGATCTGAAAGAACTCTCCTTCACCGTATATAAACTTTTATCGGACATATGTTACGTGCACTGAACGAAAGTGCAGTTAATACTTTTCACGCAAGTTCCTTGCTGTAAGCCTGTAACGAAGTTAGTAAGTTACGTGGATCTGATCATGGGTTATGTGTTATATCCAAACCATCCATCCTTTTGGCGAGCTCGTCATAAGGCTTAAGATGAAAAATAAGATAGATCTAACTATCAAGTGGACCACACGAAATGTTTAACAGTGAAAATCATTATATGCTGCTATTTGTGGTGTGGTCCATATGATCTTTGGATATTATTCATTTTTTGGATAATGCTCTCCAATGACCTCTAAAAATATATGAACGGTGCAGATATAATAAATACATCACTGTGGGGCCCATATAACTTTGATCTCCTTTGAACTGTTCGTACAACTCGGAGATCGAGGAGCGTCAGTCTCGTCTTTGCGGACACGGATTGTGTACTACCGCCGTCCGTCTCTGGCTGCGAACGAGCAGGTCTGTGGGCGGGCCCACCATGATGTATCTATAGATCCAAACCATCAATCCCCTTTATCATATTATTTTAAGGCATGAACACAAAAATAAGGCATATCCAACTCTCAAGTAGGCCACACCAAATAATATGCTTGGGTGCATTAAAATGAACAAAGGATTAAATGTCAGTTGCATTAAATGCAAGATTCATTGGTCGTGTGCTCCATTTGATCGTTGGATCTCCCTCATTTTTGTTATGATGCCTTAAAGTAATTTGAGAAAAGGGATAGACGGTTTGGATGTACAGATACATCACGGTGGGCCCGCCCACAGAACTGCCTATTCAGAGCTAGGGACGGGCTGGTAGTACGCAATCCCTGTCCCGTCTTTGCACGCCACATACCTAGCCAGCTCTAACTAGCCTAGGTTAGGGCAGTAGCTGGTGTCAGTGGTGTGGTATGACGCCTCTGACGGAAAGCAGTAGTGGTGTCGGTGATCTGTGGGCCCCACCATGATGTATGTATTTTATCGATGCTGTTCATCCATTTTTACAGATCATTTAAAAGCTTAATACAAAATATTAGAGGGATAAAAATCTCAGGTGGACCACACCACATGAAAACAATAATGATTGGATATCCTCCATTAAAATTCTCCTAAGGCTTCGGATTGAGTCGGATCGGATCCATTCGGATCGGGTTTCGGAACGGATCGGTCCGGATTGATGCCGACCCGATCTTGATCTAAAAATCATTCAGATTTGAAATATCTAAATTGATCGGACAGATCCAGACCGTCGGTTCATTTAGGATCGGGTCGGAACGAGTCTGATTGGGTCGGATCCACCAGATCGGATCTGTTTCGCCCAGCTCTAGTTATATGCACTCCTCCTATCTGGTGGGACCCACTGTGACATGTGTGGGTTACTAGGGAACAAAATATTTATATAAATTAAATTATTCCTAGATTCTAGTAGGCCTAGAAAGTGGATGGGCTGGAATTTCAGCAATAGGCCCAAAGTTACTGCCCATAATTGTATGTTTTGGGGTAACATGGCCTACCAAATTTAAGAATATTTGCACACACATCTTGCCCTATTTCCTATCATGCTTTGGGCTTAATTAGTGCACATTTGAGGCCCACCCCAGTTGGGTTTTATTGGGTCCATATTTTTAGCTAATTGTTAGACTTTTTAGGCCTTTTTGGGTTGGAACTTTCTTAATAGGCTCATTGGACCTTTAGGCCTATATTTACCATATTATTGTGATGGGTTTGTGGGCCAAATTACACAAGTAGTTGGGCCTTTGGTTGCCCACTAAATTAACCTTGTACTTGGGCCAAGTTGTAAGGCCCGATTCACTTGATTTAAGCTTAAGGATTTGGCCATATGGTTGGAATAACGGGCTGCCCATTAGGCCCACCACAATATGTGGGTTTATGGACTTTATGATTGGGCCCAAACCTTGCTTATGGGCCCACAATATTGCTTATGAGTTGGGCTTTGTATGATTGCCCACAAGGCCCATGTATTGGTATAGGCCTTGGGCCTTGATTCGCGTTTGATTTTATGCAGGCTACCTCTTGAAACCAGTTAGATGTCCTCCTTGGTGATCCTAAGGTAGGCCCATGGGTTCTCTATAGGTAGTTAAAGGCCCACCATAGACCCTTATTAGGACCGCTTATCCTTCTAGGCTCATATATTGTATTCCTTAGCCTTGTAGGCTACCCCAATCTATTGGGCCCCCACTTGAGGATTTCTCATTAGAGTATCTGTCTATATATCTAGACTTAGTCCCTCTTTGAGAAGGAGTGCATTCCACGTCATCATCGTCATATGGCGCACCTTTTTCACTCTCATGACCCATGTGCATCATTGCATGGTTGGATTGCATTAGTGTGGGGTCATTAGGTTGATATGATAGAGAGATGGAGTTTTCCGCTCTTATGCACATTGAGTGCTTGGAGCTGGTGCATGATTGGTATGCGTGATTCATGCATCTGGCATCACATCTCATGGATATTATTGCCCTTGCTTCATCAAAGCCTTGCCTCCACAGGTATATTCGTGGATGGCTGTATGTGGACATCGAAAATATATTACTTGAGCATTTAGGGTGCATAGGATATCCCTGGGTGAATGCCCCTATAGCTTCAAGGTACCTAGAAGACGCCTCAACGCAGTGACCGAGTGAAAATCATGAGTGCCCGAGTGCCTTACACCGTTAGGCCGCGTCTCCCACTATCGTGTAGTCGGTTGAGATGGGATGTGGCCTTATCCGCCTGAGTGAGAGGGCATGGCTAGCTGAGTCTGACCAGCTCGTGATGGGTCCATTACCGTCGAGCTTTGTTGGTGATTGGTTGTCCACAGGCGGGTAGTGTGGTCTCTTACGCTCGTTTGACTGTACGGTCTAGAAAACGGCAGTCATCCTGTAGTGCATTAGACCCTGGTGATATTCTTTATGACAGAACTGTATGGGATATGTGGACTAGTTATAAGCATTTGCATTACTTCGCATTACATTGGTATCGGCTGTATAAGCCTTATTACACTGCATAGCATTGGTATGGCTTCCTGCATTCATGGTTTAGCCTGGGTAAGGCTAGTGATATTGGCATTGATCATGTTTCCCTTCTGCATCCCCTATTATTCTTCTACGCACCGTTGTCACATACCTTCACTACCCCCTAAGCTTTCTATAAGCTTATGTACAATTGAAGCATGCAGAAGATCCTAGGTTGGCCTCTTAGCAACGGAGCTTGGATAAGAGTTGTGCCGAGGACCCAGTGTTGCAGGTCTTTCCTCCTTCTTTTATCATCCTATGTATCTCCCTTCAGCATTGTATCTTAAAGCTCAAATTTATAGTGGATTTTGCAATTGCGTTCCTTGTTATTTCTGAGATTTACTTGCTGTGATCTTGGGTATGCTCTTATGGATTGGTTATACAATTATGAAAATCCTCCTTATAGGATCCCAAGATCGGAATCTGCCTCAAGAGCTGAGAATGGAGTACTACGGAGGCTGTTGCAGATAGGACCGGCTATCAGGTTCCTTATGAGTCCGGCCACTGAGTCTAGAGTGTGACAAAAGGCCAAAGCATGGCTTCACTCCTTAAGGCTGAGATCCATAGGCACATGGGCTGAGATGACTTGGAAGTTTCTTAAAAAGTTCTTCCCGGCTCATAAAACCAACACTTCCAGGCATTACATTATTAACTTCTCATAAAAAGGAGATTAAAGTCTTTTCTAGTGTTGAGAACAGTTTAAGGACTTACTTCTCTCTTGTCCGCACCATAGCTCCGAGATTTGGTGGATGATTAGCTTTTTGTATGAGGGACTAAGCTCAAACATATGCCAATTTGTAGATATGATGTGTAATGGTGAATTTATGAACAAGGATCCGAAAGATGACTGAGATTACCTAGACATGCTAGCTGAAAATGCCCAATCATGGGATACATCCAACCAAGTTAGTAATCCCAAGGTAGTGCCAAAAGAGAGAGGAGTACATGTGTTAAAAAAGGAGGATGATGTTAATTAAAGGTTGGCAGATCTCACAAGCAAGATTGAGGTCTTAAAATCCAGGAAGGAAGAGATCCAACCCATTGCGGCTGTTGAAACCGTATGTGGTATTTACTATAGTGATGCTCACTTTACTAAGAATCGTCCTACAATCTCTACTTTTCAAGAGGTGTTACAGCTCAAGTAAATGCTATGAACGTGTAACGTCCCTTTAGTGTACCAAATTCCAACACGCATACTCCTGATTGACGGAATCATCCAAATTTCAGTTGGAGGAACGAACCGACTACAAATGCACCCAATAATCCCCAAGGGCCATCTATTGGATCCCACCAAAGGGAACCCTTAAAGGCACGTTGAATTCATTCATGCAAGTTCAATTACATGCCATAAATGAACTTGGAACTTTGGTTGCAGGAATTGAGATATGGCTAAGTGTTAAGGAGAAAGGAACTTTCCTACCCAACCTCAACCTAATCCCAAGGGACAATTCGAGATAAATGTTACCAATTCTTCAACCCAACATATGGAATATGTTAAATCCATCACCAATCTTAAGAAGTGATAAGAGATTGACAAAGAAATCCCTAAGAAGGTTGAGAAACCTGAAGAATCCATTGATTCAACAAATGATTGTGAATCTAACTATGCTCCACATGACAAAGAGCTAGAGCATGAGCCTAAGCGTGTGGCCCCATTTCCCCAACGTGTCCTCATCAAAATAACCAAATAAAAATCAAGACATTTTAGAGGTTTTCCAACAAGTCAAGATCAACATTCCCTTGTTGGATGCAATTAGATAGTTCCCATGTTATGTCAAATTCTTAAAGGATCTATATGCAGTAAAGCGTAAGCTAAATATACATAAGAAAGCCTTCTTGGCAGAACAGGTGAGTGCCATCATAAATCAAAACACTCCTTCAAAATACAAAGATCCCGGGAGTCATATGATCTCATGTATAATATGAAACTTTTGGGTTGACAAAGCACTTCTAGATCTTGGGGTAAGTATTAATTTAATACCGTATTTGGTATACGAAAAATTGGGCATTGGTGATTTAAAACCTAATAAGATAGCGTTACAATTGGCTGACCGCTCTAAAATACTAAGGGGGTAGTTGAAGATGTGTTAGTCTAGGTAAATAAGTTCTATTACACAATAGACTTTATTGTCTTGGATACACACCTAGTTATAAATGCGAGCACTCAACTCCCTGTCATTCTAGGTCAACCATTCCTAGCTACTGTTAATGCCATAATCAATAGTCGGAATGGGATCATAAAAATATCCTTTGAAAATATGACATTAAAGCTAAACGTGTTTAATTTGCATAAAGCACAAGAGGAGGAAGATATAATTAAAGATGTGAATTTGATTGATATATTTGAAGATTATTAGCCTCTCCCTACTAAAATTTTCAAACTTCTAGAAGTATGGTTGGCACACTTTGTATATTCAGATGATCCTATGATTAAAGATATAGTGAATGCCTTACTAGATTGTGTCTCGATGCCTAACACTAACCGGAAAGAAAGTTGTTTAAAAAAATCTCCTTCCACCAGTTTTGAAAGTTTACCGTTAAAGGTTAAGGAGCTAGATTTTGAACCAAAGTTTGAAACTTCGAATTTTATAGAGACTATGCTAGGTAAGAGCTTTACTTAAATTCAACTATTTATAGTCTCTTATTCACCCCGGTATATTAATATTGACAAACTTTCTACCATAGGTGAATATATGTTCTTTGGACACATCACAACAACATAAATAAAATTTTTAATGAGGTGCACATCATCATGGTCTGGGACATCCAAACTTACTCTAAAGTAGGTTTCTCGATGATCTTGTTAAAAAGCTTGCTGAGAAAATTGTCTAGACACTTGCTAGAAGAAGAATTGATGCCTCTTGATGATTAATAATTTAGATTAGAAATTTATTTATTTTCTTAGGATTAGTTAATTGGTTAGTTTAGTTTAGTTGTTGAAACACCAATTGATAAGAAGTTTGCAATAGCTTATCTATTTGTCGCTTTTCAGATACTTTTCATCTACTCTTTATTTTCATTACTTTCATATTTTTCTTATTACATATGTTTATACATTGATGACAATGAAGAATTTAGGTTGGGGGATAGGTTTCCTTTCAAAATTCTTTGAATAAATTCTTAATATTTGTACTAATTTTTTAAAATTTTGAGCTAAAAAATTTTCAAAACTTTTGAAATTTTCTAAGGACCTAAGTGATTTTGAAAATAATCTAGAGATTAGAATAATAAAATACTTAATGTTGAGGATTTTTTAAGCTAGATTTTAGTTATTTGATAGATCTTAAAGTTAAGTTTGAAGTTATTAATTCTTTTAATTGTAAGTTTTAAAAATTAATTTAGTCATGGATTCACATGTCACATTTAGCTTACACATTAAAGTCTAAATTCGATATTGCAATGTTAACTTGATGATTAATAGGAATCAAACCTAGGGAATTTTTTTTATCATGTTCAATGGAAAAAAAGTACTAGCTAAAAAATTAGTTGTCATCGAAAAGGACTACCTATTCGAAGTTCCATAAAAGGACTGTTGTGAAAAAAAATATTGAAAATAATTTGAAAGCCATTGATGGAAAAATCAAAAGCGTGAAGAGTATGGTGTTGAACTATAAGGCAAGTTTTGGTTTAGGCTTTGGTCATCCCCAGTACTCTTTTGATTATCAATGTTATCATGATAGTAGAGAGTTAAACATTTGGTTGTATTGAGTTTAGATTTTAATATGCATTCATGGAACTCGAGTTTAGAATTTTTCTAATTATAGGATTAATGTTTTAAACTTGATTAGGATGTTTTCCAAGTACTAGAGTTTAGGTGAAAGTTAAGCTCTCCATTAATGTATTTTCAATTTTTATAATCTGGATTATTTTTAGAATTTCTTGAATTTATAGAAATTTATTCAATTGGTTTTAAAAAAAAAATAAATTATATGCAAGTTTTGTTCGGGACTAGCAAAATGTTGGTTGTGGGTGTGATAACGCTTAAATATTACATATTTATCCTCTAAATTGCATTATCTTCCCTGACATTTAAGTGTTAATTTGATATAATTTCTTGAATTTATAGAAATTTATTCAATTGGTTTTTAAAAAAAAAAAAAATTATATGCAAGTTTTGTTCGGGACTAGCAAAATGTTGGTTGTGGGTGTGATAACGCTTAAATATTACATATTTATCCTCTAAATTGCATTATCTTCCCTGACATTTAAGTGTTAATTTGATTTAATTATATATGTCCTCGTCATGCGAGTTGATTTTCGACTTAAGGAAGAATACATGCTTAAAATGAGGAATTAAAGCTCAAAAAAGGATAATGAAGAATTGAAAATTTTGGAAGTCATTAATGAAGAGTTCAAGTGTCAAAAATCTATAAAAACTAAGGACAAAGGATGGAGAAAAGATTGAAAAATCATGCAGTGCATTAATAGAAATAACTGACCATTTGGTCCCACCCGAGCTTGGTTCAATCCGACCAAATATGCACAGAACAGTCGAGTGATAAATAGCGATTTTCATAGATAATTTGGCTCGACCCTTATGTCAACCGAAGCCATGTTCAGTGCCACAAAACAGAGAGTTTGGTTCGACTTAAGCGATACAGAGACTTCAGAACTATTTTGAATGAATCTTTAACTGGACTTAGTACGACTTCGATGTGACCGAACGATATCGTCGGTGCGACCGAAGCGTAACATAAGTGTCTAAAATTAAAGTTAGGTCCAGGTCGGTGCAAATTTTTCCTATATAAAGAGGTGATTTTAAGTCATCCTAGATATAAATATAAATTAGGACTTAAGAGAAAGATCTTGGGGTGGGGGAGCTTCTGCGGAGCCGTCCTTCTTCCTTAATCCCTCAAATCTAGTTTATTATTTTGGTTTTCTTTTATTTTATTCTAAGATGTTAGCCATGTTAGACTAATCTATTAACTTAGACTAAGGGATTAAGCTTGTATCTCAATTATAACATTTAGTTTATTTGATTCAATAATAATGGTATTAATGATGATAATAGATTGAAATATATTTGGATTTTACTTTAAAGTTTTTGAGTTATTTATTTCTGAATTTGTTGTGCACTACGGGTACAATGAATGCTCTAATTTAACAATAGTTTAGCCTGAATTAGAGAATTATTCAATCTGTATAATTGATTAATCTATTGTCGCAAAGGTTTTGTTAGATGCTTTAGATGCTTTGTAATTAAGATTTGAGTACTTCATGAGAGAATTATTCAATTGAGAACATATTTTATTGTTGTTAATGATTGGTTTAATAGAATTATCTTCCGACTTCAATTCCAATTGACTTATATATTTAATTAACGAAATGAGATACTATGATTGCTATGAGTGGATTCCTGAATCGTTAGGCTTTTATTTATTTATTTTAAAACCATTTCCTTAATCGTTAGATTGAAAACCCAGAAAATCATTACCTTTAAACTAGTTTTAGGTGATGTTCCCCATTCCCTAAGGATTCGACCTCGGTCTCACCAAGTTATTACTACATCGCAGCCTTGCACTTAGGGTTGTCAACCCTTGGGTTCGATCAAGTTTTTTTGTCATCGTCGGGGAGTGGCATTAAACACAATTAGCTTTAGGTTTTCTAACTTTGATTTTTATTTTAGGTTAGATTTTTTATTTTTTTGGATTTTTCTAAACTAAAGTTTTTAAGTTTTCTAATTTCTTTTTTTTTTTGTTTATTTTCTTTTTTTCCAAAATTTCTAACATGAGGTTGCTTATTTTTGCTTATAAGATTTTTAAGTCTAGTTCTAGTTATTCTATTTTGGTAACATCCTTCCTACTCCCTTTATTTGTTATAAGACTTCAGACTTAGGGTTAGAATTAGGTTTTGTGTCGTTAATGCCCGAGTGGGTAAGGGATCATACATTAAGATTTCTGAGTAATGGAGGATTAGTCGAAAGGCTCACAATCCATCAATGAGTTAGAAAACACCTAAATACTCCTGAAACATTGCTTGAAAATATGTCAAAACTGAGCAATACTTTGATAAGAATCATATGCGGAACACATCACTGGTTAGGACAGTGCGTGATGAAAATGAGGTACAATAAGTTCCACCGGTTCGGACCTTACATGATTATTTACAACCAACAAGAACAAGTACACATTCCTACATGAATTTCCCAACCGATGCAGGAAACGTGTACTTTAAACCAAGAATGATCCAATTACTCCCTAAATTATGTAGACTTAATTCAGAAAGTCCATACTTGCACGTAAAAGAATTCGAAGAGATTGTCGCAACCATGTACTTTAATAATATTCCTTCTGATGTGATTAGACTGAAATTATTTCCATTCTTTTTTAAGAAAAATGTCAAAAAATGGCTTTACTCCTTTAAGGTTGAGATCCATTTAACATTATAAACTTCTCAAAAAAGAATATGAAACCTTTTTCCAATGTTGGGATTGTATTTTCTAGGGGAAGAGGCAGTGAGCCCACCTGGATCGATTTCCTATGCATTTAAAAAGGCTACCGCAGCAAGCTAGGCAGCCCCAATCAAACTGTGGTGACTGTTGATCACCAGATGGGTGTGTCGATTTATTTTTAAAAATAATAATAATAAGGATCCTGTTGTGGGACATGAGACACTTAAATCATGGGATTCGGTCATCCCAACCACAATAGTTGTTATGTAGACCCAGTAAAATGATGTTGTTTTCTTTAAAGGACTTACTATTGTACACGTGGCATGTGTATGGCAATCCGGTCTGCCTATTAATGGTGGATGTTGTAGATGGATTGTAGCTTAAAATTTGGTCAGAATAAAACTGATCTTTTATTATTATAAATTATTATTATTATTATTATTGGATAGCACGTTAGTACACACACCCCACTTGGGAACTAATACCAAAACCTCAATGTTGAAACGAGGTTATCTTTACTTAGTCTACCACTTGAGTTATGAATCGGTGTGTGTATGATACAACTGATCAGATGCTTAAATAGATGAACTATATTTAGCTATCTAACTCTGATTTAAACATTTTGGGCCAATTACTCATGCAATTTTCAATCTATCCATTTCATTGGAACACGCCTACTGGCTTGTTTGTGCGTGCGTGCGTCATGTTATTGGGATTCATGATGAAAGTTAGTAAAAGTTTTGCACCAGCTACCAACCTGATGCAACTCCCTTCCTCTATTCAATCCTGGAACTAATGTTAAGAAAGCAAAACTATATAATAGTATATTGCATGGGTTGATTAACATTACAAGTTTCTTCTCTACATATGAAATGATTAAATGCATGGTGAACTTTTATGTGCAACTCCATCTTTCTACCAATGCATCATGCATCATCAACTTCCTAAGCTATGCAAAACACTGTGAACATTGCCTGATTAGTTAAGCAAGGTGGTCTACTCATTATGTGTGGACCACCCTTTTAAGTGAAACAACTTAATTTTTTGAGATTTTTTCTCAAAACCTGCCTCTGCTTTGTTCTAGGGACCGAAAAACTGTTAACTTTTAAACTGTTTCTCCAAATGTGCTTTCTCCTTTGGTAATGAGTATTGCATATTCTGGATCCTTACTCTTGCTCTGGTGGTAGACTCTTAGAAGTTTCATCACCGGGTCAAGGGTTCGAGTATCCATAGGCGATGAAATCCCACTACGGCGTGAGTGTGTGGGGGTGTGTGTGCGTGTGTGAAAAAAAAAGAGTATTGCATATTCTTTGATGAATGTATTTTCATATTTACAAAATTATTCATATCTTTAATGTAGAATACTTTCGTAATGGCATTTTAAAAAACCCATGTGAAGCTAGGTGGAGCATTTCATTTTATGTGTGACTCCAAAAAGGAGGTTGATCCAATGCTAAGGTGGGTCCCATAATAGAAAAAAGTGACTCAAGAAGTTAGTAACATTGAAACTATATTCAATGTTTCTTGCGATGTGGCCCACCTTGAACTTAAGATGTACATTATATTTTTTTGCACCAATCCTAAAATGATATGCAAAAAATGATAGATAGCTTGGATCTCTCTCATACATCACAATGAAGCCCATCACAGCAACCTTCTAAATGGAATTTAACACCAGTAGTTAGAGATGTGACTGCATCATGCCGTTATCATGCACCACTTGAATCTTAATGGGGTCCAATTGCATGATTCTTATGACAAATTTGACCCATCCACATCCACCAGTTTGGCCATCTCATTTCAGAGCATTGGCCTAAAATCGAAACTGATTCAATGCAGAGGTGGATACAACAAGAAAATTTTGGATGATGACCTCTGTTGTAAAATAAATGTCTTAAATCTTGGTTCACCGAGATGCTCGACCAATCAAGGGACCGGCTCAACTAGTCGAAGGTCCCTTCGACTGGTTGAAGATAGTTTGACTCGAAGTCCAGCAACAATGTTTCTGAAATTTTCGAGGTCTTCGACAGTTGAGGGACAGGCTCGACCAGTCGAAGGTTATGCAGATGGTGCACGGATTTTACACGGACTGCATAAATTCGAGGCAGTTTCAGAGAGGTGCGTAAGTGGAGTTTTCTAAACTATAAATAGGAGTCACCAAGGCCATTCTAATATAGGCTAAGGCTTTCTAAAGGTATTCTAAGGGTTCCTAAAAGGGTTTTAGGGTTTCTAAAGGGTGTAGCAAGGGTGAGATTCGAGGTTGTTTGAATCAAGTAAGTCCTTTCTCTTTGTAATTTATGCTTTCATAGTGGAATTCTGTCACTTTGTGTTGTGGTTTTTTTCGAAAGGATTTTCCATGTTAAATCTTTGTGTTCTCTTGTGATTGCTTAGTGCTCTTAGATTGCTATCCTAGATGCATATCTGTGTGATTCTGCAGCACAAATCCCAACAAGTGGTATCAAAGAAATCGCTGGGGCTCAGATCTTAATCTGAGGGATAAGCAATAATGGTAAGTACTAGGTATGATATTGAGAAGTACTCAGGAAAAAATAACTTTGAGTTATAGAAGATCAAGATGATCGGTTCCTTAATTAAACAATGCAAAGATAGTACTCTTGAGGAGTGAAAGTCTACTATGACTGATGATGATTGGAATACTCTTCATAAGAAGGCATTATCTTCAATCCATTTATGTCTCACGGTGAAGTTCTCTACAATGTCATGAGGGAGAAAACTACGGCTAAGTTATGGGCGAAGTTAGAGGATGTCTATGTGAAAAAATTCTTTGAAAATCACCTACACTTGAAACTTCAGTGGTATAACTTCAATATGACAGAGGGTGGAGATCTGGAGGCTCACATCAGCAACTTTAATAAATTGGTTTGCAAATTGCTGGATATGGAGGAAGTGATGAAAGATGAGGAACAAGCATGCATGTTACTGAATTCTATTCCAACATTGTATAAGTCATTCAAGGACACAATGTGCACTACAAATAAAACCCTGAGTGTCAACACCATTATCTCAGCCCTTCAAGGGAAGGCCATGAGAAAGCTTAATGACAACATGGGGACATCTTCTGATGCATTATTTACGAGGGGAAGGAATTCTAAACAAGGTACAGGATCTTTAAGTTCAAGATCTAAATTCAAGGGCAAGGGCAAAGGTAAGTTAAAGTGCTGAAATTGTGGGATGGAAGGACATGTGAAGAAGGATTGTATAAATCCTAAATCTAAGAGAGAAGAATCTAAGGCTTCGTACAGAGAGACCAACGCTACCATGTCAGATGGATCGAGTGGATGTGATGGTGACGTTTTGTCCGTGCCTACGATCAGATGGCCATAAATGATCGTAGGGGCGAGTGGATTCTAGACATAGGGGCATCCTTTCACATGACTCCTCATCGGAGTTGGTTCACCAGCTACAGAGAGTGCGATGATGGACAAGTATTTATGGGCAATAACAGTGCCTATAATGTTGTGGCAGTTGGTACGGTGCATATCAAGATGTTTGATTGGACATAGCGTACCCTGACTGGGGTGAGGCACGTTCCTGACATGAAGTAGAGCCTAATTTCTCTCGGTGCACTCGAGGCTATAGGGTGCAAGTTCACAAGTATTGATGGTGTCCTTAAAGTATCAAAGGGGGCACAAGTAATCATGAAAGCGCAACGACTCGATAATATTTACAAGTTGATCGGGAACACTTTAAAAGGTGGAGCTACAGTGGTTGTAGCGAATTTCACCTCTGCACGTGTGTGGCATGCTAGGCATGGCCACATGAGCGGGTAGGGCATGAAGGCTGAGACGCGCGGACAGGGATACGGAGCAAGTGGAACATCCACCTGTGAGAAGAATCACACAACATAATCGCAGGATATCGGTGAGGTACATGGACGACTCCCATATCGCATACACTCTCGTTACAGACGAGAGGGATCTGTCTACTATTCAGGTGGGTCTTTTTGAGCCTGGTGCTGAAAAGTGGAAGGTGATTATGGATGATGTGATGGACTCGTTGTACCAGATCGTCTCATGAGAGCTGGTGGAGCTTCCAGTTAGCCGGAAAGTGGTTAGATGCAGGTGGATCTTTAAAGAGATATATCATAGATACAGAGCGAGGCTGGTAGCGAAGGGTTATGCTTAAAGAGAAAGGATCGACTTCTCAGAGATATTTGCGTCAACAGTATAGCAGGTGTCTATAAGATTCGTAATGGCACTGGTTGGTCAATGCGATCTTGAGCTGGAAATGATGGATGTGGAATCTGCACTTCTGTATGAGAAATTGGAAGAACAAATCTACATGAAGCAACCAGAGAGGTTCGAAGTTTAAAGAGGCTGAGAAAAAAGTTTGTAGGAGGTCGTGGTACGACCTGTCACCTAGGCAGTGATATAAAATTTGATTCCTTCATGCTGATCAGGAATTGTATGTTGATGACATATAGATCATCAATCATAACATGTCTGAAATCGATATACTAAAGACTCGGTTAACAGGGACATTCAAGATGAAGGATCAGGGGGCTGTAAAGAAAGTTCTCGGCATTGATATTCATAGAGACTGGAAGAGGAGCAGGCTTTGGTAATCACAGGTAGAATACCTTTAGTGGGTATGTGATGCACCAGGCAAAGCCGGTGAGCGTTCCCTACGCAGTTCATTTCAAGTTTTTCTCAGGTCATGTCCCAAAACAAATGTGGAAAAGCATGATTTGTCTCATGAGCCTTATTCGAATGCAGTTGGCAGTGCATGCCATGGTCTGTATTAGACCGGTTATTTCACAGGCAATCAGTGTTGTGAGCAAATACCCTGGCAAGCAACATTGGCTAGCAATGAGATGGTACGAAGGACTACGTCTTATCTTTTAGAAGACAGGAACTAAGTTGGAATGGTTTGTGGATTCAGATTACGCAGGCAGTGTGGATTCTAGTAAGTCGACTTTAGGTTACTCGTTTGTACTAGCGGGTGGAGCAATTAGTTGGATGTCCATGTTATCTAACAAGTACTTGAGGAAGGAGGCATAACCCTAGACAAGATTCACACCAGTGTGAATCCGGAAGACATGATCACTAAGGTCATTCCTGCAGAAAAGTTCAAGTTCTGTGCAACTTCTTTGGGCTTGGCGATAGCGTAAAAGAATGACGGAGTGTGCACGAGAAACTATGATGTGATATAGAGATCAGAGAAGAGGTTAAAAAGATACACGGTTAAAAATTGAAGACACGATGGATATTGTTATAAAACAGATGTCTTAAATGTTGGTTCACCAAGATGCTCGACTAGTCAAAGGTCCCTTCAACTGGTCGAAGATAGTTTGACTCGAAGTCCAGCAACAATGTTTCTAAAATTTTCAAAGTCTTCGACCAGTCGAAGGACAGGCTCGACCAGTCGAAGGTTATGCAGATGGTGCGCGGATTCTGTGCAAACTGCGTAAATTTGAGACGGTTTCAGAGAAGTGCATAAGTGGAGTTTTCTAAACTATAAATAGGAGTCCCTATGGTCATTCTAATGTAGGCTAAGGCATTCTAAAAGTATTCTAAGGGTTCCTAAAAGGGTTTTAGGGTTTCTAAAGGGTGTAGCAAGGGTGAGATTTGAGGTTGTTTGAATCGGGTAAGTCTTTTCTCTTTGTAATTTATGCTTTCATAGTGGAATTCTGTCGCTTTGTGCCGTGGTTTTTTTCTGAAAGGGTTTTTCACGTTAAATCTTTATGTTCTCTTGCAATTGCTCAGTGCTCTTGGATTGCTATCCTAGATCCATATCTGTGTGATTCTACAGGACAAATCCTAACAACCTCTAATTGTCTACTATTTATTGTCTTGAGCATTAGATCTAAGTCATCTTTTGGTACACCAGACAAAATGACCTGGACAAACTAGTGAACAGGGTGGATTTCACCCATACATCACGGGGGCCCCACCATCACAGCAACCTCCCAAATGTAGTATGACAGGAGGACTCGGAGGTGTGATGGTCTCTTGCACCCCTTGAATATTAATGGGCCCACTTGCGTGATTCTAGTAACAAATTCGATCCGCCCACCAGTTTATTTATGATCTCATTTTTAAGTGTTGACCTAAATCAAGGCTGATTAAATGCATAGGTTGGTTACGAAGCAGGAAAAAATTGGAAATTGACTTTTAATGGTCTAGTGTTTGTTGTCTTATGGCACACTTGAATATTGGATCTGCCTCACCTTTTGGTCCTCCAAGTAAAATTATATGTTGGAACTAGTGAACGGTTTGACTTCTATTAAACATCATAGTGAGCCCCCATGGCAACCTCCCAAATGGAGTATGAAATATGACGACATCATGCACCTATTGCTTCATTTTTCTGACAAATTTGAACCGTACGTCTACTAATTGGGCAATCTCAATTTAGAGTGTCGGCTTAAAATTGAGGCTGAAATTTTTGGACGGTCTCTTTTAATGGTCAACAATTTGTCGTCATATGGCCTGCTCGAGCATTCAATCTGCATTATCCTCAAGTTCATTAGTTATAATGACATGGCCAAAGTAATGAATGGATTGGATTTCTCTCAAATATCATGGTGGGCCCCACTAAGCCATATTAGTCACTTTTAAAAAGGGCAAAATTGTCAATTTATTACTTGGCATAAATGTTCTATTAGTCAAAAGTTGGCTGAGCGGTAAAAGACTAGTACGTCAAAATACCTGTTCGGTCTATAGACCAAAATAAAGGTGGCTTACACGAAAAATCCTAAACTTTTTTCTTCTTTTTTTTTCACTGAAGTGATCTGCAAGGTATAGCCCAACTTTTTTGCATGGCTTTGATGTCTAGCACACTACAAGTTGACATGGAAGACAAGGGCAGGATAACATATGATTATCAATGGGTTAGGTTAATTTTAATTAGTTGGATCATACAATATGCTTACTTTGGCTAAACCGAGTCCAAGTCTTACTGGGAGATCTAGAACTCGTTCTTGAATAGTCAGTCCATATATAAATGGGCTGTCGTACATGCTAGTAGCTTTGAAAAGCTCATTTCTTTACTAGCATATAATCAATAAATATTTAATTTAGATATACTATTACTATTAAAACAAAGACCCTACTCAATTTTAACTGGGTCCAAGTTGATAGACCAGACCCAAACCCTGCTAAACTATTTTTAGCCAGGTTCAAATAAAAAATAAAATAAAATAAAATTAAGACCTGAATTTGGACCCCATTTTTTATGGGTCCAAAACAAGGACTGATATCCTACAAAATCGGGTTGAGTCCATCAGGTGTTCCGATCTAAGTACCATTAACAGCCCCAAGATGCTAAGTCGCTATCTCAGCCTGATTTTGTCAGTAATATTCTCAAATCATCTTCAAATTGAAACCTTTTATTAATTTGTACCACTGGGGCAAATCATAGTGAAAAAAATCACGCCAATTAATTATCCTAATTGTTCATCCCGTGGTCACCATTCCTCATAAGAACCAATCAGAGTAAGTTATGTGTAATCTATATGGATTCGAACGGTGTTTTTGAAGATTTTGCAGAAATATATGGAGAGGGTTTCTTAATAACATAGATGGAGTGCATCGAGCAATGCCACGTCATCATTTGAGCGGTCAATGGAAGAATAATCGGAAAGAAGTGGTTATAAGACCAATGGTAGAAGGAGAAACAGATGAAAGCAAGTAGTGCCGAACGGTTATAGCAACTGTTATAGGAAGATCCGAGCCCCTTATAATTCCGAGGGCCGACGACATCAAACAGGAAAATACTTCGTACAGCGCCCATGACTGAAAAATTCACCAATGAGTCACCAAAGCGCCTCGGCCCTGAGACTAATGACCAGGAGGAAACTCGACCTGACAAAGTAGGCCCGATGCTTTGCCTCGGACCTCGTGAAAGAACGAAACGCGCGACTAGCGAGAGTCTGTCTGCCAACTCAGCTCGGACCATAAACATGGTCGTTGTTTAATGAAGACATGTAATCACTCTGACTGGGGCCTCATCTGCCAATAGGTCCGAGCCAAATCCAGATCCCGTAGTGAGTGCTCCATGAGCCAAGCTTAGAAACTACCTCGCATATATACATGATACGCATAATATCCTACACGATCCTTGAATTACGCACAGTATGCTCACGATCCAAAAATCCCACTAATTGAGTAAATCATGTAGAGATTGACGGATCTCGACCGTCCGACAGACAAGTATAAATATCAGAAGACCCTATTGCTACAAGTATGCAAGATCTCGCACTCTCCCTCTACTTTTCAACTTAGACCCTGATTCCCTTGGCCTAACTTAGGCATCGGAGGGTCCCCCGGCTTAGCCAGGGTCTCCTTTGCTCACCCTTTGTATAGGACCAAGGTCCATCCGAGGAGCATCACAAGGAGTGGAGGGTGATTCAGATTTTGACCTCAACATTTTTGGTGCCGTCTATGGGAAGCTGATACAAAAGGTCAGGTTTCTATTCTCGAATATAATGGCTAGAGGAAAGAAGAAAGCGGTAGCTGTGGAACCACAGTCAAATGAACAAACTCACTCTTCCTCACTACTTCATGCTGAATCAGCCCCGGGACCTTCCCAACGTTCTCGCAATCGAGCGAGTAAATATCGCGCCATGCAGAGCGAGATACAAGCCTTACGTGACGAGGTGAATCTGATGAAGCAACAACGGGAGCCACGACCACACCCAGCTCAGGAAAATTCTGTTCCCGAACCAGTCGATCTGGTCGTGGAGGCTCACTCCGCGCCGAGGAGTGTGAGGCCCGAGGATCCTCAACATCCTCAGATGCCGATGTCAGGTCAGAATCCTCTTCCGACCCAAATCCAAGCCTCGGCTTGGAACACGGCCACACGAGCTCTGACCAATGCTTTAGTTACTTCAGCCCTCGCACCGACGGATTTCTGCCATCGACTACAACGAAGGAAGAGAAGGAGAACTCTGAAAATAGAAAACAACCAAGAGATCGTAGAAGAAAACAATGATCCATGGGAGAAATGGTTCCTGGAGCTCAACGACGAATTCTTAGCCCTGAAAAGCAACAATAACTGACGTCAGTTCCCACCGCCGTTCAGGTGATGATGGAAGAGACCGAGCCTCCCTTCACCTCAGAAATTATGAACGAGGTGATGCCGCCGAGGTTCAGGATACTTTCCGTCATCCAATACTCTGGATTCAGAGACCCATCCGAGCATGTGGAAGCTTAACGCTCGTGGATGCAGATCCAAACGGCGACGGATGTCATGATGTGCCAAGGCTTCTCGATCATGCTCACGGGTTCCGCACGGAGTTGGTACCAACAGCTCAAACCAAACTCTATTAGTTCCTTCGCAGAGTTAAGCTGACTATTCCTTACCCAATTCATAAGTGGTAAGAGAAGTCAAAAGCCCAACACTCAGTTGTTTGCCATCAAGCAAGAGTCGAAGGAGTCGTTGAAAGACTACATCGCTCGCTTCAACAAGAAAGCGTTATTGGTAGAAGACTATGACGATAAAATGGCACTCGCTGCTGTGTTCAGTGGCCTAAAAGAAGGGAATTTTACTTTCTTCATTGGGAAGAACCTGCCAAAGACGCTGGGTGAACTTGTCGCCCAAGCTCAAAAGTACACAAACGCGTAGGAATTCTCCAACGCTCGTAAAAATGTCTAAGTGACAAAACTGAATGGTAAAGGGAAAAGGCCTAGGAATGAGGAATCTCAGCCGTCCAACAAAGGGACCGATGATCGCGCCCCTCGTGATCGTCGTTCGACCAGAAGGTCGAAGGAAAAGTTCCACTCCTACACCCCCCTTAACACGTTCGCGGACCAGATTCTATTAGATATCCGAGGAGAAAAGCTGCTGAATTGGCCTGTTTACATGAAGGCCGATCCAGATCATCGAGACAAGTGCAAGTACTGCCGCTTCCATTGAGATCACGACCACAATACGACTGACTGTGTAAATCTCAAAGATGAGATCGAGGCCCTTATTTGGAAGGGATACTTATGCCGACACACCAAGGAAGGAAAAGCCGCTCAGAAAAAAGAAAGGGAGCGAGAGTAGCCGCTAAATAGCGTAACGGAAGAGCCCACCAAAATCTGTACCATCTTCGGGGGCTCATCTGGTGGAGGAGATTCGAATAGGGCGCGAAAGGCTCATTCCCGGAAGTCTGAACTGGAACATTATGTCCACTTAACCAAGCGGCCCAGCAAGAAACTTCGGGTCAGCCCATGTACTCTAACCTTCACGGAAGAAGATGTGTACGGAATTCAGCACTCGCACAACGATGCTCTAGTAGTTACCATGACCATAGCGAACCGAAATGTATACCGCATCTTGGTCGACACCGGGAGCTCGACCGACATAATCTATTCCGAGGCCTTTGAAAGAATGGGGATCCCAAGGTCTCACCTCAAACCTGTGAAGACCCCCCTGCACGGTTTTGCCGGGGAAAGAGTGATCTCTGATGGAACTATCTCCCTCCTTGTGATTGCGGGAGAAGGACAACATCAAGTCACTCTCATGGTGGACTTCTTAGTTATCAATGCACCATCGGTACATAACATCATCCTAGGCAGACCTTCCCTCAACGTGATGAGAGCAGTAGTCTCCACCTATCACCTGATGATAAAATTCCCCGCCAACGGCGGGATAGGCTACCTCCGAGGTGATTAGCGAGAAGCTTAGAGATATTATGCAATGGCAGTAAAGAATGGGTCAATTAAGCAAGCGTTCACCATCAACGTTCTAGACCCCAGAGGACCTGTGGAAGGCTCATCCGTAGAAGACCTAAAGAAAGTACCGCTCAACAAGGCTGATCCGAGCAGAACCGTTCAACTCAGAACTTCATTGAATCCTGAGCGACGACTCAAAATGTTAACATTCGTACGATAACATATGGACGTCTTTGCATGGTCCCACCAAGATATGTCTGGAATCTCTCCGGATGTCATGGTCCACAGGCTGAATGTGGATCCAGATCACAGACCAGTCAAGCAGAAAAGAAGGTCGTTCGATGTTGAGCGATACGAAGCAATAGCCGACGAGGTCTTCGTTCTTCTTGAGGTCGAATTCATAAAAGAAGTGCATTATCCTGACTGGATTGCGAATGTAGTCCTTGTAAAATAAGCCAACGGGAAATGACGGGTCTATATGGATTACTCGGACCTAAACAAAGCTTGTCTGAAAGATAGTTTCCCATTACCTCAGATCGATCAACTGGTGAGCACGGTGGGACATGAATTACTTTCTTTCCTGGACGCATACTCCGGGTATAACCAGATCGCAATGCACCCCCGGACAGGCAGAAGACTACCTTTGTCACAAACAAGGGACTCTACTGTTATCGGATCATGCTGTTTGGCTTGAAAATTGGTGGGGCCACGTATCAAATGTTGGTAAATCAGATGTTCTCCAAGCAGATCGGACGTACAATGGAAGTGTACGTCGATGACATGTTGGTGAAAAGTATCAAAGCAACCGATCACATCTGACGGATCTCGAAGAAACGTTCGTCGTCCTTCGAGAATACCAGATGAAGCTTTTGGAGTTGGCTCAGGAAAATTTCTTGGGTTTTAAGTCAGTCAAAGAGGTATTGAGGTGAACCCCGACAAGATTAAAGCACTCCTTGACATGAGTTCGCCTCAGACTATCAAGGAAATACAATGCCTCACAGGACGAGTCGCGGCGCTTAGACGTTTCATATCTAAAGTAACGGATAAATGTCTCCCCTTCTTCCAACAGTTGAAGAGTCATAAGAAGGCAGAGTGGACGTCGGAGTGCAAACAAGCCTTCTAACAACTGAAATAATATCTGGGTTCCCCCTGCTATCCAAACCTGAAGAGGGTGAATCCCTGTTCCTCTACCTCACGGTGTCAGCCTCGGCCGTAAGCTCGACCCTGATTAGGGAGATCGAAGGCAAGCAATACCCAGTATAGTACATGAGTGAGGTCATGGTACCTGCGAAAATGAAATATTCATCCCTGGAGAAGCTAGTGTTCAGCCTCGTTGTTTCAGCTCAGAGGTTACGTCCATACTTTCAAGCGTATTCTGTAGTTGTGTTGATAGACTCCCCTCTCAGACAAGTTCTTCAGAGACCAGACGTGTCTGGTCAGATAACTAAATGGGCCATTGAACTCGGTGAGTTTGACATCCAGTTTCGTCCAAAAATAACAATCAAAGGTCAACCTGTGGCCGACTTCATTACTAAATTCACCACTCCAAGCACAGAAGAGATCAGTACCGAAGTCAAAACGACTCCACCTGTCCCCCAAGGTGACCAAAAGGTAGTGTCAGACCTTAGATGGATCCTCTACGTGGACGGGTCGTCTAATATCAAAGGGGCCGGAGCCGGAATCGTCCTGATCGCGCCAGACTCCACGACTATCCAGTACGCGATCAGACTCGGATTCAAGGCCTCAAACAATGAGGTGAAATACCAGGCGTTACTAGCTAGACTCAGATTACCAGCAAGTCTAGGTGTTCAATCTCTTTAGGTCTTGCAACTCTCAGCTGGTGGTAAACCACATTTCTAACGAGTACGAAGCTAAGGAAACAAGGATGATCGCTTATCTCGATGAGGCGAAGAAATTGATTGAAAAATTTTGGAGTTGTACTGTCCATCAGATCCCAAGAGCGAAAAATTCATAGGCTGACGTCTTGGCTAAGCTCGCTTAGGCCGTTGAAGGGAAGATCCCGCAGGTCATCCCCGTTGAATTCATAGAGCATCCGAGCATCGACAAAGCGGAGAGGAAGGAAGTCAACCCAATGCATGCTAATCTGAGCTGGATAGACTCGATCTTTGATTACCTCACGTCCGGCGAGATCCCCTCGGATAGATTGGAAGTCAGGCGACTGAGAGTCCAAGCAGCTCGATACACCATCTTAGATTGTATCCTATACAAGAAAGGACATTCTCAGCCCTACCTCGGGTGTCTCCGGCCCGACGAGGTGGAATATGTCATTGGGGAGATCCATGAAGGAATCTATAGAAACCATTCTGGCAGCCAAGCCTTAGCCCTGAAGATACTCAAAACAGGATGCTTCTGGCCGACTATCAGGGAGGACTCCAAGGACTATGTTCAAAAATGCAACAAATGTCAGCGCTTCGCTGCCGTACCAAGGCAACCCGCTGAAGAAATGCCTCCTATGAGTGGTCCTTGGCCATTCGCTCAGTAGGGAATTGACATCATCGGCCCTCTGCCTATGGGGAAAGATCAAGTCAAGTTCGCCATCATTGTTGTCGACTACTTTACCAAATGGGTTGAGGCTGAGCCGGTGGCCAAGATCATAGAACAGAGGGTGATCGACTTTATCTGGAAAAATATCATTTGTCGGTTTGGGATTCCGTGCCCCATCGTGTCAGACAATGACCGGCAGTTCGACAACGACAAATTTTAAAGCATGTGTCAAGGACTCGGCATTATAAACACATACTCTTCTCCCCAACATCCCCAGTCCAATGGACAAATGGAGGCAGTTAATAAAGTTATCAAACACCATCTCAAGACGAAGTTGGAAAAGGCAAAAGGCAGTTGGGCTGAAGAACTTCCATTCGTTCTCTGGGCCTATAGGACCACAGCTCAGTCCTCAACTGGAGAGATTTCGTTTTCACTCTCCTGCGGATCGGAGGCGATGGTGCCAGTTGAAATCGGCCTCCCTACGGCTCGAGTCGAGAATTACCAAGAAAACCAGAATTCCAAGAAGATCACAGCCAACCTAGATTTGCTTGAAGAAGTCAGAGATATCTCAAGGCTCCGAGTTGTGGCTCGGCATCAGCAGGTTGCGCGATTCTATAATTCAAAGGTCAAGACCAGGCGGTTCTGACCAGGAGACTTGGTCCTTCGCCGAGTATTCCAAAATACTGCCGAGCCGGGGGCTGAGACACTCGAGCCTAATTAGGAAGGGCCTTATCGGATCGTCCGATTGACCAAACCGGGCTCCTACCACCTGGAAGATCTTGAGGGCCGTCAGCTTCCGCACCCCTGGAATACTAAGCACCTGAAAGTTTACTATCCGTGACGGAAACGACCTTTAGGATTCTAAGTAAATGCCCGCCGCCGAGCGACAAGTCTTTAAGACTCCCAATAAATGTACGTCTTCAAGCACAAGCATTTTAAGGCTCTTAATAAAGTTTTCTTCTTATCTACATGAATGAATTATCTACTAAGGAAAAGTTGCTTCTCATATGCATGGGCGGACTCAATGAACTGATCCCTTGAAGGAGTTAGTACATTATCCCACAAAATTTCTACATGGCATCCCCTCTTAAGTCAAGGGAAAAGCTAAAAGATGACCCGACTCCCCCAAAATAGGAGTCGGTTCACTGATTTATGGATAAAGCAGATGTATCTCACCAATTGTGGGACGAGCCGACCCCCTAGGGGTCCGCACTCAACAAACAGGTTATAAAGGCCTCAAACTTTACGAAACGACATTGGAAGGAGCTGACCAGCCAAAGGGTCAGCTCAGTCGCGCCTCAAAGTAAATCGACATATCTACAAATCAGTTCGACAGTCGACAATCGACGGTCAACATCTGAAAATCAACTACGGATTAACATATAAGAAAAATCATCATTCATGCGTCCAGAGGGTCAAAAATCATCATTCATAAACCCTCATCAGAAGACGGAGGAGGAGCTTGGGCGTCGGGGAGCTGATCAGGGCGGACATCGTCAGCAGGCATATCTCCAGCTTCTTCAGAGAACAAAGATTCGAGGTTAAGGTCCAGATACATGCCCTGGACCGCCTCGATACAATCATCGAAGCAGCGGTTGTAAAATTTGGGGGCCTCGGCATCTCTCTCCTTTGAAGTCTTGAAGGATTTTACCGCTGTAGCCGCCGCCTCGGCCAGGCAAGCTTTGTCATTAGCCCGTTGAATTTCCCTCGCTTGAGCGACAGCTCGAGTCTACACTTCTGCCGCCTCGACCTTAGCTCACTCAAGGGCTTCACCCAGTCGAGCGTTCTCCTGAGGCAACGAGTCCGCGTGAGCCCTGGCCCGGGTCAGATCGGCGGTCGCAGCGTCGCATCAAGTTTTGAAGTCATCTGTGACCCCTTGTAGCCGCAGCTACCTAGCTTCGAGGTCAGTCACGACTCCCTGTAATCGAAGCTCCCTGGCTTTCCCATCTTCAAGCTGCCGACGCAACTAGCCCTACTCGAGTCGGAGGAAGGTGCCTTCATCCCGCAAAACCCTCACTTAGGTCTTGAGGGCCTCCACCTAAGCTTCTCTCTCCTGAGCTGCTAGAAGCTTCGGGACGGACTGCACAAAAATAAGAAGATGAGCACTTGAAAACAGTGATTGTAGAAAAAATAAAGAAAGTCAACAGAGATACCGTGTAAAAGACGGAAGCCATATCGTTCAAAAAAGAGTTGTACGACTTGCTGAGAAGGTGAGCTATGCTCTCCTCTGGGGCATGCTTTATAGCCCAAAGAGTCAGACAAGATAGATGGTAGCTCGGTGCGAACTTTCAGCCGCTTGTCCCCATGTGGGCCGAGTCTGCTGCTTCCGTAAACCAGGTCCTGTTGCCAGCTGAGGCCCGAGCCCCAGCCCCAAGATCGTCTCCAGCCTCGGGAGGAGTAATCATGGCGTTAGCCATCCGAACGGCCTCCTCTTGCTCTGATGATGAAGGGATAACTATGCAGGGGGTCGTGGCTGCAAGGCGAGCCTCCTCGACGGAGGGCAGAACGGAATGAATCATGGTTGCTAAGGCTGGAACAATGGTTGCTGGAACCTGCGTATCAGTAAGCACCACAGCCGGAACCACCCACGTATCGGCAAGCACCGTAGACGAAGTCGCAGCAGCTGAGATCGGGACGGTAACTGGAACTGCAAAGATGAAAATCGGACTAGAGTGGCCCTCCCTGCGAGGGACCTTCTTTCTCCAAACGGTGGTCTTCGTTCGGGACTCACCACTTAATAACTCCTCCACCGTCGGGGCGGCCTTCCTCCTCCGAGAACCAGATGTCTCGGTCATGCCTACGTAAAAAATGACAAATTAGCTACTAAACGAATAAATCTAATCCCTCCAAAGGAAATGGAAGAAGAACTTACTGAAAGACGTCGGGAGAGGCGGCGACTTGCAAAGCCCAAACCAATGAAGGTTGACGGCTGTGATCAGGTCTAACTAGGAGCGAAGCTCTCCCGATCGCGCCCTAGCCTTGGCTATGCGGTTTTTCTTAGCCTAATCGAGAGGAGGAGTGCTCAAGAAATCTACGAAAACAGAAAACTCCAATTCAGTTTGATTGAGGTAACAAAAAGGGCATCGAAAAAGAGGGAATGATTAATCCAACCTGGTTTTACAAATCGAGTGGGAACCCGAGTCGCCAGAGTCATGAGTTCAGCCGTCGGTGCCTCCCATTCGCCCGTAGCCCAGAACCATTTACTCTTCCAATCCTTGTTAGAGGACGGAAGATTCATTACCAGCCCTGACATCCTTCTGCCTCGGGACACAAAGTAGTACTTTGGTTCTTGACTATCGTGCTTGACCAGGTACAAACTCATTAACTCTCCTGGGGTCAGCTCCGAGTTTCCGACTTGACACCAGATGATATAGGAAGACATCAACACCCTCCAAGCGTTGGGGGTGAATTGCCCGAGAGCTAGTCCGAGGTAGGCAGTTATGGCTCAAACGAATGGATGCAGGGGAAGTCGTAGCCCGCACTATAGTACATAGAAAAAAATTGTCACTTCCCCCTCAGCAGGCGCTCCAGCGATGTCGAGGGGTTCTGGGGCTCTTATCCGAACAGAGTTCGGGATCTGAAACTTCGAGCGGATCCACTCAATTTGAGACTCCAACAACACGGAGCCTCCTAGGACGACCTCCGAGGCCTGCCCACTCGCTGGCATCTCAGTGACCTCGATAGTCACGGTCCTGGAGGGCTCGAGCGGCTTTCTTTTAGCCAACCCGACGAGTCCGAGCCCCCATCCCCTTCTGCTTTCAGGGCGGAGGAAATAGGGGTACAGCTTCATAAGGGCCTTCAGAGGCCCATCTCCCATTGCTAGAGCTCCCCGACTCGGAGTCATCATCATAATCCTGAACAGTCTCTAGGTCGGACGACATCCTAAAATAAAGGAGTGCATAGAAACACAATGAGACTCACCGGACGATCACCGAAAATCGTTCCTGTTGAAAATGCCTAATCGGTCGGAATCACTTGCCGGAATACCATGACCGATCAGAATCGCTTCGTCGGAAATCGCCTTCTCCGGTATTAGCTCGAACGCAATATGGAAATAAAGAGAAATCTTCAAAGGATGGCTTATATAAACCTCACCAAATCTCTGCATTAATGACCAGCAATGATGGCTGCAGTCGAATCGTCGTAAGCCGGCCTCAAAGCTAACGTAGCCACATACCATTGGCTCATACTCTATCGGGCAGCACGCCCCTAACATCGAGCGACATACTTCGGATAAACGAAACGACACCTGAATAAGGAAAGGTTCCGTCTAAAACACTACTCCAGGCATACGTGGCAACAAGTCATAGGCAGGCGGTGATTCGAAATCTTAACCGTCGCCACACGTCCACTGATTATGGACCCGTATGCAGGAAACCTTGAGTGTAATGTTTCAAAACGTCATAGTTTCGGCACACTCGAAGGATCGGCGGACGAGGCGATTGATCTTTCGTATGCTTTACTCTCCGAGTCCTCAGCAAACCTCGAAGAGTAGGAGGATTCTATTATGGGAAGATCTGAGCCCCTTATAATTCTGAGGGCCGACGACATCAAACAGGAAAATACTTCGTACGACGCCCATGACTGAAAAATTCACCAATGAGTCACTAAAGCGGCTTGACCCTGAGACTAATGACCAGGAGGAAACTCGACCCAATAAAGTAGGCCCGATGCTTTGCTTCCGACCTCGTGAAAGAATGAAACGCGCCACTAGCGAGAGTTTGTCTGCCAGCTCGACTTGGACCGTAAACATGGCCGTTGTTCGATGAAGACGTGTAATCACTCTGACTGGGGCCTCATCTGGTAATAGGTCCGAGCCTAATCCGGATCCCGTAGTGAGCGCTCCATGAGCTAAGCTTATAAACTACCATAAGCGGATGTGGCCAGTTACTTCGCTCGCATATATGCATGATACGCATAATATCTTACACGATCCTTGAATTGCGCACAGGATCCTCACGATCCAAAAATCTCACTGATTGAGTAAATCGTGCCGAGATTGACGGATCTAGACCGTCCGACAAACAAGTATAAATATCAGAAGACCCTATTGATACAGGTACGCAAGATCTCGCACTCTCCCTCTACTTTTCAACTTAGACCCCGATTCCTTTGGCCTGACTTAGGCATCGGAGGGTCCCCCGGCTTAGCCAAGGTCTCCTTTGCTCACCCTCTGTGCAGGACCAGGGTCCATCCGAGGACCATCTAAAGGAGTGGAAGGTGATCTAGATTTTGACCTTAACAGCAACCGTTAAAATGTGAGAAGCATCTAGATAGATGTATTAAAACTATAAATAGTAAAAGAATTCAGCAAGAAGAATTCGTATCATACCAACCAAATCAAACCAAACATTACCTTTCAATTATCAAGTGTGTTTACACTTTGCGTTATAATCTTTTACTTCTTGCCAAGTAAATTACATGTCTTAGTGTAATCATTTACTTTCGGTCTACCATTTACATTCCATGGTGTAATCCATAACATTAATCAAGTAGTTGATAATTATAGTTGTAATTTGAGTCTACGCTCATATGCTTCGAAAAGGTCTTTTACAGATGTTCTTCACGAGTGACGGTAAGAATCCCTTTCTCTTTTTATCTTATGTACTGAAAAGTCCTTTTATACAGAAGGCAAATATGCAACCCATCATCAGAAGACAAATCCCACCCTTTGAATATTGTCTGATCCTGTTTATATATTGAGTAAGTGGCTGAGTAATTGACGGATATCATCATATCTCGGTCATACACTATATATTTGCCTATCTTGACATTTTAGGTCATAATTGTTCAATTTAAATTAAGCCATAATTCCAATCGTGGCACGCCCTCATTCCAACTGCAGATAACCAAGCAGCAACACTGGCCATTGGATTAAGAGCCTGAAGAAAATGGATCAATTAAACGATCCCAATGTGGTGCCCACCAATAGAAACGTTAGAAAAGAAAAACATAAATAAATAAATTCGTCAGCCGTCCAAATTCAATTCTCAATGGGAGTCGTAACAATAATAATAATAATAATAATAGCTTAAGTCAATTATTTCAGGCTATGCTCCAGTCAGCGGGCCGTGATTTGGACGCTTTGGATTGATGTAGACGCATGTCACCATGTCCGGCAGGTATGTGTCATCATTTAATAGGGCGTTGCGACTGGCTACCACCCGCCTCTGTAGCCTCCAGGAAATGGTGCTGATCTGACCTGAATCCTACTCAACATCTGCTGCACACCCGAGCTAGGTGGACCCCGAATGTTATATATGCAACATCCACTCCGTCCATCAGTTTCTATTGTTTATTATAAGCTATGGGAACAAAAAATAATTAACTAGATCGACAACTCGTCAAGGACACACCATAGGGAACAATGGGTATGGATGCCAGCCTCAAGTTTGCTTGTAGGGCCACCAT
Organism: Magnolia changhungtana; assembly: GCA_030180095.1. Lineage (NCBI taxonomy): Eukaryota > Viridiplantae > Streptophyta > Magnoliopsida > Magnoliales > Magnoliaceae > Magnolia > Magnolia changhungtana. The sequence continues at coordinate 4,980,423 of JASAUF010000160.1, forward strand.
GGTCTGTTTCTTTCATCAAACCCGTCAAACCGGTGTAAATTACCAAGAAGTGAAAATACAAATAAATAAATCAGGTGGGCCAAACTGCAACCGACCTTAAAAGGTTTTGGGAACGTTTTTAAATTAGTCTCATTGGTGTGGCTCATTGAATTTTTCAATCGGCCTGATCACTCGTGGGGGTGTGGGTCTTGTCCCCTTGCTGGCGTTATTCACCGACATTGTTGGAACCGTTCACGGCACAAGTGGCTTAAACACGCAACAATCCAGACCGGCCAAATCCTGGGCGACACTGCATGGCCTGAAAATCACGCTGATCAGAAGAGCGTAACCATCCAAATTGGTTCAAATGCAAATAATGGTTGTCGTACCATTGTTGGCACTCAGTTCATTTTCTGGAACTTGCGGCATGTGAGGGATCATGATAGAATCGATATAACAGGTAGATTCAAATCCAACAACTATGACCCTAGATACTGAAATAAGCAGATGGCACCAATATAAATAAATATATGACGAAAATTTTAGGAAGACCGAAATTTAAGAAAATTGGTCTTTACTCAGTCAATTGCAAAAAATTTATAATGATCAGTTTTGCACCTTACCTTCTATTAGAAATGACTTTTTAATATGCCAGTGCAATCAAATAAAAGTAAAAAAACTCACAACTAGTCATTTAAACTAACTGAATGTATCTCTTGAAAGAACTGTTACTATTGGATAAAGATCAAGTCCAACACATGAATATACACTTGGATTATAATTAAGGATTGCTTCTAATGAATTATCGATACTCCGAGGATAGACTATGATAAAGTAAATTGATAGATTTGATTTAGTTTTATTGGTGTGAGACACCTTGCTTTGTTGTTTTCTTCTTATATGTACACACACACACTGTGTGTGTACGTATACATATACGTATATGGGAAAAGGTCCTATGCGGTCAAGTTCATGGGAACTTCCCATGTCGTCAAGCTATGTGGGCCCCACTATGATGCGTATCGAACATCTACCCCATCAGTCAGATGCACCATTCCATAGCGGGCCTAGGGCTTAAAAATCAAGACAATCCGTGACTTGTGTGGGCCACACCACATACAAAAGTGACAGGGGTTACCTTCCATTAATACATTCATAATCATTTGTTGGGCCCACCGAGATGTGGTTCACAAATCCAACCCATCCATTCTGTGTGTCCCACTTGGATGAGGGGTCAGACCAAGTTTCAGAAGCATCCAAATTTCAAGTGGGCCCCACCAAGTGCTTTTATCTGTTTTAGGCATGTCTTCACATGATTTTAGATGGTATGGCCCACCTGAGTTCTATATATGGCTGATTTTTGGGATATCCCATAATTTAAAGGGGACCCATCAAATACACGGTGTTGATGTTTGACATACATCATGGTGAGGCCCACACAGCTCGACCTCATGGAAAGTTCCCGTGAGCTTAACGGCATAGAACATTTTCCACATACACACACACACAATATATATATATATATATATATATATATATATATATATATATATATATCTATATATATATATATTATTCATCATATGTTTCTCTTCTTTAATTCAATCATTTATGGCAAGTGAAATGTCATTGTCTAGATCTTTCAATTAGTGTGTTTTCTTTCCATTAGTTTAGATCTTAAAAATACGTAAATGAGGTGTCTTAGTGATCTTAACCCTTGACCCAAAACAACCGCACTCTATTTCCAACACTCTCAGTCACCTTTCGCTTTTCAACAGTAATTCAGAGTTCTTAAGCATTTCAACAGCATTATTTCATCAGCCATTTGATGATGTGTAACTCCAGATCGATGCCAGATATGGTTCCATAAGAAAGTGCCTCAAATACTTAGAAAATCTTTTCATACACTTCTTATTTCTCGTGCACTGCCACATGTCATCTCCTTATTGGTCATTTTCCAATCAGTCAGAAATAGGGTATAACGCACCAATCAGTCGGCCATCCATTGCATTGCCTTTTGGAAAAAGGTGACAGCAACGTTATTTGGTTGCATGATACCATTAATGCAATTAGTCGGCCATCCACATATCATCTCTCTATTTAGTCTGCTAGATCAAGGCAAAACCAAATGAGAGTGTTGTCTCGTTTCCACAAATGTCATTACGACATGTGGCATACAATTGTCTTGTATGATGAGTCATGATTATCCTTTCGTTAATGCGCACATTTCGCAACTAATATAAAAACTCTACGCATAGTTGGTAATGGGTGTAGCCTTTCCTCACCTTTTATTCATCTTCATTCCTCATTCGAATCCCTTCCTTTTCTTAATCTTCTCACTATTATCATGGTTGCCTCTTCTTCTACTATTGCTTTAACTTTTCATTAAGATGCTTTTATGAATGAATTAGATTTCCTTTCTTCAAGAGTCGTGGAAGATCTATTTTTCAATGCCCATGCTAAATCGAATAAGGCATTCCTGACACTTAGTTAGGCTTTCCACCCCGAAATCACTTACAACTAGCTTCGAATAATAAAACCATATTTTTTGGGGCTCCTAGAGATGTTCTACTTGTTCAATCCAATCAATTTATGGATCCTTCTAACGCCTTCAAACATTCAAGATCATGGCCGAAATTGATGAATTGTTGGACATAGTGGTATAATCGTGTAAAAGCACATCATGGCGATACATGGATATAAGATAGAATGCATGAATACATCAACCTTTCTCTGCTCAAATACCCAGCTAATACCTCTCTTCTGGCGGCAGCATCGACTTTATAGAGTCGATCAATCAACACATTTCATTTTGGATGTAGTCTTATGGGACCGACAATCGGGGATATTTGTGCCTTCACCCTGTTAGTGCACTGATTAGTGTATCTTATTTGTCAATCATATGAGTTCGTATGTCATGTAGTTGTTTGAGCCTTTGAAAGCTGAAGACCAAAGACACAAGTGGACATGAGCATCAAGAAGCAAAGATTAGGTAAATGAAGTGCCTTGGTGACCCTAGCCCTTAACTCAAAACAACCGCATAAATCTCTAGAAAATCCCAACCCTATAAGTAAACCTTATTGATCATCCTTTAGCCTTAAAAGCTTAATTGAAACATGATAAGTAAGGCTAGTAGAGCCAAAAAGTTGTTGTGAAATTGTATGCCTAACATAGCAGTTTTCGAGTGGTCTTCGATCCCATTGACAGGTTGTCGATGGGACTCAATCTAATTAAAGGTCTACTCGATAAAATTGAATAATGAGTCCAACAACCAAGAGAGATATATCTGAAATTTCTTGATAGGATCAACAGAGGGTTTGATCCTATTGAAGGGCCTTAGATCCCATTTAAGGTCATTTCAATCATATTGACAAATCCAATAGCTAGCTGTTTCATAGCCGTTGCAAATCGATTTCCTATTAAAGGATATTTGGTTCTTGAGCATTTGGATGGGTTTTTGGTACAATAAAAGCTTAGGTGATTCTATTATCATATCCCTCATCCTAAACCTCTAAGTTCATTAGATCTAAGTTATTTTCCATTTGATTCATCACTTGAAAGAGGATTTCATCCTCAATGAAAAAGTTGAACTTGATCTCCACCTTATTCTAGAAATTAAACTTGAACTTATAGTCAAATCCTTATTTAAACCCTCTAGAATACTCATCTAAGTAAATCTTATAAGATCACAATCTTCTATTAGTTTTAGGAGATTCACTCAACCTCTCATCACCTTGGTCACCTCAAAGGAGCACTTCATGTATAATGTTTGATCTTGAAACTGAAGCCTTAGCAAGCATGGGAGAGAATCAATCAAGTAACCCAAGACGGTGCATCAACGGGGCTCAATTCGACAAGTGTCATTGAGTGAGTCCATGTACACTCCTTCCTTATATAAGATTGAGTGCAAGAGTTTGATTACCAAATTTAACTAAGTTCTACTATAGGACCTAAATCAAAGTCCTTATGTAAGCCACCGGATATGGGCGTGTATATGTTAGTCTCCAAGGGAGACTCCTACGGGAGTAAACGTAGGTCATTGGATTAGGATCAAAGTTCATCAAGGGCCTAAAGAAAACCACTTAAGTCTTAAAGGGAGACGATGCTTGTGTAGGATTGTAAAGGTTAGAAGTGAACCTGATTTAAAACCTCCGATAGTAAAATTTGGTACACTCATGGGTTGCATGCGTCTACCTAGAGTAGAGTAGAGAAACTAAACCACTATACATACTTATGTTTTGGATTGTCTTTGACCACTTGTTTGATTATGCTTATGTGATGAATTGATACATTATATATATACATGATTAGATGAGTGTTAGGATTAGACAGGTAGCACATCCACACACACATGTACACTATTGTGTTTATAAACTAGTTGCATCATAAGAATATGATTTGTAGTCTATGTGATTAGACCCATTGATGGCTTCAAAGGCTTAGTGTTAAATTATTTTACTTAGCTTTAATTAGAAATTAGTTTAAGTAGACAATTGGATTTAATTAGCATAAATTTTATTTGATCATAATCTCCCCCCTCTAGGACATAGTCATCATTCTATAGCTTATATATGCTTCCGCACACATAGTCATGGTATCGTATTTAACATAATTTCAATTGGTATCAAAGCAGGTTCCTCCTAAAAGGCTTAAATGCCCACGATGAGATCCAATGGAGCTTAAGAATGATGTCTACCAAAAGGGGTGTACTATCACATAACCACCATATTTTGACGTGTTTAAATACGTCCATTAGAACGCTAGAATGAGGGTTTTTCTAGGATCCATTGACCCTATGGTTTGGGCAATTTTCGAATAAGGATGGTGATACCCATAGAACAAGTCGTGATTGACAATAAAACCGTTAGAGCTCCCAAAGATAAATTTAAATGGAGTGCCGATGAGAAAACACAGTATACTTATGGTGTTAAAGCTATCAATGTTATTTACTGTGCAATTTTCCTTGATGAATTTAAATGTATATGCACATATGAAACGGGGAATGAAGCGTGAGACATATTGGAAGTCTCCTACGAGAGAAGTAGCACATTAAAAAGATTGAAACTGTTTCAACAAGGAAACAAAAGTATTTGATTTGGGAAAATTATCTTATTCAAACATAACAATGAAATAGTTATAAAGACAACCGTCATATTTATTAATTCTGAGTTCATTTACATCCTCTGATATCCCTTGATTCTAAGATAGTTTACAAAGAACTTATTACAAATGTCAATTATTATAGCTAAATATAATTTTATGACAAAGATAACGGCAATGATCTCAATCATCTCCAATGACTTAGGAGGAAATAGACAAATCGATCAACAGTCTTCAAGAGAACGAAGATTCCAGCAGCATTTCGGTACTATTTTGGTCATCTCCTGAAACTTAGGAGGAATACGTCTCTTCGTCGATGATTCTTCCTTTCTCTTGATCAAGAAGAACTTGAAGCTTTTGAGGACTCCAATCATTCCGACAGCATTCCAACTCATTGCTGTTAAAAACTGCCAAGCAATAGGTTTACGAGGGTCCGCGCAAACTATATGCTTTGCGCGGGTCCGCGCAAACTATGAAAGCCTTCCGTTGCTTTACGCTGACCGGCGCAAACTTCTAGGAGTCCAATACTCCTTTGCGCGCGGTCGCGTAAAGTGCAGGAGTCCAATACTCCGCACCTTCTGTCTTCTCTTTCGTCTTTGCTTCTCTTCTGAAATCTTCCAATCCCTTTTTAGAGAAGAAATGGGGTATTTATAGACATTTTCACCAGTGGAAATCTCAGATCTGGTCGATGTGGGACAAAAATATCATCCATCCATTTTTATCGCATCATTATAGACTTTGCGCGGACACGCGCAAACAATATACTTTGCGCGGTGTCGCGCAAACCCTTCATCCTGCACAAACTGTCTTCATGTTCTCCGTGCAATCATTTCACTTTCGTGATCTTGTGTAACTATTTCACTTTGTGCGACCCCGCGCAAAGTGGTCTTGAAGCTGTTTTCTTTCATCTTCAAAGTGATTTCTTGATCTTTGTCGTTTTTCACTTCCTTGCTTATTTTATGCCTCAACAGAAACTTCAGCTCTTAATGACCTAATTCAAAAATATTAGAATGATAGTGTAACGTCCCAAAAAAATTTGTACAAAGACCTGAGTACCACCTCGGGCAGAATAACCCAAGGACCGCATCCTATTGTATAATTTAGACGGGATTTAGGTACTAAATAATCAGTGGATTAAGCTCGGGCCACCATTTTCACCAATGGGAAGGCCTAAAACTATGAGTACCACTGACTCAATATCATCTTAAGACATAGGAGAAATCCCAAGGGCCTGTCGCTCTCGGGAGTACATTGAAACTCGGTAACAGACTTAGACCGCACGTTGAGGGTCCGAGACCGCGAAATTATAAGAAGATGTTCGTCCTGCTGGGCTTGACAACCATCGCGGGAATCTAGCCCAAATAGTGTCCAGAAACGCCGAACTTGAGCCATGAGTGAAGAGCGTGAGAAACGCGAATATCCTTAGAAAATGAACTAAAACTTAAGTGAATTGGGTCATTCGCTCTTATGCAAAGTTGAGCATTTCTGACCATTAGTTTTTTACCAAACTTCACCCATGCGGAAAAGAAATTTCCTTACACATATCCATATAACCGTGGCCCCGATTGAACACGTATGACCGTTGATCTGACACGGGATCTCCACGGTTGATCGGCTAATTTGATCGCACTGAAATCATATCCCGGCATGGATCCATTGTCAGGGAGCGTACCCTATAACATAGATGAGTCGTGGGCCTCCCTATGAGCCCTGTTCGTTAGAAACAGCAACCCACGGGGTATAAACAAATATAAAATGGCCCTGAGGCCATTTACATCACGTCTGAGGCTATAAATAACCTTCATTTCACCCCCTCTCTCTCATATACAAATTTTCCAAAGCCCTAAGGGAGAGAGAAGAGAAACGTTGGGAGATTGCTACAGAAGCCTTCTTCCACGCACACACGTGCCTAATCGTCATCCCGTTGCGCTACCAAACTTCTTTCGACTACAATTTTAGGTGAGAAATACCAACCCTAATGTCGATGTAGAACTCCAGGATAGTTTTTCGTTGACCTAGCTAACTAGTTTCATCATCTAGGTGCCCGACGTTCCATTTTTGGAAACATAGAATTTGGACCGAGTCCAAGTTTAGCGTACCAACGAAAGGTGCGGACTATAAACACTTAGGTTGTGGTTTATCAATGCTTTCATGACAACTAATGATTTATGTCTGTCTTGATTGCTGTCATATTGTCTTAAATACATAGATTTCTATATGAGATACACCTGTGAACCGTGATAAATAAATGATGCACCCTATTTGTTTGTTGAAATGTCTAAATGGGAAATAAAGAATGATTAATGCTTGCTATGATTACTAATCTAGGATTCACCATTGTCATATGTATATGGATTTCTTTGTTTAAAGATTTGATAAAACATGTGTTGTAACTAATGTAGTCTATGTGTTTGATGAATTGTCTAAATGAGAAATTGTTGATGATTTGTATTTATTACAAGTATTAAGGTAGGATTCCCCACTGTCTTATGCATATGTATGTTTTCCGCTATGAAATCAATTGATAAAATGCAAGTTATATTTGACATGGCCTATGTGTTTGATGAAATGCCCAAATGAGAAATATACCTGTATTGTTTGATGAATGCTGAGATATATATTACACGTGATTGTAAGTCTCATTTGAGTAAGATTGAGGCTACAAACGTAGCCCAGGCAATCGGTAAAAGTCCTTATTTGGGTGGCCAAATTAGTCTTTCCACCTCGGGTAAACTTGATTAATACGAGTCGTACGACGACTGCCGACAGTGGCTAGGCCACGAGAAGTGCTTATGCGTTCCATGTCGATTAGATCAGCGTGCGCCTGTACCAATCGAGCTTGCCTAATGAACTGATTGACCTATTGTGTGTTTACCATGTATGGACGCGACTGCTTGAATTTAAGGTACCCCTTACCAATGTAAAGATCCACGTTAACCATGGTACCACGATCCGCTAAGACTCATGAGCCAGGCATGGTGGTATGAGACACCGTGTCCGAGCTGTCGGCCTATGTTGGGGTGACGAGCCTCCCCGTAGTGACCAGTGAGCAACTAAGACTCGTGAGCCATGCATGGTGGTATGGGACACCGTGTTCGTGCTGTCGGCCTACGCTGGGGTGACGAGCCTCCTCGTAGTGACTGCGAGCACAACTTCTTGTAACTTGTCTATCGTATGTATTTGACAAGGAGTAACGACCCTACAACTTGCCTATCATATGTGTTTAACTAGGAGTGACGAACCTAGATGGATCTAGAACATAAGAGTAGGACCATTGCGGTAGTCCGATGTCTAATGTTCGATTCGGGTCAATGATGTAAAGGGAGGTACCCTAGCTTCCCAAACTTACTGTACGAATGAGGTTAATTAATTACTGGGCTAACATGACCATGTATCGCACTGCATTAGTTAGGATGTGCTTTAAAGGTGTTGGAGTTGCACTGTTTGAGGAAGTGTTGTCATATGCGAAATAGGTTGTCGGAGTCGCTTGTGATGGAGCATTGATGGGTGAGGGCGTGCATCATTACTTGCACTCCATTCCTTCATTAAAAAGAGTACTTAGGAAGTGATTGTTATGATTGCCTTATCATTACTACTTGATTGACTTGATAATATGTGTAACTTTTGCCTTATAAAACTATTGAGTTGATCACTCACTCTCACTCTGGGACGGTATCTTAAAACACTAACCAAACTCTGATGTAGATGGAGGTACAGACGACGTCCATGATCTGGAGCAGGACTTCCTGAATGAGGAGGAGGAATTCTCTTACTTCCAACTTTTGGGCGGGTCGATGTAGACCACGTACCATTGCGCAGGGGACATTGGGCAACAGGACTTATTTGGACACATTTACACTACCACTTTTTGTACATTTTGAAACTATACATGTATATATTGGACTCGATTAAGTACTCATACTCTGGATGAGGTTTTGTGAAACATCTGTATACTTAAATAGATATGTTTTAGACTTCCACTCTGCTTAACTTAATTAAATCCGGAGTATGACGTGTTGTTTAGTATAATCCCATGCATGCTTAATTCATGCATATGAAGGAAATCTGAATATCATCATTCATAATGCATAAGTGATGTTCAGAATCTCGGGAGAAGAGCTTTGCTCGACCCTTGAAATTCAGGACATTATAGAAAGAGATTTAATACTTTATAAAATTTTATTCAAAGTTAAATGATATTTGTAACTCCATGTAGGGTTTAGGAGAGAGAATTTCGGAAGGGCATATATGTAGAAAAATATTTAGATCCCTATCAGATAGGTTCACTCCCAAGATAACCTCGATAAAAGAGTGTAAAAACATAAATGAGATAAAAGTAGAAGAAATTTTGTGTTCCTTATAAACATATGAACTATACTTTAAGGCCCCCTTTAGAGCAAAGAAACTTACCATCCTTAAAATATCTCATAGGCATTCACTTAGATTTAAGATTATTAAATCTGTTAGTGAGTATGATGATGAGGATTTTGAAAGAAAATTTTTCAAATTGAGTAGAGGGAAGATTTATGACAAGAATGACAAGATGGTTGAGAATCGTAAAGGCAAATTTGTTAAACCACCTAAGTAGATCCAATGTTACAACTGTGAAGGCTATGGACATATTTCTACTGATTGTCATAGCAAAGTAAGATGCAAAGGCAAGGCTATGTCAATAACATGGGATGATATGGAGGAGTCCAAATCCACTTCAGAAGACTCCTCAAGTGTTAAAAAACTTGTCACTTACATATCTTAATAGCCTATACCACGGTATCCCTTTCTAGATACTTGGGAGACCATAACACCTCAATAGGTCACCTTAGAAGATCCCTTTGGGATGAATTGAAAATAAGAGGATTTCAACCTCAATCTTCTACTTTATAGTTAAATCAGAGGATTAAGCTTTATTGGTGAGCACTATAGGAAAATCTGACTTAGAATCATCTTGTGCTTAATTAGTAAATTTGGTGATTATAACCTCATTTGTATTTACAGTTTAATATTTAAAGTTGTTGAATTTTTATATCACGTGTTTTTATATTAGACTATCATTGATCATTCCTAATTTGATTGATATCCTTTGAATGACCATAATATGCATGCTTCATGTTTTTAACAATTATATGCACCATTTATTCCCTTGTTAGTATGTGCCTTATTATTAGTAAATGTATTACTTATAGAAGTATTGGTATATCTATTAGAATTAACTCTATCAAATACTGATAAAAAGGGGGGAGAAAGGTCAAGCCCCACCAAAATATTGAATTCTGTTTTACAAGATTTGTTTGTTCTATATAGGGATTAATGAAGATAAGGGGAGCAATTATGGGGGAGCATCAATAGTGTCACATGTCTTGAGTCATGTATGTAAATTTGTAAATCATTATAATATTAGACATGGGCCTGCCATGTCTTAATGACCGTTCCATCCGTAGGATCCCACAATCCTCCCGGTCGAATTCCGGCAACCCGCTACCTGTAGGTTGTATTTGTGCGCGATCCTGAGTCTCATCCTGTAAACCCGAGCTGACCCAGCCTGAGACTTATGCCATTGCAATTGCGTCATTGCCGCGTTTCGTACGCCAATCCGATACTTAGATCATAAGATGTGGACCGTGCATGATCATGGTCGTAGACCGCATGTTGCAGGACCCACCTAACCCATGGCACATTTTCCTAGGTCATTATGAGGATGACATCACCCCTACACCTAGCCACCCTACTACCCTACTCCATAGCCTCTTACATCTTACAAGCAATTATTATTTTTTTCTTCCCCATGAGCATGCCTCTTACAAGTCATGATGGCCTACCATCATCATTTCCTAGAAACTACCTCTCTCTCTCTCTCTCTCTCTCTCTCTCTCTCTCTCTCTCTCTCTCTCTCTCTTCTCTTATCTGTCCCTCTCTCTTTCTTTTTCTTCATTTTCCTCCATTAGCAACCTTCAACCCTCCCAAGCTCCCGAAAAATTTCAGCCCTTTGCAGACTCTCCACCCCCAAATCCAACCCTCAAAAATCAATCTAAACCCTTCAATCTCACCCCTTGGAGCATTGGAAGCCAAAGGTGGAAGAAAGACAAGAAGATTTGAAGGTGGCTGCTTGTTTAAGATTAGATCCTTCCATCCTTTCATTTATTTTTAGTCTTCATTGCATGGGACCATGTAGGACGCACCAATCAATTATGGAGATCCTACTTGACCCTTCGGATGTGGCCAATGGCCCATCCTTGATGCATGCATGATCCATGATGGGGCCATCCTCCATGGACCCCATCATGATGTTCTATTTTAATATATGCCTTCTAGGGTCATCTAGACCCCTCATTTACATGGTGGAGATGTCATCCCCACCTCAGATTTTTATTTTGTGATGATGGGTCAAGCATGCATGGGACCCATCTTGATGTATGTATTGATGCATGTATTAGAGGGGCCCATAGTGGTGGGGCCCCTCCATCTCACCGTTCTCTCTCTCTCTCTCTCTCTCTCTCTCTCTCTCTCTCTCTCTCTCTCTCTCTCTCTCTCTCTCTCTTTCTTTTGACGGTAATAATGATATATGTATGTGGCCCACCTAATGTGATCGAAAATCTGGACTATACAAATTTTCTGGACGTCCAGCAAGTGAGGCCCACTTGCTGTCGGTTTTCGAACCAGCCCGGATGTAGAAAACCACAAATATTTGCTTAATCCTAGAGAATGTTAGGCCACACGTGTGGTCCCACCTTGATGTATGTGTGTGTGTGTGATGTCCACCGTCCATTGCAGGACGGTGGAAGCCACCTTGGATGCATGTAATCTACACCGTCTGTCCTATTTCAGGATGGTGGGCTGACCATGAGATGTGTGTTATATCCTACGCCGTCCATCTTTTTGGCAGGACCATGGAGTCCACCCCACACGTGTGGGGTGGGACGCACCTTGATGTATGTAATTTAAATCCACACAGTCCAATGTCAGGACGGTGGGTCCTAACTGCTGATTGACGTCAGTAAGTTCCATGGGCTACCATGATGTATGTGTTTTATACACACTGTACATCTATTTTGAACGTGGAGCCCACCCCACACATGTGGCACATGTGGGGGTGGGACCCACCTTGAAGTATGTAATTTGTGTCCACAACGTCCATCTGGACAGTGCTGTGGGGCTGAGTGTGATGTTTGGGTCTCATCCACACTGTTCAGCCCTCTGGACGGTGGGACCCCCCCCCCCCCTCATGTATGCATTGTATATTCACGCAGTCCATCTGTTTTCTGGAGTGAGGCCCACCCTAATGCAAGCATTGAATATTAGCACCGTCCATCTGGACGTGTTGTGGGAAGCACCATAATGTATCTGTTTTATCCACAATGTCCAACCGTAGGCCCACCATGTTGTACGTGTTTCATCCTTGTCGTCCATGGGCTGGACGTGGGCCACCATGTTGTACATGTTTTATCAGCGCCGTCTAGCCCGTGGACCCCACAATGTGATGTATTTGCGGCCCATTTGGTGAGGCCCAATGTGATGCATATGTGGCCCATGAGTAAGGCCCGTCGTAGAGTATATTGGGCCTTCGTATGAGGCCCATCGTGATGTATATTAGGCTCTTGCGTGAGACCCATTATGTTGTATGTGAGGCCCTTATGTGAGGCCATGGGCCCACTATATGTTAGGCCCTATGTGGGCCACTCCTTGGGAGCAAGGTTGGTTAAATGTCCACATTAATGGGCAATGATGGTTAAATGTTCATATTTTGACCTTCCCTTAGGCCTTATTAGGCCCATTCTCATCATTCTCTAAGTGGGTTGACCCAAATCGTTGGGCCCCATTGAAATTGCATGATCCATCTAATCTTTTGTGCTAACCCAAAATGTTAGGCCCCCATTGGTTGCTTGTAGGATTATTTCTTTTAATCTTGGAGTCCATTTAGGAGTCATTTGGGCCCCCTAGGGCATCTAGTGGGCCATATGATAGTATGGTGAAGGAAGCCCGTTTCGGATCCTCAAGATTGTAGGTAGGCTACCTAGGCCTAACCTTGATTTGAGGAGAGTTCATCCTCACCGTAGACAGAGGGATCCATGCAATCGAAATTGGTATATTCACAGTTGAGGACTGTCCCTCATGATTATGAATTTGTTGTCCATCTATGGACCCCGCCTTGTATATATAGGCCGATTATCGATGCCAATCATCGATGCCAATTATCGATGTCGATTATGAGTATGTGATAGCATAGCATTATGTTACATGCCCATACGCACCATCTGCATGCTTGTTATGGGATGTGGTTGACCATTGCATATGTCATTGGGCAGGTTGTTTATGGGACTCCCTGATAGGCGAAGTTGTCCCACATGAGCACATGGTATGCATAGGATTGATGCATGACTGGATTGTGTGACTCATGCATCTTGCATTGTGTGTTGTGATTATTGTACACCCTAGCGACATCAGGGCCATAGCCTCCACAGAAATATCGTGGATGGCAGGATTGGACACCAGAAATCTTCTCTTTACATGGGGCATGAAGGATGTCCCTGCGTGAAAGTCCTTAAACCTGACGGTACCGGAAGATGGCCTAATGTTAAGACCAAGTGGATGTATAAGCACACGAGTGTCATATACCAGTAGGTTGCACCTCCCACTGTGTCGTGGTTAGTTGGAAGGGGGTGTGGCCTTATCCACCCGAGTGAGAGGGCTTTAAGCTAGGCTGAGTCAACTAGCTCGCAAGCAGGTCCGCTACTGACTAGTCTGGCCGATATTGGTAGGCAGGTAGTGAGGTCTCTTTCACTCACTTAGTTACACAGCCAGGGAGGTGGCAGCCAGTGTGGAGTGTACTAGACCCCGGTGACAAACATATTCTAGAGATAATTTATACTGATATGTGGTCCCTGACATCTCGTATATAACATTGGCCACGTAGGCCTTACATTGCATAGCCTTGGTATGGCCGATAGCATTCATGCCTTGCATCGCATAGCCCTGGTATGGCCGATAGCATTCATGCCTTGCATCGCATAGCCTTGGTACGACTGGTAGTATTCATCGACTTATCATCATATTTCCGCATTACTCTGATATTACATTCTTGCATTGTTACGTTGTGCACACACTTTCACCACCATGTAAGCTTTCGATAAGCTTATGTATGATTGATGTGTGCAGGTGACGTCAGGTCACAGTCGTAGCTTAACAGGAGCAGGAGCGTGCCGCAGAGCTTCTGGAGTTTTGTTATTATTATCATTGTATCTCCCTTTCTACGCATTGTATCTTAAAGTTTTTTATCATAATGGATTTTGTGATATTGTTCTGGTTATTGTTCGTGGGTTATGCTTATGGTTATACTTATTATGAAACAAATTTATATTAAAAATCCTCCTTGTAGGATCCCAGGATCGGAACGTGGTATATAGGTGCCAGGAACCGAGAATGGGGTACTACGGAGTCTGTCGGCACCGGATTTGGTGATCAGAAATTTTATGAGCCCAGTTTCTGAGTTTGGGGCATGACAGGACATGTAATATTTTGTATTGTTTTGGTATATCATTGGATAGACCATGGCATTGTCTAAGTTAGGTTTTTTGTCACATAATTGACAAAATGGGAGATTATTAGTGCACTGACTAATGCTTCTTGTTTGTTAATCACATGAGTCCATGTGTCATGTAGTCGGTTGAGCCCTTGGAAGCTGAAGACCAAAGACATAAGAGGACATGAGCATCAAAAAGTAAAAAATAGGTAAATGAGGTACCTTAGTGTCCCTAACCCTTGACCCAAAATAACCCCTTAAACCTTTAAATAATCTCAACCCTATAGGTAAGCACCGTTGATCATCCATTGGCCTAAAAGCTTAATTAAAATATGACAATTAAGGCTAATAGAGTTGCAAAGCTTCTGTGAAATTGTATGCTCAAAATAATAATTATTAAGTGGTCTTCGATCATATCAATGGGCTATCAATGGGACTTGATCCAATCAAAGGTCCACTCAATATGATCGAAAAATGAGTCCAACAACCAACAAAGATATATCTGGAATTTCTTAATGGGATCGACAAAGGGTTCAATTCCATCGAATGACCTTCAAACCCATTGAAGGTCATTTCGATCATATCGACAGAGCCATTAACTAGCCATTTCATAGCCGTTATAAATAAGCTTCTTATAAAATAGCATTCGGTTCTTAGGCATTTGGATGAGTTTTTTGTACAATAAAAGCCTAGGTGATTCCATGATCATATCACTCATCCTAAGCCTCTAAGTTCATGAGAGCTAAGTTATCTTCCTTGTGATTCATCACTTGAAAGATGATTAAATCCTCAATAAAGAAGAACTTCATCTCCACCTTATTCTAGATATTAGACTTGAACTTATAGTCAAATCCTTGTTTAAACCCTCTAGAACACCCATCTAGGTGAATCTTCAAGGATTACAACCTCCCATTAGTTGTATGATATTCACATAACCTCCATCACCTTTATCACCTCAAAGGAGCACTTCATGCAAGGTATTTAATCTTAGAGCTGAAGGCTTGGCAAACCAACGGTATCATGATCAGGGGAGAAAATGGGAGCCAATTAAAGCACAAGAGAGCATCAATCAAGCAACCCAAGACCGCGCATCAACGGGGCTCAAACCAATAGGTAAGTGTCATTGAGTGAGTCCATGTACACTCATTCCTTGTGTAGGATTGAATGTAAGAATTTAATTGCCAAACTTGAGTATGTTCTTATGTAGGATCTTGTGTATAACCTAAATCAAAGTCCTTATGTAGACCACTGGACATGGGTGTGTACATATTAGTATCCGAGGGAGCCTTTGCCAGGAGTAAATATAGATCCTTGGATTAGGATTGAGGTTCGTGGGGAGGCTATAGAAAACTACGTAAGTCTCCAAAGGAGTTGGTCCTTATGTAAGATTGTAAAAGTTAGAGGTGAACCTAATTTAAAACCTCTTATAGTGAAATCTGGTACACATGGGTTGAGTGTGTCCGTCAGGAGTGGAGTAAGAAAACCAAATAGACTACTTTCTTTATAGGAATATGATTTGTAGTTTATGTGATTGGACCCACTAATGGCTTGGAAGCCTTAATGTTAAATTACTTAGCTTTAATTAAAAATTAATTTAAGTAGGCAATTGGATTTAATTGGCATAAATTTTATTTGGTTCTAATCACTCACCTCTAGGACATATCCATCATTCTATAGCTTATATTTTTTCACATGTATAGTTGTGGTATCCAATTCCATGTAATCTCACACCCGTCTTTTACATTTTGGCGAACCTGTTTATCATGGTTTTGCTGCTAATGACAAACATCCATTCATTCTTACGGACAAAACCGACAAGGCTTACTCCACTTTCATGGCCCTTTAATGCAAATCCCATGATGAAGTCAACAATCAAGAGCACATGGCTTTGCTTCTGATGTGGATTTGCTGATATTCATTTTGTGTGAGTGCTCTTCAAATAAAAAAGAATACATCCATCTAGTAGAGGCACTTGATCAAGGACATCAACTTGCTCTCGCCCCATTCGTGTTCGGCCACTTATACTGTAACATGTTTGAAACTACCACCAAGGGTTTTCATCGCACTGGTGGAACCATTTGGTTTGTTTGAATGTGGTTCGATGAATACTTCGAGGCAACTTTTATTAATTATGTTCCTACCAATTTGAATTTCACTTCATATGGCCACTGTAACCTTCTTTGCCCTTAATTCATTCATTCTTTCACATATTCATGAGTTTCTTTCTCTCCTTCAACTTAGATAAACCCAACCACTCTTTTTTTTCCATTATGGATAAAGAATTCGGTCCAGCTTGGCTCTTAGAAGAATATGATTTGGCCGATGTTGAGATGATTAATCTTAGAGATAAAGCTTAAAAAAGCTATTTGATGTGCAGAGACCTTCCATATGATGGCACAAAGAAAATAGGCGTCAATACTAAGGCCATATTTGAGCTGTAGTACCCTACTTTTCTTGCTCGTCAGTTCGGTTTGGCCCAAGGCATTCCTTATCAATTTATTCATCTTACTTGTAACCAGCCTCCACATCATCAGCCAATTACTAATTCGGTTCATACCTTTCATACCCTTCAAAGTTATTATGATATTGTGACCTCTTCTTTGACATTACCTCCTTTTACCAAATGTCCTCAACAACTACATTCCTTTTTCCATTGGTGAAAAAACTATTATGAGACTTTAGTCAATGGGTTTCATGAACTTAACATCGATTGACTTTTTCCTCCTTAATTCAAAATAGAGAAATATGTAGCTAATAAGAATAAACCAACAACCAAAGGGAATAAGAAGTTGACAGCTTCTCAGTCGGTCATGTCTACCGTCCAGAGGACGACATGATCAAGGAAGACAACATCAGTCGCATCGACTATCCTGTCCCCAGGACCAATAAGGGTAGTTGAACCTACTTCCTTTACGTTAACAAGGGCAGTCACACCTACTGCTCCTGAACTGAAGCACCAAAAGACCACTGTTGTGGGTCTAATTAAAGTTGTTTCAACAACTTCATCAGTTCCAATATCTACAACACCTCTAATTATTCTGAAGATCTCTGAGCTCGGACCTCTATCAACCTCTCTTCTTATTGCTACTATTTCACTAATAAAGCTTCATGTGTCTACGATCAATAGTCGAGTTGCCCTGAAAACCGCAGGTATTTCTTCTTCACCCGAGGCTATCGCAACCTTTAAAAAATATTATAAAAACAAAATTTTGGTTGGGCGTTTCTCCTTCAAAAAATTTTTGAAAGATGGAAGAGACATATAAGAGATATAAGGATGCTCACTTCAATAAGTCCTTTAATAAGTAGCAGAGAGAAAAGGAAAGATTGAATGATACCAACCTTCCTTTTGATCCCTTACTTTGTAATAAAAAATTGTTGGCGCTCAATCCGTTTTGTCACGTGCGGTGTATGCGGGCATGCCAGAATTGATGTAGCAGCTCAATTCAAATCGAACAACTTTGACCCCAAGCACATAAATAAGCTAATATGTCCAATATGAACATACATGATCAGAATCTGATAAGATCGGTTGCTTACTCAGCCAATTGTAAAATATTTAAAATGATTAGTCGATTGTCAGATGGTGAGGTTTTTCCTCCAAAAATGGGTTGTGCCTTGCCTTTCACAAGAAATGACATTTTAGTATACCAGTGCAATCAAACAAAATGAAAACTTATAATTAGTCACTAGGAGAGACAACAAGAATGTGTCTCTTGAAAGAACTGCTGATACTGGATAAAGATCAACTCCAGTTTATGAATGTAGACCTGGATTACAATTAAGGATTACTTCTAATGGATTATCACTACTATATGATAGATTATGATAAAGTAAATTGATATATTTGATTTGGTTTGATTGGATTATCGCTACTCCTATGATAGAACTATTGATTTCTTCTGCTATTTATAGATTTCTCCCACAGTTATTCCTCATACGTTTCTCTTCTCGAATTCAATTGGTTATGGCAACTAAATCGCCATTGTCTAGATCTTTCCATTACTACATTTCCTTTTTTTTTATTGTTCCTCTTCTTTTGACCGCACTTTATTTTAAACTCTCTCGGTCACCTTTCACTTTTCGACCGCACTTCAGGCTTCTTAATCATTTCGGCCACATTATTTCATCGGTCATTTAATGACATGTAGTGCCAGATTAGTACCAGACAGTGTATAAAATATCGACGATATTATCAAAATATCGTTGATAATATCGGCGTCGCCTGCTATGCCACACCGAAACCCCATTTTTTTTATTCGCTCCCAAAAATCGCCGATAATCTCGTTGGATTATCGGTATTTTTCAAAATATCGTCGATATTTCACTATTCCCACTTAGTTTGAAATGAGCATATGTGAAATGCTCGAGCGTCAAGTACAAACAACTCAGTTCCAATTAGATAACTTTGACCCTAAGTGATAAAACCCTTCCTTGTATTAGAAATGGTACGAAATCATCTAGCGTATGAGTATAGACTTTGGATTTCAACTATTAGATTACCACTACTCATAAATTAAGACTAGGCTACTGGTTCTACTAAGGAATGTAAAAGACTAATTATGCTAAGATAATTGAAAGATAGTTGAAAGATAGACTTAGTTAATAAGCTGGATTAGGTTGGAGTGAGACCTCACTCCTTCGTCGGACCCCTTAATACTTATAGACTCCTTTAATAACTCTTAGGAAGGTTGTTTAATGTAGAAACTATTCACACTCATAGAAAACTTATATATCCCTTGGATTTAATGTTAGGTCAAATCAATACAAACCTTAAAAATTGTTTTCCCAAGGACTTATTATAATCGGGAACACGGAGTAGAGGAACTATATATATAAGCGAGGTATTCGCGGTTTGAGTTGAATTCTCAATCCTGGTAGTTAACAATGAACCCTATGCTCTGATCAAGCAGAAGGTCGGGATCAACTAGGATTAAGAAATGATATGACAATTTTCTGTCTTAGCTAGGCAGAAGGTCTATGTATCCGACTCAGACCCACTACACAACTTTCCTTCCGTGTTGGCCCGACCACGTACAACCAAAAGTTTTTAACTTCGTCTTTGAGAAGTGTTAGGAAAGTATAGTCAATAGAGACTTTTCTTTTTAGGCCTAAGGAATTTCTCAAATGGGTAACAAACAGTTAGAAATTTGGTCCCAAATCGCATGTCATGTTGGCATACATATTGTGCATATGTGCGTAGAAAAATAGCCTGCCTGTTAAGCTAGGCTGTGCATAAGTAGGCGTAGTGATAAAAAAATTAGGCGTCTAGTCACAAACTCATACCTGCCCCTGAATCAACCACAATACCCATCATCTTTAGCTCATTTCTATGACCATAGGTACCAATGTCATAGCACACATCATCGATGAAAGGAAGACAAATGTGATGGGAAAAGTCCTCGGGATGAAGGAAATTGATGAACCCGGAGGTAGTTAAGGGGGTGAACATTATGAGGTTAGGTCACCAATGAGGATCGGGATTGAATCTATCCTTAGGTTAGGTCACCAATGAGGATCTGAATCTTCCTTAGAACCTCAATAATGGAGTTACTAGAAAGAAAGCAATTAGGGTTTAAGTAGTAACCAATTCGTATTAATGATATAGGCCTACCAATGGGTACGAACTGAATTACAATAGCCAAGGTCAACGCATCTACAACTGTGCTCATTGAATACGAACATAATAGAAGCCCTAGCAAGTTTTACTATGAGAAACCATTTTAGGATGATCTAGTAAGATTTGATTCACCATTTCCTTGGACATAGATAATAACAAGGACTCTCTTAGACTAAGACCTAAAGGGCAACCTTAGAGATAGACAATTTGAGCCTTTCAATGATGGACATTCCCCACGTTTTTAGAGTGATCGGACTACGGAGTTACTGAAATATACAACTATGAAGTATTCACGGCTTGACCCAATTCTCAATCCTGGGCGACTACCAATGGACTCACTATTTGACCGAGCAGAAGACCAGGATCTACTAGGACTAGGAAGGGATACGATGAGCCTTCTACCCTAGTCAGGTAGATGATCAATGTATCGGGATCAAGCCCACTATAACCGTCTCTCCGTGTTGGTCAAATAATGAAAACAGCTATCTTACTTTAAATAATTGGGGATTGTTGTCAAGACTCCAAATATGTAAAGAAATAAATTGTAGCAAACCATCAGAGTATGAGAAATGGATAAAGAAATAAGTTTTAAGGGGGGTAGACTAAAATGAACCAGGCTAGTATATACCCTACGCAATAAAACTTAGGCCAAAGAAATAATTAAATCTTTCCTTATTACCCTCAGAATTAGACGTCCTTAAGCAATGGGTCGATCCTAACGCCTTATTAACTTGTCAGAACTCAATCCCAAAGTCCAAAACCGCTTTTAAACCCATTTCCTTCATAAACCCCACCTTTCACCACCTTGTTCTTTCACTTTTTCTAAAGTACTTTCACCCAAAACACTATCTTAAACTAGCTAAGTACTATAACTTGGATCACTTTATATATAAACTACAAAGGCCCAGGTACCACCTCAGACAGAAATTACTCAGGACTAAGTCCTTTAGAAATTTGACAAAGTTAACTAAGTGCTAAACTAGATTAGCCATGAAATCTATTTAAATCGCTTTAAATATGATCTGCGAGGCCCAAAACTTGTATAATCATTGACGCTACATTACCTTAAAATCTAGGATTAAAGTTATTACCCGACTGCTCTCGGGAGCACATTGAAACTCCGTATCAGATCTGGACCGCACGTCGGAAGTCCGATTAACACGAAGTTAAGGAATTAGGACCGCCTTGCTGGGCTTGACAACCATCTCAGAAATTAAATCCAGATAGTGTCCCATCGCTATTCGCTTGAGCTCGAAGCGGGGAGTGTGAGAAATGTGAAATTATTAAAAATAAAATACAAATTTATGAAATCTGAGACTTGTCACTTGCAGGTCAGTATTGAGCAACCTGACCGTCAGAATCAGGCCAAATTACACCCTCGGATCAGGGATATTTTCCCAAACATATCCATGTACTCGGAATCTCCGATCGAGATTCACTGACCGTTGAACTAAAACTGGTCCACCATTTGCGATCTGAAATCCCGACTGAAACGAAAACTTAGCCATACCTAGATCCAATGTCTGTGAGCTTAAGTCTGACCTTTGCCTCAAGGGGGGCCGCCTCCGTTGAGCTGAAACAGGCTCACTTTGGTTATAACCTAAGTATACCTTGACTTGAAGTCTAATTTGGTGAGTTTTTAGGCTATATAAGGACCTTAAAACCTCTCTCATTTCAGCCATACGAATTTGAGAAAAAACCCTAAGAAAAGAGAGAGAAAAGAGAAAGAAAGTGTGGGAGATGTGGGAGGATCTCCCTGCCATGCTTCCCTGCTGCTATACGTGTTCAACCACCTCGTTCTTATCGCTTTTCCGGTGATTCCGGCATCATTTCTAGGTAAGAAACCCTAACCCTAATCTGTTTTGGGGTTTTGATAGTTGTAGGTTATGAAATAACTAACCTATTTCATTCTATAGGTTACCAAACTGCCGAATACGAAAGCTTAGCAAACCTATCGGATTCGTTACAATTCTACGACAAAAGGTGCAGACTTTAGGTGTATAGGTTATAGTTTTCAGCACTTTCAATGTCAGATAATGATAGATTCATGATCTGCATGCAATTGCACATGTACAGTCTATTTTCCGTTTCGATTAAATACGAAGAATATGGAATTTTACATATTCTAGGTATTTGTAGAAAGTACCGTATATGTATAAATTTTGAAAATGTGTTTGCCATGATTATTTACTATATGAACATATTATATATGTGTAAAATACTTGTTTGGCAAAAGAACTCTCCCTAATACATGTTTTTGCTAATATACACTATGTATGTAAAAAAGGGTGTATTCTAAGTGTTTGTGAAAATGACCGAATGAGTATAGAATTCGCATTCATGCTCACCATGAATAATTGTCATGGATATATGATTGTTGTATTGGCGATACCCCTTTGACGAAAGGATTTGCCCTAAATCACGCCACGGCCAATATACACTGTATATGTTAAAACGTGTAGCCCAAGTGTTTGTGGAAATGATTGAATGAACATGGAACTTGGATTCCTGCTTGCCATGACTATCCGACGTGGGTGCACACGTGCTATAATTGGGGCAACTCCCTAGTGAAAGGATTTGGCCTTATACCTATGTGATCAATATACGTCATGTATGTTGATGTGTGTAGTCTAAGTGTTTGCTGAAATGACTAAATAAATATGGATTTATGATTTATGTTTGCCATATGTATTGAATGTAAGAACATGATTGATGTGTATGCGACAACTCCTTGCTATAAGGAATTGTCCTAATCTATGTTGAAATCAACATACGTCATGTATGTTGGAGTGGTGTAGTTTAAGTGTTTGATAAAATGCCTGTGTGAGAAATTGTGTGACGAACTAAAATTAATAGGGGTGTTGAGATGGGATTCTCAACTACCTTAAAGATGTATATGATGTCGTCCATGTTGTTTGTTTAATTTAACCGCTTACTTATGAAATATATGTGTTTGTATTTCCTGTTTATATTGTGCTTTATTACATGCTTTATGACATGCTTGTCAACATGCTTGAATTACTTTATTTATTCTGCTTTACTCTACATGTTTCTGGTCATAGATTGATTGTATTTGAGGCTATTGTATAGTCCAAGCAATCGGTAACGGGATTGAATTAGTGGTTGCGATTCATTTGCCATGTGAGATGTGTTCGACGAACCCGAGTGTACTTCGGTTGACGATAGTGGTTGGCTACGCGAAATGCTTATGCACTTCATGTCGTTCAACTTGTCGTATGCTCGAGCTAGCCGAGCTCGTCAAGTAACCCGATCTGTCTAATGTATGTTCACCATGTTTGGACGCTACTGCTTAAACCTAGGGTACCAAACTTACCAATGAAATCCCATTAACCATGGTACCTCAATCCGCTAAGACTCATGAGCCGGGCATGGTGGTATGGGACACCGTGGTCGAGCTGTCGGCCTACGCTGAGCCCACGTGCCTTCCCGTAGTGACCAGTGAGCAACCAGACTCGTGAGCCGATTATGGTGGTATGGGACACTATATTCGTGTTGTCGGCCTACATTGATAAGGTGATGGGGGAGTGGTGCAACGAATGCGTGTAACAGCCCTAACAGCCCTTTGTAGTGACCTCGAGCATACTCTGAATTTGCGGTGAGGCGACGAGTTTTGCCACAGTGAATAGAGTATGAACTAGGCCTGTATCAATTTAGTGATGAACCGTTAAAAAAGTGATGGGGGAGTGGTGTAACCATTATATGTAACAGCCCTGGCAGCCTTTGTAGTGACCTAGAAACACACCAGGACTGACGACCCTAGAATGAATTATGTTTGGGAATGATACAAGGGAGGTACCTTAGTTTCTCAATACTGCTGGTTGAAATGGACTAATAACAACTCAGTAATCATGCTCATCATCGCATTGCATGTGCCTGGAAGATGTGGAGCACTCAGGAATGCAAGCATGCCACGAACGTAAGATGGTGTCGCACGAGGGAGTATGTGGTGAGGGCATACATCATGACTGCATTCCATACTTGCATTAACAAGAGTATTTAGAATTGTTTGATTGTACTGCTTTATCATTACTGCTTGACTGTTTTGATAACATGTTAACCTATGCTTTATTGTTCCACTGAGTTGATCACTCACTCTCACGTTACGGGATGGTGTTGTACACACCAACCAGACTTTATCTGATTGCAGATGATGGCGATGCTGCGAAGCAGAGCCGGACTTTTATGAGGATGAGGAGGACTCCTCCTTTATGCAGTTTTAGGCAGGTTCCTGTGAGCCGTGTCCTGATCGACAGGGTTTTCTAGGATATTAACTAGATGACCTTACACAATTTGGTATATTTTAGAATTATACTTGTAATTATTTAACCTGGTAACGTTATCACACTCTGGAGACTCACCACAGTTTATATATTTTATTTATCTATCACAGTCTTCCGCTTGCTATCTCACTTGTCTCTGGAGTATGATATGTTGTTTTAGCTTAATCTCACTCATGTTCACTACACTAATACAGACAACATTCAATCATCATTCATTTTGTTGCATAAGTGATGCATTGGAACTTGGGAGTTAAGTTTATGCTCAACCCCCGATTTTCAGGGCGTTACAGGGCCACTGAAGTTTCTGATCAAGCTAATATTTTTATTTTCACTACATTAATCTCGATGTTAACTTATGAATAGGTTGGATCTCAAAAATACATCACAGTGGACCCTATGAATATTTCAACTGTGGGTGTGATTGCTCCCATGGTTTTCTGTGGTTGATCCACTTTAACTTTAGATCTATCTCATTCATTTTCTCATGCATAAAACGATCTCTGCAAATGGTTAGATGGTATGATACAACACACGCATCATGGTGGGTCGACATAGCTTAGTGACGTCACTTCAGTAGCCACTTGGCTACTGACCTTGTCAGCATCTAATCCACATCTTTAAAAAAAAAAAAAACGGATTGTCTACGCCCCTGCCACTAGCCAATGGCTAGTGGTCGGTGCTCTGTGGGCCCCACCATGATGAATGGTGGATATCCAATCACTATTATTTTCTTGTGGTGTGGTCCACTTGAGATTTATATTCCAATCATTTTTTGTATAAAACCCTATAATGGTATGTAAAAATGGATGAACGGAATGGATGAAACATAGTAGGCCCCATAAAGTTTACTTAGTATGCAATCTGCAGATTCTTTCCTCAATTGTAATTTATATGAAAATTTGATTTGATCTAACATTTTAGCCCTTGAAGTGATTTGGGCTTATTACACTGAATACGAGCCGATGCACTTTTTTTATCCATTATTGCAAATTTGTATACTACTAGGGAGCAAAATGTCATCTGGATCGGGAAAAGGAGGAGCAAGGGACATTGGGTGGAAACATGGATGGCCAGTGGAGGGGAATAAATATGGAGCCATATGTAACTATTGTGGCCAAGTGATATGGAGTGGGGGGAGTGTTTAGGCTAAAGGAACATTTGGCAGGGGGATACAAGAATGTGAAAGACTGTCCAAGTGTAACAAGGCCAGTGAGAGAGGAGATGAGAAGAGTGTTGAATGAAGCGAAGTCACACAAGCTGCAGCAAAAGGATTGGGAGAGGGATATGACGGAGGAGCTACGAGGCACTGGACGAGGCCTAGGTGCTATCGACGATCATGATGATGACGACGATGAGGGGATCATGTACCCCGATGACTGTGTTACGGCTCAAAAAAGGAGTGATTTTAGACAAGTGATTCGTGAGTCTCGAGCTTCAAAGTGGGAGGGGGAATAAAGAAGATGGATTGATGAGAGTAGGTCATCGTTTGGGACGTCTCGACATAAGGCTGGTGGGAGCAGCAGACGATTTGAGGGAGGCAGCGGGCATGGCCTACAACGCATGCAAAGTGCTCGTGTTCTAGATGCACCCATCGCAGGCGTTAATAAAAAAAGATTAAAAAATGTGTGGAGTAAGGGGCTCAGGGAGAAAGTGGGTGGCGCTATATATAGGTGGTTCATGTCAAGCCATGTACCAGCAAATGCAGCAGCCAGTCCTCACTTCAAAAATATGATTGAGGAGGTGTAGCGTGCCGGGCTCGGTGTAAAGCCTCCCACACCACAGGAGATTCTTGACATCTAACTCGATCGGAAGCATGAGGAGATACAGGCTTGGGTACATGGACTCAAGCGGAAATGGAAGCAGTATGGGGTAACAATCATCTATGATGGGTGGACAGGACCCACGAAATTGTCCATTATCAATTTCACGGTGTACTGTAGAGGACAACCGGTTTTCCTCAAATCCATTGATGCATCGACCAGAATAAAAGATTATGCATACATATATGCTCTCCTGAAAGAAGTGATTAGAGATGTTGGGTCCCAGAATGTTGTCCAAGTTGTGACGGACAATGGCAGTGCGTTCGTTAAGGCGGGGAATAAATTGATGAAGAAGTTCAATCTCTATTGGACCCCGTGTGCGGCACACTGCATTAATTTAATGCTTGAGGAGATAGGCCAGAGGGATTCTATCGGGAAAACCATCTAGGATGTGAGAAAAGTGACAACCTTTATATACAATCACTCATGGTTATTGGCTGCAATGCGTGAGTGTTGTGGAGGGGACGTCGTTAGACCAGGCGCGACACGATTCGCCACGAACTTCATTGCACTCGACAGCTTATACAGGCACCGCATGGGTCTCAGAAATTTGTTTAAATTCAAGAGATACATGGAGTGGAATCAGAAGAAGATTGAGGGTGCAAAGACCTGTTCGAATATAGTGCTTTCCGATACCTTCTAGGATAAAGTTCACAATGTTATTTCTTTCCTGCATCCGATGTATAAGGTGAAAGTGCCCTGGTTTGTCAATTAGTATGGCTGTTGAGTCAGTTAGACTACAGTGCCTGATAGGAAGATCAATTCAAGCGTTTGCCTCAACCGGGTGTGTGCAAGCTCGCCACAGGTAAATCTGAGCCTCACATCCCTTATCCCAAATCACCAGGTATACTAAAACCCTTAAAAATATTAGAATATCATAGGATTTTTAGGGTAAGAAAACATTTTTAAAATAGAAAAATTCTCTAAGTTTTCTTGCCTTGTCGATTTTATCGATACACATCTCGATAAGATCGACCTGCGCTGTCGAGTCCTCGATGCTCCATCGATATCATCAAAAAGAGGACCAAATATGTCCAACAACCTCACAACAAATCTGGACGAATTATCGATGTATCGATACACCTATCAATATCATCGATATTCAAATCTCGAGTCTATTGAAATTGACTCGATTCTATCGACAGGCAAATTTCCAGCGCCCCTGTTTTTATAAGAAAATCATAAGATTCTTCAATATATCGATGCCCTCTCCGATACAATCTCAACTCAAATCTCGATCATATCGGAAGGTCATCGATGATATCGATCATGGGCGCGAAAGTCTTCCAGCAATTATTTCAGGTTGTTGTTATCTCTGATCGGGGGCCTCTCGAGAAATCGATATTCATATGTCGATGATATCGAGGCCGTGTCGATTGTATTGAGTCCGGACACAATCATTACAGCAAGCTTAATGGAAAATCCATGGGATTTACCGATGCATCGACACTGCCTCCGATATCATCGATATGCAAATTTCGATGACATCGATTGACCCTCGATCATATCTTAAAAACCTAAAATATTTCATGTCAAGTCTCTCTCAATTTTTAAATGTCGAGGAATCGATCCTCATATCGATGGAATCAGAGTTCGAAATCTGATGACATCGACATGAGTATCGATGCCCTCGACCAGCTGGCAAAAGGTTTCAAAAGCATATGACATTTGAGTTTGTGTCATCGAGCGAACCGTCGATGCTATCGAGAGTATACGCTCGATGATATCGACACCGCTTGATGATATCGAACTCTGTCATAAATGTGACCGTTTTATATCCGTTGGAACCTTTTACCTTTATATAGAGGACTTGTCTATTGTTGCTGGGAGAGAAAGAAGAGAGAGCTTTTGAGTGTTTAACTTTAGATCTTATGCCCAAAGCCCTTTCTCTCAAGGGAGTTCATCCTCCAATCCACCCTCACCATTGATATTCAATAGAGTGGATTGGGGAATGAACTCCCGCATTCAAGGATCCTCCAGCTACTACCTTAATGACAAATCATTAAGTTGGGATACCTTGAATGCTTAGATGATTGAAATCGCTTTATCTTCCTTATAGGAAAATCTTTTGAGAGTAGGATTTCATCATAACCTTGACTCAACCCTTCGCCATCCATTGGTACATCTTTTGAGTTGCGGATCAAGGAAATCGAAGAGTCTTCGTCAACAAAGGAGGAGATCTTCATCAAACATGCTTAATAGGACTCATCAACTTATCTGTAAGTATCTAGCGTCTAGAGGACACTTGTGATCATTCCTTTTTAAGATTGGGTCTTAAGTGGTTCTCACCCTTGAAGCCCTCATAGGAGGCCTCCGGCGGGAGTGTACGTATTGGGTACGTTGTGTGGACCCTTGCTCTGTGGAGAGCACAAACATCTGGTTGAAGGTGAACCAGCAAAACCTTAGGTTTGAGGTCAACCGTGTGAAACCTCGGGTTTGAGGTGAATCGTGTAGAAACCTCCGTAGGGTCTTATGAAAGATCCTTGGCTAGTGTGCCTAAAAGTGGGTGCGATGTGTCGACCCTTGCTCGTGAGAGTATAAATAGTCAGCCTCAGTGTAGGTTGTAAAGGTTAAAGGTGAACCTGATTTAAAACCTTAGGTTTGAGGTGAACCGTTGTGAAACTTCCTTAGTGAAATTCGACACACTCAAGGTTGAGTGCATCTGCCGGGAGTGGAGTAGATTGATCGTCGAACCACTATAAAAATGACTGTGTTTGAGATTATTATTCTTCTGATTGTGTGATTTACTTCAATATTTGCATATCTGAATATCTGAGATCACACCTCACACACTTACACAGTCATATCCATCATAAACTAGTTTGCATATTGTTTACTTCTCAAATAGTTTATGATTAGATCCTCTACCAGGCTTGGAAGCCAGTAGAGTTATTTTTAAGTAATCTAATATGTAACTATTGTTAGGATTAGTGTAATAGGATTTTAAATAAATCATAAAAACTTTTAAAACTCCTATTCACCCCCTCTAGGACATATTGACATATCCCGACTTTAATTAAAGCGGTCTTCACCGCAATTTCAAAAGGTCCTACGAGCCGTAGATAATGAGATATGGCCTTCGATGGGATCAATGTATGAGCTTATGAGAATTATGAGACAGGGGATAATGACTGCAATCCCCACTTCGTATCAGTGAGTGATTAATATCATCGATCGTCGATGGACTGAGACTCTCGAGTATCCACTCCACTAAGCTGGTAAGTTTATTAATACAACTGAGTACTTTAAGCATCACTTCTATTTGTATGTTAATACAACTGAGTAACTAATATTTGGGTTTCAGCATACTACCTGAATCCCAAATTTCATTATAAACGTTGGCTTCATGAGAATCAAGATTTGACGATGGCCGTCCATGAGGCGTTCGAACGATTGTTCCCAAAATCAACAGCGCAAGCAGATTTCGGTAACCAGGTAATGCAATAAACTTTCTTCCTTATAGCCTCTAGAAATATGGGTGATTAAAAATAATGACCTATGAATTTGTGTTTACAGTTGTTGCGGTTTAGGGATGAGAAGGGTATGTTCTCATCCGCACTAGCAAAAGCATCGACTGAAATGATGATGTTGTGTGAGTATGGTAACATAATTAGATAATTATTTTTTTCATTTAAACTTTAAACTAAAACAAGCTCCTCATGAATATGTAGGTGAGTGGTGGGCGATGTATGGAGTCGACACCGCCGCACTGTAGTTATTAGCAGTCTGTGTTCTCACACAGACTGTATCCTCCTCACCGTGTGAGAGAAATTTGAGCACATGGTCACTCATACACACCAGCAAGAGGAACAGAATAGCATATGAGAAGCTGCAAAAGTTCATTTACTGTTATTACAATATAAAGTTTAGAGAGAGGCAGTTGCGGGTAGACTGAGACATGGAGGAAAATCAAGACCCGTTAGACCTGTTATCTGTAGGTAACATGGCACAGATAGGTGATGATGATGAGGATCCACTTTATGAGTGAGTCAAATCAGCTGATTTAGATGATGTGAAGGGAGGCCCTGCTCTACAGGTAGCCGAGGGAGCAGCGGCTCTGGGTATCGATGTCGATCAGGTAATAGAGAAACAGAAAGCGGATACAAACTCCTTTGATCATTTGGTGTGGAGTTCGGCATGTTCTAATGAGGGTAGGAAAGCATCTTCACGGCCCTCTCCTCATCATCAAGTCGTAGTGAATGATGATGATGATGAGACTCAACCCCCACTTGACACTGGTCCTAGCGACGACGATGACAACGATGATGATGGTGATGAGGGAGGGGACGGAGGCACCGACACTAGTATAGGTGGTACTAGTAGAGGTGGGGTGGCAGTGGTGGAGGGTACACGACCGCTCAAAGCTAATGATCCATTAGCCGATTCACTGGGGAGCAGAGTTTTGACCATGCCACTCAGGACAAGGATCATGGATCTTGTCCACCATCCAAAGCGAGACCATCAGAGCCCAAATATATGTTCGAGCATCGTTCGAGGAAGAAAGTCGGATGGATATAAATTCAAATCAGGGGAGCTCCACCTCTGTCCCACCTTATGCTCATGAGGGATATCACGGGTATGGCCATGACAGCTCTGACATTCAGTCACGCTCATCTACCCATGGGTATAAGTAACCAAAAGATATTTCTTCAAGTCGTGACCCTTTGATAGGAGGATATTCGGGGTACCCGTATGACTGGTAGCAATACTATCAAGGAGTCGGGGTTGGACTTGATCTGTTCCCTCAGTACCCTGCTCAGGAAATGTCGTCGATGTATATCACACAATTCCCACGTCTAGGCGTACTCGTACAGTTTGGAGAGGATGACTATCAGAGGTACATAAGAGAGTTCCTCAATTGGTACAGTGATGTTTTATTTAAACCAACATGATTTAAATGATTTTTAAACTCGCAAGTATACGAATCAGATGTAGATATGGTACGTATTACGAGATTGTTCCCATGAGGACTGGTCGTCACAAATTCAAATCTATGATTCTCCTTAACTAATCCAACAAATAATGGAATGAACTACTAAGCACAATTCTAGGAAGAAAAATAATTGAGAATAGAGAAGAAAATTCAATTAGAGAAAGAGCACTAGGACTTTCGAATCCACCCCTAATTATCCTAACCCTTGTTTTGTCTGTTGATTCACCTTGATCTAGATTGATACCACTTAAATAGAGAAAGCACAATCTGTGTCCTTAATCGGGCATACAGAATGTCTAATTCCTTTAAGCAATGCTATGAATAACATATCCCATGTCCTTGGTCGGGCACATGGAATGTACAGTTCATTAAAGCACCCTGTTTCTTCCTCTATAGGAAACCTGTTCTTGATCAGACCCAAGCACCTATAATAAGCATCCAAACAACATTCATATATATACTTTGGTCAAGTTCATAGATGGAGAAGTATAGAATTTAAACCAATCAAGCCCACTTAGAGAAAGAAACACACCAATCAAATCAAAGTAAAATTAAAATATAGCAAGAGTATTCAAATTAGAGGCTTCATCTCAGCCCTAGCTGAAAGATTAGTGACCCATAAAATCCATTAAAAAGATGGATAAATAAAATTCATAAAAGAAAAACATCAAACTAATCGATCTCTCTCTCTCTCTCCTTTCTTCTCTTCTCTGAATCTCCTCCCTAGATCTGGAATTCCCTGTTTTTTTAATGTCCTTCCTCATGTTTTGCAACTCTTTTTATAGCTGATGGAGTGGCTGGAGTGGTGAAAATCGGATTTGGGAAGCTGTCGCCTTGCAGAAGAAAAAGCTTTTTCGTTGACCAAGTTCGGGGCCTCGAAACACCATACTTTCCTCACTCAAATTCCAAAAAAACACCATCCCTTAGGACTTTCTTGGGTCCTCTACATGATGTATGGTTCAGATCTACCATATGATCAAAGATGGTGGCCCACAATCGCCTGGAAAACCGGATTTCTTAATATGTGTGAAACTTTCGCACCCTTTCGCTGTCGTGATCGATGGGCCCCACAGAAGTATTTTCTGGAAAATTCACCCCGTCCATTGGATTCAGGATGAAATTTTAATTAAGAATAGGTAGTTTTGAACGTCCATTGATGCGTCCCAGAGAAGAAATCACGAAGAGATCAGTTTTGAACATTACAAAGCAGTCCATTTGTGGCCTCTGTACCGCACACGTGTGCACGCATGGGTGTAAAACATTAGCATAGTTTTGAAGTTGACAAACCCATCTACAAGATGGACGGTTTGGATCAGCCGGACAAGACACGTGTGGGGCTCACAGCCAGCCGCAAAAACTCCAGCGTCCGTCCGTTCGCTGCTGCAGAAACGGCAACTGCCGTTGCGAATTTGGAAGGCGGTCAGCGCTGCTGACCGCCTCTGCTGCTGCGGTGCGGCTCTAGAGTGTAGTGCACATATGCACACTCGCTTCTTATGCAGGGCCTGCTGTAATGTTTTCGAGAAATCCAAGCCGTCCATCCTGTTTCTCATATCATTTAAACCGTCTAGGTAAATTTTGAAGAAGGTCCAGATATCAGGTGGGCCTGAAATCAACGGTTTGTGGGCTGATTTGTCAGTTGGAGCACTTTCCAAGACATCAAAAGGCTGAAACTTGATATGTACGGTTAATTTACGGCCCCCATCACATGTATGAAGTTTCGAGTCAATCGGATGGCGGGAACCATGTGATCTTGTATTTTGCACCAATTTCAGGCCTCTTTAACGTGAACGGCTTGATTTTCTCAGATCCTTGGTATGCAAATTCTTCTATATTGATCCTATGGAATCCGTCCCTTGCTCTGGTGACTTCGGAACGTCAAATCCATGCTTTTAACATCAATTTTCAATCAATGCTCCTGATTTCATCCTGTAACAAAAATACAATTAAAATACTCCATTAAGCATTATCATATACGTAAAATCTGGTAATGATCGGGGTCTGATATGTAATATTTGACCCTCAACACAACCCCCAACCAGCATTTTGCTAGTCCCGAGCAAAACATGCAAAAAATAATTTCAGAAATAAAAGACAATTCCTGTAAACTCAAGTGACTTGTGAACAGATAGTTGAGATGTGAAAACTCTAAGATTCATGAATGGTGAAAAGATTTTTCTCCTGAAATCAAGCTTACCGTAAACTTCATAATCAAGTTCAAAATATTAAGCCATTAATTAGACAATTTTAAACATTGAGTTCCATGAGTGTTTAGTGTAATCTCGGCTTACAATCATTAAAAGATCCAATTGTCGATTTCATGATATCATTAGTAATTCGTGACAACCAACCTGAAACCAACACTGGCATTTTAGATCATCTTTTCGTTCTATCAGCCTTTGATTTCCTTTATAAACAGTGATGCCAAGGAGGGGAATCAAATCCGCACCTATAGGGAGTAAACCTATGGTGAAAACTTGTCGCCTAACTCTTTTCTCATGTCAACTATGGGGAATCGAATCTTCATCTATAGGGAGCAAACCTATGGTGAAGATTATGTGACTTAGCCTTTTCTCTTCTTCTTATTAAACTGATGCTAACAAAAAATTTTTCAGGCTAATTCCTTTCATGCTTAATGATCACCATGTTACCATTTAATATCGAACTGAAAACTTAATGTGTAAGTGAGATCTGATATGTGCAATCCTGGCTCAATCAATGTTTACAACTTCTAATCATGGATTAACAATTCAAACTTAACTGTGAAATCTACCAGACAACTGAATCCAAGAGTCATAAATTACTCACATTCTGTATCTTGTAATTTTAAAATCACAACTATCCTTCAAAATCACTTTGAATTCAACAAAAATTCCAGAAAAAATGTTAAAATTTGCACAAATTTTGCTCAAGACCAAGAGAATACTGATTAGGTAACCTAATCTCCCACCCCCAACCTAAAATCTACATTGTCCTCAATGTAAAAGAAATAAGCATGCAATGCACATGGGACAATGAAAATGAAAGAGTGATGGAAAGATGGTACCTGGACGAAGAATCAAGAGGCTTTTCCAAAATTATCAATGTAAGAGCGAGTTAGCACAAGAGAGAAATAAAAAAAATAACAAAAAGAAAAACAAAAGAAGATCCTACCTATACCACTTTCGCAGGTGCTCTCGATTGCATTTAGCGTATGCAACAAGCCTTTAAACCCCTAGGTTACCCCTAGTGGACGAGTTGTAGTCTCATGAGGGTTTGCAGTCATGTTACCCACAAACATTGAACTAACTAAAGAAGTGAAATGGAATAAAAAGCTGGGTTGCCTCCCAGGAGCGCTAAGTTTAACGTCTTCAGCCAGACAAGAATGGACCATGAATGAACTAATCTTTATAACCAGGGTCCGCCAAAGAAATTACCTCAACACCTTAATTAACCAATCCCAGACAAGTGATGTGAGTTCCGATGAACTGTGCTATCTGAAATGAGGTAACTGATACTGTCGTCAAATAATTTAAGGACTTCTGCTTGAACGACTTCTTCCATGTTAAGATCACGCTTCCTTTGCATTTCACGCAACATTTCCACAGCATGGTCCATACATACAGTGGGGCATACTCCCCGTATTTCTGCTATCTTCCGTTCAATTGCTGCCTTATATGCTCTACGAACATTAAGCAGCCTACTCGCATTTGCCTTCTCAGAGTTAGACACTGTGCTGTCAGAAAGAGTCTCAGAGGGATGAAGAGGTTCCACTTTTGCTTTCCATTTTTCAGTCTCCAATGTAGGAGTAAAGTCGAGCAGTGCATTGACTTCGTGGATGGGACTATCGATGTCAAAGTCCATCCCATATTGTGCTAAGCAGGTCTCAAGTGGATCTTCAAAGGATTTACAAAAGGAGTCCTGCACTAGACTCTCGATCATGTCCACTTCAGATATGTCATCCAAATCTGCGGATTGTTGTCCTGCATTAAAGACATTGAGTTTAATATTCATGTTACCAAAGGACAACTTCATAACTCCATTCCGGCAATTTATAATAGTATTAGATGTGGCCAAAAATGGACGACCCAAGATGACTGGGATCTGACTATGAGGATTTTGGACAGGCTGAGTATCTATAACTATGAAATCCACTGGAAAATAAAATTTATCAACCTGGATTAACACATCTTCAATAACACTTCGGGGCACCTTGATAGATCTATCAGCTAGTTGTAATGTTATTTTAGTCGATTTCAACTCACCAAGTCCTAGCTGCTCATAAACTGAATATGGTAACAAATTGACGCTCGCCCTAAATCAAGCAGTGCCTTCCCGATCTTATGATCTCCTATGCCGCAAGAAATGGTGGGAGCTCCTGGATCCCTAAATTTAGGAGGGGTGTTATGTTGAATCATGGAGCTGAGTTGCTCTACAAAGAAGACCATCTTATGAACATTCTGCTTACGCTTTTGAGTGCATAAATCTTTAAGAAACTTAGCGTACGCAAGGACTTGCTTGATGGCATCAAGTAACGGAATGTTGACTTGCACTTTTTTAAACACATCCAGAATTTCATCAAAGTTATTTCTTTTCTTCATTGGTGCCAGACGTTGAGGAAAGGGTGCTTTGGGCACGTAGGGTGGCACATCAGTAGCTCTTGGAGAGTCAGAGAGCTTTTGGACTTTGGATGCATTAATGTGTCTCTCTGCTTCATCTTGATCTTCCGCTTTAGAATTTGATTCATCCCTAGGCATCTCTATTCTGTTGTCAATCTGTTTGCCTGACCTAAGGGTAGTGATCGATTTGGCTTGCTCATGATATTGCCCTTGGTTGGAATTAGAACCAATCTCATACTGTCCCTTTGGATTAGCCACAGGTTGGCTAGGGAGCTTACCCTTCTCTCTCTCACTCAATGTGGCAGCTAGTTGACCCATTTGTACTTCTAGCTTGGCAATGGATTGCGCATTTGCATGTAAGCTTTGCTGGTTGGCTAGTAAGGTTTGTTGGGTATCTTTTTGGAATTGGAGAGAACTCTACATAAAAAGATTGAGTGTATCCTCAAGAGATGGTTTCCTTGATTGTGAAGGGACTTGTTGATATTGCGGAAACTGTTGAAGTTGTTGATTGCCAGCTTGAGGGTAAGGTTGCATTGGAGGATTTCCAGATGGTCCTCCTTGTTGTGGTCCTTTTGCCCAAGAGAAATTTGGATGCCTAGCCTAACCTGGGTTGTAAGTTTCTGCGTAAGGATTATTCCCAGGTCTTTGAAAAGTGTTCATTGCATGTACTTGTTCAGAAAGAAGTTCGGGAGATGCTGCACCAGATGGACAAGATTGCGTAGGATGGGCAGGACTAGAACATATAACACATGCATCGACTTGAGCGGTTTGTGGAGGTCCATTATTTAATACCAGAGCATCAACTTTCTTTGTCAGGTTATCAAGCTTAGCGCACAGATCTGGCATGACTCCTATCTCATATATACCACCTCTCTTCTGTGGTTGGGGACTTCTGTCACCTCTATTTGAATAGTCCCATTGCTGGGAATTTTCACACAAGGT
The DNA here is from genome assembly GCA_030180095.1 of Magnolia changhungtana. NCBI lineage: Eukaryota > Viridiplantae > Streptophyta > Magnoliopsida > Magnoliales > Magnoliaceae > Magnolia > Magnolia changhungtana. The sequence goes on from JASAUF010000160.1 coordinate 5,017,224, forward strand.
TTCAAAGAAGTTCCATGCTTCAACATCACTTTTGGTCATGAATGACCCTCCACTTGTGGCATCAACCATGCGACGGTTCTGGGGTGTCAAACCGTCATAGAAGTATTGAATCTATTGCCACTTTTCAAAACCATGGTGTGGACATTTAAGAAGTAAGTCCTTCCATCTTTCCCAACATTCATGAAAGTGCTCTCCCTCTTTTTGTGTGAAATTGGTAATTTCCCTACGGAGAGTATTAGTTTTGTGAACAGGGAAGAACTTGTTTAAGAACTTCCTAGACAATTGGTCCCATGTAGTGATAGACCCAACTTCCAGAGAATTCAACCATGCTTTCGCCTTATCCTTCAAAGAAAAAGGAAAAAGGTGCAAACGGATTGAATCGTCTGAAAAGTTTTGAAACCTAAAGGTAGAGCAAATGTCTAGGAATTCTTTCACATGATGATATGGGTCCTCCTTGTCTAAACCATAGAAGGAAGGCAATAACTGTATGACCCCAGTCTTGAGTTCAAAGTGTGCTGCCGTGGTGGCGGGCAACACTATGCATGAAGGCGCATTGAATTGGACAGGAGCTGAATAATCTCTAAGAGCTTTAGTTCCATTCTCTTCCGCCATTTCAAATAGGATGTTTCTAAATCTTCTACGAAAAGTTCTTTCTATTTCTGAATCAAAAGGTGCTAGTTCTATATTTAGAGATCTACGTCCTAGCATAAACTATGTTATTGCAATGTAAGACAGAAAACTAAACTAAGAAGCAACCTAAGAGAAATAAAACTAGAACTAGAAACTATGAGATTCTAAAACAAATTAAAACTATGTAAATAAGAATGGGGAGAAAGAACTCGGAAAAGGAGATGATTGATGGCAGAAGATTTAAGAAGCTCCTCCTTCACTTAGTAGCTTCCTTCCTCAATTCCTGTAAACAAAAACAAATCAAGTTTCCTAAAATAATGATAGAAAAATCCTAAGCAACGGTAAATTTCTAAAAAAAAAGAAAGTTTCTAAAACTAGAAAATAAAAAGTTTCTAAATCCAAAGTTAGAAAATAGAAAATTCCTAAAAATAAAAACCTAATTCTCAAAATAGAAAGTAGAGAAGACTGGAGAATTTAGAAAGATATTACCAATTTGGAGATCTATGGTAGAATCCTGCAAAAGAAAACAAAACAAGTTAGTTTCTAAAACAGAAAATCTAAAATTAGAAATTTTCTAAAGAATAAAAAAAAGAAGAGTTAGTTTCTAAAAAGGAAAGAAATCCTAGAATTAGAAAGTTACTAAAAATAAAAAGCTAAGTTAGTTTCTAAAAAGGAAAAAAAAAAATTCTAAAACTAGAAAATAGAAAGTTACTTAAAAGAAGAATCCAAATCTAAAAATAGAAAATTGAATAATTCAAAAAAGAAATTCTAGAATTAGAAAATTTCTAAAAAGTAAAATCCTAATTCTAAAAATAGAAATTAGAAAGAGTAGAAAATTTAGAAAGGGATTACTAACTTAGAAATTTATGACAGGACCCTACAAAATAGGAAATATGTTAGTTTCTAACAAAAACTCTAATCTAAAGTTAGTAAAATCCTAAGACTATGAATTATGATAAGAGAGAATCTTAAATCCAATTTGGATCGAAACAGTCCCCGGCAATGGCGCCAAAAACTTGATGTTTTATTTAAACCAACATGATTTAAATGATTTTTAAACTCGCAAGTATACGAATCAGATGTAGATATGGTACGTATTACGAGATCGTTCCCACGAGGACTGGTCGTCACAAATTCAAATCTATGATTCTCCTTAACTAATCCAACAAATAATGGAATGAACTACTAAGCACAATTCTAGGAAGAAAAACAATTGAGAATAGAGAAGAAAATTCAATTAGAGAAAGAGCACTAGGACTTTCGAATCCACCCCTAATTATCCTAACCCTTGTTTTGTCTGTTGATTCACCTTGATCTAGATTGATACCACTTAAATAGAGAAAGCACAATCTGTGTCCTTAATCGGGCATACAGAATGTCTAATTCCTTTAAGCAATGCTATGAATAACATATCCCATGTCCTTGGTCAGGCACATGGAATGTACAGTTCATTAAAGCACCCTGTTTCTTCCTCTATAGGAAACCTGTTCTTGATCAGACTCAAGCACCTATAATAAGCATCCAAACAACATCCATATATATACTTTGGTCAAGTTCATAGATGGAGAAGTATAGAATTTAAACCAATCAAGCCCACTTAGAGAAAGAAACACACCAATCAAGTCAAAGTAAAATTAAAGTATAACAAGAGTATTCAAATTAGAGGCTTCATCTCAGCCCTAGCTGAAAGATTAGTGACCCATAAAATCCATTAAAAAGATGGATAAATAAAATTCATAAAAGAAAAACATCAAACTAATCGATCTCTCTCTCTCTCTCTCCTTTCTTCTCTTCTCTGAATCTCCTCCCTAGATCTGGAATTCCCTATTTTTTTAATGTCCTTCTTCATGTTTTGCAACTCTTTTTATAGCTGATGGAGTGGCTGGAGTGGTGAAAATCGGATTTGGGAAGCTGTCGCACGCGCAGCAAAAGCTTTTTCGCAGCCAAGTTCGGGGCCTCGAAACACCATACTTTCCTCACTCAAATTCCAAAAAAACACCATCCCTTAGGACTTTCTTGGGTCCTCTACATGATGTATGGTTCAGATCTACCATATGATCAAAGATGGTGGCCCACAATCGCCTGGAAAACCGGATTTCTTAATATGTGTGAAACTTTCGCACCCTTTCGCTGTCGTGATCGGTGGGCCCCACAGAAGTATTTTCTGGAAAATTCACCCCGTCCATTGGATTCAGGATGAAATTTTAATTAAGAATAGGTAGTTTTGAACGTCCATTGATGCGTCCCAGAGAAGAAATCACGAAGAGATCAGTTTTGAACATTGCAGAGCAGTCCATTTGTGGCCTCTGTACCGCACACGTGTGCACGCATGGGTGTAAAACATTAGCATAGTTTTGAAGTTGACAAACCCATCTACAAGATGGACGGTTTGGATCAGCCGGACGAGACACGTGTGGGGCTCACAGCCAGCCGCAAAAACTCCAGCGTCCGTCCGTTCGCTGCTGCAGAAACGGCAACTGCCGTTGCGAATTTGGAAGGCGGTCAGCTGCTGCTGCGGTGCGGCTCTAGAGTGTAGTGCACATATGCACACTCGCTTCTTATGCAGGGCCTGCTGTAATGTTTTCGAGAAATTCAAGCCGTCCATCCTGTTTCTCATATCATTTAAACCGTCTAGGTAAATTTTGAAGAAGGTCCAGATATTAGGTGGGCCTGAAATCAACTGTTTGTGGGCTGATTTGTCAGTTGGAGCACTTTCCAAGACATCAAAAGGCTGAAACTTGATATGTATGGTTAATTTACGGCCTCCATCACATGTATGAAGTTTCGAGTCAATCGGATGGCGGGAACCATGTGATCTTGCATTTTGCACCAATTTCAAGCCTCTTTAACGTGAACGGCTTGATTTTCTCGGATCCTTGGTATGCAAATTCTTCTATATTGATCCTATGGAATCCGTCCCTTGCTCTGGTGACTTCGGAACGTCAAATCCACGCTTTTAACATCAATTTTCAATAAACGCTCCTGATTTCATCCTGTAACAAAAATACAATTAAAAAACTCCATTAAGCATTATCATATACGTAAAATCTGGTAATGATCGGGGTCTGATATGTAATATTTGACCCTCAACAAACAGTAAAGGATGACCTGGGAATAGTACTGCCAATATGTTGAGCAGCAATACTACTCTCAACTGTTACAGGATCCGGACAATGATTACGAGCCACCTCATCACTCTATGTGGGGATGAAACATAGCCAGAAATGTGTATTTTTTTCAATTCATTTACTTTTGCATGTCTTAATTGTTGTAAGCTTGCATTGTATTATATAAACTAATTTTGGTTACTATTTGAGTGATTTTTTTACGATAACGCATACTTTTTTGCCCCCATTAAATGGAAACTTCTAATTTAATGTATTCTTTTTGTAAAATTTTCATTCCTGAATATGTAAATATGTGTATTTAGGCATGTCCTAAAGTTTTACTGAAAAATTCCACCATTTTTCCCATATTTCCTCCTTTTTTTCCTACATTTTCGGTTATCAGTGATAACGATATTATATCATTATCTCCGTCCAGCGAAACTTGTAGTGATACCGACAACTCGAACACTGGTGCCAGATATGGTTTCGTAAAAAGGGCCTCAAATATCTAAGAAAATCTCTTCATACACTTCCTATTTCTCGTGCACTGCCACATGTCTTCTCCATTGGTCATTTTTAAAATTACAATGTGGATTGCATAATATGACACCACATGTTATGTGTCGAAGCTTCGTTAAGCTAAGGAATGAATGGTTATGTCCTAAATAAGGGTGAATAGGAACAAATAAAATTTTAACCAATTAAAACACAAATACCTACTTAAAAAATTTACCAATAGAAATTAAGTAAAGTAAATAACACTAAGACTTTTAGGCCAATAGTGCGTCCAATCACATAGACTACAAATCATATTCCAATGAAGCAACTAGACTATAATTGATAGTGTGCTTGTGTGTGCTTTTAAATTAAATGTCTAGCATACAATTCAATTCAAGTATTCAAATAGTTTAACTAATCAAACACATACGCATTAATTAAATATATACGCAATTCATAATCTCAAACACAAACATGTATAGTGATTTGATTTTCCTACTCTACTCCTGGCAGACACTCTTTCTCTGAGTATACCAGTATTCAATATCAGAGGTTTTAAATCAGGTTCATCTCTAACATTTACAGCCCTACATAAGGATTAATGTCCTACACAAGAAATTATCAAGCTTACACTCCTGCTGGAGGCTCCCTCAAGAGACTTTAGTTAGTTTTCTATCGGCTAACTATCAACATCGGTCCTAGTCTAATGACCTATGTTTACTCCCGCTAGAGGCTCCTATAGACACTAACACATACACACCCTTGTCTAGTAAATTTAGCCATACACAAGAGCATATGTACTACATAAGAACCTATCGAGTTTGGTTTAGAAACTCTTACCCTCAATCCTAAACAAAGAAAGAGAGTATGGACTAAAATTACGTGAAATGGTATACCACAACTACATGTGAAAGTTTGTCGGAGCTAAGGAATGAAGGCTATGTCCCAGAGGGGGGAGGGTGATTAGGACCAAATAAAATTTTAATCAATTAAAATATAATTCCCTAATTTAGACTAATATCTAAGTTAAACTAAGACAATTAACTTTAAGACTTCCAAGCCAATAGAGGATCGAATCAAATAGTCTATAAATTATATTCCTATGAAGTAACTAGTTTATAAACATAATAGTGTGTATGTGTGTGTGGGATGTGCTACGTATTAACTCTTAACATTTATCTAATCATGCATACTTATAATTAAACATTCATCACATAAGCATAATTAAACAAGTGCTTAAAGAAAATCTCAAACACAAGCATGTATAGTGGTTCGGTATCCCTACTCCACTCCTAATGGACGCACTCAACCCATAAGTGTACCGAATTTCACTTCGGAGGTTTTAAATCAGATTCACATATAACCTTTATAATCCTACACAAAGACCAGCTCCCTTGATTGATGCTCGCTCATACTTCAATCAGCTCCCCTAGCTCCTCCAATCATGTTGTTGATGCGTCACCAATACTTTAACTCCAAAATCAAACACCTTGCATGCGATGCTCCTTTTGGTGAGTAAGGTGATCGGAGATTAGGTATAATCTCCTACAACTAATGAGAAATTGTAATGCCTAGGGGATTTTACTAGGAGGGTTTCCTAGATGGTTTAGACAAGGGATACTCCAATAAGGTTAAGTCTAATCTATGGTAAATGGTGGATATTGAATTCATCTTCAACTTAGAATCATCATTAGAGCGGTAAAGCTCAAGAAGATGAATCAAATCTCATGGAATATGAGGATTGGAATGTAGGATATGATTGGAGATTCACCTAAGCTTTTGTTGCACCAAAAACCATCTCTCATGCACAAAGATCGAATTTTCTTTATAAAGGAAACGAATTCCAATGGTCATAAAACGAGTAGAAATGTCTAGTCTTCAGTCACACTGAATTAAGACTAGAAAGCTCCCATACAAACTTGGGCACCTTTGGCTGCACCAAAGGTGGTCTTCGATCACATTGAACATGGTTATCAGTGAGATCGAATGTGACACTCAGTTGTAGGTGAATTGCCTGTAAATTTATAACTACACGCTCCTGTTTTAGCCGATTTCATTGGGGCTAAAGGTAGGTTCAATATGACTGAAGTTTGTTAAATTTATGCAGTTTTTCCAACAACATGGGACCGTTAAAGCCAATCTAAGGATGGTCAATATAGGCTCCTAATGCTTAACTGATGATCAACAAAAGGTTTATGTCACACCCCAAACTCGGAAATCAGGCTCACAAAATTTTCGATCGCTGAATCCGACGCCGACAGCCTCCGTTTTACCCCATTCTAGGCTCCCGACGCTCATATACCAGATTCTGATCCTGAGATCCTAAAAGGAGGATTTTCCAGTACAAAAATTTATTTCATAAGAAACATAACTATAACATAACCCAGACACAATCAACAACATCACCACATATCCACTATAATCAAAGCGTTTGAGTACAATCCATAAAGGGAAATACAAGATAAGTATCAAAAGCTCCAGAAGCTCTGTCGCACGCTCTTGCCTCAGCTCGACTGCGTCCTAACGTCACTTGCACACATCTATCATGCATAAGCTTATAAAAAGCTTAGAGAGTGGTGTACATGTGTGCGCAAAGGTGCTAAGTATACAATACAAGTCCATAAATCATAGAATGTCGAAAATGCTGGTAAGTTCATGAGTCTACGAATCAGAGTAAGCAAAAATACTGACAAGTCTAGGAGTCATACAATATCAAAGTATGCAATGTAGATCGGCTATGCAATGCAGGGTCGTGTTAAAACAAATGTCATGTGCTCGGGATGCAACGCAATATGAGATGCAAAAGAAATGACCAACCTAATATGTGAAATCGGGATGATAGTACGTAGTATCGTAGGCTGTGGGGTCCATCACAAGGGACTTCTATCCAAACCAGTCTCATACTTAAATTTGGATAGGCAGACTTAATGTGATAAACTCCTAATCTCAGGTTAGTTGCGCGCCCCAACCGAAATCCTAGCCATTGCAAAGGTACACATAACAAATTAGTTGTGCACCACCAGCCGGAGTGGATAGTGAATAAATAAATGAATGAGTATGAAACTCCTACTTAGTAAGTCCACGAATCAGTACCGTACATCTCTGGGATCATTACTGAGGTCTAGTGCACTCTACACCAGCTTGCTGCCCCATCAAGCGCACAATTGGGTAAGTGAAAGAGACCTCACTATCCACCTATCAATATCGGCCCGGCTCGTCGATAGTAGAACCATTTATGAGCTGGTCAGACTTAGCCTAACATTGCCTACTCCCTTAGGCAGGTAAGGCCACACCCCCTTCCAATCGACCACGACATAGTGAGAAACACGGCCTACTGGTATACGGCCCTCATGCGCTCATATATATCCACTCGGTCTAGATGTTGGATTCATCCTTTGGCCTCGGGGGTTTAGGAAATTTCACCCAGGGACATCTATCGCACCCATATAATAGAACCAAGTATTTTCGATGTCCCATCTGGCCATCTACGATATGCCTATGAAGGCTACGGCCTTGATGTCGTTGGGTCGTATGGTGATCATATCACAAAATGTAAGATGCATAAGTCATACCATCCAGTCATGCATCAAACCTTCGCGTACCGCCCAGTCATGTGGGGCAACTCCACCTCTCAGGGAGTCCCATAAACAATCAGCCCAATGACACATGCTATGCTCAATCACTCCTCATAACAAGTATGCGGATGATGCGTATGGGCATGTATCATGAAGTATACTAAGCATGATTATAATTACATACATCATGGTGGGCCTGCATAAGGTGGCCCATAGCCTACAATAATAAATGAGTGGTGTGCACATAATTACACACACATGGTGGGCCTCACACATCACAATTGGGCCTCACACATATAATGGGCCTCACGTATAAAATAGGTCTCTCACAAGGGCCTCATTCAATCCCAATGGGCCTCATACAATCACGACGGCCTCATATAATCATGATGGGCCTCATATAATCACAATAGGCCTTATACAATCCCAATGGGCCTCATACAATCACGATGGGCCTCATATAATCACAATGAGCCTCATACAATTACAATGGGCCTTATATAATCACAACGGGCCTCATACAATCCCAATGGGCCTCATACAATCCCATGGGCCTCATACAGTCATAATACAATCATAATGTTATGCTAACACATACTCAATACGTGTACTAACATAGTCATAATCAATAATTGGCTTATATATATGGCGGGTCCATAGAAGACAGCAGATCTAATCCATAACATGAGGATCGATCCTCAACAATGGATATACCAAATCTGATACCACTGATCTTTCCATCTATGGTGATGATGTACTCTCCTCATATCAAAGATGGGCCTAGATGGCCTACTCATATTAATAGTGGGCCTAGATAAACAGATGGCCTACTCCTATCAAGAATGGGCCTAGATAAACAGATGGCCTACTCATATCAAGAATAGGCCTAAGATCAAGGAGTGGGCTTCATTGCCCATCCCATCACGTAGCAATTTGGGCTTCCTAATGGCCCAATAAGCACAAGATGGGCTCTACAAGTCATGGTGGAAGCACAATCCATAATTGGGGCCCAACAGTTTGGGGTTAGCCCAATAAGGTGAGATGGGTCATATTAATAATAGTAGGGGCCCAACAATTTGAGTTAGGCCACTAAGAGGGGATGAGAATGGGCCTATCAACGGGCCCTAGGGAGGATCATAATGTGAACAATTAACCACTATTGCTCTTACAATGTGGACATTTAACCACCATTGCTCCCAAGGCATGGCCCATTTAGAACCTATCTTATAATGGGGGCCCATAGTCTTTATACTAACTAGGAGATAGATGGGCATCATAAACATACACATCATGGTGGAATCACGTATCACAATTTGGCCACACACACACACACACACACACAATGGGCCATATGTCACAATGGGCCTCACTCAAGGGCATCATAGGCATCACATTGGGCCTCATACAAGGGCCACATATACATCATATTGGGCCTCACTCAAGGGCCTCATATACATCATATTGGGCCTCACACAAGGGCCACATATACATCATATTGGGCCTCACTCAAGGGCCTCATATACATCATATTGGGCCTCACTCAAGGGTCTCATATACATCATATTGCGCCTCACTCAAGGGCCTCATATACATCATATTGGGCCTCACTCAAGGGCCCATGAGCTAGGCACAAGGGATGGATAGTGTGTATAACTCATACAACACAGTGGGCTTGATGGGGCAGCCCATGGTTTAATAAAAATGGATGGGCAACATGTGTAATACATACACCAAGGTGGGCCTCACAGGTCAGCCCCTATGGTCTAGAAAATCAAGTGGACAATGTGCTTACAACACACAACAAGGTGGGCCTTATACATCACAAAGTGGGCCTCATGTGGTAACCCGTGGCCCAACTAAAATAGATGGGAAATAAATACATCAAGGTGGCCCTGCACATGCCAGATGAGCCCCACCAGATGGACAGCCTAGATATACAACACATACGTTTTGGGTGGGCCATCTGCCCCGAATGGCGTGGATGAAACAGGTACAACATGGTGGGCCCTGTGATTACACAGCAAGTGGGCCTTGCATTTACACATCAGGTGGGCCCACTGTCCATGGCCAGACGGTGTGGATTCAACATGCATACATCAAGTGAGTCCCATGGATGGACGGTATGGGTATAACATATACCTCACGTGGGACCCACCGTCCAGAGGTCTGGACGGTGTGGATCTCACACGTGCAAGATGGTAGGCCACGTGAATGGGATCCACGGACGGACAGCGTGGTTAAAACACATACATCCAAGGTGGGTTTCTACCATCCAGTAGCTGGATGGTGGATGGGATGGTTGAAACACATGCATCATAGGTGGGTCCACATGTGTGGGACCCACCAGCTTCTGATAAAGCTGATATTTGTGTTCTCCCATCATCTAGGCGTGCCAGATGTGAGGTGAAACACACCTTAGTGGGCCCTGCAGCCACTGGACGGTGTCCAGCAGCGTCCTGGGCCGCTGTCCCATTCGATGGACGACCTGGATATGATACATACATCATGGTGGGTCCCACATGGGTGCTCCACACAGCTAGGGAGCAAGCTAATCTTTATGCTTTCACTCCGTCAAGCCAGCCCGAAAACGGGCAGCAAGGTGGCCCTACTGGACAAACAACATGGATAAAATGCATCACGGTGGGCCTGTTTGTCATGGACGGTCAGGATGTGTTGTGCACATCAAGTGGGCCACACATCATCATCATCATCATCAAGAAAAAAAAAAGAGAAAGAGAGAGAGAGAGAGAGAGAGAGAGAGAGAGGGAAAGAGAAAATGATGACCATGGGAGGGAGGAGCACCGCCACTATGAGCTCCTCTCTTATCCTTGCAATGTATACATCAATGAGGCCCAAAATAGGTGAGCCATACATTAAAAAAATCTGGTGGGAAAATCTTATTTCCCCCACATAAATTAGGGCCTAGGTGGCCTTCATGCACTAGGAAATCAAATCAAACATCATGGTGGGGTCCATAGAGAATGGCCTCACCATGGATTCATGCATGCAAGCTAAGGTGGGCCATTGGCCACACCTAGAAGTTAAGGTAGGATCCTCACCATTGATTAGTAGGTCCTAGTTGCCTCATGCTAGAAAAATTAGAAAATCCATGCAAGAACACACAAATCTAATCCTAGAAAAGCACCCACCTTAAATCTTCTACTCATTCTTCCACCTTAGGTCTTCTTAGCTTCAAGGGAAGGATTTTAATGGTTGAGATGGGGTTTGGAGGGCTGGATTGGGAAGTGTAGAGGGTGAAGATAGCTGAAAAAATAGGGTTTGCTTGGACGTCCCAAGCTTCGCCTTTGTTAGGAAAATGAAGAAGAAAGAGGGAGGGAGAGAGAGATAAGAGAGAGAGAGAGAGAGAGAAATCATGGCTTTAAAATCATGATTGGGTTTGACTCATTGGAAAGAGGGAATTATTATTGCTTGTAGGAAATTATGGCTAGGGTGAGGTGACTAGAGCTAGGATGAGTCATCCTAGCATAGGCATCATGATTTTCACACCTCAAACTCAAAAACTGGGCTCACAAAATTCCCGATCGCCAAATCCGGCACCAACAGCCTCTGTAGTACCCCATTCTCAGCTTCCAACGCCCGTACGCCAGATTCTGATCTTGGGATCCTACAAGGAGGATTTTCAGTGTGAATTTTTTTTTTAAAGGAGCATAATCACAAGTGTACCCAAATTACAAAGGCAACATCATTATCACATATCCACTAATATGATCATTTGATTACAGTGCTGAAAAGGGAAATACATGAATAACAAAATCTCCACAAACTCGACGCATGCTCCTGTCTCAATGCTGCTGCAACCTAACGTCACCTGCACGCAATGGTCGTGCATAAGCTTACAAAGAAGCTTAGAGGGTGGTGTATGTGTGTGCACAAAGTATGTGTCAAGCATATAATATCAGCGTAAGTAGAATACTGGCAAGTTTATAAGTCATACAATATCAGAGTATACAATGCAGATCGGCTATGGAATGCGGAGTCATAGTGAGTCAAATGTCAGATGTTAAGGATGCAATGCAATATGCAATTCCTGATGAGCCACGAATACCATCAACCTCATCTAGGCCATATAAATGCTGAAACATAGTAACCCAAATGTCATATGCTGCGGATGTAATGCAATATGTAGATCCTGGTAAGTCCATAATACCATCAACCTTATTCAGGCTCTACAATACAGAAGTATAGTAAACTAAATGCTATGTGCTGAGGATGCAATTGTAACACCTCGTACTCTAGGTACTCAAGTGTTACTGTATAACCAAACTTAGTATAAATGCAAGTCAGGCTTAAGTGGACATTCACATTCATCCTAGCCTAAATCCAATTGTCGAATATAGTCCAAATCCATACAACAAGCTACCTATCCGTCGATTCCCAAGATGGATCATCATACCACTAAAGAAACCTATTTTCCCAAGATCCCAACTGCATTGACGAACAAATCTAGCTGAATTACGGATTTATAGTCCTGAATCATGGAATCCACTATTCACCAAGCTTACAACGTCCTGAAGGACGATCCATCACGTGAAAATATGGAGCGGATTATCTGATTTCATATCCAACTCCTAGATCACACCTAAAACATTTTTAAGATCCTAAGGGATTTTGGATAATTAAATATTAGTCAATCCAACCGTTGGATTATTTGAATGTTCAGTAAATCGTGGTTTAGTAATTAGAGGTTCACGTGGTGTAGCTCACTTTAAATACAAAGCAACCCTAATGTTAGGGTATGTAGCAAAATAAGACATAACGAGTAGTCTCACATCCTACACATAGATATAATAATAATAAATAAATAAAGATAAATAAATAGCAATGTATATGTAATAATGATTAAATATTTAATAACATAAAAGCATGAGATGGATAGTCCTAATAATTTACAGACTGGGACCCACAACATGATTAAAATAAATAAAATGATTTATAACAAAGTTACTAAAAAAAATTATATCTTTCGGGTAGTAAAGTTCACAGTAAAAGCATACAGACGACTCATAGGGCCACTTTAACTGTTGACGTTCGATTTGGGGTTAATCTGATCACCAGAACAATTATACTCATCCGTTAAAGGTCGAGATCTGGTTGGCATGGCCCACCTAAGTTGTGCATTAACCTCAACTCCGGTCAGATGGCCCAAATGGGCCCACAGAGGACCATGGATGGAGTGGATCTCTCGCAAACGTCGCAATGGACCACACACTGAGGTGCATGGGCACCTTAGCCAATGTGCAGGACATGCACCGAACTAGCAGGAGCGGCCAAAGCTCCATTGACCGAAATCTCCATAAAAAGAGAGATTTCTTTCTCTCTCTCTCTTCGTTTTGCACAACCGACGGACAGAGTCCGTTTAGGACGTTCTATGGCCCACCATGTCATTGTCATGGATGATCTGAACCGTCCATCGCGTGCGTCCCTCAACCCGATTAAAACCATAGCTGTTTCACATGAAAGAGCACACGTGTGTTCCCACAATCGCCGGAGCGAACAGGCCCTACTAACACACGTTTCCTAAAATGGAAACTGTCTTCCGTGCAACCTGTTGGCGATCCGCGTGAGCAAGCAGAAGCTCATCTAGATCGTACCAAATAGAGTGATCTGGACCATCTAACCCAGTTTTTCTCTTTAAAAGGGGAGAGAATGAGAGAGGGAAAGGAGATCAACCGCAGCCTTCCATCTCCAAACCCATCAACAAACCTTCTCCAAACTCTAATGAGGCTTGTTTACAAGCTTTCTGGGGTCCTTACGGACTGTTTGAAGGAAGCAGATTGAAGGGATATGTGGTGATGGCAAGGACACCATTAACAGCATCATCTTCTCCCTCGCCGACCCACCGCACCCTGCTGCTCAAATCGAGTCAAGTCTGGCTAGATTGGCATCCCTCCGTGAGACGTTTCTAACTGAAAAAGAAAGAGGGAGAAAATAAAGGAATGAAGGAGAGAATGAGGGAGAGAAAACAGGGGATGTGGTTGTTGTTGTGGCTGTCGTACCACATGCGACTCGAACCGAGTTAGGCCATGATTTGTTGTGCCACTTTGATGGACGCTTCCAGCAACAGAAGGAGAGAAGAAAAGAAGAAGAAAGAAACAGGAAAAAAAAAAAAGAGAGATCCAGTGAGAGGAGGCAGAGAGGGAGGAAGAGTGCAACGTTGCACTGGGCCAGCTCGAACCGAGTCGAGGCTGGACTGAGTCGAGTTGCTATCCAGCATGAGTTTGGTCCGGGTCTAGACTCAGTTGAGTGCTGGCCTGGGTGTTTCCAGCAGGGAAAAGGGAAAGGAAGAAGGAAATAAAAGAGAGAAGAAAACCGAGAGAGAAGAAATGTCAAGGGCCCTTGGTCTGACTAGGTTGAAACCGAGTTGACTCGGTCAAGCTGAGTTTGGCACTGTCCATACCATTGCTGGTCATTCCAGTAGGAAATAAAGAGAAAAAAAAAGGGAAAGAGGCAGAGAGAGAGAGAGAGAGAGAGAGAGAGAGAGAGAGAGCAAAAGGAGAAAGAAGAGCCGAGTCAACTCAAGTGTTGAACTGAGTTGATTGAACTCGAATCGACTAGGTGCGTTTTCCTCTCAACCTCTCATTTAAAATTCTAGTAGCAGTTCAGTTGATTATTTCTTAATCTCAGTTAAGATGTGGCCTAATATCACATTTTTTTTTGTTTTAATTGGGAGTGAGTCAATGTAGGTGGGACAACATTCCTTCCCAACCTAGACTTGTTTTAAGGTGTTAATAATTATTACCACTCTTATTTATTAGGATTGTTAATATTATACATGATTAGACTTTGGTAGATCATTTATGCTAAGACTAGTTGTTATACACAAATTTCAATTATTAAATAATAGTATTTTGATTATTGTTCTTAAATATCTATTTTGGATAGTGGATTGTACAAATTGGTATCATCATAACGATTATTATAGCTACATTAGCTAATATTAATTAAAACACCAATGCCATTAAATACTTTATAATTATTAAATTAACATTAAGAATTAATTGCACACTAACTAGGGTTCAAACTCTATAAAAAAAATAATTAAAAAAAAAAAAAAAACCTAGTCTAGGCCTTGCTGGAAAATCTCCAAGCATGAATAGCCATCAGTACACTGTTTATGCTAATATTAATTATTATAAATGAAATTACCACTAATTACATTAGCATGGTATCCACCACTTGAAAATATTATCTTTAATAGATTATACTATTTCATTACCATTGTAATACTTATTATTACCAGGGTCGCAAATATTAATTTTATCATTAACATTAAACTGTAATTAACCATATTATTACATTGTGTTAAACCACACATGCATCATAGTACAACTTCTAGAGCTAAACCCTAGGATGAAAACCCTAAATTTTACATTTAAAACCCTAAGATAAATAATTCAAACCCTAGGCGATGATCTTAAACCCTAGGTAGTGTGTAGAACTTGGATCTAATTATACGAGTTCATGATTTGTAGTAGGATACAATTCTAAGGGCGCAAGCACTTAGCAACACTAGAAGGCGATTCAAAGTATAAAGTGATGATTTCTTCCCCTTAAGCTTTCCATTTTCCCATTAGCTTAAGTTGTAGTTTTATTATAATGATATCTCGATTCTGTAACCACATGTGTTAATTGTTGGAATTGAGTTTCTACATCACATGCTTAATGTTCATCCTGTATATTTAATTCATGCTATTGGATTACTTGTGGATTGCTTCTGGGATTTAAACTGGTACATTAGTGGGAAACCCCCACCTATAAATGTACACCCATACTTGGGATGTAACCCGACTGGTTGTGATTGTAATGGACTTTCAGCTTAGTTGTTATTGAATGAAAGTTTAAATTGACCATTGATATGGGCCTACCATCCAGGGTTGTTGTGTCTAATGGTTTTCAAGGATGGTCTTTTATCGCATGATTTTGATACTCGCCCTATGTGGCCTATTTGGTATCGCCCTATGAGGCTTTGTTCTGGTATTTTCCCTACACGGATTCGATGTTTTATACCGTACAACCATGCGATAATATGATTGGCCACTAGTCGACGAGTTTCCATTAAACATTCTAAGATGGCAGTCTCATGAGTCGGGGATGGTAGTATGGGACCTACGCCTGAGCTGTCAGCCTACACTGGTGACGAGCCCCCGTAGTGACCTTTGAGCTTATTTAAAATGGCTGGTTGTAATTGGACTAATAACGGGTTGGCTAATCATGCATACATAGCATAGACCAGCATTTATTGTTATCGTACATGATGTACGTATTTGCCTGACTGGATGTTTTTCCCAAAGCATAGAGCGTCTGGATATTTTTCCGGGTTGATGATTGTATAGGTGACGAGCCCAATGTCTGTTTGGATGTTTTTCCTGGGACAATGATTGCAATGGTGATAAGCCAAATGTCCGTCTGAATGCTTTTTCCAGGACAATGATTGCATGAGTGACGAGCCTAATGCTCCCACGAATGAGCATCCTCGGGGCGATGATTGCATTCACGCATCCATGCATATAATAAGACTGCATTTACTCTGCTTTGGTTGCCTGGATGTTTTATATTATTTCCTACCTAATGCGACGATGTGTAATCTTGAGGGAAATTCACACTGAGTTGGCCACTCATCCATCAAATATATAACTGTATAGGTAGCACGGGTGGCTACAACGACATTCATGTTCATATTGATGAAGAGAAGGCTATGGTTGATAAGGGTGGATGACTGTATTTGTAAAGGGTTGCTACAAGATTTCACAGCTCAAGACTGTTGTAATTTATTTTATTTCACATGTAATATTATTTCATTTTATAATTTGTAAGATTGGGGACATTAGTTTGTATAAGTCATTATGGGCTACTTGTATATTTGAATGATAATAAAATTTCTCTTATGTTGATTTCTCCACTCTATGCTCATCTGCTTACTCTGATAGAAAAAAATGTATACTCAAATTTGACCATCCTTTAAGGTCAACACTCGGGTTTTTGGGGAATGAGTTATATACTCAGGTCCTGAAAAGTCAGGGCGTTACAGTAATGCAATATGCGGTGCGAAAGAAATGACCAAGCTGGAGTGTGAAGTTGGGGTGATAGTACGTAGTATCGCAAGCTGTGGGGTCCATCACAAGGGACTTCTATTTAAACTAGTCCTATACCTAAATTTGGATAGCTAGACTCAATGTGGTAAACTCCTGATCTCAAGTTGGTCGTGTGCCTAACCAAAATCTTGACTATTGCAAAGGTACGCATAATGAATTAGTTGCGCACCACCAGCATGAGTGGATAGTGAATGAATGAATCAATCAATCAAGTACTGAGTATATAACTCCTGCTCAGTAAGTCCACATATTAGTACCGTACATCTCTGGGATCATCACCGGGGTCTAGTACACTCTACGCTAGCTTGCGGCCCCTATCTGAGCGCACAATTGGGTAACTGTAAGAGACCTCACTATCCACCTACTAACATCGGGCCCGACTCGTCGATAGCGGGCCAATTCCTTAAGCTGGTGAAACTCAACCTAGACATTGCCCCATCACTCAAGCGGGTAAAGTCACACCCCCTTCCAACTGACCACGACACAGTGGGAGACGCGGCCTAAAGGTATATAACCCTTGTGCACTCATGTGTCCACTTGGTCTAGACGTTGGAGCATCCCTGGTACCAAGGGGTTTAGGGACTTTCACCCACGGACATATTAGATGCCTATATACTAGAACTAAGTATTTCCGGTATCCAATCCTACCATCCACGATATGCCTATGGAGGTCATAACCCTGATGTCGCTAAAGTACACAGTAACCGTATCACACAATGCAAGATGCATGAGTCATACAATTAAGTCATGTATCAATCCCGCGCGTACCGTGTGCTAATGTGGGGCCACTCCATCTCACAAGGAGTCCCATAATAAACCAGCCGAACGGCACATGCTATGATTAATCATTCCTCATAATAAGCATACATATGATGCGTATGGGCATGTATCATGATGTAATAAAGTACACATGCACAATTATCTGATAAGGCAGACAACGATAATCCACAATCGACCTTTATCGGCATGTCACATACCAAGAGTATAAACTAAACATCATGCTCCTTTTACAACTATAAGAGTCCATGCGGCATATCCCACGTTATAATAACATTAGCCTTCTAAGGTACTAATATATCATATATTCCAAGACGGGGTCCACTGGAAGGACGGCGAATCTTGTCCATACATAGAGATAGGCTCTATATAGTGGATATACCAAACCCGATACCACATTCTTCCATCTACGACAAGGGTGATAATGATGATGTACTAATGTCAAGGATGAGCCTCACACTCATCCTAAGAAGGTAGATGGATGGTGTGATTGATACGTATATTACATAAAATCCTAACAATCGATTACAAGGTAGGATACATCTCACCGGGTGAGTCAAGCGGGTATACAACAAGTGGGCTTCCTCACTCTCTTTATCATGAACAACCGGGCTTTCCTATAAGGGCCCGATATAAATACGAGGCGGGTCTTGGTAGGATCCACACATCCAGGACTATATAACCCTACAAACAGTCCTGCTCATCATCTAAGTGAGCCTCGAGTTTGGGTCACTGAGCTTGGGCAAACACATGTATCTAGGTGGACCACATTTGTTATAGAAGGCCTAGTGAGAACATAAGGAGGCTCCAAGGTTCGGGTAGTTCTACAGGGTGTGGTGGAGAGCATCATTATCAATGGGGTCCAATGTTTTCGGGTAGCCTGATAATACATATGATGTGCATGGGTAAGAATCATAAGGTTATACTAAGCATGATCTATGGTAATGATGTACTCTTATATATATATATATATATATATATATATATATATATATATATATATATATATATAGTGGCGGCCTAAATGCCATACTACATCAAGGATGAACCTCATGGGGTGAATCATTCTGCAGTGGGAGTCAAGATGATGACCCTAAGTATATTAAGTGGGCTTTCTCACCCACTCTATCATATGGTAAGTTGAGCTTTCTATGGAACCCGATACAAACAAGGTGAGTCTACAAGTTATGGTGATTCCTACAAGGGTGGTGGAGAGTATTAGCATGAATGAGGGTCCAATGGTTTGGATTAGCCCTCTAGGGTAAGATGGGTAACACTTATGGGGGCCCAATGATTTAGGATAGCCCAATAAGGTAAGATGGTCATGGGCTTAACAACAGGCCCTAGGGAGATGTACGACGGGGACATTTAACCACCGTTTACAATGTGAACATTTAACCACCATTATCCCCAAGGTGTGGCCCATTAGAATCTATCTTATAATGGGGTCCATGGTCCTAATACTTGCTAGGAATGGATGATCATCATAAATGTTATCACTTACATCATGGTGGAATCACACATCACAGTTGGGCCCCATCACATAGGCCTCATATGCACCATAATGGGCCTCATCATAAGGGCCTCATATACTTCTCATTGGGCCTCACATGCATCACATTGGGCCTCATACAAGGGCCTTACATGTACATCACATTGGGCCACATCCCATGGGCCTCAATACATCACAATGGGCCTCATACCTGGGCCACATATACATCACAAGGGGCCTCATTACATGGGCCGCATATACATCACAATGGGCCTCATTACATGAGCCGCATATACATCACATTGGGCCTCATTCATGGCCGCATATACATCACATTGGGCCACATTCATGGGCCTCATATACATCATATTGGGCCACATACCATGGGCCTCAAATACATCACATTGAGCCTCATTCATGGGCCGAATATACCTCACATTGGGCCTCATTCATGGGCCGCATATACATCACATTGGGCCTCATTCATGGGCTGCATATACATCATATTGGGCCACATACCATGGGCCTCAAATATATCACAATGGGCCTCATTACATGGGCCACATATATATCACAATGGACCTCATTACATGAGCCACATATACATCACATTGGGCCTCATTCATGGGCCGCATATACATCACATTGGGCCTCATTCATGGGCCTTACATGTAATAGGTGGGTCCTGCTCATACGACAGGTGGGCCCTACGTGTACAACAGGTGAGCCCTGCGTCCAGTGACGAATGACGAGAATATGAAACACATACATCATGGTGGGTCACACCGGTCAGGTGGACGGACGACGTGGTATAAAACACATGCAATGAGGTGGGTCCCACTGTCCAACCACTAGACGGTATGGATGTAAGACACATGCATCACATGTGGGTCCCATCTAACAGACAGCACAGATAAAACACACATCTCATGCGATCCACACAAATGGACGGTGTTGATAAAACCCATACACCATGGTCGACCCTATAAAGCACGTCTAGATAGACAATGCTGATATGCAATTCATACATCAAGGTGGGTCCCATCCCACACGTGCAACCCCTGTGGGGTGGGTCCCACACGTTGCCAAGAAGATGGACGTTACGGGTATAATACATACCTCATGGTTGGGTCCACAGAACTTGCAGACGTCCATACAAATGGACGGTTTGAATATAACAAATACAACACGGTGGAGTCCCATTGTCCTGGGATGGACGGTGGACAGTGTGGATCATCAATGTGGGGTCCACGTGATGGACGGCTGGATATAACAACACCTCATGATTCAGACCCATAGAGCTTACTGACGTCAAACAGCAGCTATGTGGCTGCGTGGGACCCACCATCCAAATGGACGGTTTGGATATAACACATGCCACTGTAGGGCCCACAGAACTTGTTGACGTCAATACAACGTTAACAACTATAAAGCTGTTGTAAGGTACATCAACCAATCCACCTCCAAGCATGGTGGGTCCCACGTGTGGCCCACCTGCTTCAACGCAGTTGATATTTATGTTTTCACTGTCCAGGTCGGTCCGGGCAGACAGGCAGTGGCCTGTCCACTGGACGCCATTGAGGTGGGGGCTTACGGATGGTATGGCGTGGATCATACATTACAGTGGGGCACACAATACATGGGAGAGAGAGAGAGAGAGAGGGGGAGGGAGACGTGCAGTAATGGAGGGAGCTCCGCCACTATGAGCTCCCTTCTATGATAGAATGCTTACATCAAGACGGGTCCCAAATCATGTGGGCCCTAAATAAAAAATCAAGATCTAGTGCTATGAACACACACTGATTTCACTCCTTCTTGGCTCCTTGGAATGTTAAGCTCTCTCTTTGATGGTGGATGATGAAGTTTTGATGGTTGGATAGTGATATTTGGGGTAGGAAAGTGGGCCTTGATCTTAGGTTCTCTTTTCTCTCCTTAATCTTTTTCTCTCTTGGTTGCTTGAAAACGGAGGAGAATGAGATGGGATAGAGTGATGGATGGGAGAGAGGGATAGTGTTGTAAGAAGGATGGGATGAAAGGGATGGGTGGCGTAAGGAAGAGTTGACTTTGGGGATGGCTTGTGTAAGAGAGGGATGGGTGTGATGGGTGGAGTGATGGGATGTGTGCTTGACTAGTACTTGATTGATTAATGTGATGTTTGGGTAGAGATTCTCTCGGGATTCGCAATGCGCGTTGTTTCTTCGAAATGTACGCGGGCCCACAACTCCTAGCCTGGGTATCGCATCGGTGCGCCAGACGCAGCGTTAGAACCACGGTGACGGTGTTTAAAATCTCGTAGCAGAGCCAAGATTTTGGTGAGATGTCGCATCCGCACGAGACACAGCCTCTCCCGAATTAGTGTTGTAATACCGGCTCATACACACCGTTGGGTGGGCCACATAGACCCCCTTGACATTATCTAAGCCTTCTAGATGCATCAGATCAACGGATAACCCGACCATAGAAAAAACGCCATGATCAGCGGGTCATCTTCTCCGATCAAACCGCGAGCGGCGCATTTCGAGCAAGTGCTCTTTTTCATGATCCAAGCCGCTCATCGTGTGGCCCACCACATTTGAAGTCCATTACGGACAATTAAAAAAGACCCATGCATGAGATCTAAAGCAGTGAGAGATCCTGACTCCAAACCATCTCCGGCTAACTCACATTATCTCCGCTCTAATCCTCCTGATTAGCTGTAGATATTTCCAGAAATGGAAAGACTATATAAAATCGTGCATTAGGGCGAATCTCAAGGAAATGAGAGAGAAAAGAAATAGAAAGGGAAAGAGAGAGAAAGCTTTAGGCACCGCTAGAGCAAGTTGCAGGTAACAATTCAACTCAGCCCAAGCCGTTCAACTTCTTTGAGAAGTTTGAGAGAGAGGAAGAAGATAGGGAGAGGGAAAGAAGAAAGGAGAAAGGGAGTAGAGGTGCAGCCGGCGTGAGTTCCAGCCATCCATCCATAGCCGGCCCATCTTGCTGTAGGCGTTACTCAAATCTTCAAACCCAGTCCAAGTGACGAGATCAAACCCATCCATGTGTTATCCTCTTAGCAAGCAAGCCATTAACTGACCCAATGATCTACTATATCAGCCCATATCACCTCAAATCAGTGGCCAGAAACGAGTCCGGGAGGCATGGTCCTGACTTCTAATGCACCCAGGCCCCTTGCAGTGTCCACATAGCTCCTTGATCAGGTATCTCAACCAATCCCTCCCTCAGTTATGGAGATCACGGCCACTCAGATGATGCGTTCTCAACCACCTTCAACTTGGTCACGAGTTGAGTGACTCGGCTATACATCTCATGGAGGAGGTCGGGATCTGAATCCATGGTTGTGATCGGTCTGCCTTGAGTAGGGACCAGTGTCTGGGACCGATCAAGGACACCTTCTTGGCTTTGCATGTTGCTAGGAGAAAAGACTCGACTGAGTCAAGCCACTACTGAGTCAGCAACTCAGTTTCGGATTAGAGAAGTAAGACCTGACTTAGCTGGGCCTGAGAAACAACTCATTGAAGTGAGATTAGAGCCCAGTCAGTGGCGACTCAAAATTTGCTCATTTGTGGTTGACTCAGGCAGTTTTCCTACTGAGTCAACCCTACAATCGATTGTGGGCTGACTCGGCCAGTCTCCCAACTGAGTCAGGTTAACTCCAATAGCAGAACCATCTGAGGAGGTTTCAGAAGGCATTAAATCTAATGGATCATTAAATTAATCTTGTAATTAGAGATCTCTTAATTCAACTAGTTGTTAGTTAAGAACCCTCAACCGAGTCGACTCGGTTGTGACTCACTGGTGCCTTGTGACAGATCATCCAGGTGCAACCAATAACTGTTTACCTTAAAAGACACTCCTACCTACAATCTGTCCAATCAAGATCTTTACATCCACATCTTAAAATAAGAGGAACTTGCAAACTAGGTGAGGGATATCCCACATGGCTTCATCATTTTATTGAATTCTAAAATAGCTTAAGCTTAAAAGTATGAAGACCGTATAATTGTGCAAATGTTAATGTTGCTTCCTTAAATCTTGAATTGATGTCAATAATCATGTAGGATTGTCTTGAATCTTATTGCTTTATTCCATCTTATAAGAATTGTATTATGCTCATTATGCCCCATTTGAAATTGCTTATGTACATGTGTACTTATATTAGTTGTGCTAGATATATTGCTTCTATTCTAATAGTGAGTTGCTCTATTAACCCCTTGTATATGTTAGACTAGTTATAAATTGAACCTAATATAGTATTAGAATGTTACAAATGGTAACTTAGTACTTTAGATTTCTATTTGGAATTGATGAATGTGGGATATTGTATTAACTTCTACTACTCTAGCCCTACAATTCATAATTATGTAATTCAGTATAGTTTTGCATTCTCTATGTTATCCTAGCAATTGCCCAATTTTGGACATAGCTTTATTGTAGTAGAAAAGAGTTATATGATGCTTCCATTCCTTTTATCTCACAAGTTGTACAACGAATGCTAGGTGTGGAACATCACCTTTCTTATGAAGTAGAATAAATCTGTCACTAATTTAGTATGATTGAAATGTCATGTTTATGAGCTCTCATTTGGTCCTAGAAGAATGTAAATGAATCTATGATTGAAATCATGCTTGGACGTTTAATATCTTGTGATCTTTAGCAACGTCTATGAAAGCAACCTTGTTAATCCTATGGAATGTGCATGAGCATCATGGTACATGACATTCACGCATGACATATGAGCTTTTTCGAGTGCTCGATGTAAGCCACACTTTGTTCGATTTACTAAAAGTTCTAACACTTCAGTTAAACTCATAGAGCATGTGCATTTATGCCACTTTGGGCGCTCTTTCTTTACATGAGACTTTTTTGGGATATAGAACCTCCTCAGGCGTACCCCGTGTATTTTTCCAAGAGGTTAAACATCCTTGGGCGTGCTCACTTACATGACTTTTTTCAAGTAGATAATTTACCATGGGCGGTTTACATGGTCTTTTTTGGGCGGCTAGTTCTCCTTGGGCGTACCTTTGAGTATTTTTTCGGGTAACTAGTTTTCCTTGGGCGACCCTTTATTTTAACAGCTGAATGTGCATCCCCAGACTGTGACTTAAGCATACATTCATACACTTATACATCCATTTACAAGTTCATGTTATCCTCTTTATTATTTGAATACGTTGGTTTAAGCTGTTTGGAATGACATGATATGCATGAATCTTTACATGAAATTCCCACTGAGTTTTCACTCACCCAATCGTGTAGCTGCACCAAATAGACACAGGTATGATGACCAGGTGGAGACCCCTATGACGGGATTCCAAGGACAGCTGAGGTGGAGTTAGGCGAGGAAGAACTCTATGTGAATGTTGTTGAGTCGTTGGAGCTCAACTGATACTTTAGGATTTACTTGCTTTTGTACTTCAGATTTTATATTTTGTTTGAATTTTCATATAATCCCCTACTATGAGATCCCATTTTTCTTTCCTTTACTTGTATTAAACTCCCTTGTTGTTTCTCGTCATATCCTTAGCTTACGTAGCAGTTACCTCACTTTGTGTCATGAGAATTACCATTTATTAGTTGTATGATGGTCCATTTTATAATGTAATACTTGGGTTCTCAATGAAGAGCAGCTATCCTTGGGATATGAGAATCAGGGTGTTACAAGTTGATATCAGAGAGAGAGTCTAGACAAACCTTGCCTTTGGGAAACAATCTTATGCCAACCTTAAATATCTTAAGTTAGGATGTTGGAATTAGATGTTGGAACCTAGGTGAATCTCCCCTAGACTTAAGGAAGATTTGAGAACGTAGAGACCTAAACTTAGGTCTCATTTGAAATTATTTAACCACTTAGATGCATGTGGAAGTCCCTTAGAATTAGGAAAGTTAGAGAATGTAGATATCCAAACTTAAGTACCCTTTGGGAATTGATAGGATAACCATTTGAATTTATCTAAAATTCCTTTATAGTTAAGGAAAAGTGAGGGCTTAGAGACTCAAAATTTTTAAGTTCTGTAGAAAATTGTTTGAATAACTATAGAATCTACAAACAAAACTTAGGTCCCCACTATAAACTACCTTGATAATTATTGAACTTAGAAATCAAACTTAGGTTCCCTTGAATTCATTAGGATTTAAACTTTTTCTATAATTTTCTTAGTTGAAATAACATTGTCAGTGAATGAACCACACTTGGACATCTTAGGAAAGTTCAAGTTTAGTTGTTTGAACGTAGAAATTGAATTTAAATTCCCGTTATAAACTATTACTTGTTTAAACTTAGAAACCAAACACTAGGGCCCCTTAAAAAATTTGTTGCAAATGCCATTCAGATTTACAATAAATTCCACGAAAAGTTGAAACCTTGGTCTCCTTTAAAATTTTAGGATGAGTTAATTGAAAATTGGGACAAGAACTTTGAACTCCATGAAAATTACTAGAATAGTTACTTGAATTTGGAAACTACCTAGGCACCAAAGGAAAACGAATTCTAACTACGATATATTTAAGGTCTGACAAAAACATTCCTTGAACTTGACGTTTAGGGAACACTTTTAGAAATCTAGGATTTGAATTATTATTTATTTTATTTCTTTTGTTTGAAATAGCATCTTCACAACACTCATCAAGCGAAACGAACTTAGTCATTGTAGGAAACTCTTTACCACCATATTATACATTACATCTAACATAAACACTTCTTAAACTTAAGGAATTGTACTACGAATCACAATTTGAACTCTCCCAATACATCTTTTGTCACGCCCCAAACTTGGAAACCGGGCTTACAAAATTTTCGATCACCGAATCCGATGCCGACAGCCTCCTTAGAATCTCATTCTCGGCTCCCAATGCCCATACGCCAGGTTCCGATCCTGGGATGCTACAAGGAGGATTTTCAACATCGGTTTAATTCATAATAAGCATAACCAAAGGCATAACCCACAAACAACAACCAAAAACTCCATCACATTTCCACTATGATAAAAAAACTTTACAAGTACAATGAGCATAAAGGGAAATACAATAAGAATGGACAAAAGCTCCAAAAAGATCTGCTCTGCGATCCTGTCTTAGCGCTGTTGCGTCCTTGCGTCACCTGCACGCAATGGTCGTGCATAAGCTTATAGAAAGCTTAGAAGGTGGTGAGAGTGTGTGCGCAAGGTAGTAATGCGGTATGCAGAATCAGAGTAATGCGGAACATGCTAATGAATCCATGAATACCATTAGCCGTACCAAGGCTATGCGATGCAAGGCATGAATGATGTCGGCCATACCAAAGCCATGCAATGCGAAATGCAACTCAAGCATACAAATCCTCATCTAAGTCCACATATCAGTACAGCTCAAATCTGGGATATCACCGGGGTCTAGTACACTCTAAACCAAATTGCCGCCCCATCGCGCGCAATAAGGTAAGTGGAAGAGACCTCACTACCCACCTGCCAATATCGGGCTCGGCTCGTCGATAGCGGACCCATTCCTCGAGCTGGTCAAACTCAGCCTAGCATTGCCCCCTCCTCTCAGGCGAGTAAGGCCCACCCCCTTCCAACAGACCACGACACAGTGGAAAGCGCGGCCTTCTGGTAATCGGCCCTCGGCACTCATGCACCCACTCGGTCTAGACGTTGGAGCAACCTCTTGGTACCATAAGGGTTTAGGGACTTTTACCCAGGGATATCTATAGCACTCCATGTAGAACAAGATTTCTAGTATTCAATCCTGCCAACCACGATATGCCTGTGGCGACTACGGCCCTGATGTGAATGCATGAATCACACTATCCAGTATGCAACAAATCATGTGCGTCTCGTGCGCTCATGTGGGGCAACACCGCCTAACCGGGAGCCCCTAAACAATCTGTCCGAAGGCATATGCTATGATCAGTCACTTCTCATATCAAGCATACATATGATGCGTATGATCATGAATTATGGGACTATCCTAAACATGTTATATGGGATAGATGTCGTTCATAAGGAGATGGGACTAGACGGTCTACAAGTATGGGCCTAACAATGGGCCCTAGGGAGAATCATAATGCGGACATTTAACCAACATTATTCTACAATGTGGACGTCAAATCAACATTACTCCCAAGGCACGACTGTCATATCATCATTACACAAACCATGGTAGGGTCATACATTTTAATGGACTTGTGTACATCCAATTGGGCCTCGACCCATGGGCCTTAGGTACAACAAATGGGCTGCATAACATGGGCCCTAAGTATATTAGGTGGGCCTCAATGGTTGGGCCCTAACTACGTCAAGATGGGCCTAATCATATGGGCCTCATGCATGTCAAGGTGGGCCTCAACTGAACTACAATGTATCACGCCCATGGGCGTTGAATACATCACAATGGGCCTCACCCATGGGCCTTGAATACATATCAAGTGGGTCGCACCATCTACACCATACATCTATCCTGATGGATCATTTTAGGGTATTAAAATACCTAAATCACATGGACTGTACTTCAATTAACAGTGGTGATAATGATTTCCCCCGTTAAAATCCTCAAGGCCCACCATAATATTTATTTTCCGTCCAATCTGTTCACGAGGTCACACAAACTTGAATTAAGATGAAAAGCAAGTTCTAAATTAAACCAGAACTACTGTGATCGTAAGAAGGTTTTCAATAGTGGATGTTCACTCAACACTGTTTCCTGCAATGTGGTCCACTTGATATTAGATCTAACTCATTTTGGTCTCAAGCCTTAGATTAACCGGCCCTTCGGATGGACGGATTGGATGTAACACATGGACCCCACAAGCAAGGGCCCATCGTCAGAATAGATGGACGGCTTGTGTAAAACACAAGCAGCGTGTGGGACCAGCAACCTACTGGCGTTACGAGAGAGAGTTAGAGAGAGAGAACAGGTAGAGAGAGATAGCTAGAGAGAGAGTGTCAGAGAGAGAGTGAGAGAGAGAGAGCTAGAGAGAGATAGAGAGAGCGTCAGAGAGAGAGAGAGAGCTAGAGAGAGAGATAGAAAGAGCGTTAGAGAGAGAGAGAGCTCGAGAGAGAGAGAGATAGAGAGAGGGATAGAGAGAGAGGTGTAGAGAGAGAGAGGGTACCACGTGCCCCTCTCTTTTTTTCTTTTTCTTTCTTTCTTTTTCTTTCTTCCTTTGCTAACACCGAACAGAGGTGGGTCCCGACGAGGTCGAGCGGTGTGGACCCCACCGTTGATGTTGCTAACATCTAACCCATCAGTTAGATGCACCGTTCCAGGGTGGGCCTATGTCTCAAAAATCAAGTCATTCCGTGATTTGTGTGGGCCACCTTAAATACAACAGTTGAGAGGGCTACCCTCCATAAAAGATTCATAATCATTTATTTGGGCCCACCAAGATGGGGTTCACAAATCCAGCCCACCCATCGTGGGTGTCCTGCTTGAATGAAGGGTCCGACCAAGTTTCAGCCACACCCGAAGGTTAGGTGGGCCCCACGTCAGTGGTCACAACACCGTTAGCCACCCCACAGGGACGGTACCAAGACCTCAGTGTAAAACGAGGTATCTCCACTCCGCTGCCAGTTGAGTTATGGATTTGGGTATCCAACGAGGGCCCCACCCGATCTTGGGTCCCACCGTCTAGAATGGTGGACGGCTGGATGGGAGACATACACTATGGTGGGCCCCACCAGAAAGGGTGGACGGTGTGGATGGGCCTTGGACCCACGTCAGCGCACACCTACTGTCAGTGCACACTCCACGTTAGTACACCCCCCTATCAGTTCACACTTCACTGTTTAGCCACCTCCACTGGGAATCGACGCCCAGACCTCTGTTAAAACAAGGTATCTTTCACTCGTCTGCCACTTGGACCATGGGGCTGGGTGGGTCCCACGTCAGTTGCACTCCACTGGCAGCCACACCCCCTGATAGCACATCAAGGTGGGCTCCTTATGGAAGGTTGGGATGACATATAAATATCATGGTGCGTCCCACATGGATGGGGTCCACCGGTAGGTGCAATGGATGAAATACACACATTAGGTGGGCCATAAACATAGAAAGAGAGAGAGAGAGAGAAAGAAACACCGACAAAGATGGAGGGCCCCCGCCACTATGGGCCCCTCTTTGATACAAAGCCTATATCAATGTGGGTCCCACTACATGTGGCCCTTAAATCAAATAAATGAATAAAAAAATCCAAAAAAAATCACCCACCGCTCCTTCTTGCTCCTTAGGCTTCCTTAGCTTCTTAGCTTTGATTCCAATGGGGGAGATGAGGTTTGGATGGTTGAGATGGAAGATGGAAGGGTAGGAAGAGGTGGGCCACACTTGTTGCTTGGGAGAGGTGGGAGAGGCTTGGACGTGTAGAGGGTTTGGGTTGCTTGGAAAGTGTTTTGAAAAAAAGGGAGAGAGAGAGAGACTTGTAAAGGGAGAGATGGGTGATGGATGTGGTGTGATGGATGTGGTGGTGATGGGTGTAAGAGGCTCTTTTTGACTTTTGGGGTAAAAGGTGTAAGAGAGGTATGGGCTTTGTAAGAACTTTTTGACTTTTGGGGCTTGCTTGGGGAAAGGTGTGAGGTGATATGTACTTGACATGATGGGATGGATTGATTGATTGATGGATGTGACAAGCCGTTGAGATTCTTTTGGAATTCGCAACGCGCGGCATTTTCCTCGCACTGAACGCTAGCCCACATCTCCTGGCCAGAGTATCGCCTCGGCGCGCGAGTCACGGCATCGTAACCGCGGCGACGGCGCGGTCGCAATGGTACAAGTCTCGGGTTGAGTCGAATCAGATTAACGACGTGTGAATCAAGGTCGCGCGCAACGCCAGTTAAGGGTCGAAGGTTGTTGGAATTCGATTGGAAAGACCGCGAGAACCTACGGAACGGTACGGTCTAGGATACGAGGCTTACATCTTTTTTAATTAGAGATAATATTTCTTAGAAATTCCACCACCTAGAATTAATTAGAGGAGTAATTATAGAGTTTTGAATAAATTTTCAACCCTAGACTGAGCATATCGGGACCAAATTTGAGAATCTGGATAAATTTAGAAAATGTCAAACTCAATTTTCCATGTAAAAGCTTTGGCTCAGAAACTCTCAGGTAGTGTACAAAGTAATCAAAGTGTATAGTGAAAATGTGGCGGTCATTTAGGTCTGTTTCACGTAAAAATTTTGAGTACTCTTATTAGGAAAATAGAGAATTTCATGACCAAGTGAAATATACTAATTAAAATGCAAATGCCTACTTAAACAATTTACTAGGTGAAATAAAGTAAAACAAATAACACTAAGGCTTCTAAGCCAATAGCAGGTCCAATCACATAAACCACAAACCATATTCTAATGAAGTAACCACAAACCACAAGCCAATAGCAGGTCTAATTTCATGACCAAGTGATGCTCCAATGATGCTACCAAGGTAATAAGATGAGTTTGATTGAATCTCTTACAATTAAAGGCGTAGTTGATTTTCAAATGGGGATTCACCTAAACGGGCATTTTAGAGGTTGCGAAAGACCAAGAGTTTTTCTATTGGATTGGTATCTATCTTCTAAAGAATGTAAGGAAACAAGATCATCTTCATAGGGAGCTTTGAATGCTTATTAGAGTGATTACATACATGAAAAATGACTTAAATACTGAGAAAGCTTAAAAGTTTTGGGAAGTATTCAGATACATAGGGATTTCAAAGTCACTCAAAGCCATTTTAAAAAAAAAATAAAAATAAAAAAATACTAAGATCTAGGTGCCAAATTTATAAAGAAAAAGTCTCAACGAATCTACAACGGCTAGCCCCGATCAATCCACCGACTGAGTTCCGCTGAAATAGTCCAGTGAACTCGCTAGGCGTTCACTGGACATGAATGAAAAATAAGATAGACACCGGTGCAAACGAACTATAGTGAGACGTAAATGTAGACGGTCCCGATGGACATGAATGTATATCCTATGTGTCAGGTGGATGAGTTGCCATCGTTCAGTGAACGTGGCCACCACTACAAACCGGTGTCTGTCCGTGGAAAGGCAATCGAACGGGTAAAGGTCACCTCATGCTGCGATGCTTGCAGAGGAGCTTTCCAGTTCATGGACGTTTGAGGACCCACATTCAGTCCATCGCCAGTCCACTCTAAAAGTGGCTGCAATCTCAGAAAATCTGGACCGTTCAAATGGTGTTACCTACTAAAAATGTATAATTTTGAAACATTCACACTGATATGTCAACATCGTCTTAATTAATAGGCTTTTCGTTTTTAAATCTCGACCGACCATTGAAATTTTTATACCGTCCGTCTATTAAAGGATACAAATGTACAGATGGCATCTATCATCCGATGGTTGTCCCTAATAGTGGATCCTTCAAATCAATGATTATCAGATGGACGGTCTAGAATGACCAAACGGAAACCACATGTAAAAGGAATGGCAATACACGTTCACTAGTTAATTATGCGACGACTCGGACTAAAAAGGAAAAGGGATTGTACAGACATTCACACTCGCCTCGGGTCTTGATTAAGAACAAATGGGCCTCACTTAAATCTGATCCAGACCGTTGAGACGACCTACACCAGCATGGGTAGACAAAATCTTATAAAATTTGATATTTTTAGCCACTCAACATTTGGTTCGTTTTCCATCAAACTTGTTCCGTTGTTATTAGATTCCCAATAAGGGTTTGAATTGTTCTTACCGAGGAGATTTGGCGGGACGCGGTTAAGAGGGAGTTGGCTACTGATAGGTGCTCTGTGGGCCCCACCGATGTTTGTGTTTTCTTCACTCCACCTATCTACAGTGGATTTTCATATGCAGATCCAAATCTCTGGTGGACCACACCACGGGAAAACAACGGTGATTGAATGCTCACAGGTAAAAACATCATGGGGCTTAATGTAAATGTTTATTTGTAATCCAACGTGTTTTTATTTATTTATTTATTTTTATTATTATTAAATCACGCAGGCTTGATGAAGGGAAAACATAAATATCAGCTTTATCCAAAACTTTCATGGCCTCAGCGAGTTTTTAAACGTGGACATTCAATCACTACTGTTTCCTTTTCCTTGTGGTCCATTGGAAAATTTTGATTCGAGTCATGAAATAATTTCATGTTATAAAGTGGATGGATAACATGGATAAAACACATAGATCATGGTGGACCCACGGAGCACCGACCGGCTGAGTTTGTGTGGACTCATAAGAACAAGGGTCTGGATCGCCGATTCGGAGGACCACCTCACCAAGCTCAATGTCCGAGGTTACCACACCTAACCTCCACTCGGCATTCTTTTTGATAGGAATTAGGATTCTAGACCCCTAGTGTAACCAAAGTATAGCCGGGTCCATTTTTTGTACAGATCTGGACCATTCATCTGTTGGAAATCACCGTAAAAGAACTACAAACCACCAGGTCCTGCCCACCCCAACCACTCGAGTCTTCTCGGCTGAATATGGACCGTAAATGCATTTTTAATCCAAAACATCTATTATCATTTCATTAAAAGAAGGTTACGTTTATGTCACAGACGACAATCTTTGGTAAATTCCAACATCAATGGCCTAGATCAGTGGATTATTTTCTTTGATTGTCCCAATAGAGAACCCAAGTACGATTCTTCTCGTGTCCAGTATCTTATTATTCCCTCGAGAAGTAAAACACGCCAATGCCATTTCCCAACTGCTCTCAGGCAGTCGCTGCACATGCTACTAATAAAAGGCAATTGAATTCGCTCGCCTGAACTTTGAAAGCGCATTCCCCTCACACGTCGAAACATTAGGGCTTGTGTAAGATCGGATCCGTTTGTCAGTCGCCCTTATCTACGAATATATTAAAAATATTAAAATAGACTTGTACCATCAAAAAATGGGCCTGAAAGACTCTAAATAATTAACGGTTAAGATAAATTAATAGCGTTTCAGATCACCTGATCATCATAATAATCTTATTTTTGTAGGGTGGAATTCAAACAGCGTAGATCAATTGATTAGCTTTGTCCAGTCTTATACACGAGCGAAAAACCTCCACATGTGAGGCGAGTGCACTCGAGCGACTGCAATCAGTAATTCTATGTGCTATAACGTGGAACACGTCCAAGTCCGGTCGGTAGTTTTGACCCAGAGTAAGTAATTTGATACTCTAGTTACATAGGCACATAGAAATTGTACACGTAGCATATTTGAACTCAAATAAAGCGGACAAAATTACTGAGCCCACTGTTTAAAATATAAAAATTAGATTGGTTGAGCCATTCTAACTTCTGTGTCATGGATACTTGTTGTTTGGAATATAATTTTCATTTTATACCGTCCAATACCCAGATATTAGGAAATATTTTGTCCTTGGTATACTTAAACTGGTACACAGAATTTGGATGGGTATTTTGAATTACTTGTATTCCATGTATGAATTTTTCCAGTAATTTCTAACTAGATGTGTATCATCCACCACTGTTTGCCAGAGTATCGCAGAGCATTTCTCTTTGAAGCAAAGCCCACCCTCCTTAAATGGGCACATTAATGGCTCACATTTAGTCTGCATAAAAGATTCAAAATCCCAAACAGAGAGAGAGAGAGAGAGAGAGAGAGAGAGAGAGACTGGAATTCTTGGAAAATAAGACGAGAGAAAGAGAAGGAGATTGGAAGAGAAGTGGGAGAGAGGGAGGTGGTAAAGATGGGAAGGTCATTGGCAGAGACACCAACATGGTCTGTAGCAACTGTCATAACTGCCTTGGTTGCTTTTGGATTCATTGTTCAACGCTCTATCCAACGCTTTGGAAAGGTTACATAGATAGATAGAGAGATTCTTACTTCTATTTCTTGATTGGATTTCCTATTCCATTTTTACGAGCTGTGTTTTGCTTGTTTTGTATGAACATGTCCTTTATTTACTTATTTTATTATTTCTTTCACCAGTGGTTGGTTAAGACAAAGAGGAAAGCTCTTCTTGCTGCTCTACATAAGATCAAAGAGGGTGGGTTTTTTTTTTTTTTTTTTTGTAATTTTTATTTCTGTGTATGTGTGGAGAAGATCACGGGTGGGTGATATTTTCTGTTTTAGATTTGATTTATTTATTTATTTATTTTATTTTGAGGAGTAATGATACTCTTGTTGGGTATGTGCGTCATACGTTGACGTCAACACGGGCCCATTGTGGATGGATCATAGCTGAAAGATTGCAACCGTTGGATGATTCTAACTATCTGATTTTGCTGATGAATTTGGAACTTTGAACATCTTTTCTCTGAAAGTAATGATCTCCTACAACTGTTTGTTAGATAGCTTACAATACAATCCATCTAACCTGTAAACCTATCATCTGCCTGGGACATGAGGGCCATGCTAAAGGAGGGACTCACTTGAAGAATCATTTGGTGAAAAAACCAGGCCATTGTGCTTGAAAAAAACAGAGAGTTTAAATCAGAGATGCTGATGGTGTGCTTCCATGTACTCATTTGGCCCACTTGATAAATGAGTAGGGCTGATTTTTGTGCCAGCTGACCTACATGGTGGGTCACATTTCTTCATGGTTCAAATATCCTATACGTGACATATTGGCACATGTGATTAGTTGTATCTTAAGCTAAGCAACAATAGATTGTATGTGATCATTACTTTTCCTACTAATAA
Source organism: Magnolia changhungtana (assembly GCA_030180095.1). Lineage (NCBI taxonomy): Eukaryota > Viridiplantae > Streptophyta > Magnoliopsida > Magnoliales > Magnoliaceae > Magnolia > Magnolia changhungtana. The sequence continues at coordinate 5,052,006 of JASAUF010000160.1, forward strand.
GAACCACCCATTTGGTGGCTCCCCATCGAATGGAGGGACCATCTAAGAAGTGCAATCTTGGGCAATTCCCATCCAAACTGAGGCCCACAATTCAGATGGTCAGGATTTATGTGCATTTACACTACATATAGGGTGGACTTGTATTCTGAGTATGATCTACAATACTCCTCTTTTTTAATTCTGACTTTAATTGAGGGATTTTTTTTTTTTGTTCCTTTTTGCAAGCAGAACTAATGCTCTTTGGGCTTCTATCATTGCTGTTGGGTCATTGGACGATTTGGGTAGCCAAGATATGCATTAAATCTTCATCATTTAGTAGGCACTTCTATCCGTGTGCGAAGGAAAGCTACAAAAGTGGGGTGATGAATGTGAAACATTTGCCGGTTGATGATTTCTATCGCTTCAATTACACACTTTCTCGAGACCAGGAGATGAGTAGTCGGCATAGTTACTGCCCTGAGGTGGTTTTCATCCTAAAAGCCCATTCATATCAGTTCTTTTTTTTTTTTTTTCTTCTTATAACTAAGTTCATGTGTTAGTATCTTTACAGACTTTCACAGATTTAATCAGACAATCTAATCATACCCATTGCACATTTATTCATTTTATCCTAGGAGTGTTAGCATATAGAAATGAAGTTCTGTAATACATGTATGTAGGCTACGGTACACAGATACTTGCAATTTGTCCATAACAGATGCTTCAACATCAAGTGTAATAAGCAATGGCCACACCCCATCTTGTCATATATGTGCATGGGTCCTGAAATGTAAATCAAAGAAAGTGGTGCTGGAGACTTACAAGGAAATGATGTGAGGGGGCTGATCTTTGATGAATATGTTAACTTTCAAGGATCCTGATGAACGGTTAGGATTCCCCAGTTAGGATTGTGCAACACATACATAGGCAATTAGGCACTATTCTAAAGCTTGAAAAACCACAATTGGGGATAAAGATCAGGCACATACCTTGACTCATGGTGAACTGGTGATCCATGAAACACTTCTACAAGGCTTGGGTTTCAAGATGAACGGCTCCAATCGACAGTCCACACCTCTCAGGTGTAGACACCCTTGGCCCACCTTTTCTCTAATTCTCTCTCAAGTTTGTGCTAGAATTAGGTAGTCCCACATGTTTTGAGCATGGTATGGAGAAGGTCAAGAGTCTACCTTGTTAGCTTTGGTTCCCCTCTCTCATCATAGAAACCAAGCCCCAGAAAGACTCTTTCCTTGCGCATGCTAGTCCTTACATGTGGAGTTTCCTAATGTGATTAGGCTTTGAAGACTTAGAGCCCAAGTTTCCTTAAAATGCAAGGATACGCACATGCGTACATGCGTGTGGACCACTACTCATGTGGGCCACCATAATAAACTATTCCCAAAATGTGGTTTTTGGTTTTATTTTTAGTGGATCCAACATGGGATCTTGATGGCCTTTTGGATTTGGCACCCAAATACTCTATTCTTCAAATTGCAAATGGTTGTAGTTTAGATGTGAAACATTTTTCTGGCAAAGAGTTCTTAAAATTAAAACCCTATTAATGTGGGGATTGGATTGCTTGAGCATAAGGCACCATGGCCACACTTTCCAACATCATAGGCGTTCGTCTATCTGACAAAATGATAATCAACATTGATGTGCTTTGTTGTCTGGCAAAGAGCAGTGCTTCCCCACAGTTTTCTTTGCTTAGATCACTGTCTTTTGAGAATTCACCCGTCTTCCAAAAGCATCATCAATATGGTGCATTTGTATGGAATATGTTCTACTTTTTGTGACCTTTAGCTTATTGTGCAGGGTCATGAACCATTTGCTTCATATGAGAGTGTTGAGCAGCTCCATCGCTTATTGATTGTTCTTGCCATTGTTCATGTTTCTTACTGCTTTGTCACTGTTGCTCTGGCCATGCTTAAGGTTGTACTCTCTTCATGATTTATTAAAAAAAAGTGCCATCCTGGCGCATTTCTTTTGTCTATATATGACTTGAACTTCGTTTCTAGTTTGTGTAGATCCATGGCTGGAGGAGTTGGGAATCACAAGCAAGGTCGATGGCTATTCCAAGCGAACAAGGTAAGCAATCCTTTAATACTTACTCGAACTCTGTAGTAGATTCTTGTGACTAATTAGGGAGGGATTACTAGGTCCTGCTGCACCCCTGTATGTGGGGCCCATGATTCAGTGGTCTAAATGATTGACTCGACTGATCTCTTTCCTCATAAACCAATTGGACTGGATTATGTTAGCCATTTTATTTATGGCCAACAAATAGACAGGTAAGAGAAAAAAAGTATGGCAGTAGTCCACATTTGATGGCGAAGAGGTCAAATATCAGTGGGTTTGGAGCTTCCCATTCACATCACCAAACCTCCACTTTGGGGTGCTTCAGAGCCACACAGTCTGAAACCTCAAAACATGGGCTTCACAGGCAGGAAATCCTGTGCACCTGACGAGCTGGACTATGTAATTCTGCTTACATACCTGCATCAACATGGCTTGAATCGTTTGATACAGATATAGCTGCCAGATGCTCATTTGATAATTTCAGGATATGCATGATAATTGTAGGATTTTATTTTATTTTATTGTATTATTATTTTATTTTATTGTTTGTAGCATTCCTTCTTTTGTGTGTGGTTTGATCTTGTTCACATGTTTGTAACCTTCGAGATCATGCAATCAAACTTAGTTTGTAAATATGAGATTTGCTAATACCACACGTGTGTATAGCCCCAGGCTTTGGCCATGCCCCTGGCTCAAAACTCAGGCTGATCCACCCGTCTGGTGTGCAACAATCTCGAAATGAATGGGTGGTGTTACCAAGTTCCACATAATTTGGTTTTACCAGCCATTTTTGTTTTGTATGCTGTAGCAGTAGCACACTAGACAAGTGGACCCACCTTATTTTTGGGGCTGGGCATCAGCATGCTGGCCCCATTTGACGGACAGCTCAGATGTTCCGCCTGTGCCATGTTGGCATCTGTGTAGGCATATCAGAGCCTGGGCTATCAAGAATTCCGCGATTAGTAAGCTCATAAAATCTTGAAGATTGTTCTTGCCATAGGTTTTAATGTCTAAAGACATTCCTGAACTTCTCTAAAATTGTTTTGCTTAAAATATTTCTTCTGAAACTTCTATTTGATTTGTTTCTTTTCTCTAACTTATTCCAACAGCAGTCCTCGCAAAGGTTGTATGTTTTACTTCTTTTCTTCTAATATAGGTTCCCTGGGGATTGATTTGAAGAAAGTGGTAATTAAGCGCCAGTCAACTTTCATATATCACCATACATCACATCCATGGAGCCAAAACAAAGTTCTCATTTGGATGGTATTATCAACAAACTCAAATTTCACTTTGTTTTTGGTTTATGTTCTTAATTACATTTTCATCTATCTACTGATGAAGAAGAGGCCAGATTCAATACAAATGTTTCTACATTAAGCTTAACATACAATTTGACATGTGGGGCCCACTGGGATGTTTTAATGAAATCCAATCCGTCCGTCATTTGTGGGCCCTTTTTTTCTTTTTGGAACCCAAAAATCAGGACACTCTAAAACTCAGGGGGGCCACACAACAGGGAACAGCTAGGATGGGGATGCCCACCACTAAAAACTTTCCAGATTCTGTGGGGACCCACTGTGTTTTTTTTGTTTATTCCATCTAATCCATTCGGAAGATGCATCTGATGAGGATGAATGGTTAGTCAAAACATCAGGCCATTACAGAACTTGAGAAAGGCCACGATACAAATTTTAGAGGTTTTAGACATGGTTTTACATGGTGTGGCCCACCTGAGTTCTGGACAACCTCAGTTTTTGAGGCCAAGGAGAATAGGAGGAGATGAACATGATGGGTGGATTGGATGTCATTAAAACATAATGGTGGGCCCCACACGTAGATTTGTACTTTAAGCTTAGTGTAGACATGTTTGTATTGGAATCAGCTGCGATGACGACACATTCTATCCTTGATACTTCTTAATGTCTAAGAATTCGAACTCAACTTGTAAATGAATCACATGTCCTGGTAAATTGATTCAGCTGAGTTGAACTATGTGGTGAAATTAGGAAGCAGATTGCATACTGAGGAAACTCTGTGGGGTCCACCATGGATGTATGTCTTATCCACACCGTCATCCATTTTTCCAGATCATTTTAGGGCATGAGCCCATAATCAAAGCATATTCAAAGCTCAAGTGGACCACACCATAGGTAATAGTGGGAATAATGACATCCACCGTTGAAACCTTTCTAGGGCTCACAATGATCTTTATTTGTCATCGAACCTTTTCATAAGGTCACAAAGACATGGATGAAAGGAAAACACAAATATCAGCTTGATTCAAATTTTGGGGTGGTAGGTGTTCAATTCACACTGTTTCATATGGTGTGGTCCACTTGAGCTTTGGATATGCTTCATTTCTCAGTTCATGCCCTAAAATTAGCCGGCAATCCACTTTTGTGAAATTAATTATATTCTTTCTATCTAGGAGAAAAATGATCAACACATGGAATTTGAAAAAGAAAAGTTCAAAAAGAAATTTCTATGGCCTATAAATGTGGTATATTACATTTGAAATTGAAGAAAAGGAGACATGGAATTTAGGGCATGTTTGGATATGTCGAATCTAGGGCTGAAAGTTGGGCAGGTTCAACCCGACCGACCCGACATTGGGTTGGGCTCGGGCAGGATATATCGGGTCCGATCTCAAGCTTGGGCTATACAAACACCAACCCGATAAAACTTGGGTTGGGCTCGGGTTGAGGTCTCTGGTTGTCCGACCCAACCCGAACCCGATCAATATATAAGTTACTTACAAATTATAATTGAGTGTGGATCGTTTGTGTCAAAGGCGCACTAGTGATGTCGGGTCTCATTTGTCCACATCATTTCCAAGGACTCAAGTTAACAAGATATGCCGGATTTCTCTCTCCCAAATAGATTGTGTGTCATGCTACATGACTTTTAAAGGAGTAGTTGTCCTATAATTTAGCTTGTTTTTTTAAAGAAAAAAAATGAAGTTCTTTATGACAAATAATCACATATATAATTAATAAGATCATATATACAAAAAATAAGTCCTATATTGAAATATAATAAACTAATGTAATAACGAAAATATTAGCACGTATTCCCAACCAACCCGATCAACCCGACCGAGCCCGCTTGGGTTGGGCTTGGGTTGGGAATTCCCAACCCAAGGTTGGGTTGGGTTGGGTTAGGGTTGAGGTATAGGAACCTTGGGTTGGGTTAGGGTTGAGTTAGGAACCTTGGGTTAGGTTAGGGTTGAGCACCAACCTGACCCAACCCGCACGACTTTCAGCCCTAGTCGAATCCTTGCTTGGAAATGGAAATTGTTTTCCACTGAAAAGAAAGTTGAGCTGTTAGGATGTGTGAATTCCTCAAAGTACTCGTTACACTTATCCACCGTGTGAATTTTTTGGTACAAGAAACTAGGTGATTGTTGTCTAATGAAATTGAGGATTCAATTTGCTATCCAAAAAGGACCCTAAATATGTAATCCTTTTTTTTCCCTACAACATTCATGGAAATTTAATTAGATAATCATTGTTTTTTTCTCTTCTTTTTCCATGTTTTTCCTTTGGATCCTCATATCCAAGCACGCCCTTAGAGAGAGAATAAAAACTAGGTATGAAGAAGAAGAAGAAGAAGGAGCTAATTGTAGCCACTAATTGTCTTTGATGGTCAGCAATGTAGTAAACACGTGGGAGTCACAATCAGTGTTCGAGTTGTCGGTATCGCTACAAGTTTCGCTAGCTGGAGATAAAGATATAATATCATTATCCCCGATAACTAGAAATGCGGGAAAACATGGGAAAACGATGGAATTTTTCAATGAAATTTCAAGAGATGCCTAAATACACATATTTGCATACTTAGGAATCAAAAAATTATAAAAAGAATGCATACATAATAAGTTTTCATTTAATTAGGGCTTAAAATCATGTGTTGTTGTCAAAAATCAGTCCAATAGTAGCACAACAATCACTCAAATCTCATTAAACCAATCAACAAGCATAACGCATTCATACATTTTACAGCCATACATAAATAAGCATATAATTTATAAACAAAATACATATGCATGATGATCCATCCATCCATTCCATCTATCCATCCAACAATCCAACCATCTCATCCAATCATCCAAACATCCATCCAACCATCCCATCTAATAATCCAAACATTCATCTATCCATCCAACCAACCCATCCCATTCATCCATCCATCCCATCAAATCATTCGAACATCCGTCTCATCCAATCATCCAAACATTCATCCATCCATCCCTATCCATCAAACTATCCATCATCCATCCATCCAATAATCCAACCATCCCATCCGTCCATCCATGCCATCAAATCATCCAAACATCCATACATCCATTCCATCTATCCATCCAACCACCCAAACATCCATCCATCCATCGCATCAAATCATCACACATCCATCCATCCATCCATTCCATCTATCCATCCAACCATTTAATCATCTCATCCAATCATCCATCCATCCAACCATCCCATCCATCCTATCCAAACATCCATACAACCATCCCATCTATCCATCCAAACATCCATCCATTCCATCTATCCATCCAATCAACCCATCCATCCATCCTTCCATCCCATCTATCCATCCAAACATCCATCCCATCCCATTCCATCCATGCATCCAATCATCTAACCATTGGGAGTGGATTAGGTGCGGGCCTCACCTAAGATGATGGCCCCCACCTTTATTTGTATATTTTATTTCCATATGTTTTACAAGATCCTTTTAGGGCATGAACCTAAAAGGAAGTGGATCCAATTCTCAAGTGGACCTTATCATAGGAAATAATGCTGACTGACCGTAAATGGGCCACAAAAGTTTTGGATCAAGTTGATATTTCCTTTTTTGTTTATTTGACCTTAGCAATAGGTTGGATGACAAATAAACCTTATGAAAACATTAAGGTGGGCCCCAGGAAGTTTTTAATGGTATGGCATTTAATTACATGGTGTGGAACTCATGTTATAAAAGTAACTTAAAAGTTACCTAAATTTTTAGTTTTATTTCTATTCAAAATAGTGGTGACCACCCATGCTTTTAAATGGGAAAAACTCACATTTTAGATAAACTTAAAAAGTAAAATTAAACGGTGATCCATTGATGTGAACTTATCAACAGGTTGGATGGTCAAAAAACATGACAGTGGACCCTAGGAAAATTTTATCGGGGGTTGTTCAATGACCACTATTTCTTTTAGTGTGGTCCACTTGAGATTTGTATCTCCTTCATTTTTGGGGAAATTTCCTAAAATAATATGTAAAAATAGATGGACGGCGTGGATATGCAATGCATACATTGAAGTGGGCCCTACGGAATCCCACCCTCACGGTAGGTTCTAGGCCGTGAGGCCGGATGGAATTAGGTGTGGCACTGGAATGGTGCACCACTTACGGTGGGGCCCACCTTGATGTATTTATTGTATATCCATGCCACTTATCCATTTTTACATTTCATTTTGGATACGAGTTCAACTTAAGTATATTCAAATCTTAGGCAGACCATCACATAAGAAAGAGTGGTGATTAACTGTTAAAACCTTTTCATGGGTCACAAAAGTTTTGGATCAACCTGATATTTGTGCTTTTCCCTTCATCCAGGTTTATGTGACCTTATCAATAGGTTGGATGACATATAAACATTAGAAAAACATTAAAATGGGCCCTAGGAAGTTTTTAATGGTGGAGGCACATTTTCTTAGAATATGGTCTACCTGAGAGTTAGATCTACGTGGGCTTGTATCCTAGAATGACCTATAAAAACTTATGGATGGCATGGATTTATTAAGAATAATCAAGGTGGGCCCCACAGTGAGGGTTACACCATCTTCGGTAAAGCCGAAGTCGCACGGAATTCACTCCCTGAAAATTTTAAGAGTTAAGAACAAGAGAGCTGGGCGTGGATTAGCTACTGACAGGTTGAGTAGCGAGACTCGCTACTGAAGTGACGTCACCAAGTTCCGTGGGCCCCACCATGATGTATGTTTGATTTGGTTATGACTTTTATATGTGGATTGGCTTTTGATAAATGATAATTAATAACTTGTTTGAACATGCTTATACTTGAAAAAATGTATCATCTTTTGGATATTTTTATATATATTTTTCTTACTATTTATCATATTTTTCTTATTTTTAAATTAAAAAATAGAAGTATCATGTGTAGCTTATGTTACACTCTACTCTATTTACGATTTATGCTACAGAGGGTTGAATGTTACATAACACACTACTGATATTTGAAACACTGATATCACATAATGTTTTGTTGTTTTTAGGAAACATTGGGAAATTGGTTGAATTTTTCAATGAAACTTCAAGGGTGAAAACATCATTACACGCTTAGAAATCAAAAGATCACAATAAACAAGTGCGCATAAGTTTTCTTTGTAGTGTCCTAAATTATGTGTTGTCTAAGAGAAGTGATACAACTATATTTAGAATTTTTTAAAAATTTTAGTGGGGTAATTATCACAATGTTTCGCTGATACCTATTGCAATGTATCGCAAGCATTGATGATATGGGGGAATTTAATAAAAGGGTTTTTGGAAAAATATTGCAATGTATTCATATCTCGCGATATATCAACAATACATAGCGATGTTTTGTGTTAAACAGGGGAATTTTATAACTTCCCGGTCACATGCGATATTGACTCTATTGGCCAATACTATCAATATTTAAATCACTAGCTACGATAACCAGGACAATCTAGGCAAGGAAGGGAGCTTTGGTTGGGGTGAATGGCCTCAAAGAAGGGTAAAGGAAAGTCGTAGAAGGACTTGGATCAGGATGCTGTGAAGAGGTGAGGGTTTGTTCACTTACGGATGATGGGGACTTAGATAGAATTGATTGGCAAAACAGGATTCAAAAAGCCATCCAAAATAGCTGGGAGACGGCTATGATGATGATGATCTAATAATTGCATGTAGCTTTTCAGTGTTATTCCCTTTAGCGAGTGTTTTCAATAGCTGTTTTTATTTTTATTTTTTCCTGGTACGTATTGGAATAAATTTTTTTTTCTTGAACTTTACATTTTGGTAGAGAATGCATGGACAATGTTCCTATATGCACTAGGTTAATTCAAACTTGTTTATTCATGTGTGCAGCTGTGTTTTATCCGCCAATTTTGGAGTTCTATAAACAGAGCTGACTATTTGGCGTTGCGCTTGGGCTTCATTACTGTGAGTATCTCTTTTCATTTGTGTTCCTGTTGATGATTTCCTGTCTTAACAAAAGAAAATAGGAGCTGAATATACTAATCTTATCAATTACAGCTAGACTTTATTCAATGCAAATCTGTGTCTGTTTGTAAAGACGTACCAACATGCATAAGTACATAGTGGGGAAATACAGTGTTCGAAATATCGATATCGCCCAATGTATCGCAACCTTGGGATACAGATATGTATCGGTTATCGCACGGGATATATTGTTTGTATCGCATAATTTATTGCACTTTTTGGGAAACATGGGGAAACATTGGCAAAATGGTTGATTTTTTTTTTATGAAACTTCAGGGATTATTTAAAAAGACCTTAATACACACTTTTAAATCATAAAATATCAAAAAAGAAGTGCACGTAATAAATTTCCTTTGTATAAGGTCCTAAGTTATGCGTTATCTGATTGAACAATGGTAAATATATTCACATATGATGCATACCATTTATAAATGTATAAAGATATGTATGAAAACATAACCAGTGCATTCAAAAGCAAAAGATATATTAGAAATTAGAAAGCATACCTAGCAATGATGTGTGTATTCAATATCCACCCTGTCCATCCATTTTTTCATGTCATTTTAGGACATTATCCAAAAAATGAAGCATATCCAATAATCAAGGAGACCATACCATAAGAAACAATGTTGATTGACCATTAGTGGGCCACAAAAGTTTTGGATGAAGCTGATAATTGTTTTTTCCCTTCATTCAAACTTATGTGGACCGCACAAGTGAAAACGGTTGCAATTGATGCTACCGTCGAAAACTTCTTGGAGCCGTAAAAGGCCTTAATGAATTAATGCTACCATGGAAAACAATAGTGCCCACCTCGATGCATGCACGTCGTATCCGCATCGTCCATTTGTTTTGCAACCTGATTTTAGGGGTTGGCCTAAAAAATGAGGCAGTTACAGATTTCGGTTAGATGTGGACCACACCACACAAAATAGTGGTCATTGAATGATCACCATTAAACTTTTTTGGGGCTATAAATTTTTTGGATCAAGCTAATATTTATGTTTTCCCATCCAGGTTTGTCAAACCTTATGGATAGATTGGATGACAAATAAATATTACGGTGGGCCCTAAAAAGCTTTAATGGTGGACATCATTGTCACCCCATTTTCTTATGGTGTGGTACACTTAGCTTACATTTGTCTCCTTTTTGGGCTCATGCCTTAAAATGACTTATGAAAATGGATGTAGGGTGTGGATTGGCTGGTGTACCACACACCAGCAAGGTGTGGGTATGTGTCGTGCGAAGATGGGACATGGATTTCCTGCTAAATCCTTTCGTAGGATGGGGCACACCGTGATGTTTGTGAGAAATCTACCCAGTCCATCCGTTTTGTGAGCTTATTTTAAGACTTGAGGCAAAAATTGAGCAGGATCCAAGACTCAAGTGGGCCGCACTAAAGTAAAAGGTGGGTAGGGAAATTCCTACCGTTGAAACCTCCCTGGGTCGACAGTGATGTTTACATTCCATCCCTACCGTTGAAACCTCCCTGGGTCGACAGTGATGTTTACATTCCATCCATACCGTTCAAAAAGTCATTACTACTGGGATGAATTAAAAACACAAATATTAGACTGATTCAAAAATTCTGTTGCCCCACGAATATTTCAACTGTGGACCTTCAATCCTCACGTTTTCGGCCCACTGGAGTCTTGGATCCCACTCATTTTTGGCCCCATGTCTTAAAATGTGCTCAAAAAACGGATGGACGGGGTGGATTTCTCACAAACATCATGATGGACCCCCACCTAAGTTTCTAGTGCAGGAACTTCATGCAAAGGCGCCGCTGATGATCGCGGAGCTCGATTTTTACAAACAGTTCAAAGGAGATCGGAGTTTCATGGGCCCCACAATAATGTATTTATTATATCCACACTATTCATCCATTTGGAGAGATGATTTTAGAACGTGAACCCAAAAATGAGTCATATCCAAAGCTCAATTGGACCACACCACAAATAGCAGTGAGGATAATGATTCTCACCGTTATAACATTCGTAGGGTCCACCATAACGTTTGTTTTCCATCCAATCTGTTCATGAGGTCACAAAGACCTTGATGAAGAGGAAAAACAAATATCATATCGATCCAAAACTTCTGTGACCCCCAGAAGGGTTTCAATGGTAGACGTTCAATATCCTGCTTCTTTTTTCAGTGTGGTCCACTTATCTTTGGATCTATCTTATTTTTCGGCTAAAGCCTTACGAAATGTTTGCCAAATGGACGAACGGTTTGGATATAACAAATACCTCATGATGGGACCCACATAACTTGGTGATGTCAACACACGATCCAAGTCGGTGATGTGCGATACACCAATCGATCCGCTTCCTATAAATAAGGGCTCGGGGCCCTTTTTTTTTTCCGAAGCAGAGAGGGTTTCGGAATGCCGGAACCCTAAAATCTCTCCCAAATGCCGATGATTTCGACGGATTTCGTGCCCAAATCTCTCCAAATTAGAGGGTTTGATTCGAATGGCCCATCAAACACAGCTTCCAATCAGGGCAATCTTCTTCACAGGTACCGAAATCTACCGTTGAAAGTTTTTTTTTTTTTCATTTTTTTTTTCGGATAATGATGCTCTCCCAACATCCCGGAGTTGGCTACAGTAGCCCCGCTAGGTGTTGTATAGCAAATTTCTTGAAAAAAGTAATAAAATCCCGATAAAAGTGATAGTATCGTTGATATCACATGATATTTAGCGATATCGAATGATATTTGACGATATTTCGATCTATATAAAGTATTCTGTAAAAAATTTCAATTTTTTAGTATCTTCCGAAGGGTTTCGTATCGCTGGACCGCGATACCGATAATATCGGTCGATAGTATCGATATTGCGAACACTGGGGAAATATGTTTTTGAAATAGTTGTTAAGGGAATTGATATTATATCTGCACCCTCTCTCAATGGTCCACTTTTTTTTTTTTTTTTTCTCCATCTTGGGTTTAAGAATGGTGCATTTTTTATTTACTTCTTTAATACAAAAAAGAAAAAGGGTGCATATCTCATTTCCATCTTTGAAACATACAAATGTTGGCATCAATGTTATCATCATCATCCAAGCCTTATCGGAACTAATTGGGGTCTGCTACATGATCCTTGTTTTGCCGTTTCACTCGATCAAGGGTCATAACTTTAGTTAGACTATAGGTCATCAAGTCTTTTCTTACTACATCCACCCACATCCTTTTTGGCCTTCCCCTTGCCCTTTTAGAGCCTTCAACTTGCACCAACTCCTAGCCAACGTAGTTCTCGGTCTCCATTGCACATGACCAAACCATCTCAGTTTTATTTCCTATTGGTTCTACTCCTAAGTTCCTTCGAATGCATTCATTTCTAATTTTATCCTTCCTCGTCTTGCCATTCATCTATCTCAACATCCTTATTTTAGCTACACATCCTATGAAACATGTTACGGCCATCTCTCTCTCATTGGACTCACTCATCTTTAGTACATAGTCTTCTCTATCACTAATTGTTTAGGACATGTTGGGAATTCCTGCTTTTGTTATTAGGGCATTATGACCATTATTATAATTGTGACTTAAAATAAAACAAAAGAGAGAGGGGCATTAACCCTGCTACTCTCTCTCTCTCTCTCTCTCTCTCTCTCTCTCTCTCTCTCTCGTTCTTTCTCTCCTTTCTTCCTCTTTTCCTCCTCTTTCTCTTTCTTAATCACATCCACATGGTATCAGTGTGTGATTTATCCGGGTATCGATCTCTTCCTTCATTTTAACGTTTTTCCCTTTCCTTTATTCTTTTGTTGTTATGAGGTGAAAATCTAAAGCCGTTGGGGGCTAATGTACTCGAATCTCTCTTAACCACCATATAGTAGTTGTGTGCTCGTGTCCCGTGCATGTGTGAGGCCCACTTTCATATAGATCCATCGTTGACGCAGGGACGAACATGATGAGGTTGATCACCGTCTTCCTCAAGAGGATAACTACTCCGAATCCACGGAGCTTCTCTGGACTCCTCACAGAGACTTCTCGAATCCACGAGAAAAGAAAGCAGAAAATAGAAATAAATTCTAATAAATTCAAAATTGATTAATTAATTAATGAAAACGAGTTCACAACCCTTTAAATAGGGGTACCAAGCAATGGGAAAGAAATCATAATCAAACTACAACTAAAACTACTAGAATCCACGACTTACTATAAATAGTAAACTTACTATTTATAGACGGCCGTGATGTCTACTAGTGCGCAAGGTTTTCGGCCAAAAATAGTAAGTGTCCTATTTGACTTCACCAAACCGTTCTCTTAATTATTCTAAGCTCTTTTCACGTTGGGCGCAACTCCTAAGGCCCAACGGATGAAGAGTTATAATCAAACTAAAACTTACTATTTATAGTAAAAACGAAATTAAAACAGGGAAACGACCGTGGATCCAGGGGTATTTCGTAATTCCGGGTTGCGCAACCCGGCGTAGCTGGGTTAGTTGGCTAAAGTAGCTCGTTCTACCCCAAAATCAAATATTTTACGCCCGATAACTCATTCCGGATTGTGAGATACCCCTGATCTAAGGTCCAACAGTCCGGATCACTTCTGTCGTCGACCGGGCCTTTTCTGGTCCATCTTGGCCATGAAACTGTCTGCGACCCGCTCTACATCAGTCCCCCTTCACTTCAAAAGAACTCGTCCTCGAGTTCTCATCCTACTCTAGTTCATAATACTCAATCAAGTCCGCGACGTTGAAAGTCTGTGAGATCGCCATGTCATCTGGAAGATCAACAACATAAGTGTTGTCATTGATCATTCGAATGATTGGGACGGGTCCAATCTTCTTATTTTTCAACTTGTTGTATGTCCTGGTCAGAAATCTCTCTTTGCGCAGATGGACCATAATGCGGTCGCCCACCTCGAACACATTTTGTCGTCTGTGCTTGTCCGCTTGTTCCTTGTACTTCTCATTTGAGGCATGTAGCTTGGTCTGCACTTCCGCATGGATGCCCATGATCTTGTCTGTCATATGTTCTGCTGCAACGCTCGCGCCTGGGTGCTTGGGCAGAGGGACCAAGTCAAGTGTATGGCGAAGCACTCATCCGTAGATAATCCGGAACGATGATTTTCCTATGGAGCAGTTCACCATGTTGTTGAATGCAAACTCTGCTTGAGACAAGGCCATATCCCACTGCTTCAGTTTTTCTTCTGAAATACAACGAAGGAGGTTTCCCAACGTGCGATTCACAACTTCGGTCTGCCCATCAGTCTGTGGGTGGTAAGCACCGCTGAATTGAAGTCGTGTATCAAATCGAGTCCACAAAGTCCGCTAAAAGTGGCTAATGAACTTCGTGTCACGATCAGAAGTAATGGTTTTGGGGACCCCGTGTAGCCGTACGACCTCCCTGAAGAATAGATTCGCCACGTGTGTTGCATCAAGGGTCTTCTTGCATGGGATAAAGTGTGCCACCTTGGAGAAATGATCTACCACCACAAACACCGAATCCATGCCGCATTGTGTTCGTAGGAGACCAAGTATGAAATCCATTGATAAATCCTTCCAAGGACCGTCAGGCACAGGTAATGGGGTGTAAAGGCCTGTATTCTGAGATTGCCCCTTAGAGGTCTGACAAACATGACAACGTTGTATGGCTTTTTCCACATCACGTACTAATTGCGGCCAGTAATACTGCTCTTTTACAAGAGCTCGCGTCTTGTCTCGCCCAAGGTGTCCACCGAGGCCACCTCAATGTAGCTCATGAATAATCTACTCCCTCAGAGAACTTTGGGGGATGCACAATTGATTCCCTTTGAAGAGAAAATCGTTCTGTATATGAAAGTCACTGGGGTGACCTTCTTGGCACTTCATTCAAGAGTCTTTGAAGTCCTCATCCTCGGTATACAGCTCCTTGAGACAGTTGAAGCCGACCACCTTGTTGCTCGTCGTAATAAGTAGTAATGCACGACGGCTAAGTGCATCAGCCACCTTGTTCTGTTGCCCTAACTTGTGCTTCAGAACGAACGTGAATTCCTGTAAAAACGCAAACCATCTAGTATGCACACGATTCACGTTAGTCTGACTATTAATAAACTTTAATGCTTGATGGTCAGTGTACAGAACAAACTCTCTTTGAATCAGATAATGTCGCCAATGTCACAACGCCTGAACAACTGCGTACAACTCAAGCTCATAAGTCGACCACTTCTTTCGGACTTCGCTGAGCTTTTCACTATAGAAGGCTACCGGCTTGCCTTCCTGTGATAATACTCCAATTCCGACATATGAAGCGTCACACTCAACCTCAAACAATTTGTCGAAATTAAGAAGCACCAAGACCGGTGTTGTAGACAAACGATGCTTGATCTCATGAAAACTCATGTTAGCTTTATCGGTCCACTGGAACGGTCCTTTTTTCATGCAATCTGTTATAGGCGCGACTATGGTGCTAAAATCTCGCACAAATCGATGATAGAAAGTCGCCAACTCGTGAAAACTCCTCACCTCATGAATGTTTGTCGGGATCGGCCATTCCCTAATAGCTCGCACCTTTTCATCGTCCACAAGGATGCCTGTGGATGTTACAACAAATCTTAGAAACAACAGGCTGTCAGTTAAAAAACTACACTTCTTCAAGTTGAGTACAACTTGTTAATTTGTAGGACCTGTAGCACCTTCCTAATATGTTTCCTGTGCTCTGTCTCATCCTGACTATATATCAATATGTCATCAAAATATACTACCATAAATCGGCCAGTGAACGGTTTTAGAACTTGATTCATCAAATGCATAAAAGTACTTGGTGCGTTCGATAGGCCGAAGGGCATGACCAACCACTCATACAACCCCTGGTCTTAAATGCCGTTTTCCACTCATCACTGGGTTGGATACGAATCTGATGGTACCCGCTCCTTAGATATAGTTTAGAGAACACCTTGGCCCCTTCTAGCATATCGAGCATGTCATCCAATCGTGGTATTGAGAACCGATATTTGATGGTAATTTTGTTGATTACCCGACTGTCGACACACATGCGCCAACTTCTATCTTTTTTGGGCGTTAATAATGCTAGTACGGTACATGGGCTCATGCTCTCTCTTAAGAGACCCTTACGGATCAATTCTTCCACTTGCCCCTGAAGTATCTCACACTCCTTCGAACTCATCCGATAATGATGGCGGTTGGGCAGGCTAGCCCCAAGGACGAGGTCTATGTGATGTTGGATGTCCCTCATGGGGGGCAATCCATCAGGTAAATCTTCAGGCTAGACTTCTTTGAATTTGTTTAGTAACAGTCTTAAACTTGGAGGGATGTTTGAGGGTTCCTCTTCCTCACCCATCACCACTACGGCATATACCTCGCCGGTTTCCTTGGATTCCTCTATGAAATCCCGAATGGTCAAGAGGGAACTCCCATCCATTTTAGAGGCTTCAGGGTGGTTCTCTGGTGCCATAGGGGCAATGATTATTTTTCGATTATCCTTGATGAATACATAGACATTGTCTCATCCCCGATGGGTCGCATCACGGTCCGACTGCCAGAGTCGACCGAGTAGCATGTGGCAAGCTTCCATGTCGACCACGTCACACAATGTTTTATCCTTATAATTTTTGCCGATTGAAAATGAGATAGTGCATTGTTCAGTTACCTTGGTCTCATTCACCTTTTTGATCCAGCCAATTGAGTATGGGAAATGATGTTTCGTCATTGATAGCTGCAACTTGTCCATGATCACTCTTGAGATGTTCTTGCTACTATTACTGTCTATGATCATATCACAGACCTTTTCGTTGGCAGTGCACCGAGTACGAAATATATTGTGTCACTGTGGATATAATTCATTTCATGGGGTATATAGTAATCGCCTCACAACTAGAAATTCGCAACGATCCTCGCCTGTCACTTCATCGCCACCTGCTATTTCTTCAGTGGTTTGTTCATGTTCGTTAAAGCCATGGTCTTCTTCTGCGGCCTCATATTCAGTGCCCCCTTCGTTTATAATCAAGTGTGCTGCGGGACGTTGAGGACAAGTATTTGATAAGTGGTCTGGTTGGTCACAGCGGTAACAATTGTTAGACCTTGGCCCGCTGTTGTGGGTGCTGCTCGTTGAGGTCTGAATGAGCCGTTCCCTGTATCACGGTTTGCGGTTGTAGGAGGTTGAGGACATTCTCCTACTGGATCTTTTCCTCGTGCCAACACAAGATCCTGCATGGGACCCGTCGTGGGGGGTCGAGTTGAAGTATAGGGACGAGCAAGAACTCTTGCAAGTTGTGTTTCTGCCCTACCTGCCAATTGAACTGCTTCATCCACGGTCCCGACTGGGTACATCTGAACTCGGTCCTGAATTGTCGGTCGTAACCCACTTATAAATCATGCCACCTTCTGTGACTCAGATATGACAGATCGTTTCATGTAGCCAACCGCTGGAATTCTTCAGTGTAATCTGTGACAGTTCGATTTCCTTGTCGGCAATTTTGGTATTGCTAGAATAATATCTGCTCATAATCACTGGGGAGAAATCGTGATCGAAGAAGACGTCTCATCCGTGGCCATGATGAGATGGGCGCCTTGTTCAGACGAGCTCGTGAGAGTTGTAATTGTTCCCACCATGCAAAAGCACCAAATTTTAACTTAAATGTTACTAATTTTACCCTTTTATGATCTGACACGTCCATAGAATCAAAATATCTCTCTACTTCGGCTAGCCAATCGAGGAAATCTTTTATACGTAATAAACTATTAAAACTAGGAAGTTCAGCCTTACCTCGATAGTCTCTTTCAGCATGATCTAGATGATCGCCTCCATGGATTGGTCGTTGGACAAAACCCTCATTAAGGTCCTCATCGCTAGAACTTGAATCATCTGGTGTAGCCCTACGGTTTGCCACTGGTAGTGCTCTATGAAAATCGGGGTTGTGTCATACAACAACCATGGGTGGTGGAGCACCGCCTAGGGCTCGGGGCGGAAGTAGCGCATCCGCAAGACGGTCGAGGGTTACCTGCAGCCCTTGCAAGGTCAACTGACTCTCCCGGTGAAAAGCTTCTATTCTTTCTTAAAGATAACGAATCCTTGGATCACTGTCCACAGGATTTTGATTCATACCTTCATTTTTTGCCATTGGCCTGAGGGGAATCCTCGCTTTGATACCAATTGACGCAGGGATGAACGTGATGAGGTCGATCACCGTATTCCTCAAGAGGATAACTACACTGAATCCACGGAGCTTCTCTGGACTCCTCACAGAGACTTCTTGAATTCACGAGAAAAGAAAGTAGAAAATATAAATAAATTCTAATAAATTCGAAATTGATTAATTAATTAATAAAAACGAGTTTACAACCCTTTAAATAGGGGTACTAAGCAATGGGAAAGAAATCATAATCAAACTACAACTAAAACTCCTAGAATCCGCGACTTACTATAAATAGTAAACTTACTATTTATCGACGGCCGTGATGTCTACTAGTGCGCAAGGTTTTCGGCCAAAAATAGTAAGTGTCCTATTTGGCTTCACCAAACCGCTCTCCTAATTATTCTAAGCTCTTTTCACGTTGGGCGCAACTCCTAAGGCCCAACGGATGAAGAGTCATAATCAAACTAAAACTTACTATTTATAGTAAAAACGAAATTAAAACAGGGAAACGACCGTGGATCTAGGGGTATTTCGTAATTCCGGGTTGCACAACTCGGCGTAGCTGGGTTGGTTGGCTAAAGTAGCTCGTTCTACCCCAAAATCAAATATTTTACGCCCGATAATCATTCCGGATTGTGAGATACGCCCGATCTAAGGTCCAACGGTCCGGATCACTTTTGTCGTCGACCGGGCCTTTTCTGGTCCTTCTTGGCCATGAAACTGTCCGCGACCCGCTCTACATCAATCGTGATGGACAAAAGTGGGGCATCGTGCATCTATGGCCAGATTTTTTATCAGATTTGAGGTTGAGGGTATGTTTTGAACTTGTGTATAGCAAGGGTTAAAGAATAGTGTACGTGTGGAGGTTTTGAAATAAGAAGTGCCATCAAGTGTTCGTGTGGAGGTTTTGAAATAAGAAGTGCCATCAAGTGTTCGTGTTTGTTGATATATATCGGTTTCTAAAATACGTGTTGGGTAAGTTAAAGTTAAACATTGTTCCCTCAGGTGTTTGATTTCTCCTGCACCTATGGATGTTAAGAATGAAGCTAAGACTAGTCTTTTATCTCTATCTGAATCAGCGGACTTTTAGATTACATCAACTAAAGTCAATGGAGCAAATTACTTACAATGAGCTACATCAGTAGAGGTAGAGTAAAAGAAAATCCAAATATTTGACTTGCCCCAAACCTGAAGAAAGTTGAATAGAGTACAAAGATTGGGTAGTGGAGGATGTTCAAATTAAATCGTTACTATGGAATAGTATAGACCCTTAGATTAGTGTAAACATGATCTTTTTCAAGACTGCAAAGGAAGTATAGGAAAATCTATTTGGGCAAAAGAACTTAACTCAATTCTATGAGTTACTTCATAATATCTTCTCTCTTCAGTAAGGAGATAAAAACATCTGTGAATATTATTCAGCCTTACGAGGCATGTGGAAAGAACTAAATGTATAACGACCTTTGTCTATTGATTATGAGACTGAGATGACAGAGAGAAATTCTATGTTGCTAATTTCCTCTTTCATCTTCAACTTGAGTTCAAGCCTATCCAAGCTCAGATTCTTGGAGATAGTGGGATTTCATCCATCAATGAGGCATTCACTCAGGTTTAGCATGCAGTTAGTGTGCATGGTCTCTCTTTGTTAGATCGTGTTGTATTTGTTTCTACATCTGGTAGAGGAGATGGGGGAGGCTGTGGTGGTGTTCATGGCCTTAATGCCTATTTTGTGGAAGAAATAATTGGAGAGGTCGTGGTACAAAATTCAGTGGTAGTTAAGGTCGTGGTTGTGGCAATTGACAGTGCACTCATTGTGGTTTTAATAACTGCACTGTTGATACATGTTGGGATATTGTTGGTAAGCCTACTTGGGAGAATCAGGTTTGGTCTTTATATGATGTACTGAGGATTATATCCAAGCTTATCTCCTCCATTTCCAAGCCTAGTACTTCAAGTGATATAGTTACTCTATCCAAAGATGAATATGTCAGACTTCCGAAAGATTGTTCCATTCATGCATCATCCTCCACAACCTCTCTCGCTAAGGTAATATACTTTTTCTTGCATTGTTTAATAGTGTTCCATGAGTCATTGACTCATGAGATTTTGATCATATGACTAGTAAGCACCACGTATTATCTCAGTTAGTCAAGCCATTGTTCATTTCTTCTATCAAATTAGCAAATGATACTTAGGTTGTGTACTGCCTGTCCTACCTTGTTACTTTCATTGTTGTCGGTACTTTATATTCCTAAATTTTCTTTGAGTTTATTGTTAGTGAGTAAATCAACCAAATCTTTAACTTCTCCTATTACATTTTCTCCTTCTTATTGTGAATTTCATGATCTAAAGACGAGGAGGATGATTGGTGGAGGGCATGAAGCAAACAGATTTTATTATCTCAATAGTTGAGAATCAGTCAATCACTTATTCATGCACTGCCCTTTCTTCACCAGCGTTTGGTCAGCAACCTTAAAATCTTTTCATATTTCCTGGGTTTTCCCTGATGCGATGGACCGGCTTCTCCAAGCTTGGCATGGCCCTTCTTTTGGCAAGGAAAAGAAAACAGTGTGGAGAATGGCTATATTGGCAGTTTGGTGGTCTATATGGGAAGATAGGAATGGGAGATGCTTTAACGACATCTCCAACTTGGCAGAATCCGTACTCCTTAGAGTCCATCATCATATAGTTGAATGGGCCTCTATCTTCGTTAATCTTCAGGGTTGCAATTTGTTCTGTAACTGAGGGGATTCATCTCGTTATCTCAGCGAGTTTTATTCTCTCTCTCCTTTCTTTTTGCTGTTTTCTGCTTTTTGTTTTTCTGTTTCTTTGCTTTTCCTTTTTAATAAAGTATCCGTTACCTCTCAAAAATAAAATTAAAAAAAAAAAAACCGGGAGTTGCATTACAGACAGACATCTCTCCAGATTAGTGGAATTTCAGACTTACTCATCTATTTTTCAGTAGTTTGAAGAGTCTAGTTCCATCATTGTCACGTGTGTCTAAGTCAGAGTATGAGGCTTGTGAGTTAAGCAAGAACCATAGGGTGTTGTTTCTTCCTCGCACGAACAAAAGAAGTGATAAACCTTTTTATTTTGTACGCTAATATTTGGGGCTAGTTTATCTTATTGATGTATCTACTTTCAAGTATTTTGTTATTTTTGTGGATGATTATTCTTGAATGACATGGTTATATTTAATGAAAGATAGTTGTTTTGGTGGATCTCACCATGGATGGATTGTGCCCCAAATGGCAAAAGAATGGATGGCTACAATCTTCATGTTTAAAACATTTGGGCCATCCATTATGTCGGACATTAGATGTGGATCGTCCATCATTTGGAGCTCACCTTTGATATGGACCGTCCATTGTGTGGACCAAACCTTCAAAATTGGCCTTCCATCATGCGAGGCTCGTCTTGGATGTGGACCATTCATCATTAAGTGCTGACCTTTGATGCGGACCATCCATTATTTGGGGCCCACCTTGATGTAGGTCATCCATCATATGGGGCCCACCATCCATCGTGTGGAGTGCACCTTCTATGTGGATCATCCATCATGTTGGGCTACTTTGGATATGGGTTGTCCATCACACGGGACCTTAGATGTGGACTGTCCATTAGGTGGGGCCCACTTGATGTTGACTGTCCATCATGAGGGGGCCATACTTTGAGGTGAGCCATCCATCATGTGAGGCCCACTCCATCCATTATGTGGGTCCACCTTGATGCGGTCCATTCCTTATATGGGGCTCACCTTCAATATGGATCATTCATCATGTGGGCCTACCTTTGATGTCAACCATCCATCATGTGGGCCCACCTTCAATGTCCACCATCCATCATGTGGGTCCCACCTTTGATATGGACTGACCATCAGGTGGGGCCTACTTGATGTGGATGGCCCATCATATGGGGCCACACTTTGATGTGGGTCATCCATCGTGTGGGGCCCACCTTTGATGTGAACCGTGCATTATGTGGCCCCACCTTGATGTGGACCACCCATCATGTGGCACCACACCTTCAATATGGGTTGTTCATCATGCGGTCCCACTTTTGATGTCCACCATCCATCATGTGGGTCTCGCCGTTGCCATCGTTCATCCATCATGTGGGGCCCACTTGATGTGGATAGTCCATCATGTGGGACCCACCTTTGATATGAACCATGCATTCTGTGGGCCCACCTTGATATGGACCATTCATCATGTGGGGCCCAACCTTCAATATGAGTCGTTCATCATGTGGGCATAACTTTGATGTCAACCTTCCATCATGTGGTCCCACTTTCAATGTCCACCATCCATCATGTGGGTCCCACCTTTAATGTGGATCATCTATTGAGTGGGGCCTACTTGGTGTGGATCATCCATCATGTGGGGCCCACCTTTGATGTGATCGTGCATTATGAGGGCCCACCTTTAATATGGGTCATTTATCATGTGGGCCTGCCTTGGAGAGATTGTAAAGAGAAGATAAGAGGGCAAGATGGGAATTACCTAAAATGTTTAAAGATGAAACAAAAAATGTCCATCTGCTTAACCAAATAAGCTCTTAAAAAACTGATCTCCCCATCACTTATTTTTAAGATTTTTTTTGCTAGTTTCTAAAAAGTTAGTGGTAAAATTAAAGCTTTATTGAACAGTATTTTCAAAAGTAGAGTTTATTTATTTATCTATTTTTAGAATAAGCAAATAAGCTCTTATTAGTAGTGGTGAAATGGCCCCTTAGTCCCCGTTTGTTAAATCTGAAGGCTAAAGCCTGAATCTGAAATCTGAATCTGAAGCTTGAATCTGAAATCTGAAGTAAAAAAAACTTGTTTGGTAATTATGGCTGAAGTCTGAAAATTAAGTACTGGATTTGAAACAATATGTTTGTTAACAAACATCTGAAATGTCTGAAAAATGTTAATTTGACACATTTGCCCCTATCTCCTTTTTGGAAATGTTTTACATTATAAAGAAATTATTTTTTATTAAATGAAAATAAAATTATTCTATTTAATTCAAATAAACTATAAAGTATTTAATAGAAAATTTAAATATCATTATTCAAAAAAACAGATAAAAAATTAATGATTTGCACGTATAAGTGTGTCGGCAATTTCTTCATTTTTTGACCCAATGTTCTAAAACGAGTTCACGAAACGGATGGATGGGGTAGATTTCTCACAAAAGTCAGGGTGGGCCCCATATAGGTTTCTAGCATAGGAACTTCCTACGAACGGCTTTCCCACGCGTACATGGGCTGGTGTACACGGGCGCGGATTAGATATTGACAAGGTAAGTAGCCAAATCGCTACTGAAGTGACGTCACCAAGTTATGTGGACCCCCCATGATGCGTGTGTTGTATCCATACCGTCCAACCATTTGTAGAGATGGTTTTATGGCATGAGAAAAAGAATGAGATAGATCTAAAGTTCAAGTGGATCCACCATAGAAACCCGTGGAATCAGTCGCACCCATCGTTGAAACATTTATAGGGCCCATCATGATGTATTTTTTAGATCCAACCTATTCATAAGTTAACATAGAGATACATGAAGTGAAAACAGAAATAAAAGCTTGATCGGAAACTTTTGTGACCCCTAAGAAGTTTTGAATGGTGGATGTCACTATCCCCAATGTTTTCTATGGTGGGGTCCACTTGAACTTTAAATCTATCTCATTATTTTTCTCATGCCATAAAACGATCTCTCCAAATGGATGGATGGTATAAATACAACACACGCATCATGGTGGGGTCCACAAAGCTTGGTGACATCACTTCAGTAGCGAGTTGGATACTGACCTTGTCAATATCTAATCTGCGCCTGGTGTACACACGGAAAACGGATTGGCTACTCCCGCTGCCACCAACCAATGGCTGATGGTCGGTGCTCTGTAGGCCCACTATAATGTTTATTTTCCATCTAATATGTTCATAATGTCAAAAATATCTGGATGAAGAGGAAAAACAAATTTCATATTGTATGACCTAATCAATATATTGGCTGTCAAATAAACAGTACAGTGGGCCCTAGGAGGATTCTAATGGTGGATATCCAATCACTATTGTTTTCCTATGGTGTGTTAACCTGAGATTTATATGCCTTTTATTTTCGGGATAGAGACATAAAAAGATATGTAAAAATGGATGAACGGAATGGATGAAACACACACATCATGGGGCCAAAGAGCACCGACCACCACCGACCGAGCTGGTGGCAGGGGGAGTATCCAACATTGATACGTGCCGTGGGAAGAGGAGTGGACAACGGATTTCCTGCGAAAGCCTTTCGCAGTAAGTTCCTATGGCTGGGAACTTAAGTGGGACCCATCGTAATGTTTGTCAGGAATCCACTCCGTCCATCCGTTTTGTGAGCTAAATTTAGGAGATTAGACCAAAATTGAACAGGATCCAAGACTCAAGTGGGCTGTACTAAAGGAAAAGGTATTTAGGGAAATTCCTACCGTTGAAACCTCCCTGATTCGACAGTGATGTTTACATGCCATCCATACCGTTAATAACGTCATTCCTACTGGGATGAACTGAAACACAAATATTAGCATGATTCAAAACTTCTGTGGCCCCACGAATATTTCAACTGTGGAGGTTTAATTATCACGTTTTCGGCCCACTTGAGCATTGGATACGGTTCATTTTTGGCCTCATGTCCTAAAATGAACTCAAAAAACGGATGGACGGTGAGGATTTCTCACTAACATCCCAGTTGGCCCTACCAGCATTCCCAGCGCAGGAACTTCATGCGAAAGGCTTTCGCAGGAAATCTGCGTCCGAGATGAGCGCCGATGCTCTTAGAAACGGATTGGCTACTCCACCTGACACTAGCCCCGTGGCTGGTGGTCGGTGCTTTGTGGGCCCACCATGATGTATGGGTTTCATCCATTATGTTCATCCATTTTTAAAGATCATTTTAGGGCTTTATCCTAAAAATAAGAGTGTAATGCCTTGAAAATTGGGGGTCGAGCAGGAGCTCACCTCCCGAGTTCCAACGCATCACTTATGCAACATAGATAATGATGATTAAATGTTGTCCGTGTTAGTGCATTAAACATGAATGGGATTATGTTAAATCGGCATATTATACTCCAGAGACGATTAGATTACGTAAGCGGAAGACTGTGATAGATATATAAAACACTTAAGTTGTTGTAAGTCTTCAGTGTGTGAACATGATACCAGGTTAAATGATTACATGTAATGCCTTGAAAATAAGAGTGTAATGCCTTGAAAATTGGGGGTCGAGCAGGAGCTCACCTCCCGAGTTCCAACGCATCACTTATGCAACATAAATGATTACACTCTTATTTTTAAAAATAAGAGTGTAATGCCTTGAAAATTGGGGGTCGAGCAGGAGCTCACCTCCCGAGTTCCAACGCATCACTTATGCAACATAGATAATGATGATAAAATGTTGTCCGTGTTAGTGCATTAAACATGAATGGGATTATGTTAAATCAGCGTATTATACTCCAGAGATGATTAGATTACGTAAGCGGAAGACTGTGATAGATATATAAAACACTTAAGTTGTTGTAAGTCTTCAGAGTGTGAACATGATACCAGGTTAAATGATTACATGTATTGTTCTAAGATATACAAAATAACGAGAGTGTAATGTCATCTATCCATATCCCTGTAGCCCCTATACGCAACTCCAGGTCTACATAGACCCGCCAGAGAGTTACATGTAGGAGAACTCCTCCTTGTCATCATAAAAGACAGGCACCATCTTGTAAGCCTCATCATCACCTGAAACTACATCAGAGTCTAGTTAGTGTTTTAAAACACGGTCCCGGAATGTGGGAGTAAGTGATCAACTCAGTGGAGCTATAAGGCAAAGGTTAACATGTTATCAATTCAATCAAGCAGTAATGATAAAGCAATACAATCAAACATCCCTAAGTACTCTAGTTAATGCAAACATGATATGTATTAATGATGCATGCCCTCACCTGCACTCCCTCTGCGATCTTCCTCTTATGGTCGTGGCATGCACCCCTTCCTCTGTGCTCAACACCAATGCCAAAGGCACATGCAATGCGGTACATGAGCGTGATTAGCCAAGTTCTTAATTAGACTCATTCATACAACAAGTTTGGGAAGCTAAGGTACCGCCCTTTATATCATTGACCCAAACAATGATCCATCTAGGGTCATCAATCCTGGTTCATCACATACGATAGGCAAGTTCGCGAGTTTACACCATGGGTTGCTACGAGAGGCTCGTCACCGTCAGCGTAGGCTTAATTTACACTCGAGGTCACTCCACCAATGCCCTACCAACTGGCAGTCTATTTTCAAAGGCTCGTCACCGACCCGACTGGGGACCACAGCCAGCCTGCGCCAGTGTAGGCCGACAGCTCAAATACAGTGTCTCATACCACCGTATTCAGCTCACGAGTTTGGGTTGCTCACTGGTCACTACGGGGAGGCTCGTCGCCCCAGCGTAAGCCGACAGCTCGACCATGGTGTCCCATACCACCATACCCGGCTATGAGTCTTAGCGGATCGTGGTACCAAGGTTTAACGGGCTTTGCATTGGTAAGTTGGTACCTAAGATTCAAGCAGTAGTGTTCATACATGGTACATAATAGGCGAATCGATTTATTAGACAAGTTCGACTGGTACGAGCATACGCTGAATTAGCCGACAAGGTACCACTGTCGATGATCGTCGTACGACTCGTATTCACCGAACGCATCAAATGTGGCGAGACTAATTTGGCCTCTCAAACAGGAATCGTTACCGATTGCCTGGACTAAGTAGTAGTCCCAATCACACTCAATTATAATAAGCATTCATATGTGACAGTCAAACGGCATGCAACAACCAAATCGCAAACAAATCTCATTTGAGCATATTAACGAACATATAGTGCACATGTTATTCTACATAGGCGTGTTATACATAAATTGCAAAATAGTAATGCACATTATATGAAGGAATCTATTTATATAGCTAAGGTAATCGTGAATCCTATCTCAACACCTTTAATAAATGCATTTCATCATACGATTACTTATTCAAATAATTTATTAAACACTTAGACTACACACTTCAACATACATATCATAAATTTATTATAACATGTATTATGGCAGATCCTTTCACAATAGAGTTGCCACATACAACAATCAGGTATTCACAATTAGTAATCATAGCAAGCACAAATCATAATTCCATATCCATTCAAACATTTCAACAAACACATGGAATACACAATACTCAACATATTTCACATAGAGGTATAATACACGGGAAGCACCGTATCTAAGCACATGTGACAGCAACCAAGTCAGTCATAAACCATTACTGATATTGAAAGCCTTGAAAACCATGACCTAAACGTTTATAGTCCGCACTTTACATCGGTAAACTCGTATCGAACTTAGTTCGATCATCACGCCTT
Source organism: Magnolia changhungtana (assembly GCA_030180095.1). Taxonomy (NCBI): domain Eukaryota; kingdom Viridiplantae; phylum Streptophyta; class Magnoliopsida; order Magnoliales; family Magnoliaceae; genus Magnolia; species Magnolia changhungtana. The sequence continues at coordinate 5,079,821 of JASAUF010000160.1, forward strand.
TGTCTACGGCACAACGACTACCTGAATCACAAAATAGGTTAGCTATTTCACCATTTACTCTCTTTGAATCCCTAAAACAGATTAGGGTTAGGATTTCTTACCTAAGAACGAAGTTGGAATCGTCGGTATAGCGATACGGACGGAGTGGTTAAGCACGTGGAGCGGCAGGGAAGGATCCCAGGGACAGTCTCCCACTTTCTCTCTCACTCTCTCTCTCTTTCCTTCTCTCTTTGCTCTCTTCTCTCTCCTAGGGTTGCAAATTAGTATGTGAAGGGAGAGAGAGGGTTTAAGGCCCTTATATAGTCCCAGAACTGATGGGAATGGCCCCAGGGCCATGGTATACTTAGGTTATAGCCAAAGACCGGCCGTTTCGGTCCAACGGAGCATATCTGGAGGCCCTTTTCTGCGTACGGTTCGGAGTAAATCCCTTAACATTGGATCTAGGTCAAGTTAAGTTTTCGGTCCAATCGGATTTACAGATCGACCGTGGAGGACCAGTTTCAGTTCAACGGTCACCGTTACTCGATCAGGGCCACAAGTACGCTGGCATGTGTTGGAAATTTTCCCTGATCCGAGGGTGTAGTTGTGTTAGAATCTGACGGTCTGAAACCCTAGATTTGGCCTGCAAGTGAACGACGCAATTCACTTAAGTTTCAGTTCATTTCCTAAAGGTATTCGCGTTTCTCACACACTTCGCTCCGGGCTCAAGTTGTGCGTTTCTGGATACTATTGGGACTTGATTTCTGTGATAGTTGTCGAGCCCAGTAAGGCGGTCATAACTGTATAGTTTCGTGGTAATCGGACTTTCGACGCGCGGTCCAGGTTCGATATGTAGTTTCAATGTGCTCTCGAGAGCAACTAAGTTTTGAGATTGCTCCGAGGTCTTAAGGTAATGTTGAGTTGGCGATCCTAATAGTTTTGGGTCTTGCAGTTCATCTAGAAAGTGGTTTAAGCCAAATCCACCACTTATTTAGTTTAGTACTTAATTAAATTATGCCCTAATTACGACAGAATAAGGTCCTCGGGCAGTTCGATGTCCCTTTTTGGCACTTTTAATCAGTATATCATTTTAATTATTTTTCTGGTAGTTTGTTATCAAGTTTACTTCGTCTCCACCAAATTTAATTAGATTTCGTGTTGTAGAAAAATTCTAAAAATTCTAAAAGCAGCTGTCTGAACTCATAATTTTCGGACAGTTGTCACATCAACCTAGATTCAATTACATTAAAATTTTTATTATATTTTTCTCTTGTTTTTTTATGAAACTAGACTTATCAAGCTTCAATCTGGCTATTGAATCACCTAAATCGGAGTTATAACGAAGGAGATATGGCTTTTTGAAGTCGATCGAAAACTGCAGAAAATCTGCAGCGAGGGTGCACCAAAACTTGGTGCTCCGGCGGGGCCCCGCCAATCTAGCGGAGGTGCCGCCCACCTGCTGTGTTGTTTTCACCCCGTGATTTTTGAAACGGGCGTATCTTGCTGTAACGCCCTGAAAATCGAGGGTCGAGTAAGAACTTAACTCCCAAGTTCCAACGCATCACTTATGCAACATATGAAATGATGAATGTATGTTGTCTGTATTAGTGCATGAAACATGAATAAGATTAAGCCAAATCAGCAAAACATAATCCAAGGACAGTTATAATACCCAAGCGGAAGACTGAAACGAATATATATAACTGTATAAACTAGTGTATGTCCCCAACATATGTTTGCATTGCCAGGTCAAGGATTACAAGTGTAGTTCCAAAATATACAAAAGGTGTAGTATTCTCTATTCATAATCCCAGAAAGAAGTCCCGCAAGTCAGGCCACGACTCACAAGAACCCGCCTGAAGTCTGCATATAGGAGAAGGCCTCCTCGTCCTCCTCGAAGTCTGGCTCCTCCTCGTAGGCATCGCTACCACCTGCATCTAAGACAGGGTCTGGTTGGTGTGTGCAACACCGTCCCGTAACGTGGGAGTGAGTGATCAACTCAATGGAACAATAAAGCAAAGGTTAACATGTTATCAATTCAATCAAGCGGTAATGATAAAGCAGTAAATCACACATCCCTAAGTACTCTTATTAATGCAAGTATGGTATGTATGTATGATGCATGCCCTCGCCTACGCTCCCTCAGCGACTCCTTACGATCGCGGCATGCCACACTCCCTCAGTGCTTGACCATCAACGCCAAACGCACACGTAATGCGGTGCATGAACGTGATTACCAAGTTCTTTATTAGTCATTTTCATACAACAGGATTGGGAAACTAAGGTACCTCCCTTATATCACTTCCCAACAAGGATCCATTCTAGGGTCGTCAGTCCTAGTAAACTCATATGATGATACGGTTCTAGGTCACTGCAAAGGGCTCGTCGCCTTATCAGTGCAGGCCTAGTTATACTCTAGTTGCTACGGAAAGGCTCGTTGCCTCACCGCAGTCTCAGAGTATGCTCGAGGTCACTACAAAGGGCTCGTCACCTTATCAGTGTAGGCCGACAGCTCGAATATAGTGTCTCATACCACCATAATCGGCTCACGAGTCTGGTTGTTCAATGGACACTACGGGGAGGCACGTGGCCCCAGCGTAGGCCGACAGCTCGACCACGGTGTCCCATACCACCATGCCCGGCTCATGAGTCTTAGCGGATCGAGGTACCATGGTTAACGGGATTTCACTGGTAAGTTTGGTACCCTAGGTTCAAGCAGAGGCGTCCAAACATGGTGAACATACATAAGACAGATCGGGTTACTTGACGAGCTCGGCTAGCTCGAGCGCACAACAAGTTGAACGATATGAAGTGCATAAGCACTTCGTGTGGCCAGCCACTATCGCCAACCGAAGTACAACTCGGGTTCGTCGAACACATCTCATGTGGCGAATGAATCTCAGCCACGAATTCAATCCCGTTACTGATTGCCTGGACTATAATCATAGCCCCAAACACAATCAATCCTTATTCTAAATCATATAGAGGCAAAATATACAAAGTAATTCAAGCATGTTATAAAGCACAATATAAACAGGAAATACAAACACATATATTTCATAAGTAAGTGGTTAAAATAAACAAACAACATGGAGGAATTCATATATACCTCTAATTGAAACCCTAGAACGAATTAGGGTTAGGTTTTCTTACCTAAGAATGGGATTGGTATCGCCGGAAAAGAGACACGGTAGCCGTAGTTAGGCACGTAGATAAGTGGGTTTGAATCCCAGGAAGAAACTCCAGCAATCCCTCACACTTTCTCTCTCTTTCCTTCTCTTTTTCTCTCTTCTCTCTCCTAGGTTTAGGAAATTCGTATGAAAGGAGAGAGAGAGGGTTTAAGGTCTTTATATAGGCCCAAAAATGATGGGAATGGCCCCAGGGCCATGGTATACTTCAATTATAGTCAAAACCCATCCGTTTCGGCTCAACGGAGCACTTCCGGAGCCCCCCCTTGAGCCAAAGGTCAGACTTAAGCTCACTGACCTTGGATCTAGGTCAAGTTAAGTTTTTGTTCCAGTCGGGTTCCCAGATCACACGTGGCGGACCAGTTTCAGTTCAACGATCACCGAAACTCGATCAGGGTTACAAGTACACTGCCATGTATGAGAAATTTCTCCTGATCCGAGGGTGTATTTGAGTCAGATTCTGACGGTCTGATTGCTTATATTCGGGCCGCAAGTGACGAGTCTCAGATTACTTAAAGTTAAATTCATTTCTAAAGAAAATCACGTTTTCTCACACTCTTCGCTCTGGGCTCAAGCGAATAGCCTCGGGACACTATCTGGAGTTGATTTCCGAGATGGTTGTCAAGTCCAGCAAGACAGTCTTAACTATATAATTTCGTAGTAACTGGACTTTCTACGTGCGGTCCAAATCTAATACGGAGTTTCACTGTGCTCCCGAGAGCAACTGGGTAATGAGATGGATCCTAGATTTTAGGGTAACCTAGCGTCAATGATTCTACAAGTTTTAGATCTTGCAGATCGTATTTAAAGTGGATCGAGCGGATTTCGTAACTACTCTAGTTTAACACTTAGTTAAACTCGTCTAATTTCTAAAGGATTTAATCCTTAGTGATTTTTGGCTGAGGCGGCACTCGGGTCCCAGTACGGATTTTTCTGAGACGTTACACTTGCAAACCGGGATGAGTTATTCGACATGCAATATATGATTTTGGGATAGGAGAAGCTGATCTATCCAAATAACCTATTTATTTTGTGAGATTCCATAAGGTTAATGGGCAAAAAACTTATTTTTATTTATATATTTACTATTTATAGTAAATTTTAGTTTAAGTATTGTTCTTCATCATTTACACTTTTGGATTAATGTCTATTATGAAAGTACTTAGAAAATTTTAAGAATAAGGTGGTGAAAAGTGAGATTTTTGAAGGAAATGGGTTAAAAAGGGATTTGAGGCTTTAGGATTTGAGTTCTGAGAAGTTAATAAGGTGTTATGATCGACCCAGTGCCTAAGGATGTCTAATCTCCAGGTTGGCAAAAATCCGGGGCGTTACAATCTACCCTCCTTAAAAATAATTTCGTCCCCAAAATTGGCTAAGGGTAATAAGTAAAGATTTTTATTATTTCCTTTGCCTAAGTTTTATTGATTTCAAGTTTATATGCGTGGTAAGGTGTATATTGTCTATACTAGTCTGGTACGTTTTAGTCTACCCCCCTTAAAAACTTATCTCTTTATCTCTTGCTTATACCCTGATGGTTTGCTACAATTTATTTCTTTATCTATTTGGAGTCTTGACGATGATTCCCATCTATTTAGAGTAAGATATTTGTTTTCAATGGTCGACCAATACGGAGAGACGATTGTAGTGGGCTTGATCCCGATACATCGATCACCTACCTGACCAGGGTAGAAGGCTCATCGTATCCCTTCCTAGTCCTGGTAGATCCTGGTCTTCTGCTCGGTCAAAGCAGTGAGTCTATTGGTAGTCGCCTAGGATTGAGAATTGGGACAAGCCGCGAATGCTTCACAATTGTATATTTTAGTAACTCCGTAGTCCAATCACTCTAAAAGCTCAGGGAATGGCCATCACTGAAAGGTTCAAATTTCCTATTTATAAGGTTGCCCTTTAGGGCTTGGTCTAGGAGAGTCCTCGTCTTAATCTATGTCCAAGGTAGGGGTTAATAAACACCTTAATAGATCATCCTACAATGTTTTTCTAATTATATAGAGTTGGCCAAGGCTTCTATTATGTTCGTATTTAACGAGTGGATTTGTGGATACACTGACCTCAGCTATTGTAATTCAGCTCATACCCATTGCTACGAATTGGTTTAATACTTAAACTCTAATTGCTGTCATTCCAGTAACTTCATTGTTGACATTCTAAGGAAGGTTCAGCTCCTATTTAGTGACCATTTAGTGACCTAACCTTTCGTCTAACCTGAATCAATTTCCTTTGATCCTAGGCCAGTGGGGCAGGGGCCCACCACGCTTCTGCTGCGCCACTTTGATCAAACGGATGCATTAGCCGACCTAACTAAATTGGGCTCATAATGTTCTACCCCCCTTAAAAATTATTTTCACTCTTAAGGCTCAAGGATCTATGTCCTGATCCATATGTCGGAACAATGTGTAATTTAGGACCTATCCTTGACATGAAATGGGATACGATCTCCCAATACATTGGTCTTCCTTCCATCGATGATGTGTGCTAAGGCATTGGTACCTATGGTCATAGAGAGGAGCTAAAAATGATGGGTGTTGTGGTTGATTCTAGGGACGGGTGTGAGTTTGTGGCAAGATGCCTAATTCTACCAAAGAAGGTCTTTTACTACGGTCCCGACTTATCCTCTTTAATCGTGTCTGGTTTAATACTGTAAGATAATCTATACATTATTAGTACCTATGAAATTTGGACAAAATAGGTTAACGAGCAGACTATCTTTCTAAGTTCATATGCACAATATGGACGCTAGAATGGTCTATGACTCGGGACCTAATTTCTAACTGTCTGTTGCCCATTTGAGAAATTTCTTAGGCCTAAAATTCTTGCTTTTGTTGTTAAGGGTGTCATGGTCATTATTTATGACTTAAAATAAAACAAAAGAGAGAGGGGTGTTAACCCTAATTTCTACTCTCTCTCTATCTCCTTTCTTCCCCTTTTACTCCTCTTTCTCTCTTTCTCAATCACGTAAATTCATTAAAATGATGCACTCACAAACATTTTGATTACATATCCCTTTGTGGCTAGATGATTTAATGGACTTTATGATCTCCAATATCTCTGTGCTATTTAAAGGCCACTAGTTTAAGCAATGATCTATGAAGCGCTTCTACAACCAATTTGAAATTGCAAGTTGATCAAAACCACCATTGCAACAATTTTATCTTCTCAAACTTGTCTTTTCCATATTTATTTTGACTGTAGAATCACAACCTTCATCTATCCTATGATTTCCATAATTATATGCTTCGTAGCATGGAGGAAGAATTCCGGGATATTGTCGGCATCAGGTATTGCCCTTCACACTATACTTCTGTTATACTAGTGAACCTTTTCCCTTTTCCAGTTGTTTGATTAAAGAGCTTTGATAAGCGCACATGCATGTGTAAAAAAGCTCATGTACATGCCAAACATGTGCCAGCATGGCAAATAGGTGCGAGATCTAATCCATCTATCAGGTTGGTACGACCTTCTCTATGTTTTCCTAAAAATAAATCTGGTTCACTCAGCATGTGGGCCCAATACTGAAATCAGGCAGATGGGTTGGAAAACTTCAGTCAAGTTTTTTCATGACTGTACCTTCTTCTTTTTTTCTTCTTTTCTTGCGAACTTTGGACCACCTGACCAGTGAATCAACCTGATTCTTGGGCTAGGGCATCAATAAAGTGGTTCCTTTTTGATGGATAGATTGGATTTTGGATCCATTATGCCATGTTGGCACATGTGTAGCGTGTGTATGAGCTTTATTGCATGTGTTGGAGCTTTTAGCACTCATGTTTTACAGATAATTGCTGAAACAATTTCATCTTCTTCTTTTTTCTTCTTCTTTTGAGATTGGAAGATAAAAGATTTTTTGTTTGTAATTGGACTAATTTTACTCAGCCGTAATGAAAATTCATCTCTTATATTATTATTGTTCATGTCCAATAAGTTGCCATATCTCATCTAAGTTGAAAAATCAAATCCTTTGCAATATTAGCTCCCGTAGACATTTTTTTTTCTTCTATTTTCCACCTAGTTATGTGTTTCTGAAGACATACTTACATTTTATGTGATTCGATGTGTTTTTGGCCATGATACTTCTTCTACTTCCATACATTCATGCCTATTTGTGTGAGAAATTAATGTAGCACGTAAACCTACATATTGATTCTTCTATCTGATATGAAAAAGCAAGCGGGAATATTCAAATCATCGACAAACCAGATGCCCTAATCTTTAGGGTTCTATTCCTTTTGGATAGAAAAATCCTAAAAGAGTAGGGATAGCTTGTGCATTCAAGACCTGAATATCTTATTAAACCCAGCTCAGTTTTTTGTTTTTTCTTTTCGTTTCTTTTCTTTTTGTATTAATATTCCATAACATTTTGTATTGGCCTCTGGTTGGTAAATTGTGCAGTGTCCCACTTTGGGGTTATGCCATAACTTGCATGCTTGTAAACATTCACGGTAATTTTCTTGAATCACAAACCCTGCTAGCAAACCTCTTTCAAGTGCATCAAACCTTTTCTTATCTGAATTTTGATTTCTGAAGCATGAACAATGACTGATCATTCAGGTACAAATGCGTACTTTTGGTTGTCTTTCATTCCAGCTATTGTAAGTCCTCAACTTCCAACATTTCTTCAGCTATGCCTGTTTAATTGCTCCAGTATCACTTATGCTGAACTTCTCTCCACTTCTACTAACAAACTCATTGGATTTCTGATGAAAAAAAAAAAAGTTGATCCTGCTAGTGGGTACAAAACTACATCATATAGTGTCACAATTGGCTCTCGAAGCCATGAATGCAAGTCACCCTATGGGATATCAGTTAAAGCCACGAGATGGACTCTTCTGGTTTGGGAAGCCCAAACTGCTTTTGTGGTTAATACAAATAATTTCTTTTCAGGTAGGAGCAAACATAAAAAATATACACTTGACTTGAATAACAATTGAGACGGGATCTTATTTTTCTTTGCATTTTATTTGCAGAATGCATTTGAGATGGCAACATTTATATGGTCATTGGTAAGCCTTCTTATACAGAACTGTTCGCATGTTTTTCCACCGCAGAAATTAATAGATGGTCCTAGTCACTACTTTGAGGTCTTTTGAGGTTATGAACAGTTGGCAACATTTATATGGTCTTTTTTTTTTTTTTTTTTGGGGGGGGGGGGGGGGTGTGTTGTTTTTACTTATCCATACATGGTAGGATCAAATAGATGAATGGCCCTGATCCTTCACCTGTGTACCATGTGTATAGATATAGAATACTATATAACTAACTCATTGTTGGAATACATGTCCTTTTGTTTTATTATCATCAGGGGCATTCTTGAAATTTTGCTTTATCGAATACTTGTAGAGAACTTATACAGGTGTAAGGGGCACTTCATATGTTGTCTCTACTTTCTCGTCGTGTTCTCCTCACAAATATTTTGTTTCCTCTTTTGATCTCGTTTTTCCTAATTCTCTCAGTAATCTTATATTGGCATCAGAGCAAGGACCGATCACAATGATAGTCTCCTTCATTGATGTCATTTGGCCATACTATTGACTAGTGTTTTAAATATCAACAATATCAGCCAATATATCCCACGATATATCTTGTATCTCACCTACGTGATACAAAACGCACAGGTAGTGTCGATATATCCCACCTAATCAATCCAGTGAGCATTTTAAATTTTCGATCCATGTTTTTGTTGTAAATCACGTTAAACCAATGTCAAATGGTTACAAATCTATGTTTCTTAATGTTTTTTATGAAAAATTATGGATTTGGAACTTCGATTTCGAGATTTGGGGGAGATGGGTCTAGTTACAGAAAATTGAGAAAAACAAAATTTCTCAATTTCTCACAAATCAATTGCAATCTTTGTATCCAAACACAAAATTAAATATGTATGTAACCTGATCTAGTGATTCTTCTTTTGCTTTTGAATGTGTTGCTTGTGTTTCTATACATTTCTTCTTACGTTTATAAATTATATGGATAGACTTTGAATATACTTGCATCAGTTCAGTTGGAAATCACGTATATTAGGACCTCATAGAAAGGAAATGCCTGTTATCTGCACTTTTTTGATTTCTAAGTGTGTATTGATGTCTTTTTCGACAATCCTTGAACTTTTATTGAAACATTTGACCAATTTCCCAATGTTCCCGTGTTTCCCAACAACAACGATACATTATGCGATACAACCGATATATCCCATGCGATAACCAATATTTATCTATATCCCAAGGGTGCGATACATTACGTGATAACGATATTTAAAACATTTCTATTGACATTAGTAGTTGTGGTTCCATATGAAAGAGCAAGAATTTAAGATTTTTTTTGCTATTATTTTTATGGAGATAAGGTGAGATCTGATGTACGTTTTGTTGATTATTGGATTTTTTTTTTCAATTTTTTTCTTAAAAATTCAATGTTTTGTTTTTTTTATATTTATTTTTATTATTGGATTTTTTTTTTCAATTTTTTTCTTAAAAATTCAATTTTTTTCAATTTTTTTCTTAAGAATTTAAGATTCATTTGTTTTAGTTTTTGCTTTTATTTATTATTATTTTTTTTTTTATAAAGGGAATGGAATTTAAAGGGAACAGAATTTTTATTAAATAAAAGCGCAAAAAAAAAAAGGCACAAAAAACAATAGCCCAAACAAAAGAGACACATTACAATCATCAAGAGCCTTTAAACAAGAGGCTCCCCACAACCTCTAACCTTACCCTACTAACCACCTCCAACACCAACCCATTCTTATTCTGAAAAAACCAACTGTTTCTTACCCCCCCCCCCCCCCAAATAGTCCTTATTAAAGGGAATGGAATTTTTTATTAAAGGGAATGAAAAAACCAACTCTTTTTATTTATTTATTTATTTTTTTTTTATAAAGGGAATGGAATTTAAAGGGAACAGAATTTTTATTAAATAAAAGTGCAAAAAAAAAAAAAAGGCACAAAAAACAATAGCCCAAACAAAAGAGACACATTACAATCATCAAGAGCTTTTAAACAAGAGGCTCCCCACAACCTCTAACCTTACCCTACTAACCACCTCCAACACCAACCCATTCTTATTCTGAAAAAACCAACTGTTTCTTGCACCCCCCCCCCCCCCCCCCCCAAATAGTCCTTAGGACTGCCATCAAGACCAACCAACACACCACCCTTGTTTCCCAATCCCTCCTCCATGCCAAGCAATGAGAAGGTCTTCAATTGTCCCTACCTCCCTGGCATAACCCTCGAAACTTTGAAAAAATAAGGAACCTCTCCCACACCTTTTAAGCAAAAGGTTCATGAATGAAAAGGTGATTAATTGTTTCGGCATCTTTCATGCACATCACGCAAATGTTGGGAAGCACCAACTACCTTTTCTGAAGATTGTCAATTGTTAGCACCCTCTTCCTCCCCACCAACCACATAAAAAGCTGCTACTGTGGGAGGAACGCCATAGAACCAAATCTTGAAATCGTAATCTCTTCTCTCTCCCAACGAAGGACTCTGGGAATCTAGTAGAAAGAACAGATAGAGAAACGACCTGACTTATCTTTACTCCACACCATCATATCCATCCCCAAAGGATGGAAAGCAAAATCTTGAAGCCTAACAAACTCATCCACTTCCTCGTCCTACAAATTCTTGCAGCAAGGAGGAGACCAGACAACTGCATCTTCATACAAAGAGAAGCAACCTGCAACTGGAATATTTCTTTCTGCAGAAAGGCGAGCTAGCCTTTGGAACTCAGCCTGGAGCCTTTTTTTTCCCAAGCCACACCATCTCAAAACCAAATCCTCTTCCTGTCCCGAAAGAGAATAATTCATTTGTTAATTGATTGATTCGTTGATCTTGAAGCCACTTGTACCCCTGATGATTTTGTTGGAGATCACATCTATGATGTTTGATTTATAAATAAATAAATCAGTTTTATGTGTTTTTAAAGGGGCTGAATTTCGTGTTTTTTTTAATGTCTACAATAACTTCCATTTAAAAAATAAAAATAAAAATTTCATGTTGTTGATGCAAGTGGTGTGGAACTAGCCTTCTTATATTCTGTGAGATTTCTGTGAGCTCATCTAAGCAGATTCAATTTCCCTTTTTAAAATGGCAATGAACTCTTTGTCCTCGAGTATTGTAACTAGTCCGATTATGCAACTAGTTTGAGAATTCCTTAGATGGAGAATCTGAGGTTGCAAATCAGTGGACAAATGAAGTTGGGCTATCTTGAATGGTCTGAATCAACAAGATTTTACATCAGTCTGTGAATGAAGCTGGGTTACAATACGGGTAAAATTGTCAAGCTGCCTCAACATACCTATCATATGACAAGTAGGATGCTTAAAACTTGGTAATGTCTTGGTTGTTGCACTCCATGCAACCAAATATGGTCCTCACCATAGGAAATCTTGTCTCCATGATGTCACTTTTCACGAGTCTTCCCATTCTTCTCTCCTCTGATCAACAGTTTGCATCTTCTTCTTCTAAGATGGAGCCTCTTCTTGCCATTGCCTTTACTACTCATTTCATTTCTTCAAAGAAATCCCCAATTGCTACTAAAGAATTGCAGGTTTATACTCTACAGAGGAAGAAAGTTGAATTCACTGTAAACAAACCAAGAACAATGGAGGTTTTGAAGAGAATGATTCTCCTTCTTCTTTTCTGTGTATTTGAGACAACCCAAAAGGGTTGAATATATAGAAATTACAGTCATGTATATAAGGAAATATAATAAAACCAAAATCCTCTACGAACTATACAAGGTATATAAGCTATACATGGAAAGGGCTATACAAGGAATGAGAGCCTGTCTAACATCCCCCCTCAAACTAATGCGGGTCATCGACAAGTAATAGTTTGCCAACTAGAAATGAGTGACGAGCAGAAGTGAGGGACTTGGTAAGAATGTCTGCAATTTGATCATGGGATGCAACATGTGGAAGAGAAATGAGCCCAGACTGAAATTTCTCGCGGATAAAATGACAGTCAACTTCAATATGCTTCGTCCGTTCATGAAAAACCGGGTTAGAGGCAATCTGAATAGCACTTAGATTATCAACATGGAGTGGAGTAGGATTCTGTAAAGGAACGCCCAAGTTGGAAAGAAGTCCACGTAACCAGACAAGCTCACTACACGCAGCAGACATCGCCCGATACTCAGCTTCGGTGCTTAATTTGGAAACAGTGGCCTGTTTCTTACACTTCCAAGAGATGAGAGAAGTGCCGAGAAAAACACAGTAGCCAGTGGTAGACCGTCGTGTGAGAGCGCATCCGGCCCAATCCGCATCCGAATAAGCACGAAGGTCCAGAGTTGCCGTGGAGGAGAAGAACAGGGATCGATCAAGAGTTCCACGAAGGTACCTTAGGATGCGCAACACGGCAGTCATATGAAGAGTCCGAGGTGCAGAAACAAACTGACTGACGACTTGGACAGCGTAGGCAATATCAGGGCGAGTCATAGTTAAGTAAACCAGACTCCCAACCAAACGACGGTATAAGTCGGGCTGTGCAAGGAGATCACCATCGTCACGACCATATTGAACGTTAAGTTCTAAGGGAGTCTGAACTGTCTTCTGATCCGTCAATGATGCTAAAGCAAGAAGATCCTTAGTATTTTTACGCTGGCTGACCAGAATCCCTCGCTTAGAACGTGAAATTTCAAGCCCAAGAAAGTATGTGAGATGGTCGAGGTCTTTCATCTTGAAGGAGGATTGCAAAACTTCCTTTAAAGCCGAGATACCAGTAGCATCACTACCAGTCAGAAGGAGGTCATCAAGATAGACAAGAACAATGACAATTCCTCGAGCAGTGGTGCGCAAAAATAAGGATGGATCATGACTACTTTGAGTAAAGCCAGCATCAGTAACGACATTATGAAAGCGTTGGAACCATGCCCGAGGTGCCTGTTTGAGGCCGTATAGGGCTTTCTTTAGGCGACATACCTTATTGTCAGGAATTAAAGAGCCAGGAGGAGGTTTCAAATATACGGTTTCTTGAAGATCTCCATGCAGAAAGGCATTTTTCACATCCATCTGAGCGAGTGGCCATGAGCGAACAGAAGATATAGCCAGAAGTGTACGAACAGTTTTCATCTTGGCCACAGGAGCGAAAGTCTCATCGTAATCAATTCCATATTCCTGTTTGTATCCTTGAGCAACAAGTCGAGCCTTGTATCGATCCAATGATCCATTAGACTTGAGCTTGATAGAATAAACCTATTTGCTACCAATTAGCTGTTGGTCATCGGGTCGAGTGACAATGTCCCACGTATGATTTTCATCCAATGCCGCAAGTTCTTCTACCATAGCCTTCTTCCAACAATCATGAGTGACTGCCTGAGAGTATGAAGTAGGAACAAAAACAGTATCCAGAGTAGCATTCATGGCAGACATAGAGCATATCAAGCGATCAGGCGCTCGATGTTCACGAGCGGAACGACGTATCGAGGTAGGTTCGGGATCTGCAACAGGTACAGTAGATTCGGGTTGAGTAATAGGTGATGGATCTATACGTGGTCGACGTGAGTAAACCTGCAACGGACGAGGAGGAGTACTTGAGGCAAACGGAATTTCAGGAAAGGTGGTTAGACCAGGAGAGTATGGAGTTGGCGGAGGAGGAAGAGATGAATGGAAGGCAATGTGTTCAAGAAAAACAACATTTCGTGAAACCCGAACACGACGAGAAACAGGATCATAACATCGAAAACCTTTCTGAGTTTCCCCATATCCCAAGTACATACATTTGACCGATTTTGGAGATAGTTTGTTACGTTCACGTGAAGCCAGGTGAACATAACAAATACAATCAAAAACACGAAATGTGGAATATGCAGGAGGTAATCCAATGAGAACAAAGTACGGAGATTTACTGTTCAGAACTTTGGTTGGCATCCGGTTGATCAAGTAGACTGAATGTAACATTGCTTCTGCCTAGAAAGAACGAGGAACACTCATAGCTGTCATCAGGGTGTTGGCAGTTTCAACAATATGACGATTTTTCCGTTCCGTTACCCCGTTCTGTTGTGGAGTATCAGAACAGGTGGTCTGATGAATAATCCCATGACCTTGAAGAAATGTACGAAATTCGGTTGAGATATATTCCCCCCCTGAGTCAGAGCGGAGAGTTTGAACAGGAACCCGAAATTGAGTTTCCACTATAGAGTGAAATAACTTGAATTTTTCAAAAACCTGTGACTTTGATTGCAGAAAGTAAATCCAAGTGTAACGTGTGAAATCATCAATGAATATAACATAATATCGTAATCCAGAGAGAGACATAATTGGTGATGGACCCCAAACATCCGTATGCACAAGTTCAAACATAGAAGATGATTTTGTAGTACTCAGAGAAAATGGAATACATTTACTTTTTGAAAGACAACAGGAAGAACAAGAATAATCAAATCATTTTTATTAAGAGAAATATTCCCTAACATGCCAGAAGAAATCAAGTGAAGTAATCGATCAGAATGTGGATGACCCAGGCGAAAGTGCCACAGTTTCCACAATTTATTTGCTGAAGTAATATCTGATGAAGATGGAGAAAAGAAACAACGAGCCAGAGTGACAGATGGATCAAAGTCCAGCACGTACAGACGACCATGCCGCCTACCCTTCCCAAGTACCTTCCCCGTTGCCAGATCCTGCACAAAACAACAGTTGGGAAGAAATATGACCAAGCAGTTATTGGATGTGAGTTGACCAACGGAAATTAAATTGGAAGAAAGGTTAGGGACATGAAACACATCACGAAGGGTGAACTGGCGATGAGTAGAAGGAGAGAAAGTCAATGATCCAACAGACTGAATAGGTAGTCTAGTGCCATCCGCAGTGGAAATAGCCTGATTGCCGGTGTAGGGACGAATGTCACGAAGATGGGATACAGCACCGGTCATATGATTGGAAGCACCCGAATCGAAGAACCATGTAGAAGATGGAGATATACCTGACATACCGGCTGCAGAAAGGGCCTGAACGATTTGTTGGAGCATCGCAGGAGTCAACGGAGATGAAAAACCTTCAGCAGAAACTGTCGATGGAGAATCACTAACAGAAGGCTCGGAAGAAATAGTGGCAGTAGTAGCAGCAAGAGCACGACCACGGCCACGACCACGACCATCACGTCCATGGCCGAAAGAAGAAGCATAGGCACGTGTACGGCAGTCCTGAATACCATGACCAGTCCGTCGACAATATGCGCACCATTCTTTGCATTGAGCGACAACATGACCCACCTTGTTACAGCCGCGACAAGTTAAAGGAGTGGAACCACGTGTTGGTGTAGTGGTAGACACAGCAAGCACCATATCAGATGATCCCGGAGTTGAGGAAGGAAGAGAGAGAACTTTCAGTCGTTGTTCCTCAGCCAATAAATCATTAATAACTGAATTCAATGAAGGAAGAGGGCTACGGTTCAAGAGAGCAGCCCGACAATGCTCAAATTCCGGACGCAGCTTCATAAGGAATTGTCGTACTTGCGCATTCTCGCCCATAGATTGGAATATCTTAAAATCATGAGGAAAGGTTGGATCCATCATAGTCATTTATGTCCAAATAGTGACAATTTTGGAGTAAAATGATTGTATACTATCATCACCCTGAGTAAGGTTAACGAGATCTGTTCTAGGCGATATA
Organism: Magnolia changhungtana; assembly: GCA_030180095.1. Lineage (NCBI taxonomy): Eukaryota > Viridiplantae > Streptophyta > Magnoliopsida > Magnoliales > Magnoliaceae > Magnolia > Magnolia changhungtana. The sequence continues at coordinate 5,095,607 of JASAUF010000160.1, forward strand.
ACCGGGCCGCATTACTCTGTTGATAAATTGTCTGGAGATGCTCCCACATTGCCTTAGCAATGCGATGAGGGGTGAGGCCAATAGCAATGGACCGATCGACCGAATCGAGGATCCAGGTAATAATCCGTCCATTGTTCATGTCCCAGTCAGCTAATTTGTCGGTATCTGTGGAAGTGGGGATTGTAGTAGATCCATCAATGAGTCCCCACAAACCACGACCCTTGAGAAAGTTCTGAAAATGGATGGCCCATAGAGAATAGTTGGTACCATCAAAACTACAACGTGGGGCCTCTGTACGTGATGAGTTCTTGTCCATTGATCTGTAGTTGGTACCATCAAAACTACAACGTGGGGCCTCTGTACGTGATGAGTTCTTGTCCATTGATCTGAAGTAATGTAAAGTACTTACAGAGATGCAACAGAAGGCGTTATATATACCCAAGCAATTTTAGTTTCCGGATCTGGTGTAATAACAACAGCAACAGCAATGGTTACAGATTTGGAGCAACAACAACAGTAGCAGATCTTGGAGCAACAGTAGCAGATCTGGAGCAACAGCAACAACAACGGGTTCGGACAGAAAAAAGGTGCGGACAGGCAGATCTGGAACAAGATGGAAAAATAGCAACAACAACAGTAGCAGATCTGGTTTAGACGAGCAGGGACGAGCAGATCTGGAGCAACAAAAGATCTGGAACAGCAGATCTGGAGCAGGGACGAGCAGGGATGAGTAGATCTGAAGTAGAGGGGCGCCGGACGAGCAGATCTGAAGCAGAGACGAGCAGATCTGAAGCAGAGGGGCATCGGACGAGTAGATCTGAAGCAGGGACGAGCGGATCTGAAGCAGGGATGAGCGGATCTGAAGCAGAAGAGGCACCGGACGTCGCAGGATCGGTCGGACGACGCAGGAGGGGCGGCCAGATGACGCAAGGGTGGTCGGACGACGCAGTAGGGGTGGCCGGACGACGCAAGGACGGTCGGACGCGGCAGGAATGGGGGCTGACGCAGCAGGGATGGTGACCGGATGATGCAGGAGCAGTTTCGGATCAACTTGGCTCTAATACCATGTAAACAAACCAAGAACAATGGAGGTTTTGAAGAGAATGATTCTCCTTCTTCTTTTCTGTGTATTTGAGACAACCCAAAAGGGTTGAATATATAGAAATTACAGTCATGTATATAAGGAAATATAATAAAACCAAAATCCTCTACGAACTATACAAGGTATATAAGCTATACATGGAAAGGGCTATACAAGGAATGAGAGCCTGTCTAACATTCACAACCACCTCAACTAACCAACCATCAGTCTCTTCCATAATCCCTTGTAATCCTCTTTCTAATGATTCCCTTGTCTCTTATCCTCTTGAAATTGATTTGATTATTACTATTTGTGAAGGTAATTGTTCTTGTCCTACCAAGTATCCTACTTGTGCTTGCACTTACCATCCCCTTGGGAAATTGTGTTTCCTGTAATTTCATATCCTTCATTTCATGCATTTGTTGCTTAGTTGTCTTCTTTTGATCCTTCTAGTGTGGTACATTGCTTTGCTCATCTAAAGTGGAAAGATGCATGCAACGGAAGTAGAAGTACAAGTTCTTGAGAAAAGAAAACATGAGTTTTAATGAATCTTCTGGAAGAAGAAGATTTAGCAGTTGCAAGTGGATGCTTACTATTAAGTAGTGTCCAGATGGCTCCATTTGCAGGTATAAAGCCTATTTCGTTGCAAAGGTCGTTGCATAAACATTTGGTCTAGAGTAGACTATCCGGACACACCTGGTTCAATTGCCAAGCTAAATTCTATATAAATTATTCTCACTATTTTTTTTGTTACAAATCATGGCCTTTATATCAGTTGGATGTGAAGGATCTATTCCTACATGGGGACCTTTAGGAGGAAGCTTACATGGTGTTTCCTCCTAGATATGTTTGTAGGCTTAAAAAGACTCCAAGTAACTTTACGGTCCTTACATATTAATCATTCTTTCTTAAGTGAAAGAAATTTATTTGTCATGTATATGATCCACTTTTGGAAGTTTTTAAATGCTCATTTCTCTTCTTAAAGTATGTGTTTGTTAGAGCTAAATTGTATGCCATAATGAACTCCAAGATAGCTTCTCCCATCTCGTTTCTTCTCCCAATACCATATCCTTCATCTACCCTTTCATATCCTCTACTTTCTTTTCCTACGTGACCATTTAAGTCTCCTCCTACAAATATCCTCTCTCCATTAGAAATTTCTTGAATTACTCTATCCATATCCTACCATAACCGTCTCTTCATTCTATCCTTTAACCCTGATTATAGTGCCTAGGCACTAATAACATTGCTTATCTCCTTTCAAAACTCATAAATTTTATTAATAAAATCATATCACTTACTCTCTTAACCTCACAACTTTATCTTTTAAATATTTATTAAGCTCCATCCCTACCCCATTTATTTACATCTAAGGATTGAATTTACCTTTCACATCCTTTTGATTGCTAATGGCATTTGTGTCTAGAGCACTTACACGTTGAGGTTTACTCCTTAAGATGAGATGAAAGGAGAAGGCCAAGAGGTTGTTCTTGAAGATTATTTATACGAGGCTTAAGCCTGGTATTGCAAATGCTTAAGCCTAAGCCTTGTGGCGTAACTCTTGTGTATTTAGGCAAAATAGTTTTTTATTTTTATTTTTATTAAAACAGTTTTCTACTCATTTCCATGTATGGATTATAATGGGCTAACTTGCCATGAATGATCCATGCCAGTGGAAGATACCACTGTGCCGGTGTGTATACTTGGGTTCCATGTTTATTTTGGCCCACTATATTTGTAACTTGTTAGTTCCATGAGTTGCATTTGGATGCACGGATAATCTAATCAATCAAATTTGGACCGTAGTGCATATACCATTGAGAAAAATCACATCGATCAAATTATTCTAACCACCTAGAGTGTATTGTGCAAAGCCTCGTGTTTAGTAGGATATTGTAATTCCTCATTTTCACAAACCATGTGACTCATATATATTTGTTGAGACTAGGTGATTCATGATTCAATATTACTAAATCATATTTCCCAAATTAAGTTGGGTAGCACCAAGTCATGCAATATTTTTATTTTCAATCCTACTTAATCGGTCCCTTCTTTCTAACTATAACATGCAAATAGGAGCTCTAACCATGCTTTTTTTTTTTTCCTTCTTTAGCTATAATAAAACCACTTTACTTCGAATTAGAAATTCCATGGTTCTAGAATATGTTTTTTTAATGGAAATTGCAAGTTTACTAATTAAGATTAGGGGGGTCAATGGGCCGGGTTGGCCCGTCGGGCTTCTAGGCTTGGTCCACCTCAGTTGGGACTTGGGTTGGAGTATCAAGTTTGAGGGCTAGGCTCGAGCTTAATATTGAAGCCCGTTTCAAAACAAGGCTGGGCTTGGACGTAGATGTCCAAAAGCTCGTCGGCTAGGCTTCGCCTACATAGTGGGCTCCACCCACAAATCTTTTGTTGACTCCCATATAAGAAAATATCCCTAAGACTCATTGCTGTGATGTGATTTAGAAGGTGTTATCTCTTCTCATCATAAATAGTTAGGGTTTTCATTTCCTTGGATGGATTCAATTTTTGATGGAATCTAATAAATGGTCTAATAGCATGATGCATCTAATAATTGTGGGTTTTTTTTTTTTTTTTTTGGTTTTATGAAATGAGGATTTCTTGAGTTTTCTAAAATATGAAATGTAGAAAGAAGATAATAATGAATTTCCGCACTCTCTTTGGGAGGTTTTTTTTTTTTTTTTTTTTGGAATTTTTGAAATATGAAATGTAGAAAGAAGAAGACGAACCTGGAACTGCCACTCTCTCTCTCTCTTTGATTTGGGCTCGGGCTAGACTCAGGCCAGTCCCAGCATAACCATGTCGTGCTGGACTCAGGCTAGACTTTTTTGGCCCGTCACAAGCCTGGGATGGGCTTGGGCCTGGGTTGGACAATGCGGGCCGGGCTTGGACAGAGCTCGACCTGGCCGTTGACACCCCTAATTAAGAGTTAGGATTTGAATTCTTCATTGGAAATTCACAATCTTGTTTAGCATCTTCAATTAGTTTCTTATGTTACGTGATTTCACTTTGTTCAAACCTTCATCAAGGTTCCAAAATCCAGCTCATGATTGTACAATTGTGATCAATGATTATAACAAATTGCGGAATATAAACAAGTGCAAATATACTAATGAACTAATTAGTATGCCCAGTAGCATACGGAATTGGACTTTTAGAAAATTACAAAAGATTCATTCAATGCTGCTCTATAAGCCTACTTGAAATGCTCTTTCTAACGATATTTTGATTTCATAGCATGACATTGGATCCTGGTATTAGTTTCATTTATTTTATTCTTATAAACTACCACTGTAGGCATCCTTATAAAGAACTTTTCTTCAATGTTTTTCTTGTGAAGAAAAACAAATTGATACGTCAAAATAAAGAGAACTGACCACCTACAACCAGTTCTAGGCTGCTAACTTTTCTGACTAATTTTGACAAGCATTTTGCCCTTGAAAATATCCAATATTTACAAGGGCAAAAGTGGAAACAAAATTCAGCGCCATTAAGAAAATGGGTGGTACCATATGACTGATGGTAAATTACTAATTCTCTAAAATAAATAGCTTCTTATAATATGTTTTATGGTAAGTAGCTTCTTATAATATTTTGTAGGGAATTTTACAAAAACCTACTTTATTAATATTGAATTTACATTCCAGTACGTTTCTCAAAAAGGTTTTCAATAAGCTACACCATTAATTTAGGTAATTATCATTGGAGTACCATCCGTTAGATTTCTTAATGAAAAGTTGGGGTCAACCATGCGAGCAAAGGGGTAGGCAGCTTGGATGGGCTCCACCATGATGTTTATGTGAAATCTACCCCGACCACCAGGCATGTCACCCCATGTTAGGTCCGGGGCCGAAAAAATCAGCCCCATTCTTGATTTGAGTGGACCACATGATTGGAAACAGTTACAGGGCAGCCCTCACCCTCCAAATTATTTTCCTTGGTATGACCCACCTAAATCACGTATGGGCCTAATGTGGTGTAATACGAATGAGAATCATCAACCGTATACAGTTATATCAAACCCTAGAACCAAATCAATGCCCAAACACATCCAATCCAGTAATAGAGATTCTTCCACTTGAAAAGAAAGGAAAAACAATGCAATAACCAATGAATAATTGAAGCTCTCATTAGTTTTGATGGTTTGGATCATATGCTCCACTTGCAAAAGCATGCACTTGAACAAAACCTAGCCTATGGATTGTAAAGAAGACAAAAACGTCCAAAAAGTTGTGGAACATTTTCTGTTTATTGAGCATTTATATGAAGAAAATAATAGAGAAGCCCTAATACTAATATGGGCCTTTCATCAAGCATAAACTACGGGCTAGATGTTATAATTTTAGCTCTCCAATCCTATTTTTAAAGGAGATGACTAAAATACTCCTATCTACTCAAGTTTGACATAAGCAAAGCAAAAAATAAATCAAAATTCACCAAAAAATGAGATAAACTTTGGAACCAAAGATAAATGTCACTCTCTTTTGGACTTAAAAGTGTACCACCAGTGCCACAATGCGTGGTTCACTGATGGGTCTATGGATTTTGCCCATTATGGAAGATATTTGGGCCCTTTTTCCACACCCTAATCCATCCAAAACTCCTAAGCAAGTACATCAGTCCAATCCATCAACATTTGGTAGTCCATGTCCTCATCATAATGTTTGGGCCCCAAACATAAATTTTGGTGTGTCAGCTAATGGTTTGAGTGGATTTCATATTACCATCACAAGAGTGGATGTCTCTCTCCCAACTGTTTACTTTCGTGTGGCCCACCTAAATCACAGGTTAGCTTGATTTTTTTCCCGGGGTCTAGCTTGGGATTACACATTTATTGGATAGAGTTGATCTCACGTACACATTGAGGTGGACCTGTCAAAAACCAATGGTGGGCGCCCCCTAAAATTCCCTTTAAATCTCAGTTTTCTTAGAACAATTGTGAGAGGTGCGCCACCCTTAGATCTTTTTTCGAAGCCCACCCTATTGTGTATGTGTTAGAAAGATTGAGAAATAGAACCATATGATTTGATTCATTCTTAATAGCCATGAGATGATCATCTTAGGGTGATCCTTTTATCGACAGATGCTCCTATTACACTCATAATCTTTGAAGGAGGAGAACCAACTATGTAGCATCTATAACTCTATATCGATAATTCAAGTATTGTATATGACATCAATATGGAGTGGATTTCACATACACAACATGATGTGCTCCGAGAAAAGATCAAGGGCGGCGTCTCTCTCGCAATTGTTATCAGAAAACTAAGATTTAAAGGGAACTTTAGGGGATGCCCACCCTTGGTTTTTTACGGGTCCACTTCAATGTGTACGTGAGATCTATTGATCGAGTGCCTTTAATCTAGTGTAGAGAAGCCCTGTCTCAATTTTATCGGTGCCCCTTTAGTTTGACTGAATTAGAAGTGGATTCTCATATTGCACGCTTTCGGTTCGACTGGATGGATGTGAGTCGGTTCCTGTTGGTCCCATCGACAAAATGCATAAGTGCAGGTTTTATTTCCTAATTCTGTACGGGTGAGTATAAATACTTTTGCTAATTGCGATTGGGGTAGAGAACGTAGAGAGCTTGAGAGCCAAAGGGTATTGAGTGGAAAGCTGGGGTTTCTAATGTAAGTTGTTCTATCTCTTGTAACCTTCTTTTGATTATAGTGGATTGATCGTTGCTTTGTATCATGGTTTTTTCCCACAAGGGTTTTCCACGTAAAATCTCGTGTGTTCTCTGTGGTTGCTTGGATTTTTCGTTCTTCGATATGAAAACATGGCATCAAGGGGATCGAATGTAAAGTTCGAGACAGAGAAGTTCACAAGCAAAAACAATTTTGAACTATGGAGGTTGAAGATGAAAGCCCTCGAACTTGATCAGAGGATGATTAGCACAATCCAATTGTGCTTGGCCGATGAAGTCCGTTATAATGTCATCGATGAGATTACTATTGTGGGCTTATGGACGAAGATGGAGAGCATCTACATGATGAAGTTGCTCACCAATTGTTTATATCTAAAGAGACGGTTTTACACTCTGAAGATGGCAGAAGGGCCGGATCTCTCCAAGCACATAAATGACTTCAACAAGCCCTAATTTTGTTGATATCTCCCAGAGTCCTACGAGTATATAGTTGATCCTTTGTGCTATGTTAGAGATACCTTGGACATTGAGACCGTTATTCATGTCCTTCAATTAAAGTAGTTAAGAAAGAAAAGCGAATGCGAAGGTACTTCTATGGATGCATTGTTTGCTCGGGGAAGACCGTTTGAGTGAGAGAAGGAGAAGTCACGATCTAGATCCAAGTCAATAGGCAAAAGTAAGTTGAAGTGTTGGAATGGTTAGAGGATAGGATATATAAAGGACTGTCAATATCCCAAAACTCGGGTGGAAAAATCATATAATTCGTTGAAGGAAGCCAATTCAACGGAATCAGGTGAAGTATCGGATGGTTGTGACGTGTTGTCAATGTCCAAGACCAGTTGCTTCTGTCAGGAGTGGATTTTAGATATGGGGTCATCATACCATGTGTCCTTATCGGAGTTGGTTCACCACATATAGCGAGTATGATGGTGGCCTGTTTCTTATGGCAATGATCATGTCTGTAAGATGGTCGGAATTGGTTCGGTTCACATTAGGATGTTTGATGGGGTGGAGCATACTTTAACCAATATGAGGCACGTTCCGGATTTGAAGAAGAATATGATATATCTGGGAGCTCTAGATGCTCTCGAGTGTAAGTTCGCCAGTTATGAATGTGTCCTGAAGGTTTCCAAAAAGGCACTCACAGTTATGAAAGCATAGAGGAGCGGAAATCTTTACAAGTTGATTGGGAATACTATATTGGGTGGAGTTGCAATGTCTCTAGTGAAGTCCACGTCGGCATGTTTGTGGCATGCGCCCCCTAGGCCACATGAGTGAGCGAGGTATGAAGGTAATTATTGACCGTCGTTTAATTCCTAGTTTTAAAAGTTTTAATTTAGATATATGTGAGCATTGCATATATGGGAAATAATCAAGGTTAAGCTTTAAAACCAGGAAGCATGTTAATAAAGGTTAGTTGGACTATGTGCATTCGGATGTATGGGGGCTGTTGCCTATTATTTCTGGAGGAGGGTCGTGTAACGCCCTGAATTTCTGTGGCCCGAGTTCGTGCTCGTCCCGAGAATTCCAAGCGTTAATACTTACATGCCTTATTTCAATTTTGAGGTTTATAGAATATTTCCTCACTTTATTCATAAGAGTGGGTATTCATGAGAAAGAAATTTCCTGTAATTCTTGTTCCATTTAAAATAAAAGGGTTCATAAATTATCCAATGCTCACTCAATGGGAGCTTATTACATTGTTTTAAGAATGCAACAAAGGTAAATAATCAAATAAATTGTAGAATTGTCCTCCTTTCTCAATCGGTCGCCTCTTCTCCATATTGATCCTCGCCCGAATCATCAGCGCGTATTTCACCTGCAATATCTATACGGTTCGAGAGGGTCAATGTCCTACTCATAGTGGTGGTTGCCCTTTAAAGTTTACGATGATTCAAATGATTCATAGAAATAATAGAAGGGTTCCAATACATCTCATACTCCACAGATAGGGTTGATTTCATATAAACATCACGGTGAGGCTCGGAGCATGGCCAACCCCAACTTCCATTAAGAAATCTAACAGAAGGTACATAGTGATAATTACTTAAAACTAATGGGGTAGTTTATTGAAAACCTTTTCGAGAAAAGTAACAGTATGTATATTTAATATTGAGTAGGTAGGTTTTTGTAAAATTACCTATTTTTTATGGCATAGATATCTCATGAACAAGTTGTTTTAGATACTAACGATATTTGCATTCAGTGGGAAATAAAGGGACCATCATGTTTCATGAAGAACCGTGTGTTCCTTGTTATCAGATTGGTATCAGGGTATGTCTTTGTCATGTTAAGTAGAATTTTTTTTATGTACTATCCATGTTTTTATCAATTTTTATTTGGACACCTGCTACAGCTTCTCTGTCAAGTAGAATTTCACATCATACTTTCCCATGCAAGATCCAGACCATTCATCAGGTGGGGCACTTTGTATACGTGTCATGTACAGAAAATGTGGACCATTAGTTGATTGATTTCACCCATCCATTTTTCACACTCATGTGGCCCAATTGATGACTGGATCTACTTACATTTGGGCCACACTAAATACATGGTGGGGTTATCATATGGGCAGTTACATGTATGATTCAGAATCTCTACTATTGCAACTTGCCGTCACATGTTTCTTTTAATTGTCATCTCTTTAAATTCATGTGTTTTTACTTTAATGTAGCATGTACAATACTGATGTTTAGTTTTAGATATCCATATTAGAAAATGTTATTCTACATGAACAGATTCCATAGAAAGACAACCAAACTAAAGCCTGCTAACTAAGTTTTAGCTCACTTCAGTGATTATACTTGATCAGTAGGAAAATACCCAAGTATAAGTATAATGCGTAAACTACTAAATATAAAATCCCACGTAAAGATTGTTCCTCATAGTCATCCATAATTAGGAAAATACTTTAAAAGTCCCTTTAGAAAGAAGTTATTCGTGCTAGCTTGGTGGAAAGAGATCACAAATACAAAATGAACTAACTCTCATATCAATCCAAGTCAGAAGCTGCTGTGCACAAAAAAGACCGAGTTGCATAAAATCCAAAGTGTACAGATTTAATGAAGTTCAACAAAATTCAAAACTAGGACTAATTTTGATAAATTTCTGAAAGTTTATTATTCTTGCAATCAACTTGAATAATTTTCAATGAGAACATGATAACTTTATTTTGAAACTTAAATGATCTAACATAGAAGTTCCCAAAGTCTTCATCCATTTTTAAACCAAAGTTAAACCCCACAATTTCAAAAATGAAAATTTCAAACATTCATGCAAGTTAGTCCAACAAAACCAGTGGGGGCACCTTACAGGATCCTTCTAACCAAGATCTGCTCCTACTTTGAATCTTACTTCAGATTTTTTCATCCTTGCTCCTGCTTCATGGAAATTCATACTGCTAATAATTTGAAACAGATGCTTCTCTGCTTCCATACCTGAATCTATTGTCGCTCTGCTTCATGCTTCATGCTTCATGCTTCATGCAACTATCAGACGGGAGACATTTTTGTAATGTCAAAATTTTAACGACTTGCAACCGGCAAGTAGCTTCTGGACAAGAATAGCCAATTTGGCTCTTGATAATTGTTAAATCTACACATTACAACATCAGCAGAAATATGATAGACATGGCGAATCTTCCTTTAATCACTAGTGCTCACCCAACTCTTCGTATTTCGATATTGCCATCCTTCATGCATATAAATTTCTGCAGCATAACTGGTTCATGTAGAGAAGATATAGACTGTCTTTTTTCCACGTCTTTTTTTTTTTTTCAAAATCTCAAGGATACTTGACGAGTTCAACTGTGTATTGATTAATGCAGGGTTGTTTTTCAATTTTGGTGTAGCTATAACACATTTCCCCTATATGTTATCATTACTCAGGTTTGAAGCCCTTAAATTTCAGTTAATTTCTTTCATTTCTAACCAGAAGGTGACATAATTGCAATTTGGAGCCGAGACTGTAAAGGGTCTCACTGTGCCAGACAGGCTGGGCCAAGTCGGTTCAGTTTGGGTACAGATGCATTTCCATGTGCATGCACATGTATGTTTATGTGCAAATGTCAAATGGACATGTCTGATTCTTTCAGAGTCTAGTTTTTAGTGGTTTTGTAACTCCTATAAATCTATCCTTGGTTTTGTAAATGAAATTTGCTATGTATGTTTTTTGCAATTTACCCATGGAATGAATGATACCTGTAATGGTCATCTCGAGGTAGCCTATATAAACCTCTCTTGGGGTTATCTGGAAATAAACAGAAACAAGCTTTCATATCTTCTCTCAAGTAACTTCTCCCTCTGTGTTTTCTCATGTGCGTGAGCCTGTCTGAGCTAAATCCAGAACACTGCCTCATTTTCTTGATTTGGCCATGCAACTAGAGTCAACAATCACTTCGAGGGCGTGCCTCTTAATCCTGTGGGAATTCTTCTGTGAGAACCAGTGCACCTAGAACTCTATTCTAGTGGGGCAGAACTTGCCCTAAAATTAGCCATCTGATTGTATACAGACCTCAACTGCTGCTTCAGCTGGTTGTCAGCTATGTCATTCATCTGCTCGTGAAACTGGCCAATATCCTTAGTGTGTATCTTTTAGTTCATAGCCTAAAATGTAGAACCAATAATTTTAGGACAAGCCCTCCAAATAACTACAAACTAAATCAATTCCGGGCTAAGCCCAATTTTGCAAGTGTATGATCAGATCAAACCCAAGCCTAGACCTGATTTTGATTAATAAAATGCCAACTGAAACACAATGAAGGGGGGTGTGACTAGGTTGCAATGCAATCGATCCCTCTCTAATCACTTTTCCCACAAGAACACAGGTTCTTGAAATTGGATTCCGGCCAAGTGCCAACACAATCAGCAGTATACTGTCAACAGATGAAGTCCACAGTCAGTAACATGTAGCAGGTGCTGGAAATTGGGTTTCTACCACCTACTGACACGGATTCTTGGGCTCCATTTTTTTTTCCTAGAATTCTAATCCTAAGAATCTTGAATCCTGTTGAGTAGAGACCTTACATTGTATGGGCGGAGAAGGTGCCTAATACTTCCTTCTTCCTTGTTTGGAATCCTTGGGAAAGATGGACCATTGGAGTTTGTAAAGTAGAAAAGTTTTGAAAGAATGGTGAGACCAGTAGGGTTGGAGGTCCAACCGTATAGTATTTATAAGAAAAAATATGCAAATCACATAAAATACCCCCAAGTAAAATGGTTAAACTGGAAACAGGAAAAACCTAAGAAAGAAAATGAAACTAGCAGGCCTAAAGCCCGACAGCCTAAACTAGGGGCCCACAACAGGTCCATATAAGCCATAACACTCCCCCTCAAGCAGAGGCATCATATCAATCATGACTAGCTTACCTTAAATATGCCTTCCCACTTCAATTAGAAGGACCTTAGTGAAGATATTATCTGTAGACCTAACAAAGGGAGTATAAACTGCCAACAGTAACCTTCTCACGAATAAAATTACAATCAGCTTCAATAAGTTTTGTGCGCTTATGAAAAAGGGAATTGGAAGTGATATGAATTACATCCTAATTGTCACAGTACATAAGCATAGTTGTCACCAGAAATCCAACTCAGCGATAAAGCTTTTCAACCACAAGATTTCTCATGCAGTATTCACCATAGCTCGATATTCAGCCTCAACACTGGATCATACAACAACAGTTTGCTTCTGTTAGACAGCTCACATACCTTGTATATCCATACCAGTGTTTTAAATAGCGGTAGCGTGATGCGTAGCGCTCAACCCTCTATAGCGTGTAGCGTAAATACATACCGTGTAGCGTAAGCTATACGCTACACGATACTTCTATTTTTAAATTTAAAAATAGGACAAATATAATAAATAGTGAAAAAAATATAAAAATGCCTAAAAGATAATTCATTTTATCAATTATAAGCATGTTAAAAAAAGTTATTAGTTATCATTTATCAAAAGACGATTCACATATATAAGCCAAATTAAATAATTATCACATCAACAACTTTCTAAGCAAACCACTTTAATTAATAATGTCTAATTGAAACCACAAGTCACAATTATGAAAAGAAATAAAAATCCCGTATGTTAAAAAGTATCAAGTACAATACAAGTGTCACATTTCTCAACGTTAGAAACAAAGAAAACCTGAAAAAATCATAAAAAACTAAAATAGTAAAAAAAATATGTTGTAGCTTACGCTACGGACGCTACGCGCTACGTAGCCGTAGCGTATGCTACGACCCCTGTAGCGTACGCTACAGGGGATTTACGCTATTTGGGATGCTACGTAGCGCTACGGCCACGCTACGCTACGTGGCATACGCTGCCGCTACGCTACGGGCGCTATTTGAAACACTGATCCATACCTTGTATATCTTGTTTCTATAGGTAGAGAATTCTACGTTTATTTCTTTCCTTGTAAAGATGATTGTAATATCTATATATTCAACCCCATTGAGTTGTCTCAAATACACGGAAAAGCTTCTGCATCTCTTTGCTTTCGTGGTATCAGAGCATCCCTGATCCGAAACCGTCCGTGTCGTCCGGTCACCACCCCTGCTGCGTCTGGCAACTGCCCCTGCTCATCCGACCGCCCCTGCATCGTTCGGCTACCTCTCCTGCATCATCTGACCGCCCCTGCTATGTCGTCCGACCATCCCTGCTGCGTCTGGCAACTGACCTTGCTCATCCGACCGCCCCTGCATCGTCCGGCCGCCCCTCTTACATCATCCGACTGCCCCTGCTATGTCGTCCGGCCATCCCTGCTGCGTCCGGTCACTGTCACTGTCCCTGCTCATCCGACCTCCCCTGCATCGTCCGGCCGCCCCTCCTGCGTCATCCGACTGCCCCTGCTGCGTCGTCCGGCGACCCCTCTGCTTCAGATCTGCTCGTCCAAATCCTGTTCCAGATTTGCTGTTCCAGATCTACTATTGCTCCAGATTTACTCGTCCTGTTCTAAATCTGCTCGTCTGAACCCTGCTTGTAACGCCCTGAAAATCGGGGGTCGAGTAGGAACTTAACTCCCAAGTTCCAACGCATCACTTATGCAACATATGAAATGATGACTGTATGTTGTCTGTATTAGTGCATGAAACATGAATAAGATTAAGCCAAATCAGCACAACATAATCCAGGGACAGTTATAATACGCAAGCAGAAGACTGAAACGAATATATATATATATATATAACTGTATAAACCAGTGTATGTCCCCAACATATGTTTGCATTGCCAGGTCAAGGATTACAAGTGTAGTTTCAAAATATACAAAATGTGTAGTATCCTCTATTCATAATCCCAGAAAGAAGTCCCGCCAGTCAGGCCACAGCTCACAAGAACCCGCCTGAAGTCTGCATATAGGAGAAGGCCTCCTCGTCCTCCTCGAAGTCTGGCTCCGCCTCGTAGGCATCGCCACCACCTGCATCTAAGACAGGGTCTGGTTGGTGTGCGCAACACTGTCCCGTAACGTGGGAGTGAGTAATCAACTCAGTGGAACAATAAAGCAAAGGTTAACATGTTATCAATTCAATCAAGCGGTAATGATAAAGCAGTAAATCACACATCCCTAAGTACTCTTATTAATGCAAGTATGGTATGTATGTATGATGCATGCCCTCGCCTACGCTCCCTCAGCGACTCCTTCTTACGATCGCGGCATGCTACACTCCCTCAGTGCTTGACCATCAACGCCAAACGCACATGTAATGCGGTGCATGAACGTGATTACCAAGTTCTTTATTAGTCATTTTCATACAACAGGATTGGGAAACTAAGGTACCTCCCTTATATCACTTTCCAAACAAGGATCCATTCTAGGGTCGTCAGTCCTAGTAAACTCATACGATGATACGGTTCTAGGTCACTGCAAAGGGCTCGTCGCCTTATCAGTGTAGGCCTAGTTATACTCTAGTTGCTACGGAAAGGCTCGTTGCCTCACCGCAGTCTCAGAGTATGCTCGAGGTCACTACAAAGGGCTCGTCACCTTATCAGTGTAGGCCGACAACTCGAATATAGTGTCCCATACCATCATAATCGGCTCACGAGTCTGGTTGCTCAATGGACACTATGGGGAGGCACGTGGCCCCAGCGTAGGCCGACAGCTCGACCACGGTGTCCCATACCACCATGCCCGGCTCATGAGTCTTAGCGGATTGAAGTACCATGGTTAACGGGATTTCACTAGTAAGTTTGGTACCCTAGGTTCAAGCAGAGGCGTCCAAACATGGTGAACATACATAAGACTGATCGGGTTACTCGACGAGCTCAGCTAGCTCGAGCGCACAACAAGTTGAACGATATGAAGTGCATAAGCACTTCGTGTGGCCAGCCACTATCGCCAACCGAAGTACAACTCGGGTTCGTCGAACACATCTTATGTGGCGAATGAATCTCAGCCACGAATTCAATCCCGTTACCGATTGCCTGGACTATAATCATAGCCCCAAACACAATCAATCCTTATTCTGAAGCATATAGAGGCAAAATATACAAAGTAATTCAAGCATATTATAAAGCACAATATAAACAGGAAATACAAACACATATATTTCATAAGTAAGCGGTTAAACTAAACAAACAACATGGAGGAATTCATATATACCTCTAAGGTAGTTGAGAATCCCATCTCAACACCCTTATACATTACAATTTACTAACTACTACTCATTCAGACATTTCAACAAACACTTTAGGTTACATACTTCAACATACCTGACGTATGTTGATCACATAGGTATTAGGCCAAATCCTTTCACTAGGGAGCTGCCCCATGGATAACACACGTGCACCCACGACGAATAATCATGGCAAGCATGAATCCAAGTTCCATATTCATTGGAACATTTTCACAAACACTTGGGCTACACAATTTATCATATATAGTGTATATTGACCGTGGCGTGATTTAGGGCAAATCCTTTCGTCAAAGATGGTATCGCCTATACAACAATCATAAATCCATGACAATTAGCCATGGCGAGCACGAATGCGAATTCTTTACTCATTCGGTCATTTTCACAAACACTTAGAATACACCCTTTTAATATACATAACGTATATTAGCAAAAACGTGTATTAGGGCGAATCCTTTCGCCGAGTGAGTATTATACATGTATATAGCATGTTCATACAATCATTTATAATGGCAAACACACTTTCAAAATTTGTACGTATACGGTATTTTCTACAAATACGGAAAAGACAGTATATTCAACATAGTTAACGTATAACCGAAAAACGAAATGGAAAGCACTTTGTACATGTGCAATTGCATGCAGATCATGAATCTATCATTATCTGACATTGAAAGCGTTGAAAACCATAACCTATACGTTTAAAGTCCGCACCTTTCGCCGGTAAATGCGTAACGAATTCAGTTTGTTCACTCACGCTCCGTCTACGGCCCATCGGCAACCTATTTCATGAAATAGGTTAGCTATTTCATTACTTTAACTAATTGAAACCCTAGAACGGATTAGGGTTAGGTTTTCTTACCTAAGAATGGGATTGGTATCGCCGGAAAAGAGACATGGTAGCCGTAGTTAGGCACGTAGATAAGTGGGTTTGAATCCCAGGAAGAAACTCCAGCAATCCCTCACACTTTCTCTCTCTTTCCTTCTCTTTTTCTCTCTTCTCTCTCCTAGGTTTAGGAAATTCGTATGAAAGGAGAGAGAGAGAGGGTTTAAGGTCTTTACATAGGCCCAGAAATGATGGGAATGGCCCCAGGGCCATGGTATACTTCAATTATAGCCAAAACCCATCTGTTTCGGCTCATCGGAGCACTTCCGGAGCCCCCCCTTGAGTTAAAGGTCGAACTTAAGCTCGC
The DNA here is from genome assembly GCA_030180095.1 of Magnolia changhungtana. NCBI lineage: Eukaryota > Viridiplantae > Streptophyta > Magnoliopsida > Magnoliales > Magnoliaceae > Magnolia > Magnolia changhungtana. The sequence continues at coordinate 5,112,176 of JASAUF010000160.1, forward strand.
TGACCTTAAATCTAGGTCAAGATAAATTTTCGTTCCAGTTGGGTTCCCAGATCACACGTGGCGGACCGGTTTCAGTTCAACGGTCACCGAAACTTGATCCGGGTTACAAGTACACTGCCATGTATGAGAAATTTCTCCTGATCTGAGGGTGTATGTGGGTCAGATTCTGACAGTCTGATTGCTTATATTCGTCCCGCAAGTGACGAGTCTCAGATTACTTAAATTTAGATTCATTTTTAAAGAAAACCACGTTTTCTCACACTCTTCGCTCTAGGCTCAAGCGAATAGCCTCGGGACATTATCTGGAGTTGATTTTCGAGATGGTTGTCAAGTCCAGCAAAGCGGTCTTAACTATATAATTTCGTAGTAACTGGACTTTCTACGTGCGGTCCAGATCTAATACGGAGTTTCACTGTGCTCCCGAGAGCAACTGGGTAATGAGATGGATCCTAGATTTTAGGGTAACCTAGCGTCAATGATTCTACAAGTTTTAGGTGTTGCAGATCGTATTTAAAGTGGATCGAGCGGATTTCGTAACTACTCTAGTTTAGCACTTAGTTAAACTTATCTAATTTCTAAAGGATTTAGTCCTTAGTGATTTCTGGCTGAGGCAGCACTCGGGTCTCAGTACAGATTTTCCGAGACGTTACACTGCTACTGTTCGAACCCATTGCTGCTGCTCCAGATCTGTTGTCTGAATACTGTTGCTGTTCGATCTTATTATTGTTGCTGTTGTTCCATCCTGTTTCACATCTGCTTGTCCGAATCCTATCTTTGTTCAAACCCGTTGCTGTTGCTGTGTTATTCTGCCAGATCCAGAAACTATAATTGCTTGGGTATCTCCTGCTGTACGGTACATCTTACACCTTCTGCTTCAACTCTTTGAGTACTTTAAATTACTTCAGAACAATGGACAAGAACTCATCACGTACAGAGGCCCCACGTTATAGTTTTGATGGTACCAACTATTCTCTATGGGCCATCCATTTCCAGAACTTCCTCAAAGGTCGTGATTTGTGGGGACTCATTGATGGATCTGTTTCTATCCCCACTTCCACAGATGCCGATAAATTAGCTGATTGGGACATGAACAATGGACAAATTATTACCTGAATTCTCGATTCGGTCGATCGGTCCATTGCTATTGGCCTCACACCTCATCGCACTGCTAAGGCAATGTGGGAGCATTTTTAGACAATTTATCAACAGAGTAGTGCGGCCCGGTTATACCACCTGGAACAGGATCTCATTAATCTTACTCAGGGTGATGACAGTATTCAATCATTCTACTCCAAAATTGTCACTATTTGGACAGAGATGGTTATGATGGATCCAACATTTCCTCATGACTTTAAGATATTCCAATCTATGCGCGAGAGTGCGCAAGTACGACAATTTCTTATGAAGCTACATCCGAAATTTGAGCATTGTCGGACTGCTCTCTTGAACCGTAGCCCTCCTTCATTGAATTCGATTATTAATGATTTATTGGCTGAGGAACAACGACTGAAGGTTTTCTCTCTTCCTTCCTCAACTCCGGGATCATCTGATATAGTGCTTGCTGTGTCTACTACGACACCAACACGTGGTTCCACTCATTTGACTTGTCGCGGCTGCAACAAGGTGGGTCATGTTGTCACTCAATGCAAAGAATGGTGCGCTTATTGTCGCCGGACTGGTCATGGTATTCAGAACTACCATTCACGTGCCTATGCATCTTCTTTACGCCGTGGCCGTGGTGGTTGTGGTTGTGGCCGTGGTCGTGCTCTTTCTACTACTACTACCACTATTTCTTCCGAGCCGTCTATTAGTGGTTCTCCACTTACTGTTTCTGCTGAAGGTATTTCATCTCCGTTAACTCCTGCGATGTCCAACAAATCGTTTAAGCCCTTTCTGCTGTTAGACAGGCTCTCATTCCTTGTATAGCCCATTCCTTGTATAGCTTATATACCTTGTATAGTTCGTAGAGGATTTTGGTTTTATTATTTTTCCTTATATACATGACTGTAATTTCTATATATTCAACCCTTTTGGGTTGTCTCAAATACGGAAAAGCTTCTGCTCCTCTTGGCTTTCATGGTATCAGAGCCAAGTTGATCCGAAACTGCTCCTGCATCATCCGGTCACCATCCTTGCTGCGTCAGCCCCCATTCCTGCTGCATCCGACCGTCCCTGCGTCGTCCGGTCGCCCCTACTGCGTCGTCCGACCACCCTTGCGTCGTCCGGCCGCCCCTACTGCGTCGTCCGACCACCCTTGCGTCGTCTGGCCGTCCCTCCTGCGTCGTCCGACCAATCCTTCGTCGTCCAGTGCCTCTTCTGCTTCAGATCCGCTCGTCCCTGCTTCAGATCCGCTCGTCCTTGCTTCAGATCTGCTCGTCCGGCGCCCCTCTGCTTCAGATCTACTCATCCCTGCTCGTCCCTGCTCCAGATCTGCTGTTCCAGATCTATTGTTGCTCCAGATCTGCTCGTCCCTGCTCGTCTGAACCAGATCTGCTATTGTTGTTATTGCTATTTTTTCCATCCTGTTCTAGATCTGCCTGTCCGCATCTTATTTCTGTTCGAACCCGTTGCTGTTGCTCCAGATCTGCTACTGTTGTTCCAAGATCTCACTCTTATTCTTTGTTGCTCCAGATCTGCACTCATTCTTTATTCTTTGTTGTTATTACACCAGATCCGGAAACTACAATTGCTTGGGTATATCCTGCTGTACGGTACACCTAACGCCTTCTGTTGCATTTCTGTAAGTACTTTACATTACTTCAGATCAATGGACAAGAACTCATCACGTACAGAGGCCCCACGTTGTAGTTTTGATGGTACCAACTATTCTCTATTGGCCATCCATTTTCAGAACTTCCTCAAGGGTCGTGGTTTGTGGGGACTCATTGATGGATCTGCTCCAATCCCCACTTCCACAGATGCCGACAAATTAGCTGATTGGGACATGAACAATGGATGGATTATTACCTGGATCCTCGATTCGGTCGATCGGTCCATTGCTATTGGCCTCACCCCTCATCGCACTGCTAAGGCAATGTGGGAGCATCTCCAGACAATTTATCAACAAAGTAATGCAGCTCGGTTATACCGCCTGGAACAGGATCTCGTTAACCTTACTCAGGGTGATGATAGTATACAATCATTTTACTCCAAAATTGTCACTATTTGGACAGAAATGGCTATGATGGATCCAACCTTTCCTCATGATTTTAAGATATTCCAATCAATGCACGAGAATGCGCAAGTACGACAATTCCTTATGAAGCTGCGTCCGGAATTTGAGCATTGTCAGGCTGCTCTCTTGAACCGTAGCCCTCTTCCTTCATTGAATTCAGTTATTAATGATTTATTGGCTGAGGAATAACGACTGAAAGTTCTCTTCCTTCCTCAACTCCGGGATCATCTGATATGGTGCTTGCTGTGTCTACCACTACACCAACACGTGGTTCCACTCCTTTAACTTGTCGCGGCTGCAACAAGGTGGGTCATGTTGTCGCTCAATGCAAAGAATGGTGCGCGTATTGTCGACGGACTGGTCATGGTATTCAGGACTGCCGTACACGTGCCTATGCTTCTTCTTTCGGCCGTGGACGTGGTGGTCGTGGTCGTGGCCGTGGTCGTGCTCTTGCTGCTACTACTGCCACTATTTCTTCCGAGCCTTCTGTTAGTGATTCTCCATCGACAGTTTCTGCTGAAGGTTTTTCATCTCCGTTGACTCCTGCGATGCTCCAACAAATCATTCAGGCCCTTTCTGCAGCCGGTATGTCAGGTATATCTCCATCTTCTACATGGTTCTTCGATTCGGGTGCTTCCAATCATATGACCGGTGCTGTATCCCATCTTCGTGACATTCGTCCCTACACCGGCAATCAGGCTATTTCCACTGCGGATGGCACTAGACTACCTATTCAGTCTGTTGGATCATTGACTTTCTCTCCTTCTGCTCATCGCCAGTTCACCCTTCGTGATGTGTTTCATGTCCCTAACCTTTCTTCCAATTTAATTTCAGTTGGTCAACTCACATCCAATAACTGCTTAGTCATATTTCTTCCCAACTGTTGTTTTGTGCAGGATCTGGCAACGGGGAAGGTACTTGGGAAGGGTAGGCGGCATGGTCGTCTGTACGTGCTGGACTTTGATCCATCTGTCACTCCGGCTCGTTGTTTCTTTTCTCCATCTTCATCAGATATTACTTCAGCAAATAAATTGTGGAAACTGTGGCACTTTCGCCTGGGCCATCCACATTCTGATCGGTTACTTCAGTTGATTTCTTCTGGCATGTTAGGGAATATTTCTCTTAATAAAAATGATTTGGATTATTCTTGTTCTTCCTGTTGTCTTTCAAAAAGTAAATGTATTCCATTTTCTCTGAGTACTACAAAATCATCTTCTATGTTTGAACTTGTGCATACGGATGTCTGGGGTCCATCACCAATTATGTCTCTCTCTGGATTCGATACTATGTTATATTCATTGATGATTTCACACGTTACACTTGGATTTACTTTCTGCAATCAAAGTCACAGGTTTTTGAAAAATTCAAGTTATTTCACTCTATGGTGGAAACTCAATTTTGGGTTCCTGTTCAAACTCTCCGATCTGACTCAGGGGGGGAATATATCTCAACCGAATTTCGAACATTTCTTCAAGGTCATGGGATTATTCATCAGACCACCTGTTCTGATACTCCACAACAGAACGGGGTAGCGGAACGGAAAAATCATCATATTGTTGAAACTGCCAACACCCTGATGACAGCTATGAGTGTTCCTCGTTCTTTCTGGGCGGAAGCAATGTTACATTCAGTCTACTTGATCAACCGGATGCCAACCAAAGTTCTGAACAGTAAATCTCCCTACTTTGTTCTCACTGGCTTACCTCCTGCATATTCCACATTTCGTGTTTTTGGTTGTATCTGTTATGTTCACCTGGCTTCACGTGAACGTAACAAACTATCTCCAAAATCGGTCAAATGTATGTACTCGGGATATGGGGAAACTCAGAAAGGTTTTCGATGTTATGATCCTGTTTCTCGTCGTGTTCGGGTTTCACGAAATGTTGTTTTTCTTGAACACATTGCCTTCCATTCATCTCTTCCTCCTCCGCCAACTCCACACTCTCCTGGCCTAACCACCTTTCCTGAAATTCCATTTGCCTCAAGTACTCTTCCTCGTCCGTTGCAGGTTTACTCACGTCAACCACGTACAGATCCATCACCTATTACTCAACCCGAATCTACTGTACCTGTTGCAGATCCCGAACCTACCTCGATACGTCGTTCCGCTCGTGAACATCGGGCGCCTGATCGCTTGATATGCTCTATGTCTGCCATGAATACTACTCTGGATACTGTTTCTGTTCCAACTTCATACTCTCAGGCAGTCACTCATGATTGTTGGAAGAAGGCTATGGCAGAAGAACTTACGGCATTGGATGAAAATCATACGTGGGACATTGTCACTCGACCCGCTGACCAACAGCTAATTGGTAGCAAATGGGTTTATTTTGTCTAGCTCAAGTCTGATGGATCGTTGGATCGATACAAGGCTCGACTTGTTGCTCAAGGATACAAACAGGAATACGGAATTGATTACGATGAGACTTTCGCTCCTGTGGCCAAGATGAAAACTGTTCGTACTCTTCTGGCTATATCTTCTGTTCGCTCATGGCCACTCGCTCAGATGGATGTGAAAAATGCCTTTCTGCATGGAGATCTTCAAGAAACCGTATATTTGAAACCTCCTCCAGACTCTTTAATTCCTGACAATAAGGTATGTCGCCTAAAGAAAGCCCTGTACGGCCTCAAACAGGCACCTTGGGCATGGTTCCAACGCTTTCATAATGTCGTTACTGATGCTGGCTTTACTCAAAGTAGTCATGATCCATCCTTATTTTTATGCACCACTGCTCGAGGAATTGTCATTGTTCTTGTCTATGTTGATGACCTCCTTCTGACTGGTAGCGATGCTACTGGTATCTTGGCTTTAAAGGAAGTTCTGCAATCCTCCTTCAAGATGAAAGACCTCGGCCATCTCACATACTTTCTTGGGCTTGAAATTTCACGTTCTAAGCGAGGGATCCTGGTCAGCCAGCGTAAATATACCAAGGATCTTCTTGCCTTGGCATCATTGACGGATCAGAAGACAGTTCAGACTCCCTTAGAACTTAACGTTCAATATGGTCGTGACGATGGTGATCTCCTTACACAGCCCGACTTATACCGTTGTTTGGTTGGGAGTTTGGTTTACTTAACTATGACTCGCCCTGATATTGCCTACGCTGTCCAAGTCGTCAGTCAGTTTGTTTCTGCACCTCGGACTCTTCATATGACTGTCGTGTTGCGCATCTTAAGGTACCTTCGTGGAACTCTTGATCGATCCATGTTCTTCTCCTCCATGGCGACTCTGGACCTTCATGCTTATTCGGATGCGGATTGGGCCGGATGCGCTCTCACACGACGGTCTACCACTGGCTACTGTGTTTTTCTCGGCACTTCCCTCATCTCTTGGAAGTGTAAGAAACAGGCCACTGTTTCCAAATCAAGCACCGAAGCTCAGTATCGGGCGATGTCCGCTGCGTGTAGTGAGCTTGTCTGGTTACGTGGACTTCTTTCCAACTTGGGCGTTCCTCTGCAGAATCCTACTCCACTCCATGTTGATAATCTAAGTGCTATTCAGATTGCCTCTAACCCGGTTTTTCATGAACGGACGAAGCATATTGAAGTTGACTGTCATTTTATCCGCGAGAAATTTTAGTCTGGCCTCATTTCTCTTCCACATGTTGCATCCCATGATCAAATTACAGACATTCTCACCAAGTCCCTCACTTCTGCTCGTCACTCATTTCTAGTTGGCAAACTATTACTTGTCAATGACCCACATTAGTTTGAGGGGGGATGTTAGACAGGCTCTCATTCCTTGTATAGCCCATTCCTTGTATAGCTTATTCTTGGTTTTATTATTTTTCCTTATATACATGACTGTAATTTCTATATATTCAACCCTTTTGGGTTGTCTCAAATACAGAAAAGCTTCTGCTCCTCTTGGCTTTCATCTGCAGCCGGTATGTCAGGTATATCCCCTTCTCTTACATGGTTCTTTGCTTCGGGTGCTTCCAATCATATGACCGGTATTGTATCCCATCTTCGTGACATTCGTCCCTACACCGGCAATCAGGCTATTTCTACTGCGGATGGCACCAGACTACCTATTCAGTCCGTTGGTTCATTGACTTTCTCTCCTTCTGCTCATCGTCAGTTCACTCTTCGTGATGTGTTTCATGTCCCTAACCTCTCTCCAATTTAATTTCAGTTGGTCAACTCACATCAAATAACTGCTTAGTCATATTTCTTCCCAACTGTTGTTTTGTGCAAGATCTAGCAACGAGGAAGGTACTTGGGAAGGGTAGGCAGCATGGTCGTCTGTACGTGCTGGACTTTGATCCAACTGTCACTCCGGCTCGTTGTTTCTTTTCTCCATCTTCATCAGATATTACTTCAACAAATAAATTGTGGAAACTGTGGCACTTTCGCCTGGGTCATCCACATTCTGATCGGTTACTTCAGTTAATTTCTTCTGGCATGTTAGGGAATATTTCTCTTAATAAAAATGATTTGGATTATTCTTGTTCTTCCTGTTGTCTTTTAAAAAGCAAGTGTATTCCCTTTTCTTTAAGTACCACAAAATCATCTTTTATATTTGAACTTGTACATACGGATGTCTGGGGTCCTTCACCAATTATGTCTCTCTCTGGATTACGATACTATGTTATATTCATTGATGATTTTACACGGTACACTCGGATTTACTTTCTTCAATCGAAGTCACAAGTTTTTGAAAAATTCAAGTTATTTCACTCTATGGTGGAGACTCAGTTTCAAGTTGTAGTTCAAACTCTCCGCTCTGACTCAGGGGGGGAATATCCCTCAACTGAATTTCGTACATTTCTTCAAGGTCATGGGATTATTCATCAGACCACCTGTTCTGATACTCCACAATAGAACGGGGTGGCTGAATGAAAAAATTGTCATATTGTTGAAACTGCCAACACCCTGATGACAGCTATGGGTGTTCCTCGTTCTTTCTAGGTGGAAGCCATGTTACATTCAGTTTACTTGATTAAACGGATGCCAACCAAAGTTCTGCACAGTAAATCTTCCTACTTTGTTCTCACCGGCTTACCTCCTACATATTCCACATTCCTTATTTTTGGTTGTATCTGTTATGTTTACCTGGCTTCACATGAACATAATAAACTATCTCCAAAATCGGTCAAATGTATGTATTTGGAATTTGGGGAAACTCAAAAGGGTTTTCGATGTTATGATCCTGTTTCTCGTCGTGTTCGGGTTTCACGACATGTTGTTTTTCTTGAACATATTGCATTTCATTCATCTCTTCCTCCTTCGCACACTCCAAACTCTTCTGGTCTAACCACCTTTCCTAAAATTCCGTTTGCCTCGAGTACTCTCCCTCATCCGTTGCAGGTTTACTCACGTCGACCACGTACAGATCCACCACCTATTACTCAACCCGAACCTACTGTACCTGTTGCGGATCCCGAACCTACCTTGATACGTCGTTCCGCTCATGAACATCGAATGCCTGATCGCTTGATATGTCTGCCATGAATGCTACTCTGGATACTATTTCTATTCCTACTTCATATTCGCAGGCAACCACTCATGATTGTTGGAAGAAGGCTATGGCAGAAGAACTTGCGGCATTGAATGATAACCATACATGGGACATTGTCACTCGACCCGCTGACCAACAGCTAATTGGTAGCAAATGGATTTATTCTGTCAAGCTCAAGTCTGATAGATCATTGGATCGATACAAGGCTCGACTTGTCGCTCAGGGATACAAACAAGAATATGGAATTGATTACGATGAGACTTTCGCTCCTGTGGCCAAGATGAAAACTGTTCATACTCTTCTGGCTATATCTTCTATTCGCTCATGGCCATTCTCTCAGTTGGATATGAAAAATGCCTTTCTTCATGGAGACCTTCAAGAAACCGTATATTTGAAACCTCCTCCTGGCTCTTTAATTCCCGACAATAAGGTATGTCGCCTAAAGAAAGCCCCTTATGGTCTTAAACAGGCACTGCGGGCATGGTTCCAACGCTTTCACGATGTTGTTACAGGTGCTGGCTTTACTCAAAGTGGTCATGACCCATCCTTATTTTTGCGCACCATTGCTCACGGCATTATTATTGTTCTGGTTTATGTTGATGACCTCCTACTGACTGGTAGCGATGCTACTGGCATTTCGGCTTTAAAGGAAGTTCTGCAAGCATCCTTCAAGATGAAAGACCTCGGCCATCTAACATACTTTCTTGGACTTGAATTTTCACGTTCTAACCATGGGATTCTGGTCAGCCAGCGTAAATATACCAAGGATCTTCTCGCCTTGGCTTCATTGACAGTTCAGACCCCTTTAGAACTTAACGTTCACTATGGTCGTGACGATGGTGATCTACTTGCACAGCCCGATTTATACCGCCGTCTGTTTGGGAGTCTGGTTTACTTAACTATGACTCGCCCTGATGTTGCCTACGCTGTCCAAGTCATCAGTCAGTTTGCTTCTGCTCCTCGGACTCTTCATATGACTGCGGTGTTGCGCATCCTACGATACCTTCGTGGAACTCTAGATCAATCTCTGTTCTTCTCCTCCACGGCGACTCTGGATCTTCGTGCTTATTCGGATGCTGATTGGGCTGGATACGCTCTCACACGAAGATCTACCACTAGTTACTGTGTTTTTCTTAGTACTTCTCTCATCTCTTGGAAGTGTAAGAAGCAGGCCACTGTTTCCAAATCAAGTATAGAAGCCGAGTATCGGGCGATGTCAGCTGCGTGTAGTGAGCTCATCTAGTTACGTGGACTTCTTTCAGACTTGGGCATTCCTCTACAAAATCCTACTCCACTCCATGTCGATAATCTCAGTGCAATTCAGATTGCCTCTAACCCGGTTTTTCATGAACGGACGAAGCATATTGAAGTTGACTGTCATTTTATCCGCGAGAAATTTCAGTCTGGGCTCATTTCTCTTCCACATGTGGCATCCCATGATCAGATTGCTGACATTCTCACCAAGTCCCTCACATCTGCACGTCACTCTTTTCTTGTTGGCAAAGTATTACTTGTCAATGACCAGCATTAGTTTGAGGGGGGATGTTAGACAGCTCACATACCTTGTATATCTTGTTTCTATATGTAGAGAATTCTGCGTTTATTACTTTCCTTGTATAGATGATTGTAATATCTATATATTCAACCCCATTGGGTTGTCTCAAATACACAGTAAAGCTTCTGCATCTCTTTGCTTTCAGCTTCTTAGTCTTGCATGTAATAAGATTTCCTCCAAAATAAAGTACTATACGTTGTTGTAGAACGACAATCATCAAGAGAACCTGCCCATCATGCATCTAAATAACCCTCAATATTCAGATGATTATGACAACTAAATAGAATACCACATCCTAGAGAAGACTTGATGTAGTGAAGTATGTGATGAAAAACTTCTAGATAACTAGAGCGAGGCGCATGCATAACTTGGCTTACCTAATTGATTTCATGAGATAGGCTAAGACGAGTAATAATTAAATATATCAACCAACCAACCAGGTGTTGATACATTCGAGGATCATCAAGAAACTCCCCAAGGTTCTTTTTAAGTTCTAATGGGGAATCAAGATATTTGAGACTAAGATTACCAATTGAAGTCAAAAGATCAATAACATATTTTCGCTAAGACAAAACAATACCATTCTTTGAACAAGAGACTTCAATGCCAAGAGAAAATTTAAGCAGTCCCAAATCCTTGAAGTAAAAAACCTTGCTTAGATAGAGCTTAAGTCAGAAATCTCACTAGTATCATCACCTGTAGCAATAATATCATCCACATAAACACTGACAATGATAATACCTTGCACTTGTTGCTTAATGAACATTGAGTGGTCTGACTGAGTACGAGTAAATCTAGTACCAATCAAGGCCCCACTAAATTTATCAAACAAGCCCGAGGGGCCTGCTCTAAACCATATATCGCCTTTTTAAGACAACATACCTTATTTTCCTTCCCCTCTCAAGTAAAATAAGGAGGAAACATATAAATTTTCTTAGTCAAATCACCAATTGAGAAGGCATTCTTAACATCAAATTGGTGCAACGAGAAATTCAAATTAGCAGCAAGAGAAATGATAAAGCAATAGGAGCAAAGGTTTCAGAATAATCCTCAGTATATGTCTGTGTAAACCCTTTAGCTACTAGACGGGCTTTGTATCTGGCTATACTACCATTAGGGTGGTATTTAAGAGCATATACCCAGTGACACAACCCACCAGAGTCTTCTCAACAAGTAGTCATCTCCCATGTATGATTCTTCTCAAGAACAGCGTTCTCCTCCTCCATAGCTTGTCGCCATAAAGGAGAAGTCAAAGCCTTTTTATAAGTTTTAGGAATAATAGAATAACACTAAAGAGTAGAAACAAAAGACTTGTTTTCAGGAGACGAGGAATGATTTTTAAAAAATGTAGAATGGGATGGCAATACGATCTTTTAGCTTTTCAAATAGCAATAGGTAGATTAAGAGATAGATCTAAATATGGATCAAAATAAATGGGAAAGCGAGTAGGCATACAATCAGTACCTAGATTCAATGGAGCATGACCTGTGGTGGACTATGAAAAGACTAATGTTGGAACATTCCTTCTTTCATGCACCTTCAAACCAGGTTCAGTTGCCTTGGAATCAGGAACCACTTTATTTGTAACATCATTGGGTGGAGAAAATGCCTTTGAGATGGAAAGAGTTGGATTGCAGTCAAGAACAAGTATTGGAAGAACCATTAACCAGTGCTCTTCATGATCTTTCGAAAAATATGGAATATTTTCAAGAAACTTGACATCCATAGAAACATGACATTCTTTATTGACTAGATGAAGACACTTCTACACTTTTTAGGAAGCTGAATATCCCAAGAAAACACATTTAATAACCCGATCTGACAATTTACTTAGACGAGGATATGTATTGAAAATATAACAAACACACTCAAAGACTCGTAATGGAATTTCAGGAATCGGGTAGAATGTGATGGGGACATCTCGCGCACACGCTCACACACACCACCACCCCTACACACGTACGTACGCAGAATGAGGATCCCATCATCGATCTGGCTCGATGACGACATCCAGGGAGGGCCTCCTAGCTAGAAGACAAGTTTTGGTTCAGAAAAGTGGGCCCGATAGTCAAGAAAAGCCCATCATGGGATCTCATGATCGTGGCCCACTTGTCGGATTATTTCATTTTTTAGGTTTTGCTTATTGTTATTAGTTAGAACATTGTGAACGCTTTAGATTTCTATGTTTGGTTTTTATTTTAGTTTACTTCATCGCCAAGTAATAGGTTGCACGCATGGTGCGAGTTTTTGGGGTATAGGGTTTTCTTATAAATAGGCACCCCTTGTAGCTTTTTTGAGACATTGAAATTTAATAAAAATTCCTGCTTTATTTTTCTACTCTCTTCGTGAATTGTGGAAGAATTCAAAAGTGGGTGCGAAGCCCTCCCTTTTCGAAGGGCTAACTACCATGGTGCGAAGCCACATCGACCCCGATTCATCCCTATCCTCCATCATCTCTTTTCTTCTATCTTCCACCACCATCCATACTTCACGTTCGTCCTTGGTTGCATCAGTTTCCTTTCATTACAGCAGGTTCTCAGATTTCGGCCCGCAAGGGGGCTGAAACTTCGATAGAGCACCACGCCCAGATCAGAGCTCGGATCGACGTCAAAATCGGGGGTTTTGCAGCCCAGGCCTAGCCGACCAAGGCCTAGGAATCCTTTTCAGGATTCTCTCCCCCCTCACATGTGCAGCCAGCCTCAAGCGCATATGCGCCTGCACCTGACCCGTTGTGCACACGCCGGGATCATCTTGGGTTCAGGGTTCATTAATTTGAAATTGGTGAATCCCTTGGATTAGAGACTGATTATTATGCATGTGTGGATGATTTTTTCTTATCTTTGAGTATCGTTTGGTTCATAATTTTTTATTGATCTAGCCCTATCATGTGTAAGCCTGGACCCGCATAGATTCCCCTTTAATTGAATATTTGGATTTTCATGTGGGATGTGGAATTTGTGTAATTGTTTCTGAATTAGTATGATCTAAGCCTGAAATCTTGCATATCATATTTAAATTTCATGTCCTGCATCAAAATGTTGAGAAAATTGAATGGGAGACTAACTATCAAGAACCATAGTAGGCAAGCGATTAATTAAATAATAGGCAGTAAAGGCAACATCTTGACCAAAGATACTTAGGAACAAACATACTGGTGAGAAGAGGACGAGTAATTTCTAGAAGATGTCTATTCTTTCTTTTAGTAATACCATTTTTTTATAGGGTTATATACATAAGTGGTTTGAGATTTTATACCATGATCCTGAAGATGAGACAACATAAAATGAGAAAGATTCCTTTACATTGTCAGTATGGAGGGTTCCAATATTTATATTAAACTGATTTTTAACCCAAGCATAAAACACTTTGAAGAGTGAACCAACATCATCTCTGTTTTTAATCTAATAAATCTATGTTCATGCAAGAAGCATCATTAATGAAAGAGAAAGAGTATTTATATCTATTAGAATTAATTAGAATTAGCCTCCATATATCATAATAAACCAACTAAATAAATTTATTTGACTTTTTTTCCTAGAGGAATAAAAAAACCTAAGATGTTTAGCCAAAACACAGGCTTCACGTTAAAAATTCTTGATATCATTAGACTAAATTGACAAATGCAACAACGATTGTAGGACCGAACTAGAAGGATGACCAAAACAATAATGCCAAAGAAAAAGAACTTACTTTTTATTTTTTTTATTTTTATTTTTACAGTAAGACCCTCACTAAACTAACTTGAAGAATTTTAATGAAGAATGCATAGCCCATCCTTCTCAAGTCCATCACTAAGCAAACTTCTTCGTCTTCTGATCCTCAAAGACACAATGATTACGAAAAAATGTCACACTACATTTTAGATCCTTTGTAATCTGATCGACAGACAATATATTAGAAGCAATATTAGGGACTAATAAGACAGAAGATGGAAAAATGGTGAAGCTGAAACATTACCCTTTCCCTTAACAGGCATCAAGGTACCATTTGCTAACTTCACGTGACCTAAATAAAGATATGAGGTAAATGAATAAATAGAAACAATTGTACCTGTCATATGATTAGTGGACCCCGAATTAATTGTCCAAGGACTGGACTTAGAAGAAGTGTGAAGAGTAGTGAAGGTACCTTTCTGAGCTAAAGATGTAGATGGAGTGGTCTTATTCTGGATGACATCCCTTGGTAAAACATCATAGTCACTTTTTGAGAGATGAATCACATCCCCAAATGGTTGACCATGAGTGACTTTGCCAATGGAGCCATTTCCCCAACAACACTCGTAAAGTCTTTATTATATGTGGTAGCTAAATTAGCAGAATGGCCTTGAGGTAGTCTACCATTAAGTACCCCGCAACAATCAACAATATGTCAATATTGACCATAATGAGTGCACAAACTGTCTCCAACACAACCACGACTAACATCATGCCCATGCCAACGACCTGCATCTTGACCTCCTTGTCTAGTAGCCCTACCTCTTCTAGTACTAGCATTATAAAAATTTATAAACCCAATCACAAGAGCAGATTTCTCAACCACAGTAGGTCCCATAGTTGCATGGCACCTCTCATCTCTTAATAGGTAAGCATAAACACTATTTAAGGAAGATAAAGTAGGTAAACCAAGAATCTGAGCCCAAACAACTTCAAAATTAGAACTAAGATTCGCTAACAACTCGAATATTCTCTTTTTCTCAATATTTCGCTTATATGCTAATGCATCAATGGTAGAAATAAATTGGAGATCATCTAGGAAAGATAATTTCTGCCACAAACCACACATCGTAGCATAATAATTAGAAAATGAATGCTTCCCTTGTTTGAAAGTCCCAATCTATTGGTAAATATAGTAAATCTGAGCCATATTGTTTTGATCGGTATACAGTACATGAGCAGTCAACCAAATCTCACGGGCAGTAGATAATAAGAAAATGCCTTCACTAAGTTTTAGTTCCATAGAATTAGAAGCCAGGACATGACGAGCAGGTTATTTGATTTCCAATCTCCATAAGAAGGATCTAACATAGAAGGTTATACTTCCATCTATATAACATAACTTCTATTTTTATTTTTATTTTTTATAATAAACATATCAACTACTTTTGACCATTGAAGATAATTATTGGACTTAAGTTTATAGATTGTAATCTACAACTCATGATTTTCAGAATGAACAATAAATCTCTCTATCGTAGAGTTGTTTGAATCAACTATCTCATACCTTAATGAAGAGGCCATATTGAATCCACACAATATGGATTAAAACCCAAGTCAAAATAATAGTCAAATCCCAATTCATGAAAAACCAAGAAGAGAGAGAAGGAAGATGCTATGGTTGGATTAACACATCTGAAAGATGAGTTTTACCATATGCAAATTTCAATAAATTTGGACACTAAAATCTGTTCAAACAACAATTTGACATAAAAAATAAAAATAAAAAAACTTATCACTACAAATAGATTTAACAATTCTGGAGGAAAAACTACATAAAAGTCCAACAAACACAAACTTCCAGCAAACTGCAAAAACGTTATTAACAAAAGACTTTAAAAAAAAAAAAAGTAATAAATAAAAATCAGAACCTTGATTAAAGAAGATTGTCCAGTAAAATCTTCTCTTAGATCTCTCAAAAAAAGGAAAAAAAGAAAAAGAACAGAAAAGAAAAAGAAAAGAGCTGTAAGTCTCAATCCTCAAAGAAAATTTTAGCTGCGATTTGAATTCCACCACAAATCTTAAAAACCTTTAAAATCTCTAGTTACAGGTCACCCCCTCCCAAATCAAATCAAATCAGTGGGTAAAAGGAAGAAAACGAAGAGAGGAAAAAGAAATATGCGTTGAAGGAGAAAGATCAAGAGAGGCAGGAACAAAGAAAGAAACACTAGGACAATCTCTAGGCTTTAAGACCATGTAACATAGAAAAGCTTTGAAAGAAAGGAAAGATCGATAAGGTTGGACATCCAACCCTATTATATTTATAAAGCAACATGCAAATTACTTTAGACACCCCACTCAGGCTAGCAACCTGATGAGGCATGGATGGTCCTTAAGAACCATTATCCCAAACCGTTAACTATACCTAAGCCATTATCCAAACCCTTAGCCATCCCCCTATGCCATTTTCAAGCCTTAGCCAAACCTAAGCCATTTTCAAGCCTTACCCAGACCTAAGCCATACCCAAGCCTTAGCCACCCATTTAAGCCAAACTCAACCTAAGCCAAAACCCTAAATTTGGCTAAATTCAAAACAAAATGAAGCCAAACATAAGCCGAATGAGAAAAACCCGAAACATAGCCAACACTCACCAGATACCGCCCCAAACCAAAACCATAGCTCATTTGGAAATTACGGAGCCAACCGGAGCAATTGACCAATTTTTGGAATAAAGTAAGAGGTGGTGGTAGTTTGACTACCAACAACGGTAATTAGATTACTACTCCCTCTCGAGAGATGTGCCCGAAGCCACAACTATTGCTCTCCTAGAGAGAAAATTGTGTTAGAATCCCTATTTACTCTTTTACCAACCTCATCCACTTATGAAAAAGTTCCATGTGGCACCTCCTTCAACCAATCACAAGTTTCCCCCCATCCTTTGCCCTCTAAAGTCTCGACATTTACAAGATCGCATATACGATCACATATATGGCATATGTGAAAATATGTGATTGCCTCCTATAGCCCCCTTCTAATCATTTAGCCCACTTGGGTCAATCCTTTCAAGCCATAATACTCATACATCATCTAAGCCACATCCAATTGCAAGCCAAAGATCATGCCATCCTCACTAGCATGCATACTTCACCAATCTGTTGCGCAACACGCCAACAACGCAATGAACCGAGATCTAATCTCCGGTCTCACCCACAAACGATAAATAGAAAGAAATATAATCTAGAAGTAGAATCAAAGCATACCAAACAAACCACAAGACAAGATATACGTGGAAAAACCCCAAACAAGGGTAAAAAATCACGAGTGCAAACTTCCACTATGAAGAAAACGAGATTACAAGCAATATGCTAACCTTTTCCCTTGGACGTATAGAGAAAACCCTTTGCCCACACTTTAGAATAACTCCCATAACCCTAGAAAAGCCCTAGGGACCCTTATTTATAGTTTAGGTAACTTCCCTTTCGCACCTCTTGTGAAACCGTCTCAAAAATCCGCAGTCCGTGCAAAATCCGGAAACGAATCTGCGTAACCTTGACTGGTCGAACAAGCTGCTCAACTGGTCGAGCAACGGCCTCGACCGGTCGAGCATCGCGGACCCAAAAAATCATAGCTCGCTGGACTTTGAGTCAAGCCAGCCCTCGACTGGTCGAGCAGCCCACTCGACTAATCGAGTGGCGCTGCCCAAATGTGACTCCACATCTCAACAATCTCCCACTTGGAGACACATCGCCATAAACCTTCGTCTTCTACATTTAGAGTGCACCACCTCCCCATCTTCAAGCCTGAAGACCAATCAAAGCTGAACAGAGTTTCAGCTTCTCCTGTGTGACCACCTTGGTCAGCATACCCACAGGATTCTTACTTGTATGAATCTTCTCTAGAGCAATCGATCCATCTTCCGGTAACGAACATATGAACTGATATCTGACGTCAATATACTTGGTCCTCGAATGAAAGGCTGAATTCTTAGCCAAGTGTATTGCACTTTGACTGTTATTGTACAGCTTGCAATCTGTTTGCTTCTTACCCAACTCTTCCATGAAACCTTACATCCACACCATCTCCTTGCACGCTTCTGTAGCTGCAACATATTCTACTTCCGTCGTACTAATAGATATTATCTTCTGTAACTGAGAGACCCAGCTAACTGCAGGACTACCCAGAGTAAAGACAACCTGTAGTGCTTCTTTTGCTGTCGATATCTCCTGCCAAATCTGAATCTACATAACCTTGTAGCTTGATTTCCGATCCACCATAGAACAGTCCTATATCCACAGTACCTACCAGGTATCTGAGGATCTACTTCACAGCATCCCAATGTTCCTTCTCAGGATTGTTCATGAACCTACTAACAACTCCCACTGCTTGAGCAATATCTGGCCTCGTACTTACCATAACATACATGAGACTCCCAATAGCTGACGCGTATGGGACTTTAGCCATGTAGTCCTGTTCCTCCTGCGTCTTTGCACCTTGCTCCTTAGAAAGCTTGAAGTGGTTGGCTAATGGAGTGCTAATCGGCTTAGCACCTCTCATATTTGAATCGATCAAGTACCTTGGCTATGTACTCTGCCTGTGAGAAAACCAGTTTCTTGTTTTCTCTGCCACGCTTTATCCTCATGCCTAGGATTTGTTTTGCAGCTCCTAAATCCTTCATGGCAAATTCTCTAGACAGTTGTCTTTTGAGATCTGAGATGTCCTTCATGCTTGAACCGGCCACAAGCATATCATCAACGTACAGAAGAAGGATGATGTACGACGTATCAAACTTCTTCAAATAGCAACAGTGGTCTGCATGACATCTCCTAAAACCGTTTCCCGACATAAAACTGTCGAACTTCTTGTACCATTGCCTCAGGGCCTGCTTCAGGCCATGTAAACTCTTCTTCGGTCTACACACCTTGTTCTCCTTTCCTGGTGCCGCGTATCCTGTCGGATGATGTATATATATCTCTTCTTCAAGGTCTCCATGACGAATGGCTGTCTTAACATCTAGCTGCTCTAGATGTAAGTCCTCTGTAGCCACTATACTCAAGACCATACGAATCGTAGACATTTTCACCACTAG
The DNA here is from genome assembly GCA_030180095.1 of Magnolia changhungtana. Lineage (NCBI taxonomy): Eukaryota > Viridiplantae > Streptophyta > Magnoliopsida > Magnoliales > Magnoliaceae > Magnolia > Magnolia changhungtana. The sequence goes on from JASAUF010000160.1 coordinate 5,131,107, forward strand.
TGAAAATATTTCGGTGAAGTCGATACTTGCCTTTTATTGGAACCCTTTCACAACTAATCTAGCTTTGTACTGTTTCGAACCATCATGCTCCTCCTTTAGTATGTAAACCCACTTGTTATGAAGAGCTTTCTTACCTTTAGGTAGAGTGACTAGCTCCCATGTACGATTAGACTCAAGAGAGTCCATCTTATCATCTATGGCCTCCTCCCACTTAACGCGTGTATCTGACTGTAATGCCTCTTCAAAACACTCTGGTTCACCATTATCTGTCAGCAGTAAATAATGTAAGGAGGGTGAGTATCAGACCATGGGTCTCCTCTCCCGAGTAGACCTCCTCACTGTTAGACAAGCTCACATACCTTGTATAGCTATTATACCTTGTATAGTTCGTTTCCATAGGTAGAAGATTCTGATTTTATTATTTTCCTTGTATAAATGACTATAATCTCTATATATTCAACTCCTTTGGGTTGTCTCAAATACAAAAAAGCTTTCAGCTCCTCTCAGTTTTCATGGTATTAGAGCTTCACTGATCCGAAACCGGCACCACCTGTCAGATCCGACCATCCCTGCATCCGGCCACAGTCCCTGCTCTTCCGACCGCCCCTGCGTTGTCCGGCCACGCCTGCTGCATCGTTTGGCCACTCCTGTTGTGTCGTCCTACCACCCCTCTGCTCGTCCAAAGCCCCTGCGTCATCCGACCCCTCTACTCGTCCGGCCCAATTGCTCATCCAGCGCCCCTCTGCTCTCCGCTCTCTGTTCCAGATCTGCTCGTCCGGCCTCTGTTCAGATCTGTTGCTGTTCTAGATCTGTTTTTTATTCCGCCAGATCTAGATCTGTTGTTATTCCGCCAGATTCAGCACCCCTGTTGTTATTCCAGATCCCAATCCAAATCTATTGTTATTCCGCCAGATCCAGAGCCTCTGTTGTTGTTGTTATTCCGCCGGATCCAAAACCTGCAATCCCTTGGGTATCTCCTGTTGTACGATACATCTAACACCTTCTGCTGCAACTCTTTGGGTGTTTTTAATTACTTTAGATCAATGGACAAGAACTCATCACGTACAGAGGCCCCACATTGTAGTTTTGATGGTACCAACTATTCTCTATGGGCCATCCATTTTCAGAACCTCCTCAAGGGTCGTGGTTTGTGGGGACTCATTGATGGATCTGTTCCTATCCCCACTTCCACAGATGCCGACAAATTAGCTGATTGGGAAATGAATAACGGGCGGATTATTACCTAGATTCTCAATTCGGTCGATCGTTCCATTGTTGTTGGCCTCACACCACATCGCACTGCTAAGGCAATGTGGGAGCATCTCCAGACAATTTATCAACAGAGTAATGCGGCCCGATTATACCGCCTGGAACAGGATCTCGTTAACCTTACTCAAGGTGACTATAGTATTCAATCATTTTACTCCAAAATTGTCACAATTTGGATAGAGATGGCTATGATGGATCCCACATTTCCTCATGGCTTTATGTGCGCAAGTTCTATAATTTCTTATGAAGCTATGTCCAGAATTTGAACATTGTCGGGCTGCTCTCTTGAATCGTAGCCCTCCTCCTTCCTTGAATTTGGTTATTAATGATTTATTGGCTGAGGAACAACGACTAAAAGTTCTCTCTTCCTTCCTCAACTCCGAGATCAACTGATATGGTGCTTGCTGTGTCCACCACTACACCAACATGTGGTTCCACTCCTACTTGTCGCGACTGCAACAAGGTGGGTCATGTTGTTGCTCAATGCAAAGAATGGTGCGCTTATTGTCGACGGACTGGTCATGGTATTCAGGATTGCTGTACACGTGCCTATGCATCTTCTTTTGGCCGTGGACGTAGTGGTCGTGGTCGTGCTCATGCTCTTTTTGCTACTGCTGCCACTATTTCTTCCGAGCCGTCTGTTAGTGATTCTGCATCTACTGTTTCTGTTGAAGGTCTTTCATCACCTTTGACTCCTGTGATGCTCCAGCAAATCGTTCAGGCCCTTTCTGCGGCCGGTATGTCAGGTATATCCCCATCTTCTACATGGTTCTTCGATTCGGGTGCTTCCAATCATATGACTGGTGTTGTATCCCATTTTTGTGACATTCGTCCCTACACCGGAAATCAGGCTATTTCTACTGCGGATGGCACTAGACTACCTATTCAGTCTGTTGGATCATTGACTTTCTCTCCTTCTGTTCATCGCTAGTTCACCCTTCGTGATGTGTTTCATGTCCCTAACCTCTCCTCCAATTTAATTTCAGTTGGTCAACTCACATCCAATAACTGCTTAGTCATATTTCTTCTCAACTGTTGTTTTGTGCAGGATATGGCAACGGGTAAGGTACTTGGGATGGGTAGGCGGCATGGTCGTCTGTACATGCTGGACTTTGATCTATCTGTCACTCTAGCTTGTTGTTTCTTTTCTCCATCTTCATCAAATATTTGTTCAGCAAATAAATTGTGGAAACTGTGGCACTTTTGCCTGGGTCATCCACATTCCTATCAGTTAATTCAATTATTTTCTTCTGGCATATTAGGGAACGTTTCTCTTTATAAGAAATCTTTGGATTATTCTTGTTCATCTTGTTGTCTTTCAAAAAGTAAGTGTATTCTTTTTCCTCTAAGTATTATAAAATCATCTTCTATGTTTGAACTAGTGCATACAGATGTCTGGGGTCCTTCACCTATTATGTCTCTCTCTAGGTTACGATATTATGTTATATTCATTGATGATTTTACACGTTACACTTGAATTTACTTTCTGCACTCGAAGTCACAAGTTTTTGAAAAATTTAAGATATTTCACTCTATGGTAGAGACTCAATTTCGGGTTCCAGTTCAAACTCTCCGCTCTGACTCAGGGGGGGAATATCTCTCAACCGATTTTCGTTCATTTCTTCAGAGTTATAGGATTATTCATCAGACCACCTGTTCTGATACTCCGTAACAGAACGGGGTGGCTGAAAGAAAAAATCGTCATATTGTTGAAACTGCCAACACCCTGATGACAGCTATGAGTGTTCCTCGTTCTTTCTGAGCGAAAGCAATGTTACATTCAGTCTACTTGATTAACCGGATGTCAACCAACGTTCCAAATAGTAAATCTCTGTACTTTGTTCTCAACGGCTTACCTCCTACATATTCCACATTTCGTGTTTTTGGTTGTCTGTTATGTTCACTTGGCTTCACGTGATCGTAACAAACTATCTCTAAAATCGATCAAATGTATATACTTGGGATTTGGAGAAACTCAGAAGGGTTTTCGATGTTATGATCCGGTTTCTCGTCGTGTTCGGGTTTCACAACATGTTGTTTTTCTTGAACATATTGCCTTTCATTCATCTCTTCCTCCTCCGCACGCCCCAACATCTCCTGGTCTAACCACCTTTCCTGATATTTCTTTTGCCTCGAGTACTCTCCCTCGTCCGTTGCAGGTTCACTTGCGTCGACCACGTACAGCTCCACCACGTATTACTTAACCCGAACCTACTGTACCTGTTGCAGATCCTGAACCTACCTGGATACGTCGTTCCGATCGTGTACATCGAGTGCCTGATCGCTTGATATGCTCTATGTCTGCCATGAATGTTATTCTGGATACTGTTTCTATTCCTACTTCATACTCTCAGGCAGCCACTCATGATTGTTGGAAGAAGGCTATGGCAGAAGAACTTGCAGCATTGGATGATAATCATACGTGGGACATTGTCACTCGACCCGCTGACCAACAGCTAATTGGTAGCAAATGGATTTATTCTGTCAAGCTCAAGTCTGATGGATCATTGGATCGATACAAGGCTCGACTTATCGCTCAGGGATACAAATAGGAATACAGAATTGATTACAATGAGACATTTGCTCCTGTGGCCAAGATGAAAACTGTTCGTACTCTTATGGCAATATCTTCCATCCTCTCTTGGTCACTTGCTCAGATGGATGTGAAAAATGCTTTTCTTCATGGAGACCTCCAAGAAATAGCATATTTGAAACCTCCTCCTAGCTCCTTAATCCCTGACAATAAGGTATGTCACCTAAAGAAAGCCCTGTATGGCCTCAAACAGGCACCTCGGGCATGGTTCCAACGCTTTCACGATGTTGTTACAGGTGTTGGCTTTACTCAAAGTAGTCATGACCCATCCTTATTTTTTAGCACCACTTCTCGCGGAATTGTCATTGTTCTCGTCTATGTTGATGACCTACTTCTGACTGGTAGCGATGCTACTGACATCTCGGCTTTAAAGAAAGTTCTGCAATCCTCCTTCAAGATGAAAGATCTCGGCCATCTCACATACTTTCTTGGGCTTGAAATTTCACGTTTTAAACGTGGGATCCTGGTCAGCCAGCGTAAATATACTAAGCTCGCTTTGGCATAATTGACGGATCAGAAGACAGTTCAGACTACCTTAGAACTTAACGTTCAATATGGCCGTGACGATGGTGATCTACTTGCACAGCCCGACTTATACCGCCGTTTGGTTGGGAGTCTGGTTTACTTAACTATGACTCGCCCTGATATTGCCTACGCTGTCCAAGTCGTCAGTCAGTTTGTTTCTGCTCCTCGGACTCTTCATATGACTGCGGTGTTGCGCATCCTACGGTACCTACGTGGAACTCTAGATCGATCACTGTTCTTCTCCTCCACGGCGACTCTGGACCTTCGTGCTTATTCGGATGCTGATTGGGCCGGTTGCGCTCTCACACGAAGATCTACCACTGGCTACTGTGTTTTTCTCGGCACTTCTCTCATCTCTTGGAAGTGTAAGAAGCAGGCCACTGTTTCCAAATCAAGCACAGAAGCCGAGTATCGGGCGATGTCCGCTGAGTGTAGTGAGCTTATCTGGTTACGTGAACTTCTGTCCGACTTGGGCATTCCTCTGCAGAATCCTACTTCACCCTATGTTAATAATCTAAGTGTCATTCAGATTGTCTCTAAGTGTCATTCAGATTGTCTCTAACCCGATTTTTCATGAACGGACGAAGCATATTGAAGTTAACTGTCACTTTATCTGTGAGAAATTTCAGTCTGCGCTCATTTCTCTTCCACATGTTGCATCCCATGATCAGATTGCCAACATTCTCACCAAGTCCCTCACTTCTGCACGTCACTCATTTCTAGTTGGCAAACTATTACTTATCGATGACCAGCATTAGTTTGAGGGGGGTGTTAGACAGGCTCACATACTTTGTATAGTTCGTTTCCATAGGTAGAAGATTCTGATTTTATTATTTTCCTTGTATAGATGATTGTAATCTCTATATATTCAACCCCTTTGGGTTGTCTCAAATACAGAAAAGCTTTCAGCTCCTCTCGGTTTTCACTGACAACCGGTGTCTGTGGCTCTGCCTCATAATGCTCCTGTACATGATCTAGGGTTGTACATCGAACCGAGTCGAGTCGAGGTGGGCCAAGCTCGGCTTGACTCGTCCATGCTATACTTGAGTTCGAGCTCGAGCTCGAGCTTGCCCTCGAGCTCAACATTGAAGCTTGGCTTGTTTGCCAAAGCTTTCGAGTCGAGTTCAAGTCGAGCTAGTGGTTCGAGTCGAGTCGAGTTTACCTCGGTAGGGTAAGGGAAAGAAAAAGAGGGAATGGGGACAGGTATGGTCAAGTAGGGTTTTTTAGTAAAAACTTTTAAGTTTTAACTTCTTTTTTTAACTTAAATGTATATATCATATATATTTAATATTAATATAATATATATATAATATATATTATTAAAATATATTACTCGAACCGAGTCAAGCTCAAGCTCAAGCTTGAGCTTCGAGTCAAGTCGAGTTGAAATACACCATGGTCGAACTTGGCTTGAACTCAACTCGAGCTTTAGTAAACAAGCTTAACTCGCCTTGAATCGGCCTTTCAAGCCGAGGCAATCCGAGCTGAGTCGTGCCAAGTCAAGCGAGCTTTTCGAGCTAGCTTGACTCGTGTACAACCCTAACATGATCATCCTGTGGCGCTGTAACACCTGTTTCCGGTAACTCTTCCAAATCTATGAATTCTTTCTCCTCGGCCTTGTTTTGCTGCACACTATCCTTATGTATCACTTTTTCATTGAAGACTATATCTTTGCTTCTTGATGATTTTCCTGTTTTCTGTATCCCAAAACCTGTAGCCAAAATCATGCTGCCTGTAGCTTATAAACGTGCACCTCCTGGACTTCGCTTCCAGCTTGTTTTTGTGCTCTGCATCAATATGAACATATGAAGTGCAACCGAACACTCTGAGATGTGCAAGGTTCACTTCTTTCCCAGTCCATGTTTCTTCTGGTAGCCCACCATCCAATGGTGCTGAGGGACTTCTATTGATGAGATATGCGGCAGTATTCACAGCATCTGCCCAAAACGTCTTGGGTAACCCTGCATGTAATCTCATGCTCCTGGCGTGCTCAAAGATAGTCCTGTTAATACGCTCAGCCACACTGTTCTGCTGTAGTGTCTCTGGAATCGTTTTCTGATGTTTGATTCCATTTGTTGTACAATACTCCTCAAATCTCTTATCACAGTATTCTCTCCCATTATCTGATCTGAGATAATTTACTGTTTTACCTGTCTCGTTTTCGACCATTACTTTCCACTACTTAAATACATCAAATATATCAAATTTATGCTTTAAGAAATAGACCGACAGTTTTCTACTAGCATCATTAATAAAAGAAACAAAATAACGTGAGTCACCAAGAGATAATACCTGTGCTGGTCCCCACACATCAGTGTGTACAAGCTCCAACAGATGCGTCTTTGGAGCGTATCCCTGTTTTCTTGAAACTTACCATCTTCTGCTTGCCATACATGTAGTCCTCGCAGAATTCCAAGTCAATAGACTTCAGCCTTGGTAGCTTCCCTTTTGACAATAGCACTTTCATCCCTTTCTTACTCATACGTCCCAACTTCTGATGCCATAACTGCCCGTTCACTCCAGTTGATGCAACTGTGAGTGAACTATACGATCCTGAAGTCACGTATAAAGTACCTTCCTTCTTGCCTCGAGATATTACAAAGGAACCTTTTCTGATCTTCCAGGAATCACTAGTGAATGTCGTCACATATCCGGTATCGGCCAACTGCCCCACTGAGATCAAATTCTGTTTCAAACTCGGTACATGTTTGACATCCTTCAATTTCAAAGTCGTTCCATCTTTCTGACTTATATGAACGTCTCCCTTTCTGACAATACTGCATGGCTCATCATCACCCAAGTAGACTCTCCCGAAGTCACCTAACACATAATCACGCAGAACTTCCTTACACGAAGTGGCATAAAATGAAGCACCCGAGTCTATGACCCAAGACTCATTCATCGCATCAAGAGACAAGATCAACGCCTCTGTGTAACTCTCCTTAGATAGATTCACTGAATCCTTCCCGCCTTGAGAGCTTCCTTCTTGTTTCTTAAGCACTCTGCAATAATGTTTCATGTGCCCCTTCTTGCCACAATGCCAACACCCGTCTTTGTCTTTCGGTCCCTTGGACTTCTTCCTCGACTTAGAACGTCCGTGTTTATTGCCTCCTTTGTTCAGTGATCTTCCTCTTCCTTCAACGTTTAGAGTATTCCCTGAATCCCTTAAAACTCCTGATGCCTTTCTTCTAGATTCTTCGCTGAGAATTAGACCGACAATATCATCAAATTTCAGCTTTGTCGATCCTGAAGAATTGCTCACAACAATCACCAAACCATCCAAACTGTCTGGCAAACTGGACAAGATTAATAACGCCCTGACCTCATCCTCATAAACAATGCCAATGGATTCCAATTGACTCATGACTGTATTGAAATGGTTTAGATGTTCAGCCACGCTCCCACCATCTGACATCTTCATGTTGAATAGCTATTTCTTAAGATGAACCTTATTGGATGCCGAGGGTTTTTCACACATTGTAACTAGGGCTTCCATTAATTCTTTTGTGGTCTTTATCTTGGATATATTAAAGGCGACGCTCTTAGACAGAGAGAGTCGAATCGTTCCTAAAGCCTTCCGATCCAATAAAGACCATTCATCATCTGTCATCTTTTCTGGTTTCTTCTCTTTTCCTCCTAAAGGAATATAGAGGTCCTTCTAATACAGATAATCCTCCATCTGCATCTTCCAGAAGATAAAGTTTGAACTATCCAACTTCTCAATTCTAGTCTTCCCTTCCTTCGTCATCGCTCCCACTTGAACTAAACCAATAGCTCTAATACCAGTTGTTGCGCAACACGCTAACAACGCAGTGAACCAAGATCCAATCTCCGGTCTCACCCACAAATGATGAACAGAAAGAAATATAATCTAGAAGTAGAATCAAAGCATACCAAACAAACCACAAGACAAGATATACGTGAAAAAACCCCAAACAGGGTAAAAAACCACAGGTGCAAACTTCCACTATGAAGAAAACGAGATTACAAGCAATATACTAACATTTTCCCTTGGATGTATAGAGAAAACCCTTTGCCCACATTTTAGAATAACTCTCATAACCTTAGAAAAGCCCTAGGGACCCCTATTTATAGTTTAGGTAACTTTCCTTTCGCACCTCTTGCGAAACCGTCTCAAAAATCCGTAGTCCGTGCAAAATCTGGAAATGAATCTGCATAACCTCAACTGGTCGAACAGGCTACTCAACTGATTGAGCGAACCCTCGACCAGTCAAGCAAGGGCCTTGACCGGTCGAGCACCGCGGACCCAAAAAATTATAGCTCGTTGGACTTTGTGTCGAGCCAACCCTTGACCGGTCAAGCAACCCACTCGACTGGTTGAGTGGCACTACCCAGATGTGACTCCACATCTCAACACAATCGCATCAAAATCACCCCAATCACACCCCCTTCTTTGGTTTGCCTTTGAATGTATGTTCTGTGACTTGCCAGAACTCTGGATCCCATCGCATAAAAAATTGATGGTAGCTTGGTCCTCTTACCTATCATTTTAACATCATCACATCGCCTCTTAACCCCCTTGCTTCTCTAGACACTCTCTAGACGTATGCTCTATAACTTGCCGGAATTCCAAATCCTATCATATCAGAAATCTGAGTCTACCTAGTCCTATTCTCAATACTTTGCATTTTCTTTTCTTATCCTAAAGATAGCGATCATGTTTGGCCATGACCGCCACCACATCCACTCATCAATATGCTGTTCATCTACTCATGAAACTGTACATGTGGCTGTCTCCTTGCTAGTAATCTTGTCCTAAAGATAGCATTCTGATCATGTTTGACCCTGACCGCTGCCGCATCCACTCATCAACTATGCTGTTCATCTACTCGTGAAACTGTCCAACATGTGGCTGTTGCCTTGCTAATCCAGTTCTTGGGGAGGATGTGTCCTAAAGATGGCATTCTGATCATGTTTGGCCCTGACCGCTTGCACATCCACTCATCGACTATGCTGTTCATCTACTCGTGAAACTGTCCAACATGTGGATGTTGCCTTGCCAATCCAGTTCTTGGGGAGGACTTGTCCTAAAGACAGCATTCTGATAATGTTTGGCCCTGACCGCTGCCACATCCACTCATTGACTCTGCTGTTCATCTACTTGTGAAATTGTCTAACATGTGGTTGACGCCTTGCTAGTAACCCGGTTCTTGGGGAGGCAACTCTTATAATGTGTACTTTCTAGTTCATGACGTGGATTGTTATACCAACAAGACTATCAATATGAAGATAAATAATCCATGAGTGACAACTATAATATTAGGTTCTATAATTAGTGGTGCCACACATTCTTCACTATTTCTCTCAGACTACCTTTTTTATCCTTCTTAATGGGTGAGAATTGTTAGTGTAGCATTTGAGTGAGATGTTGCTATTGGAGGGCTTAGATGCTCTAAAACTCCCTTTTACTATGAGAACCCTAATTACATAAGGTATAGTGTCCTGAGGGAGCACCGAATATGAATAATACAAAATAAATAAATACTACATTCTCTAGTACCATATTGAAAGGGAAGAAAAGCAGACAGAATTTGGAAGAGAAATTATTATCTATCCCTCTTTTACTAAGAGAAACCTAATTAGAAAGGTACGTTGTCCCGAGGGAGCACTGAATATGAACAAAATACTACACTCTCTAACAAGAATTATGATTGATTTTGCAACCCTTCTACATGGATGTTAATAGAATTTGGCATTTTAACTTATTTTGATTGTGCAGCTACTTTGTGAAGACCCTAACATGACATCACTGACCCTTGTCTTTCTTTCCACTACCATGTGAACCATTGTGTGAGGTTGATATGCCATAAGTAGAGCTGGACACTAACCAAGCTAGTTCAGTTAACTTGCTCGGCTTGGCTCGGATAAGCTCGACTCGGCTCAACTCAAAAACTGGGTTCGGGCCGAGCCGAGCTGATGTTTTTGAGCTCGAAAGAATTTCGAGCCGAGCTTGAGCTGGCCTAAGTTTGACTGAACTTGGCTCGAAGCTCGGCCTGAACTTGACTCGGTTTGGCTCAGCTTGAGTCGGCTCAAGTCATGACTTAATTATGTAATATTATATATATATATATATAACTTAATTAATATATTATATAATATAAAAAAGGGCCTGCCTGTATAAAAACTAAAAAGAAAACGCTCAACTCGAAAGCTTGAACTCGAACTCAGTTTGAAAGCTCTAGCTCGAACTTGGCTTGAGCTGGCCCGAGTTGCTGACTGCATTGAGCTGAGCTGGCAAGTCAGGCTCAAGGACCGAGCTGAGCTGAACTCAAGCCGGGGTAGGCTGCTAGCCGAACCAAGCCGAGCTATGCCAAGCTCGACTCGGTTCAACTCGTGTACAGCTCTAGGCATAAGGGAGCCAAAGCAGCACATCCATGGAAATGTAGCATAAATGCATGCCACTCGAGACATGGACCCTGCTGTAGAAAAGAGGTGGCTGAAAAAACAGACTGCAAACTCATTGGACAAAAACGGATGGTTACGATTTCCAATGAGATTTTATGCTGTTATCCATCCATAATTAGCCCCACAATTTGGATGGTCTGGATTGGCATACTTGCACGTTATGTCTTTGGTGGATGTGTTGCCATCCCAGGTTATAGCAAACCACACAATACTCTAGTGTGTTTTTTTCTTTTGTTTGCACACCCCACCCACACTACACACACACCCACACCACATGGGCATTTGATCCCATGATCTCAAGTGTTGAAATAAAGTCTATTTACCACTGAGCCATGGAGCCATGATCACAACACTAGTTCATTAAGCTAAAAGTAGTTCCATTGAAAGATTTTGTGCGATCGCCATGAAAGAGAGGGTACTTGCAGGTTTTTACAGTTTTTATTGTATTTCGAGTTATAGAAGAAATGGACAATTCCTCTATTCTATAGATTTTTATTTTTAAAAAAAAATAAATAAAATCCATTTAGTTGTGGCATGCTGGATCCTTAATGAAAAAGGTCATTGTTTTTATGGGTGTAGATGGGTTCGAGATTTAAGAAAGCCGTAATCGCCGAAAATATCAGAGGATCGCTTCATGGGTGGCTTAAGAGAGTGAAGGATAAGTCTAGACATGATTCTCATCATCTCAACCTTACAACCACACGATCAAACACGTCTTTGGAATCTATGGCGGAAGAGATGGATGAACCAGACAATCCATCCTCAGGCACTGTATCGGGAGTTGAACTGGTGCCAATCATGCAAGAACCGACCTTTGTGATATCAGATGAGATTTACGAGCAGCCTGAAGGTGATGACTCTTTGGAGGTTCTACATTGTTCTGATCCTATCTACGATCACTCTGATGATGGTGGTGATGATGGTAATGGTGATTGTGATGACCATGTAAGGAATGAGTCATGTCTACTTCCGCCTTCAGGGAATGTTTAGTTATCTTGGAAAGAGCTACAAGTTCTCCTTACCTTATTGCAATGCCAATTCCTATGATTGGTCTAGTGGGCCCATTATAATCCAATGAGTGGGACAATGGATAAGAAAGGTCTGCTGTGGATTAGTCATGTCTATGATCGTATGGCTGAAACTATTTTGTCAAGGGACTACCAAACAAACAGTGACACCATTTTTGCTCTTACCATCCATTTACATACCCTCTGTTGTATGGCTTCGAAGCAATCAACAGTGTACCACTCATGTGTAATGGTCGCAAGTGATTATCCACGAGCCCACCTGAACCCTACTAGGATTTTTCCTTGGTATAAGGTAATAATAATTCACATCAGATCATTGCTCATTTTGAAAATACTCATCTTTATTGTGGCATGGAAGTTGCTTAAGAAAAACAAGGTGTGTGTAAAGATTATGAAAATGCTTGCTCTTTGTTAGCTAAGCTTTCAAAACAACTGTGCGGAGGTGAAGAAGTGCGGATCCTTTGCTGTTGTTGTCTATTGCAATGGTTAGGATGGTGTTGGAAAGATTGGGCGTGTGCAATGTGCACGCCTAGTCAGTCTGCACTTCTCTGGTTGGTGGCTGCCCAACAAGCATGGCTCATATTTTTCAAATGGACTTTTGACAATTCAAATTTTGAATTGCTTATAGATTTCCACCATCTTTAAGCAATGTGTGCACCAACACTCCATGCTTCCCCGGTGCACCTGAGTCTTGGTTTTTTATTATTATTATTATTATTATTATTATTATAAATGTTAACAGGAATTTCACAGTGGCTCATGCAGACCTTGGATTGAATTCAGATAGACTGTCCACATGGCCAGACGCAACTCGATGCATGGGAAGGTTGTCATTTGTAGTGATTGAGAATGTTTTCATCTGTTAAGAGCCTTTACTTCTGTTCTAATTATGAAATTAACAAGATATTTCCACCAAATTTGAGTGATTAATAGTGAAATTTTATGATATTCGGTGAAAGAAAATGCACCCTAAACTACTGATAAGGAAATGCATATTCTATCCATTAATGCAATATATGGTTAAAATTATCCAAAAACGACCAATTTGGAAAAACACATGGTTATGATCATCTAGTGGTGGGCTTAATGTAGAAATAAACATGGTTATGAACAACTAACGACAGGCCTTGCATGGTTTGTGTTTAATTCGGTCTAAACTTAAGAACAGAAACAAAAAACAAAAAATTAAAATAAAATCAGAGAATGAAAAGTTTGAGTTTAATACAGCCTGGAGTAAGAAAAAATTAATAATAAAAGTAAATAAGAAAAAGTGAAAAGGGGGCTATGTATTTGCCTGTGTCTACATATTATTTATAAATAAGGTTAATATAGAAAATTTTAATTTGAATAATTAGAAATTCTTCATGTATGAACAATAATGCATGTAGATAGCTGAACTCTGTTCTTCGCCTCTCTCAATTCCTTCATTTTCAGGTAATTTACATATAATTCAATGTTTCTACTAAACATTTTCATCTCCAACTCAATTTTATTAATGGGTGGTGACCATCAATCTCTATTTTCTAATTACACCAAAAGGTTTTTTTTTTTTTTTTTTTGAATAAAATTTGTTGTAATAAGAAAAACATGTTTAATTTTGTTTGCCCAAAAAAAAATTTAATGCTTTTGCTTACCTTCCAAAATATGCATAGTTTTAAATGTTTAAATCAATCATACATTAAAAAAAAAAATACAGAGTTTAAAATTGAGGTTTGGATCATCTGATGATGGGAGTACCCATGAGGAAATAAATGTGTGATAGTTGTTTAACGATGGGCCACGTGATTAAGATCATTGACCAAGTATGGCTTCACATGGTTAAGATCATACAAGTAGTAAAGAAGACAGGAAGTAAAGTTAAGCTGTAAAACAGAAGAATTTTCTTCCCTTGTTAGTAAACTGTATTTAGTAAGAAGTTTTAAATTTTAAATTGAAAATACCCTCTTTTCTAAACGTTCTGATAGTGTGAAAATTCATTCTTCATATATTATGAAACAGTGAAATTCTCATATTTTTTTATTTTATTTTATTTTTTTTTTAAATGCTCATATAAATGTGGTCACTATGAAATACCATTTCCAGAGGAACAACAACATTTTTGAGAAATTGGTGTAATGAAAAGGAGTTTTCTCATTTAGGGTCTGTTTAGATTAGTGGACCACCATGGTGAAGGCTTTATAAATTTTATGATATTTTGCACACTTCAAGACCCCTGGCCCACCTTCAGATCACAGCTTAGTAGGTGAGGCCGTGACCGTGGGCCTACCTTGATGTATGTGTTGTACCATTTTGCCACTCATTTTAGAGCATGGTCCAAAAAAAAGGCACATTCAAATCTCAGGTGGACCACACGGTAGGGATTGAATTCCCACCATTAATAACTTCCTGCTAGCCACAAAAGAAGTTTTGGATCAAAGGCTGCTATTTGTGTTTTTCCTTCATCCAGTTATCTGTGACCTTATCAATAGGTTGGATGGCAAATAAACATTACAATGGGCCGTAGAAAGTTTTTAATGGTGGGCGTTCAATCACCACTGTTTTCCTGTGGTGTGGTCCACCTGAGATCTGGATTTATCCCATTCTTAAAACCATGCCTAAAATGAGCTGGCAAAACGGATGGACGGCTTGGATATACAACACATACATCGAGGTGGGCTTACAGTCAGGGCCTCACCTAATCTGTGCCCCCGCACTCAAAAAATCAATCCAGCCCTTATATAAACTTTTTGATATCCTGGATACTTATGATCCGTTGTCCCAAAAACGGCATACAATCTGCCGCAAGACAATCCCAGGACTCACCTTTGGTGTGGAAGTGTTGCCCATGATCTGTGGATCTAGTCCGTTTATCTGATGACCACTACGTGGATGGGAATTCCCAAAATTCTCCCATACTTGAAAAAAGATCCATTCTGTCCAACTTTTGGCAATTTTTTTTTTTTTCTTCTTCTTCTTCTTCTTAACATCTATTTGCTAGGAGTTTTGTGGCGAAGAGCTAGGGTTGTTCCAACACATGTTATTGCCTTTGAAATCAACGGTTCAGATCACTGTGCAAAGGTATCGATTGCAGAAACTGTTCCAGTAAAGGTTGCAAGAACGATAGATACTACCATCCTAGACCACCCGAGGATATACAAAGTATATTCGGGTTTTCATGTTGGACAATTGGACCCGTGATCTCGACCCTTGATCAGTTGGACCGCAATGCGGATGCAGCATGCCCTTGTAATTAGATGGTTGAGCAGAGGAGGTCCAAACGGGTGGCTAAGATCTTCTGATCTCAGACAGAGAGATCTTTGGGGGGCATAGTTCATTGGTGGTGGGCCCACTTGGAGCAAACTTTTTCATATCCTCAGCACGAGGACCCCACAGATCTACACGATCACATGATCACCATTGGTCTGTGATGTAGAGCGGGTCGCAGAAAGTTTCATGGCCAAGATGGATCAGAAAAGGCTCGGTCGATGACAAAAGTGATCCGGACCGTCGGACCTTAGATCGGGTGTATCTCGCAATCCGGAATGAGTTAGCCGACGTAAAATATATGATTTTGGGGTAGAACGAGCTACTTTAGCCAACCAACCCGGCTATGCCGGGTTGTGACGCTCGAAATTGCGAAAAACCCCTGGATCGACGGTCATTTCCCTGCTTTAATTTTGTTTTTACTATAAATAGTAAGTTTTAGTTTGATTATAACTCTTCATCCGTCGGGCTTTAGGAGTTGCGCCCAACGTGAAAAGAGCTTAGAATAATTAGGAGAACGGTTTGGTGAAGCCAAATAGGACACTTATTATTTTCGGCAGAAAACCTTGCGCACTAGTAGACATCACGACCGTCTATAAATAGTAGTTTACTATTTATAGTAAGTCGCGGATTCTAGGAGTTTTAGTTGTAGTTTGATTCTTATTTCTTTCCCATTGCTTGGTACCCTTATTTAAAGGGTTGTGAACTCGTTTTTATGTATCAATTAATCAATTTCGAATTTCTTAGAATTTATTTCTATTTTCTGATTTCTTTCCTCATGGATTCGAGAAGTCTCTGTGAGGAGTCCAGAGAAGCTCCGTGAGTTCGGAGTAGTTATCCTCATCACGTTCATCCTTGCGTCAATTGGTATAAGAGCGAAATTCCCCTCGGGTCGATGGCAAATAATGAAGGTATGAATCAAAATCCTGTGGACGGTGATCCAGGGATTCGTTATCTTTCGGAAAGAATGGAAGCTTTCCACCGGGAAAGTCAGTTGACCATGCAAGGACTGCAGGCAACCCTCGACCGTCTTGCGGATGCGCTACTTCCGCCCCGAGTCCTAGGCGGTGCTCCACCATATATGGTTGCTCCACCACCCATGGTTGCTGTACGACGCAACCCCGATTTCTGTAGAGCACTACTAGTGGCAAACCGTAGGGCTACACCAGATGATTCAAGTTCTAGTGACGAGGAACTTAATGAGGGTTTTGCCCGACAACTAATTCATGGAGTCGATCACCTAGATCGTGCTGAAAGAGACTATCGAAGTAAGGCTGAATTTCCTAGTTTTAATGGTTTATTACGTATAGAAGATTTCCTCGATTGACTAGCCGAAGTAGAGAGATATTTTGATTATATGGACGTGCCAGATCATAAAAGGGTAAAATTGGTAGCGTCTACATGGTGGGAACAATTAGATTATAAGTTAAAATCTGGTGCTTCTGCATGGTGGGAACAATTACAACTCTCACGAGCCCGTCAGAGCAAAGCGCCCATCTCATCATGGCCACGGATGATACGTTTTCTTCGATCACGATTTCTCCCCAGTGATTATGAGCAGATATTATTCCAGCAATATCAAAATTACCGACAAGAAAATCGAACCGTCACAGATTACACTGAAGAATTCCAGCGGTTGTCTACACGAAACGATCTGTCAGAATCTGAGTCACAGAAGGTGACACGATTTATAGGTGGGTTGTGGCCGACAATTTAGGACCGAGTTCAGATGTACCTCATCGGGACCGTGGATGAAGCAGTTCAATTGGCGGGTAGGGCAGAAATACAACTTGCAAGGGTTCCTGCTCGTCCCTATCCTTCAACTCGACCCCACATGACGGGTCCCACGCAGGATCCAGTGTTGGAACGAGGAAAAGATCCTGTAACACCCCAGATTTTTTGCCAACCTGGAATTAGACATGCTTAGGTAATGGGCCGCTCCTAACACCTTATTAACCTGTCAGAACTGAATCCCACAGTCTAAAATCGCTTCTGAACCCCTTGCCTTCACAAATCCCACCCTTCACCACCTTGTTCTTTCAATTTTCCTAAGTACTTGCACCCTAGACACTATCTTAAACTAGCTAAGTAGTATAAATTGGATCACTTTATACACAAACTACAAAGGCCTAGTACCACCTCACATTTAAATCTTATAGGACTAAATCCTTTAGAAATGAGACAAAGTAACCACGTGCTAAATTAGACTAGCTACGAAATCCACTAGAATCGCTTTAAATACGATCTGCAAGACCCAAAACTTGTAGAATCATTGACGCCAGGTTACCCAAAAATCTCAGATCAAACTCATTACCTGGCTGCTCTCGGGAGCATCTTGAAACTCCGTATCAGATCTGGACCGCACGTCGGAAGTCCGATTAACACGAAGTTAAGGAATTAGGACCGCCTTGCTGGGCTTGACAACCATCTCAGAAATTAAATCCAGCCAGTGTCCCATGGTTGTTCGCTTGAGTCCGGAGCGAGAGAGTGTGAAAACACTTGTTTTCTTTAAAAATAAATATCTTGAATAGTAATCTGGCATCTCTCGTTTGCGGATCAGTTTTAAGCAACCAGACCGTTAGAATCAGACCAAATTACACCCTCGGATCAGGAGAAATTTCATACACATTTACATGTACTCGGAATCTCCAATCGAGACCTACTGACCGTCGAACTGAAATTGGTCCGCCACGCTTGATCTGGAAATCCGACTGAAACGAAAACTTAATAGAACGTTGATCCGGTGTCGGTGAGCTTAAGTCCGACCTTTGGCTCAAGGAGGCCCGCCAGAAGTCCTCCGTTGAGCTGAAAAAGTCCCGCTTTGGTTATAACCTAGGTGAACCTTGTCCAGAAGTCTATTTAGGTGAAGTTTTAGACTATATAAGGACCTTAAACCCTCCCCCATTTCAGCCACACGAATTTGGGTTTGAGAAGAGAGAAAAGTGAGAGAAAGTGAGGGAGATGTGGGAGGAACTCCCTGCTGTTGTTTCCCTGCCGCTATTTGGGCTTCACCACCTGATTCTCATCCCTTTTCCGGCGATTCCGGCGTCGTTTCTAGGTAAGAAACCCTAACCCTAATCTGTTTTAGGGTTGTATAGGTTGTAGGTTATGAAATAGCTAACATGTTTCGTTCTCTAGGTTGCCAAACTCCCGTATACGGAAGCTTAGCAAACCTATCGACCCCGTTACGATTCTACGACAAAAGGTGCGGACTTTAGGTGTATAGGTTATGGTTTTCAACGCTTTCAATGTCAGATAATGATAGATTCATGATCTGCATGCAATTGCACATGTACAAAGTGCTTTCCGTTTTCTGTTTTGATTAAAGTTGTAGAATATGGAATTTTACATATTCTAGGTATTCGTAGAAAATACCGTATACGTATATTTTTTGGAAATGTGTTTGACATGATTATTTGTTGTATGAATATATAATATATGGATAAAATACTTATTTGGTGAATGGATTCGCCCAAATACATGTTTTACCAATATACACTATGTATGTACAAATACTGTATTGTAGAAAGTACTGTATACATATGTATTTTAGACATGTGTTTGCCATGATTATTTATTGTATAAATATACTATGTATGCGTAAATTATTTGCTTGGCGAGAGAACTCGCCCTAATACATGTTTGCTAACATACACAAAGTATGTGAAATAGTGTATGTTAAGTGTTTGTGGAAATGCTTGTGTGAGCAAGTGTTTGAATGTTGATGCCTTAGGAGAGTGTTGAGATGGGATTCTCAACTACCCTAGTGACATGTATGACTACCTCCATGAGGTTGTTTACTTAAACTGCTTACTTGCAATATATGTGTTTGTATTTCTACTGATGTAGTGCTTCGCAACATGCTTTATATCATGCTTTATAACATGCCTTATAACATTCCTTATAACATGCCTACTAGCATACTTGAATTACTTTATTTATCATGCTTTACTCCACATGCTATGGATGAGAATTGATTGAGTTTGGGACTATGTCTATAGTCCAGACAGTCGGTACCAGATTTGAGATCGTGGCTGAGGTTCATGTCGCCACGTGGGATGTGTTTGACGAACCCGAGTCGTACGTCAGTTGGCGACAGTGGTTAGGCCACGCGAAGTGCTTATGCATTTCATGTCGTCTAATTGATTGTGCGCTCGAGCTAGTCAGGCTCGTCAAGTAACCCGATGTGTCTAATGTATGTTCACCATGTTTGGTCGTTACTGCTTGAACCTAGGGTATCAAACTTACCAGTGAAAACCCTTTTAACCATGGTACCTCGATCCGCTAAGACTCATGAGCCGGGCATGGTGGTATGGGACACCGTGGTCGAGCTGTCGGCCTATGCTGGGGCGATGGGTGATGGGGGAGTGGTGCAACGATTCCGTGTAACAGCCCTGGCAGCCCTGCCTCCCCGTAGTGACCAGTGAGCAACCAGACTCGTGAGCCGATTATGGTGGTATGGGACACTATATTCGAGCTGTCGGCCTACGCTGGCACAGCCTGGCTGTGGTCCCCAGTCGGGTTGCATCCGGGTTCCATTCTCAATAAGCGGACCGGTCGGGCTTCGAAAATAGACTGCCAGTTGGTAGGGTGTCAGTGGAGTGACCTCGAGCATACTCTAATTCTGTGGTGAGGCGACTAGCCTTCTCGTAGTAACAGAGTATAAGTTAGGCCTGTATTGATAAGGTGATGGGGGAGTGGTGCAACGATTGCAGAATGTAATGCCCACGGCAGCCCTTGTAAAGTGACCTAGAAACACACCATCGTATGAGATTGTCAGATCGACGACCCTAGAATGGATCATGTTTGGGAATGATACAAGGGAGGTACCTTAGTTTTCCAATCCTGCTGTTTGAAATGGACTAATAACAACTCGGTAATCATGCTCATCATGCATTGCATGTGCCTGGAAGATGTGGAGCACTGAGGAAATAAAGCATGTCGCGAACGAAGATGGTGTCGCATGAGGGAGTATGTCGGTGAGGGCATATATCATGACTGCATTCATACTTGCATTAATAAGAGTAGTTAGGAGTGTTTGATTTTACTGCTTTATCATTACTGCTTAGCTGAATTGATAACATATTAACCTATGCTTTATTGTTCCACTGAGTTGATCACTTACTCCCATGTTACGGGACGGTGTTATACACACCAACCAGATTTGTTGAGTTTCGGTGATGGCGATGCTTATGAAGCGAGCCGGACTATTTCTATGATGATGAGGAGGAGTTCTCCTATCTCAGTATCTCTCTGGCAGTCTATGAAGACTGGTATGTATATGACTGAGGGCTATGGTACTTGGGATAGAAGACATTACACTTCCTCACATTAGGTATATTTTAGAATTGTCTTGTAATTATTTAACTGGTAACTTTATCACACTCGGAGACTCATCACTGTTTTTATATTATATATATCTATCACAGTCTTCCGCTTGCAATTTAACTGTCTCTGGAGTATGATATGTTGTTTTGGCTTAATCTCACTCATGTTCAATGTACTAATACCGACAGCATTCAAACATCATTCATTTTATTGCATAAGTGATGTTCTGGAACTCGGGAGTTGAGTTTATGCTCGACCCCCGATTTTCGGGATGTTACAGATTCAGTAGGAGAACGTCCTCAACCTCCTACAACCGCAAACCGTGATACGGGGAGCAGCTCATCCAGACCTCAACGCGGAGCACCCAAAATAGCGGGCCCAAGTAGGATTCCAAATCCTTATGCTCGGCCAAGGTCGAACAATTATTACCGCTGTGGCCAGCCAGGTCACTTATCAAACACTTGTCCTCAACGTCCCGCAGCACACTTGACTATAAACGAAGGGGGCACTGAAGATGAGGACGCAGAAGAAGGACAAGGCTATAATGAACATGAACAAACCACTGAAGAAATAGCAGGTGGCGATGAATTGACGGGCGAGGATCGTGGCGAATTTCTAGTTGTGAGGCGATTACTGTATACCCCACGAAAGGAATTACATCTACAGCGACACAATATACTTTGTACTCGGTGCACTGTCAACAGAAAAGTCTATGATGTGATCATAGACAGTGGTAGTAGCGAGAACATCGTCTCAAGAGTAATGGTGGATAAGTTACGGCTACCAACGACGAAACATCTTTCTCAGTACTCAATTAGCTGGATAAAAAAGGTGAATAAGACCAAGGTAACTGAACAATGCACTATCTCATTTTCAATTGGTAAAAATTATAAGGATCAGATACTTTGTGACGTGGTCGACATGGAAGCTTACCACATGCTACTCGGTCGACCCTGGCAATCGGACCGTGATGCGACCCATCGGGGGCGAGACAATGTATACGTATTCGTCAAGGATAGTCGAAAAATAATCCTTGCCCCTATGGCACCAGAGAACCACCCTGAAGCTTCTAAAGTGGAGGGGAGTTCCCTCTTAACCATTCGAAATTTCATGGAGGAATTCAAGGAAACCGGCAAGGTATACGCCGTAGTGGTGAAGGGCGAGGAAGGGGAACCCTCAAACATCCCTCCAAGTTTAAGACTGTTGCTAAAAAATTCAAAGAAGTCTGGCCTGAGGATTTACCTGATAGATTGCCCCCCATGAGGGACATCCAACATCATATAGACCTCATCCCTGGGACTAGCCTGCCCAACCACCCTCATTATCGGATGAGTCCGAAGAAGTGTGAGATCTTCAGGGGCAAGTGGAGGAATTGATCCATAAGGGTCTCTTGAGAGAGAGCATGAGCCCATGTGTCGTACCAGCATTATTAACGCCAAAAAAAAAATGGAAGCTGGCTCATGTGTGTCGACAACCGGACAATCAACAAAATTACCATCAAATATCGGTTCTCAATACCACGGTTGGACGACATGCTCGATATGCTACAAGAGACCAAGGTGTTCTCTAAACGAGATCTAAGGAGTGGGTACCATCAGATTCGTATCCGACCAGGTGATGAGTGAAAAACGACATTCAAGACCAAGGAAAGGTTGTAT
Organism: Magnolia changhungtana; assembly: GCA_030180095.1. Lineage (NCBI taxonomy): Eukaryota > Viridiplantae > Streptophyta > Magnoliopsida > Magnoliales > Magnoliaceae > Magnolia > Magnolia changhungtana. Next base: position 5,153,177 of record JASAUF010000160.1, read on the forward strand.
GAGTGACTGGTCATGCCCTTCGGCCTATCGAACGCACCAAGTACTTTTATGCGTTTGATGAATCAAGTGCTAAAACCGTTTACTAGTCGATTTGTGGTAGTATATTTTGATGACATATTGATATATATCCAAGATGGGGCGGAGCACAGGAAACATCTCAGGCAGGTGCTACAGGTGCTACAAATTAATAAGTTGTACCTCAACTTGAAGAAGTGTAGCTTTTTAACTGACAGCCTGTTGTTTCTAAGATTTGTTGTAACATCCATAGGCATTCATGTGGACGATGAAAAGGTGCGAGCTATTAAGGAATTGCCGATCCCGATAAACATTCATGAGGTGAGGAGTTTTCACGGGTTGGTGACTTTCTATCGTCGATTTGTGTGAGATTTTAGCACCATAGTCGCACCTATAACAGATTGCATGAAAAAAGGACTGTTCCAGTGGACCGATAAAGCTGACATGAGCTTTCATGAGATCAAACATCGTTTGTCTATAACACTGGTCTTGGTGCTTCCTAATTTCGACAAATTATTTGAGGTTGAGTGTAATGCTTCATACATCGAAATTGGAGGAGTATTATCACAGAAAGGCAGGCCGGTAGCCTTCTACAGCGAGAAGCTCAGCGAAGCCCGAAAGAAGTAGTCAACTTATGAGCTTGAGTTGTACGTAGTTGTTCAGGCGCTACAACATTGGTGGCATTATCTAATTCAAAGAGAGTTTGTTCTGTACACTGACCATAAAGTATTAAAGTTTATTAATAGTCAGACTAACGTGAATCGTGTGAATGCTAGATGGGTTGTGTTTTTACAAGAATTTATGTTCGTTCTGAAGTACAAGTCAGGGCACCAAAATAAGGTGGCTGATGCACTTAGCTGTCGTGCATCACTACTTGTTACGATGAGCAACGATGCGGTCAGCTTCGACTGTCTCAAGGAGTTGTATGCCGAGGATGAAGACTTCAAAGATTCTTTGATGAAGTGCTAAGAAGGTCACCCGTGACCTTCATATACAGGATGATTTTCTCTTCAAAGGGAATCGATTGTGCATCCCCCAAAGTTCTCTGAGGGAGTAGATTATTCATGAGTTACATGGAGGTGGCCTAGGTGGACACCTTGGGCGAGACAAGACGCGAACTCTTGTGGAAGAGCGGTATTACTGGACGCAATTAGTTCGTGATGTGGGAAAAGCCATACAATATTGTCATGTTTGTCAGACCTCCAAGGGGCAATCTCAGAATACGGGCCTCTACACCCCATTACCTGTGCCTGACGGTCCTTGGGAGGATTTATCAATGGACTTCGTGCTTGGTCTCCCACAAACACAACGCGGTATGGATTCAGTGTTCGTGTTGGTAGATCGTTTCTCCAAGATGGCACACTTTATCCCATATAAGAAGACCCTCAATACAACACATGTGGCAAATCTATTCTTCAGAGAGGTCGTACGGCTACACGGGGTCCTCAAGACCATTACTTCTGATCGTGACATGAAGTTCATTAGCCACTTTTGGCAGACCTTGTGGACTCGATTCGATACACGACTTCAATTCAGCAGTGCTTACCACCCACAGACTGATGGGTAGACCGAAGGTTTGAATCGCACGTTGGGGAACCTCCTTCCCTGTATTTCAGGAGAAAAACCGAAGCGGTGGGATTTGGCCTTATCTCAAGCAGAGTTTGCATTCAACAACATGGTGAACCGCTCGACAGGAAAATCACCATTCCAGATTATTTATGGACGAGTGCCTCGCCACATAATTGACTTGGTACCTCTGCCTAAGCACCCAGGCATGAGCATTGCAGCAGAACATATGACAGACAAGATCATGGGCATCCATGCAGAAGTGCAAACCAAGCTACATGCCTTGAACGAGAAGTACAAGGAGCGAGCAGATAAGCACCAGCGACAAAAAGTGTTCGAGGTGGGCGATCCGTTATGGTCCATCTGCACAAAGAGAGATTTCTAACCGGGATGTACAACAAGATGAAAAGTAAGAAGATTAGACCCGTCCCAATCATTCGAAAGATTAATGACAACGCTTATGTTGTTGATCTTCTAGATGACATGGCGATCTCACGGACTTTCAACGTCGCGGACCTGACCGAGTATCATGAACCAGCGCAGGATGAGAACTCGAGGACGAGTTCTTTTAAAGTGGAGGAGACTAATGTAGAGCAGGTCGCAGACAGTTTCATGGCCAAGATGGATCAGAAAAGGCCCAGTCGACGACAAAAGTGATCTGGACCGTCAGACCTTAGATCAGGCGTATCTCGCAATCCGTAATGAGTTAGCCGACGTAAAATATATGATTTTGGGGTAGAACGAGCTACTTTAGCCGACCAACCCAGCTACGTAGGGTTGCGACACCCGAAATTGCAAAAAACCCCTGGATCGACGGTCGTTGCCCTGCTTTAATTTCATTTTTACTATAAATAGTAAGTTTTAATTTGATTATAACTCTTCATCTGTCGGGCTTTAGGATTTGCGCCCAACGTGAAAAGAGCTTAGAATAATTAGGAGAACGGTTTGGTGAAGCTAAATAGGACACTTACTATTTTTGGCAGAAAACCTCGTGCACTAGTAGACATCACGACCGTCTATAAATAGTAAGTTTACTATTTATAGTAAGTCGCAGATTCTAAGAGTTTTAGTTGTAGTTTGATTTTGATTTCTTTCTCATTGCTTGTTACCCTTATTTAAAGGGTTGTGAACTCATTTTTAGGCATCAATTAATCAATTTCGAATTTCTTAGAATTTATTTCTATTTTCTGCTTTCTTTCCTCGTGGATTCGAGAAGTCTCTGTGAGGAGTCTAGAGAAGCTCCGTGGGTTCGGAGTAGTTATCTTCATTACGTTCATCCCTGCATCAATTGGTATCAGAGCGAGAATTTCCCTCAGGCCGATGGCAAATAATGAAGGTATGAATCAAAATCCTGTGGACGGTGATACAGGGATTCGTTATCTTTCGGAAAAAATGGAAGCTTTCCACCGGGAGAGTCAGTTGACCATGCAAGGACTGCAGGCAACCCTCGACCGTCTTATGAATACGCTACTTCCGGCCCGAGACCTAGGCGGTGCTTCACCATGTATGGTTACTCCACCACCCATGGTTGCTGTACGACGCAACCCCGATTTTCGTAGAGCACTACCAGTAGCAAACCGTAGGGCTACACCAGATAATTTAAGTTCTAGCGACGAGGACCTTAATGAGGGTTTTGCTCAACAACCAATTCATGGAGGCAATCACCTAGATCGTGCTGAAAGAGACTATCGCGGTAAGGCTGAACTTCCTAGTTTTAATAGTTTATTATGTATAGAAGATTTCTTCGATTGGCTAGCTGAAGTAGAGAGATATTTTGATTATATGGACGTGCCAGATCATAAAAGGGTAAAATTGGTAGCGTTTAAGTTAAAATCTAGTGCTTCTGCATAGTGGGAACAATTACAACTCTCACGAGCCCACCAGAACAAGGCGCCCATCTCATCATGGCCACGGATGAGACGTTTTCTTCGATCACGATTTTTCCCCAGTGATTATAAGCAAATATTATTCCAGCAATATCAAAATTACCGACAAGGAAATCGAATCGTCACAGATTACACTGAAGAATTCCAGCGGTTGGCTACACGAAACGATCTGTCAGAATCTGAGTCATAGAAGGTGGCATGATTTATAGGTGGGTTGCGGCCGACAATTCAGGACCGAGTTCAGATGTACCCCGTCGGGACCGTGGATGAAGCAGTTTAATTGGCGGGTAGGGCATAAACATAACTTAAAAGAGTTCCTGCTCGTCCCTATCCTTCAACTCAACCCCACATGACGGGTCCCACGCAGGATCCAGTGTTGGAACGAGGAAAAGATCTAGTAGGAGAACATCCTCAACCTCTTACAACCGTAAACCGTGATATGGGGAGCGGCTCATCTAGACCTCAACGCGCAGCACCCACAACAGCGGGCCCGAGTAGGATTCCAAATCCTTATGCTCGACTAAGGTCGAACAATTGTTACTGCTGTGGCTAGCCAGACCACTTATCAAACACCTGTCCTCAACGTCCTATAGTACACTTGACTATAAACGAAGGGGGCACTGAAGATGAGGACGCAGAAGAAGGACAAGGCTATAATGAACATGAACAAACCACTGAAGAAATAGCAAGTGGCGATGAACTGACGGACGAGGATCGTGGCGAATTTCTAGTTGTGAGGCGATTACTGTATACCCCACGAAAGGAACAAACACCTGTCCTCAACGTCCCATAGTACACTTGATTATAAACGAAGGGGGCACTGAAGATGAGGACGCAGAAGAAGGACAAGGCTATAATGAACATGAACAAACCACTGAAGAAATAGCAAGTGGCGATGAACTGACGGACGAGGATCGTGGCGAATTTCTAGTTGTGAGGCGATTACTGTATACCCCACGAAAGGAATTACATCCACAGCGACACAATATACTTTGTACTCGGTGCACTGTCAACAGAAAAGTCTATGATGTGATCATAGACAGTGATAGTAGCGAGAACATCATCTCAAGAGTGATGGTGGATAAGTTGCGGCTACCAACAACGAAACATCTTTCCCAGTACTCAATTGGCTGGATAAAAAAGGTGAATAAGACCAAGGTAACTGAACAATGCACTATCTCATTTTCAATTGGTAAAAATTATAAGGATCAAATACTTTGTGACGTGGTCGACATGGAAGCTTGCCACATGCTACTCGGTCGACCCTGGCAATCGGACCGTGATGCGACCCATCGGGGGTGAGACAATGTATACGTATTCGTCAAGGATAGTCGAAAAATAATCCTTGCCCCTATGGCACCAGAGAACTAAAGTGGAGGGGAGTTCCCTCTTAACCATTCGGGATTTCATGGAGGAATCCAAGGAAACCGGCAAGGTATACGCCGTAGTGGTGAAGGGCGAGGAAGGGGAACCCTCAAACATCCCTCCAAGTTTAAGACTGTTGCTAAACGAATTCAAAGAAGTCGGGCCTGAGAATTTACCTGATGGATTGCCCCCCATGAGGGACATCCAACATTACATAGAACTCGTCCCTGGGGCTAGCCTGCTCAACCGCCCTCATTATCGAATGAGTCCGAAGGAGTGTGAGATACTTTAGGGGCAAGTGGAGGAATTAATTCGTAAGGGTCTCTTGAGAGAGGCATGAGCCCATGTGCCATACCAGCATTATTAATGCCAAAAAAAGATGGAAGCTGGCGCATGTGTGTCGACAGCTGGACAATCAACAAAATTACCATCAAATATCGGTTCTCAATAGCACGGTTGGACGACATGCTCGATATGCTAGAAGGGGCCAAGGTGTTCTCTAAACTAGATCTAAGGAGCGGGTACCATCAGATTCGTATCCGACCCGGTGATGAGTGAAAAACGGCATTCAAGACCAAGGAAGGGTTGTATGAGTGGCTGGTCATGCCCTTCGGCCTATCGAACGCACCAAGTACTTTTATGCGTTTGATGAATCAAGTGCTAAAACCGTTTACTGGTCAATTTGTGGTAGTATATTTTGATGACATATTGATATATAGCCAGGATGGGGCGGAGCACAGGAAATATCTCAGGCAGGTGCTACAAATTAACAAGTTGTACCTCAACTTGAAGAAGTGTAGCTTTTTAACTGACAACCTATTGTTTCTAAGATTTGTTGTAACGTCCACAGGCATTCGTGTGGACGATGAAAAGGTACGAGCTATTAGAGAATGGCCGATCCCTACAAACATTCATGAGGTGAGGAGTTTTCACGGGTTGACAACTTTTTATCGTCGATTTGTGCAAGATTTTAGCACCATAGTCACGCCTATAACAGATTGCATGAAAAAAGGACCGTTCTAGTGGACCGATAAACCTGACAAGAGCTTTCATGAGATCAAACATCGTTTGTCTACAACACTGGTCTTGGTGCTTCCTAATTTCGACAAATTATTTGAGGTTGAGTGTGACGCTTCATACGTCGAAATCGGAGGAGTATTATCACGGGAAGGCAGGCCGGTAGCCTTCTACAGGCAGAAGCTCAGCGAAGCTCGAAAGAAGTGGTCAACTTATGAGCTTGAGTTGTACGTAGTTGTTCATGCGCTGCAACATTAGCGGCATTATCTGATTTAAAGAGAGTTTGTTCTGTACAATGACCATCAAGCATTAAAGTTTATTAATAGTCAGACTAACGTGAATCGTGTGCATGTTAGATAGGTTGCGCTTTTACAGGAATTTACGTTCATTCTGAAGCACAAGTCAGAGCAGCAAAACAAGGTGGCTGATGCACTTAGTTGCCGTGCATTACTACTTGTTACGATGAGTAACGAGGTGGTCGGCTTCGACTGTCTCAAGGAGCTATATGCCGAGGATGAAGACTTCAAAGATTCTTGGATGAAGTGTCAAGAAGGTCACCCCAGTGACCTTCATATACAGGATGATTTTCTCTTCAAAGGGAATCGATTGTGCATCCCCCAAAGTTCTCTGAGGAAGCAGATTGTTCATGAGCCACATGTAGGTAGCCTCGGTGGACACCTTGGGCGAGACAAGACGCGAGCTCTTGTGGAAGAGCGGTATTACTGGTCGCAATTAGTTCGTGATGTGAGAAAAGTCGTACAACGTTGTCATGTTTGTCAGACCTCCAAGGGGCAATCTCAGAATACGGGCCTCTACACCCCATTACCTGTGCCTGATGGTCCTTGGGAGGATTTATCAATGGATTTCGTGCTTGGTCTCCCACGAACACAACGCGGTATGGATTCGTTGTTCGTGGTGGTAGATCGTTTATTTAAGATGGCATACTTTATTCCATGCAAGAAGACCCTCGATGCAACACATGTGGTAAATCTATTCTTCAAGGAGGTCGTACGGCTACACGGGGTCCCCAAGACCATTACTTCTGATCGTGACACGAAGTTCATTAGCCACTTTTGGCGGATCTTGTGGACTCGATTCGATACATGACTTCAATTCAGCAGTGCTTACCACCCACAGACTGATGGGCAGACCGAAGTTGTGAATCGCACGTTGGGGAACCTCCTTCGCTGTATTTCAGGAGAAAAACTGAAGCAGTGGGATTTGGCTTTGTCTCAAGCAGAGTTTGCATTCAACAACATGGTGAATCGCTCGACAGGGAAATCACCGTTCCAGATTATCTATGGACGAGTGCCTCGCCACACGCTTGACTTGGTACCTCTGCCCAAGCACGGAGGCACGAGGATTGCAGCAGAACATATGGCAGACAAGATCATGGGCATCCATGCAGAAGTGCAAACCAAAATACATGCCTCGAACGAGAAGTATAAGGAGCGAACAGACAAGCACCGGCGACAAAAAGTGTTCGAGGTGGGCGATCACGTTATGGTCCATTTGCGCAAAGAGAGATTTCCGACCGGGACGTACAACAAGCTGAAAAGTAAAAAGATTGGACCCGTCCCAATCATTCGAAAATCAATGACAACGCTTATGTTGTTGATCTTCCAGATGACATGGCGATCTCACGGACTTTCAACATCGCGGACCCGACCGAGTATCATGAACCAGCGCAGGATGAGAACTCGAGGACGAGTTCTTTTGAAGTGGAGGAGACTAATGTAGAGCGGGTCGTAGACAGTTTCATGGCCAAGATGGATCAGAAAAGGCCTGGTCAACGACAAAAGTGATCCGGACCGTCGAACCTTAGATCGGGCGTATCTTGCAATCCGTAATGAGTTAGCCGACGTAAAATATATGATTTTGGGGTAGAACGAGCTACTTTAGCCAACCAACCCAGCCACGCGGGGTTGCGATGCTTGAAATTGTGAAAAAGCCCTAGATCGACGGTCGTTTCCCTGCTTTAATTTCGTTTTTACTATAAATAGTAAGTTTTAGTTTGATTATAACTCTTCATCCGTCGGGCTTTAGGAGTTGCGCCTAACGTGAAAAGAGTTTAGAATAATTAGGAGAACGGTTTGGTGAAGCCAAATAGGACACTTACTATTTTTAGCAGAAAACCTTGCGCACTAGTAGACATCACGACCGTTTATAAATAGTAAGTTTACTAGTAAGTTTACTATTTATAGTAAGTCACGGATTCTAGGAGTTTTAGTTGTAGTTTGATTCTGATTTCTTTCCCATTGCTTGGTACTCTTATTTAAAGGGTTGTGAACTCATTTTTAGGCATTAATTAATCAATTTCGAATTTCTTAGAATTTATTTCTATTTTCTGCTTTCTTTTCACGTGGATTCAAGAAGTCTCTATGAGGAGTCCAGAGAAGCTCCATGGGTTCGGAGTAGTTATTCTCATCACGTTCATCCCTGCGTCAGTTTGGTGGGCCTCATTGTGAATGGACGGTGCTCCAAAATTCTCTTTGACGGACAGGACCACTCCGCTTCTAATTGGGGTATGAATATGAATAGGGACAGACACTTATGCCTAATGGAAGCGGATTGCGTAGTGAGTAACTCATAAACGAGTGAGGTCCACTATGATTTATGTATTTTATCCTCTCCGTCCATTCATTTTATCATATAATTTTGAAGTTTAGCACAAAAAATGAAATATATCCAATGTTCAAATGGACCACACCACATGAAAATGGTCCATACCAGTGGACGTGGCTTCGGTGGATCCTGTGGGACCACTGTGATGTATGTACATTATATCCACGCCATCCATCCGCCATCTCAATCTCATACGAAAGAGTGGTGATTGAATGCCGATCATTAAAAACTTCATGTTTATTTGCCATCCAACCTGTTAATAAGGTCACGCAGACCTGGATGGATGAAGGGATCACACAAACGTCAGCTTGATTCAATAATTTTAAGTTTTCAACGGACGCGGATTGCGTCCTACCCTGTCCGTCTCTAGGTTGGCTTTGAGTGGCCACCATGATGTATGTGTCTTATCCACACCGTACATCCAGTTTTTCGTATCATTTTAGTGGGTAATCCCAAAAATGAGGCAGATCCAAAGCTCAAGTGGACCACACTATAGGAAGCAGCGGTGATAATGATTCTTACTGTTGAAACATTTCTAGGGCCCACCGTGATGTTTATTTTTCATCTAACATATTAATAAAGTTACATAGACCTGGATGAAGAGAAAACACAAATATCAGCTCTATCCAAAACTTCTGTGGCCCCCAAGAAGTTTTCAACGGTAAGAGTTTAATCCCCATTGTGTAGTTCACTTGAGCCTTGCATCCGCCTCAGTTTTGGGTTCATACTCTAAAATAATACGAAAAAATGGATGGACGGTGTGGATAAGACCTATACATCACAGTGGCCACTCAAAGCTGCTGCCTGTTCTTAGTGGCATTCAATTACCGCTTTTTACTGTGGTGTGGTCCATCTGACTTGGATTTTCTTCATTTTTGGGATCATGCCATAAAAGTAAGGGTTGAAAAGGATGGACGGCGTGGATATAAGACACATATATCACGGTGGCTCTCAATCAGGGCCCCACATAAAAAAAAAAAACTAAAAACCCGAGTAAGTAGTGCATATCCTCGAGTCGAGGATCATGTAATTCCCTCCAAATGCTGAGGTAGAAGTTAGAGCACCATTAGTGACCAAACTGCAGCAACAAGAAGAGAGAAGGTACGGTTTTATTTCATTTTCCTTCTTTACATCTCCTCTAGAAAACGATCTTCCCCGCCAACATGCCATTTGTCGGCATCCTCACCGTCCAAACGGTGGGCCAGTCCACGAATATCTCCCGGCGCAAAAATCAGGCCAGTCCGCTCATCGGCGCGGCCACACCATTGGGATCTGTGTGCCTGACAAGTAGGCCCATCTGATGAGTGGATTAGCTTGATTTCCAAGATGATGGATCTTCATGGTGGGTCCCACTGTTTGCAGGGGGCGGAAAAGATTGGCCACAAGTTAGGATGCCGTTGGCTGTAGGCTATCAGTCCAAAATTTCTTTGCTCTGTGATGCAATGGCAGATTAGAAACACAAGAGAAAGAAACTCTTAGCCTGTTTTTGTTTTAATCTGTTGCGGAGAATGTTTGGATCTTTTTCTCAATGATTGGAGTTTCTTGTTTTGATTGTAAACTAAAAACCTTTTCAAAGGGGGAGTTAATTAATACTCTGGCAAGTGTGATGACTGATACACATGCACTCCAATATTGTACACGCAGCATACATTAACTCAAACTGAACTATCCAAATTGTGGGGCCCACTTCATATATGCCATCGTCCAAAATTTAGATTGATTGAATGATATTAACCTCTGATTAATGACCATCTTTCTGTTGAATGCTTATCAGTTTGGATGTCTATTAAACGTCCACCAAATTCCGAAGACTAGATTACTACAATGAATGAAGAAATGGGCCTGATGAAAAAAAAAATCATGTCTTGGAATTAGTTAATCTTTCAGTGGCTGTAAAGCAATTACAAATAAATAGGTATTCAAATTAAAAGGAAGATGGATGATTTAGTCGATAAATATAAAGCTTGTTTAGTGGCAAAGGGTTTTAGATAGATGGAAGGTGTTCATTACGAAGAAACTTTCTCGTCTGTGGCTAGGTTCATATTTATTTGCATGATTTTGGCTATTGTGACATATCCATGTCTCGAAATTAGTTGATATTCCAGTTAGCCGTAAAGCAATTGCAAATAAATGTGTATTCAAATTTCTGAGTTGTCTCGCTGTCTAGGTACTCACCCGTTCCATCATTGGTTCTATAGAGCCCCTACATTGCAGTTTTTGTATGGCTTGTGAGTCAGAAGAGAATTCTCACAATTGATTACTTTCAGAGAAGAGCCTCGATTCTCTCTAATATTTTTTTAATGTGTATGGGTAATGAAGAAACGATCGATCATCTCTTCATCCATTGCCCTTTTGTGGTAAGAGTCTAGAATCATTTTCTTTCATTGTGTCATACCGTTTGGGTGATGGCGAAGTCTATGGAGGACTTACTTTGGGCTTGACATGTGGAGTTGGCAAATTCGGGAAAGCTTGATGGAAATTAATCATTATGGTTGTTTTCTAGGTTATTTGGGGAGCTAGGAACGGGCGTTGTTTCGGGAATGTTTGCGATGGCATTGATGTAGTTACCAAAAATGTCAATGGCCTTGTTGTGGCTTGGGATGTCTATGTAGAGGCCACTTTGGCTAGTCCTCTTTTTTGAGTTCTGTCTTTTTGGATTGTATATTTTTCCTTGTCTTTGTGAGCTTTTTAATAAAGTTGTTATCTCTAAAAATAAGAAATAAAATAAAAAATCAAAGGAAGACAAATGGTTAAGTCGATAAATATAAAGCTCGTTTAGTGGCAAAGGGTTATACATATATGGAAGGCGTTCATTATGAAAAAACTTTCTCACTTGTGGCTAGGTTCACATTTATTTGCATGATTTTGGCTACTGTGACATACCAGGATTTGGAATTATGTTAGATGGACGTAAATTTTTTTTTTTTTTTTTTTTTAAAACCACCTTTTTAAATGGAGATTTAGAGGAAAACCTCTGCATGGAGCAACCTGTTGCATGTATCGATAGAAATAAGGTTGGTAAGATTTTCAAGCTCTTAAAGCCTATTTACAAGTTGAAATTGTAACGAACCGCCCCACTCAGCGTCCGCCCACATGTGCCACAGTATTCTGTCATAATAATGGTAACACAATACTGTGGCACATGTGGGCAGATGCTGAGTGGGCGGGGTCTGAAAAGGACCTGAGCGAGCTACCAGTGGTTGGCAGTGGGATGGACCCTTGCCCCACAGCGAAAGCGCCGTCTAGAGTTGTGGTGGTTATATGTGGAGGCTCTCCCTTAACCGATGTGATATGTTTTAAATCCGTGAGCTTCGACAAAGCGGACAATATCACAATGGTGGAACGATACAGAGAAGATTAGCATGGCCTCTGCATAAGGATGACACAATGGTGGGGCGGGTCGTTACAAATGGTATCAGAGCTGAGGACGGCTCTGCCCTCGGTGGGGGGATAATGGTAACACAATACTGTAGCACATGTGGGCAAACACTGAGTGGGCGGGGTCTGAAATGGACCTGGGCGAGCTACCAGTGGTTGGCAGTGGGGTGGAACCTTGTCCCACATCGGAAGCGCCGTCTAGAGTTGTGGTAGTTATATGTGGAGGCTCTCCCTTAATTGGTGTGACGTGTTGGCCTTGTGCGCCAAGCAAAACCTCCGCTGTGCACTCTAATGGCAGGGTTGGACAATATCACCATGGTGGGGCGGGTCGTTACAGAAACAATCATTGAGGTAGTGGTACATGGGGTTTCATAATGCGATCACTTCCTTCAGGTTCAACATGTGTGAAGAAAACCACTACGTATATGTAAAGAGATTGGGAAGCACTTCTTAATATTGTCATTGCTTGTCGATGATATTTACTTAGCAAACACTGATATGGGAATGTTAATCTTGACAATGGCTTTCATCAAATTTTGAAATGAAGAACCTCGGGGAGTTGGACTTTATCATGAAGTTAAAATCACAAGAGACCGTCCTAAGAAGTTTATTGGATTATCACAAGCATCTTATATTGAGATCTTGGAGTGATTTAGAATGCACAATTCCATACCAGTCGAAAGTCTGACTGATAAATACTCTAAATTGAGTAGAAGTATGTGTCCCAAGTCTGATCTTGAGAGGCATGTCTTATGTACCTTATGCTAGTGTGACAGGCAATCTCATTTATGCGATGCTACGCACAACCCAATATATGTTATGTTGTGGGTCTTGTGAGTTAATATCAAAGTAACCTAGGCCAGGCACATTAGCAGGTGGCTAAAAGAATCTTTCACTATTTTCGAGGCATGAAGGACTATATGTTGTGTTATCATGGTATCGAGATAATGGTGCAAGCTTATTCTGATGCCTTTTGGAGTGATGATCAGGATGAAAACAAGTCCACTTCAGGTTGTGTTTATGTTAAATGGAAGTGTCATTTCGTGGTGCAACAAGAAGCAGTCCTCAATTGCCATTGCTACCATGAAAGCTGAATACATTGCGTGTTGCATGCAGCTCAAGGTGTATGGATCATGAGATTCTTGTGATCTTTAAGTGTTGTTCCTTCAACAAAAAGGTCTTCTCCTGATAGGGATAGACAACACATCAGCCACATATCTCACGAAGGATCCGAATCACTGTAACAAGTCCAATACTGTCGAGATTAAATATTACTATGTTAGAGATCAAGTGAGAGATGGACAGGTTGTGCTAAACCACATTCCTACTAGAGAAATGTTGGATGATCCCTTTACAAAACTAATTATTAGAGATATATTTGAAATACACATTAGACAAATAGGAAAGGAGTCTTGAGAATAGGAGTGTGGAAACATTTTGTAAAGCTTTCAGTGGATCAAGCAGTGATCCCATGGTGTGGACCGTTTGGTACCCTGAGACTTACACATGTGAGATGGGATGGTATCCATGTAATTTCGAGAGTGGGTAATGTAAATGTCTAAATGATTGATGTTTTGCACTAAGGACTTGTTTTATGATATGAATTTTCTAAATACTCACACATTAATATAATATTTATGTGCAATCATGTTAACTAGACTTTAAGACCATCGGTGGTGGACCATGTTCTTTGTGTCGGTCTTTGTTTCCTTTTTATTACCAAGCTACTCTTCCTCACCTGTACAGGAATTGACCACCCCTGACATGCGCATGGAAGGCATGTTTAGGATGAGGAAGCATGTTGAGTTGTAACTGCCTTCTATAGCAACACAGAAGATGAGGAAGCATGGGTTAAGGCGCGACTGCCTCCAGTCACAATTGTGTATAGATTATTTGATTCCTGTCATGTTGGGTATGTTAAATTTGCACGTGTTATTGCATGTAGCCCTGTACCACCACACAGGGATATCTTTGAGTGACTAGAGATGAGACTCATGAAGTCGAATGACCTTCACAGTAGTAGTGGGATCAGAAGTTAGTATGTTGAGTTTGCACTTACGTGCTTTAGGTGGGACCTCTATTTGGTGAGGCTAGGAGTTGTTGAGTTAGTACTCACGTGCTTTAGGCAGGATCCCTATCTCCTGATGTTATCATGATCTGTAGGGAGCCAGGTTAGGAGTTACTAAACTGAGTCAATACTCACGCACTTTGGGCACAACTTGCGCATTGTAGACCCGGCTATGCCTAGTAATGTCTATTTATGTGCGTGAGTGACCATGTGCTCGAAGCGTTGAGTTTAACTATGCTCCATGATTGATTTACCTATTGGTCCCTAATTCGATCTGACCAGTGCATTGTATGAGCAAATTGGTCCCGTAAGTGACCTTTTTGTCCTCATCTACTCACTTTTGCATATAGGATAAAGAGATTGAGTGTAGTTACTTTAGCGTATAGTACAAAGGTCATGATTGAATTGATTTGAGATGTACTGCTAGGAAAGCATATTAGTCAATTTTGAATTATGTAGATGTGTACAGAAGACCCATTGATAGCAACACCAGGTTCCTAGGATCATGATTACACACTTTGAGACTTACCCACTGCTAGATTATCATAGCTTGTGGGACAATGATTTGCAAACCATTTCTTTAAATTATATTTTTACATAAATAGTTTATTTTGAAAACATTTGCAAAAAGAATTTCTGATTTAAACTTGATAAGAGGATACATTAATATGCTTGCATAGCAATCTTAAATCGAGGATTGTTTCTATCTGGTGTGCTCATGCGGGTCTAGGGCAAACCTTTGAAAACTTAAGAAGGTTATGTGCTAGTGTGGTGGTCATTTAGCATACAAACTTCTGTGTGTGGAGATATTTGAATCCTGAATGGTCCTACCTCCCTAATTTTTTCTTCACATATGCAATGTTGGTCAACATTGTTGAGGCAAATGGGAAAAGCAGTGTTCCTCACTATGGGGTTGAGTGGGAGATGAGGGACGGGTGGCGATTGACCCTAGACATGTCAAGAGGAGAGAGGGAGAGGTTGGTAACCACTGCCTCCCCCCCCCCCCTCTCTCTCTCTCTCTCTTCCAGCACTCGTGCTCTAGCTTGTAAGCACTTTTAGTGCATAGGACCGCGGTAAGTGCTTTCCACTTCGGATTGCAATCCATGTCCCCCTTGGACTGCCCAATGGGCACCCCCCCTTAAAATCGTGCAATGCACTTCATTTCGGATTGTGCAACATGTGTCCTCCTTTGGACTGCATACATCTGCTCCATTCTAGTGGACTGTGTAACACGCGCTCCTCCTTAGACCATGCATTGCACATCCCCTTTTTATTGGACCATGGCATTTGTGCTTCCTTCATATATCACTCAAAAGAAAATGAGGTGAGAGAAGGAAGAGATGAGACAAATAGAGTGAGGCCCATCCACTTGCATTCGACCAAGACCGTATTGTCGGCATACGATCTCTACTTGGATCGGGAGGTGAATTGGTTTGTCTTCCCACATGTACTTGATTTAAGCGGGCTATCAAGTTCGATGTTTTGGCTCCCTAGTTTTGTGCAATTGTGTTGCTTGATTCGTAACAATAACAATCAAAATGTAATATGCCACGTATTCTGCGCCCTACACCCTCAATTTGGATGCCTTGGTGTGCAATTTCTCAATGCCTTAGTGTGCTACTATCACACTCTGCCAAAGGATTTGCCATTGTAAGATGTTGGATTATTCATGTATGGGCCATAGGGAAGCTTTTGCGTTTAAAATGCTTATGTAGGTGCTACGTGAGTGCACGCAAGCACATATGCACACACATCTTTTCACGTGCGTGCATATTCACATGCATGTGTTTATCTATGAAGGCAATGACATTTTCATAGTTCTAGATTGTGCACCGCATATGTGGCATGTGTATGATGGTTCAAAGAAGGCATCCCGCAGGCTCCATCATCGATTCGGCACTAATAAAAAAAACGCTTTGATTGGAGTACCTAGCTATACAATAGATGGACATTTGTCACTGAAAGCGAGCCATTGCTATTGTATGCCACCAATTAAAGTGTTAAGATCGTCCAAACAATTTCATTTTTTGGTCTATGGCCTACTCACTTTTGACCTATTGAATGAATGGTTTCTATATGTAGTCAATGTATGACACATGTGCAACAATGACATGGAGGCACTCTCATGCTGATGGGGACATCACTCGCACACGCACGCCCCTCTACGCATGTACGCAAGGAGGAAGAGAGCCCCACCATCGATCTGGATCGATGACGACATTCAGGGAGGGCCTCCTAGTTAGAGGATTGCGTTTTGGTTTGTTGGAGTGGACCTGATAGTCATGTGAATTCCACCATAGGTTCTCATGATCGTGGCCCACTATTCTAAATAATCTAGTACTTTGGGTTTTGCTTATTATTGTTATTAGGAATATTATGGACGGTTTAGATTGCTTTGATTAGTTGTTATTTTTATTACTTCGTCTCCAAGTAATAGGTTGCGCACATGGCGCGAGTTTTGGGGTATAGGGTTTATTATAAATAGGCACCCCTTGTAGTCTTTTTTCTTTTTTCATTGAAGATTAATAAAATTTCTGCGTTTTTCTGCTCATTTCTGAGTTATGAAAACCTAATTGGAAGCCCTTCCTTCTTCTAAGGGCTGACTACTGTGGTGTGAAGTCACACCTATCCCGATTCGCCCCCACCTCTTCCATCTATATTTCTTTGCTCCTACAATCATCTACGCTTCAAATTCATCCTCTATTGCAACCGTTTTTCTCTTTACAGCAATTTCCAGAATCTGGCCTTGCAGAAGGGCTGAAACTTCGGTGGAGCGCCACGCACAAACCGTGCATTGGATTGAGCTGATATTTGGGGGTTTTGGAGTCCACCCTTGGCCGACTAGGGCCAAGTTGGCCTTTTTCTGAATAGTGGGCTCCACACATGTGTGGCCGGGATCACACGCACGTGCGTCTGGGCTATTGCTATTGTCCACACGTGCGGTACTTCTCTGGTTCGTCTCTCTCCTCTCTTTCATTCATCTTTCACCCAAAATCCCTAAACCTAATCCTAAATTAGTCAAATCCTCAATTTTATACCCTTTCTTCAACCTTAGGGTTCCTCGAATTGAAATTTCTAAATCCCTTGGATTGGGGGAATTATTTCTGTGCATGTGTGGATGAATTTACCCTCCTTTGAGTATTGTTTGGTCTATAATTTTTATTGATCCAGCCCTAACATGTATAGGCCTGGACCCGCATAGATTCCCCTTGATTGAGTGCTTGACTTTATGTGGGATGTGGAATTTTGTGTGATTGTTTCTAATTTAGTATGATCTTAAGCCTGAAATCTTACACATCATATTTGAATTTCATGTCCTGCATCACATGCCTCCAAAGGCACTGGATCTAGTTCCCATACATGCATGTGCTCATGCACTTGTGTATTTAGGGATGTCCTAAAATCATAGCCTCAACCAATCTAAACAAGCTCACTAAGCATGTCATTGCTGCCACATGTGCAGCAATGACTTGGAGGCACTTTCATGCCTCCAAAGGCACAGGATCTAGTTCCCATACATGCATGTGCTCATGCGCTTGTGTACTCAGGGATGTCCTAAGATCATAGCATCAACCAATCTAAACAAGCTCACTAAGCGTGTCATGACTGGATTACTGCATAGATATGCTTGTTGCTCTTATGGATACTTGGTGGTTTGATATCCCAAATTCTAAAGTTTATATTTTTGCAATGGAAAAACTCAACAAAACCGACATATGCATGCAAATGTCTCTCTCCATCTCTATTTGGTTCTTGACTTGGACTCCTAACCGCTCACTATGGTCTTATTAGGAATCATATCTTCATAAATAATTTGTTAAATTCATTTGCTTTGGATTGATGTGGAATGGCGAACAGGATTCATGTAGCTGACCACAGTTGGGTTAAGGCTGAGATGATGATGATTGTGGTGATTTGTTTTGGATTGACATACAGCAAATCCATCTTCACAGTTTTATTTTTTTGTATTTATTCTATACTTACTTTTCATGCTATCTAAACATTTTCAACTCACCAATTCATCAATCATAGTGATGCATGATCCCTCTATTCATATGGGTTTCGAGATCATGTATCAAACTATTTCTGTTGTTACCATCTTAACATATGAGGTCTAAATATCCTTGTCCTGATTCTTCTTCTTATCTATATAGGTGCCATGCTTTGTAAAGGACTTTATCAGTAGTTGTGCTTGTGGGTTGGATGGACAATTCTCCTGTGAGTTCTCTGTTTCTGAATACTAGTAGTTGATATTTTGGTTTGATGTTTTAAAGCATTTTCATTGTTTAGCTCCAACATTGGTTCCCTTGGTGAAAGTTTCATAAATGGGCTGAGTTGCTGAAAATTGAATATATATATATATATATATATATATATCCCAATTTCCCACAAATTCATTGCAATCCTTGTGTCCAAACATAAAATCAAACATGTATGTAACCTAATCTAGTGATTCTTCTTTCGCTTTTGAATGTATTGCTTGTGTTTTCACATGTCTTCTTACATTTATAAATTATATAAACAGACTTTGAATATGCTCGCATCAATTCAGTTAGCGCATCGATTAGGACCCGATACGAAGAAAACCTATTATGTGCATTTGTTTTTTGTAATGTTTTGATTTATAAGTGTGTACTGATGTCTTTTTTTAACAATCACTGAAGTTTCATTGAAAAATTTGACCAATTTCCCAAGGTTTCCCCATGTTTCCAACAACAATGATACATTACGCAATACAACCGATATATCCCATGCGACAACCGATACGTATCTGTATCCCACGGGTGCGATATGTAACACGATATCGATATTTCAAACACTGCTTATATATACATATATATATATATATAATTATATGTTTGTATGCATGAGAGAGAGAGAGAGAGAGAGAGAGAGAGAGAGAGAGAGAGAGAGAGAGAGATTCTCACATCCAACTAGTTGGACTAATCTAACAAATTTCCATTCTACCATAGTGTGCGCAACATCCAAACCACCCATCCCAAAGGTTTTTCCCCACCATTGGGATCACCTTGTGCAAAAATTAGTTGAATCCACTCATAAAGTGGGCCACATGATCAACATGTGCTTTTTTTTTTTTAAAATTATTATTATATTAGTTGCTATCATTTGTTTTCTATGTTGTGGCCCACCCAATAAGTGAATATGGTTGATTTTAGGTGATCCTCATGTTGGGCCTACCTATTGGACGGGTTGGATGTTGTACACATGACATAACAGCTAGTTGGCAGTTGGATGTGAGCAGCTCTCTCTCTCTCTCTCTCTCTCTCTCTCTCCCTCCCTCCCTCCCTCTCCCTCTCCCTCCCTCCCTCCCTCCCTCTCCCTCTCCCTCTCTCTACACACACGCGCGCGTGCGCACACACACACACACTCACAAACACTTTTTCTCATGAATCTTGACAATCTCATATTTCATGCTCTTGCTAGGGCATTACTCATAATCGACACATAGGAAACATATTGGTATCACATAGGAAATATTGCATGTATTGGGGAATGCATAGCTTTCTTCGTCTTCTTCTTCTTTTTTGTTTTGTTTTAAGATAACGAAAATTTTATTAAAGCAAACTGAACAAAAGTAAATTACAATAAAGACGCCCCATAGTTAGGGGAAAGATTATAGCTTTCGAAGGATTTTGGACATGCCAGCCCATGACATCCACCTTCACCCTCCTAAACACATTTGAAACTGACGGCTGATCCACTACGATCTTGGAAACATCTATTATTTTTCCCCCCATATAGCTCAAAGACTTGTCTGCAAAGTTAGACCCTAAAGCACCTCCCCTATTCCACGCTAAAAGACCTCTTCAATGGATCCCAATGAACTCTTCAAAGATGCCTAATACATGGGGGAATGTATCATTGTTTGAGGGAAACATTGGTAAATGATGAAATCTTTCAATAATACTTTACGATATGTTGAAAGAGACATGATTACACACTTGGAACTAAAAAAATCACAAAAAAGAATAATGCACAACAACTTTCCTTTGTATACGGTCCTAAAATATGCTTTGTCTAATAAAGGTGATGCAATTATAATGCAGGGGCATTTTTACACTGGGCTCGAGTGGGGTCGCCCGTTGGATGCAGGGGCACACTCGGGGTGGGTGATCCATGCGATTTGGGGCCCACGGGGGAGGTCTCGTGTTCGAGACTCTTTACTTGGGGTGAGTAATGCGCATTTCACACCAGGCTTGAGTGAGGTAGCCCGTGGGATGCGGGGACACACTTGGGGTGGGTGGCCCATGTGATTTGGGGCCCATGAAGGGGGTTCGGCTGAGGTCCTAACCCATGAGATGTGGGGCCTGGGCTATGAGATAAAATGATTAATTCACCATACTATAACAGTTCTAGCTTTTAGAGCAAGGGGTTAATTGTCCTGCATCAAATTGGTATTAGAGCGGGAGGTCTCGTGTTCGAGACTCCTCACCGGGGGTGATTAATGCAGGGGCATTTTTACAATGGGCTCGAGTGGGGTTGCCTGTTGGATGCAGGGGCACACTCGGGGTGGGTGACCCATGCGATTTGGGGCCCATGGGGGAGGTCTCGTGTTCGAGACTCCTTATCAGGGGTGAGTAATGCGCATTTCACACCGGACTCGAGTGAGGTAGCCCGTGGGATGTGGGGACACACTCGGGGTGGGCAGCCCATGTGATTTGGGGCCCACGAAGGGGGTTCGGCCGAGGTCCTAACTCATGAGATGTGGTGCCTGGGCTATGAGATAAAAGGATTAATTCGTCATACTTTAACAGTTTAAGCTTTTAGAGCAAGTGGTTAATTGTCCTGCATCAAATTATTTCCAAAATGAGTTCATATAATTCATAAATGATACAATACAAGTATAGAAACATATTCCCTAAAAAGGTTTTTCATAAAACTTTTTTTTTCTGAATTTCCTAAAGGGGAATGTATTGCAATGTATTACAGATCCATATTGCAATATATTGCATGTATTGACGATACTAGGGAATTTTATGAAGGATTTTGGTAAAATATTGCAACGCATCGATATATCGATGATACATGGTGATATTTTATGCGATATAGGGATATATAATAATTCTTGTATATTGTATTGGCCACATGCTATATCGATAGTATTGGTCGATATTATTGATAGTTAAATCATTGGTGGCATTTTGCCCACGTTTCAAGTTAAAAAATTGGGTAAGGGCACCAAGATGCCAATATTTGTGGCACTTCGCTCACTTTTCAAGTCCAAAATCTTTGGAAAGTCACCTAAATGACTATTCAAGGCATTTTACTAACTTGCCAAGTTAACATTCATGTTAATGTTTTATAGCCTTGGTTGATGGGGAGGAATCTAGTGCTAATGATTAACAACCTCCAGAAGAGGTCGATGGTGTTCCCTAACTATCGTGTAATGTTCGTGCGGGAAGCGGAGGCGGTGGATCATTTGTCCATTCATTGCTCCTTCTCTCAGAAGGTTTGGGATAGTCTTGGTGGCATTAGGTATGTCGGGTTATATCAAGCAGTATTTGAAGTATTGGTATCGCTACAAGTTTCATTGGCTGGGGATATGAAAACAATATTGATATCGCCGATTTTTGGAAATGCGGGAAACATGGGGAAAACAATGAAAATTTTCAATAAAACTTCAGGAGATGCTAAAATAGACAAATTTGCATATTTAGGAATAAAAAAATTGCCAAAAGAATGCATACATAATAACTTTCCATTTAATGGGGCCTAAAAGTATTTGTTGTAAGAAATCAATCCAATAGTAACACAACAATCACTTAATTCTTGTTAAACCAATTAACAAGCAAACAGTCATGCATAATGCATTCTTATATTTTACATCCATGCATAAATAAACATATAAACATGATACACATGTATGATGATCCAACAATCAATCCATCCATCCATCCAATCATTCCCATCCATTTATCCATCCAACCATCCATCCATCCCATCCATCCATCCATCCAAACATCCATCCCATCTATCCATCCAACTATCCAAACATTTTTAGTCAACAAAATTTTGGCGATATCGATACATTGGTGATATTATCAAAATATCACCGATACACCAACAATACAAGCGACACTTGGAATTTACACAGTCAAAAATATTGGCAATACATTGGCGATATCGATGCATTGGTGATACAAGGGACACCTGGAACTTACAAAGTGGAAAATATTAGTGATACAATGGCGATATCGATACATCAATGATACTTAGTGGTCGTTTGGTAAAACTTAATTTCAGGACTTACCACTGAAAATGGCATTTTGGGCATTTAGACTATTCGGTAAAGATAAAAGATTAAGCACTTGATGTTGAAAATCACTTAAAATTGGTAGTTTTTTTTTTAGCCCCAGCTACGTGACCTTCACTTGTCACTTATCGTTGAATGTTGTAAGTGATTTTAGTTGTCGATGACCATTGATGAAAATGTCCTTAAGAACATTTTGAAAAGACTATTACCCTTGAAACATAGTACGTGCTAACGTGTGAAAGTTGTGGGCCCAATCATGGAGTATGTGTTGTATGCACACTGTCCATCCATTTTGTCAAATCATTTTAGGGCATGAGCCAAAAAATGAGGCAGATCTAAAGACCAAGTGGACCACACTTGAAAGCAATGGGGACAATGATGCCCACCGTTGAGACCTTCCTAAGGCCCATCATGATGTTTATTTGTCATCGAACCTGTTCATAAGGTCACATGGACCTGGATGAAGGAAAAACACAAATATCAGCTTGATCCAAAACGTCTATGGCCCACAAGAAGTTTTCAATGGTAGTCGTTCGATTCCCACCGTTTTCAATGGTATGGTCCACTTGAGATTTGGATCTGCCTCATTTTTGGGCACATGCCCTAAAATGATATGACAAAATGGATAGACGGTGTGGATATAACTCATACATCATGGTGGGGCCCACAAAACTTTGTCACATAAAAACGACACCAATCTAGCTGCGGTGTTCTTAGTTATGCAATCCAAGTTTGCCAAGAGCGGATTAGGTGTTATTGAGTAACATGTTAGTGGGTGTTACCATGACCATAGGGCCCACCTCGATGTATGTGTTGTATATCCAAGTTGTCCATTAGTTTTTCTAGATCATTCTAGGGCATGGTCCCAAAATTGAAGAAGATCCAAATCTCGAGTGGACCACACTACAGAAAAGTAGTGGTGATTGAACGCCCACCATTAAAAACTTCCAAGGGCCCACTAAAATATTTATTTGCCATCCTGTTGATTAAGTCACACGGACATGGATGAAGGGAAAACGCAAATATTAGCTTCATCCAAAACTTTTGTGGCTCCCACGAAGCTTTTAATGGTGGGCGCTCAATTACCATGGTTTCCTGTGGTGTGGTCCACCTGAGATTTGGATCTGCCTCATTTTTGGGCTCATGCCCTGAAATAAGCTTGCAAAATGGTGGGATAGCATGGATTTCACATGGACATGAAGGTGGGTCACCCTTTTTTTTTTAAAAAAATGGCTAGGACCCTATTCAATGAAAGTGGATTGTGTACAGAGTAACTAGTACTGTCTAGTGTACTAAGTAAACTCTTTGGGCCCACCGTCATGTATGTGTCTTATCCAAGTCGTCCATTCATTTTTTTCAGCTCATTTTAGGGCATGAGCCCAAAATTGAAGCATATCCAAAGCTCAAGTGGACCACACCGCATGAAACAGTGGGAATTGAATGCCAACCATTGAAAACTTGATAGGGGGCACAAAAGTTTTGATCAAGCTGATATTTGTGTTTTCCTTTCATCCATGTCTATGTGACCTTACGAACAGGTTGGATGTCAAAGAAACATCACTGTGGGCCCTAGGAAGGTTTCAATGTATGTGTCTACTTGAGCTTTGGATACGCTTCAAATTTGGTCTTCTCCTCTAAAATGAGATGGTAAAGTGGATGGACAGCGTGGATAAGGCACATACACCTGTGGCCCCATAAAGTTTACTCAGTATGCAAACCTCTCTTCTATTCAATATTGAGGCAGAAGATCTAATCCATGTCATGGATTACCATGCAAAACTGCATCAATTAGATGATCCTATCCATCCATTATTTGGCCTTATTTTCTATGACTATTCCCTTTTCCTGCCACCGATGGGATGGTTGTGATTGCCTTAAAAGGTGCTTCTTTAGATTCATAAACCATCTATGATGGGCCCTAACAAATAGATAGATTAAATTGTTGCTTGCGCCTATTTTTTTAAACAACATGGACCGTCTAGGCTAAAGACCATTGATCAAACAATTAATATTTGTCAAATATGGTGGCTCATGAAATGCGCGTTAAATCTAATGAATGGTCTGGATCAATGCATTGGGCTATCTTAGTGGGCAACCGAGTTGCAAATCTGGCAATTATGATTATAGATTCAGATCCGGCCTAGACAAAAGAGGTTACCCACATACCGCAGATGTAGTTAATTGTTATATACTTATATATGCTTGTTCAAACCATCCAAATTGTGGGTCCCATTGTAAATGGATCATAGATGTGCCAAATTTGAGTTATTTCTCCATCTAAAATGGAGTCCATCAATGGCGTGGCTTGTCTCACCAATGTGTTTTAATTACAGCACTAAAGGCCATACGTGTAGAAACTAAAAATCTAAACATATAGGCATATCCTTGGGACGAGTATCATCTACATGCCTCCTTGTACAATCAATTCATGTTATAGTAGTGGCAAACATAAAAGATCTAGACATTCATCTACTTAGCTTTATTTAATGACAAAAGTATTAAAATTTTACTGCAATGGGCATAGGTGTGCCCAATTTGGAGGCATGACAATAACAAGTTTCGTCTTATACTCTACAAAAGATAGAAATTGGGACAATATGGGCAAATATGACAAATTGTCAATTTTCTAGCATTTGTATTTTGTGTTTACCAAAAAAGTTTTTGTGAAAAAAGTGCTTATTTTCAAATATCACGACTTTTTTCATACAAATTACCCAACAAATTTTTCAGTACTTCTAAGTACTAAAATTCAACACTTATATTAATTTGCATACCTTATTTTTCAGTTTACCAAACGACACCTTAGCGATATATCGTCGATACCTATAATTTTTTATACTGCTAGTGTTATTAGCATCACTAGCAGTGTTATTGGTATCGCCGAGCTAGAGATACATATAATATGAGGATATTATTGTAATATCAAGGATACTCTGAAGAATGATGTCAAGGATTATTGTGAGTCTCTTCTTTGCATGGCACGTGGAAGGGATGGGAAGGAGAGAAAGATCTGGAGCTTACCCCTTTTGAAGGTTATTTGGGTTATATGGGGAGAAAGAAACAACCAGAATTTCCGAAACCAATGTGGGTTGGAACAGGATGTCTATAAGAGAGTAAGGTTAACTCTGAAAAATAGTACCTAATGCGGAATTGAGAAAATGCTCCGTATCAAGAGTTGTTGGTTAACGTCGAAATTGGAAAGCGCTAAGTGATTTTTCATTGAATTCTTTCCGCGATAGGAGTTTGGCTTAATGGTGAATGGGGAATGCGCTCCATAAATTGTTCTATTAAAAAGAAAAAAATTGCTTCCAAAATTACCCATTTTCAAATTACTACAAAAAAATTTTCTCTTTAAATTGTTTGCGTGATAGAAAACCAACTTTAACATGTGAAACTTCTTTATGCCCCATTATGATTTATGTGTTTGATCCACACTGTCCATCAACTTTTTCGGATCATTCTAGAGCATGAGCCCAAAAATGAGGTACACGTGAAACTCAAGTGGGCCACACCATAAAAACCAACGGAATTTGAATAAAATTATTGTTGAAACTTTCCTAGAATCCAATGTAATGTTTATTTCTCATATAAACTCATCATAAGGTCACACGTACCTTGATGAAAAAGGAAAAATACAAATTTCAGCATGATCAAGGCATTCTATGGCCCTGAGAAAATTTCAATGGTAGGCACCCAATTTTCACTATTTCTTGCAATGTGGCCCACTTGAGCCTTATGTCGACCTCATTTTTTATTTTATGCCCTCAAATGATATGAAAAAGTGGATAGACGATGTGGATTAATCATATACATCATCGTAGACCCCACAGATCCACTAACACGACCCACCTAGAATCCCTAGGTAAGCCTTCTGCGTGAAATCTGCATCCCATGTAGATTGCACAGTCATGCTGCTTGCCAATGTTGTGGACGGATTGCCACTAGCCTGCGGGCTCCACCATAATGTATGTGTTTCATCCATACCGTCCATCTATTTTTCCAAATCATTTTATGGTATGAGACAAAAAATGAGGTATATCCCAATCTCAAGTGGACTAAATTACAGGAAACAATGTTGAATGAGCGTCGACCATTAAAAACCTTCTGGGGGCCATAAAAGTTTTGGATCAAGCCGATCTTTGTTTTTTCCCTTCATCTGGGCCTGTATGACCTAATCAACAGATTGGATGTCAAATAAACAGTACAGTGGGCCTTAGGAGAATTTTAATGGTGGATATCCAATCATTATTGTTTTCTTGTGGTGTGGTCCACCTGAGATTTATATCCCTCTCAATTTTGGTGTGAATCCCTAAAATGATATGTAAAAATGGATGAACGGAATGAATGAAACACATACATCATGATGGGCCCACAGAGCACCGACCACCAGCTACAGGGTTGGTGTCAGGGGAGTAGCTAGTCCGTTTCTAGCAAACCCCGTCCAGATTGGCGCAGATTGGCCCAGATTAGCTATTGACAGGTTGAGTAGCGAGACTCGCTACTGAAGTGATGTCACCAAGTTTCATGGGCCCCACCATGATGTATGTATTGTATCCACGCCTTCCATCCATTTGGAGATCATTTTAGGGCAATATGCAAAGAATGAGTTAAATCCACTGCTCCAGTGGACCCCAGCACAAAAAATAGTGGGAATAGTGACACCTTAAAAACTTCTAAAGGCGACAAAAGCTTTAGATCAAGCTGATATTTGTGTTTTCCCTTCTTTCATGTCTTTTTTAACTTTTTAACAGGTTGGATTTCAAATAAATATTATGGTGGGCCTTAGGATAGTTTCAACAGTGGGAATCACTCTCCCCACTGTTTTCTGTGGTGGGGTCCACTACACCTTTTTATCTGCCTCATTCTTTGGCTCATGCCCTAAAATGATATCTCAAAATGGATGGACGGTGTGGATACAACACATAAATCATAGTTGGGCCCACAGAACTTGGTGATGTCACTTCAGTAGCGGACTCTCTACTCCGGTATTTATAGCTGGTGTGCCACACACCAACTGGTGTAGATACGTGTCATGCGAAGATGAGCGCCTACGCTCCTCGAGCTCCGAGTTGTACAAACAGTTCAAAGGAGATCAAAGTTACATGGGCCCCACAATGATGTATTTATTATATCCACACCCTTCATCCATTTTTCCAGATCATTTTAGAGCATTAGCCAAAAAATGAATCATATCCAAAGCTCAAATGGACCGCACCAAAAATAGCAATGGGGATAATGATTTTCACCATAAAAAAATTCATAAGGCCCACCATAACGTTTATTTTCCATCCAATCTATTCATAAGGTCACAAATACCTGGATGAAGAGGAAAAACAAATTTCATATTGATCCGAAACTTCTGTGACCCCCAAAAGGATTTCAATGGTAGACGTTCAATCCCCCACCACTTTTTGCATTGTGGTACATTTGATGGTACACCAGCCAATCCGCTTCTGTCCAAATCGAACTCGGATTTCCTGCGAAAGCCTTCGCAAGAACTTCCTGCGAAAGATTCTGTATGGGGCCCATTGCGATGTTTGTGAGAAAGCCAGTCCGTCCATCCGTTTTTCAAGCTTGGACATACGACCAAAAATAAGATGTATCCAAAACTTAAATGGGCCACATGATAGGAAATAGTGGGGATTTCGTGACCACCGTTGAAACATTTGTATGGCTACAAAAGTTCTGTATCGGTTTAAGTTCATGGTGTTTTCACTTCATCTCAGTCAAAATGACCTTATAAACAGTTTGGATGGAATATAAACATCAAGGTGGAGTCTAGGAAGGTTTCAACAGTAGGCATTCCTTTCCCCACTGTCTCATCTCGTATGGCCCACTTGAGTTTTGGATACTCCTCATTTTTGGTTGAATGTCCTAAAATGAGCTCGAAAAACGAATGGACGTGTTGGATTTCTCACAAACATCACAGTGGGCCCCATGATTTTTGCGCTCAGAACGTTATGGCCATCTGTGACTTCAATATGATTTTTACACATGTCATAGCTGGATGGGAAGGAATGACACATGATTCAAGGGTTCTTATGGATGTTGTGCTTGATCCAACAAAGAAATTTCTGTCGCCACCTCCTGGTAATATTTAATATGTTTTTTCATATAACTTGAAATTTTGCTAAAATGTCATTTGTTTTTATGTAGATAAATATTATCTGGTTGATGCTGCTTACACTCACACAAGAGGATTTATGGCACCATACTGTAATGTTCGGTATTGGTTGGGTGACTTTCGTAGTGGTAGGCGGCCTACTAGTAAAGAGGAGGTTTTTAATCATATGCACGCGAAGTTACGGAATATAATCGAAAAGGCTTTTGGTGTGTCGAAGGCGCGTTTTGCAATTTTGAAGCGGATGACACCATATTTCTTCCCGACGCAAAGAGACAGTTATTTCGTGCATGACACTACACAACTACATCAGAAAAGAATCCATCTCCGATCCACTCTTCCAACAATACAATGATGAAAATGTTCTTTTGGAGATGAATATCGAATCAAAGAATGATATGCCTGAAGTGGAAGGAGTATTTGGAGACTTTGAACAAACTATTATGTCCAATATGCGAGAAGAAATTGCCGCCGCACTTATACATGCAAATCATTAATTTTTTTTATCTGTTTTTTATGAATAATGATATTTTAATTTTCTATTAAGTACTTTAGTTTATTTGAATCAAATAGAATAATTTTATTTTCATTTAATAAAAAATAATTTCTTTATAATGTAAAATATTTCCAAACAGGAGATAGGGGCAAATGTGTCAAATTAACATATTTAAGACATTTTAGATGTTTGTTAACAAACAGGTTGTTTCAAATTCAGTACTTAATTTTCAAACTTCAGCCATAATTACCAAACAAGTTTTTTGACTTCAGATTTCAGATTCAGCCTTCAGATTTCAGATTCAGGCTTTAGACTTCAGATTTAACAAACGGGGCCTAAGACTCGATGTAATTAGTTGGGCTTCTTATCTTAGGGATTTTGGCCAAGAAGATTGGCCTTTGCTTTTTTTAGTCTTTAGTTATAAAGATTCTTTAAGCTTTTGCTCCGTTTGAATAAAACGTCAAGGCATATAAAATCCAATCCATGAGGCCTTTTTGCCCACTTTTCAAGTTACAAATCTCGGTAGTGGCACCAAAATGCCAATCCTTTAAGCATTTATCCCAATTTTCAACTTATCAGTTGACTAAGATAACCCAAGTTGACTCAGTTAACCTCAGGGGATTCCAGCAATTGAAGAGGATTTGTCTCATTCTCACTGTGAGAGGGATTTACTATGCCCGCTTCGAACTCCAATAAAATTTCAAAATCAAAGATCCATGTAAGTGCACCCAAATGTCATTTTGCAAGGCATTTTACCCGCTTTGAAGTTAAAAATCTTGGTAAGGGCTCCAAAATGCCAATCCTTGAGGCATTTTGACAACTTTTCAAGTTAAAAATCTATCTAACGGTGCCAAAATGCTAATCCTTAAGGGATTGTGCCCACTTCTCAATTTAAAATTTTCGGTAAGGGTTGCTAAATGCCAATCGCTGAGACATTTTGCCCACTTTTCAAGTAAAAAATCTTGGTAAAGTTACTTAAATACCTATCCTTAAAGCATTTTGGCTACTTTTCAAATTAAAAATTTAGGCAAGTGCACCAAAATCTCAATCCTTTCGGCATTTTCCCACTTATCAAGTTAAAAAACTCGATAAGGGCATCAAAATGCCAACGCTTGAGGCAACTAGCCACCTTTTCAAGTTAAAAATCCGGCTGAGGGCTCCTTGAGGCATTTTTCTCACTTTTCAAGTTCAAAATCTTGGTAAGGGCATCTAAATGCCTATTATTATGGTATTCTACATGTTTTCTAAGATGAAACTCTTGGAAGGGCACCTAGATGCCAATGCTTGAAGTATTTTACCTACTTCTCAATTTGAAAACGTGGGTAAGGGCACCTAAATGACTATCCTTGAGGCATTTTGCCAGTTTTTCAACTTAAAAAATTTGAGTAGAGGCCCCAAAATTCCAATCCTTGAGGCATTTTGCCCACTTTCCTAGTAAAAGATCTTGGTAACGACACCTTAATGCCTATTCTTAAGGAATTTTGGCCACTTTTCAAGTTAGAAAGCTTGGTAAAGGTATTTAAGTGTTATTATCCTTCCGGCATTTTGCCTAATGTCAAAGCTAAAAATCTCAAAGGTCACCAAAATGATAATCTTTAAGGTATTTTTGCCCACTTTTCAAGTTCGAAGACTCGGGAATGGCACCTAAATGCTTATCCGTGAGGTATTTTCTCACTTTCCAAGTTAAAATTTGGGGTAAGGGCATAATCCATGAGGCGTTTTGCCCACTTTTTAAGTTAAAAATCTACGTACCCAAATCTAGATATAGGTATCTAAATTCCAATCCTCTCAGTATTTTGCCCTCTTTTCAAGTAAAAAAAAATCTAAGAAAAGTCTCCCGATCCTTGAGGCATTCTCCCACTTCTAAAGTTAAAAAATAAATAAATAAAATAAAAATAAAAATAAAATCTAGGTAGTGACACTAAAATTCCATTCCTTGAGCTATTTTGCTCAACTCTCTTGTAAAGATGTAGGTAACGGCACTTAAATTCCTATCTTTGGTGCATTTCACCCACTTTTCAACTTAAAAGTTTTGATAAAGGTACTTAAATGCCTATCCTTGACAGATTTGGCCCACTCTAAATGTTGAAAATCTAGGTAAGGGCACCAAAATGCAATGTTTGACCCATTTTGCCTACTTTTTAAGTTCGAAATCTCGGGAACAGCACCTAAATGCCCATCTATGAGGGTTAAATTTTAGGGTAAGGGCACAAAAATCACATTCCATGAGGCATTTTGCCCACTTTCAAGTTAAAATTTTAAGGGCACCTAAATTCCCATCCTTTTTGCAGTTTGCCTATTTTTAAAGTTAAAAGTCTTGATAACTGCACCTGAATCCCTATGATTAAGGCATTTTCCAACTTTTAGAGTTAAAAAGGTGGCTAAGGACACTAAAATGCCAATTTGTGAGGTTTTTTGCCCACTTTTCATGTTCAAGATCTCAGAAAGGGCATTGAAATGCCTTTACCTTAGCTATTTTGTCCACTTCACAAGTCATAATTCGGGGTAGAGCTCCAAAATGCCAATTCATGAGACATTTCAACTACTTTTTAAGTTAAAAAACTGAGTAAGTCCACCAAAATACCAACCCTTCTGGGTTCAAGCATTTTGCCCACTTTGAATACAAAAATCTGTTTAAGGGCAACAAAATGCCAATCCAAGGCATTCTGCCCATCTTTCAATTTATGAATTTTGGTGCGGGCAAGTAAATGCTAATACTTAAGGCATTTTGCGCACGTTACAAGTAAAAATCTGGCTAAGCGCACCCGAATGCATATCTTTGAAGCGTTTTCCCCACTTTTCCAGTTAAAAATCTAGATATGAACACTTAAATTTCAATCCTTTTGGCTTTTTGCCCACTTTTCAAGTTAAAATCTAGGTAGGGGCACCAAAACGCCAATCCTAGAATTGGTTGGCGACCATTTAAAGTTAAAAATCTTGGTAAGGGAACGCCTATCCTTAGGCATATATCCTATTTTCCAAGTTGAAAATCTGGATGAGTACACTTATATGCCTATTCATGAGGTATTTACCAACTTACTAACGCAAAAATCTTGGTAAGGCCACCTAAATGCCAATACTTGAACCGTTTTACCCACTTTTCAAGTTAAAAATATGCATAAAGGCACCAAAATTCCAGTCACTAAGGTATTTTTCTATCTAAAATGTTAGATAAAAACACATTAATGCCTTGCTTCAGGCATGTGCCCTATCATCAAATTAAAATTTTTGGTAAGGGTTGTAAGACCCGTAATCCTGTGAGACCGATCGTACGCTTTGTTTTTAGTACTGGCATGTTTCTGGCGGACCAGATTGACTTGTTTCGATCGCGATCCTATTTTAGTACCATAACACCCCGAGACTTGTACCCTATCGATCGCCCCTATTGCGATCCCCTAGATTAGAAGTTGCAGTTTTGGCACAATCTAAATTGTGCCGCACAATGCACGTAGGCCCACTTGCACAAATCCCAAGGTTGTCCAATCAATCCATCAATCAAGCCATCACTTCTCTCTTCTCATTAGTCAAAGCAACCCATGCCTCCCATCATGCAACTCATACCTTGCCCATGCCTAGCCATTCATCTCTCCTTCTCTCTCCCCATTCTACCCCTCCGTCCTCCTTTAATTCCCTCCCTACCCTAAAAGTTCTACCACAAAATCGTCTTACCATCTCTCATTTCTGCCATTTGCTTGCAAGAGAGTATAAAGAGATTAAGAGAAAGAAAAACATTAGAGAGAATTAGGGAGACATTAAGAGAGAAAGATTAGGGAGATGGTTTAAGAGAAAAGAGAGCTTGAGAGAGAATTAGGAGAGATTAAGAGGGTAAGAGAGTGAAAAGAGAAAAGAGTGATTATAGGAGGTTAGGAGTGGAGAGGAGCTTGGTGGACTGTCTAATCGCCGATCCAAACTGATCTAACCATCCATCCGTCGTTGTAATAAGTGCATGGGAGGATTTTGATCCTCCATTTCTTTGTGATTTATCCATTTTTGGCGGGCCTACAAGGGTGAGACCCACCTTAATCATGTATGGAGTGTATGGTTGACCCCATGGGGGGGGGGGGCACCCCAAAGGCCGGATCTCCTTCCTTTCTTCTTTCCATTTCCTTTCCCTTTCTTTTCTTAATTTGATATTGTTGTGGGGGCCATAAGTGGGTCACGCTATTGGAGAGTGTCATGCATGCTATCATAGCGTGGACCACCTTGTGTGGCCCACCATGATGTTTATTTTCTATTTAACATGTTAATAGGTTTATGCAGCTTTGGATGGTGGAAAACCTCACAAAATTTGGTTGATCTTAAGTTCCTTAGCCCATCATTAGTTGGCTGACCCAATGGACGGAGTGGATTTCCTAAGTGGGACCCACCACCCTTTAAAAACACGAGAGAGATGGGGGCAGTGACAACTATCATTGGACACAGCAACGTCCATCTTCCCAAGGCCACTGTGTGGGCTTCACTCATGGGCCCCACCATGATGTGTATGTTGCATCCTCATCCTCCATTCGCTTTGCGAAATCATTATGGCCGTTGAGCCCAAAAATGAAACCGATCCACATCTCAAGTGGGTCACACCGCAAGCTGCAAGGGGGCTGATGAGCTCAAGTGTCAGTGACGCTGCTTGCATGGGCGGTTGGGGAGTGGTTCCCACTCGTGGGACCCACCTTGATGTATATCTTAGATCCACACCATCCATATGTTTTCCAAGCTCATTTAAGGTGTTGAACCCAGAAATCAAGCCGATCCAACTATCAAGTGGACCACATTACAAGGAACAATGGGGGTGGAAGCCACCCACGTCAGCGTCTGCACATGCAGGCGTGGGGAGTGGTATCCCACTCGTGGACCCCACCATGATGTATATGTTAAATCCATGCCGTCCACCTATTTCTCCAGATCATTTTAGGACATGGGTCGAAAAATGAGGCAAATCCAAGTCTCGATTGGGCCGCACGGAGGGAAACAAATCCCTGTTGTTGAAATCTTCCAAGTCCCGCTATGGGGTCCCTATTCGTCCAAACCAACCCAAGTTAGGGCCCATTGGACCCCACTCGAGCTGGCCTACGTGGTGGACGGAGTAGATCATCCTAATGGGGCCCGCTTTGATAGTTATCCAAACAAAAATAAATTTTTTTTTTTTAAAAATAATAATAAATAAGAGTGTAAGGCAGGTGGACACCCAGCTTGGACGTGGAGTGGGGCCCACTCGTGGGGCCCCCATGATGTATGTGACTTATCCACTCCGTTCATCCGTCTTGCCGGATCATGTTAGGCCATGGTGCCAAATATCAAGCTGATCTAAATCTCAGGTGGACCACACCGAAGGGAAAAGTGGGCATGTCTTGTTGTCCGTTTTGACAGCACATGGGGCCCACTTGTGGGACTCACCTTGATTTTTCTGTGCCATCCACGACGTTCATCCTCTTCTTCAGGCAGTGTTAGGCCAGGGGCCCAAGGTTCAGGCTGATCCAGATCTTATGTAGGCCGCACCACAAGAAACCGTGGGGGTGGAAACCCCCTTGGACTTGGAATCCCCTAGATATGGAATCCCTTGGACTTGGGATTTCCTTAGATTTGGGATCCCTTTGACTTGGGAATCCCTGAATGTGGGATCCCTTGGATTTGGGGCTCTCTTGGACTTGAGATTCTTAAATTTCTGGAATCCCTTGGCTATGTTTGGCACCTTAGATTCAGAATCCCTATGATCCTAAGTTAAATGCGAGTATTTGAAATTAATTATTAAATCAATTGAAAATCCCTAATTAGCGTGTGTATGTAATGTTGACACTATAGTTTTATTAAATCCGTTGACGCATATACCTTGCCTGAAATGATGAAATCACAAGACTCGGATGGGCCACAAACATAGGATCACATTCTAGTGTCTAACCAACAATTTATAACCATCGATTACATCGACAATGTTCAAACGGTGCAGATCATCCTATTGATGTCGATGATGATGCAGGACATGAAATTTAGATATGATGTGCAAGATTTCAGGCTTAAGATCACGTTAGTTCAGAAATAATTACACAAATTCCATATCCCACACAAAAGTCCAAACATTCAATTAAAGGGAATCTATGTGGGTCTAGGCCTATACATGTTAGGGCTAGATCAATAAAAATTATGAACCAAACAATACTCAAAGGGAAATAGAAATCATCCACACATGCGTGATAATCAATCCCTAATCCAAGGAATTCACCAATTTCAAATCAAGGAACCCTAGGGTGAGAGAAGGGGTAAAAATTGGGGATTTAGAACAATCTAGGGTTAGGGTTAGGGAAATCAGATGAGAGAGAGGAGTGAGAGAGAGGAGAAAAGAACCTGGAACCAACTCGCGTGCTTGGACAACAGGGGGGCCTAACGCACGTGCGCTGATGGCTGGCTGCACGTGTGTGGGGCCCACGAACCCAAAACAGGCTCCCTTGGCCTGGGCTTCAAAACCCCAAAATCTCATGTCGATCCGACGAACGGCCTGGGCGTGGTGCTCCGCCAAAGCTCCGGCCCTCTGACGGCCAGATTCTGGAAACTGACTGTAGGGGGAAGATCTGTTGTAAAATTTGATGAATTTGAAGCAATGATGGTTGTAGAAGGTGAGAGATATGGATGGAAAAGGGTAGGGGCGGATGGGGATAGATGTGGTTTTGCACCACGGTAGTTAGCCCTTCGAAAAGGGAGGGCTTCGCACCCACTTGAAAATTTCCATAACTCAAAAACTCGGAGAGTAGAAAAAAACTTGTAAGAATTTTTATTAAACTTCAATGAATCAAAAGAAGGGTGCTTATTTATAGGAAAAACCTTATACCCCAAAACTCGCGTAATGTGCGCAACCTATTACTTGGCGATGAAGTAAAAAAAAAACCAATCAAAGAAATCTAAAGCATTCATGATGTTCTAAATAATATAAATAAGCAAAACCTAAAGTATGAACCTAATCTGACTAGTAGGCCACGATCATGAGATCTCATTATAGGCTTTTCGTGACTATCGGGCCCACTCTTGTGAATTAAAACTTCGTCTTCTAACTAGGATGCCCTCCCTGGACGTCGTCATCGAGCCAGATTGACGATGGGGCCCTCCCTCATGCGTACGTGCATAGGGGGCGGCATGCGTTCACGTGTGCACGTGATGTCCCCATCAATTCTCCCCGGCTGCGAAGATTTCGCCACTGGCGAAATAAAACTCCTGAACCGCTCCAGGATGTTAGGATCAAGTCTCCGAAGCTCCTCCTCAATGAGTCATGTGCTGTTTGAAGCTGGGCGTGACTTCCATTTAACTAGGTACAATCTTGCCGTTTGACGTTGAAACTATCTGTTGGTCCATGATATCCTCTATTTCCTCTCTGGGTGTGTGAAGGTTAGGTACGGGAGGTAGAGGCTGGGAAGAAATGTTAGAAAGAGTAGGTATGGGAGGTAGAGGCTGGGAAAATGGGTTGGGACAGGTAGGTATGGGACGTAGAGGCTGAAAAAATGGGTTGAGAAAGGTAGGTATGGGAGGTAGAGGCTGGGAAAATGGGTTGGGACGGGTAGGTATGGGATGTAGAGGCTGGGAAAATGGGTTGAGAAGGGTAGGTATGGGAGTTAGAGGCTGGGAAGATGGGTCGAGAGGGGGCCATGGATCAAGGGATAAATTTGGGGAATCAGGATGGGTGAGTGAAGGGCCGGACAAAGTATTAGTGATCCCCTGAAAAGTAACTAGATCTTCCACATTGAATGCGGAACTAATTCCCATGGAAGGTTGAAGATCTACCTCATACGTATTGAGACCGTTTCGTTTTATAATTTTGAATGGTCCAGCGCTACGCGCGTGTAACTTACGAATTGTCTTCGAAGGATACCGCTCGAGCCTGATGTGGACCATCACAGAGTCCCCAATATTGAATTCTTTGAAACGTTCATGCTGGTCTGCAGAAAATTTGTAATGTTTATTACTAGTAGTGATCTTTTGCCTGATTTCTTGATGCCATGAATGAATGTGATGCGCAA
The DNA here is from genome assembly GCA_030180095.1 of Magnolia changhungtana. NCBI lineage: Eukaryota > Viridiplantae > Streptophyta > Magnoliopsida > Magnoliales > Magnoliaceae > Magnolia > Magnolia changhungtana. The sequence goes on from JASAUF010000160.1 coordinate 5,189,983, forward strand.
AAGACTCTGCAGTCTTTGACAGCCCATGTGACAGTGACATAGGGACAAGATCAATAGGTTTTCTAGGTTTATAACCAATGACGACTTCATTAGGACTAAGACTTGTGAACCTATCGACAGAACTATTAAACGCAAACTCAGTTGTAGGTATAACGGTGTTCCATGTTCTGGTGTGCTCTATATCTCTCCTAGGGGGAGACTCATCCCGTAGATCATCAGGACAAACATCATGAAACTCATCCACTACCAGAATGGCCTCAGTGGGTAACTCTACACTAGCATTTGGTGCACTCTCCAGCCACAAGGCCGCACATGTTGTACCCCTCAAAATAATGGTCTTGATGTCCCTCATGGGGTGGGTGTATGGGTGCACACCCATAATTGATTCCTTGGCCAACTCCATTCATTGGTTTATCCTCCTGGCCACCTGCCTGAGATTGAACATCTACCCCAATGGGGGGTTTGTCCCGGCGGAGGCCTTTAGTTGGGTAATGCGCACATCAAATTGATCAAAGCGTTAGTCTATATGTTATTCCAAGCGCTTACCCACAGACTCGATCTGCTTGGATAGTTTGTTTAGTGACTCTAGCAGTTACTCCATGTTTAGAGTAGGGTGCAAACCAAAACCATGACTCGTACGTGTGGGCATACACTTGCTAACTCCACTTAAGGACTTTCTATGACGACTATATGCAACTAGATAAGACTAAATGATGTTATGAGACTCTATATGAGGGAAACTACGCAGTGTTTCTAAAATCCAGCATCATAGTTGGCAACATACGGGAATAACAGAGAGTTACAGCAATGTGAATTGCTGACTCCCTGCTAACAGAAATTTCAGCAACTAATATCAAGGACTACAGGCTTCTAAACAGCTATATGTAATGAAACTAGATGCATGAAGGACTCAAACAAACTAACCCTAAACATGTAATGTATTCCCCTATAAGTACCCTAAGCTCTGATATCAAATTTTATGCAGGACATGAAATTCAGATATGATGTGCAAGATTTCAAGCTTAAGATCACGTTAGTTTAAAAACAATTACACAAATTCCATATCCCACACAAAAGTCCAAACATTCAATTAAAGGGAATCTGTGTGGCTCCAGGCCTACACATGTTAGGGCTGGATCAATAAAAATTATGAACCAAACAATACTCAAAGGGAAATAGAAATCATCCACACATGCATGACAATCAATCCCTAATCCAAGGAATTCACCAATTTCAAATTAAGGAATCCTAGGGTGAGAGAAGGGGTAGAAATTGGGGATTTAGAACAATCTAGGGTTAGGGTTAGGGAAATCAAATGAGAGAGGAATGAAAGAGAGGAGAAAAGAACCTAGAACTAACTCGCGTGCATGGACAAAGACAAGGGGGGGGCGACGCATGTGCTTGCGATGGTGGCCGCATGTGCGTGGGGCCCACGAACCCAAAACGGGCTCTCTTGGGTCTGGTCGGCTGGACCTGGGCTTCAGTACCCCAAAATCTCACGTCGATCCGACGAACGGCCTGGGCATGGTGCTCCGCCGAAGTTCTGGCCCTCCTACAGGACCAGATTCTAGAAACTAGCTGTAGGGAGAAGATCTGTTGCAAAAACTGATGAATTTGAAGCAAGGATGGTTATAGAATGTGAGAGATATGGATGGAAAAGGGTAGGGGCGGATGGGGATAGATGTGGCTTCGCACCACGGTAGTTAGCCCTACAAAAAGGGAGGGCTTCGCACCCACTTGAATTTTTCCACAACTCAGAAACTCAGAAAGTAGAAAAAAACTTGTAGGAATTTTTATTAAACTTCAATGAATCAAAAGAACTACAAATGGTGCCTATTTATAAGGAAAACCTTATACCCCAAAACTCGCGTAATGTGCGCAATCTATTACTTGGCAATGAAGTAAAATAAATAATAAAAATCAATTAAAAAAATCTAAAGCATTCATGATGTTCTAAATAATATAAATAAGCAAAACCTAAAGTATGAACTTAATCCGACTAGTGGGCCACGATCATGAGATCTCATGATGGGCTTTTCATGACTATCGGGCCCACTCTTGTAAATCAAAACTTCGTCTTCTAACTAGTAGGTCCTCCCTGGACATTGTCATCGAACCAGATCGACGATGAGGCCCTCCTTCGTATGTACGTGCGTAGGGGGCGGCGTGCGTGTGTGTGCGTGCGTGATGTCCCCATTAGATGATAATCCGATCATTTTGGGATATCATCAGTGGGCCACGTGCCCAGTAAATTGATAGCCTAGTGGCACACACATTACACATGTAGGTGTCCATCTGGGTCATTTCAAGTGGACCCCGCCATAGCATATGTATCTTATCCATGCCTTAGTTACATCCAGTTACTAGATTTGTTTGTGTAGGCTACATGAGGAGCCGATGTTAGTCCAACGTGGGCCACACCACATAGACCTCTATATTTCTAGTGGGACCTGCTGTTCGGGTCCCACTCTTTGTATATGTTGTACCAATTAAGGCCGATTATCACACGATATGTCTGATAACATGCTAGTATGCTTAGCCTGATAGGACACACTGATAACATGCTTAGTGTAATGGATATCATGCCCATTTGTATGCCCATACGCCTCATTTGTATGTCTGTTGTAAAGAACTATTGATCATAGCATATGCCTTTCGGCTTGAGATACTTAGGGGACCCCATATGAGATAGGGTTGCCCCACATGATTGCGCAGATTTGGTGCATGACTTGGACAGTGACTCATCGGGGTTGTTGCCTTCACGGGCATATTGTGGATGGCCGGATTGGATACTGGAAATATATGTTCTAGCATTAGGGCACTATGGATGTCCTTGGGTGAAAGTCCCTAAACCCTTGTGGTACCAATAAGATGCTTCAACGTCGAGACCGAGTGGATAACATGAGCGACCTAGTGCCAAATACTAGTAGGCCGCGTTTCCCACTTTGTCGTAATTGGTTGAAAAGTGTGAGCTTATCCGCCCGAGGGTAGGGGGTTATAAGCTAGGTTGAGTCTGACTAACTCATAAATGGGTCCACTATCGACAAGCCGGGTGGGCATTGGCATACCACTGGCGAGACGGATAGTGAGGTCTTTTCCACTCACTTGGTCTTGCACGTGATGGGGGCGGCAGCCAGTGTTGGAGTATACTAGACCTCGATGATGTTTCCAGATACAAACTATACTAATGTGTGGATTAGTTGGGTATTGGCATGTTTACGTTGCATCTCTAGCATATGACACTTGGCCATGTAGGCCTTGCATTGCATAGCCTTGGTATGGCTAATAGCATTCATGGACTTGACAGCCTAACCCTCCATCATCTTCCGCATACCCTGATATCTTTATTATTGTCATAGGATTGTGCACGCACGCAGGCACTCTACTAAGCTTTGTAGGAAGCTTATGCGCTTTTGTTTACGCTGCAGGTGATGCTAGGGCGTATCAGCAGCATTAAGCCCGGAACATGAGCCTAGTATTTTGAGTTTTGATTATATCTTGTATTTCCTTTCCAGCACTGTACTTGAAGATTTTATTAGTGGATATGTGGTGATGATGTTTTATGACTTGGGTAGACTTGTGGTTTTCCTCCTTTACAAAAAAAAAAAAAAAATCATCCTGAAAATCCTCCTTGTAGGATCCCAGGATCGGAACCTGGCGTATGGAAGCTAGGAGCCGAGAATGGGGTACTACGGAGGCTGTCGGCACCAAATTCGGCGGCTAAGAATTTTGTGAGCCCGGTTCTCGATTTTGGGGCGTGACCAAGGTACCTAAACATTTGTTCTTGAGGACTTTTACCCGCTTTCCGAGTTAAAAATCTGGTAAGGGTATCAAAATGTCTGAGGCATTTTGTTCTCTTTTCAAGCTCAAAATCTCTGGAAGGGTGCCCAAATGACTATTCATGAGGCACATTGCCATCTTTTCAAGTTAACGTTTAGGGTAAGGATACAAAAATCCCAATAAATGAGTTATTTTGCTTACTTTTAAGCTAATATTCTATGCAAGGGCTCACTCCTAAATTCAAATCATTTTAGCATTTTTCCCACTTTTCAAGTTGAAAATCTGGGTAAGCACCTAAATGCATATCCTTGAGCCATTTTTCCACTTTGAAATTTAATAAATTGGGGTAGGGACACCAAAATGTCAATCCTTAAGGCACTTTTCTCACTTTTCATGTTCAAAATCTCATAAATGGTGTCGAAATGTCTACCTTGAAGGCATTTTCCTTGGTGTACATGTTACAAGGGCACCAAAATGCAAATTAATGAGGCACGGTTCCCTATTCTCAAGTTAAAATTTGGGTAAGAGCACCAAAATGCCAATCCTTAGGGCATTTTGCCTACTATTCTGGTTCAAAATATGAGTAAGGGCACCAAAATGCCAATCCTTGAGGCATTTTGCCCAATTTTCAAGTTAAAATCTGGGCAAGGGCTCCAAAATGCCAATGAGGCATTTTGCCCACATTTCAAGTTAAAAATCTATGCAAGGGTACCATATTGCATATCCTTGAGGCATTTTCTCCACTTCTTAATTTGAAATTTTTTGTAGGGGTTGCTAAATGCCCATCCTTGATGCATTTTGCCCACTTTTCAAGTTAAAAATATAGGTAAGGGCACATAAATTCCAATCCTTTCGGTATTTTGCACACTTTCAAGTTAAAATCCACCTTTTCAAGTTAAAAAAAAACTTGCTAGTGACATCTAAATGCTTATCATTGAAGTAAGTTTTTTTTTTGGAAGATTGGAATGTATTGATAAAGGGAGCAAAGGTAACCTAAAATAAAATAGGAATAAGAGAAAAGAAAAGAAAGGAAGTTAAAACAAAAAAAAACTATCGTAATGCTATACAACTCAAGACCTAACTAGAAAAACTAGGAAAATTTACAACAACAAACCCCAAACCAAAAACCCAAATGCAAACCCGAATATCAAACCTGAAGAATAGATAAGCTATACAAGAGAAATCGGAAAGCTAGAACCCATGACAACAAGATGACCTAGCCCAAAATAGAATGAATCGTCTCGCTATCACTGAAGCGGCAACTTTCAGACCAATCCTTGAGATCTCGAAAGAGGAGATCTATCACCCAGTAATGGAAGAGGAGGAATTTCGGAAGCGTTGAGAGTTCCTTTCTCTCTAGATGTTCTAGAGAGTTGTCATTGCTGCGAGATGCCAGATAGGCCAGAAGACTCCATTAATGTTTCTCCCAAACCAGACGAACAAAAAGCAAGAGATTGAAGGGGGCATCACCCACGACTAATGAAGCTTGAGGGGAATAGAGGACCAAACATCATGAGTGAAGGGACAATGCAAGAAGAGATGGTTTATGGTCTCTTCATTGCTCTGACAGAGAAGGCATATGTTATGGAGCATCATGTCTCTGACTCTCTGTGCTATAAATTGTCGACCGTGAGAACCCTTCCACAAGCAAGAAGCTAGATGAAAGAAGCCACCTTGGGAGGGCCCCTATCTTCTAGATAAATGAGGGAAAGGACACCTCCAGACAGGGGGGACGACTGCTACTTATGAGGACGAAAAATGACTAAGAGGTGAAGAAGTCGGAAGGAGATAGAGACCATTGAAGCGAGACAACTATCCCAACAACAGGGCGAACACCATCAAGAAGCTTTAGGAGTTCTAGAAGTTCCTCAAACTCAGAGTTTGTCAGGTCTCTTCTGCAAAGAAGACTCTAGACCTATGATCTAGTGAAAGAGAAGCTATTAGCAACCGATAAGAAGAGATTAAAGGACACTCTAGCTAAGCCAGGAAAAACATATGCTTAAGGTCTGTCAGAGATTCGCTGGTCTAACCAAAATTTTATTCGAGACCCATCCCCCAAAACACAATTAATGCCTTCCCAAAATTGAGGAAGGATACTAGCGACAGCTTTCCAAATCGATGAAGCCTTGTAGATGGAGGATGTCTTGGTGAACCAGCCACCCTCAACTCCATATTTCAAAACTAAAATTTCTCTCCACCAACTTCCTGATTTTGTACCAAAATGCCAAAGCCATTTCTCAAGAATTTTTGTGTTAACCTCAAAGAGAACTCTGATCCCGACAACCCCTTTGTGAAGGGTTTTGAGCAGTGTTGTCATGTGCGGCCGCATATGTGCATATGTGATCACATATGCACATATCCATATGTGATCATGGCATATGTGATCGCATATGCAATGTATGCGATCGCATATTGGCCATGGCACATTAATTTTTTTTTTTTTTTTTTGCAAAAAAAAAACAACAACATTTTGCCTATAAAAAGGATTCCAAACCTCCTCTATTTGCAATATTCCCACTCCAAAACTCTCTTACTCTCTTCTTCTCTTACATTTCTTAATTACAAGTGGTTTTAATCTCTCTCTCTCTCTCTCTCTCTCTCTCTCTCTCTCTCTCGTATTTCCTACTTCTAAGTGATCTCTCTCTCTCTCTCTCTCTCTCTCTCTCTCTCTCCCCCCTACATTGCCTCTCTCTTGGAAGTTGGAAGATCAAGATTCAAGCACTCTTCAGTTTCAAGGAAGATGGCTTGTTGATTTTCTACAATAATAAATAAATAGCTTGTTGATTTTGTTGTTACTTCTTTTTAACTATATTGTTGAATGTCAATGACTCGATGTTTAATTCATTGTTTAATTGATTTTTTCTCTCTCAAATGTATTTTAAATATGTAAAATTAGTTATCTATTAACTTAGAAAAGTTCCCCTTAGTTTCTTTTTCTTTTTTCTTTTTAAATTTTCCCTATATTATATTATATATATATATATAATTAAATTTTTTGAAATAAATTTTTTTTTTTTTAAATGTGGTCGCATATGTGATTCGACAACATTGGTTTTGAGACCTCAGATTAGCTCAAGAATGGAACTTGTGAATTTCGGAATTCCCATTCCAAAGGAAATCTCTCCTCATCTTATTAATTCGGGAAAGGATGGATTTAGGGCAATGGAATAAGGAAAGGTAGTATGAGGGGAGGTTGGACAAAGCCACCTTAATTAGGGTAAGAAAACCGCCAAGGGATAGATAACAACTATTCCAAGGGGATAATTTCATATCTGTTCTTTATAAGACAACATCCAAGAGACAATTAACAGGTTGACCTATACAAAGTAGGATGCTAAGGTACATGGAATAAAAAGCTCCCGCTTTGCATCCAAACACCTCTCAGCAAATGAGGACATGGAAAAATCAAAGATGTTAATTCCCAGCATTTTGCTTTTGAAAATATTGATTTTAAGCCCTGAAATAGCCTTAAAACAATAAACTATCTTTCTCATATTGGACACAACTAACAAGGAAGCTTCACAGAAAAGTAAAGTGTCATATGTAAACTGGATATGGGATACCAAAAGACTAGAGGAGATACTTTGAACCCATTAAACAGCCTAATGGATTCCCCTTTTTTCAGCATTCTACGTAGGCCATCAAAGGAGATCACAATAAGAAAGGTGGAAAGAGGATATCCCTGCCTAAGGCCCCTCGAAGATTTGAATAAGCCTTTCGGGGACCCATTCACATGCACAGAGAAGGAGGCAGAGACAGGGAGGAACTGAACCATTTTCACCATTTATCTCTAAAACCCAATCTCCCCAAGAGATTATCGAGGTAATCCCAATCAATGTGATCGAACGCCTTTTCAATATCTAGTTTGCAAACGAGACCACCCAAACGTTGTTTGTACCTAGAATCAATGCATTCATGAGCTAACAAGGCACAATCTAGGATCCGCCTATTAGCCAAAAGTGCACCCCGGGCCTCTAAAATAACCTTGGAGAGAATGGGCCTGAGTATGGATGTTAGAATCCTCGACAGAATTTTGTAGGGGGCACCAAGAGGGCTAATAGGTCGAACATCCTTTAGATTAACAACACTATCAATTTTGGGAATAAGGGCAATAAAAGAAGCGCCTATAGATTTAGAAATACTACCCATACTAAAGAATTCCAAGAGAAAGTTCACGACGTTTTGTTTAACTAGATCCCAGAAAACTTCGCATCAGAGCAGGATTTTAGACGTGATCGCAAATCTACGTTTATGAGATCCACTGCTGATATTATTTGGTCTTACCAATGACGTCAACAAGGTAGTTCTTTGAAGCAGAAAGTATGGCATATAGAAAGTGAATTTAGAAGATATTGTTGATTTTTCTGCAATTTTTGGATTATTTTTTTTGGTGTTTCATTGAAACTAAAGAAAGTCGGAAAAACAAAAAAAAAAAAAGATTTTGGTTATCAAATCTCGGTTTTCTTGTTGTATTGCTTTTCTGAGGGAATTTTGGGTAGATTTGTCACATTGATTAGGTGCAGTTAATTATTAGCAATCACCAGAATCAAGAATCGTGAAATTTCGTGAGATTTGGGGGCACTATGATGTGTAGGAAAATACATGTAACCATGTGCATGTTATCTATGTACTCTTGTGGAACACCATATGTTTCTCTTGTGAGTTAATATAAATACGAGTGTTAGTCTTTTGAGCTAGCACAACACTTGTTGCCCTAAACATCTTTGTCCACTCTCTCTATAAATACGAGTGTTAGTCTTTTGAGCTAGCACAACACTAGTTGCCCTAAACTTCTTTGTCCTCTCTCTCTCTCTCTCTCTCTACTACAAAAAAAAAAAAAAAACCTTATCCAAAAATTGCAAACAAATCACTAATATTCTTTTAAAATCATTCTTTTTTTCTTTGAAGGACTACCTAGCGACACCTTGTTGATGTCATCTATATGGCCATGGGCCCCTTAGACGATCAGGTTTTTTCTTTGTTTAGCCCAAAGGATTAACTCATAAAAGATAACTTAAGATTACATAGATAACACAAACAATTAAATATACACCTTGTTGATGTCTAGATCTAATTTTTAGCAACCCAAAATTATGGGTCTATGTTCTCATTATTGATTTAGTTAATACAAAATTATATTTACAATATAGAGATTTCTACTTTTTTATTTGTCTATAATAATAATATTCATCATTCCAAATATAAATTGCAATATGACTACATATAAACCTTCTAGAAAGTAGTATACGCGCATTGTTTAGAGTATCCCAAATATTATCTGTATCTCCAGCTCGGCGATTCCAATAAAATTGGTAGCCATACCGATATCACTAGTAGTCTCAAAGATTCGTGGTATCGGTGATGTATCACTAAGTATCACCAATATTTTTTACTGTGTAAAATCTAGGTGTCACTTGTATCACCAATGTATCGATTTCGCCAAAAATCTGTTTATTTAAAAAAAAAAAAAAATCATTTCAAATTTATTGGCACATGGTTATATGCATTGTACAAATTTTCAACGATAATATCGATCAAGTCGCGATATTATCATAATCACAATACGGGCAATATCGAGGCCACAATCTTTCGTTTTCTTTCTAGTTGTCGAAGATTTCTCAGCGAAATATCATGTTATCAATATTCTGAAATATCAATGGATGTTTGGATGATTGGATGGATAGATGGGATGGATGGGGTAGTTGAATTGGTTTCTTATTACAACACATGCTTTTAGACCCCCCTTAAATAGAAATTATGTATGCATTTGTTTATTCCTAAATATGCAAATGTGTATTTTAGCATCTTCTAAAGTTTCACTGAAAAGTTCCACTATTTTCCCCAATGTTTCCCCTCATTTCTAATTGTCAGCAATATTATTGTCAATATCGATATTGTTTTTGTATCCCCAGCCACCGAAAATTGTAGCGATACTGATACTTCAAACACCGGTACCACGTACCCATTACTCAAGCGACCCACGATCCAAGCAACCTTATACTTCAATGCCTATCCTTAAGGCATTTTTCCAACTTCCCAAGTTAAATATCTGAGTAAGGGCACCAAAATGCTAAGCCTTGAGGCATTTTGCCCACATCTCAAGTCAAAGATCTGGGTAAGAGACCAAAGTGCCAATCCTTGAGGCACTTTACCTACTTTTCAAGTTAAAAATCTGCTAAGGGCACCAGAATGCCAAACCTTGAGGCATTATGCTCACTTCTCAAGTTAAAATTTTGGGTAGCAGCACCAGAGTGCCTATCCTTGAGGCATTTTGCCCGCCTTTAAAGTAAAAAATCTGAATAGGGCACCTACATGCCTATCCAGGAAGCACTTTTCCCACTTTTAAATATGTAGGTAGGGGTACATAAATTCCATTCTTTTTGTTATTTTGGCCACTTTTTAGGTTAAGAACATGGGTAATGACACGTAAACACGCTTGAAGCATTGTGTTCACTTTTCAAGTTAAAAATCTGGGTAAAGGCACTTAAATTCATGTCCTTGATGCACCTTCTCCACTTTTCAAGTCAAAATATGAGTAGGGCACCTGTAGACACCTCACTCTGCAGAGTGTAGGCTAATTAACCCCCTCTGTCCTTAAAAAGGATGGGTCTTGCATTGCTCCCAAAATAAAAACCTGCAGAATTGACCCAGTACCCATCTCCTATGCAAATCCTAAGCACGGCCCTGTGCCTATGCCCAACTATAACTATAGCAGCCTACTCATAGCCCAAAACCCTAAACCCCTAATCCTAAACCAATTTCAGGTCCCAATTCCTTGAGCTTTCAGGATCCAAATGTTATAATCCATGTCCATCTTGTAGCGCATCAATAACCTTTCTAATGAGTCTAATTTCAGCTCAATCTGATCTATAGGTTCAAAGTTATGATCGAAAGACCAAATAGTGTGCAGAGAGTTGACTGTTACAATCAGGAAATTAACCAAACTTGTGGACTTTATATCTCCTTAACCACTAGGAATTTCTCTCTCAAAACAAAGCATTAGTTAGCCTATCAAGTTGTCCCCCTTCCCAATAAGTTATAGATCACTCAAATCCAACACCTGAGCACCAAGTTACAATTGAAAAACCAAAGGTGTTTTCTACTGAGCAGGAAACAATTTCTAAATTACCATATCGTCTTAGCATGGAAATCCAAAACCCAAATCCCATTTTTCTTTGACCCTATTTTTACCAAAATACCCTAGAAGCCTTGGTTTGCCTAACTACCATCTTTGTTAACAAAACTACCCATCTAACTTACTTGGACCGTGAAGTCCGTGAAGTCCGAAAACAACCCCTCCCCAAACATTAAGATTCCTACAAGTGTTTCAATCATAGCCACTCAACTCCAAACTCTTTAGAAATGTCTTATATCCTTCCCAAAGCTCAATTATTCCTCAATTCTCTATAAATTGCCCTCTAACTACCCAATCTAGAATCCATAATGTGCCACTTGTCAACCATCCATAGCATTCCTACGCTTTAGAACACCCCTAACTTCATGTCAATTTGTAACATTGCTACTCCCTTCTCTCTAAATAGAGACCCCTCCCTCTAAGAAAGGGGTCTTGCCTCTATAAAACTCCCAGTCCCATAGCTCCTTGTAGGATCCAAATGCCCCTATGCTTGGAAAAAAAATTCTGCAATCCTCATGGAGAAGGAGCATTGGAGACAAGGACTATGAACAGGGGAAGTTCTTCTCCATCAAGGCCACAAAATACAGCTCCTTACAGTGGTGAATCAAGGCTTCGGAACCTTTGGAAGGAGAAGTGTTCACTTGTTCTTCTTCTTTCTTCATTTCTCCTAGAACAAGGAGAGACCCTCTTTCACGCAAGGTTTTAAATACTCATTCTAGGCTATCAAGTCGACTTTCAAGCTCAATTCTAAGATCAAACATCTAAAGCATCAAAAGGTGACAACCACCCACCCCCCCCCCCCCCCGAAAAAAAAATAAAAAATCTTCTCTTTAATCCTCTATTTTTCTCATTTTTCAAAAAAATAAAAAAATAAAAAAAATTCCCCTTTTAAGCGGTAGTTAACCATCCAACAAAATTCCAGCCATTGGAATTTCATCAGCCTTGAGAAGAGACCGCTATTTTGCAGGTGGAGTAGGCTGCCTAACCCCTTCCTACTCCATAACTGTGGTGCTTACTCGGGAATTTGGTGAGAAGGCCTTATTGGAGTCTCCCAAAAACTGAGAGAATCATCTATACAATTTGAGGCTAATAACAAGGATTCTAGGCTTCCTTGGATCATACACAAGAAGGGCTAGTGGTAACCCAAGTTTGACAAAACTGGCTCTACCATCTCGATGGAGATTTGCTGCTACCAAAATTTCAATCTTTGAGGCATTTTACCCACTCAAAGTAGGTAAAAGGCACTTAAATGCCAATCATTGAGGCATTTTGCCAACTTTTCAAGTTAAAAATCTGAGTAAGGCCATCCAAATGCCAATCTTGGAGGCATTTGACCACTTTTCAAGTTAAAAATGTAGGAAATGTCGCCTAAATGTCTATCCTTGTGGCACTTTGCCCACTTTCCAAGTTAAAATTCCACTTAAGGGCACCAAAATGGCAATTCCACAGCCATTTTACCCACTTTTCAAGTTAAAATGGTTAGGTGCGACTAAATTCCTATAATTAAGGTATTTTGCCCATTTTTCCAGTTAAAATTTGTATCACGCATGACTAAATTCCCATCATTAAGGCATTTTGCCCACTTTTCAACTTAAAAATCTGGCTAAGGTATTCATCTCCATTTTCAGGCTTATTAGCATAGCTCCTCCCCTATCAATCACACTCATCCCCTTCTGTATCATCTATATGCTATCTCTCCATGACCATGGTCACGCCCATCTTCGGTTCTTCATTGTGACATCATCACCTACCTCATAGCACTGCCACTACCCCACCAGAAGCAATATGGGTAGCAATATTGTTACTAGCAATGCTATGGTAGGACTATGTACGCCATCCTCAATTGTCATCAACTGTTTGTGGCTGAGACCATGAAGTACCAGTTGCAGCGCACTTTTCTTTATCTGGGGCTCCCTTTCTTCTGTGAGAACCGGTATTATTTAGATCGGCATTATATTTTATCATATCATACATCGTCATGTCTATATTTTAAAGAAAATTTTGATTGGGGAGGGACGGTGCGTCTTTCTCTACAGAATCGTGCTCTCTTCTCCAACCTTGGACTTGAAGAAAAATGGGGAAATGGAATGAAGCCGAAGTGTTTATAAAACATAGGACTAGACACAGTGCTACTGCCCCAACTCAAACAATACTAATCCGAATCAGTGCGACTCGTCTCGATTTTGGACGAAACCAATACAACTGGGCTGGAACCAAGTAATATCGGATGTTTTCAATCCATGCTTTAGTTGATCTTGAGAAATTTTGCTGCAGCGTGCTTATTGTAAGATGCATCATTGAATCCTTGAGGTAAATGAGAAAGGCCTTTCTGGAATGATGGATAATTTTCAATTGTGTTGTTTTCCTTCAAGCCATGAGAAGATGCTTTAACATTTCACCATGCATTTAAACTTATCATTCGACTCAACAGAGTTTGAATTTAATCATGATTCCGTGAACCATATGTTGATAATTGAATCTTGATTGGTAGTAACTGTTAGTGTAGTCTCCAGTACTGCGGTGCACCTGCAGGGTACACTTTATTTTCGTATTAGTTTTTGGTTTCTTATTGCATCTCTATTCTTATCTCTTAAAGACTTTTATATGTATTTTACTCTCTTTAAGATTATTGGATATAAATAAAGGATTAAGGAGAGGGGGATTGTGCAAAGCTGTCTCCATCTTCTCATGTTTTCTTCTCTTTTGTCTCTCTTTTCCATCTCAGTTTACATTAACTAATGCTGCCCAAGTGTGTTCATTTGCCAGAGCATTTTCCAAGTCCATGCAGACCTCTCCAGATGCAGCCACCACTAACCAACCTTGCACGTTGTGGGACATTTGATCTATGCATCAGGTGGAACCCACTGTGTGGACCTGACTGCTGGCCAACTCATCATATTGCTACATTTGCTCAAAAGCAGTAAAGGGTTAAAAATCTGTTGCCAACGGCCCATATTCATTGTACGTGATGGATACCTGATGCATGTATCAGCTTGTTTTGGGCCAGGTCTTTTACGCTTTGAGGTCCACCTGATTCATGAATCAGATCTCCCATAAACATGCTTATTGTATGTGGAGGGGAATGTGTGGATTAGCAAGACTTTCTGAAAGTGGATTTTACATTCCAAACCATTTTCCTTCATCTTCTGATTTTCCATTTTTTATTGTTTCTTTGAAATGGCTCAGAATGAAATTGGTGATAGGTCAACTAGCGATGTCGTTGTCAGGTTACGGACGCACGAGGGCAGGGATGATTGGTTTTACTGCCACTCTCACGTACTCGTAGAAAAGAGCAAGTACTTTGCCGAGCGTCTCTCTGAGGATTGGCCAACATGCCAGATCCTAGACTCCCGTAACTGTGTTGAAGTATACTGCCAGGAATCAGATTTTGACCATCACGTTAGTGCTCTACGCCTCCTTTACATTCCTGACGACTCAATGCCCAACACTTGGCATGGCGTCAAAACTACACTTGGCATCATTCAAGTGGCTGTCCGGCTAGGCTGTCCGCAGATGGTCCATGCCTGTGTGGACTACTTGGAAGCAGTCCCTTGGGAGGAGGCTGAGGAGGAGGAGATTCTAAGAATCATCCCAGCCCTTGGATCACAAGCTGAACCGATCCTTGCCCGTCTTCAACCAGTTGACCCTACGGCCATCGTCAGAATTTTCTTCTCGGCCATCCATTTTGCCACATCATCGCCCCCTCCGTCAATGAATGATCTGAAATCCTCTGCCCAGGAGCAGCTTGAGTATATGCTCACCGAGGATGATGATGCCCCACTGCTGACAGCCGATGACAGAATAAAATCTGAGGTTAGAAAATGTGTGAACGGTCTCTTAACCAGATTCTATAGCGAGCTAGAGACTCTGGTTAGTGGGCCAGAGGACTTGGAACCAGTGATGGAAGGGAAGCAGATGCTACAATCCCTCTTATCAGACCTAGCATGGGCTTGCCAGATATTGATCAAGTTGGAGATGATGAAGGATTTCGTGCACAGTTGGGTAGAGATGTCGGACAAGATAGTGGAGGCTGTGGACAATGGGAGTTTAAATTTCGATGCACTTGAAAAGAAATTAAAAGTCATTGAGGTTGCTGCTAAGGTTTTAGAAGTCGTTGGATATGGGAATGTGATCCTTCCAACAGCAAGGCGACTTCACATGGTAAAGGTTTGGCTTCCTTTTGTAAGGAGGACAAAGCCAATGCTTGATTCTGATGGTTTCGATGGTGGGGATCAGCCTTCCTTTAAGATGGACAGTGAGCTTTGGCAGAGCATTGAATCTGCGTTCATTTCAATCGTGCTCGCTTTGCCATCAGGGGACCAGGCACAGATCTTGGCTGATTGGTTGAGCGGAGAGAATGTCCACTTTCCGGACCTGACTGAGGCATTCGAAGTGTGGTGTTACAGGTCCAAGGTTGCAAAGAGAAGGATGGCAGCATTACGTGGCGGTAGAAGTGGTGTGACTCAAACATGATTTCTTTAGCTTGATGTTGTTGTTTCATGTATATTTCTTCATGGCTAATGTGGTTACCGCGTTAAGGTCAAATCAATAACAGAACAGGGAAATCCTGTTTTGGCATTGGTTAGCTTCTGTCTTGTGAAATTAGTCTCCAGAGCTGCAACCATGGTCCACGAGGAGAGTTTGGTTAGCCCATGTCACGACTCAGGATCTCCAACATGTGCTGAGCTGGTCCAATGATTTGAATGTTCATTTTCTAGGTACTACTTAAAAAAGCTATGATTCGGTAATCACAGTTCAGTGATGAGACCACCTATTTTTGGAGTCGAATGCAACAGATTTGAAAATTTTCTTTTCATTGTGTACATTTATTTAGAAACATTGATGATTTTAGATCATCCGTTCACCCTAAAGTTTATTAGGTTGCCCATAGTAAATAGCATCCAGACCGGACGGTTCAGATCATCTGACCACTCAGCTTATAGACATCCATGGAGCAACTCATTATGGGATCAGCACAATGGGAGACAATGAACTCACACAACTTTTTATAGAACCATGCTTGATACTTGAGTATAGTGCCTCAAAGAAAAAAATGTCTCATTTGCTCTATCATTTACTAACTTTTGTTTGACCTTGCACAAAGTTCCAGACATGACCAATCCTATTGGAAGTGCTATGATTATTTGTGTGGGATATCAAGAAGGTGTTGTGAGCTGACTCGCCTTGAAACTCAGCCCAGTCAACTCAAATCTTTTGACATGACTTGGCATGACTTGAACTGAGTCACCTGCCGAGTTGATTCATTTTTTAAATATAAATATGACTATTTTGCAGGATTTGAACCCATGAGCTCAAGCAGTGAAGGAAACAGTGTCTACACCACAGATATTTTGCTTTAACTAGGCTATTTTTGTACTTGTATCATTTCCAGAGTATCTATCATTAGAATAAGAAGATCCTAGTTTAATTATTATAAAAACTCAAAAGTCTGGTGAATCGAGTCTTTAATTCTACCTGACTCAACTGGATATCGAGATGAGTGAAGTTGTAGTTGGTTGTTGCTGCTGGTTCTTGTTGGCTCTTTGGAGGGATGTGTGGCTGATGATGGCTGGCTGTGGGCAATGTATGGGGCCAGAGCTGAAGGTTAGGCTGGGTGATTTCCAACAATGGATGGTGTGATGTGGCTTTGTAATGAATGGGTGGTAGATGGTGGAGATGATTCCTTTTATGTTTTGACCAATGATGCTTGGGGTGCTATTAATGGATGGTTTGATTGTAGAAAAGGTGGTTGTGTTTCTCTGTCCAGTTGTGGCTGTGTGTGTGCTGTATTAGCCACTCCAGGATATGCCAAAGATTGTGGCTGTTCCAAGTCCTTATCCCAAGTTCCACATGATGCGTAGGCTGTCATGGGGTTGAGAAATGTTAGGATCCCGGGGTTGCTGATATATTAAAGCTATGGCTCTTTTGCCGTCCTGCTGTAGGTTTCTAAAGATGCTGAGGTTGCTGCGGTGACTTTTATGTTGCTGGTTTGTGTTGGAAGCTGTGTCTATTTTGCTGTCATGCTTACATTGTCTTTGATGAATCTGGGGTACTGATTGGTGTGGCTCTGTTTGGTGACTGGATTCGGTTTTTGTCATTGCACTCTATTTTCTTGTAATTTATTTGTTTTGTGCTGTATAGTGGAGCTATATATATATATATATATATATATATATATATATATATAGAGAGAGAGAGATAGAGATAGAGAGAGAGAGAGAGAGAGAGAGAGAGAGAGAGAGAGTAATGCTCAAACTATTTCTCTTGTGTGGCTCACATGGATCACGTATGGACCTCATTTTTGGGACCCAGACTTACTTTTGGGTGTTACATCTAATGGTTGGAATGGATTTTACAGTTTCGTCATGATGGGCCTTGTAAAAATCAAGGATGGATGTCTCTTTCCTAATTGTTCTCATTGGTGTTGCCCATCTAAATCATATGTTTTCCTGATTTTTTGGATCTGAGCCTATCGCTGGATTGCACATCTAATGGTCAGAGTGGATCTCATGTACATGGCAAAGTGGGCCGATAAAAAATCAGGAGTGGGAGTGCATGTGCTACTTGTTCCCAAAAAGCCGCTAGGTGTAATTTAAGGTGGTAATAAAGTGGCGTAATTCAAGCCGTCTCATGCCAAAGCCTTTCACGGTAAGTTCCTATGCGGGAAGCTAGGTGGGGCCATCTTAATGGTTATGAGAAATGCACTCTGTCGATCCGTAAAGTTTTACTACGAGATCATTTTTAGAACATGGGGCCAAAAATCAGATGGATTCAAAACTCAAGTAGGATATTGAACGACCACCCGTTGAAACATTCATATGACTAGGCAATTTTGTATCAGGCTAAATTTACGGTGTTTTCAAGTAGGAATTTTTTTTTCATAGTTTTTCTTCTCATATGGCTTCCTTGAGTGTTGGATCCAACTGATTTTTGGTCTCGTATCTAAAGTGATATTGAGTGGATTTCTCACAAACATAATGGTAACTCCACCTAGCTTCCCAGCGCACAGGAACTTCCTACAAAAGGCTTTCCCATGAAATAGATGTCACGTAATTCAAGCTGGTAATTAGTCCTTGTAATGCTGGCAGATGGACTATTTAAACGCACTTTGGAAAAGAGTGACCGGTTCGGGTGGACCCACTGTAGTGTTAATTTTAAATTTACCCTGAACATTAGGTGGGTCACCCACGTTGCACTTAGCTTTCAAAAACACTGGGCCATGATGGACAGGGTGGATCTACTTCACATGAATGCCCCATTACCTCATGGAAGGTCATGTAAACATTTTCGAGAAATTTAAGGAGAGACAATGAAGCGTGAATAAATGCCAAATGGGTTGCATACCTACCTTAGATTTGGACCATCCAATTCAAGATCAGAACTATGCGTTATATAGATTACATTATCAAGGGATAAATTTTTTTGACAATTTTATGATTAAACATGTCAAACACTTATTAAAAGAATAAGTTATTAACAAAAAAGCCTAGCAATACAGACTCAACTTGCATGTGTCTTTTCCTTTAAAGGGTAGTTTCTTAGTTTTTGGCACATGACTTCCTGTTAGTGGGTCTTAACTGATAAATAGCTTGGATCTTTGATACATCCGACACTTTACATAATTATTACACGCATTCTAAAATCCCTTAATGTAAGTGTATGTATTATGTCAAAGAGAGAATTTTCTCATTAAATGGATAGCTAGTTGGACTAAAATGCATTGTCCAACTTGTTGTGTGTGAGCATCTCTCTCTCACACATAACTACTTGGACTATTGAAATTGGTCCAACTAGCTGTGTCATTTAATGAGCAGTTAATGTTAATAAATCTCTCCACATAATTGATAAAAATAAGTTGTTTGTTTGGGTGGGGCGCAGTGTAGCATTAATGTGAAATCCACCCAATCATTAGGTGAGTTACTGAATGTTAGACCCAGTGCAAAACGACCAGCCCCATCCCTAGTTCACGTGAACCACACATTTGGAAACAGTATAGTAGAAATCTCAAGTGGACCACACCACAGGAAACAATGGATATTAAACGCCCACCATTGAAACATTCCTAGGGCCACAATGATTTTTATTTTCCATCCAACTAAGGTCATACATACCTGGATGAACGGTAAACAAAAATTAATGCTTGATTCAAAACCTCCATTGGCCCCAAGAAATTTTCAATGGTAAGCTCTCACTCCACACTAATTTCTATGGTGTGCTTCACTTGAGCTTTGGGTGTGCCTTATTCTTGGGCCCATAATATAAAATTATCAAATGGATGAACGATGTAAATATAACACATACATTATACTGGGCCTACAAAATTTTGCCACGTCGACCTAATTTATTCTACAGCCCAAATGGAGTCCAAGCAGCAGTGGGAGTGGATTAGGTGCGGTTAGCCTCACCTAATATGGTGCGTCCCTAACCAATAGGCCAACCTGATGCATGTATTGTATATCCACGCCATCCATCCATTTTCTCATGTACTTTAGGCAATGAACCCAAAATCAAGCAAGTAAAAATTGTAGTGTAGCCCTTCAAGGGTTTCAACAGTCATTATAACTGCTGCTTCCATTGGTGTGATCCACTTGAGCCTTAGATTTGCCTGATTTTTGAAAATTTATCTTTTTTATATATATATATATATATATATATATATATATATATATATATATATATATATATATATATATATATATATATATGAAACTCATAGATCACGGTGGCTTCTTAGATCTGCCTGTTCCTAACAAGGGATGGGCGGGATTAGTACCTAACCCACATTCTTGGGCAACGACGAAGGCGTCCGTTTCTAATGGATGCTGATTGCAAACAAAGCGGTTGCAGGAACTTACTTTAGATCAGTACATAATCCATCTTAGGTGGACCACACCATTAGAAATAGGCAAACAGCCCGTGGGTTCATTAAATTAGTCACAACTGTTTCTGTGATATGGTCCACATGAGATTTGGATTAGCTTAATTTTTGGGACCACGTCTTAAAATGAGTATACACTCGTTTCGGGGATTTTGCGTCATATATACCCAATGTACTACCCACCTTTTTTCATTGAACCTGAAAAAAACCTTAAGTACCAAAGTAGACCTCTAATTGTATAGACGAATTCAAAAAGACGAAAATATCCCTGCTATTTTCAGCTGCTTTACCATAATAAGCAGGGGTATTTTTATCAAAAAACCAATGCCAATACTTTAAAAATCGTGCTTGGTCAGATAAGTTTTTAGGCGGTGAAAAATAAAAAAAAAAGGCATTGTACGGACTCATCGACCGTTCTAGTTTTTTCCTCATTCCTTTTTTATTTTTGCTTGAAAAAGACATGATTTTTTAAAGGTAAATTGGCACAATATGTAAGTAGCATATAATGTAGATGCACCCACCTTCTATTGATCCAGATCATATTTCTGCGACCAATTATGAATGGATCCATCAAACAAACCACACCATCTTATGAGTGTACATTGTATCATTGTATATATATGATTGGACATGTCTTACTTTAAACCATCCAAAGAGTTTATTATTAAAATTAACTATTAAAATGGATGGACGGGGTGGATCAAATACATAAATCACGTTGGATCCCCATCCCACTGAGTTTACTCACTACGCAATCCCCTTCCGTCAAAATGCTCAGCCTGTCGCACTAGTAAGAATGACTTCTTGTAAAAACTTTTTGAGAACTCATGATACGTGATGTTAATTCAAAATCCTTCGTCATGTGATGAAGCACCTTATTAAACTTTCAGGGCCAACTTTTACATTGTTTCAAAACTTTATTGGGCCGTGGAAAAAGAAAACAGTTTCCTCCCTTGACTTTCATCTCACTTTTCTATGGCCCACCTGAGTTTTAAATCAGGATGAAAATTAGTTGCTGGGATTTAATGGGATGTTTCATCACATGGACCGTTCGGATTAGAGGCTTATGACACGTGTGGAAAGGTGCGCACGTGAGCATGCCTATGTCCGAGTAACACCTCCCGTTTTCAAAGCAGAAAAAAAGGAAACATTGCGATCAAACCCAACCGTTTTGGGGAGGAGCAGAGAAGGAGGGCGGTCGTCGCAGACAGAGAGATTGCAGAGAGAGAGAGAGAGGGCGGTCGTTGCAGACAGAGAGAGATTGCAGAGAGGGAGGGCGGTCGTTGCAGCAGAGAGAGATTGCAGAGACGGAGGGCGGTCGTTGCGGACAGAGAGAGATTGCAGAGAGGGAGAGTGCGTTTCTCCATCTTCCCCTCTTTTTAAAAATCCGACCGTTGAACCTATAAGTGGGTTACAGGGAAGTGACTTCTCACGCCCATCGCCCTGCAGTTTTTTGGTAGATTTGCCTGTAAGTGACTTACAGGCTGTAAGTTACTTACAGGTGAATTTTCTCCCCCAAACACCACCTGTAAGTGATTTCCCTGTAAGTCACTTCCCACTTACCCAACTTACAGGCATCCAAACTGGCCCTAAGATTTTGAAATTGGGGGCATTCGGGCTAGGGTTTTGAAATTGGGATCTTTTGCGTGGGGAATTCGGGCTAGGTTTTTGAAATTGGGATCTTTTGTGTGGGGAAGTCGGGCTAGGGTTTTGAAATTGGGATCTTTTGTGTGGGGAATTCGGGCTAGGGTTTTCAAATAGGGACTTCTTCTTTTCAAAAAATTCGAGCTGGTATTTTTTTTTCGTATTATAATTAGAAATATGCTATTCTGGACTTATGCAAAGCCAAAAGAATGGAAAAACTAAGTTTGGATTTTGGTTCTCTTCTCTTGAAATAGGAAATCAATTCAAGCTTGGCAGTGGGGAAAAGGTTACACAGATTGGGCAGGAGAAGTTGGATTTCGATTTGTTTTTGTTTTTTTAGAAGAATCAAGAATCCATCAACCAGAATTTTCATATTCATATCAGGAAAAAAAAGAAAAGAGAAGAAGACGAGACTAAATAATTCGGTCTTGGAGTTGAGATTTTTGAAGAAATAATCAATGGGTAAGAACGATTTCCTCACGCCAAAGGCAATTGCCAACCGAATCAAAGCAAAAGGTCTTCAGAAGCTGCGTTGGTATTGCCAGATGTGCCAAAAACAATGCCGTGATGAGAATGGCTTCAAATGTCACTGCATGAGTGAGAGCCACCAGCGCCAGATGCAGGTCTTTGGCCAGAACCCTAACCGCATCATCGACGGCTACTCGGAGGAGTTCGAGGCGATGTTCCTTGAGCACATGAAGCGGAGCCACCGTTTCAGCCGTGTTGCCGCTACCGTCGTCTACAATGAGTACATTGCAGACCGCCACCACATCCACATGAACTCAACACAATGGGCTACGCTCACAGAATTTGTCAAGTACTTGGGCCGCACCGGGAAGTGCAAGGTCGATGAGACACCGAAAGGGTGGTTCATGACATACATTGACCACGACTCAGAGACTTTGTTCAAGGAACGGCTCAAGAACAAACGGATGAAGTCGGACATCGTGGAGGAGGAGAGACAAGAGCAGGAGATCAAGAAGCAGATCGAGCTGGCTGAAAAATTAATGCCAGCATCGAGAAATGTGTCTGATGAGAAATCTGAGCCACTGCCTTTGCAATCGGAGCCGATTGGCAAGATTACTTTCTCACTTGGGTCGTCTTCGAAATCGGTTTCCGTGGAGAATTCTAAAAGCTCTAAACCAGTGTTTGAAGAATTGGAAACTGAGGCTAAGGCAAACAAGATTAAAAATGGGGATAACCGGATAAAGGTTGGTGGTGTCTCAGCTTTGGATGATTTGATGAAAGAGCAGGAAATGGCGAAGGAGCGTAGCAACCGTAAAGATTACTGGCTATGCGAAGGAATAGTTGTGAAAGTCATGAGTAAAGGGTTGGCTGAGAAGGGGTATTATAAGCAGAAGGGGGTGGTTGTTAAGGTTATCGACAAATATGTTGGAGAGATTGAGATGCTTGATAGCAAGCATGTGCTTAGGATTGATCAAGAAGAGCTGGAAACAGTGATTCCACAGATCGGGGGTCTTGTGAGGATAGTGAATGGAGCATATCGGGGGTCGAATGCGAGGTTATTGTCAGTGGACACTAACAACTTCTGTGCTAAGGTTCAAGTAGAGAAGGGTATATATGACGGGCGAGTGCTTCAAGTGGTAGACTATGAGGATATTTGCAAGGTTATGTAACAAGCTTCCTGAAATGGTGGTTTTAGGTTTTCTGATCAAGGCATTTGGTTGAGGACAATTTGATTGGGTTTTTCTTTTATCGACTTCTTTGGTAACAGTTTCCTACCTCTGGAAATCTTCTACTTTTGTCTTATGTTCATCATTTGCTCAAAAGATTGGCAATGCCGTCATCAGTTTGTTTCTGAACGCACTACATTGCATTTGAGCTTGATATCTAGCACCCTATTGCGTGCCTTTAACGTGTGTTTGTTTCTCTCCTAATTGCAGTTGGTGGGGATTTTCTAGCAAACACCATATGTTTGATATTCAGCATTAAAAAGGATCCAGCACAGGGCTTAATGATTTCTCTTTTTATCCACCCCAATTCACAAATGAGACAAGAGTGGGTAGGTCTTGCTCTTATTGCCCCTTTCATTTCACCCGTGGACACAGTGCCCCATCTTGTCCAACCTTGGAAGTGTGAACACCCAAAGATACCCTTAGATGCTGTTTGGATGTACCCTAAATTGCAGTTGAAGTGTCCATCCCATGTGAAATACATAAGCATCCATTTTTCTGCATCTCTCTGCAACCTAAAGAGTTAGTGCATGCACTTCCCCTTCGTTGCCATCTTGATTCTCCCCCAAATAAAAAATTTGGGTGAACATCTAGCAGTCATACTAAGAATAAGAGTCCATCCAAATGTGCCTTAAAAATTTGGCCTTGATTGGATGACGGGAATAAATGAGTTGAACTTATTACCATCAAACTGATTTTTCTTGGTATGTACGTGTGTTTGGATACCGGCTGCACTTTGGTACTTGTCTCTTCCTCACTCCCTCTCAACCATGGTTCTGAATATTGGTACTGGGGGGCGTATCGGCCCAGCTAAAAAATGATATGATAAGGGTGTCGCATATCAATATCGGTCCGTGTTGGTAAAAAAAAATAAAAATTAAGCCAAAGAATTAAGGAAAATATCAGGAAAAGAAGAGACTAATAAGATATTCAAGAATCTATCTTTTTGTTCTTTTTTTTTTTTTTGGATATGTATATGATAGTGTATTGGACCATTCTTTGATGAGAATTTTGTCTGTCGGTTTAACTTGTTGAAGGTCAACTAAAAGGGCCTTAATTGAACACAAATCAAGAATGATTTGGTGAATTAGGGCCCTACATTGAAATACAACAAAAAGAAGATAAAAATATTAAAAAGAAAGTGAACGTTTACCCTTTCCAATTTTTCTCATAATAGTCCACTTTGCTTCGATTTGTCGAATGAGATTTAAATAATTTGTTTTGTTCCCAAAATAAGTCTAGATCCAGCACAAAATGAATTTTTAAGCTTCCTCCATGGTTTAAATGAAAAAAGAAAAGAAAAGAAAAGACTGAGATTTTGAAAAAAATAAATCAAAATTCGGCTTTTATGAACTTATCAGTCTGTATCTGCCGATATAGATCAGTATGACTCAGTTTTTTTTTTTTTTTTTTTCCCCCCGTATTGGGCCGATACAGCCCTGTATCGTGTATCGTTTATTACTGATACGAATACGATATATGGTTATATTGGCCAATATAATACCGATATTTAGATCTATGCTCTCAACGTCCATCTCAAAATTAGGCTTTGAATCAATTTCAGATTATCTCAAGATATTGGTTAAGGAATGAGTAAAATTCAGCAATCCAAAGTGCAATCGGGCTCTTGTTCAAGATGAACCGAAGCCATCCTCGAACGCGTAACCTTGGTGAGCCAACTCAACAACCTAGCCAAGTTAATTCCTCAATCTATGGAGGTGGAATGAAATCTTTTACGTTAGCTTTGGCAATTTGGGGAAGAAGAAAATTCTTTGTGGAGAAGGGTGATTGTAATCAAATATGGTTGGCAAGATAACTAAGTGGCATGCTCCTTCGTCTCCTAGGTATAGGTATAGTAGCTTAGGGATACGAAAAGTTATTCTTGAAGGCCCATGTCTTGCATTGAATTGGATTTGAAATCAGAGATGGGTAAGCCGTTAGATTTGGTGGTCTGGTTGTGTATGTGTGTAGTGATTTGGTGATTTTCATAAAATATGGTTTGCGGTATAACAGGTGCTAGGCATAGAAGCTTGGATATATGCTTGAAGTGGCCATTTTGATCATCATCATTATGTTCGTGAGGTGATTTGGTGATTTCATAAAATATGGTTTGCGGTGTAACAGGTGCCAGGCATAGAAGCTTGGATATATGCTTGAAGTGGCCGTTTTGGTCATTATCATTGTTGAATCTAGCAGTAAATGGTCGAAGCTGAGATAGAATTTCATTGAAATTGATATGAGTGTGGCCAGGCGTGACAGTGATGGCCATAGATCAGAATATCGGTATCGTATCGGCCAATACGTTCGTATCGTATCCGTAGGTTTTTTTTTTTTTTTTTTGTTTCGTCCTAGAATCCAATCGAAACAACAATATATACTATTTCAATTAGATCTTGGTTGATTTGATCTGGATTTTAAGTGGTTATATATATATATATATACAGGTATTTTCTGAAAATTTTAGATAAAAGTTTTTAAATTAAAATTTTTTACTGATTTTTGTTATGATGCTTGAGGAGTATTAGAAGACTAGATTTATTGATTTGTTGAAGATTTGAGGGTTTTTCTTTTTAATTTTTAATTTTTTAACGTAGGTATTTTCTGAAAATTTCAGAAAAAATATAAATTAGTTTTTTTTTTCCTGATTATTGTTATGATGCTTGAGGAGTATCAGAGGACTATGGATCTATTAATTTATTGAAGATTTGGGGCTTTTAAAAAAAAATTACATAGGTGTTTTCTGAAAATTTTATAAAAAATTTTTAATTAGTTTTTTCTCATTCTTGTTATGATTCTTGAGGATTATTAGAATATGGATCTATTGATTTGTTGAAGATTTGGTTTTTTATTATTATTATTATTATTTATTTACGCATGTATTTTCTAAAATTTTCATTAAAAAAAAAGTTTGATTTAAAAAAAAAATAAAAAAATCTTATTATGGTGCTTGATGAGTATTAGAAGATTGGATGTAATGATTTCACACATACATTGATTTAAAAAAATATTTTCTACATTTTTTTAAAAAAAATTGAGTTAATTTATGGACATTTTTGTTTTTTAAAATAATTTTAGAAAAATTATATTAGTTGATAGATAATCATATTGGCAATATATGATATTAATTTCTGACATATATCAACAATTTATACAAAAATAAATAAATAAATAAATCAACACCACACCTTACAGGTCAACTGGTCATGGCATTATATTTACCAAAGAATGGTTTGATACACCATTGAATACATCAAAACACAAGAAGAAGAAGAAAATAGATTCTTGAATATCTTTTTTTTTTCCTTTCTATTTTTCAAATATATTTCTGCAATTTTTATTTATTTATTTATTTATTTATTTTAAAAATACTGACTGATATAGGCCGATACGGCCCTGTTACCAATACGCGATGTCGTATTGTATCATTTTTTCGCCGGGCCGATACAGCGACCGAGACCATCATTCAAAACCATGGTGATGTTGCTGTTGATCTGGTACCTGTCCTATTTCGGCATATCTGGCCTACCTTCACGGGTTCCTCCATGGAAGTCAATTCAAAATGAGCAGAGACGTTCAAGTTGGACCTGAGCTGCATTTGGGATGGTGGACAAGATTTCCATCACCACCTACAAGGTATTCACAGCCCATCTCCTGCTTCATCCTCATCGTCATGGCACCCTGGATTCGAATAACAACCCAGTATTCATATAAACATATGATTCCATTGTCCATCATCATAACCTCCATAAATCATCATTGCAGGACACAAACGCTTATGGAGGTTTTAAATTCGTTCATCCCATTGTTTCAATCATGGGTTCGAGAATGGCCTCGGACAGGAAAGAATTCACTGACCCAATTCATTTAATTTTGGCAAACAGTTCTGTCTTCCATAGGTACCAGCTTGGCAAGAGCTGGCTGCAGTTCTGGTGCACAGCCTGCCATAGGTCATGCGCCTATGCCACCTCATGCATTGAGCTTCAACAGCCTCAAAGTTGGCCCACCACCGCGTCTCTCCTCACAATTGTATGGACCCACCGGTTACATCCCTTGCATGGTTGATTCAAGAGGAGCCACTGTTATACCTAGGTATGAAACCAGTTGTTTGCTGCTCTTTCCTTCTCCCGACAATGCTTTCTCATGAACTTGATGGGTTCACACTCTGGTCCAAATGGGTTCAGGGTCCCACAGGGAGGTCTTGATTTGAACTCAGGCCTGGTATTGATGGATGGTGAGAGTAGGGACGTGGGGACCATGAGACAGCTGTTCAGTAATGGTCGTTAGCAGCAAGCCAGCAGGGGGATGGCACTGAAACAGAAGGAATCGGAATGCAGGTAGGAGCTGAATCTAATCAATTACAAACACTAGACGTGGTGGCATTAGTTTCTAGCCGGGACTGTTTTTTTTTTTTTCCAAGCAACTTGGGTTGTAGAATGTTTGAACAGGATTCACATGGACGGCCCAGAAGATGGAGATGGTGGTGGGCCCATTGGAGTTGAGAGAAGGAACTTGGTTTTTTTTTTTTTTTAAGAAGAATATGGTCGGGTGGATAAATTGATAAGAAGTGATGAGTTTGATGGTAGTTATAATTGTTCTCGGTGTTTCAAACGAAAGGGTCATTTGTTGCAGTAGCAGCAGCAGCAGCTGAAAAGCTAAAAGCTAGGAGGAAGAGTGGGGTGGGTACATAAAAAGGATTTGTGATTATTCGTGTTGTGGCTAATGCAGCCTTACAAGTCGCAGAAAATTCTAATATAGCTGGCTGAGTATCTGGAAGATAGGTCCTGTCCAAGCTTTGATTCCTCGTTTCACATGTGGGGTGGGTAAGACTAAGGTCCTTAGCTCATGGGTTAGACCTCATGTCTAGCCCATCATTTTTTTTGGGCTGACCATGGGCTTAGGTCATTCTAGACCTACCCTGGTTTGACTTATTGTGTACTTGTGTTCTATTATGTGCTTCCCATGATTGCTTATGCAACACTTGTCTGGATCAAGGGGGACTGAGTCTAATTTATTCTTTTCGGGTTTGCCCTTGGTTCAACTCTGCTATGTGTACATCAGGCTTGGTCCTTGGGCTTTATGGTGCAAGCTGGGCTTGATTGGCCCGGTTCCATCCAATACACCCATTGTCAAATCTCATTCTTGGCTAACGAATTTAAGGTTTTTATTGGGAAAGTCTTTCTAAAGATAAAACATTACTAGGATATCATAAATAGTTTTATTAGAAATATTCATATGTTGAAATACTAAAACTAAAACTCAACTACAACTAAGCAGCTTGTATGCTAAGCATGGTAACAAGTTGTTAGATCAGATAGGGAGATTTCAGCTCTTGTTTGCATTTCAGGTTGGGTAAGGCTCTTCAGGCCCTCTGGTAACTAGGGCTGAAAGTTGGGTGGGTTCAACCCGACCGACCCGACATTTGGGTTGGGCTCGGTCAGGATGTATTGGGTTTGGTCTCGGGCTTGGATTATACAAACACCAACCCAATAAAACTTGGGTTGGGCTTGGGTTAAGGTCTCGGGTTGCCTGACCCAACCCAAACCTGATCGATATGTAATTGAGTGTGGATTGGCTGCGTTCAAGGCACAAGAAATTCCATTGAAGTCGGGTCTCATTAGTCCACATTATTTTGGATGACTCAAGCTGACAAGATACACTAGATTTCTCTCCTAAATAGATTGCCCTATATTTTAGGTTGTTTATTTAGAAAAATAAAGTTCTTTAGGATAAATAATTACATATATAATTAATAGAATCATAGGTTTTTTTTTTTTTTTTTTTTTTAAAAGACGTGTATTGAAATATAATAAACTAATTTAATAATGAAAATATTAGCATGTATCCACCCGACCCAGCCTGCTTGGGTTGGACTTGGGTTGAGAATTCCCAACCCAAGGTTGGGTGAGGTTGGGTTGGGTTAGGGTTGAGGTATAGGAACCTTGGGTTGGGCTAGGGTTGAGCACCAACCCGACCCAACCCGCCCCTACTAGTAACCCATCCGGTGGAACTCTGTTTGTACAGAGTAGTTGTAACAATCAAACCAATTCAAGAATACTCAATTCTGTCAGCAAAACTTTCTTAGCAAGTAATTTAAACATGAAGCAACTCAAAATTAGAAAAACAAAGTAATTTAAACACGAACAACCTGAGCTGTAAGTTTCTTCTCCAGCTTCTCTTTTGTGGTCTGAATAAATAACATCCTTATGCTTCTTCTTCTTCTTCTTCTTCTTCTTCTTTTTTGTTAATTCTTCCTTGTGCTCAATCATATTTTCTGCCTGCAAAATCAGGGAAATCTGAAACATCATATGAATCTTTAAAAAATTTTAAAAATAAAAAATAAAAAATTCAGTAAAACAATTGTATTTAAACTCCCAAAAGATACAAAGCTATCTCCTCACTTCAATCGACATATTTACATGAAATTATATTGAGCAAAATCTCCGAGGGAGAAGGCCCAAGAGAAAAACAGGAAAAAAAAAAAAAAAAGAACAAAAAAAAAGTGATTGATTCCATCAGCTTTGATGCTAGATGCGACTCATGCGAGTAATTGACAAAAATGCAACTACTCCATTTCAAATAGCTCACAAAATGGCTAAGAAGTGAAGGTTCCGCAATTACTTTCCTTTGCCCTTGAGAAATGCCCCTCCGCAAGCCATGACAAGGGATGCAATATAATCCGGCAGAGTCCAGTCAACTCCAAATTGTGAAAAACACCAATGTCATATTCCAGATGCAAACAAGCAATGGATAAACAAACAGATGATTCACGTATTTCCCATCCCTTAAGCACAACCGTTGCTTCCTATTCTGCAAATGGTCAATAGTTAATGATTTTATTCCGGCCCACTAGCCACGAAAAAAGAAGCAATGACTCTATGCTGAGCATTTGATTTCCATAACCAAGCCATGTAGCAGAAACAATTGCATCTCCTCTCCCAAAAACCCAAATGTGGGGCCCATCCATGATGTACCTGCTGGCCCCACCATAAATTGCCATGTCTAAAAAATTGACCTGATTGGACAATCCTAGTCATCTGATCAATGATTGTTTGGATGTCTTCTATTGCCTAGGTATATTTCTCAGGCCATCAACGTGCAGGATCTTGATCAGGCTGTAGGCATTGTCCAAATCGAGGGGCGGAGTTTCCTTACCAATCAAGCTGTGCCCCACATATTATTGTAGGGTGGGTCATCACATCAACGATGCTGTGAAATGTATTGTATTGCTCTATTAGTAAAATGTCAAAACGAATGTTCAAATCTAATATTGGTGAAGAATAGCAACGTGGCTCATTACATTACTTGATATATATATATATATATATATATATATATATATATATATATATATATATATATATATATATATATATATATAAAGTTATTAGTTAATGAGTTTTGCTCTTGACCCATGTCTACAATCTTTGTTTACGGAAGGGTCTCTCTCTCAATTGATTCAGTCCTTTACTCTCTCTTCTTATTTTATTTTATTTTATTTTTTTATTTTATAAAGATAATCTATCTATGCTTCTTCAAGGAATTATATTGGATTGATATTTAGACACATTTTTTCTATGTTGGTCATGTATTGATGTCTTAGGAATGATCGTTTCATTAGCATTTTATGATCTGGAAGCTCTTGATATGTATGAGTGGAAGCGAATCACTTATTGTAATTGTACTTATAGTAAGTACGAACCTAGCTTTAAAAGGGTTCAACTCCTTTCATATAGTAATTTGTAGAGCTAACTCATTAATGAAATGTATTATTGTGAATGTATTCGGTTTCTCTTGGTTGTGTGTGACGACTATTCTGCTTAACAATATTCATGTGTTCTCTTCATATGAACTAGTTTCAGTAAGACCCACTATAATAAGTTATTTTCTGTATAAATTAAGTCTCATAATT
This sequence comes from Magnolia changhungtana, assembly GCA_030180095.1. Classification (NCBI taxonomy): domain Eukaryota; kingdom Viridiplantae; phylum Streptophyta; class Magnoliopsida; order Magnoliales; family Magnoliaceae; genus Magnolia; species Magnolia changhungtana. Next base: position 5,221,023 of record JASAUF010000160.1, read on the forward strand.
GTCTTACTTAAGAAAAATTAATTCTCATAATTGTCTTACTTAAGAAATGGGATGAGTGTGTTGCAGTTAAACATGACATCGATGTGCATTTGCAAATATAACCATCTAGTAGACAATCCTCATATTTCCCTAATGCTGGACCTATTCGTGAGAAAATAGAAATTTGTTCTTCTACAACAGTGTTACCATAGTCATCATTCCGTATTTGTCAGTTGAACGTTGTCTTTACACCATACAAGTACCTCGAACAGAATGTTAAGCATTCTTTTGCCAGGTACCATTCTGCAATTGAACCCTCGGGTTGACTTCTATTATGCACATATGGTGAGCAACTACCTATGGTTATAAATATTTAGAAGTTTAGAAACATATGGTCGATTAACACGACTAGTATAACATGAAAAATAGAAACTAAATTTTTAAACATTAATAGGCACCTCTCGATGGGGTACATCCATCGGTATTGTACTGGTCCTGCTATTTTGGTATCGCCCACTAAATAAATATGCAAATGTACTATAATACCAAAAAAAGATGTGAGAAAATATTTTCTATATAGCCAAGTGTTAGTGTAATTTGAATTTCTAATTGGTCAAAGTCTTTTACTCAGTCAACTTTGGAATATAATTTCCTGAATAAACTATTTAATTCAAGCAAGACCGAGCTCACACACTTGAGCAATGTTGTTTCTCACTACACCAAAAACATTGGTTAGGAATGGTTGGAAACTGTTGTTGAATGATTTAGGAATTGTCCTAAACCGTTCCTAAGCAGGGCATCACTAAAAAATAGGCACGGTTTTGAACCATTATGGAGATTGTTTGTAAGAACATATCTAAATTGTTCCTAATTTTTTGGAAATACAAAAAAAATAAATAAATAAAAAATCACAGCTTTATATGTGCTGTTTTTTATTGAATCTGTTGCACCGGATAGTCATTTTAACTAAATTACGAAAAAAAAAAAGAAAAAAGAAAAAAAAAAAGTGCTTGCTTTGCTGCAACCACTTCATTCTCCATAAAAGTAGATTTCTCCACTGTAAGAATCCCAAACAGAAAAGTTCAGAACTTAAAGAACCAGAACAATGTAAAGGTGCTTGCTTACATCAGTTTGAGTTTGTAAAATTGGTTTTCACATTCAGATTTTTCTTTATTTCTTCCCATCTGCAACATTTTCAAGATTGGGAGTGTGCTTCTGGATGACAAGAAGAAACACATATTGGCATCTTTCAAAGTGTTCATTATCATATCAAACCATCTCCATAATCCAGATTATGGCATTAAAAAACCACATCCATATTTAATGTGTGCAAGAGAATTGGAATTTTGTGCAATTTGCCATTTATGGGGAAATCTAGAAAGAGAGTAGTCAAATCTTCAAGGAAGCCCAACTGTTACATAAGCGCTGATAGAGAAAATCAAGGGGACTATTCTCAAATGGGCACCCAAAATTTGGAGGATTGTCTATAATACAATCAATTAATTTCTTTAAACTATTCCAAAATTTTTACATGTGCAAAAGTGTACAAAGCAGGTAAAGACCTTACATGACAAATCAAAAGCCACATGAATTTTAGTATTCTTATCCAAACCCAATAATCATCTAGCTTAAAAAGAAAGAAAGAAATGTGAAGATATTAGTACCAACCTTCATATATTACATCTTCCACTGCTTCTCTAAAGGTGAAAGATAGGATTGAAGCAATCCTCATTCTCTTGAATCACCCTTGAAGTTATTGGCATCTTCTTGGTATCTGCCCAACTCAAAGCCAACCCCTTCTCTTTATTCCTCCTTATTGCTTCTTGTTCTTCCTGTTAAATCATTTAACCAAGCATAACAAATCAAAATTGAATTTCAATCCTTGGCCTTCCTTGGGACAAATTAACCTTAAAAAATTCCTTACTGTGACGACTTTTAGGCAGCTTCTCTCCGAGGTACTTGACGATCCATACATTGGCAGTGGTGTCTCAGACCTTTCTCTGCCATGAGAGATCCAAGCACTGCCTGGGCATTGAATCATATCCCTTCTTTAGAATGTAATAGCACTGCTTGAGCTCCTCTGTCCAGAATTTCATCGTTTCCAAATATGGAAAGAAGTGCAACATTGAATGCATACTGTAGGAAAACCACCTGTTAAGAACATAAAATATTAGTTCCTATACCAACCATTTTTATTTTTATATTTTCAAACTGAAAAACAACTGACACACTTTTCGTATTTTATTAATTTAATTTTCTAAAAAATGGTTTTATTTCCCAGAAATTCAAGAATTCTGCTTCATGAATTAGAGTGATTCCAAATAGGATTAATAGGTGAACAAGAATTGTAAATTTGATCCCAAATAGCTGGGATGATGATCATCGTCATCATGAGAGTGATTCGAGTTTTGGAAATCCTGGATAAAGTGCACTTCAGGTTTCATATCTTGGCTCTGCGAGGATAAAATCAAAGTCCATGAATGTAATAGAGTGATACAGTAGGAAAATCAAATTGCATAAAAAGGGAGGAAAATGTTGGGCCTCTGACCTCAAAAAATGAACTGTAATCCATTGGAGTAAGTGGAAATCTAGACGAGGAAGCATCCATTTCCACTTTCATAGTTTCTGAGAGTGAGCTTTTAAAAGTTCCCAATTCATGTTTCCCGAATATTCCCGAATATATATGCTCTTCTTTTGCAAGAAACTGTTGGTTAAGGGCTTTGAAACCTCATATTTTCCCAGTTGAATGACACAAACGCAAGACTGCTCTCGAGAAAATTTTTGTTTATTCAGTATAATGACATCTTCAGGTTTTCATAGCGGTACTTTGACATTTAAGGCAACTCCATTGAGCAAAAACATCATAAAATCCACTGCCATCAGCAAGTAAAAATCAAATGCATTTACTACATGACAAAATACAAGCAAAGAGAGAAACTTGGTCTCGATCTCCAAGCAGATACGGGAGAAGCAAGTGACAACAAACAGTTGATGGCTGACTTGAAATCAATCTTCAAATATTTAAGCAGAAAATTTTAAGCTGGACATGCTTTATTCTTAACAAACAGGCAAGCCTAAACATGTCAAAATTGAAATCAATCTTGAAAATATTAATCTGACAATGTTAGTATAATCTATCAGACAAAGGAGTCTAGAGAAATCCTTCCAGCTACTTGGGGGCAACATCTAGATTTAAAGAAGTTCCATGTTTGTTTCCAAAATAAATCAGATTGTCATGGACCACGTAGTTGTTATCTTCTTTTTCATGTTGGTAGTGAGCTTGCACTTTTGTACAGTTCCAAAGTCAAAAGCAAACTAACACCAGAGATTTCGACAGTTACCCAAGAACAACTAAAGAATCACAATGAAACTGAACAAAGTAATCACCTTCCCAGTTAGTAGAAGACAGAGCAAGACTTTAGGCACTGGCTCAACAAAAGCACAGACACTTTCAAATGAAGAAATACATGAGAAGATGCATGAATATAATTTCCTTTCTTGGTCACTACAGTGTTAATATTCGCCAATGCAACAACCTAAATGTCAAGTTATTTAACATGCGATAAGAACACCAATCATAATATCAACAAAAGATCCATGTGTGAAGAGACATGCAGACAAGATTCTGAAACAACGACCATTTGCAAGTCCCAAATGACAAACTAAAAATATATGCAAAAAGGCTACTCTATTCTTGGGAAAGGAAATTGTTTTGTCAAATATTCATGGCAGATTTTAGCCAACACTATTATGAGTACAGCCTTAAATTACATTTCAGTGTATTTCGTTGTTTTTTTTTTTTTTTTTTTTTTTTTTATATTTAATTTATTGAAATTTCTTCTACACAAACTATATAGAATAACTGAATAAAAGAATACTTATTTCATACACAAACTACGGAATTACTTATACCCAAACAAGATTTCTCCTGGGCATTTCATCAAATATCTAAAGAGCATCATCTAAAAAACCAAACTTGACAAGCCCATTTCCAGCTAGAAAGGACTAACAACGCCTCTTACGTAATTTAAAGAGGAAGCACATCATGTAATCGTGTATGCCTTTCTCAAAACAACAACTTAATCTAAATCCATCATTCTTGGTGACAAACCATACTACATAAGGTCATAAGCAAAAAATAATGCCTTCCGAAAAATCAAAGCCAATAGAAAAATTAAAAAAACAACATTCTGTGTAATAAAAATTCAGAGGAAAGCAAAACCTTCCTAGAAATCAACCAGTCTCCATAAAAAAGTGAAAGATAAAAACATAAATAAAAGGAACCTCACAATAGACTGAAAATATCCTCAATGAAAAAATCCTAGCTAGCCACCAATTTCTTGTAAATGTACAACGTACCTTGCAATGGCTTATATCCGTAGTAGAAGACTTACTTAGTCCGTAGCGTTTGGTCCCTCTGTTGGTAGTGAAAATTTACAAAAAGAAGAATATTCAAAAAGCAATACTCCATAACATAGAGTATCACCATAGTAGCAATGCAGGTCTAACTCACTATTATTCTCAATCTCTTCATTATTTCAGAAGCTAAATCATCAACACAAGCCTCAAGTTTCTCAAAATTTCCATAAAGATTCTGCAACACTTTATCAGGAGCATCTTCTCCCAAATCAAAGACCTGAAATTTATATTTTCCTGCATTATATCAACGTTCAAAATTACTATAGCACCATTGATAAAGAGCTAGCAGAATGATTGAGTTTTCGTCTGTTCAGGTACAATATAACATGAGAGTAGAGCTAGCAAAATTTCTATTAGCTTCCTTTGCCAAGTTCTCAATTAAATAATGTAACATGGATAATGTTATATTCAAGAAAATCTACTTCACCCTAAGTGGTAATAATTGCTTTGACTTCCAACACATAAGCAAGATTGCATTCGCTCAGCAAAAGAACAACACGGACTTGGGAAACTAAGGGCCTGTTTGGATGGCTTATACTGCATGTTGTTTTTCAAACACCATATTATCTTGGAAAATGCACAAAATAGAAGTTAATATATTTTCTCATCTTCAACTTGTTGTGTAACGCCCTGAAAATCGGGGGTCGAGCAAAGCTCAACTCCCGAGTTCCAACGCATCACTTATGCAACATAGATAATGATAATTAAATGTTGTCCATATTAGTGCATTAAACATGAGTGAGATTATACTAAAACAGCATATCATACTCCAGGGATAATTAAATTAAACAAGCGGAAGACTGAGATAGGTATATAAAATATGAAGGTGTTTCTCAATCCCCAGAGTATGAGTATGATACCAAGCTGAATATATACATGTATGGTTCCAAATTTTACAAAATATCAAAGTGTAAATGTCCAACTAATCCATAAGTCTCTGTAATCCCGCCGAATCAGAATAAGGTCTACGACGACCTGCCTGATAGCTGAACATAGGAGAATTCCTCCTCGTCCATGATGTCCATTTCAGCTGGATAGATTCTGTCATTACCTGCATCTAAAACAGAGTCTGGGTGGCATTTTAAAACACTGTCCCAGGTGGGAATGAGTAGCTAATTCAGTGGAACTATAAAGCAAAGGTTAACATGTTATCAATTCAGTCAAGCAGTAATGATAAAACAGTACAACAGTAATGTCCTAAGTACTCTTGTTAATGCAAGGATGGTATGCGACAATGATGAATGCCCTCGCCTGCACTCCCTCAGCGACATCATCTCACAATCGCGCATGCAACACTCCCGGTAAACATGCGCTTCTTCGCCAAAGCACATGCAATGCGGTGCATGATCGTGTTAGCTAAGTTTTTATTTAGGCTTATTCATACAGTAGATTCGAGAAGCTAAGGTACCTCCTTTTATATCATTTACCCAAACAATGATCCATTTAGGGTTGTCAATCTTAGTTAATTACATAGATAGGCAAGTTCACGAGTTTACACTATAGGTTGTTACGGGAGGCTCGTCACCTCAGTGTAGGCTTAATTCACACTCGAGGTCACTACCACCAACGCCCTACCAACTGACAGTCTATTTTCGAAGGCTCGTCACCAACCTGACTGGGGACCACAGCCAGGCTGCGCCGGGGTAGGCCTATTTTGTACCCGAGGTCACTCCACCAACACCCTACTAAGTGACAGTCTATTTTCGAAGGCTCGTCACCAACCATACTGGGGACCACAGCTAGGCTGCGCCAATGGAGGCCGACAGCTCGAATACAGTGTCCCATACCACCATATTCGGCTCACAAGTTTGGGTTGCTCACTGGTCACTACGGGGCGGCTCGTCGCCTCATCGTAGGCCGACAGCTCTACCACGGTATCCCATACCACCATGCCCGACTCATGAGTCTTAACGGATCGTGGTACTATGGTTGAAACAGGTCTTTACATTGGTAAATGGTATCTTAGGTTCAAGCAGTAGTGTCCATACATAGTAAACACACAATAGGCCCATCGGTTTATTAGACGAGTTCAATTGGTATGAGCATTCACTGAATTAATCAATAAGGTACTGCTGTCGATGATCATCGTACGACTCAGATTCATCGAACGCATCAATTGTGGCGCGACTAATTCGACCACTCAAACAGGAATTGTTATCGATTGCCTGGACTATGTAGTAATCCCAATCATATTCAAATGCAGCATATGGAGACATGTGATAATCATATAGGCATTTAACAAACATTCCCAACACGAATCTCATTCGAGCGTTTCATTGAACACATTGCACATATTGCCATATATTGCATTTTATCCATAGATTGCATAATCGGAATTTAGGTTAAATGAAGGAAACTTTACAAATAGATAAGGTAGTTGAGAATTCTATCTCAACACCCTTATTAAATACAGTTCATCAAACAATATCTCATTCAGATATTTTATCAACCACATAGGACATGTTATTATACATATGCATTTTATACATAAACCACGTAGTTGAAATTAAGACTACATGAAGGGAAATTATATATCTAGATAAGTTAGTTGAGAATCCTATCTGAACGCCTTAAATAAATACAATTCATCGGATAATTTCTCATTCAAATATTTTATCAAACACTTAGTCTACACATTCTATCATATATGGAATAAATTTATTATAACCTATATTATAGCCAATCCTTTCACAAAGGAGTTGCCACATATACAACAATCATGTTTTTCCAACCAATACTCATGGCAGGCACAAATCATAATTCCATATTCGTTAACATTTCAACAAACACATAGAATGCATTATCTTTAACATAGTTCATACATATATGTGTAATACACTGAAATCATCGCATCTAAGCGCATGTGACAGCAATCAAGTCAACATAAATCATTAACTGACATTGAAAGCCTTGAAAACCATAACCTAAACGTTTATAGTCTGCACCTTTCGTCAGTAAACTCGTAACGAGCTCAGTTTGAACACTATGCCTCTGCCTATGATACAACGACAACCTATAGTATGAAATAGGTTAGCTATTTCATCACTTACTCTATTTGGATACCTCAAATAAATTAGGGTTAGAATTTCTTACCCAAGAATGGAGTCGAAATCGCAGGACTAGCGATACGGGAAGAATGATTCGGCACGTAGAGTGGTGGGATCGAAGCCCTGCAACGATCTCTAACTCTCTCTCTTTCTCCTTCTCTTTTTCCTCTCTTCTCTCTCCTAGGGTTGAAATTTGTATGGAATGAGAGAGGGGTAGGTTAAGGCCCTTATATAGGCTCAGAACTGATGCAAATAGACCCAAGGCCATGGTATACTTAGGTTATAGCCAAAGAGTGGCTGTTTCGGTCCAATGGAGCCCATCTGGAGGCCCCTTTTCTGCATACGATCTGGAGTAAGTTCCCTGACGATGGATCTACGTCAGGTTAAGTTTTCGGTCCGATTGGATTTGTGGATCGACCACAGAGGACCTGTTTTAGTTCAACGATCATCGTTACTTGATCAGGGCCACAAGTACACTGACATGTGTTGAAAAATTTTCTTAATCCGAGGTTGTAGTTGGGTCAAAATCTGATGGTCTGAAACTTTAGATTTGGCCTACAAGCGAACGGTCCAAATCACTTAAGTTTCAGTTCATTTTTTAAAGGTATTCGCATTTCTCACACACTTCGCTCCGGGCTCAAGTTGTGCGTTTCGGGATACCATTTGGACTTGATTTCCGAGATGGTTGTCAAGTCCAGTAAGGCGATCATAACCTATAGTTTCACAGTGGTCGGACTTTCGACGCGCGGTCCAGGTCCGATACAGAGTTTCAATGCGCTCCCGAGAGCAACTGGCTTTTGAGATCGATCCTAGGTTTCTAAGTAATGTAGCATTAGCGATCCTACTAGTTTCAGGCCTTGCGGTTCGTATTGAAAGCAGTTCAATCTAATTCCATTGATTATTTAGTTTAGCACTTAAAAATTTTCGTCTAATTTCTAAAGGATTCGGTCCTTAATGATTTCTGCCTGAGGTGGTAATCGGGTCTTTGTACGGCTTTTTCCGGGACATTACATGTTGCCTCAAACTGAGGTGTGAGTAAGTGAACCATGAGGACAATATGAAATGCCATAAGGCTCTTTTTTTATGTAGGCAATGTCAAAAATCTAAATAAATAAACAGACAAATAAAACTTTGTGCAGCAAACAAAATGGGAGATCACCAAAATTCTAGCACATGTGAAGAAGACTTGCATGATCCTCTGAAGAGAAATAATGAATTTGAGATCTTGATACTACTGGCCCACAAAGAAATACAAACAATTTTGCAAGCAAAGTGAAAGCAAGCGTTGACTGCCACCCAAAAAGTTAAAAAGAAATAAAATCAGTCACTAACATTGGGATTTGGAAAAGCATCCTCTATCTTCAGAATGAAATGTTTATATAATACAAAACAGCCAGGGTTCCCTTAATCCAAAATTGTTTAAACTCTAAAGCTGGGGAGGATCTTTTCTTTTCTATGAAAAAAACATGGGCGCGCACATGCAAAAAGGAGCATGCATACAAACACAAACATGTTCACGTGTAAAATGTGAAATCCAACTCGAGCACAAATTAAGGTTTTGAGTGCAAATCTGCTCGAAGTTAGTCAATTACCAACTTGAGTTTGAATGTTAAAGCACTTCATTGATCTATCTCAGGTTTATAAAGCCCAAACTATCCCATTTTACATGATCCAAGCCTTGATCAATTTAACTTGGGCTTTTGTTTTTGGAGAATTCAATCAAGTTATAAACATGTCAAAACACTGTTTTGAAGCATCTTAACAACGCCATCACTGTGAAAAAATACATGAAAATAAAATATAAACATTTTGTTTTAGCTGTCCTTTTTTCCTACACTGGCCAACCATCCAGATCGTTGGGCTTCTTCCAATGCTAATAGACCATTGGCTATATTAATTCTAACTATTCCATTTGCTACCCAACAATTAGATAGCTTGGATTGCCCGACAGAGGTATTTTTCACAGCATGCTACATATAAGATGGGGCCCACCAAGTGAACAGTCTCTATCACTGAAACTAATGTACAAACGACATAACAATTCAAAATCCAGAGTTAAAACAATGCAACATACCTTTGACTTCGGCGAGCCCAAATGCAAAGCCAATGGAAGAATAGGAAAATGACATGATGGATGCCATAATAGACAACTGATCCATGTTACGAAAATCAGGAATATGAGAAAACACAATCTGAATCCCTCGAAATAGCAGCATGTAAAAACTATCTCTATATCAACATTGTGCTTCATGCCCCTTCTTATGGTAGCAATTTGATTTCTGGATAGCCTTGCTTTAAGAAAATTGAGGAATCCCATTAAGCTAAAACTAATCACGAATTGATGATTAATGAAGGAAAATGGTCCCAACAGCCTTTGTCTTAAGAGGGTTTAACAAAACAGAATAATCCTCTGCTCAGCTACATCCAGACAAAACATTCCTTATTGAGCCATTTCGTCAAACAATCAACATGCATGAAATACGGGAGGAATTATACAATGGACTTTTTATTTTTTATCATGGGACCATTGTTCAGTGACATAAAATGATGATATTATAGTCCATGCACAAAAAATATGAAAAGGGGATAAAAAATATGAATGACAAAACAAAAATTCAGAGAGAGAGAGAGAGAGAGAGAGAGAGAGAGAGAGAGAGAGAGAGAGAGAGAGAGAGAGAGAGAGACGCACCAATACACTTCCCACATGAAGGAGAGATGCACCTAATGTTTAAAATATCGTTATCGCATAATGTATCGCACCCATGGGATACGAATACATATCGATTATCGCATGGGATATATCGATTGTATCACGTAATGTATCGCTGCTGTTGTGAAACATGGGAAAATTGGTCAAATTTTTCAATGAAACTTTAGGGATTGTTGAAAAAGACATCAATACACACTTAGAAATCAAAACATTATTAATTTTTTTTAAGTGCACATAATACGGGTTTCCTTTATATCGGGTCCTAATACATGGGCTTTCAAACTTAACTAATGCAAGTATATTCAAAGTCTATTCATATAATTTATAAACATAAAAAGACGTGTATGCAAACACAAGCAATACATTCAAAAGAAAAGGAAGAATCACTAAATCAGGTTACATGTTTAATTTTGTGTTTGGATACAAAGATTGCAATTGATTTGCGAGAAATTGAGAAATTTCAATTTTTCTCTATTTTCCGCGACTTGACCCATCTCCCCCAAATCTCGAAATTGAAGTTCTAAATCCATGATTTTTCATGGAAAATGTGACGAATCATAGATTTGTAACCATTTAACATTGGTTTAACGTGATTTACAGCAAAAACATGTATCAAAAATTGAAAATGATCACTGGATTGAATAGGTGGGATATATCGGCACTATCTGTACATTTTGTATCACACGGGTGGGATACAAGATATATCGTGAGATTTATTGGCTGCTATCGTCGATATTTAAAACATTGGACGCACCAATAAACTTCCCACATGAAGGATCATATCCCATTCATGTATATTTAAGCCGTGGAGATGAATGAACAAGATTGTAAGATTTCAACACCAATCACCAATTTCGGAGATGGCACCTCATATAGAGAAGAGGAAAAGCACTAGAAAAAATGCTCTTAGAAGAGAAGAGGGGTTGGAGGGAGAGAAATGAGGGAACAAAACTCATTTGGATTTTTTTGTCTAAAGACTTTTCATTTGGAACGGCCTAAAACTGTTCCTAAACCAAAGAGGTAGCTGTACCAAATTTTTGATTTTGGTGTAGTGTGTATAGATAATGGAAGTAGTTGTTTTATCATAACTTGACAGTGATGACTCTTAAGTTCGGACTCTCCGTAACTAATAAAAGAACTGCCTACATACTTATCATTGTGATAAGATCAGGTCATTGTAGTTCATCTCTATTTTCTCACATCTCTTTTCACTAAATTCGATGACTCACTTGATGTAATACATTAAATACCATTGGTTGCTCGACTTTCAGCCCATTCTTTGTTATGGAAGATTCATGTCATGTAAGATGGTTCAATACAATCATAGATTAAATGTTTCAAAATTTCGGTAAGTTTCTTCATCCCACCTGCCATATTACAATATTTGATATAAGGACAGTAATCATGGTCATCACCCCCCAAGCGATAACGATTTGGGCTTAAGCAAGTAATGTCGCGTCCCAGACTTGAAAACCGGGCTTACAAAATTTTCGATCGCCGAATTCGGCATCGATAGCCTCCGTAGTACCCCATTCTCGGCTCCTGGTACCCATTCACCAGGTTCCGATCTTGGGATCCCACAAGGAGGATTTCTATAACATAAATTTGTTCCTTATACAGCATAACCAAGATCATAACCACAGAAAATAACCCCAGGAACACCATTACAAAATCCACTAGGAATAAAAATTTTTTATAATACAAGGTTCAAAAGGGAAAGGTACAATGACTATAAAGCAAAACTCCAGAAGATACATGGCATGCTCCTGCTCCTGCTACGACCTAGAATTACCTGCACGCATCAATCGTGCATAAGCTTATAGAAAGCTTAGAGGGTGGTGTAAGTGTGTACGGGACAGGTGCCAAGTATGCAATATCAGAGTATGCGGAAAATGCTGGCAAGACTATGAATACCAATAGCCGTAACAGGGCTATGCAATACTATGCAGGAGTGCCATCAGCCATACCAAGGCCAGGCAATGCGGGGCCTATATAGCCAAATGCCATATGCAATGTGCAATGCAATCATGCTCATCCTCATATCATGTGTAAGACCCTACCCGAGAGTGTACAATTCATTCCTCTAGGTCTCACGGTCCTACCGGTCGAATCCTTGCGACCCGCGACCTACGGATAGTGTTTGCCATCATCCCTAAGTCTGGTCATGTAGACCCGACTCGGATCAACCGGAATTTAGTGCCATAGCGACCGCATTGTCACCACGGTTCCAACGTCGTGTCTTGTGCGGCAATTCGAGTTGTAGATCATGAGATGTAGGTCCTGCATAATTTAGGCCATTGATCGTGATTGTGGGGCCCACCTAGGATTTGGTATAAACCCCTAAGCGTAGATTTCATCTCTGTAGCCATCATTAGGGTAGGTAGCTTAGACTAGGTTTCTGGCCCCTACCTAGCTAGCTAGTGATGATGAGTTCTCTTATCAAGAGAGCTCTTTTTTTCTCTACCCCATGCAAAAGTGCCTTTTCACTCTTCCCCAATCTAATTTTTCTGAAATTTCTCCTCTAGGGAGAGAGAGAGAGATCATCATATCCCTCTTTTCTAGCAAATGTAATCATCACTTTGAATAAAACTCCCTTTCTTGCTAGCAAATGCATCTCATTCCTCTCTCTTCCTCTCTTCTCCTCATCTCTCCCTCTCCTTGGACGTCCCACCTTACTCCTCATTTTTCAGCCACTTTTCCCTCTAAAATCCCCTCATCTAACCATCCACCTTCAATCTCAACCTTAGATCTTGGAAGCTTGAAGCATAGGGGGTCCATTGGTAAAAGTTTGGTGAAGATCCTTGAGGTGGGTGTTCTTTAGCTTAGGATTCCTTTCTTCCTTTCTTAGACATCTTCATTTCCTCTTTGAGGAATTTGTGGGGCCCACCAAATGATGGTGGAGGTCCCCAAGTCTCCATGGATGAGGCCTATGGCCCATCTTCCTTACATGCATGATTCCATGGATGGGGTTATTCTCCATGGACCCCATCATGGCCTTTTCTTTTAATCCATGTTCTTGTGGGGTCATCTAGACCCTAGACCCTGGTGGGGATGGGATATCCACCTTAGATTTGAATTTTTATTGCATGCATGCCTATGATGTACCTTGTAAATGAATATAGTGGAAGATGTAAATGTTGTGATGAAGGGAGGGCCTCAATGGTGGCGAAGACCTTCTCTTGTGGCCGGATCTTGATTTCTTTCTTTCCTTTTCTTCTTTTACCCATCTTCATTATCTAATTTTTGAGGTGAGTGGCCCACTTAGAGGCCTTGCAACATCCAAACCGTCCAAACATAGTGGATGTTCATTGCAGTCCACACTAGGGACGTTGGTGCCCCTTTTGCCCCACATGTGATGCATGCAATGGATTTTTGGGGTGGGGATATGGCCTGGATATTTGTGTGTCCCACTAAGGTGGATCATAGCACTAATTTTCTGGGGTAATTTTCTTTTAATTTGGCTGATATACTTAGTTTATTCCATATATATGTTGTTGTCCAAAAATCCTCTGGACAGTTTCTGGTTGTTTTTGGGCCAGATTTTGGGACTGATTAGGGGACCTTTCCTACCCCTTAAATATACTTTTCTTAAAGGTGGGGACCCCACCTAGATGTCCCCCAAATTTCAGTTCCATCTGACCTTGATTGAGGTCCCAAAGGAGTGGCGCAAGTGGGATGGACAATCCAGATTTTCTGGACTGTCCAGCAACATTTCAGTTTGGAAATCTTAAAATATAAAATAGTTTTTGTATTGGGGTGCCACTTATGTAGACCCTACCTTATAGTATACATATGTGGGGAGGTTAAGATTAATTTTCTCCAATTTTTTGGAGACCTTGGGCCCACCCCATTGGGTGCTCAAAGCAGGGACAGCCAGAATTATGCTATAACCAGATTTCTGGACAAATAGTTTTATATTAAATCATAAAAATAGTTTCCAAGCTCAGAAAAATCTAAAATTTTACCTAGAGGTGGCCCAGCCATTCTGGGACCTACCTACCAATTTTCAGGCCCAATGGGCCACTGTGCAATTTATGGTGAGGGCTGGACCAGCCCACATGGCTGGACGCCCATGGTTGGGACGTCTAACATGGGCTGGCCGTCCACCCCAGCCTGTGGCCCACCATGATGTGTGTTTTATCTCTATAGCCATCCATTGTGGCCCACTTGAGTATGGCCCACCTTAGCGTGGGGTACCCAAGGTGGGGACCACCTTTTAACTAGTGCATGGGCTGGGCGTCTAGACCATTGGGACGCCCAGGCCCATGTGGGATGCCCCATGTGGACTGTCTGCTGGACTTTGGTCCAGTAGTGTGGCCCACCTATTAACCTGAGTAATGTGATGTGATACTATGTGGTGGGGCCCTCTGACTTGATGGCTGGACCACTTGGACTAATGTCCTAATCAAATAGACTATTTTTTGGGCTCCAACAGGCCCATAAACCTGTTGGGTTAAAAAAATCTAGCAATATGTTATAATAATGCTTGGCCTTTGGGCTGAAATTTTGAGGAGTGGGGCCCACCACATTGTGAGTACTTAGAAGTAATAAATCATGCTTTAAATCCCCTAATTCTTGGGCTCAATTAGTGTATCTTTTAGGCCCACCATAGTTGGAGAACTTTCTAGGTAGGCCCTTTGGACCCTTGGGCCATTTTTACCATATTATTATGTTGGGTTTATGGGCCGAATTTTACAAGTGGTTGGGCCATTGGTCGCCCATCAAATCAACTTTATACTTGGGCTGGGTTGTAAGCTCAACTCACTTGACTTACACATGAGAATTACACATGTGGTTTGAGTAATGGGCTGCCCACTAGGCCCACCATAATATGTGGACTAATGACTCTTATGTTTGGGCCTAAACCTTATGTATGGGCCCACAATATTGCTTATGGGTTGGGCTATGTGTGTTGCTCACTAGACCTATGTATTGGAATAGGCCTTGGGCCTTGATCCGCAATTGATTAGAGATGGACCACCTCTTGGGGACCAGTTGTGGTTGGATGTCCACATTGGTAGCCCTAAGGTAGGCCCATGGGTTTCTATGGGTGGTTAAAGGCCCATCATAGACCCTTGCTAGGACTGTTCATCTATTTAGGCCCATGTTATTGTTTTCCTTAGCCTCGTGAGCTACCCCAAACTATTGGGCCACCACTAGAGGATGACTCCTTAGAGATTTTTTTCAAGTACCTAGACTTAGTCCCTCCTTGGAAAGGAGGCGTATACTACGACATCATCGCCGTATGTCGCACTTACTTCATCCTCATGACCCATGTGCATCATTATGTGATTTGATTGCATTATGTGTGGTCATTGGGTAGATGTGATAGTTTCCCAGAAGGATGGAGTTTCCCCTCTTGTGCACGTTGAGTGTTTGGAGCTGATGCATGATTGGTATGCGCGACTCATGCATCCAGCATTACATTTCATGGATATTATTTGCCCTTACTTCATCAGGGCCAATGCCTCCACTAATATATAGTGGGTGGCCATTTGTGGATACCAGAAATACTATTCGAGCATTTAGGGTGCATAGGATGCCCCTAGGTGAAAGCCCCTAAACCTTCAAGGTACCGAGAAGACGCCTCAACGTCGTGATCGGGTGGAAAACATGAATGCCTGAGTGCCTTACACCGTTAGGTCGCGTCTCCCACTATCGTGAAGTCGGTTGAGATGGGATGTGGCCTTATCCGCTTGAGTGAGGGGGTATTGCTAGGCTAAGTCTGACCAGCTTGTGAATGGGTCCACTACCATCGAGCCTTGTTGGTGATTAGCTGTCCACAGGTGGGTAGTGTGGTCTCTTACACTCGTTTGACTATGCGGTCTTGGAGAGCGACAGTCATCCTGCAATACATTAGACCCCGATGATATTCCTTATGATAGAACTGTATTGGATATGTGGACTGGATAAGATGTAATATCTTGAAAAAATCTGTACAAAGACCCGAGTACCACCTCAGGCAGAAATCACTAAGGACCAAATCCTTTAGAAATTAGACGAAAATTAATTAAGTGCTAAACTGAATTAAATGCTAGATTAGCTTGAATAGTTTTTTATACAATCTGTAAGACCCAAAACTAGTAGAATCGCTAACGCTACATTACATAAAAACCTAGGATCAAACTCTAAACTCAGTTGCTCTCGGGAGCAGCTTGAAACTCCGTATCGGACCTGGACCACACGTCGAAAGTCCAATGACCACGAAACTATATGATTATGACTCCCTTGTTGGACTTGACAACCAGCTCGGAAATCAAGTCCTAATAGTATCTAGGAACGCACAACTTGAGCCCGGAGCGAAGTGTGTGAGAAACGCGAATACCTTTAGAAAATGAACTCATATTTAAGTGATTTGGGCCGTTCACTTACGGGCCAAGTTTAAGGATTCAGACCGTTAGAATCTGACCCAAATACACCCTCGGATCAGAAAAATTTCTCTACACAGGTCAGTGTACTCGTGGCCCTGATCGAGTGACGATGATCATTGAATTGGAACTGGTTCGCCACGATCGATCCATAAATTCAATTAGACTGAAAACTTAACCTGACCTAGATCCAATTTCAGAGAACTTTTCCTGAACCGTATGCAGAAAAGGGGCTTCCAGATGTCCTCCGTTGGCCTGAAACAGCCAAATTTTGGCTATAACCTAAATATACCATGGCCTTGGGGCCATTAAGGTCAGTTCTGGGCCTATATAAAGACCTAAACCCACCCCTCTCTCATTCCATACGAATTTATAAACCCTAGGAGAGAAGAGAGCAAAGAGAGAAGGAAAGAGATAGTGAAAGTGGGAGAGAGTTCTTGGGATTTGACTCCGCCGCTCTACGTACTGAATCAGCCTGTCTATATCGCTATTCCGGCGATTCCGACTCCATTCTTGGGTAAGAAATCCTAACCCTAATTTGTTCTAAGGATTGAAATAGGGTAGATGATGAAATAACTAACCTATTTCATGCTATAAGTTGTCACTGTGCCGTAGACAAAGACATAGAGTTCAAACTGAGCTCGTTATGTGTTTATCGGCGAAAGGTGCGGACTATAAACGTTTAGGTTATGGTTTTCAAGGCTTTCAATGTTAGCAATGATTTATGTCTGACTTGATTGCTATCACATATGCTTAGATACGATGTTTTTCGCGTACTACACATATATATGAACTATGTTGAAATAGATGCATCCCATGTATTTGTTGAAATGTTTGTATGAGTATGGAATTATGACTTGTGCTTGCCATGATTTATGTTTGACGATGCATGATTGTTGTACGTATGGCAACATCCTTGTGAAAGGATTTGCTATAATACCTGTTATAACTACTATATTACATGTATGTTGATATGTGTAGTCTAAGTGTTTAATAAAATGCCTGCACGAGTAAATGCTTGCTGAAATGTGTTTACTAAGGGCGTTGAGGGATGACTCTCAATTCCCTTACCTATAGTTACAATTTCCTTCTTGTAACCTAACTTACTACTATGTGTTTTATGTATGAAATACTTATGCATGACAACATGTGTACTATGTGTTTGTTGAAATGCTCAAATGAGATTTGTATTGAGATTAGCTGTCACATGCTGTCTTTGACTATTACATGTGAATGCTATCGTTGGAGTGTGATTGGGGCTACGATGTAGTCCAGGCAATCGAGAATGATTATTGAGTTAGTGGCTAAGGTCGTTTCGCCACATAAGACACGTTTAAGGAATCCGAGTCGTACACTGATTGTCGACAGTAGTTAGGCCACGCGGAGTGCTTACGCGCTTCATGTCGATCAACTCAACGCTCGTACTAGTCAAGCTTGTCAAGTAACCCGATTGGCCCAATGTATGTTCACCATATATGGACGTTACTGCTTGAATCTAAGGTACCAACTTACTAGAGAAAAACCCGTTTAACCTTGATACCACGATCTACTAAGACTCATGAGCTGGGCATGGTGGTATGGGACACTGTGGTCGAGCTGTCTGCCTACGCTGGGATGACGAGCCTCCCTGTTGTGTCCAGTGAGCAAACCAAACTCGTGAGCCAAATACGGTAGTATGGGACACTGTATTCAAGCTGTCGGCCTACGCTAAGGTGACGAGCCTTTCCCGTAGTGACCACGAGTATAAACTAAGGCCTATGAGGATGGTGACGAGCTTCTTCATAGTGACCTGAACTTGCCTGTCCACTGCTTTATACTCAGGGGTAACGTTACCTTATAACTTGCCTATCGTATGTGATTACCTAGGATTGACGACCCTAGATGGATCATCGTTTAGGTAAATAATATAAAGGGAGGTACCTTAGCTTCCCAAACCCGCTGTATGAATTGGTCTAATTAATAACTTGGCTAATCACGTACATGCACCGCATTTGCATGTGTCTTTGGCGTTGGAGTTGAGAACAGAGGAAGGGGTGCATGCCGCGATCGTGAGATGATGTTGCAGAGGGAGTGTAGGCGAGGACATGCATCATTAACTCATATCATCCTTGCATTAACCAGAGTACCTAGGAATGCTTGTTGTATACTTTATCATTACTGCTTGACTGAATTGATAACATGTTAACATTTGCTTTATAGCTCCACTGAGTTGATTACTCACTCCCACTCTGGGACGGTGTTTTAAAACACCAACCAGACTCTATTGTAGTTGCAGATGATGTTGCGACTTACGATTTGGAGCCGGACTTCTACAATGATGAGGAGTTCTCCTACATGCAGTTATCAGGCGGGTCTATGTAGACCATGTATTGATCGACGGAGATTACTGGGATGCTGACTAGATTGCATTACACCCATCGTTTTGTATTTTAGAACACACATGTATATTTATTTTTTCCATTTTGGAATTATACATGTAACTATTCAACCTGGTGACATGTTCATACTCTAGGGACATACAACCATTTATATGCCTTATATATGTATCACAGTCTTCCACTTGCATAAATTAACAGTCTCTGGAGTATGATATGCTGATTTAGTATAATCACATTCATGTTTAATGTACTAATACAGACAATATTTAATCATCATTATCTATGTTGCATAAGTGATGCGTTGGAACTCGGGAGTTGGGCTCCTGCTCAACCCCCAATTTTCAGGGCATTACAAGTTGGTATCAAAGTATGATTTGGATTAAACTAGACCTGGGTTATAGTCACACGACACACACTGACGTATTTTGACTTAGGTGGGTGCGTTAAAATGTAAAAATAGTCATAGGATTCCTAGTTCGCTGACAGGTGAAACTGACCGTTGAATTCGGGGCCCGTACGCATTTGTGACCATGCGTGGTGACCCCAGATCTTTTTTAGACCATCAATCGATGGGTTTAGCTAATAATCTAGCTTATTCCACACTCAAACAAACTCAAAAATCATGAATATAGGCGAGATGGGACCCGAAATGACTCAAACGGACTAGGGGGCCCAAACGGAGCAAAACAGTGGGATCCAAAGTGGACCCCCAACACATACGGTACCCCGGAGGGGGATGCCATCACCCATGGGGCGAGGGCTCGCCCAAATGTTTAGGGACCGGTGTTGCTATCGCCGGATTGGCGAAGGCTAGTCGCCCAGTTGGTTCGGGCCTGTCGGGTCGCAGCGGGCTGGCGTCGGGCCGACCTCCTAACACGTGTTGGGCCTACGAAAGGGTGTGGAACCCCCTATATCTTTCTTCTTTTGGCTTCTTTCTCCCATTCTCACCTCTCCAAGTCTTCCAATCCCTCAAAAATCCTATTTTTCTCTCTCAAATCTCCACTTCATTCTCATATTTTCTTCTTTTCCTTCAATACATACACCCCTCCACCATCTTTATCAAAATTCATCTTCTATCTCCTTCATTTCCCTCTTTTTGAGTACACAAAACCATACTTGTGTCTCATACATCTCCAAATCCAACAACCCATCCTACCCCTCCATTTTGGTTTACTCAAATGACTCTTTTTGAGCTCGTGGTGGTAATTTTCTCCATTTTTACACTTCTTTCCCTCATGGGGAAGAAGAGAGCTTCCATGGATGAAGCTGGGCCTAGCCGCCCTACTCGTCCAAGGAGAAAATTGGGTGTCGTCGCAAGTGCAAGCGTCAATGTGGAGATAAGGACAAAGTGGGACCTCGATCCCCAGACTCCTCTCGAAAGAACTCTACTAACAGACCGGTCACGTGAAAGATTTCAAGGCCGTAGGGTTCTCTTTGAAGCACATGTAGATGAGAGACTGTTCGGGCTTTATCCGTTGATGGACCTCCTGTCTGATACTGAATGGGGGCCTATATTTGAAGGCAAGACATGGGCGACTGTGGACACTATCCGAGCCTTCTACGCCCATATACGAGACGTATCGCTAGAGCCTCTATAATTCAAGATCTCCGTGGCAAGGCGAGAAGCAGTTGTAGACGTCTGTATGATATCTTGGCTCCTGGGAATACCGTGTGGTGAGGTACATGTCAGTGAGGATTATTTCAGGAGTAAGCATGAAAGAGACCACCGCACATGATTCCTTTATGGCCGACTGGCCCACTGGAATCCAAACAATACCCTTTTAGCGTCTAAGATGGCTGATGACGTCCGCTGCTCCACCACATCTTTATGTAGAACGTGTATCTCGGGTAGAGCAATCACAGCGAGTGTACGCACTTGATGGTGGACTTCTTGTACCATGCTGGGTAGGGAGACAAGCTGTACTTGCCTACCTTTGTCCTACGAGAGATAGTCTTAACTGCCTATTCTACTAGAACAACCAATTCACTTCCATTTGGTCGACTCATATGCAAGCTTGCTCATGAGTTCGGCTACAGACTTTGCCTTGATGTGGTGGTGCTGATTCACTTTATAAATGACACCACACTCGTCAACATGAAGATTGGGCCACTACAATGACGTGTTGGATCCGAGGATGAGGAAAGTAGCGACGGGGCTGAGGAGAGTGAAGAAGAAGAGGAAGAGGAAGAAAATGCGATAGAGGAAGAAGGAGAGCAGGAAGAAGAAGAGGAGGCCCAGGACACTGATGAGGGCTCTCCTCCTGCGACATAGGGGCGCGATAGTGATCATGCTGCTATCGAGGCCCACTTGGCCCAACTTGAGGAGGGTCAGGTTGCCCTACGACAGGAGGTCACAGCGACCCGGGCCAAGCTTGAAGAGAATGAAGCCTTCATGAAGTGGAAATTCAGTAAAGTATCATGCACCTTGAGGTCTATCCTGTGTTCTCTGCAGGATAAGGGTGCACCTCCACCATCGCCAGATTCTGACGACTAGTCGTACTTGTAGTCGTCTTTTGGTTTGTTGTGTTACTTGTTTTCTTATTTCTATGTGTAGCCTTGATAGGCTTAGTAGTAGGGTAGATTTAATGGTGTGTTTGGTATTTAAGGCTTTGAGTAGAATGGCTCACATGTGTTTCCTATCATGATTCATGTAAAGCTATATCTCATGTATTGTGACAAATTTTATTAAATAGAATGCATGCAGCTCCTTTTATTATGGAATGTGTAGAATGCTTCAAGAATTGAGTGTTATTTACTAAATCTTACTTGGGTTGCACCCTATGTTGTATATAGGGAATGCCACCTAAGAGCACGCAGAGTACGACATGTCTCACACTTGGTGACTCGATTGACGGGGCACCTCCCCTCAGCGATTGCCATATGGACCCTAGTTCGGGCCCGACCCACGAGCTTTGCCGGATTCTCAGCCGGCCACTGGCCCCACTAATGGGCCGACACCTGTGGCACCACCGGTTCTTGAGTAGAACCGTGTGTCTACCTCGACGCCTCATATGCCCCAGGCCACTCCTCATCTTGATAGGTTAGAGCAAATGATGCTCTTGATGCAGTAGCAGCAGCAACAACAACAGTAGCAGTTTTTGGCCGCCATCACAGGGGTCTTTACCCAGGGTATGGGTGTGGTTCCACCTGCACCACCCGTGCACCCTCCCGGGAATGTGGGTGCTAGCGGTTTGTTTGAGCGATTCCAGCACTTCTGACCTCTTACCTTTGCAGGTACTCACTGACCCGAGGAGGCCGAGTATTAGCTAGACCACATCTCTAAGATGCTAAAGCCGCTGCACTGCACAGAGGCAGAACAGGTGGAGTTAGTCACCTACATGTTTGAGAAGGAGACCAGCCTCTGGTGGGACAGCATCCTTAGGACTATTGCTGTTGGATATGTATGGACATGGGAGGCCTTTGAGACGCGCTTCCACGAGAAGTATTTCCCTCTCACATACTGCCATGAGAAAGAGAGAGAGTTCCTTTGCCTCCGACAGGGAGGGATGATAGTGGCAGAGTACAAGAACAGATTCACGGAACTGGCTAGGTATGCTCCGTTGATCTTAGCTAATGAGCCAATGAGGATGCGGCGATTTGCTGAGAGGTTGCGACCTGAGATACGCTTAAAGATGTGTTGCACTAGCATACCCCATTATGCTGAGCTAGTGAGCATGTCTTTACGAGTGGAGTAGGATGGGGATAGGCTATCCCGTACATGCATACCTATGGTTCCTAGGCCGCGACCAGATTTGTCGAGCAGGCTGTTCCTCTGCAAGAGGCCTCGTGCAGACTCGCCTCCCAGACTTACAGCTCCACCAGCCTCGACGAGGTAATTCGACTTGTGGTACACTTATTGCAAGAGGTCGGGCCATTCAGATACATATTGCTTCACCAGGATGAGGGAATGGCTTCTCGCCACCTCAGAAGATCAACCGCCAGCTTCCATAAGATATTTCGGCCCCACTATACGGTCAACACCAACATATCCATCTTTTTGGCTGCCCGTGCCTTGATTTAGGCCGCCTCAGTAGCCTATGGCGCCACAGCTGAACCATTCTCAACAGGCTCGGGTGCACTCACTTGTAGTAGAGGCATTCGAGATAGCAGTTACAGCACCGATGGCTTTCGAAGTCAACGCGCATGTTCAAGGTACACCAGTCTTCTTGTTAGTGGACACCCGGTCCACTATTTCTATAGTATCATGTGCTACAGTCAAACGACTAGGGTTGGAAACTAGTCCCATAGTTGGATTGAGACTCCTTACCGCCACAGGAACTTTCTCCGACTCTACCAAGATGTGTAGGGGTTGTTCGATAGACCTAGGGAGTAGAACAGTGCTTGTTGACCTGATGGTTGCCCCACTATGTCATTACTATGTGATTCTCGGTATGGATTGGCTCACGGAGATGAAGGCAGAGATCGATTGTGACACTAGGGTGGTGACATCTCATGGACCTGAGGGCATGACCTTTACATTCTCAGTACAGGTTAGTTGGTACTACTGCATCAGTTGCTACGTTACCTTGTTAGAGCATGTTGATGGTCTGACTTTGGGGAACACGCCAGTGGTCCAGGATTTCTCGGACGTGTTCAAGACGATACTTGGATTACCTCCTCAGCGTGAGATCGCTTTTACCATTGATCTAGTGCCTGGTGCGACACCCATTTTATTACCCACGTATCGCATGCCTCCATGTGAGATGGAGGAACTGAGGAAACAGATCGATAATCTGTTGGATGTAGGCTTTATATGACCGAGTGTATCTCCTTGGAGAGCACCTGTGTTGTTTGTAAAGAAGAAGGATGGATTACTACGATTGTGTATTGATTATCGCAGGTTGAACTAAGTGACGGTGAAGAACAAGTATCCTTTGCCTAGGATAGATGATGTGTTCGACCAGTTGAAGGGGGCACAATATTTCTCGAAGATCGACTTATAGTCAGGGTATCACCACTTGCGCGTCAGGGATGAGGACGTGTAGAAAATAACTTTCAGGACCAGTTTTGGGCACTACGTGTTCCTTGTGATGTCGTTTGTACTCACAAATGCACCAATCGCGTTCATGGACTTGATGAACCTAGTGTTTCGGCTGTATCTATTCTGATTCGTCATCGTGTTTATAGATGACATCCTGATATACTCAAAGAGTCGGGAAGATCACAAGGAGCACCTACGAGCAGTCTTTGATACTCTCAGGAAGAACCAATTGTTTGCACAGTATAAGAAGTGTGACTTCTGAAAAGAAGAAGTCAAGTTCCTGAGACATGTGGTGTCCAAGGAAGGGATAGCGGTGGACCTTGCTAAGGTAGCCGCAGTTCAGGACTTGGAGTAGTCCGGTTTGGTTACCGAAGTGAGGAGTTTTCTTGGCCTGACAGGCTACTACTGTCGATTCATTATGGATTTTTCCAAGATAGCCAGACTGTTGTCTTAGCTGACTCGGAAGGATCTCAAGTTTGCCTGTAATGAGAAGGCGGACGCAGCTTTTCAGGAGTTGAAGGACAGGTTGACGTCCGCCCCTGTGCTAGTATTGCCAGAGCAAGGGGTCAACTATACGATTTACACCGACGCATCTCGTGTTAGTTTGGGTTGTGTCCTTATGTAGAAGGATAGGGTGATTACCTACGCTTCACAGCAACTGAGGAAACACGAGGAAAAGTACCGTACGCATGACCTAGAGTTAGCAGCCGTCATCTTTGCATTGAAGCTCTAGAGACATTACCTCTACAGAGAGGAGTTCGAGCTCTTTTGCAACCACAAGATCCTTAGGTACATATTCACACAGAGGGACTTGAATATGAGACAACGACGATGGAAGAAAACATTGAAAGACTTCAAGTTCGAGGTCTCCTACCATCATAGCAAGGCCAACCTTGTGGTAGATGCGTTGAGCCGAAAGAAGACGATAACATTTGCGGCTCCACTGATGATAGTGAGTGGGATACGGTGGAGTTTGTCCGAGATTTTGAGCAGAGACTTATGGTAGAGGAGCCATTCGAGAGCATCACACACATATGTGTACAACCACTGATCGATGACCGAATCATAGTGGCTCAGCGAGAAGATGAAGGGTTGCTAGAGTTGAGGAGACGAGCTAGTGGTGATGCAAACTCCGAATGGAGAGTTGGTACGGATGTGGGCTTACGTTATCATGGCCGCCTATGTGTCCTAAATCTTTATGACTTAAGAAAGGAAGTTCTAGAAGCCGCTCACAATTCGAGAATGACAATGCATCCTGTCAGTACGAAGATGTATCGAGACATGAAGCGCTTGTACTGGTAGGACAACATGAAAGTCCACATAACAGATTATGTGTCCCGTTGTCTCACCTGCCAGCAGGTTAAGGAAGAGCATTGCCGACCTCCTGGACTACTTCAGCCCATGCCCATAGCAGAATAGAAATGAGATTTCATCTTAATGATTTTATCTCAGGGCTACCGAAGACGAGGAAGGGACATGAATCTATATGGGTGATTGTGGACCGGTTGACGAAATCGGTTCATTTCCTCCCTATTAGAGTTTTAAACTCTGCTGATGATCTGGCCAAGCTTGCATCAAAAAGATAGTACGTCTGCATGGAGTTCCTATGGAGATCGTGTTGGATAGAGACACGCGATTCACATCTATCTTCTGGACTCGTATCCAGGAAGCAATAGGTATGAAGCTGAAGTTCAGCATTGCGTTCCACCCACAAACAGACGGGTAGACGGAACGGGTGAATCAGGTGTTGGAAGATATGTTGCGGGCTTGCGTGTTTAATTTCAAGGACAGTTGGGATGACTGTCTTCCTTATGCTGAGTTTGCCTATAATAATAGCTTTCAGGTGAGTATTGGCATGGCTCCCTACGAGGCCTTGTATGGACGCCCCTATCGAGCATCGCATTATTAGGCAGAGGTTGACAAGAAGAGTTTGATTGGCCCAGAGTTAGTACAGGCGACCTCAGAGAAGATTGACATTATTAGGCATCGACTTATGGCAGCGCAGATCAGACAGAAAAGCTACGTCAATACGAGGCAGCGACAGTTAGAGTTTGAGGTCAGGGACCATGTATTCTTAAAAGTTTCTCCCATGAAGGGAGTCCTTCGGTTTGGAAAGAAGGGGAAGCTCATGCAGAGATTCATTGGCCTATTCCAGATACTAGATCGAGTGGGTGTGGTTGCATACCCCCTTGCTTTACCCACCCCACTCATGGGCATGCACAACGTATTTCATGTGTCGATGTTGAAGAAATACGTTCCTGATCCTTCTCACATTATCAAGTGGGAGTAGCTGCAATTGAGTGAGGATGTTACTTATGTATTGCGACTGATGCGGATTCTAGATAGAAAAGAGCAGGTACTACACAGTAAGTTTATCCCGTTGGTGAAGGTACTATGAATACATCATACTGAAGAAGAGGCTACTTGGGAAACAGAAGTAGAGGTTCACAAAAACTACTCTCAGATTCTCGAGGAGTACGAAAGGGTACTAATTTCGAGGATGAAATTTTTCTTTAAGGGGGGTAGATTGTAATGTCTAGGAAAAATCCGTACAAAAACCCGAGTATCACCTCAGGCAGAAAGCATTAAGGACCAAATCCTTTAGAAATTAGATGAAAATTAATTAAGTGTTAAACTGAATTAAAAGCTAGATTAGCTTGAACAGCTTTCTATATGATCTATAAGACCCAAAACTAGTAAAATCGCTAATGCTACATTACTTAAAAACCTAGGATCAATTTCTAAACCCAGTTGTTCTCGGAAGCAGCTTGAAACTTCGTATCGGACCTGGACCATACGTCGAAAGTCCGATGACCATGAAACTATACGATTATGACTGCCTTGCTGGACTTGACAACCATCTCGAAAATCAAGTCCTAATAGTATCTAGGAATGCACAACTTGAGCCCGGAGCAAAGTGTGTGAGAAACGCGAATACCTTTAGAAAATGAACTCAGATTTAAGTGATTTAGGCCGTTCACTTGCAGGCCAAGTTTAAGGATTCAGACCGTCAGAATCTGACCCAAATACACCTTCGGATTAGGAAAATTTTCTTACACAGGTTAGTGTACTCGTGGCCTTGATCGAGTGACGATGACCGTTAAATTAAAACTGGTCCACCACGGTCGATCCATAAATCTGATCGGACTGAAAACTTAACCTGACCTGGATCCAATGTCAGAGAACTTTTCCTGGACTGTATGCAGAAAAGGGGCCTTCGATGTGCTCCGTTGGCCTGAAACAACCAACCTTTAGCTATAACCTAAGTATACTATGGCCCTGAGGCCATTGAGGTCAGTTCTGGGCCTATATAAAGATCTAAACCCACCCCTCTCTCATTCCATACGAATTTTTAAACCCTAGAAGAGAGAAGAGAGCAAAGAGAGAAGGAAAGAGAGAGAAAGTGAGAGTGAAAGTGGGAGAGAGTTCCTGGGATTCGACCTCGCCGCTCTACGTACTGAATCGGCCTGTCTGTATCGCTATTCCGGCGATTCCGACTCCATTCTTGGGTAAGAAATCCTAACCCTAATATATTCTAGGGATTGAAATAGGGTAGATGATGAAATAACTAACCTATTTCATGCTATAGGTTATCATTGTGCTGTAAACAAGGACATAGAGTTCAAACTGAGCTCGTTACGTGTTTACCGACGAAAGGTGTGGACTATAAACGTTTAGGTTATGGTTTTCAAGGCTTTCAATGTCAGTAATAATTTATGTCTAACTTGATTGCTATCACATATGTTTAGATACGATGTTTTCCGCGTATTACACATATATATGAACTATGTTGAAATAGATGCATCCCATGTGTTTGTTGAAATGTTTGTATGAGTATGGAATTATGACTTATGCTTGCCATGATTTATGTTTGATGATGCATGATTGTTGTACGTACGACAACTGAAATTGCGGTGAAAACCGCTTTAGTTGAAGTCGGGATATGCTAATATATCCTAGAGGGGGTGAATAGGACTTTTAAAAGTTTTTATGATTTATTTAAAATCCTATTACACTAATCCTAACAATAGGCACATATTAGGATTACTCAAAAATAACTCTATTGGCTTCTAAGCCTGGTAGAGGATCCAATCACAAATTATTTGAGAAGTAAATAATATGCAAACTAGTTTATAATCGATATGACTGTGTAAGTGTGTGAGGTGTGATCTCAGATATTCAGATATGCGAATATTAAAGTAAATCACACAATCAGAAGAATAATAATCTCAAACACAATCATTTTTATAGTGGTTTGATGATCAGTCTACTCCACTCCCAGCAGATGCATTCAACCATTGAGTGTGCCAGATTTCACTAAGGAGGTTTCACAGTGGTTCACCTCAAACCTAAGATTTTAAATCAGGTTCACCTTCAACCTTTATAACCTACATTGAGGCTGACTGTTTATTCTCTCACGAGCAAGGGTCAACACAATGCACCCACTTTTAGACACATTGGCCAAGGATCTTCCATAAGACCCTACGGAGGTTTCTACATGGTTCAACTTAAACCCTAGGTTTCACACGGTTGACCTCAAACCTAAGGTTTTGCTGGTTCACTTTCAACCAGATGTTTATGCTCTCCACAGAGCAAGGGTCCACACAACGCACCCAACACGTACACTCCCACCGGAGGCCTCCTACGAGGGCTTCAAGGGTGAGAACCACTTAAGACCCAATCCTAAAAAGAAATGATCACAAGTGTCCTCTGGACTCTAGATACTTACAGATAAGCTGATGAGTCCCTTTGTAGCACAATGACGAAGATCTCCTCCTCATTGATGAAGAGTCTTCGGCTTCCTTGATCTACAACACAAATGATGTACCAATATACGACTTCGGGTTGGGTCAAGGTTATGATGAAATCCTACTCTCAAAAGATTTTTCTATAAGGAAGATAGAGCGATTTCAATTATCTAAGCATTCAAGGCATCCTAGCTTAATGATTTGCCATTAAAATGGTAACTGGAGGATCCTTGAATACGGAAGTTCATTCTCTAATCCACTCTATTGAATATCAATGGTGAGGGTGGATTGGAGGATCAACTCCCTTGAGAGAAAGGGCTTTGGGTATAAGATCTAAAGTTAAACACTCAAAAGCTCTTTCTACTTTCTCTCCCAGCAACAATAGATAAGTCCTCTATATATAGACAAAAGGTTCCAACGGATATAAAACGGTCACATTTATGACAGAGTTCGATATCATCGAGCAGTGTCGATATCATCAAGCGTATACTTTCGATAGCATCGACGGTCTGCTCGATGACACAACCTCAAATGTCATACGCTTTTGAAACCTTTTGCCAGCTGGTCGAGGGCATTGATACTCATGTCGATGTCATCGGATTTTGAACTCCGATTCCATCGATATGAGGATCAATTCCTCGACATTTGAAAAATGTGAGAGACTTGACTTGAAATATTATAGGTTTTAAAGATATGATCGGGGGTCAATCGATGTCATCGGAATTTTCATATCGATGATATCGGTGGCAGTGTCGATGCATCGGTAAATCCCATGGATTTTCCATTAAGCTTGTTGGACTGATTGTGTCTGGACTCGATGCAATCGACACGGCCTCGATATCATCGATATATGAATATTGATTTCTTGAGAAGCCCCCCGATCAGAGATAATAACAACCGAAAATAATTGCTGAAAGACATTTGCGCCCATGATCGATATCATCGATGACCTTCCGATATGATCGAGATTTAAGTTAAGATTGTATCGGAAAGGGCATCGATATATCGAAGAATCTTGTGATTTCTTATAAAAACAAGGGCGCCGAAAATCTGCCTGTCGATCTTATTGAGCCATCCTCGATGGACTCGAGATTAGAATATCGATGATATCGATAATTCCGTCCAGATGAGTATATGGTTGTTGGACACTTTTAGTCCTCATATCGATGATATCATTAAGGCATCGAGGACATCGACAGAGTATGTCGATCATATCGAAGGTGTTTCGATAAAATCGACAAGGCAAGAAAACTTAGAGAATTTTCCTATTTTGAAAATATTTTCTTACCTTAAACCCTAAGATCTTCTAGTTTATTTTTAAGGTTTTTAGCTTACCTGGTGATTTGGGACAAGGGATGTGAGGCTCAGATTGACCTATGGCGAGGTTGCACACATCCAGTTGAGTCATACGCTTGAATTGATCTTCCTATGGAGCTCTTTTGTCTGACAGACTCAACACACACACTAATTGACAAACCAGGGCACTTTCAGCAACATCCTTGTGAAAGGATTTGCTATAATACCTGTTATAACTACTATATTACATGTATGTTGATATGTGCAGTTTAAGTGTTTGATAAAATGCCTGGATGAGTAAATGCTTGCTCAAATGTGTTTACTAAGGGCATTGAGGGGTGACTCTCAATTCCCTTACCTATAGTTATAATTTTCTTCCTGTAACCTAACTTACTACTATGTGCTTTATGTATGAAATACCTATGCATGACAACATGTGTACTATGTGTTTGTTGAAATGCTCAAATGAGATTTGTATTGAGATTGGTTGTCACATGTTGTCTTTAACTATTACATGCGAATGCTATCGTTGGAGTGTGATGGGGGCTACGATGTAGTCCAGGCAATCGGGAATGATTATCGAGTTAGTGGCTAAGGTCGTTTTGCCACATAAGACATGTTTGAGGAATTCGAGTCATACGCTGATTGTCGACAGTGGTTAGGCCACGCGGAGTGCTTACACGCTTCATGTTGATTAACTCAACGTACGTTCGTACTAATCAAGCTTGTCGAGTAACCCGATTGGCCCAATGTATGTTCACTATGTATGGACGCTATTACTTGAATCTAAGGTTCTAACTTACTAGAGAAAAACCCGTTTAACCTTGGTACAACGATCCGCTAAGACTTATGAGCTGGGCATGGTGGTATGGGATACCGTGGTCGAGCTATCGGCCTACGCTGGGGCGACGAGCCTCCCCATAGTTTCCAGTGAGCAAACTAAACTCGTGAGCCAAATACGGTGGTATGAGACACTATATTCAAGCTGTCGGCCTACGCTAAGGTGACGAGCCTTTCCCGTAGTGATCACGATATAAACTAAGGCTTATGAGGATGGTAATGAGCCTCTTCATAGTGACCTGAACTTGCCTGTCTACTACTTTATACTCAGGGGTGAAGTTGCCCTATAACTTGCCTATCGTATGTGATTACCTAGGATTGACGACCCTAGATGGATCATCGTTTGGGTAAATAATATAAAGGGAGGTACCTTAGCTTTCCAAACCTGTTGTATGAATAAGTTAATTAAGAACTTGGCTAATCATGTACATGCACCGCATTTGCATGTGCCTTTGGCATTGGAGTTGAGAACAGAGAAAGGGGTGCATGCCGCGATCGTGAGATGATGTCCCAAAGAGAGTGCAGGCGAGGGCATGCATCATTAACTCATATCATCCTTGCATTAATTAGAGTACCTAGGAATGCTTGTTGTATTGCGTTATCATTACTACTTGACTAAATTGATAACATGTTAACCTTTGCCTTATAGCTCCACTGAGTTGATCACTCACTCCCACTCTGGGACGGTGTTTTAAAACACCAACCAGACTCTGTTGTATTTGCAGATGATGCTGCGGCTTATGATTTGGAGCCGGACTTCTACGATGATGAGGAGGAGTTCTCTTATATGCAATTATTAGGCGGGTCTATGTAAACCATGTACTGATTGACAGGGATTACTAGGATGCTGACTAGATACCATTACACCTGTCATTTTATATTTTGGAACACCATGTATATTCATTTTATCCATTTTGGAATTATACATGTAACTATTCAACCTAGTGACATGTTCATACTCTGGGGACATGCAACCATTTATATGCCTTATATATGTATCACAGTCTTCCGCTTGCGTAAATTAACAGTCTTTAGAGTATGATATGCTGATTTAGTATAATATCATTAATGTTTAATACACTAATACGGATAACATTTAATCATTATTATCTATGTTGCATAAGTGATGCATTGGAACTCGGGAGTTGGGCTCTTGCTCGACCCCTAATTTTCAGGGCGTTACATATGAGCATTGGCATTACTTCGCATTTGCATTGACATCGGCTATTTAAGCCTTATTGCATTGCATAGCCTTGGTACGACTCCTTACATTATAGCTTAGCCTCGGTAAGGTTAGCGGTATTAGTATTGATCATGTTTCCCTTCTGCATTCCCTTTTCTCCTGTGCACTATTGTCACACACCTTCACCACCCTCTAAGCTTTCTATAAGCTTATGCATGATTGATGTGTGCAAGAGATCATAGGTCGGCGTCGTAGTGGAGGAGTTTTGGACTGGAGCGCGAGCTGAAGACCTGTTGCAGACCTTTCCTTCCCTCTTTCCATATTATGTATTTTCTTTTGAACCTTGTACCTTTAAGGTTTAAATTCTTAGTGGATTTAGCAGTATGTTCCTTAGTTTATTTCTAAGATTTACTTGCTATGATCTTGGGTATGCTTGATCTGGTTTAAAATTATAATATGGAAATCCTCCTTGTAGGGTCCCAGGATCGGAACCTGTGCTAGGAGCCGAGAATGGGGTGCTACGGAGGCTATTGTAGTCGGAACCGACTATCTTATTCCTTGTGAATCCAATCACTGAGTCTGGGGTGTGACATCATATCCACATATCAATACAGTTCCTCTCTGGAAAATCACTGGGGTCAAATACACTCCACACTGACTATCGCCTCCCTAGCCCAGCAGCCCAGCAAGCATAAGAGACCTCACTACCCGCCTATGGTCAGCCAACACCTACAAGGCTCGCCGGTAGCAGAACCATTTGTGAGATGGTCATACTTAGCCTAGTTTATATCCCCCTCACTCGAGCGGATAAGGCCACGCCCCCTTCCAACGGACTACGATACAGTGGGAGACGCGGCCTAATGGTAACGGCACTAACGCTCATGTTTTCCACTCGGTCTCGACGTTGGAGTATCTCTTGGTACCATGAAGGTTTTGGGACTTTCACCCAAGGACATCCTACATGCCCACAGTACTAGAACCAAATATTTTCGATGTGCAAATCTGGTCATCCACGATGTGCCTATAGAGGCTACGACCCTGATTATGCTAGGGCGAATAATAACCGTGCCATGTGAATACGGGATGCATGAATCATACCAATCAACCATGCATCAGTCCTGCACATACAGCGCGCTCATGTGGGGCAACTCTATCACTTAAGGAGTCTCATAAATAACTTGCCCAATGGCACATACCATGATCAATCACTCCTCAACCAAGCATACATATGATGCACATAGGAATGAATCATGAAGATAAACTAAGTATGACATACGACGATGTTGTACTCTCCTCTTAACAAGGTCGGGTCTAGGAACTTATGCAATTCCTTAAGATACGGGGGAAGCATAACTAATAGTGGGGGGGGGGGGGGGGCAAACAGTTTGAGGTAGCCCACAAAGCCTAAGTAAGCAATACTATGGGCCTAATGGGTGAGAATGGGCCCAATCATGGTCTAAGGTGGACATTCAACCACCAATAAATGAGAATAGGCCCAACAAAGGGGCCTAGAGGGGTACATAATATGGACATACAACCACCATTGTCCCCAAGAAGGCAGCTCATCAAGGAGTCTAGCCACGATAAGGCCTATGGCCTGAATACAACCATGTAAATGAAATGGGCAGAAATACATATATCTTATATCACATGATGGGCCTCAAGAAAATGGCCCAAAGCCTACATACATTGTCATGGACCTAAAAGGGGCAAATCATGGCCCAAGTACAATGGCCACCGAATTCATGCATTATGATAAACCTAATGGGCAGCCCATAAGCTCAAACACATAGGTAAGGAGGCATGCCCAATATTTGCCAAGTTGGGCCTTACAATTTAGCCCAAAACTGGTTAAGATAGATGGGCAACAAAGATCGAATTTTTTCAGTCGACAAGGTCTAACATAAAAGTGAAAACAGTTTATGTACCAAACTGGACTCAAGAGTGGACGTCCAATACTATTTGGGTCTGCTGGACGTCCAAAAATTGGACTGATGGTCCTCAAAACAATCAGATAAATGGTGGGCCTCACAAGGGACTAATGGAGTCCAACATTCTCAGAAAATACAAGTATGGTGTGTGTGCAACACTCTTAATCTAGTGGGACTCACATCTTCACAATATTCAACTATATACAAAATTTTCTGAAAGACCTTGTTGGAAATTCAGTACGCTCAATTTCCTGGGCCTGCTGGAGCCCAGCAAATGATAAATCCGAATAAATAAATAGTTCATGGTGGCTTATAAATGTCACAGTGGGCCCCACCAAATGGAAGGTGAGCATACGACACATAAATCAAAGGGGGCCTGCTGCTGGACTGTAAGTCCAACAACATTTCCAAATGGGCTGGACGATCCCAATGGGTTAGAGGGTTAGCCCTTCAAACACCCAAGGTGGGCCCCACTTGTGGATGCCCACCAAGGGAGGTGGAACACGTCCAAGTGGGCCACACAAAAGGGGGACACCGTGGATAACATATATCATCTCTAATACAAGAAATTGTTTTATTGCTTAGGGTCAAACATTGTCTGATTGGAATTGAGTTGCCCGAACTTGAATTTGACTGCACTCGAGCACTTCACATATGCTCATACCAGCTAAGGAGGTCCTAGGGTTCACGTTATTAATTTATTGGATTTCCTATACTGTCAGATCTTTTGAAATCTAGGAGCACCACTTTAGGTCCAAAACTCTAAGGGCCTATTTGGCCAGTGGTCTTAAGTTGTATTAAATGGGACTGCATTGCTAATCCCACCTCAGGATTGGGAATGACATGTTTGGAAGGAGGGTAGGATGGGATTAAAATTAGTTTTATAGGCTTTGGAAAATTAGCCTTGTATTGGAAAGTGTGAGATGGGATTTCTGAATCCCATGATGATGAATTTCCAAGTGTATTTTGAAAGGAAATCCCGGGATTTACTTTTAATTGCATATATTCCAAACATGGTATTGGAAAACATGGGATACACCCAATCCAGGGACAATACCTTACACATGTATTTATTGTTACTTTTACAATTCCACCTACCTTAATCTCACCTAATGCACTTGGCCAGGCGGGCCCTAAATGTCCCAACATTTGGAGGTTGTGAAGGTTATGGGACAAAAAAATGTGGGTTTATGCTCAAATGAGGGGGATATAAGGAAGGTGGAGAGTTGTAATGAGTAGTTTTTTTTTGGGTAATGGTGGTGGATGGGTGTAAGATGTAGAAGAAGACGGAAGCTTGAGTGAATAGAAGTGGGGATGTGAGATCATTTTACATGGTCTCGGCTACGTACAGGCTATACTACTGTAGTTAATCTCGTCCGTCGGCAAAACTTGGGATACTAATGTGGTTTTTAGATTCCATCGCCTCCTTCCTAAATCAGAGTACGTCAGAGTGCGTCGTGTTACCATAACCCAGGTCCAGTTTAATCCAAATCATGCTCTGATACCATCTTGTAACGCCCTGAAAATTGGAGGTCGAGTAGGAGCCCAACTCCCGAGTTCCAACGCATCACTTATGCAACATAGAAAATGATGATTAAATGTTGTCCATAGTAGTGCATGAAACATGAATGAGATTATACCAAAATAGCATATCATACTCCAGAGACAAGTGAAATTGTAAGAGGAAGACTGCGGTAGATATATGAAATATATAAACCGTGGTAAGTCTCCAGAGTGTGATAATGTTTCCAGGTTAAATAATTACATGTACAATTCCAAAATATACAAAAGGTGTAATGTTATCTAGTCAACATCCCATAAATCTCCGTCGATCAGGACACGGCTCACAGAACCCACCTGAAAATTGTATGTAAGAGAATGCCTCCTCGTCATCCTCGAAGTTCAGCTCCGCCTCGTAGGCATCGTCACCACCTGCAACTAAGACAGGGTCTGGTTGGTGTGTACAACACCGTCCCGTAACGTGGGAGTGAGTGATCAACTTAGTGGAACATAAAGCAGAGGTTAACGTGTTATCAATTCAATCAAGCAGTAATGATAACGCAATACAACAATTAGGTCCTAAGTACTCTTATTAATGCAAGAATGATATGAATGATATGATGCATGCCCTCGCCTACGCTCTCTCAGTGACTTCATCTCACGATCGCGGCATGCAATACTTCCTCAATGCTTAACCTGCGACGCCAAAGGCACAAGTAATGCGGTGCATGAGCATGATTATCAAGTTCTTAGTAGGCTTTTTCATATAGCAGGATTGGGAAACTAAGGTACCTCCCTTATATCAATACTCAAACAATGATCTATTCTAGGGTTGTCAGTCCTAGAAAATCTCATACGATGTTGCGGTTCTAGGTCGCTATAAAGGGCTCGTCACCTGATCAGTATAGGCCTAGTTTATACTCTAGTTACTACGGAAAGGCTCGTCGCCTCAACGCAGTATCAGAGTATGCTCGAGGTTACTACAAAGGGCTCGTCACCTTATTAATATAGGCCAACAACTTGAATATAGTGTCCCATACCACCATATACGGGTCACGAGGCGGTGTTGCTCATGGTCATTACGGGGTGGCTCGTCGCCCTAGCGTAGGCCGACAGCTCGACCACAGTGTCCTATACCACCATGTTTAGCTCATGAGTCTTAGCGGATCGAGGTACCAAGGTTAACAGGATTTTCACTGGTGAGTTTAGTACCTTAGGTTCAAGCAGTAGCGTCCATACATGGTGAACATACATTGGGTCAATCGGGTTACTTGATGAGCTCGACTAGTACGAGCGTACGTCGAACTGATCGACATGGAGCGCGTAAGCTCTCCGCATGGCCTAACCACTATCAACTAGCAGCGTACAACTCGGATTCCTCGAACCTATCTGGTATGGCAAAACGACCTCGTCCACTAACTCGAAAATCATTACCGATCGCCTGGACTACGTCGTAGCCCCAAACACACTCCAGAACAATAGCATTCACATGTAACAGCTAAGACAGCATGTGACAACCAAATCTGAGTAAAAATATGATTTGAGCATTTCAACACATACATGCTACACATGAAACCAAACATAAGCATTTCATCCATATATCGCATAGTAGTAAGATAGGCTACATAAAGGAAACTGTAACTATGTATAAGGGAATTGAGAATCCAATCTCAACGCTGTCATTAAGTACATCACATCAAGCATTTTCTCATTCAGGCATTTTATCAAACACTTAGACTACACATATTACATATATATGTAATATATTAGTTATAACATATATTATGACAAGTCCTTTAATAAAGGAGTTGTCACGCATACAACCATCATACATTCACAATTAATAATCATGGCAAGCACAAATCATAATTCCATAGTCATTCAGACATTTCAACAAATACATAGAAAGCATTATAAATCAACATAGTTTATATATAGGCATAATATATGGAAATCCTCGTATCTAAGCACAAATCATAATTCCATAGTCATTCAGACATTTCAACAAACACATAGAAAGTATTATAAATCAACATAGTTTATATATAGGCATAATATACGGAAATCCTCGTATCTAAGCACATGTGATAACAATCAAGTCAGACATAAATCATTGCTGACATTGAAGGCCTTGAAAACTATAACCTAAAGGTTTATAGTCCGCACTTTACGTCGGTAGACGAGAAACGAAATCAGTTTAAATGCTAAGTCTTTGTCTACGACACCACAATAACCTATAACAGGGAATAAGTTATCTAATATATCTATTAACTAGTTGGAAACCCTAAAACAGGTTAGGGTTAGGATTTCTTACCCAAGTATGTTGTCGAAAACGTCGAATTTGTGATACAGATAGGATGGCTAAGTACGTTGAGCAACGGGATCAAATCCTAAGATGAATCTCCAACTCTCTCTCTCTTTCCTTCTCTTTTCTCTCTTCTCTCTCCTAGGGTTTCCCAAATTCGTATGGGATGAGAGAGTGAGGGTTTAAGGCTCTTATATAGGCCCAGAACTGATGGAAATGGCCCCAGGGCTAAGGTATACTTAGGTTATAGCCAAAACCCATCTGTTTCGACTCAACGGAGCACTTCTAGAGGCCCCCTTTCTACTTGCGGTCGGATTTAAGCTCCCTGGCATTGGATCTAGGTCGAGCTAAGTTTTCGGTCCGATCGGATTTACAGATCGACCGTGGCAGACCAATTTCAGTTCAACGGTCACCAGTACTCGATCAGGGCCATAAGTGTACTGACATTGTGGAAAATTACTCCTGATTCGAGGGTATATTTGGATTAGATTCTAACGATCTGAATCCTTATATTTGGACTGCAAGCGACGCATCTTAGTTTACTTAAGTTTGGATTCTATTTTCAAAACTATTCATGTTTCTCACACACTTCGCTCCGGGTTCAAGTTATACATTTCTGGACACAGTCAGGACTTGATTTCTGAAGTGGTTGACAAGCCCAGTAAGGTGGTTATAACGGTTTTGTTTCGTGGTCATTGGACTCTCGACGTGCGGTCCAGGTTCAATACGGAGTTTCGTGATGCTCTCAAGAGCAACTGGGTAATAAGATTGTTCCTATGTTATTAGATAATGTAGCGTTAGCGGTTCTACTCATTTTGAGTCTTGCAGTTCATATTTAAAATGGTTCAAGCTAATTCTACTGAGTATTCAGTTTAGTACTTAACTAAATTATGTCCTAATTACGATAGAATATGGTCTTAGGGTAGTTCTACGCCCCTTTCTGGCACTTTTAATTAATATATTATTTTAATTATTTTTTTAATATTTTATCACCAAGTTTACTTCATCTCTACTAAATTTCATGTAGTTTCGTATTGTAGAAAATTTCTAAAAATTCTAGAAGCAGCAGCTGTCCAAACTGATAGTTTTCAAACAGTTGTCACAACGACCTATATTTAACTATATTAAATAATTTATTATATTTTTTTAATTATTTTTATAAGAAACTAGACTCATCAAGATTTAAGTTGGATTTTGAATCACCTAAATCAGAGTTATAAAGAGGGAGATATGATTTTTCAAAGTCAGACGTATATTGCAGAATTTTTCTACCGAAAATGGGCCGCCGGTCCGCTGCGGCCCTGCCATGCCCGCAATTTGGCGAGGCCTCGACGTCCTCTGGACTCTGGGTGATGTCCTCCCCCCCCAAGGTGCCAGATACATGTGGGACCTACCTCGGGTCCCCCTGAATTGTGTCGTTTGGGCCCCCGAGTCCGTCGAGGCATTATCGGGTCTCATTTACAAACTGGAATAAGTTATTTGACGTGCAATATATGATTTTGGGGTAGGAGAAGCTGATCCATCCAACTAACCTATTTATTTTGTCATATTTCATAAGGTTAATGACAAAAAAATCCATTTTATGTCTAAATTTACTAATTGTAGTAGAGTTGAGTTTAAGTATTGTTCTCCATCACTTAACCTTGAGGACTAGTGTTTAATATGAAAGGACTTAGAAAATTTTGAAGAATGAGGTGGCGAAAGATGAGATTTCGAAGAAAATGGGTTAAAAAAGGATTTTTAGCTTGGGGATTGAGCTATGAGAAGTTACCAATGTGTTATGATCGACCCATTGCCTAAGGACGTCTATTTTCAAGTTGGTAAAAATTCGGGATGTTACAAATAACTCATTCCTATTTGTAAAATTCATGCGTTTCAAATATCGGATGGTGAAACCACCACCAGACAGAACAGCAAGTCGGCAATGGCATCGCTGAAACGGCGAGGCTTGGCTGTCCAGCGGGCCAGGTGACCCGTTTTTTGCCATTTTCTGTAATATTTTTGTCCAACTTCAAAAAGTCATATCTCCCTCGTTATAACTCCGATTTAGGTGATTTAAAATCCAGATTGAAGCTTGAGTCTAGTTTCATATAAAGATAATTGAAAATATAATAAAATTTTTAATATAGTTAAATATGGGTCATTGTGACAAGCGTCCGGAAATCATTAGTTTGGATAGCTGTTGCTCCTAGAATTGTTAGAATTTTTCTACAGCACGAAATCTAATGAAATTTGGTAGAGATGAAGTAGACTTGATGACGAACTACTAAAAAAATAATAAAAATAATACATTAATTAAAAGTGCCAAAAAAGGAGAGTAGAACTACCCTAGGACCTTATTATATCGTAATTAGGACATAATTTAGTTAAGTACTAAACTGAATAATCAGTAGAATTAGCTTGAATTACTTTCTATACGAACTGTAAGACCCAAAACCAGTAGAATTGCCAATGCTACATTACCTAAAAACCTAGGATCAATCTTTAAACCCAATTGCTCTCGGGAGTACATTAAAACTCCGTATCGGACCTGGATGCCGCCTTACTGGGCTTGACAACCATCTCGAAAATCAAATCTAGATAGTATCCAGAAACGCACAACTTGAGCCCAGAGCGAAATGTGTGAGAAACGTGAATATCTTTAGAAAATGAACTCAAATTTTAGCGATTTGGGTCGTTCGCTTGCAGGCCAAATTTAAAGTTTTAGAACGTCGGAATCTGACCCAAATACACCCTCGGATCAAGAAAATTTCCCTACACAGGTCAGTGTACTTGTGGCTCTGATCTAGTGACGATGACCGTTGAACTGAAACTGGTCCGCCACGGTTGATTCACAAATCTGATCGGACTGAAAACTTATCCTGGCATAGATCCAATGTTAGGGAACTTTCTCGGAACCATAATCAGAAAAGGGGCCTCCAGATGTGCTTCGTTGGACTGAAATGGCCGCTATTTGGCTATAACCTAAGTATACCATGGCTATGGGGCCATTTTCATCAATTCTGGGCCTATATAAGAGCCTAAACCCACCCCATTTCCATTCCATACGATTTTTCTAACCCTAGGAGAGAGAAGAGAGAAAAGAGGAGAGAAAGGTGAGAAAAAGTGAGGGAGAGTGAGAGGTAGTTGCTGGGATTCGATCCCGCCGCTTTACGTGTCGAATCGTCTCTTCCGTGTCGCTACACCGTCGCTTTCAACTCTGTTATTGGGTAAGAAATCCTAACCCTAATCTATTTTAGGTATCCAAATAGGTAGATTGGCGAAATAGCTAACCTATTTTCTGATCCAGGTAGCCGTTGTGCCATAGACAATGACATAGTATTCAAACTGAGCTCGATACGGGTTTACCGACGAAAGGTGCAGACTATAAATGTTTAGGTTATGGTTTTTAAGGCTTTCAATGTCAGCTAATGATTTATGTCTGACTTGATTGCTGCCATATGATCCTAGTTACGATGCTTTGTATATATTATACATATGTGAACTATGTTGAATTCAAAGATGCATTCCATGTGTTTGTTGAAATGTTTGAATGAGTATAAAATTATGACTTGTGTTCGTCATGACTGTAAACGTGGGATTCATGGTTGTCATCGGTATTATGATTACTATGTGTGATGATTTGCTATAATATATGTCGTAACTAACCTAGTTCATATATTGGGTAAAGGGTAGTCTAAGTGTTTAATAAAATGCCTGAATGAGTAAATGCTTGCTGAATTGTATTTAATGAGGCCATTGAGATGGGATTCTCAAGTACCTTGTCTATAGTTACAGTTTCCTTTATGTAATCTATCTTGCTACTACGTGATTTATGAATGAATGCCTATGTATGATAACATGTACTCTATGTGTTCGTTAAAATGCTTATATGAGATTTATATTTGAATTGATTGCTACTTGCTGTTTTGACTAACACATATGAATGCCTATTGTATTTGAAGTGTAATTGGGACTACGATGTAGTCCAGGCAATCGGTAATAGTTTACGATCGGTGGCCGAACTGTTTCAGCCACAACGGATACGTTCAAGGAATCTGAGTCGTACGCTGATTATCGACAGTGGTTAGG
Organism: Magnolia changhungtana; assembly: GCA_030180095.1. Taxonomy (NCBI): domain Eukaryota; kingdom Viridiplantae; phylum Streptophyta; class Magnoliopsida; order Magnoliales; family Magnoliaceae; genus Magnolia; species Magnolia changhungtana. Next base: position 5,262,779 of record JASAUF010000160.1, read on the forward strand.
CCACGAGGAATGCATATGCACCCATGTCGATTAATTCATCGTACGCTCATACCAGTCAAGCTTATCAAGTAACCTGATTGACCCAATGTATGTTCACCATGTATGGACACTACTGCTTGAACCTAAGGTACCAAACTTACCAGTGAAAAGCCCGTTTAACCTTGGTACCTCGATCCGCTAAGACTCATGAGCCGGGCATAGTGGTATGGGATACTGTGGTCGAGCTGTTGTTGAGGGTCAAATATTGCATATCAGACCCTAGTTACTGCCATATTTTACATACACAATAATGTTTAACAGAGTATTTTAATTGTGTTTTGTTGCAGGATGCAATCAGGAGCGTTGACTGGAAACTGACACTAAAAGTATGGATTTGACACTCAGAATTCACCAGAGCAAGGTACGGACTCCATGGGACCAAGATTGACGATTTTACACAGCCCGAGACCCGAGAAAATCGAGAAACTGAAGCTCAAGTGGCCTAAAAGTCAGCCAAAATGCAAGATCACGGGGTTCCCACCATCGGTTCGGTCCGAAACTCCATACATGGCTTCAAGACCATAAATTAACCGTACACGTTGAATTTTGGTCGTTGGATCCTTATGGAAGCTGCCCAACGGACAGATCAGCCCACAAATCACGCATCTGGGGCCCGCCTGATATCCAGATATACTTCAATTTCATTCTCAGCGTCTTAAATCGGATGGGGAAAAGGATGGATGGTACAGATTTTTCACGAACATCACGATGGACCCCGAATGTACAGTGCATGTACATGGGTCAGGTTTGCCCCGCGCCGCACCGGACGGTCAGCCCGGTCAAAGCCGGGCTGACCCGTCTTCTTCTCGCAAGCAAGCAGCAAACGGACGCTGTCCGTCCTTTTTCGAGTAGTGGACCCCACCTCTCATTCAAAGATCAAATCCAAACCGTCCATCAGTCTTATACGGTCCATATAAATAGGACCTAGCTGTCTGAATTGGAGAAAACAGCAGAGATCGGGTTTCGGCCGATTAAACGAAGAATGGACGGCTGAGTTGAACTTCGGTGGGCCACATCAAATCAATTTAAAAACTACCATAGCCGAATGGTTTTTCGACACGAAACCAATGGTTGGCGTGGATGTTTCAAATCAGCAAAGAGGTGGGCCCCATCACACAATCAGCGCAACTGCCGTGCGCAGGCACAGCGTCCGTAAGATCCGGAAGATCAGCGAAGTAGTGGGCCCCACACATCGATCATATGGATGATCAGATCCGTTCATTCACTCTAGAAGGAGGGTGGGACCATAGCCTAGGTGGTGGAATTGCAAACTTCATCGGAGATCCGTTTTTGATCGTCCAAACGCAGGATGGACGGCAGCTCAGGAAATCAAGTGGTCCACATTCATTACACTTGAAATATACTCCATCCCGGACGGTTTTTCGTCCTGAAGATAATGGACGACGTGGATTTCCCAACTGACCTCAGGAATGAGCCCCACTGACAGACAGAGATCTTGCGAAAGCTACGTTACGCGATCCGGGAAAACCGGAATTTCAAAGAACCTGTGGGCCCCACTCTTCAACCGTTTCGATAATCCAGACCGTTCAAGCAGGATAGAAACGGGCCTTCAACCCCACCATGAAGACGATTTTGAAATATTTGGACAGACAGCCGAGCCATCTCAGATCAAACGCAAGACGTTTTTGCGTTTTCGGTTGCGTAAAGCAGAGTCCACAAGTCCGGCTCTGTTACAAAGTGTATTGCGCACGGAGAGTAGTTTTTTTTACCCCGACCAACCTTCTCCGGTCTATAAAAGAAAAGAAAGAAGAGAACGTGAGGAGAATTTGGAGGCCTGGGACTACTTTGGAAGGAGAGAGAAAGACGAGGGAGAGAAGGAAGAGTTTGTTTGCTTTTTCTTTTTATTTTTTTTATATATTTGTTTAAGAGCTAGCCCATTCATGTGTGGTTAAACCTCTTAGCTAGGGCTAAGAGGTGAAGCTTGTAGCGTGATGGGAGGCCTCTTTGCTTGTGCCTTTGTTTAGGCGATCGATATTGATTTGGGTTTAATTAAGGGAATGTTTTCAGTCTTTAATGGTCTGTTGTGACTGAAATTACAATGGGTCTGCAATGGCTTTGAGCATGTTCTTTTCTTTTTATGTTTATGACATCAGGAAGCCCTGTTGTTCACCATCGTCTCCTGGGCATGGTCGGATGTCAGTACCCTCTCCTGATTTTCATGGCATGTTGATTGGTTGGTAATTAGATTAATTCTGTTGTTTGCTTTGTCTCCTGGGCATGGTTTGGTGATGGAATCCATTCTAATTCATATACCTCTCATCTCTTGAAATCTACATCAATGGCAGTTCAGTTAATTTTCCTGATTTGTAATACCGGCATAAGATCTCCCTGATCTCTACAAGTGGATCCTCTGAATCCCTAGTTTCCCTTCTCTGATTTTTCCTAAGTTTTAGATTAATGTTTCATCATTATTCCTCAAATCATAATTGGTTTAGATTTCATCTTAGCCTAGTTCTAGATCTGGTTATTTTTAGACAACGTACAGGTTTCAGTCCCTGTGGATTCGACCTCGGTCTTACCGAGTTTATTACTACATCACAACCCTGCACTTGGGGTGTGAACAGCTGTTGGCCTATGCTAGGGTGACGAGCCTCCCCATAGTGACCAGTGAGCAACCCAAACTCGTGAGGCGAATACGGTGGTATGGGACACTGTATTCAAGCTGTTGGCCTACGCTAAGGTGACGAGCCTTTCCCGTAGTGACCTCGAGTATAAACTAAGGCCTACGCTGATGGTGACGAGCCTCTTCGTAGTGACTTGAACTTGCATGTCCACTGCTCTTTTAATTCAGGGGAGACGTTGCCCTATAACTTATCTATCGTATGTGATTAACTAGGATTGACGACCCTAGATGGATTATCGTTTGGGTCAAATGATGTAAAGGGGAGGTACCTTAGCTTTCCAAACCTGCTGTATGAATAAGTCTAATTAAGAACTTGGCTAATCACGTACATGCACTGCATTTGCATGTGTCTTTAGCATTGGAGTTGAGTACAGAGGAAGGGGTGCATGCCACGATTGTGAGATGATGTCGCAGAGGGAGTGCAGGCGAGGGCATGCATCATTATAGCATATCATCCTTGCATTAACCAGAGTACCTAGGAATGATTATTGTACTGCTTTATCATTACTGCTTGACTGAGTTGATAACATGTTAACCTTTGCTTTATAGTTCCACTGAATTAGCTACTCATTCCCACCTAGGACGGTGTTTTAAAACACCACCCAGACTCTGGTTTAGATGCAGGTGATGGCGAGGTCTATACAGCAGAGTTGGACTTCGTAGGCGAGGAGGAAGGATTCTCCTTCGTTCAACTATCGGGCGAAGCTATATAGATCTCATACCGATGCGCAGGGACTACTGGGATACTTATTTAGTTGAACACATTTACTTCCTGCATTTTATATGGTTAGAAACAACACATGTATATATTTAGCCCGTTTCATACTCATACTCCGAAATTTGTAAAATGTTTTCGTAATTAAATGTATATATTTCAGTCTTCCGCTTGCCAAATTACATTAACTCTGGAGTATAGTATGTTGTTTTAGTATAATCTCACTCATATTTAAATGCACTAATATGGACAACATTCAATCGTCATTATCTATGTTGTATAAGTGATGCGTTAGAACTCGGGAGTAGAGCTTTGCTCGACCCCCAATTTTCAGGGCATTACAATTGGTTGTGATTGATTATATCTTTTATTGTGAATGATTTGTTTATTTTTATATCTTACAAGTTTAAAAGTTTGATCTCAGAGATGTCGTGAAATAAGGTTGTCCTGCCTAAATATTTTAGGTGAAGGTTGTCCTACGAACTATGTGGAATCAAGGTTTCAATACTCTAAGCAATTAAGAATAATTGTTTATTTATTCTTCATTATATCGAAATATTTGGTATTATTCTATTTATCCCCCCCCCCCCTCTAGGACATTGATAGCTTGTCTTTTCAAGCGCTCGGATCGATGATCAAAAAGTAGATTCCATTCCTACACTCCTATGAATGCTACACTTGAATAAGTCCTCATGGAAGTTTGCAACAAGAGGATTTTGAAATAGCCAAGCAAGATGAAAGCCGGCGTCGAAAAATGGGACAAGCCGAAGTATTATCACTTCCTCCGCGACCATGGCCATACTACAACCGACTGCTTCGATCTCAAGGAAGAGATCAAGTCCCTCATCCACAACAGGCATCTGCGGGAGTATACCTATAAGAGGATGGATGAGCGACCAGATCAAAGGAACAAGCAATAAAGTCATATGGATTACAATGAAGCAGCGGGCGAGATCCACACTATATTCAGAGGACCCACAAGAGGTGGGGACTTAAATAGGGCTCGTAGGGCTCATGCTCAAAGTACAATGGAAGCAACTTGAAACATCACATTAATCTCATAAGTAAGGCTGCCGAGGAGTAGAAATTGATTCCCTGCAATCTGACCTTCAACGAGGAGGACGCCCGAGGAATCTGCCACCCACCTGATGATGCCCTAGTAGTGGCCATGACAATGGCCAACCACAAGGTGGGTTACCTCCGAAGGGAGTATACTACTGCCTGTGATAGCAGGAGAGGGTCACAACCAGACGACCGTAATGATCGACTTCCTTATGGTCAACTGCCCTTCTGTCTACAATGTCATCCTAGGACGGCCATCCCTCAACCTCACGTGGGCTGCTATGTCAACTTATCACCTTGTCATGAAATTCCTAACCGAGCATGGTGTCAGGTAGGTCAGAGGCGATTAGCACGAGGCCCGTCAATGCTATTCCATGGCATTAAGAGCAGGGATAAGACAACATACAATGGCGATCACCTCCCTTGACCCCCGAGAAGAATCAGTTGAGAGAGGATCTCCAGTGTAAGACTTGGTGGCTGTCCCCCTTAGCGAGACTGACTCGTCCCGCACAATTCAGATCGGTTTGCTGCTAGCCCCAGGTCAGCGAGATGAGATCATCAGTCTACTAAAGCAACACGCTAATATCTTCTCCTAGTCCCAAAAAGATATGCCTGGCATCAAGGCAGAGGTGATGTTTCATAGGCTAAACATTAATCCCGACCACTAACCAGTGAGGCAGAGGTGACGACCAATCTAGTCGGAACGATATGCCATCATTAGAGAGGAGGTCGGTAAGCTCCTCGAAGCCGAGTTCATTGAAGAAATCTATTACCTAGACTGGATTGCTAACGTTGTGCTAGTGAAGAAGTCAAATGGAAAATGGCAGGTTTGTGTCGACTATAAAAATCCGAAGAAGGTGTGTCCTAAAGATATTTTCTCTCCCAGGGATCGACCAGTTGGTCGATAGTACGACAGGGCATGAGCTTCTCAGCTTCATAGATGCCTATTCGAGTTACAACTAGATCATCATGCACTTGCACGATAAACAGAAGACAGCCTTCGTCACCAACAAGGGACTCTACTACTACAGAGTCATGCCTTTCGGGCTGAAAAACGCCGCAGTGACGTATCAACGACTTGTCAATAAGATGTTTGCCCATAAGATCAGACACTCCCTGAAGGTCTATGTTGATGACATACTAGTCAAAAGTATAAAGGAACCAGACCATGTGGCCAACCTTGAGGAGATGTTTACCATCCTGAGGAAGTACCAGATGAAGTTGAAACCAAGCAAATTGCCTTCGGAGTAGGCTCAAGAAAGTTCCTCATTTTCTCGGTCAACTAGAGAGGGATTGAAGCAAATCCCAACATGATCTAGGCATTGTTAAATATGAGCTCACCCAGAACTATAAAGGAGATTCAGTGTCTCACATGCAGAGTGGCAACCCTCAACAGATTCATTTCCTGAGCTACCGACAAATCTCTTTCGCTCTTCCAATAACTAAAAGGCAAGGAAAAACTAATATGGACCGACGGCTATGAATAGGCCTTCAATAACTCAAGTAGTATCTGGGGTCGCCCCTGCTACTTTCCAAACCCGAACAAGGAGAGACGCTGCTGCTCTACCTAGCCATCTCAGCAGTAGTAGTCATCTTAGCATTAATACGAGAAGTCGGAGGCAAGCAACTTCTTGTCTACTATGTCAGCAAGGCAATGGTCCAAGCCAAGACCAGATACCTAGACATTGAGAAGATCGAGCTGGCCTTGATCATGTCATCACGTCGCCTCCATCCCTACTTCCAGGCCCACACTATTGTGGTCCTGACTAATTAACCCCTTCATCAAGTGCTCTAAACATAAAAGTATCGGCAAGATTGATAAAGTGGGCGATTAAGATCGACGAATTTGATATCGAGTATCGACCCTGTTATCAAAGACCAAGCAGTGGCCGACTTCATTGTTGAATTCACCAACACCGAGCTCTCAAAAGAACTCAAGGAGACCAAGGAAGAAACCGACCTGTAAACATGGACCCTACATGTTGATTGATCTTCCAACTTGAGAGGTAGTGGGGTAGGGATAATCCTTGTGGCACTCGACCAAACCTGCACACTCCTTGTCGGGCTCAGGCTGGCGAAGGCCATGGGAGCTCAAACTTTAAAGATCCACAGCGATTCGCAACTCATAGTCAATCAAGTTACCGACAAATACCAGGCAAAGGAGGAGGAGATGATCACCTACCTTTAGGAGGCAAGACACTTTATCAATAAATTAAGTAAATACGACATCACCCCGGTCCCCCAAGTAGATGCTCTGGCAAACCTAGCTGCAGCAGCCGACAACGACATCGCTAAGTCGATTCTGATTGAGTTCTTGCCCGAGCCTAGCATCGATCAACCTAAGATAGAGAAATCACTTTCCATTGTCTCGACTCCGAGCTGGATGGACCCGATCACAAATTACCTTTGGGAGAACAAATTACTCGATGATAAGCTCGAGGCACGGAGAATTCAGAGTAGAGAAGCTCGGTACATAATGGTAGGGGACGCCCTCTACAAAGGGGATTCTCCTTACCGTACTTGAGATGTCTCCAACCCGACGAGGCTGAATATGTTAGAGGGAAATCCATGAAGGGATCTGCAATAATCATTCGGGTCGTAAAGCACTTACCCACAAAGTGATTCGACAGGAGTATTTCTGGCCGACCATCCAAGAAGATGACAAGCAGTATACAAGGAAGTGCAACAAATGATAACGATTCGCTGCAATACCTTGACAGCCATCCAAGAAACTGACCCCCGTGACTGGCCCTTGGCCATTTTACCAATGTGAAATCAATATCATAGGATCGCTGCCAATGGGTAAGGGTCAGACCAAGTTCATTGTGGTGGCAGTCGACTACTTTACCAAGTGGGCCGAGGCCGAGCCGTTAGCCAAAATTACCAAGTAGAAGATTACCAACTTCGTCTGAAAGAACATCATCTGTAGATATGGTATCCTGCACACCATCTTCTTGGACAACGACAAGCAGTTCGACAATGCTCGATTTTAAACTCTGTGTGACTTGGGATTCGTAACACCTACTCATCACCTCGGCAACCCCAGGCTAACAGACAAGTTAAAGCGATCAACAAGATTATAAAGAACCACCTCAAGACCAAGCTCGAGAAATCTAAAGGAGGATGGGCCAATGAGCTACCATATGTCCTTTGGGCATACCGAACTATTGTTCAGACATCAACAGGGGAGACTCCCTTCTCCCTAGCCTTCGGCACAGAGGCCGTAGTACCGATCGAAGTAGGGCTTCCAACTGTACGCATCGACTCCTTAGACAAAAATTAAAATGCTAAGTAGATTACACTAAGCCTGAATCTACTTGAGGAAAAAAGGAGACAAGCACAGTTTAAGATCGCGACTTATCAGTAATAGGTCACCCAATACTACAATTCCTGGGTCAAGGTGCGAAGTTTCTGGTGGGGGACCTGATCCTCCGCGAAACTTTTTAGAACACCAAGGAGCCCGACTCCGAGACTTTGGGACCGAGTTGGGAAGGACCTTACAAGATTACGGGCGTAATGCAACCATGAGCTTATCGACATGACTGTATGGATGGACATCCCTTGCCTCATCCATGGAGCACCGAACATTTGAAAATCTACTACTCTTGAGGACTCTAACATCCTCCGACCAGGAGTGCATTGACTAGTTGATCTACTCGCTAGAGCGACTTCCCTTCTCAAAGGAAAAAATGTGCTAGGAAAGCCACGATCTAATGTCTATTATTTTTGCGAATTCTACAATAAAACAACTTCCCCAGTTCAGGGGAAGAAATTTTCTTTATTTTTGACTATCCCAACTACGCAGCTGACTATGGGGGGCTTCCTAAGATTCCAGGGAAGAAAGTCCTCCTACCAACTGCTCGGTCCATTATTAAGTGGTCGGCATATTAGTTCTCCTCTACTATGAACTCTACATTGAAAGAACTTTCCCAGGTCAGGGGAAGAGAACTTCTTTCAAATTTTGACTACTGAGCTATCCAATCGACCACAAGGACTTCCTTCGATTTAAGGGAAGAAAGTCCTTCATAGTGCTCGGCCTACTACTACAGCTACTATTTTGAGGTCGACCTATGAATTACACCATGTACGACCTACTTGCTCTACTACATCCTACCTAATAAACTACATCTGAGCTACTAAAAGTTCTCAACAACATTGTGCACAATGATCATGGCAAAAAGGTGTTCTTTCATTGATAAAATGATCATTACAAAAAAGAAGCAAAAATGTTTACAAGTACTATAAAAGAGGGTAGAGAGGCTCAGTCCGCTAAAGGGGGAGACTGCTCGGCTTCAACAATAATCGGGGCCGGGTCTTCAAGGGTTTCCTCTCCTAAGCCTTCCAGATTAACCTCAGGATATCTCCCCCTGATATCCTCAAGACAACGTTCATAGCCGAGGCTATGGTTGTAACGCCCTGAAAATTGGGGGTCGAGTAGCAACTCAACACCCGAGTTCCAAAACATCACTTACGCAATATATATGCTTCTGATTAAAATGTTGTCTGTATTAGTTCATTAATCATGAGTGGGATTATACCAAAACAGTAATTCATACTTCAGATCAGTTTATACAACACAAGCGAAAGACTGAAAGATGTATATAAACGTATAAGTGCCAAAAGGATCACTATCGGTTTCCAGAGTATGAACACATCACTGAGTCACCATATACATGCAAAAGTTCAAGAGTCAAAATGTCAAAAATAGTTTGACTACAATGATCAACCCTGTAGCTCCGTCGATCAAGACGGTCTAAGCGAAACCGCCGGAGTACTGCATATACAAGAACGCATCCTGATCGCCATCGTAATCCGACTCCGCCTCCAGAGTCGCATCGTCATCTGCATTTAAGACAGAGTTTGGTGGGTGTTCAGAACATCATCCCAGAACGTAGGAGTGAGTGATCAACTTAGTAGAATCATAGAGCAAAGGTTAACATGTTATCAACTCAGTCAAGCAGTAATGATAAAGCAGACATATCAGACAATCCTAGATACTCTTATTAATGCAGGGATGAAATGTATTCATGATGCATGCCCTCGCCTACACTCCCTCGTGCGACACCATATTATGGTCATGGCATGCTTTCTTCCCTTTGTGCTCTTCAATCCGGAGCACATGTAGTGCGATGTTATGAGCACGATTACCAAGTTTTTATTAGTCCTTTTTCATATAGCAGGATTAGGAAACTAAGGTACCTCCCTTATATCATTTTTCAAACAATGATTCATTCTAGGGTTGTCAGTCCTAGTCAATCTTATACGATGTTACGGTTCCAAACAATGATTCATTCTAGGCTCGTCACCTCGATGCAGTGTAGGCCTAGTTTATACTCTAGTTGCTACGGAAAGGCTCGTTGCCTCTACGCAAGCTCAAATTATGCTCGAGGTCACTACAAAGGGCTCGTCACCTTATCAGTGTAGGTCGACAGCTCGAATACAGTGTCTCATACCACCGTATTTGGCTCATGAGGTGGTGTTACTCACTAGTCACTACGGGTGAACTCGTCGCCCCGGCGTAGGCCGACAGCTCGACCACAGTGTCCCATACCACCATGTCCGGCTCATGAGTCTTAGCAAATCGAGGTACCAAGGTTAACGGGGTTTTCACTGGTGAGTTTAGTACCTTAGGTTCAAGCAGTAGCGTCCAAACATGGTGAACATACATCGAGTCAATCAGGTTACTTGACAAGCTAGACTATTACGAGCGCACCTAAAGTTGATTGACACGAAGTACGTAAACACTCCGTGTGGCCTAACCACTGCCGACAACTCTAGTACGACTCGGGTTCATCAAACACATCCTACATGGCGAATAAATCTCAGCCACGAACTCAAAGCCTATTACCGATTGCCTGGACTATAACATAGCCCCAATCACATTCAATCCTTAATCAGTAAGCATGTAGAGTAGTCAGAGCAGAATTAACCAAGTAGTTCAAACATGTTAACAAGCATGTTATAACATACAACTGAAATAGGGAGTCCAAACACATACATTTCATAAGTAAAGCGATTAAACTAACTAAGGTAGTTGAGAATCCTATCTCACACTCACCCAAAGCACCATTTACTAAGTACTTACTTATACAAGCATTTTTACAAACACTTAGACTACATGTATTAACATACATAACGTATGTTGGCCAAAACATGCATTAGGACGAATCCTTTCGCTGAGGAGTCGTTACACATATAACAAGCGTATACACACAGTAGTTAATCATGGCAAACACACTTTCATATTTCGTACGTATATGGTATTTTCAACAAATACACAGAATACATTAAACTCCACAAATTTCATATATAACTGAAACGCAAAACAAACATCTAATTTTGCATGTGAAATATCATCCACATCAGGAATCTATCATTATCCGACATTGAAAGCTTTAAAAACCAAAACCTATACGTCTATAGTTCACACCTTACGCTGGTAAATGCGTAACAGAGTCGTTTTAAATACGTAGTCTTTATCACCGGCAGAATGACAACCTATAGCATGAATTATGTTAGCTATTTCATCATTTCACTATTTAAAACCCTAGAACGGATTAGGGTTAGGTTTTCTTACCTAAGAACGAAGTCAGAATTGCCGGAATAACGATTTGGTAGTGATGGATAGGCAGGTAGAATAGTAGGGATCGAATCCCAGGAGTGACTCCAACTTCTCTCTCACTTTCTCTCTATTTACTCTCTTCTCTCTCCTAGGATTTTTTCTAAATTCGTATGGAGTGAATGAGAGAGGGTTTAAGGTCCTTATATAGGCCTAAAACTGATGGAAATAGCCCCAAGGCCAAGGTATACTTAGGTTATAGCCAAAGGGCGTCTATTTTAGCTCAACGGAGCACTTCCGGAGCCCCTCCCCCCTTGAGCCTAAGGTCAGACTTAAGCTCCCTGACCATGGATTTAGGTCGAGTTAAGTTTTTAATTCGATCAGATTTACAGATCGACCGCAGCGGACCAGTTTTCGATCAACGGTCCACGATCACCAATCAGGGCCACAAGTACACTGGCCTGTGTATGAAATTTCCTCTAATCCAAGGGTGTATTTGGGTCAGATTCTGACGGTCTAAATCCTTATATTCGGACCGCAAGCGACAAGTCTTAGATGACTTAAATTTAGATTTTTATTTCTAAGATATCCACGTTTCTCACACACTTCACCTCGGGCTCAAGCGAATAGCTTCGGGACACTATCTGGACTTGATTTCCGAGATGGTAGTCAAGTTCAGCAAGGCGGTCTTAATTATATAATTTCGTAGTAATCGGACTTTTGACATGCGGTCCAGATCCGATACAGAGTTTTAATGTGCTCTTGAGAGTAACTGGGTAATGAGATTGATCCTAGATTTTAGGGTAACCTAGCATCAATGATTCTACAAATTTTGGGTCTTGCAGATCGTATTTAAAGTGATTAGTACTGATTTCACATGTAATCTAGTTTAACACTAGTTAATCCTTGTCTAATTCCTAAAGGATTTGATCCTAAGTGATTTCTGCTTGAGGTGGTACTTGGGTCTTTGTACGAAATTTTTCGAGACGTTACAATGGTATACCTTCTCCTCATCGGCCCGCTCCTTCGACGCCTTATACTCCTACACTACTGCCACCTGAGCTGACGGGATGGATGCCTCGACTTCGGCTAGCTTGGCCACGACCTCTGCGGCCTTGGCTTCCACCTCGGCTCGCTCCCCTGCAGGCATTGAGAGGCGAGCTCTCAGCTCTTCCAACTCAACCCGTAGCCCAACCTCATTCTGGTGGGCTTCGTCCAGCTAGGTCTTTAGAGCTGTTAGCTCCTCCCCAGATGCTTGTAGGGCTCCTTGGAGGGCCTCTACTTGGGCCATGGCCTCATCTCTAGCAGTTGTAACGACCTCGAGCTCAGTGACCTTGGCCAAGAGCTTCGCCTCCGCCTTCTCTCAGTCCTCTCCCAGTTGTCGAAATGATTGGCGGGTGGATAAAAGGGTAGGGACGACCTATAATAAGAAATAAAAGCAGAGAAAATTAGTTAGAATATTGAAGAAAGCAACAATTCAAAAACGACAAGTAAAGGAAATGAAGACACCTTGTAGAAGGTGGCTACCAAATCAGTCGAGAGGGTCTCCTCCTCTAGTGCGTGCCAAGCTGCCCACGTGGAGAGGAGACCCATGTGGTAGCCTGGAGGGAGGGGAGCTGACCTACCGCTCTCAGAGGCTTGATGTCCAGAGGCACCGCCCTTTTCGATCTGTCGAGCTTGGGCAATGGGAGACTCCTCAGCAGGGGGAACCTCCTCCTGAGCTGGGGAAGGCTCCAGATCTACCAACTCCAAAGTCGCTAGCTGAGGAGGGATCTTTGAAGGAGCGGCTTCCCGATCTCCCTCACTTACAGCGACCGAAGCCAGCTACTTAGTGTGAGCCCTTTGACGGCGGGCTCTAGCCTACCCTCCACGATGGTAGAGGATCCTGCTCGATATGCTAAAGGAGGAACCATGACTCTCTTCTTGACCGTCTTCTTCAGGTTGGCTGGGTTAGCCCCTGAAGGAAGTCGAATCCTCTTCGTGGGGCGAGGAAGATCAGCCATTTCTATGTAACAAAATACTCCACTCAAACATGAAATAGTAAGACCCGAGAATAGAAGCTCAAAAGAAAAATAAATTCTACTACTCACCTCTCAGCTCGATTAAAGACAAGCCGCACTAGTAAAGAGACTGAGGAGTGATCAACTTCCCCCAACTTCTCTCAGCAGTGTCCTTCAACTTCACACGGTTTACTTGGCAAAGTTGTAGGTCAGAGAGTAGGGGCTGACATCGAAGAAGAACTGCAAGGGACATGACTGATCAGTAAACAAAGCTATAAAAGTAAAGAAAAAATGACAAATCTACAGCTCGATTATTCCGAACTAGAAAGGGAAAATTTGGTGGGGATCCGAGTTCGCAGCTTGGGCACCTTAGTTGCTAGGGCTTTCCATTCTCCTAATGCTCAGAACCGCTTATCCTTCCAGCTCTTTTTTGGAGGACGGGTTGTCTGTGGTGAAGGCTTGGCCCTTATTTGCTCACGTAGAAAAATAATACCAACCCTGGTGGGTAGGGCTGCCTTCGCTCTATACAGATACAAAAATTCATTAGCAGAAAACTCGGTGAACCCGAGCTAGTGCCACAGGATGTAGGTCCTGAGAAGAGCCCTCCAGGCATTCGGGATAATCTGGCCTAGGGCTAACCTTAGGCAGTGAGCCACCTCTCGTATGATCGAGTGAACGGGAAGCCGAAGACCGCACTGCAAGGCGACCATCTATATGGCTACCTCACCTTCACGAGGCTGGCCTAGAATTTCACCAAGTTCAAGAGCTCGGATCTCACAAACTCTGGTATTTGGTACTACTCCTTGATCCGAACTAGGTCAGTATTTTGCAGCTTGACCTAAAGAGGCCGACATTGAGGGGCCGCTCCGCAGCAGGCTGAGCTACTTCCCTTACTACCGGGACCGATTCCACTATTTCTTCCTAGCCTAGCGGTATCGGAGAGGGTGGTCCAAAAGGACCGCCCAGCCTGGAGTCCACACTTCCCGGATCGAACTCACTGTGAAATACCCCAGATACAGAGTGTCTGTCGGAAAAGTTCGACATTCCAACCAAAAAGCGAAAAAGATATAAAAGATGAAGCAAAGAGTGGTCGGAGTAAAGAAGGTTAGAGAAAAAGAAACTCATCGGAGAAATGGTTTCCGACTTAGCGAAAATCACTTGGTCCAATAGTTTTTAGAGTTGAAGAGGCAGAAGAGACAAATGAAGTGATTTCAGGGGCATCCCCCCACTTTATAATCACATCAGCTACGGCATTGATTGCCTCGCATTCAATGCCGTAGCCCGAAGAGGCGTTACAACTCACACCTTCCTTCACGTGGCAACTGCTGGTTCGCGAGCCAACCAGATAACCAAGGAGTAGGCACGTGTCCACACATCATTAGCCGAGAATCGAAGAGGCGTCATTCCAGCACACGTCTCCTCAAGCAACTTATCGTGATTATGCTGGACCCCCTCGATCTTCATGCTAATAGCCTTTCCCTCTACCACCATAATGACATGCGGGTCTGACTTCCCAACCTCTCCCGTGCTAAGCACCATACAGGTGTCAGTCCGCACTAACTTACTTCCCGAGCTTCCGAAGAGCGCTTAAAAGTACAAGGACTACTGTTATGGGTGAAAATGGACTGACCAAGTTAACCGTAATGAGAGAGAACACAAAGCACAAGTAAAGGAGGTCGGATAGGAGCCTAGCCCCGACAACCCAGCACGACCTCCTCGATCATCTTGAGCATCAACCACTAGGACTGGGTTTGACTCTAGTCGACGTCTTGCTATTGTGACCAATGAACAACTGTAAGTATCGACCCGACTTGATTGGAAGAAAGGCCCGACCACAATTGACAGTTTAGCTAATTGATAGTTCAGCTTGGTCTATAGGACCTTGTCCAATCCGACCTAGTGGTTGGCCTCGGCCGTTTGCCGCAATATCTTTGGAAGTCGACCACCGTGAGATCTCCTTTTAATACAGGGAGGATCAGTCTGTGAGATCTTCACCAAGAATCAAACAGAGGATGACACCTTGGGTTCCGGGGACGATCCCCTACGCCTACAGAGAAAGATTTGCACTAAACTCTAAAGTTCTACTAGACCCGGATTCCCTGCCTTAACTTAGGCATCGGAAGATCGTCTACTGCAGTCAGGGTCTCCATTGTAGTTTACATTTGCAAGTGTGCAACGGTCTAGTGAAGACATCCAAATTATAACATCAACAAATGTAGTGGAATAGACCCTTACGCATGCCTTTAAATGAGCGAATCGACACATGTCACATGGCCACAATTAGCAGGCCAATTAATGAGGGTCTCTCACGACTCTACTAAAATGGAAGATTTTCTAGAGATGTTTGGAGAGCTTGCAAAAGCTGCGGAGATCCCGAATATCTGAAGATCGGACCAATATCTAAGCAAATCCAATTGTGGTTCGAACCCGAATTAGGAGATAGTGAACATCAGGCAAATCGGGACTCGATTCATACAATAATCGAAATTAAGAGAATGGGAGAGCACGATGAAAAATATGATCCATGTCGTTCGATAACATATCAGGATCAAGTGGATCCAGTCCATCAACCCCTCCAAGACCCCGAATAGAAGGGAGAGAGAGTTCAAGGTAAATTCAAGTGGTTTGATTGGGTCATCAAGATGAATGATCATGATCGATTTAGGTCCGGGATTAGTGGTAGTGGTTTCCCTAATTGATCCCAAATCTAGATGTAGTTGTTTCTTAAAGGGGATCAACTACGAGAAGATCTGAAAAGCCAGTAAGTAGTTTTGGATTTATTCGGAATCCTTCCCATTCAGAATGCATGTCGTAAATGCAAAGGATTCAGGATCAACAAAGAATCCAAGTGAGGGTTTTTTGTCCTCGACAACCTATAAAAGGAGCACGCGAAGAAGAGCTCGATGCCCCGCGCCAAACACAAATCTAGTTTCTTTATATTACATTGCATTTATCTTTTCGCCTATCCTAACATAGTATAGCCTAGCCTAGTCTTAGCATAAATCTCTATTGTCCAATGTCCACCACTACGGTACCATAAGATTAGATTAAATGTCCATAACCCTAAGTTGATGGATTCTAACCAACTAATTTCTTACTTAGGCGATCACACATCTCAGGTAACATCCTACTGACCAGTCACCTTGATCGTCTGTTCTTACAGATAGATCAGGTATTTATCTCTCGTTTGTTTATTTCTTTAAGTTATTTTGATAATATATCAATTATAATAAGCCACGTATTTATATATATCAATAAAATTAACCTTATTTAGCCATCTTTTTTATTTATCGGTTTGTTTTCATCCTTTGAGAAATACTAAAAATAATTACTAGTGAAAGAAAATTTCTAAAATCCTAAAGCAAAAGAAAAATCCATCTCGAAAGACTAACTCTTAGGCTTCTGCAAATAGCATTATCGCTGATTAATATGGGTGGTTGAAAGGATAGATGAATCCTGCATCCCATATCTAATCAGTTAACTCAATGTAGGGCACCAACATTTGATTAAACATTGAGTCGACTAAGGCTTTGGTATGACTGCACATCTTAACCGTACGCAAAACCCAAACATTGACCACGATCACACGTGTGACTTTATTTGATCGAATTCAATCAGCAGGAACCACGTTATAGGCGATCTGGATAATGATCGAACATTTCATTACCAACGAACAGGGCATACTCCTGGAAAGCGCCGGTGAAATCATAACTAATGTTTGGCTATTTCCAAGAAACAAATGTCTTGTCTTTACCAAATAAACATAAAATCTAGGAACCACATTTCACAAGAACGAAACAGGCCCCAGTACACTACTCTCTCTTTTTTTTTCTTTTTTTCTTTTTTCTGGCGGGTGCTGTACAGTGTACCATTTATGGTAAGTGGGCCATCTTTTAGGAAGTGGTCGCCTATGGCACCACGTGGCCCACGCTCTGTGGGGCCCACCGTGATGTAGGTGTTTTATCTACACTATCCATCCATTTTGACAGCTCATTTTAGGGCATCAGTTCAAAAATTATGCAGATTCAAAGCTTAAGTGAACAACACCAGAAAATACTGAGATTGAACGGCCACATTAAAAACTTCTGGGAGGAATACGGAAGTTTTGGATAAGCTTATATTTGTATTTTCCGTTCATCAAGGTGTGTGTGACCTTATGATGGTAAATAAAACACCATCTTCTTCCATGCCAACGAGTCACATGTTGTAGAAAATCTGAACCGTGGAAAAAGTGGGTCATGCCATGTTGATCACTTCGCGTGAAAATCGTGCCGATCCACTCATTGATTGAATAATTCCATCACACGGAGTCAATCCATCCATTGTCTGATGATTGTGATATTGTGTCCAACTCGGTGAGCATATCAATCTTATTTCTTTACCAGCTGACCATCACCATGTAAGCCACCTTATAAAATGACCGGATATTCTATGCATGTGATATGTTTGGTAGGAAACAAATGGGTGTACGTAAAAGTTCCCATATAATACAACAATCGCATGTGATATTTCTATTAAATTCTTGTATGTGGTCCTTGGTAGCAGATTGATGTGGACTTGCTAACCATGCAATATAGAGAATTCATGGACTCTTTTGCCACATCACTTTCAAATTTCTAACTTTTGTCGAGTGAAAAATTTCTTCAGTTCAACTTTGGTGGGCTTTATCTACTAGAATAAAAGTCTCCTAATGAAAAGATAAAATTACACACATATTGTAACAGCCCGAATTTTTCCCAACCTGGAATTAGACGTCCTTAGGCGATGAGTCAATCCTAACACCGGTTTAACTTCTCAACACTTAATTAAAGCCTCAAATCCCTTTTCAAACCCTTTTCTTCACAAATCTCACCTTTCACTACTTCGTTCTTTAAATCCTTCTAAGTACTTTCACATTAGACACTATTTTAAAGTTTAGGTGATGAAGAACAATACTTTCACAAATCTCACCTTTCACTACTTCGTTCTTTAAATCCTTCTAAGTACTTTCACATTAGACACTATTTTAAAGTTTAAGTGATGAAGAACAATACTTAAACTAAATATTGCTACAAAGGTCTAAGTACCACCTCAGCCCGAAATCACTTAGGACTAAATGCTTTAGAAATTTGACAAAGTTAACTAAGTGCTAAACTAGATTAGCTACGAAATCCATTTGATCCACTTTAAATACGATCTGCAAGACCCAAAACTTATAGAATCATTGACGCTAGGTTATCCTAAAATCTAAGATCAATCTCATTACCCGGCTGCTCTCGGGAGCATCCCGAAACTCCGTATCAGATCTGGACCACACGTCGGAAGTCTGATTAACACGAAGTTAAGGAATTAGGACCGCCTCGCTGGGCTTGACAACCATCTCGGAAATCAAATCCAGATAGTGTCCCACGGCTGTTCGCATGAGTCCAGAGCGAGAGAGTATGAGAACACTTGTTTTCTTTCCAAAATAAATATCTTGAATAGTAATCTAAGACTTGTCGCTTGCGGGTCAATATTAAGCAACCTGACCGTCAGAATCAGGTCAAATTACACCCTTGGATCAGGAAAAATTTCATAAACATATCCATGTGCTCGGAATCTCCGATCGAGATCCACTGACCGTTGAACTGAAACTAGTCCGCCACGCGTGATCTGGAATCCCGAATGAAACGAAAACTTGACTAAACATAGATCCAGCATTAGTGAGTTTAAGTCCGACCGCACACAGAAAAGGGGCCGCCAGAAATCCTCCGTTGAGCTGAAACAATGTCACTTTGGTTATAACCTAAGTATACATTGACTTTAGGTCTAGTTTGGAAAGATTTTTGGCTATATAAGGACCTTAGAACACTCTCTCTCACAGCCATACAAATTTGAGAAAAACCCTAGAGAGAGAAGTGAGAAAAGAGAGAGAAAGAGTGAGAGAAGTGGGAGAATCTCCCTGTTACTGTTTTCTGCCCCTACCCTAGCTCCACCACTCCGTTCTTGCCGCTTTCCCGGTGATTCCAGCTCCGTTTCGAGGTAAGAAACCCTAACCCTAATCTGTTTTGGGGTTTTGATAGTTGTAGGTTATGAAATAGCTAACCTATTTCATTCTATAGGTTGCTAAACTGCCGAATACGGAAGCTTAGCAAACCTATCGACTCCGTTACGATTCTACGACATAAGGTGAGGACTTTAGGTGTATAGGTTATGGTTTTCAACGCTTTCAATGTCAAATAATGATAGATTCATGATCTACATGCAACTGCACATGTACAAAGTGCTTTCTGTTTTCTGTTTCGATTAAAGATGTAGACTATGAAATTTTACATATTCTAGGTATTCGTAAAAAATACCGTATACGTATATATTTTGGAAATGTGTTTGACATGATTATTTGTTGTATGAATATATGATACTTGGATAAAATACTTATTTGGCGAAAGGATTCGCCTTAATACATGTTATGCTAATATACACTATGTATATAGGAATAGTGTATTGTAGAAAATACCGTATACGTATATATTTTGGAAATGTGTTTGACATGATTATTTGTTGTATGAATATATGATACTTGAATAAAACACTTGCTTGGCGAAAGGATTCGCCCTAATATATGTTTTGCTAATATACACTATGTATGTAGGAATAGTGTATTGCAGAAAATATCGTATACGTATATATTTTGGAAATGTATTTGCCATGATTATTTGCTGTATGAATATATCATATGTGCGTAGAATATTTGCTTGGCGAAAGGACTCGCCCTAATACATGTTTTGCTAACATACACTATGTATGTTGAAATAGTGTATTCTAAGTGTTTGTAAAAATGCTTGTGAGAGTAAGTGTTTGGATGATGATGCCTTAGGTAGGTGTTGAGATGGGATTCTCAACTACCTTAGAGACATGTATGATTTCCTCCATGAGGTTGTTTACTTAAACCGCTTACTTGTACAATATATGTGTTGGTATTCCTATTTATGTAGTGCTTTATAACATGCTTTATGACATGCTTACTAACATGCTTGAATTACTTTGTTTATCATGCTTTACTCCACATGCTACGAATAAGGATTGATTGAGTTTGGGAGTATGTTTATAGTCCAGAAAATCGGTACCAGATTTGAGATCATGGCTGAGATTCATGTCACCACGTAAGATGTGTTTGACGAACCCGAGTCGTACTTCAGTTGGCGACAGTGGTTAGGCCACGCGAAGTGCTTATGCACTTCATGTCGTTCATTTGATTGTGCGCTCGAGCTAATCAGGCCCGTCAAGTAACCTGATATATCTAATGCATGTTCACCATGTTTGGTCACTACTGCTTGAACCTAAGGTACCAAACTTACCAGTGGAATCCCGTTAACCATGGTACCTCGATCCGCTAATACTCATGAGCTGGGCATGGTGGTATGGGACATCGTGGTTGAGCTGTCGGCCTACGCTGAGGCCACGTGCCTCCTCGTAGTGACCATTGAGCAACCAGACTCGTGAGCCAATTATGGTGGTATGGGACACTATATTCGAGCTGTCGGCCTACACTGGCGTAGCCTAGCTATGGTCCCTAGTCGGGTTGTATCCGGGTCCCATTCTCAATAAGTGGACTGGTCAGGCTTCGAAAATAGACTGCCAGTTGGTAGGACGTTAGTGGAGTAACTTCGAGCATACTCTAAATCTGTGGTGAGGCGATGAGCCTTCCCGTAGTAACAGAGTATAAGTTAGGCCTGTATTGATAAGGTGATGGGGGAGTGGTGTAACGATTCCGTGTAACAACCCTGGCAGCCCTTGTAACGACCTAGAAACACACCATTGTATGAGATTGTCTAGGACTGACGACCCTAGAATGGATCATGTTTGGGAATGATACAAGGAAGGTACCTTAGTTTTCCAATCCTGCTGTTTGAAATGGACTAATAACAACTCGGTAATCATGTTCATCATGCATTGCATGTGCCTGGAAGATGTGGAGCACTAAGGAAAGTAAGCATGCTGCAAACGAAGATGGTGTAGCATGAGGGAGTATGTCGGTGAGGGCATCCATCATGACTACATTCATACTTGCATTAATAAGAGTAGTTAGGAGTGTTTGATTGTACTGCTTTATCATTACTGCTTGACTGTATTGATAACAGGTTAACCTATACTTTATTGTTCCACTGAGTTAGCTACTCAGTCCCACGTTACGGGATAGTGTTTCGAACACCTACCAGACTTTGTCTGATTGCAGATGGCGACGCTATTCCTGAGGCGGAGCCGGACTTTTGTAATAATGAGGGTGTCTTTTCGTATATGTTATTTATGGCGACTCCATTTGAGCCGTGTCTTGATCGATGGGATTACAGGGATGTTGACTAAATGACACTACACCTTAGGTATATTTTGAAATATACTTGTAATTATTTAACCTGGTATTGTTATCACACTCTGGAGACTCACCACAGTTTATATATTACATATAGCTATCACAGTCTTCCACTTGCAATTTAACTGTCTCTAGAGTATGATATGTTGTTTTGGCTTAATCTCACTCATGTTCTTTATATGAAAGCAGACAACATTCAATCATCATTCATTTTGTTGCATAAGTGATGCGTTAGAACTCGGGAGTTGAGTTTATACTCGACCCCCGATTTTCAGGGCGTTACACATATCCCGTATTTTTTGTTATTCTTCGCCCCTCATCAGTGAATGTGCTCATTGCTCTAGGCCGTCTATTAGAACGAACACCTCTTGGGCTTGCAGGGTTGGTAGAATACAAACTACTTGAAGACCATACTTTGATTCTAGATCATCCTGCATTGATATAAAATGTTTATTTCATGGGTCTCACTTTGTGTGATGGGTGCCATTAAATAAAAGCTTCTATTTTGGATCATTTCAAACCTTTGCTAATTGGTTCTTTAGTTTTGAATATGAATGGTCCATCGTAACCATTGTATAATCAAAGAATTGAAATACTTAATTTTATATTTTCTTTTCAAATGTTAATTATCCAAGTCCCATTATTTAAATGGTCTGGGTCATTATATATGTCTATGTATCATAAATTAACTATACATGGAAAATTTCAACCCTTAAATCATTGTAAAATTGGCCCAATTGACAAATCAGCCCATTAACCGTTGATTTTGGTGTCCATCGAGTGAGGAAAACTCATGGGTAGTCGTAGTAGTATACTTCCCTTCATATGAATGACTTGAAGTTTCTGTCATATAGACTAAGCATAAAATATGAGAACCCCACCGTGGTAGGCTTTTCCTTAAACGCGAAGTTAGCCATTTTAGGCTTATCATTTTTTTTTTTAATATAGGCCTTCTGATTTACCCACTTTCTATCATCCATCGCAACTCAAATTTCGACCACACTTTGCCGTCATATGACTATGAGATCATACAAAATTTAGACCCTAATTTATGATTCTACACCGTTAAATGATGACCCTGATCTGAACTCTAGTATTAGAACGGTCGTACGAAATGCTCAATGTAGGAATGGATGATAGGTTAAGTCCTAATCGGAAGAAACCGTTTAAACGGTAGAAAGAAATAATTGTAACCAAAGTATCGAAATCAGAAGATTGCACTGAAAATGGTCACATTCACATATCTAGTAGTGGAATACTTGAGGAACTTAATTGATTCCAAGTCGTCGTAGTGACTTCACATAAAGCCGCAAAAAAGAGTAGGGCAGCTAACCACTTTGATAAAAGTGAAATCAAGTACTCCTAGAGTGATTGTGTAAGCAAAGGATATTCCAAATCCAATCAGTAGGTGGATCCCTGTAAGGCTGCAAAAAGCGTAGGGGCACTACTTTCTAAATACATTGTAATGCCAATACTGATAAGGAATGAAAGACTTACAATTGGTTGCCAGTAATGCCGCAAAAAGTGCAAAGACAATCATAACATTTTCGCTAAACCCTCGCGATATGTGCGAGTTATCAATTTTTAGACAATCAATTGAAGACACTAAGGCAGGCAATGAACCCCAACCACTCCTCGGTCTAATTAAGGAGGGTGGGGTGTCCACTCACTTTGGCATTCGGTTGTATGCAACCTCTGCTAAAGAGGGGCATCTATAGACACCCCACCCAAGGTCGACAAGTTGATCGGATCTCACTCAGTCAAACCTAGCTAACTCACCCAATCAAACCTAGTAAAGTCACCTGATTAAACCCATCTAATTCACCCAGTCAAACCCAATTTACTCACCCCAGTCAAACCCAATTAACTCACCTTGTCAAACCCAGCTAACTCACCCAGTCAAACCCAGTTAAGTCACCCAGTCAAACCCAGCTAAGTCACCCAGTCAAACCTAGTTAACTCATCCTTAAACCCAGCCAATCTAAACCCAAAAACAGACCCCATTTTGGTCCAAATCCAAGCCTAGAATGAGCCCAAACCCTAGCCCATCGACCTTAAGACCATTGTAAATCAAAACAATGGACCAAAGGACTGCTCATCACTCTAAGAATCCCCTACGAAGGCAGGGAGCACCTTATGTGGTGGGCGGGGCCCTGGGCACCACCTGCCACGTGCCAGTTGTCTTGTCTTGACAAGGGAGGGTGAAAATCATGTGAGATTACTCTGAATCTAGCCAAAAGCATGTGGAGAAGAGAAATGTCTTCGTTGTCTACCCATTCGGCCCAAATTACAATCTTACCAACCAATCTAACTATCGAGATTGTGCCATAAGGAAATCTCAAATACTAACCATTAACCCTTTTTTTTAACACTAGAGTTCCCTGTAATCACCAAAGAACTAGTTCAAGGGGCTATAAATATGTAAAGTCTCAAAAAAATCCGTACAAAGACCCGAGTACCACCTCAGGCAGAAATCGCTAAGGATCAAATTATGTAGGAATTAGACGAAAAAAATAATTAAGTGCTAAACTAAATTAATCGGTAGATTAGCTTGAACCACTTTCTATATGAACTGCAAGACCTAAAATCAGTAGAATCGCTAATCCTACCTTACCTAAAAACCTAAGATCAATCTCAAAACCCAGTTGCTCTCGGGAGCATCTTGAAACTCCGTATCGGACCTGGACCGCGCGTCGAAAGTTCGATTACTGCGAAACTATACGGTTATGACCGCCTTACTGGGCTTGACAACCATCGCGGGAATCGATCCCGAATAGTGTCCAGAAATGTACAACTAGAGCCCTGAGTAAAGTGTGTAGAAAAACACGAATATCTTTAGAAAACGAACTCAAACTTAAGTAAATTGGGCCATTTTCTTGCAGGCCAAATTTAAGGTTTCAGACCGTCGATTTTGACCCAATTACACTCTTGGATCAGGGAAATTTTCCTACACATGTTAATGTACTTGTGGCCCTAATCGAGTGACGATGACCGTTGAACTGAAACTGGTCCTCCATGATTGATCCACAAATCCGATCGAACTAAAATCTTAACCTGACGTAGATCCATCATCAGGAACTTTCCCCAGACCATATGCAAGTAATGAGCCCTCAGATGAGCTCCGTTGGCCCGAAATGTCATGGTCATGGGGCCATTGACATTACTTTTGGGCCTATATAAAGCCCTGAACCTACCCTTCTCTCATTCCATACGAATTTCCTAACCCTATGAGAGAAAAGAGAGAAAAGATAAGGAAAGAGTCAGGAGAAGAGAGAGAGTGTGTGAGATCGTTGCTGGGATTCCATCCCACCACTCCACGTACCGAATCATCCTACCTGTATCGCTACACCGACGAATCAAAATCCATTTTGGGGTAAAAAATCCTAACCCTAATCTGTTTTAGGTATCTAAGTAGATGAATCGACAAAATAGCTAACCTATTTCGTGATTCAGGTAGCCGTTGTGACGTGACAAAGGCGTAGTGTTCAAACTGAGTTCGATTTTAGTTTACTGATGAAAGGTGGGGACTATAAATGTTTAGGTTATGGTTTTCAAGGCTTTCAATGTCAGTTAATGATTTATGACTGACTTGATTATTATCACATGTACTTAGATACGATGTTTCCCATGTATTACATATATATACGAACTATGTTGATTATAGTGCATTCCATGTGTTTGTTGAAATGTTTGAATGAATATGGAATTTGGATTTGTGCTTTCCATGATTATTAATTGTAAATACATGATTGTTGTATGTGTGATAACTCCTTTGTGAAAGGACTTGCCATAATATATGTTATAACTAATATATTACATGTATATTGTAATGTGTAGTCTAAGTGTTTGATAAAATGTCTGAATGAGAAATTATTTGATGAAATGTGTTTATTAAAGGTGTTGAGATAAGATTCTCAATTACCTTAGCAATTCGAATAGATTCCTCCATGCGATGTACATTAGGCTAAGTGATTCATGTATGAAATGCCTGTGGATGATAACATGTGCACTATGTGTTTGTTAAAATGCTCAAATGTAATTTATGTTTAAATTGGTCGTGATGTGTGGTGTTGACTACCATATATGAATGCTTATTGTGTTTGAGTAAGATTGGGACTGATACGCAGTCCAGGCAATCAGTAACAGGTTCTGACCAAGTGGCTGACATAGCTTCGCCACACGGACACGTTTGATGAATCCGAATCGTACGGTGATTGTCGACAGTGGTTAAGCCACAAGAAGTGTGTATGCGCTCTATATCGATTAACTTAGCGTGTGTTCATACCAATCAGATTTGTCAAGTAACCCGATTGGCCTAATGTATGTTTACCATATATGGATGCAACTGCTTGAATCTAAGGTATCACTTACCAATGTAAAGCCCATGTAAACCTTGGTACCATGATCCGCTACGGCTCATGAGTCGGGCATGGTGATATAGGACACCGTGGTCGAGCTGTCGCCCTACGTTGGGGTGATAAGCCTCCCCATAGTGTCCATTGAGCAACCCAAACTCGTGAGCCGAACACGGTGATATGGGACACTGTATTCAAGCTGTCGGTCAACGCTAAGGTAATGAGCCTTCCAGTAGTGACTTAGAGTATAAAATAGGCCTACGATTAGGTGACGAGCCTCTCGTAGTGACCTCGAATGTGAATTAAGCCTATGTTGAGGTGACGAGCCTCCCATAACAACCTACAGTGTAAACTCGCGAACTTGTCTATCGTATGTGATTAATTAGGATTGACGACCCTAGATGGATCATTGTTTGGGTCAATGATATAAAGAGAGGTACCTTAGATTTCCAAACCTGCTGTATGAATAAGTCTAAGTAAGAACTTGGCTAACACGACCATGCACCACATTGCATGTGCCTTTGGCGTAGGAGTTGAGCACAACGGGAGTGTTGCATGCGCGACCGTGAGATGATGTCATAGAGGGAGTGTAGGTGAAGGCATGCATCATTAATACATACCATTCTTACATTAACAAGAGTACTTAGGACATGATTGTTGTACTGCTTTATCATTACTACTTGACTAACTTGATAATATGTTAACCTATGCCTTATAGCTCCACTGAGTTGATCACTCACTCCCACTCTGGGATGGTGTTTTAAAACACTAACCAGACCCTGTTTTAGTTTCAGGTGATGACGAGGCTTACAAGATAAAGCCTGTCTTTTATGATGACGAGGAGGAGTTCTCCTACATGCAACTCTCTGTCGGGTCTATGTAGACCTGGAGTTGCACCACTAGGGCTAAAGGGATATAGATTAGATGACATTATACTTTATCACTTTGTAAATTTTGGAACTATACATGTGTTTATTCAACCTGGTGACATGATCATACTCTGGGGCTTACATTCACTTATACACTTTATATATATATATATATATATATATATATATATATATATATCACAGTCTTCTGCTTGTGTATTCTAATCATCTCTGGAGTATAATATGATGATTTAGTATAATCCTATTCATGTTTAATGCACTAATATGGACAACATTTAATCATCATTTTCTATGTTGCATAAGTGATGCGATGGATCTCGGGAGTTAAGCCTTTGCTCGACCCTCGAAATTTGGGGCGTTATAAAATAGCTCTCTCCCTTATCATTTCAAATGATCCCTTAACTTCCAAAAATCCAAGGAAGCTCTCATCCAATCCTTCCCTTCTCCTCCTTATCTCATCCCTCCGCCAAGGAGAAGAGATAGTAAAATGAGAAGAGCTTAACCTAAGTCAACACGGGTTTAGCACAACCCTTAGCAACCTGAGCATTTAAGAATTTCAATCTAGACCACTCAATCCGATCCTTATGACAAAATTGTTCATCCTCTCGCCCAACCCCATTCAACTTCATCCAAACCACATTAGTATTGGGAAATATCCATTCCCTTCTCAACCGTCCTGCTTATCACATCCATTAGTATTACACCTCATACATAGCATTTCGACACCTAGTCAGCTCGAGTGCATGCTCTGTGGCTTATTGATTTATTGGATCCTACCCATCAAAAGCTCAATTTGACTAGTTATCTATCACTTCGATAAGTTTGTGAGTCAATATAGATTTATTTGACTCGGAATATCAGTTGACGATGATGGTGCATTAATAGAACATTACACACACTTCCCATTATTTATGCGCAAGAACTAATCTCAATCTCAAATAGATCGTATAATCCTGTGAAGTAGAGACTATACATTAGTATGGATAGAGGAGTGCCTAACACCTTTCCTCTTTTTAACTGGGTTCTTTACTCTGAATTTTTAGCCGTAAATCAATGAGTCATTTTAGGATAGAGAATATTCGGATTATCCTTCCTAACATTTCTATGAGTTCTACTTGACTGTGGAAGCAGAATAACTAATTAGTGGTGATTCCATACAAGCATAATACTCTCCGCGCCTTCAACCGATCACACACGCCCCTAAAAAGGGACCACGTGAACATGATCTTTCGGTGATCTAGCGTCAACACACTTAAATTGAGATTTTTTAGGAGATTTTACATTGTTTTCTATGGTGAGGTCCATGAAACAATTGGATGGGCATGATTTTTGGATTGTCTACTCATCATGGTGGGCCAACGTATTTGACAGGATCAATTTCATAGGCAACACCATGTGAGTCCTAAAATAGTTGTATTTGTTGAAATATGGTTTTTAAAAATAAAAAATATTTAAAAATTTTCGGAAGATCTTGTCCAAGAATAAGAACTTTGTGGGTAAGGGTTATGCTTATAATGGAATGATCAATTTTTTTTAATGAAAATAATTCTTCTGCTTACATGGTTGAGTTCGTAACATTGTCGCATGGTAGATTAGCATATATTGGCTATAGTACCATAAAACTCATGGCTAAGAATGGCTTAATATTATACAATGATAGTGACAATAATAAATGTAAAGTATGCATACAATCTAAAATAACTAAGAAACCATTCTCAAGTGTTGAGAGATCGTCTCAGATGTTAGACCTAGTCTATACCAACATATGTGAACTAAATAGTGTTCTTACCCGAGGAGGCAAGAGGTACTTCATAACATTTATAAATGATTGTTTAACATATATGTATGTATATCTGTTAAAATCAAAAGATGAAGCATTTAATTAATGCATTCAAGATCTATAAATCCGAAGTAGAAAATCAATTAGTTAAAAAGATTAAAATCCTTCATAGTGATAGATGAGAAGAATATTTTTCTGATGAATTTTTTACTTATTGTGAAGAACACGGTATAGTATACTAATGCACAGCGCCCTATACATCACAACAAAATGGTGTAGTAAAGAGAAAAATTAGAACTTTAGTTGAAATAGTCAATTCAATGCTAATACAAGCAAAATTGCCATTAAATCTATGGGGAGAAGCGTTGTTAGTTGCGTGTCACATTCTAAATAGAATCCCATCTAAGAAAATCAAGACCTCTCAATACGAAATATGGAAAGGAAGGAAACCTAACATAGGGTATCTTAGAGTGTGGGGGTGTCTTACGTATTACAAAACTCCTGAACCTAAAAGAACTAAGTTAGGACCAAGAGGTATTAAGTGTGTCTTTGTAGGATATTCACAAAATAGTAGGGCCTATAGACTTTTAGACTTAGACTCCAATGTAATCATAAAATCTAAAGATGTAGAGTTTTTTTAGAACTCTTTATTCATGGAGAAAAAGAACACTAAGATTCAATCTTTTAATAAAACTATAAAAGAAACACAACAAGAAGTTGAAACACCAAGTGAACCTCGTAGGAGTTAAAGAAAAAGAGTAGAGAAGAGTTTTGATCCTGATCAAATAGACTCTCAACGTCTCTCTTTTCATCTTGTATAGGGTGACAGAGAGAAGGTCATTAGGAAAATACTTATGCTTTTAACTATAGAAGATGAACCTAAAACCATTAGTGAAGTTATGACTTCAAGAGACTTCGCATTTTGGAAAGAGGTCATTAATGATTAAATGGATTCGATTATATCAAACCAAACATGGGAACTAGTGGATCTATCTCCAAGTTCTAAACCGATAGGGTGCAAGTGGGTATTGAAGAAGAAATATCACACTGTTGGTACAATTCAAACCTTTAAAAGCAAGATTAATTGTTAAGGGTTTCCGACATAAAGAAAGAATCAATTATTTTGATACAAATTCACCAGTGGCTAGAATAACGTCGATTAGGATTTTATTCGCTTTAGCATCCATACATCATCTTCATATCCATCAAATGGATGTGAAGCAACATTCATGAATGATGACCTCGATGAGGAGATATACATGGAGCAGCCAGAAGGGTTTGTTCTACTAAGCAATGAAAGGAAGGTGTGTAGACTCGTTAAGTCT
The DNA here is from genome assembly GCA_030180095.1 of Magnolia changhungtana. Lineage (NCBI taxonomy): Eukaryota > Viridiplantae > Streptophyta > Magnoliopsida > Magnoliales > Magnoliaceae > Magnolia > Magnolia changhungtana. The sequence goes on from JASAUF010000160.1 coordinate 5,292,477, forward strand.
TTGTATGGAATAAAACAAGCACCAAAACAGTAGCATGATAAATTTGATTATAAAGTTCTATCTTATGGTTTTGCACATAACATTGCTAATAAATGCATATACTTTAAAGTTTGCAATGATTATATTATAATCATATGTTTATAAGTAGATAATATGTTTATAATCAGCAACAAAATGGAAAGTGTAATGTTCACAACTCCAGGTGTAGGGTCGTGATGTAGTAATAACTCGGTGAGAACGAGGTCGAATCCACAAGGAATGGGAAACATGGTTTAGAACTAATCTAAGTCTAAATTGGTTTGTCTAAGCTTTTAATCCAGTGATTTAGAAAAATGTTTTGAAATAATAAAGATAAAAAGACTAAGAATCCAAAAATCCACCTATATCAATCTCAATATTTAATCTACTTGATTCAACAATAACACGGTTGGAATCGAAGTCCTATACTATCCAATCGGATGATGGAGCAGTTAAAACATAATCTGAACTTTCATTAGTTTAGTTCCCAAATATCCATCTAATTGCAATGATCGCAGGGAATTCAATCATCCACCATGTCCAGGAGACGATGGTAAACAACGAGATTTTACAGATCACACAATTCCAAAGCCAATAAGATCATATCAAGAGTTTTCACAACATCTACTGTAATTTCAGTCACAATAAATCATAGAAAACTGAAAATATATCTTTATTCAAACTAAAACTTAATGGAAGTTCAACATATACTTGAATCAAAACAAATTAAACATCAAAATAAACTACAAGTTTCATCCATTAGCCTTAGCTAAGAGATTAGACTGAGAAGACTAACATCCTAAAAGAAAAATAAAAGATCTACTAGAACCGTGAAGAAATTGAAGTGAAAGAAGGTTATTGGCGCTCCACCTAGCCCTTCTCTCCATTTCTAAACCATAGAAGATAATTTGGAATAGCTTATAGACTCCTTTAAATAGTTTTGCAACTCAAACTTACACACCATCCTGGAAAAGTTCGCAAACCGCCTCAAATTTACGCACTCTGTGTAACGCTTTCGATGTCATCGAACATGAAATCCAATTTGAATCGAATTCAGAAGTCGCACCCTTTTGCATGGTGTAAATCTTCGATGATATTAATCATACCTCTGATGTCATCGAAGGGTGTTCGAGCAATTGAAGAATGTGTCTAGTAAGTTCTAGCGAGTTGCTCCAAAAATCTTCGAATTACTCGATCCCATCGAACGTGTTTCGATGTCATCAAACTGGTCATCGATAAATCAAGAATCGTGCCCAAATAGTCCAACAACCAAACTCCATTTTCCATAAAATTCTCAATGTAATCGAATGGTTGTTGATGTCATCGAACACTTACTTCAATGGCATCAAAGGGTGTTCGATGTCATCGACAGATAACTTCATTAACTTCTTCTTTATGTACTTTGCAAACTTGATTTCTGTCATTCTTCACTTGGTTTCTTTGAATCTTTGGCATGTGAATTCTTCAATAATGACTTCCAAATCTTCAATTCTTCATTCTCTTCTCTTAAGTGCATATTTATTATAAGCTTTCAAATTATCTCGCGTGACAAAAACGTATATAATTAAATCAAATTATCAATTATCTACCAGGAAAACTAATGTAATTGAAGGGTTTAAATATGTAATATTTGAGTCTCAACATGTAACTGAAACAAAAAAGTTTCTCTCTTCCGTTTTCATAATGAATGATCTTAGACAAGTGGATACTATATTAGGTATCAAAATTTAAAATAAAAAATATTATGGGGGTTATGCATTATGTCAGTCTCATTATATTGAGAAGATATTAAATAAGTTTAACCACTCAAAAATCAAATAAGCAAAAACTTCATTTGATCCAAGTATCAAGTTGAAGAAAAATAATGGAAGAGCAGTTTCACAACTAATCCTATAGGTAGTCTTATGTATGTTATGCGATACACAAGACCAGATATAGCATATGTTGTGAGTAAACTAATTAGGTTTATTAATAATTTAAGTGTTGAACACTATAAAGATATTAGTAAAGTTCTAGGTTATCTAAAAAAAACAAACGAATTAGGGCTATTTTACTCAGAATTTTCAGTAGTGTTAGAAGAATATACCGATGCAAGTTGGATATTGAGTGCATGAGACAACAAGTCCACTACTGGGTAAATATTCACCTTAAGAGGTGTAGCTGTATCTTGGGGATCTAAGAAACAAACTTGCATAATGCACTTAAGAATGGAATATGAGTTTATAGTATTGGTTGCAACAGGCAAAGAGACTGAGTGGTTGAAGGAACTTCTCTTAGAAATTCCGTTTTATGCGAAGCCTATACCAGCTGTTTCACTTCACTGTGATAGTGAAGCCACTCTAACGAAAATATACAGTAGTACATGTAATAGGAAGTCTACATATATAAGTTTGAGACATGATTATATAAGGTAATTGATTTAGGATGGAATCATTGTGATATCATTTGTGAAATCAAGTAATAACATGGTTGATCCCTTTACTAAACTTCTGACGAGAGAGGTAGTAGGGACAACAACTAGAGGGATGTGGTTGAAACTCTTAAATTAAAGTTTCACTAATGATAAAAATCCAATCCAAAGTTAGAAAATCTCTAAAGATTGGATTCAATAGGTAATAACAAATCACTGATATGTGAAAAGTTTCATCACTAAATCTAAAAATAACTTCATTCCAAGATGAAAAGTGCTGGCCGTTATAAAAAGTGGGTTGAGTCTCGGAACTCTTAGTGAAATTCAGTCAAATAGGACGTGTTTTAAGTAACGGAAACACTGAAAGGATTTCACCTGTGTGGACGTAGAAGTGGTGCCGCTTCTCATGAGAGTTAGAGTTCTCTTGGGATCGTTAATGAAACATAATAAGCACATGGCCATTAAAAGTGTTAAGCAAGTAATATAAAAGAACTCACATAACGCAGAAGGTATTATGTGTGTAGTATTTTTTTGTTATGTCATTTAGGAATAACTAGTTCAAAGCTATGACAACCAGGAATTTTGACAAAACTTTAAAAAACTTACACTAAAGAAAGATTCAAATTGTAAGATATATTTCTCTATGCATAATAATTGTTCTTTATTTCTGGCAGAATTTTACTGTTGTTTTTAAAAAACCAGTGGGGGATTGTTGAAATTTGGTTTTTGAAAATAAAAAATATTCAAAAAAATTTTAAATTTTTTATTTTATCGCCAAAACGATTTTGAAAATTTTCAAATGAAAAAGTACAGTTTGTGTTTTTGTCCCACATTGGAAATGAGAAAAGAAAACTTGTGGTTTATATGTGGAGGTGTGTGTAATATTCTTACTTGGAGTTTTGGAGATTGAGACGTTCGGGTTGTGTGTTCCAGTGCTTAGCACTTGAATACACGAGCGCGCGTTCGGGCACGGGCATGGGCGTGGGCGTGGGGAGGGCAGTGTGGCTATAATGGCACTAGTTGGCGCACTTTGCACTTTACTATCAGCATTAAAAGCCGCAATGGTCTGAAAATGGATGGACCTTGATGATCCAATGGTCAGATCTTTCGATCCGATGACCAGAAACGTCCCATATTAATGGTCAACAGTTAAAAATGTTTTTCGAATGTTCTGAACCATTAATGACTCCTAACAATGGTCCACTACTCTAATGCCTATATAAACTGGACCATTCCGGTCCAAAAACCAATTAATTCCAACAGATCTCTCCTCATCCATTGGATCCTCCAGAAAATACCTTCATCAAAGAATACTACAAATACATCCACTATTTGAGTCTGCCAGAAGATCAGCTGCGTTGAATTGTTCTTAAGTGGAACCTTCGTGATTGATGCATGCATGATCCAAATAGGCTTGTCTTATCCTAAAAGTAATTTGCCTGTAACCCATAAGCATTTGATAAGGGGGCAAATCACGCTTTAAGGATAGCATAAGTTTTACGTGATTCAGCTTGGTGAAACAAAAATAATTTATTTTATTTTCAGTATTTCCAACATATTTTCCAACAGTGTTACTTGTAACATGGGAGACAACCCTTTATTTTCTAACCTTCACAATCTGATGGATGGCTCAGATAGTCCATTCACCTGTTAGAGGATCAGTGAACGTTTGCTTTCTTTACCAACATGCTGCAACTTGCAAATGAACCTAAATCCACCAGGGATCTCTTTAGCAACCGAGATAAGAGGTCATCTAGTGGCATAGTGGCAAATCTTGTTCTCGGCAATTTCTCAGTTTGAAAATTTCTCAAGATATTAGGGAAAATCCCATTGGTGATAAAAAAAAAAAATTTTAAAAATTAAAAATTTAAAAAATAAATTTTCAAGTTTAAATTTATAGGTGTAAAATGCATTATTTAACTCCTAAATATTTTTTAGTTAAATTCATGTTAATTTCGTTGTAAAATTGTGAAAAATTAAAAAGGCACAGATTTTGAAATACATTGCTAATTAATTTTTTGCAAAATAAAAAAAGGCCAACAATCCAAATTCAACATACGTGTGGAGCTTGCTTGATCGATCCGTTCTTCTTTGACTACCGTTCAAAAATCACATTATGGGATAAACCTAGACATCTGTTATTGGACCTATCTTGACATTTTTTTACCAATGTTTTCATACCACTGTCTGAACAGTTTTGATCCAGCGTGCAATATGATTTTTTTCAAGGCAGCCTAGGAAGAGTAGATTGGACCCAACGATGGTCCAGATAGCTGACATGGATGCCAACCAGTCAACATGCAACCAGGTGCATGCAAAAGTTCTCGTACATTTAGCCTACTAAATCAATTGTCAATATTCACTACAACAAAGTGCGGCATTGCCGGCATATTTTTGCGATGCCCAACATGCAGTGCCAGCAAAGGGTCTCGATTATAACAGTAACCCTAAGAGGCCCTCTCATTTGCTCTCTCTCTCCCCGACATTTTTTTTTCCTTATGTGTGTAAGATTTTGATCAATTGCGCTTAAATTTAGGCCCACAAGCGCAGAAGTCTTTCGACGCCATCTAGGAGTGGACCACATGGAGGATTTTTAAAAAATATATTTAAGACCATTTTCAACTAATTATTGTAAATATTATATTTTTTATTGTGAAGTAATATATATTTTGTTTAATATTCAGTTTTAATTTTATTGCAACATTTTTTAAGTTTTAAATATTTTTAAAAAATACAAGTTTCAATTGAATTAAAAATAAATAAATTTGCTGGCCTACACTGCGGATTGCACGGCTTTTAACCGGGCCTGTTAAATCTTTGTAGCCTTTCGGAAGACTTTTGCCAGCACTTACATAGAATTTTCTTGGTGCTTTTCCGTGATTAAATGTCGCAAAAAGTTGTCCTTTGAAATAGTTTAGCGGCGCTTGGTCGGAATTTGGCAGCGCTTTGTCATCACGGCACTTATCATGCTTAACTCTCCCCTTCGAAAAACATTTACAGTTGTTGGACATAGTTTTGCTGTCGCTTTTTGGACTTTCACAGGCGGCCAGTAGGATGCGTGTGTAAAAAGGAAAATGGGAGCAGTAAAAAGCTACTAAATTGTTGTGATCGAAAAGCACCGATGAATTCTAATTAGCGCCGGTAAAGTATTTATCACACACACTTTACCGACGCTTGATGAGTGCTGGCAAATATTTTTTGTTGCTTTTTTTGGCCTTTGCCAATGCTTTTGACTGCCGGCAAAGGCCTTTTTTGTTGTGTCGTATATGGAAAATTTTCCCAAAAAAAACATTAATATTGAATTAACTTTTGAGTCCTTTTTCAAAAAGTCAGTAATTATCATTAGAGTACCTTTTATTAAATTTCTTAAAGCTGTTTTAGGAAACGGCCCCCAGCTCAAGTGGACCCAACTACCATGTTTGTGAAATCCACCCTTTAAGGTATGCGCCAACTCATGTTAGGCCTAGAATCCAAAACTCGGCTTCATATGTGACCCTCAAGATTAGAAACAATGTAAAGGACGCCACTCACCCTCCAAATTATTTCCTTTGGTGCGTTCCACCTAAATCATGGATGTGCCTAATTTTTGGATATCAGTCCTAAACTTTGGTGTGGTGTCGAATAGAGTAGAATTTATATAATTATGACAGTGAGCCCTATCAAATGAACAGTGGACGTCTCTATCCTAACTATTTTCTTTGGTGTGGCTCACCTAAATCACAAGTCAGCTTGATATTTTTCCTAAATCCAACATGTGATTATATATTTAATGGTAAGAGTAGATTTCACATACACACACCATAAATAAATAAATAAATAAATAAAGAATCAAATTCAAGGACGGCATACCTCTCCCAACCGTTAAAAAAATTGATATTTATTAAAAGAAGGAAATTCATGTGATGCCCCCTTTATCTTTTCTTTTCTAAGGCCCATCATGATATGTATTTGAGATCCACTTTAAACACCAGATGTGTCCCAATCCAAAAAAAATAAGCTGACCCATGATTTAGGTGGCCTATGTTGATGCAGTTTTTTGGCAAACCCTCCGTGGTCGACCCTCCTAAACCTACACAGGTGTGAAAGAGAAACAAATGAGACCCTGGCTAGTGCAGGGGACTCTCTAATGCGGGGTCTTTTTTGTAGGGTAGGGTCTCCAGAAAATAGACACCAATTGAGTGCTAGGGTAAGAATCAGAGTACCTTTGATGGTTAGAGATACCTATTATATATATATATATATATATATATATATATATATATATATATATATATATATATATATATATATATATATATATATGGAAGGGAGCCCAATCACACGAGGACTCTTCCTGATATCTTGGAGATCCGTTCGGATCCGAGATCTTCGCGAGATTACCAGCTTCCGAAGTCATCGGGATCAAATCTTATCCCCTAAAGATCCGGGGAGAGATCTTCGAGATGTTAGGAGATTGTTCGAATGTCTAACTCGGATTTAGGTCAACTCCTATAGGCGGGTGGTGACTTGGGAATGAGCGATACCGATCTTTTTGAAAGATCAACATTCACCATCTTCGACCAATAATTGGGTCGGAGGATCCGTGTTCCCTTTAGCTGGGTGCTAATAGTCATTGACCTTGTCACGAGACGTCACCTGACCTGTAACCAGACGTTGGCCGATTTATGGTCATCCAATGGCCGAGCTATGATTGAGTTATAGTCGGATAGTAATCGATTTGAGATCGATCTATGGTCGATCTATATCCGACCTATGGTCGATCTGTAATTGACCCATTAGGTCAAAACACGGTTTATTCGAATGGGCTCGTAATCGTGTTATTTGAGTGTCCTTACGGTTGCCTCAACCTCCTTGAAGGTTGGCTTGTTTCTATACGTAGACGCCTTATCAGGCTCAGGTTTCACTTGGCCCGTGCCAGTTAAGTAGAGTTGGTCCATTCCATAAGCCGACTTATCGACTTGTCAAATTTTCCTCCGACAGTATATATCAAAGGAAATAGTTAGGAAAAATACATTAACCCTTGATTTTTAGAGGGTCTACGGTTATGATTATATGAAATTTGCTCTAACCATTAGATGTTTTGGTAAAAGTTAGATTTGTATGCTCTTTTCAATGTAAGCATTGGGAATTCATGTAAATGGAGTTGAGTTTTGGACCCCAGGCTTAAAAGAGTTGATGCACCTACTGGTCAGAGTAGATTTCATGTAAACATCGTGACGAGAGTCTCTCAAATCCCCAATCCCGTTGTTGACATATGAGAGCAAGCGTTAGGAATTCAAGGAAAGTTACTCTAATAATAGCTTATTCAATAATCTTTTGAATGACCTCACCAAAGTGTAAATTCTACGCTGAATAAAGGCAGTGGAAGGTAAATTCTATGGACTAGAGTGCAAGTTCTATGCTAAGTAGGTAGTTTTTTAAATATATTATAATATAAGACTAATGATAAGGTATAGTATCGTTATCATAGACGATGCCTAAAAATAAAAAATAAAAAAAGAAATAAATTATTTAAATCATGGTACATGCCCGGCCAACCCTAACCCAATGAGGTCAGTTTGACCTGATGTCAGCAACTTTAGATCTAAGCTGACCGGATCCGCGGTGAAGTTTACTGCCGACCCAAATCGTTATGGACCAGGTCCAAAAGATCCAACGGGCTGGATCAACCTTCTGCACCCTTGGTATAACATCGTTCCAACTTAGCAGTTTGGCCGAGAGTGGGCCCACAGTTCAGTGATCCAACCTATTGATTCTATGGACCCACTTTCCACATCTAAGTATAGCACCTCTCTCTCTCTCTCTCTACAAGGGTTTGGACTAATTCCCGCTCAATAATTGCCACCTTGGACCAATATGGAATAGTAGACGTGCGTCATGATTCAACCATTTCACATAAGTGGGTCCCATGATTCATTGATCCAGAACGTTGATTATATTATATTGTCTTCTATATTGAAAGATCTTAGCGCTCTCATCTTTGGCCTGTTCTGGACCACTGTCAAACGTCTATTCATGGGACAGTGATTTAAGGGCTGGAAACCTATAAATATTTTTTGGGATGCCTCGTAATGGAAGCGGATTGCATACTTAGTAAGTTCTAGGTCTCACCGTGATGTGTCTTATCCAAAACTTCTGTCGCCCCTAAGAAGTCATATGGGATGTTTTCAACAGTGGTGGGGTTCACTTGAGCTTTGTATATGCTTCGATTTTGGGGTCATGCCCAAAATGAGCTGGTAAAATGGATGGACGGCCTGGATAAGGCATAGATCACGGTGGGCTCCACAGAGTTTACTCAGTACGCAATCCGCGTCCATTACGAAGAGATAGGATCCGGGCCATTCATCCAACCCGCCATATGGTTCATGTCTTGTCGCCTAAAAAAAAAAAAAAATGCTGATCAGCCCATCAGGTTTCCACATTCGTGTAAAGAAGAAATGGACGGCCGAAATAAATCGACCATCCCCGATCTCGGACACAGGTAGGAGTGAGAGAGTTCAGTATACACAACTAATGGAAGGCAAAAATACAGTCCAACTCGCTTAGTAGGGGTGATACATGCCAACTGTGCAGGACACAGGAGCCGTCCAAAAGGCATCCCCCATCTTGATGATCAACGGGCCAAAATCAGGCCGATCCGCATCAGTTGAGTCGACTCATATCCGAAGCAAGATACTAAAAACTCTTCGGCCAACGTCCGTCCGAGTACAACGGCCTAATGCAACTTACCTACCTCAATTTGAAAATGACGAGAGTTTACCGTAACCCCAGTTACAAGCTGCCCTCGTAATCCAAAGCTCTGTGGGGCCCACCGACGCGTCCGCTTGACATCCACTCCATCCACAAGTTTCTACAGATTCTGTTATTACGTCAACCCAAAAATGGTAAAGATATAGAGCCCAAGTGAGCCACATCCCAGAAACAGTAGGGATCACAAGCCTACCATTGAAACCCTGTTGGTGCCAGATGATTTTTGGATCACGCCTGCTGGCGTTTGTGTTTAACCTTAATTAGATGGTAGGAATCGCCTTATGAACGGACTGGATGACATATAAATATCAGGGTGGGCTAGGAACGTTTCAATGACGAGCGTTTCCATTCCCATTGTTTCCTTCTGTTCTCGTTTTTGGGCTCACGGATTAACATGATCTTGATTGGCGAAACTGATGGACGGCCACATGTACATTCTGGGTGGCTCCAAAGAGCTTTGGGTTACCAAAGCAGTGGAGTACTGTGTAAACTCTGTGGGGCCCACCGTGATGTATGTGTCTTATCCAAGCCGTCCATCCATTTATCTAGATCATTTTAGGGAATGAACCCAAAATAGAAGCATATCCTATTCTCAAGTGGACCACACCAAAAGAAACAGTGTGAAATTGAACGCTACTGTTGAAAACTTTCTGGGGCCACAGAACTTTTGGATAATCTGATTTTTTATTTTTGCCCTTTATGCATGTCTGTGTGACCTTATCCTTGCTATTTCCTGTGTTGGGGATATGCTTAAATTTTGAGCTCATGCCATCAAATGAACCTTAAAAAAAAAAAAAAGTTTCCCGCCGTGAAATATCCGCTCGTTAGCCACCTCTCATCCATGGCGGAGAATCCCAAGAAAACCGGTAAAAATTAATAAATAAAAATAACCGCCGTTACAGCCCTATAAAAATCCAAACATAGGTCGGCTGAAAAATGCCAAAGGAGAAACCGATGCTAATCAATTCGCCTGCACTTCCACCCCCCGACGTAATCACCACCAACTGTCCCCTTTCTTCTTTCAAAATCAATCCAACATCTATAATAAACTCTCCATATCCAATCGTAGCAGAATCCAAGTAGGAGAATGGCGAGGCTGAAAACAGGATTTCTATTTGCTCTCGTCATCGTTTTGGCTGTAGCTGACCGTGTTTGGGCTGGGTTTCTCAAGTATGAGACTGGAGCTGGGCCTGTGGAAGGGAAGTTGAATGTTCATCTGGTCCCGCATTCGCACGATGATGTCGGATGGCTGAAGACGATCGATCAGTACTATGTCGGATCAAACAACAGTATTCAGGTTACAAGTGTAGAATTTTTTATTTATTTATTTTTAATTTTAGTTCAATGATTTTGGTGGTTTGGGGGGAGGATTTTGAGTTAGTTTCAGTAGATTGGACTATGGATTGTGTAAGTCAATCACGTACTGATCCAAGACCCAGCTATAGAAGGAGCATGCCTTAGATTCACACTGATTTAGATGATCTTGACCATTGGTGGTTGGATATTGGATTTGGACTGGCAAGTATTTCCTTTTTGGTTGTTCATTGGATGGCTGCCAATTCGATGGTTAGGATATTCCAGTGAATGTGATTTTTGGAGTGTTTGAGTTTGAAATGAGGCTCATGGCTTTGGACGGTTCGGATCGTCCCATGAATGTGATTTTTGGCATCTGCTCAACAATGGGAGGTCTGGATTGAGTTGCGTGAATCCCACATGTACGGTGGATGATTCACATGGTTGAAAAAATAACGATGAACTACTAGTCTTTACCTACATACAACATCTCGATGGGTGATTTCTGGCATTTATTAAATGGCGGTAGCTTATGTAAGCGGATTGTGTCCTGCCCCTGCATGGATGATAACCCGTCCACGCATGGCTCTGCAGGGCCCACCGTAATGTATGGGTTTTATCCACGCCGTCCATCCATTTTGAAAGATCATTTTAGACTCTGAATCTAAAAATGAGTTAGATCAAAGGCTCAAGTTGACCACATAGTAGGAATTGAACGCCCACCATTAAGAACTTGTTGGGATCCATAGAAGTTTTGGATCAAGCTGATATTTTTGTTTCCAATTCATCCAGGTCAATGTGACCTTATGAACAGGTTGGATGACAAATAAACATCACGGTAGGCATCATCATCACCACTGTTTCCTGTGGTGTGCTCCATTTGAGCATTAGATCTGCCTCATTTTTGGCCTAGTACAATAAAATGATCTGAAAAAATGGATGAACGTTGTGGATAAAACTCCTACATCACAGAGGTAATGTGCTTCCGCTAGCTTGTGCACAGTACCTGCGGCATTAATGCAAGTCAATCATACCATCTGAATCATGGGTACCACATCATGCATGGATTCTATTCCAAAAATCTCAATGATTGGGTTATCTTCACCACTTGATATTCGATGTTGAGTTAAGACCGTTGATAATTTCCTTTACCATGGCCACCAATTGGGTGGTTATGATCATCATGGAGCTCACAAATTGGAAAGTTTGGATTGACTTGAGAATATGCCACTTTTATGGAGGATGAGTCATGAATCATGATTGTTTAAGAATCCTGTAAATCATGCAGTTTGTAGCCCGTGTTTGAATGATGAGTTTCATTTATTAATTTATTTTGTCTTTGTAGGGTGCTTGTGTTGCGAATGTATTGGATTCACTGGTCGTTTCATTGCTAAAAGATCCTAATCGGAAGTTTGTTTTTGCTGAGCAGGTGAAACCAATGCCTTTACAATGTTTCTTGATTTTTATTCTTAATGTTGATACATGTATAGACAACATGTAGTTTGTGATACTCGGCCAAATTATCAGCATTTTCATCTGATCAAGCATTTCAAACGGTCTGGTCCACTTTTTCATAATCAAGGCAGTTCATCTGGTGGGCCCCACCATGGTGGATGATGTTGCAGTGAGCCCCCATCCGTCAATCCTTTCTACCTGATACTTGATCTAGAAATGAATATTTAAAAAAAAAAATTAAAATTAAAATTAAAAGAAAAAAGAAACAAAGTCAATGACCCCTATGCCATAAAAGACCATTGACAGGATGGTTGGGATCTTCTCATTGAGAAGTTCATTGCAGATGAGACATTTGGATCATTGAAAGGTGGGGCCTGTGGATGTGTGATGAGACTGAAATCTCATCTCGCAAACAATTCCAGTATTTTGGCTTGTGCATTTCCTTTCTGTTGCCCAGGGCCATGGAACATCATCTGTCTTTGAATCTTAGCATCCATACTTGGGCTAACAACCATGTGGCTTGGCTGTTTAATAGGAACTTTTGTAACATCACCCATTTATCTTTCCATATATATGTATATGGTAAATGTAAGACAGGAACTTATGGTGGGAAAAAAGAAAAGAAAAACCAAAACTGTAGATAAAAAAAAAAAAAAGGCAATTCCGCCCAAAAAAGGTAAAACAGGGTAAGAAAGAAACACAAAAAGTCAGTCGGTCGGTCATCATCAGCATTATTTGGTGATGGAGAACATTAAAAATTTGTCCTGCAGAGGAGAAGATGAAATCAAATGGAACTACTATGGTGGATAGAGTGAACCCTATCTGATCGTTTAATGAAACCATGCCTTTACTAAAGGGGCTTAGTAGAAAAATGAGAAATCTAATTCTTTAGTCAATAAGCATTGGATATATATATGGACTAAACTAATATTAGAGAATGAAAAATTAATGAAGTCAAATGAACATGTGAACAAACTGGATTTGGGTGATGATGATGAAACTGTAAGTAAATGGACTAATAAAGAGCACAAGTGTGATTAAATATAAGCTTAGTTGGATACGAGGAAGCTGACCCCAATTAGTTGGGATAAGGCTCATATTATGATGGGGTGGATAGAGGGAATTATAACATATCATGACAGAGATTTTTTAGTTCCACATTTGTATAAAGCAGCCCGTCCACACACCACCTCGTGTGGCAATGTCGCTGTGTGAAATCCAAGCTTTCCATTAGGTTCAAGTGAGTCCCTCTGTGTAGATGCCATTGCCCCAAAGTCAGGTTGGTGCACCCATCACATGTGCTACAATATTATAAACAAAAGGAAATCTTGGAAAAAAAGTGGTTAGGTTCTTTTAGCCGTTGACTTGCTTTATACTGTGGCACATATGATTAGTGGACTTACCTGATTTTAGTCCAAGGCATTTAAGAAGTTGGGGCCACTCAATGGACGGCCTGGATCTCACATCAATGTGCCATGTTGGCCGATGTGGTGGAATATGGTCTGCCTTACACATGTCGATTAGAAAAACTCCATGACATAAACACTATAAGAAAGTAATGCTAGTCAAGTAAAAGATGCATGTGATGGGATTTTTTTCTTCAACACAAAAACACCAGGGACACAAAGTCTTCCCTAATATTCAAGCTTTTTCATAGGTTTTTTTAATCTATCTATACCCTGTATTTAGATTTTATTTTTTTTTTTGGAAAAATGATTGATTATCTTCACAAGTCAATTTTGATATCTATAGGCTTTTTTCCAACGTTGGTGGGATGAGCAAAATGAGGAAACACAAGAAGTAGTGAAGAAATTGGTAGACTCTGGCCAGTTCGAGTTCATGTATGCAGTTTTTAAGTTCTATTACCAGTTTTCGCTGTTGAAATTGAATTTATTTTATTTTTCATTTTTATGCTGTCAGAGTAATTTGCAAATTGTTGCTTAGAAATGGTGGCTGGTGCATGCATGATGAAGCAACGTGTCATTACATAGATATGATCGATCAAACAACTCTAGGTCACCGCTTGATAAAGAAGCAATTCAACAAGGTTCCACGTGTTGGATGGCAGATCGATCCTTTTGGGCATTCTGCTGTACAAGCTTATTTGTTTGGAGCTGAGGTAACACACTGTTAATGATCTCATATATGTTAGGGCGCATTTAGGACTTACTGTATTTGCATTAAGCAAAATGGTGATTGTGCTCAATTTGGCAACTGAGCTCACTTGCCATTTTAAGCGACTTAAACGTATTTCCTCCATTCACTTGATGTGGAATGGGTCTAATGCAGTAATGCACTTTCATAATGAAAACCTATTTCATAATGCAACTTGGCATTGTTAAATGTGGTGCAATGAAATTTTGTGCCCTTTCAAAACTGCTCCTTAAAAAGTGGATAAAATTACACTGGTGTACCTTCGTTAGAACATGGAACCAATGTTTAGATACCTATGTTACCGAAGTACAGGTATGGCCATAGAGTAGGTACTGGGGTAAATGATTGGTTACAACTCGTAAGTGTAGTCATGTTAAAATGTTTCCAGAATTATATAGCAAGGCAGGATTCACTATAAATTGTAGTCACTAATGGATCTAGAGCTCAGAATCCTTCTAGATTTGTAGTTCAGGCCGGGGGATTTCTTACCCTTACCCTTCTCCCAATATCCCACTCAGTACTCCAATTTTCATAGGTCACAGTGAGAAACTCTTAATGTTCAAAAAATTGTTCAAAACTTAAAAGCACTGAAATGAGAATAAAAAAAATAAATAAGTGAAATTAGGAAAGCAAAGAGAACGATTGGGAAATTGAAGACAATCGGTTTACTACCTTTGTTATTGTAGGCTTTACCTTAGGGCACCCAGGGTGGGGTACCTTGCCTAGGTGACCTAAAGCTAGATTCTAGGTGATCCTAAAAACTAACCTTAGTGAAATATTTAGTAATTAACACTGTTAAGTACTAAACATTTCACTTGCTTTTTGGCTCTTGTTAACTTTAGACCATGCTTGCTGCTTTAATTCAACCACATTCTTCAAGTGAACTCATTTCTGCTACAAGTATGTTTTGCAACTGTCTCAAACAATCAATACATTTCTGTTTCCTCTAATGATGATCGTGTTGGCATCAGCCACATATTGTTGCCAATGTCAAACACTATTACTAAAAAATTTTAAAGAGCATTGCGGGATCCTGATGCAGCATGACATGACCTAGTGTCCAGATACGCCACTTACGCCGGTCTTTACAAGTGGGGCTTATGTCAGATATCCAGACTTTTGATATGGTGGGCTCCGCTGTGGATGGGGATGCCCTAAGTTCTTACAGATTGGAAGAAATGCAACAACTGTTTGGGAAAAAAGGCTATAAAAGGCTAAAGATTGGAAGGCTAGGATATTCCGATGTGAAGATTTTGAGGCATCTTCCTTCCACTGTAGGGCACATCTGATCAGTGGTCTGGATCACAGAAACATATGGATCCAACTTGTACAGACAGTTGCATCTGGACGTTATGGATGTCATGATGCATCAGGATCTGGTACTTCTCTCTTGTAAAAAATCTATCTGTCAATACTCTCAGATGACTATTGAACAAATTACTTATTATCTGATTGGTTATATTGTTCCTGTAGCTTGGTTTCGATTCTCTATACTTTGCAAGGATTGATTACCAGGACAGGGCAAAGCGTAAGGTGGATAAATCACTTGAAGTTATATGGCGTGGGTCAAAGACTTTTGGTTCTTCTTCTCAGGTATGAAACTTCAAGTTCTTGTTCTGTTATTTATTTATTATTTTAAATTGCTATAGTTTGCTGACATATCATGTTGTCCAATTACCAGATTTTCACAAGTGCCTTTCCTGTTAGCTATGGTCCTCCAAATGGTTTCCATTTTGAAGTAAATGATGAATCTTCACCTATACAGGTACCTACTTCTTATGACAGGTCTCATGTACTCAACTGGATTTTGTTGTAACTGTATCTCCTCATTGCTATCATGGAACATTTGTAGGATGATCCTCGTCTATATGACTACAATGTTGAACAACGTGTAAATGATTTCATTGATGCTGCTAGGACTCAAGTAAGCCTTTACAGAACTCTTCATATAAAGTGTCCTAGTGGTTTCTAATAAGAGTACAATTCAGCCCATGCATTTAATGTAATACTTGTATTCACTCTCTCTCTCTCTCTCTCTCTCTCTCTCTCTCTCTCTCTCTCTCTCTCTCTCTCTCTCTCTCTCTCTCTCTCTCTCTCTCTCTCTTGTAATTTTATTTGGCTTTGATGAACAGGCAAATGTGACACGTACAAATCACATCATGTGGACAATGGGTGATGATTTCCAGTACCAATATGCTGAATCTTGGTTCAAACAAATGGACAAGTTTATCCATTATGTTAACAAGGTAATGCACTGGGACCAAATTCAAACCACCTTTCAATCTTGGGTGAAAACTTGGAAGTAGTTCTATTCAACTTTAGAATATTTTTGCTTTTTTTTTTTTTCTTAAACTATAAGAGCCAATATACGACCAAAGAATGTAAGTACTGAATAGTCATAGAACAGATTATCATTACATTTGTTCTTGTTCTAACTTGAGTTAATACTGTCAATATATACTATTTCCTGTGAAATCATCCCTTCCAAATTGTGTAGATTTGCTGCTGTGCATAGGAATAGGATCACAGCCTTTGACTCATGTCCAATACGTCATTGGCAATGATTCACAATTCTAAGAGGAAGATTGTAGTACACAGTTTATTGGTGTGTCCATACTCCCATCAGGCAAGGGAATTCTGCAATGACTATGGCTTTGATGACGCAGCCTCCTGAGGTGCTAGAAGTGTATTTTAACAGTTTGTGTTTAGCCTGCCTTGACATCTCTTCCCTATGCAGAGTCCTGTTTGGGAGTGATTTGTTTAGCGGAATCTTCTTTTCAAGGGAAATCTTACTGCAAGTTGCAACTCACTTCTAGGAGTAAATTCGTTTATCCAATCCAATGCAATCAGAGGATAGTTAAAAATGACTGCTATTATGTTGACTATGGCATTATATATAGTAGAGATATGGTACTTCTTGTCCAACTTTAAGATGATTTTCATCTGATAGTTTGTCTGGTAGTTTTCTTAAGAGGTTATTGGTCTGAACCATTTTTGCAAGTAAAAGGTTCCATGAGATGGAGCTGAGTTAAGTGGGCTGATTTAGATCTTTTGGTTTCCATAGGCAAGCTGGTAGTGTTTGGCAGGCCAGGCCTACTGAAAGAGCATTCCTAGGTCAGTTTGCACTTGGATTTTGAACTGAGTGTTTGGCAGGCCAGGCCTACTGAAATTTTATTTTTCCCAGCTCATGTCCAGTCCATATACACACCCCTTCCATTATCCAGGGAGGACGGTTAACAACTTAAATTATTCAAATTTGGGTTGCTTCCAAATTTGACTGTTGTTGCCAATGTTATTGGACAGGCAATATATCAATGCATTTGAAAAAAAAATAAAAAAAAATTGGGCATAAGTTATTCAACTAGCAGCCTTAGAGTAGCCCAAGTAGGTAAACAGATACAGAGAAAATTGAGATGGTTCAACCATGTGCCTCAAAAGCCGGGGACAACTGTGATAAGAAGGGGAACTTTCATAGGGTTAAAGCACCTGAATGGAGGATGAGGGGAAAACTTAAAATGGACCTGAGGCAAGGTGGTGAGAAGGGATATGAGGGCTTGCTCGTACCAAGGATTCATGAACCTGATCCCAAATAGCTGGGATAAGGCTAGCTTTAGGCTTCTGTTCATGAATCTACCATTTCATGAGCCATACATCAGGAACATTCTAATCTATTAGATATGAGAATGTGTGGAGATGGTTGGTGAAACAGGATTTACAAATCTGACTGCAAATAGCTGGGCAACTCTCTGATGCTGATGAAGTCAGTCTTATCTTTAGGCCTCTGTTGGTGAATTTAGCATGTCATGATCCATCAATCAGACACATGCTAAGTTATCAGATACTGGAATGTACTGCATACTTTAAGAGGTGAACCAAAACAATCCATTGAAAATCTCATAGATGATGCAGTAGTCAACATTATCTGATGCAACAAATCTGGACGAAATCCAACTGGGCTAAAATTTCAAGGGGGACAGTTGGTTCAACTTACAGTACTACAAGGCTATACTGGTGTTTATGGGTTGAGTTGCTTGATGGCTCCAAAGGGCACAGTGATAAAACTGCCTTGGGAACTGGGAAGAGCAATCTATGAGAGGATTCCTTGTAGTTCATGTCATAAGTTCTAACTTCTGAAGTTTACCATTCTATGCAGATTGTTTCTGTAATTTCTTAGGTTAATGCTTTTTTCAAAAAAAAAAAGAAAAAAAAAAAAGTAGTTTTCAATCAGAGTGTTACGGTTTTATGTAGTGTTTTCTCTGGTACATATTTGATACTGCATTCTTCTTTGCTTATAGGTTGTTAAACTTTTCTACATGTTTTGTGAAATAATCCCTTAGCTGTGTCTATAGAGTCATATGAAGATGCAGTAAAATATGTCTCTATTTTTTTCTTCTTCAGATGCAATTCCTTTTATCAAATTAACCATGCAGCTTAGATGGGTTTACTATGGCAGGATGGTCGCGTCAATGCATTCTATTCTACTCCGTCCATTTACACCAATGGAAAAAACGCAGCAAATGAATCTTGGCCACTAAAAACTGATGACTATTTTCCGTGAGCAACAACACTTTTTCTGTTCTGTGTAGCTACATGGCATGGATAGTATTTTGTCACCAAACTTCATCATGTTTAGAAGCTCCCCTTATGGTGCAGATATGCAGACTCTGCTAATGCTTATTGGACTGGATTTTTTACTAGCCGCCCAGCACTAAAGAGATATACCCGCATGCTGAGTGGATATTATCTGGTAACACAGAAACTCAATTTTCATCATCTTGAGAATTTTTAGTATTATGATTTGGCATGAAAAATGAGTTCAATCTATTAAAATTCTGGAAACAAATCTAAATTATCTTAATAGGCAGCACGGCAACTTGAATTTCTAGCGGGAAGGAGATCATCTGGTCCACACACCTTTAGCTTAGGAGATGCATTAGGAATTGTACAGCATCATGATGCTGTAACTGGCACAGCTAAACAGCATACGACAAATGACTACGCGAAACGCCTTGCTCTAGGAGCTTCTGAGGTTTGTAGGGACTTTGATTTCTTCCTCAAGTTCCTTTTTTTTTTTTTTGTCCTTTTACATCCTTATGGATCTTGTTTACTGACCTTATTCATATCCTTTTAATATTACAAAATTTAACAGGCAGAAATGGTTGTGAGCTTGGCTCTGTCATGTGTTACTAATTCAAGTTCAAGCAGACAATGTACCACTTCTACATTGAACTTTGGCCAGGTGAGTTGTTTTTTGTAAGTCATATGTTAGCCTCATCTATGGTTTTTTTTTTTTTTCCTTTTATTATTATTATTTTATTTTATTTTTTTTTACATGGAAAGGACATAATCACTTGTTACATCCTACAACTCACCTATCTTATGAATATGTTCGTTTCATCCTAAAACTCACCTTGGGATCTCGGTTGCATACAGGAGCAAGGGGTCACATAGTTGGAAATTGGAATTCTATCATCACATGCCATCTCATGTAGGGGTGCACACGGGTCAGTTCGGTCCGGTTTTGGGGTAAAACTAGAACCGAACCATTCCTAATGGTTCTGGGATTTTCGGAACCGGAACCGGACTGTTAGCACACTAGAACCGAACCAGAACCGAACCGTGAAAACCGGTTCGGTTCCGGATGGGTTCCACGGTTCTGGGTTTTTCGAAAATTCAACAAAAGAAAAAAAGGTGAAAAAAAAAAAAAAAATCTTTAATCTTTTTGGTCTGGAACAAGCCGTTTTCTTCTTCTTCTTCCTTGTCATGCTCTGGAACCACCACCAACACCTCCTCTCTGGTGCGTCCCAGCTAGACCTCTCTTGAGCCACCTGGCTCTGACCCAAATGCCTTCTCCTTCACCCGCGCCACCTCCTCCAACCCAAACCATTGACACCCTCAATCTCATCTGCAACCACCTCCTCCCACTCCTCCTCATTACTACTCTCTCCATTAAATACTTCCAAGGAAGGTGGCAGCTTCTCCGCACCAAGCTAACCCAGCTCCAGTCCTCTCTCTCCTCCCTTTATTCCTCCCAAAACCCTCTCCTTCAAGACCATTTCCTCCCCAACCTTCTCTCCACCCTCCAAACCATCCAATCCCTTTTCAACCAATGCCTCCTCCCTTCCCTCCCCTGCAGCAAGCTCCTCATGCAGAGCAACCTCGACATGGCCTCCTCCTCCCTCTCTCTCTCCACCTCCATGACCTCCATCTCCTCCTCAAGTCAGGCGTCCTCCTCAATCCCAACTCCTCCGCCATCGTCCTCTCCTACCCCGGCCCCTCCTCTTCCAAAGACGACTTGCATTTCTTTATTAGAGACCTCTTCACCCGTCTCCAGATCGGCAGCCTCGAATTCAAGAAGAAGGCCCTTGATTCCCTCATCCAGCTCCTCCACGACAACGACAAGAACTCCATCCTCGTTGCCAAACAAGGCGACGTTGGCTACTTAATTCATCTTCTCGATGTCAACAATCAATCTTCAATCTGGGAACAAGCCGTCGCCGCAGAGTGGGCAGGGGCGAATGAAGAGACGGCGAGTGAGAGAGAGGGATGACCAGAGAGAGAGTCGCACACGAGTTGCAGGGTGAGAGACAACGAGAGAGAGGGAGATGGTGAGAGAATGAGAAAGAGATAGGGTTTTTTTTTGTTTTAATCTTTAAGTTAGGATCAACGGTTCGGATCCAAGGTTCAGGTCCACGGTTCTGGGCCACGGTTCAACGGATCGGTTCCACGGTTCGGTTCGGTTCTACATGCCCCTAAACCGGAACCGAACCGTATCCAACGGTTCTTGCAATTTTGGAACCGGAACAAGAATTGGTGCTGTGTAGAATCGGACCAAACCGGACCGATCCAACGGTTCCGGTCCGGTTCCACGGTTCTACCGCTTAAATGTGCACCCCTAGTCTCATGTAATAGTCTCTTGGAACATCATAGGGGTCTTGTGTAATGCGTTAATATAGAAGATTCAAGAATATGCTAGAAAATCTAAAAGCACCTAGAAGGTCCAGGGAAAGTCTAGAAAAATCATAGTCTTGGGAGTGTAGAAGAACATAGAAGTGTCTTGAACTGAAGTAGGAAGAAGTATGTGGAGGCTTCTAGATTGTTTGGATAAGTTCAAACGGCTCCATTACTTCTACATAGCAAGGGACAAAGGATTTTGCAAGCCACACAAAAATAAATAAATAATCTGACTCCATTTTTTTTTCGTGGAAAAGCTATATCTATTCTTGAATGATATGTTGGACCTGTTGGAAAATATATTTTTGAGCTTGGTATCAGTCTCTACTAGATGAAAGACATGGCATAACCAATGTCTTAAATATTGGCATATCGGCCGATATATCCCACGTTATATCTTCTATTCCACCTATGCAATACGAAATGCACAAGTAGTGCTGATATATCTCACATGTTCGATCCGGTGAGTATTTTCAATTTCTGATATATCCCACATGTTCTATCCCACCTATGCAATGTCTCCTTCTTTTTTGAAATTATGTTAAATCAGTGTCAAATAGTTACAAATCCATTGGTTCTTCATATTTTGCATGAAAAATCATGGAGTTGAAGCTTTGATTTCGATATTCATTGGTTCTTCATGTTTTCCATGCAATTGAGACTAATTTTGAAGTATTTAGGAGTATTTGATGAAATGATCATCACATACACTTTAATTTCTAGGTGGTCCGATTTACAATGTTACACTCCAAAATTCTCCCAAATTGCTTACAATGTTACACTCCAAACATGAAATCAAGCATGTATGACGACTAATCTACTGATTAGTTAAGTAATTATAAAATTTTGAAAAATAAAAATCATTTTTAATTAAATTTAATAAACAATAATTAAAATATTATTTTTTTAAAAAATTTCCTTCAACCAACAGTCAATTGAGACCAATGTCTTAAATATCGACGATATTGGCCAATATATCCCACGATATGTCCCATACAAAACACAAAGATAGTGATGATATATCCCACATGTTTGATCTGGTGAGCATTTTTAATTTTTGATCCCTTTTTTATTGAAATTATGTTAAATCAATGTCAAATGGTTACAAATTGATGCAGGACAATTAACCACTTGCTCTAAAAGCTCGAACTAATAGAGAATGGTGAATTAATCCCTTTATCTCATAGCCCAGGCCCCACATCCATGAGTTAGGTCCTTGGCCGAACCCTCCTCGTGGCCCCAAATCTATAGGTTCTACGCCCTCGTGGGCCCCAAATCCATGGGTTCCGCCTCACACGGGCCGCCCACCTCGAGTGTGCCCCCGCATCCCACAAGCCACCCCACTCTTCATGTTTTGCATGAAAAAAAAAATCATGTAGGAGCTTTAATAAAAAGTTATTAAAATATATTTTTTTAAAATTTATTTTGGGAAAAATTCAAAATTTCCCCAATTTCTCCCAAATTACTTGCAATGTTGCACTTCAAATATGAAATCAAGCATGTATGAGGGCTGATCTACTGATTTGTTAAGTTTCTCAATTTTCAGAAAATAAAAATTATTTTTGATTAAAAATTAATGAAAAGTTATTAAAAATATTTGTTTTTTGAAATTTCCCTTTAACCAGCTATCAATCGAGACTGATTTCAAACTATTTAGGAGTGTTTGATGAAATGATCATCACATACACTCTAGATGTTATGCATTCAATTTGAATATAGTTTCATTAGTTCAGTCAGACAATGCAAAGCTTAAGACCCTATATAAAGGAAACCTATTAGGTGCACTTATTTGTTGAGATATTATCATTTAATAGTGTATTCTTTTTCAAACAAGCCCTGAAGTTTCATTGAAAAAATCAACCATTTTCCCAATGTTTCTCCATGTTTCACAAAATGTGCAATAAGTTGCCCGATACAAATGATTTATCCCATACGATAACTGATACGTATTTGTATCCTAAGGATGCGATACATAACGCGATACCGATATTTCAAACACTGATCAAGACAATATATCCTTCAATTCCCTCCTAAAACATGGAGACCAAACAACCCAGCCTCCCATCCTTGAATAAACCTAAAAATCCACATTTCTTTATCATTTGCCACCTGTACGGACAAGGAGAAGCATGACATAAGGCATTGCTATCACACCATGCATCTTCCGAGAATCTACTCCACACCACTTATCCATCCTTCTTGGCTTGCAAACCTCTCCCCATTCCAAAAGATATTATTGCCAACACCTTTCCATAGGAACTCCCTTTGAATTCTTTCCAATCTTTGAATTACATGCACTAGCCATTTTGAGCAGAGACATAAATTATATATATATATATATATATATATAAAGGAAAGTTCGACGAGGCTGAATTGATGAGAATTATCCGCCCTCTCAAGGACAAGAATCTTCTCTTACATCATGAAAGTTTCCTTTCCACCCTTTCTGCCATGTCATCCCACAAATGAACAAGCCGACACATAGGGGTAAGCCAGGGTAGGTCTTTGGAAGGCAACAAGCCTTGCATCCAAATCTCCCTGTGACAGCGCTCACATCCTTCTCTCTCATGCGAATCCCCATTGTTTTTCTTTTCAGAGTTAGTTGATTTTTGGGTCCGACAGTATTTCAAACCATCTAACGATGATCCTTAAGTTATCCACCTGTTGCCTACTCACATCGTAAAACAGGATTGTATCATCAGAAATAGATTTATTTTAATGGCACCCAAGAACTCTGCCATTCCACTCTCTCCGGGTGCATCACAATGTCAAGAACCAGATCTGTAGTAGCATTGCATGGTTTCATTATCATTACAATTTACTGTTACAAAATAAACATTGGATTGGTAGAACTGAGTAATGAAAGATTGAACAAACCAGGAAAAACCTAAACCTGTTTTTCCCAACAACTGCCAATCTTTTGGGTTTTCAATGAACTAATTATTATGTGTTTCTCATCCAGAGGATCTTTATATTTTGCATGCTTTTCACTTTGACCTTATGTCTTTAATTCATTAAGGTTCTTACTCCTGTTCTAATTTGCTAAAAGTTCAATTTTCTTTTCTTTTTTTGGTCAACAGTGTCATTTGCTCAATATAAGCTACTGCCCACCAACTGAGGAGGAAATTCCAGAGAACAAGAGCTTAGTGGGTGTTTATGTTGTTGTCATGTTGGTTACAAATTTAATAATAAAGAATAAATTGTTTTCAACATTGAATTCTATGACATTATAACAGATATTAACTTGTTCAGGTTGTGGTGGCATACAATCCGCTTGGATGGATCCACACTGACATTGTTAGGATTCCAGTGAGTATGCATCCCTTTTTTTTTCTTTCTTCTTTTGGGACTGATTCTTAATTTGTTCCATGCATTTGCCTTAATATCAGTGTAATTGTTATATTATTAATAAGCTACCATTTATCATCATCACCACAGCCTTTCATTTCTAATAAAGTTACTGTTTTTGTTAAGGAAACAAAAATGTTGGTGCACGGATTACATGTACTACTGTGTTCAACATTTAATTACATGGTTTATGCTCTAGGCCTGATGGTATAGATATCATACCATCCTTCTGCTGTTGTTCTTCTTGACTGTAGATTTAGGAAACATGTCTTCGCTTTTCCAAGCCATGAAGTTGAACTCATTAGATGATAAATTTGGGAAGATTAGAATATGGGTATCTTCATAATTTTTCAAGCATGTTACTGTGAAAAATGATTAAATTCTGGTTAAATAGATGGTGGGGAATGCTACCATTTCTTGTAAATTGCTGAAGATCTATGAATAAGTGCACTTCATATTATATTCTGAAATGCAAATATGGATGACAATGTCCATATTTAGATGATCACTGAGTGCAAAATTATAACTGATCGTTCGCATCATAATTAATATGAATTTTGCATAGAATGCTTGTTCATATAGGATTTCAGATTCTAGTTCTTGTTCAGCCCCAAATTTAACATTTTATATAAAGCATTTCCCAACTTGTTAGTTCCTTACAGTATGCCTATCTGAAAGAGCCTCTTTCTGTTTGATCAATTATTTTCATTTTCTTTAATCAATTTTTGTCAGGTCAATGATGACCATCATGTTATAAGAGATTCTAGCGGCAATACCATTGAGGCACAGTATGTGGAGATGGATGATGCTACTATTAACTTAAGAAACTTCTACACAAAGGCCTACCTGGGAGTGTCAGCCAAAGAAATCCCAAAGTATTGGCTCTTATTTCAAGTATCTGTGCCACCACTTGGATGGAGCACCTACTTTATTTCTAAAGCTGGGGGACAAGGTGGATTTTCAATGTTCTTCTCATTAAATACTTTTTGGTTTTTCTGGTCATTTGTTACATACTGCATTCAAAAGCAATCCATTTCATGGAACAAAAGCACCATGAGCAATAACAATATTCACATATTGTAATGCTCCTTAAACAATACAGGAGCAAGTAGTGGGCACATGTCAGTTACGGATACTTCACAAAATGAGACATTGGAGGTTGGACCTGGGAATTTGAAGATGTCCTTTTCATCAACATCTGGACAACTGAAACGTATGACGAATTATAGAACAGGGGTGAGTTGCATTTTCTTTCTTGATTACAAGCTCTTGGGTTAATGACTTAGTCTATTTCCAGAAATGGTTGTATAATTTATTTATTCTTTTTAAGGTTCAATAGAAAGATGGAATAATTTTGGTAGGGTATGCTTATGAAGTCTGGAGCATATTTTCATTGACATCTTTATTCTTCATGTTACAAGTGTGACAGGCGGACAGTACAGTAGTTAGTAATTGGTGTAACTCCGTAATGAGGCCAGTGTAAGCTGAGTCTCTAGATTTCCACAATTCTGATGTGGGAGTCCAACTTAGCCCTTTGTTGATATTTTGGAAACAATAAAGTTTTGGGGTTTTTTCTTTTCTTTTCTTTTCTTTTACTCTTTATTAGAGAAACTAGAGGGATAAAGAGAAAATTTTGATGATGTGGAATTTGTAAGATTGTATTTCCTTAGGGGCTTGAAAAGTTTCATAGCCAACTAGGAGTGGATTTGAACAAGTCTCTGGAACTTGAAGTTTTAGATGAGCTGAAGACTAGATTTTTGGACTCATCTGCACAGAGATTGGGATGCGTAATTTGTACAAGAACTTGGAACAGGATCATAGTGTTCACTCGAGATGAAACTTTCCCTCCCTATATGTAAATGACTCAAGCATAAGGTTCTGATATATTGGAAGAAACAAACTATAAGCTACCAAGGAAAATTTGGGGGCAATTGGAATTTGGCCCAATATGAGTGAAATGAACGACAAATATTTCAGACATTAAAATTGCTGCTAGATTGAAAAACAATGCAATGAATTCCAAACTACAAGAGTGATAATACACAACATTGCAATATAACAGAAGTTTCAATTGGAAACAAGAAATGCGCTTTCTAAAAAAATAAGAGGGAGAGGGAGAGGGAGAGTCATATGTGTGTGCACGCGTCTTTGCCGAACCCATTCTTATTGTGACAGCAGATTTCTGTACAATCCTCCAGCTTTCATATATAATGGTGCTGCTCGTGGAAAAGGACTGACTTCACCAAATTAACTCAATCTAGTTTTGTTAGAATATTTCTTAATAGTTAATCTAATCCATTACTGGATTACTATTTCAGTTTTAATATGTTGCTGGTAATCTAACTAGAAGAACACAAATTTCCATAGAGAGGCCTAAGGGTTACTGTTGCAATGCATCAGGTCGATATACCTATACAGCAAAGCTATCTGTGGTATGGTTCAAGTATTGGAGACAAGGATCCACAGGTATGACGCTGCTATGCTTAGGATCAGCACTGTTATGGAATTCAACTACTTGTGGTAACTGTTTATTGTCATGTGTATGCTAATTTTCAAGGCCTCTGGCGCATACATATTTCGACCAAATGGCGCTCCTCCAACAGCTGCTTCAAGATCGGTAATCCAGCTGGTTTCCAGTTTCTTGTTCATCATAAATTGCTGAATAATGACTTGAGAAACTTGCAACCATTAAAAAGCGGTGTTGGTTAGCTTGCTTGTGGTTTTAAGGTTACTGAACCTTCAATGTAATTTCATTCAATTGTAGGTACCCTTGAAGATTGTGCGAGGACCTCTAGTTGATGAAGTCTATCAACAATTCAATCCATGGATTTATCAGGTTCTCTACCTTTTATTCACCTATCAAATGGCCATTTCATCAAGATTAAGCTTAATAGGATTCTTTAATCAAAAACATCTCTAGTGTTTCAAAGTCACAAAAATTTATCTCTTTCTATTTAAATAATTTAGAAATCATTTCATTATATTGTTCCTTTATAGACCTCTAAACCCCGAAATGATGGTGAATAGAAACATCTAACACAATCATTTCTTTGAGTCCCAAGTCAACGCATAATATGATGGAAGAATCAACTAAGTAATTCAACATATAGCAGTAAGGGATGCAAGAGAATGTGCAGTAGAGCCACCTCCAAAACATACATGAACATGAAAATATATTATAAGATATTAGGACTTTTGATGAGACTACAAAGGCATAAATATAGATATATTAATGTTTTTTTGTGAATGCTAATGTACCATTGTACAGCCCACTTATCTCTATCTTCTAGCCCTTTTATGTTATTATTAGTCTGTAGGACATAGATGGTATTTTTTCTTTTGTTACTTAAGGATACACTTTTTTTACACACGTACTCACACCCCACACACACCCACGCACTCAAACCATAGTGGGATTTCACCACAATGGGTACTCGAACCCATGACCTTGTGTTGAAACTCTTGTGAGTCTACCAGCGAGGCATGAGTAAGGACCCTACTTAAGGATACACTTACCATTATTACTTCTTGATTAAAATATAAAAGGAGGGGTGGGGTGTGTGGATGAAACCAAACCCTAATCCCTCTCTTTCTTCTTCTCTTCTCTCCTATTCTTGTCAATCAAGTTTACATAGTATCAAAGCATTGAACTTGATTGATCTAGGCTTTTTTTCCTCTTATCTCACATTTCTTCTCTTTTTTCCACAATCAAATTTCTTCTATTTAAGGTGAATTTTTAAAGAGTTTGGGGGCTTATCTGCACGAATCTTCTCTCATCATTGCTCAACCACCATATAATGCATTGTGTAATCGTGCCCCAATACTAGTAAGGCCCACTTTCATATATAACCATTGTGATGGATCAAAGTGGTTCATTGTGCATCTATGGTCAGATCTACAGTTAGATTTGAAGATAAAGGTATATGTGGAAGTTCTTCCTGTGATGCCACGTCACTGTGTGGTCACACATGGGCAAGCACACATGGGCGGGCCCCAAGGTGGCTGGCAGGATACTATACACACAGTGAAGGTAGAACTTTGTCCCACATCGGAAGCGTTGTCCGAAGTTGTGGTGGCTATAAGTTGGGTTCCTTCCTTAACAGGCATGACGCGTTGTGCCTGGAACAAGTGAACCTATGTCCAATGACAAAAAAAAAAAAAAAAAAACCACCGCTGCGCACTCTGATTACAATTGGTCGGACAATATCGAAGGAGTAGGCGCTAATGCGGGCGGGGCCGATCAGGCTTGGGTGAGCTACCAGTATCCTTTCCCTAGATGACCCATTTTAAATCCGTGAGCTTCGGCAAAAAGGACAATATCATGTGCTGTGGGGACAGGCCTTACGAGTGGTATCAAAGCCGAGGACGGCTCTGCCCTCGATGGGGGATATTGTGATGCCACGTCACTATGTGGTCACATGTAGGCGGACACATGTGGCCTGTGGGCGGGTCTCAAGGTCGTTGGCAGGCTACTGTGCACACAGTGAAGGTAGAACTTTGTCCCACATCGGAAGCATCATTCGAAGTTGTGGTGGCTATAAGTTGGGTTCCTTCCTTAACATGGATGACGCGTTGTGCCTAGAACAGGTGAGCCTGTGTCCAGTGACAAACAAAACCACTATTGCGCACTCTGATGATAGTTGGTTGGACAATATCTGAAGGGGTAGGTGTTAATGTGGGCGGGGCCGATCAGGCCTGGGCGAGCTACCAGTATCCTTTCCCCAAATGACGTGTTTTAAATCTGTGAGCTTCGACAAAGCAGACAATATTATCCAAGTCAGTGAATCTTCATATTACATTTACCAAATTTAATGTAGCAAATTACTTACAATAGGCCATATCTATAGAGGTATTTCTTACCGGTAAAAGAAAACTAAAGTATCTAACCTCCTCCAAAACTGAAGAAAGTTCGTTGGAATATACAGATTGGGTGGTAGAAGATGCTCATATTAAAGCCTTGTTATGAAATAGTATAGAGCCTCAGATTAGTGTAAACGTTATCTTTCTCAAGACAACTAAGGAAGTGAAAAACTTTTTTATTTGGTACCCCTAGCTCATATTACTAGTTTATCTGACTTATTTCATTATTTTTATCGATGATTATTCTTGAATTACATGGTTATACTTAATGAAAGACCATTCAAAAGTATTCATATAGAAGTACAAACACAATTCAAGTCTAAGGTGTGTAATTCTCCATTCCGATAATGCTAGAGAATACTTATCGAATGACTTTAACTCGTATCTCTCATCTCTTGGGATTCTTCACCAAACTTCATGGGCTCACAGGCCATAAAAAAATGGGGCAACAAAACGTGAGAATCGTTATTTACTTGAAGTTACTAAGGCATTGTTTTGAATATGAAAGTTCTTAAAATGTTTAGTGTGATGTGGTTTTAACTACATGCTACCTAATAAATCAGATGTCATCATCTGCCATGTGCTCATAGGCCATAACAAAATGGGGCAACAAAACGTGAGAATTGTTATTTACTTGAAGTTACTAAGGCATTGTTTTGAATATGAAGGTTCTTACAATGAAATTTGCATGCCTTTCATCAAGTCCCATGATCAGCAGGCAAATATGTTCACTAAAGCTTTGGATCGTACTCATTTTGATTGTTTCTTTGTCTAGTTGAGCATTCATGATATATATGCTCCAACTTGAGGGGGAGTGTTAATGGATGTGCGTTGTACCATTATACAACCCACCTATCTCTATCTTTTGGCCCTTATATGTCATTATTAGTTTTTAGAACGAGGTCATTTTGCTTTTGTTACTAAAGGATACACTTCTCATTATTACTTTTATATTTTAATATAAAAAGACGAGGGGAGTGTGTGTGTGTGTGGATGAAACAAAACCCTAATCCCTCTCTCAACTTTATTTCATCTCTTTCTTCTCTCTTATCTCCTCTCTTCTTGTCATTCAAGTCTACATAAGATATAAAAAAAGGATAAGAAAATGAAAATCTTTTATTGATGACTCACATCATTTAAAAGAATTACCAATTTGTTGTACATGCCCGTGGTTCTCAAGCATCTCACTTGGAAGGTGCATTGTGTTAAAACTGCTAGAAGAGTGGGACCATCATGTATGGATTTTGGTGCACAAATTGCATCAAGCAAAGAGTAACTGTCCAATTCCCGACAACAGATGGTTATTCTTACTGGTAATCTATTTTGCTTTAACTGTTGGCTTTTGGGTTGTGGATATGATGATTGGAATTGTCTAATAGCACAATGGATGTTCACAAAAATTTACCGAGTGATCAGCCTTGATTTCTTTTGGAGTTTGTAAAGATTACTAAAAAGAACTGGAGTTGCTAAAGATGAACATTGGAAGTGAAAATTGAGCATTTCGATGAAATAAATTCTGAGAGAGATCATCTGAAAGTAAATTGCTGAAGAGGTAAGAAAAAACATAGAAAGAAAAAAGTAATGCGAGAAATAGATTTTCGTTGTAGGTAGATTTTTTAATGTGATCCAGGTGATTAAGTTATATGCTCAAGATCTATGATAAACGGATCTTCCAAATCTCATGGGGCACCTATGTGGGATAAGCAAAATGCGTTGGGTATGAGATCCATATCGGCTATAAGTCAACTGTATTGTTCTGAGTATCCCCAATATTATCAAAATATCCCTGATATTATCCGTGTCTCCAGCTCAGCGATACCGATAACATTGGTATTATAAAAATTTTCAGGTATCGGCAATGTATCGCCAATATTTTTTACTGTGTAAATTCCAAGTGACGCTTGTATGGCCAATGTATTTCCAATATTTTCGCCTGTGTATATTCCAGTTGTAGCTTGTATCGCCAATGTATCGATATCATTAAAAATCTGTTTATTAAAAAAATTTTCATTTCAATTTTTTTATAGACGAGTGGTTGTATGTAGTGTTCAAATTGTCTATTATAATATCACGATATTATCATTATCGCTACATGGGCAATATTGAGACCATGCCTCTCATTTCCTTTCCAGTTGTCGGCGATTTCTCAGTGAAATATCATGTTGTTAATATTCTGAAATATCAATGGATGTTTGGATGGATGGTTGGATGATAGATTATCCAGTTGGACTATTTCTTATGTCAGCACATGCTTTTAGGCCCCCATAAATAGAAACTCATTATGTATGCATTCTTTTTGCATTTTTTGGATTCCTTAACATGTAAATATGTGTATTTTAGCATCTCCTAAAGTTTCACTGAAAATTCCACAGTTTTCCTCATGTTTTCCCAATATTTCCCTGCATTTCCGGTCGTTGGCGATATCAATATTGTTTCTGTATGACATTCTTCTTTATAGATGACATTTGACATGTTCTTGTGTAAAGCAATTCTGCTTAATTGCTAAGTTTCTTTTCAGGGCTCAGTCTGTGTTCTCACTGATTAACGCAGTGGGAAACCATTCTCAATCATTATTAAAGCATGGGAAATTAATAGAGACCATCTTGTTAGCAAATGTAAAAGAGAAATACTGCTTCTGCTTGTTCTTTGTGATGCACAATGAATATTGCATGAACTTAAAGAGAAAAAGAAAAACAATCATGCATGATGAAATTGTTGGTATTTAATGATCTTGAAGTCATGACATCCATATATTCTTGTTAGTTTTTTCTTCCTCCTGTCAGTGGTTTTTACCATTTCATGTCCTCACGAATTCACTTTAACAATTTTCAGGTGACTAGACTCTACAAAGACAAGGAACATGCTGAAGTTGAATTCACCGTAAGTTCTTGACACAACAGAAACGTACATTTCCTTATCAAATAACTTGAATTCACTATGTTTGTGATGTCCATAAAGTCCAGTGAGCCAAAAAATTCTATTAGATGGTACTTAGTATAAGTAACTGCAACTTTTGCTTTCTGCTTTTGAGTTTATTAACGATGCCAATTTCCAAAATGAAGATTGGTCCAATTCCTGTGGATGATGGTGTTGGAAAGGAGGTCATTACACGGATGACAGCAAATATGGCCACGGACAGGACATTTTATACAGACTCTAATGGAAGAGATTTTCTAAAACGGGTATGCTTTTATTTCATCCTGAAAGTTTTGAGAGGCAACAGCCAACATGATTAAGGCATCCATGTTACTGGTCCTGATGTGGTCTATTAGCAGTAGTAGATGAGGTTATGAAGCATATCTCGCAATCTTGGAATGTCTATGATGCATCTCTGCCAGATTCTGCTGTGATGGTTCTCTTGTACTAGGTTCTCATATAATTCATTTCAGCCTTAGTACTATTTACACTAAATTATGTGATTTTTCTTGCCTTTAACATTATTTTCTACATGAAAATCATTTGTTTTGCCAGGCATGTTAAAATCAGTTGGACCTGTGGTTCTGTGAAGTACTTGGAATTGGTACAGTTGATTGTGCCCCTTTCCTCACTTTGTTTCATGCAGCTTGCTGGAGTTCCTTATTTTCCTTGGTTTTTTTCAAGTTGTTCCATTCAATAGAGCAACTTATGGCATCGTTCCTTAGCTGCGGCCTGTAGGAATTGCTACCATTTGACACCAACATGAGCACGGCTGCTAGAATTCTAGTTGATACGTAGCCATATTTTAGTGCTTCTAAGCTAACCGTATGGAATAGATAGGAATTTTCCACACGTTGGTTCCATTCGTTAACATGTTATCAGGGTGGGTGATCAATCCGTTTTTAATGACAACCATTGATCACCACTGCTGATCTCACCCATTGATGTCAATCTTGTCACTGTTCTTGCAATCTCACAGCCCGATGCAGTCTACTCGATTGCAAGAATTTGATCTACTGTGTTCTCCAACCAACTGGACTATGGTTAAGGGGACAAGGCAACCTCATCTGTTTCACCATTCTCGCCCATCACCAATCTCCATCAATGATCGGCTCATCTATTTGATCTTGCCGCCTACCTTATCCAGTGGAGTCGACTGGTATAAGTTGTCTTTGGATTTGTATCTAGATGTTACTGTTGCTAAAATCCAATCGTTGCATGAAAATTAAAAAAAATAAAAATCAGTGAGTTGATTTGACAACTGTAGATCTAAATCAGCTGCTGTGGCAATCCAGCTCCATCTGAATTGCTGAATTTTGCTTCTTTCAACTGCTGATCGAATATGTTGTTCATGTTGGTGCCATTCTAGTTGGATCTGCCATTTCATTTTAGCTGGGTTGTCGCCTGTGTCATCACTACCATGGTTGATTTGCTGACTTATTCCAACAAGTGGGTCCACCACCTCGCCAGCCCCAAATGGTCCCTGTTACAAACAATCCCTTTACTATGTTGGGTCTTTCTTACCAGACAATTTTCTATGCTGGCCCTTTTTTATCCGACCTGTTCCTGCGTTAGGCCTTTCTTATTGGAGTTATTGCTGTGCTGGGCCTTTTTGGTTTTAGAAGGCCTATGTTTCTTCTCTTGGATGTATGTTGGCCTCATTGATCTTGTTTAAAGAGATTCTAAACTCTATTTGTTCTTTCTTTCTTTCTTTCTTTCTTTCTTTTTTATTTTAATTTTCTGCTTACTGTGATGTGTGGGCCTCAGGTGGGCCATTCACAAGGAAATAGTTGGGAGGGGACACCCACCATTTATTTCATCAGGGCCCACCTGAGTTTCAATGGCCTGATTTTCGGTGTGCCCTTTCATCCTGGGCAGATGGAGGGGTTGAATGGCCCCAATTTCATATGTTCAGCACAGTGTAGCGCGTTCAAAACCAAGGGTGAGGTTCCCCTCCCAAATGTTTCCCTTGGGGTGGCCCACCAGATTCCAGACTGGCCTAATTTTTGGGCCATGGGTATGATGGGATGCAGGCATGCAGCCGATGATTGGCCCTGATAAATCAGTCTTTAATCTTAGTCAGGTACTCTGTCAACCATGCACAACCTTCTGTTGTTTCCAAATATAACTAGTGAGATAATCATGTGGTAATGTTCATAAATACAAGGACATATAGGCTCCCACCCACATGCAAATGAATGGCCATGCAGGTGGGGCATGAGGTAATTCTCATTCATGCCTCCTGAATTCTGGCAATTCATTGGATGCTGGGAAGAGAGCGTGGGATGTCAATCGTAGCATGTCATGCTACATCTGTTCATGAGAACATAGTTTTTGGTTACCATTCTCTTCTTCTGATGATCAAAACTGAGGAATGCCATATTTTGTTTCTTGTCCCCATCATTTTGTTGTTTTTGCTTTTATTTTTCTTTAATGATTTTTGTCCAGTACCTGTATAAATATTAAGTGGCATCCTGTGGAATTTTACTGCTTCTTGAAATACTAACTTGTCCTGATACAAATACCAATTGCTTGATCAATACTTTATTACTGTCAGGTGCGGGATTATAGGACTGACTGGCCTCTCGAAGTGACTCAACCTGTAGCAGGAAACTATTATCCAGTAAGAGTTTGTATTATTCAAATTTGGAATGGCATTACTCATGTAGTTTATGAAACAAGGTTGTATTTTCTCTTGCAAGTATCACAATCAAGTTGGAAATTAGATGTCTTTGTAGAATGGTTTCACATACCCTATATCTTAATGCTGTCTTAAACTACTGTAACTTCTAATCGAGTAGTCATTTATGTGGATGAGATTGCAACATTCTACAAGTCTATATTACTCGACAGTGGGTGCATCACAGTCAATTATTCTGTAAGCACATTCCACAAAATTCACTCTTAAACATAATCTCTGGCATATGAGTTGATTGACAATAACATGAGAAAGCGGTAATCATCTTTTAGTTTCTTATGCCTTCATTGCGGGGTGAGTTTTTGGTGTGGTTGAATGGGTTAATTCTGTTGGGTAGAACCCTTGCCTTCTTTTATGTTTCCTTCTTTTTCTTCAAAAATGGCTGTCATTATCAAAATGGAAAAAAAGTTACCCTTCAGTTTCAAGCATATCCATAGACAAAAAAATATCATCATCCATTCTTCTTCTTTTTTGGCCAAATGGTCAATTTGCCAATTCCAATTGTAGACTTTGCATGGCAGGATGTTCTATCTTATTATTTTTGAAACCTAAGTTGCACTGCTACAGATATGGCCATTCATATAACACGATTTCTAGAGGGGCCCTAATATTTTCAATTTGGCTTTGCACAAAAATGTAATTAATTGATTAATAAATTTAATTATTATAATAAGATAACAAAAGAAGAACAGTATAAGTTTTCCAAGTATTTTTTCCTTTTTCTTTTTTTTTCTTGCTATTTTGACAATTGGGATGTAAAAATGTGTTATTTGTTATTCTCTATCATGTATGCCAACAATAGAGCTTGTTCAGATTACATCGCTAAAAACTCATCTTATTTCTTGATATAGTTGGAGCATTTGGAAACAAATACGTAGAATCATCCCACCACCAACACCATGTGACCTTTTTTTCTAACTAATTGTGGTTGGCTACACAAGTCCCATTCCACCATTCCACTCTATCAAGGACCATATCCTCAGTTAAATCAAAGGCCATCAAATCATTTCTTGTTTCCTCCGTTGACGTCCTTTTGGGCCAAACATAATTACCAACAAAGTACAATGCAATGCATTTTATTCTTTAAGAAGTTGATTTCAATGTCTAAAATATCGGTATCGTGTTACGTATCACATCTTGGGATACAGATACGTATCGCACGAGATATATCATTGGTATTGGGTAATTTATCGCACTTTTTAGGAAACATGGGGAAACATTGGGAAAATGGTTGAATTTTTCAATGAAAGTTTAGGGATTGTTAAAAAAAGACCTTAATACACACTTTTAAATAATAACATCTCAAAAAAGAAGTGCACATAATAGGTTTCCTTTGTATAGGGTCCTAAGCTATGTGTTGTCCGTACTAATGCAACTATATTCAAATTGAATGCATAACATTTAGAGTGTATGTGATGATCATTTCATCAAACACTCCTAAATACTTCAAAATTAGTCTTAATTGATAGCTTGTTGAAGGGGAATTTCAGAAAAAATTAATTTTTTAATAAATTTTTAATTTTTTACAGAGTTTTATTTTTCAAAAATTGATAAGGACTTAACATATCAGTAGATCAGCCCTCATACATGCTTGATTTCATGTTTGGAATGCAACATTGCAAGCAATTTGGGAGAAATTAGGGAATTTTGAATTTTCTCAAAATCAGGCCACCTACACTCAAATACTCCTAAATACTTTGAAATTAGTCTCGATTGACAGCTAGTTGAAGGAAATTTTTGAAAAAAAATAAAATTGGAGAACATGAAGAACCAATGGATATCAAAATCAAAGCTCCAACTTCATGATTTTTCACGCAAAACATGAAGAATTGATGGATTTTTAACCATTTGACACTGATTTAACATAATTTCAACGGGAAAAAAAAAATGGAAATTGAAAATGCTCACCGGAACAAACATGTGGGATATATCGGCCCTACCTGTGCGTTTTGTATTGCACAGGTGGGATATAAGATATATCAGCCGATATCGTCGATATTTAAAACATTGGTTGATTTATATTCTCCTTTTAGTTGTTCATCCACCATCTTTTATAAGTTAATGTTTTTATTATTCTTTCTAATGAACTCAGAAATTGTAATATCTTTTATAGGATAAAATATGACTATTGATGGAACACAAAATGTCACTTTTTAAATGAATTCGCAATTTGTATGAAATGGAATTATTGTTGGATTGGTAGCTATAATATACCTAATTTTTTGAATTGTTTAAGAAAGAAAAGGAAATACATGTTGACAGATTAAGATCCTACTGAAATCATCGTCGTGGACATTGTCATCTTC
Organism: Magnolia changhungtana; assembly: GCA_030180095.1. Lineage (NCBI taxonomy): Eukaryota > Viridiplantae > Streptophyta > Magnoliopsida > Magnoliales > Magnoliaceae > Magnolia > Magnolia changhungtana. Next base: position 5,329,639 of record JASAUF010000160.1, read on the forward strand.
ATTGCTTGTCCCAATTATTTGGGATCAGCTTCTTGAATCCTGTTTCTCCGATCATCAGAACAAAATTCCTTACAATGAAAGCAATGAGATTATTCTTATTTCTTACAAGGAAGAATAATAATATTTTTAAAAATGAATAAATGATCTTCAATGATAAAAGCAATGAGATTATTCTTACAAGGAAGAGTGCCTAGAATTAAATACCCTTTTAAGTAATGGAAAGGTGAATAATAATTTTAAAAATGAATAGACGATCTTCAATGATGAAAGCCCCCTAATTCGTTGTGGTATTCAATTTGGTGCTTGTGAAAAAAGGAGAAAGATGATTGTTCCATTCTAGTTTTTGTGGAGCATTGGTATTGAAACACCCTATTGATGCCAAGGTATCCCGTATCGATATCGGTTGGCGTAACGGTGCCCTCCGATACGGATACGGATACGGGGGTGTAACGGCGATACGAGGGCATAACGGCCCATAACAGTGCAATTTTATTTTATTTTTTTGCCAAAAAAAAAATGAAAAAATATGGATTAAATCCGGAATATTCTAAGCATTCCAAATATGCATTCATTTATAAATTGGAACATGTTTATGGTGGTGTAACGGTCCACTCTTTGGTGAGAAGTTGTATCGGACTGTCTGATGAATTTATGAACCAGATAACCTGAATTTGACTACAAAATTCATATATTTAATTTTCTAAATATCTAATTTATATACTTAACAATTTAATATCATTTCTCCCAATAGTTCTTTTAAAAAATGAAATTAAATTCAGGAGATCGTGTTGCCAATTTGGGGCTAACTTGGAGGACCAATCCATGCCCCAAATCAGCCTCAAATTCATGCAATTTATTGGCATTATCCCACTTGTGAATTAGTGGACATTTATTGGATAGTAAATCATGAAAAAAAAAAAATCAAAAGGCCCTATTTTAAAAAATAAGCGTCCACAAATTAACAATTAAAACTTTTCAAACAAGACCCCACTTGTGATGAATGTGCCCGTTTCGACCCCGTCTCGCGTAACGGTGTCAGCCGTTACAGTTACGTATCGACCGTATCGTAACGGATACGGGACACCTTGATTGATGCACATCGCCAATTTTTGTAGGTAATTGTTCAATAAGAGGCATGAGACATATCTCCAATGATGGATTCCCAAGGATTCCACAACACTATAGGACCATGGATTCCATTTTTGGAGATCTAGTTTGGATAGCAAGTGGAAATCTCATTTTTATGAGACAATGCTCACATCGTATCTTGTGCTGGGGAAATTGACGATGGAAAAGTGTAGTGATTATATGTGGAATCCACTACAATTTTTGCTATCCAAACATAGTGAAATGTCCCATCATGGGAAAAGTGTTTCCTTTTCTTTCTGTTTTCCCTCAGTCCAAACAGGCCCCAAGTCTTTTTGTGAATTTTCCTCTAGATCTTTTTTTCCACTTTCCTATAAAATGTATATTCCCTGATATTTCAGAAACATAACATCATTTTCTTGCTCTTTTTTTCAATAGGTTGATCTTAGTATAACTGCAATCTAGTTTTATAGCATGCAGTTATTCAGATGTTCACCACAGCCGTTTTAGCTGAATTTTATGGTTTTTTTTTAATCTAGAACACAGGCCTATATAAGAACCTTAGCACCAACTTTGTCTATAGCCCTCTCACTGAACATTGTGCATCAAATGTCATTTATATTTTTTACCATAGAACCAACTAATTATCAATACATTTCTGCCTCAATTTTCATTTAGGTTTCAACAAACCTTGTTGAAATGTTCCACACTATGTTGTAAAAAATGTTCTAATTAAATCCTACATTTTTATTTGATATATAATTTAATGATTATAAGCATTTTTTATTGGCTATAAAATCCACATCATGGTTGCTTTTATTGACTATAGTCTATAAGCATTTTGGGCTAACTGCCCTTTTTGTCCTTCAGTTTTCTTGTAGCTTGTTTGGCCTTTTTCCTTTCTTGGTTGGTAATGAAATTCTGCTTACCTTCCAGAAAAAAAATGACATCATGCCCTCCACTAATATTGTCAAAAAAAATTGTCAGATTAACCTTGGAATATATACGTTGGATGGGAAGTCAGAGCTCTCAGTCTTGGTTGATCGTGCCATAGGAGGTGCCAGCATTCAAGATGGGGAACTAGAGCTCATGCTTCATAGGTTCAATTTCCTTGCGATATCATTGTTAAAGTGCTCCTATTCCTTCAATTATTCTTTATGATTGTCATTTCATTTCCATTACCGCCATTTTAAGTTGATTATCCCCTTTGTTCTATTCAAGGCGAATGGTTCATGATGATTCCAGAGGTGTTGGTGAAGCACTTGATGAGATTGTGTGCGTGGAACATACTTGTGAGGGACTTACGGTATGTTGATGACAATTAATTATGTACATTTTTTTAATGTTCCTATTAATAACCATCTTGTTTTAAGATGAAGCCAATTAATTATATAATAATTGTGGTTTGGCATGTAAATATTTTCTTTTGTAGTTTTAATTCCAATGAGTCTTGATGTTAAATTTACCCGAAGTCTACCCTCCTAGTAGATCATCCGAATAGTGATGCGGAAGAAGTTGAAATGATAAAGTACCCTTTTGTCTTACATGGGAATTTAATTGTGGAATAGGGAATAGGATATAGATAAACCATTGAGTGGCAATCATTATATGAAAGAAACTATATTCTTTTTTTATCCTCTATTGCATATCCAGTTTTATTTTTATTTTTTTTCCTGTTTTAATAAAGAGTTTTGCAAGAAAGAAGCTCATACGCCTCTTTAGAAATGGAGACAGCTCCCTGCAGCACCTACTCCATACATATGGCATGATTCTAAGGCAAGCAGAACCATTCATCTGGTCTTCCCCACTACATGAAGATCATATTGCTAAGAAATCTAGATCCTAACTTAGACACGATGCTAGTGGGCTGGAAAATAACAATTAAGAAATTGCACCAATTTGACTGCTCGGGTTGTCAAATCACCAAGATTTCATTGCATTATTAACAATCTAATGGAGTCATTTCGTCAAAATAAGTGGTTAGGAAGCATTGATCTTCACTATATGGAAGCTATTTGTGTTGATATTTATGCATCTTAAATACTTATTGCCCAAGGTCTTTCTTGTTGCTCCACAATCAATAAGTAGACGCATCATCGTCAAAGCCTTGCACTGGTATTTGGGGTCAGCTTTATGAATCCTATTTCGTTGTTCAATCCTAAAGCCATATCTGTCACGCCCCCAACACTGGAACCATGGTTAAAGCTAACCTTGGCATCAGGTTAAGGAATGTGATTTGGGGTAAAGTATCAAACATTCATAATTCAACATTCACAATCACATCCTCACAGTCAACCATAAATGCAAAAAAGACTTTATTCAACTTATTCATAAGGTTTAATGTTTAACCACCACTAATCCTACAAATAACCCATACTGCAACCTACGCGGCTAGGTATAATTTTAAAAAAAAAAAAATCTAAAGTAGATGATCATTGCTATAAAATTCATCCGGCCAGTTTCTGAATGCATTTACTTGCTTCTAATGTTGTAATACATGAAACTGAATGGAATGAGCTAACCACAGCTCAGTGAGATGATTCCAAATCAAGGGCAGCAATGATTTTCAAAACTTAAGGTAAATTATGCCTTGTCAAAAATCGAAAGAGTATGCATGTATGATATAAATGCATGCAAAATTCCACTATTCTCAGTATAGTTTATTTGATGAACACTAGGGCCAATCATCTCTTAATTGTCCTAATATAGTCACTCAGACTCTTATACTTACAATTCTCTCCAGTTAGATAATTAGATCTTAGCAACCTGAATTGCACAAGAAATTCATCAACACTCATCGGGGACTCTCAACCCCGAAGACCCCTCAATGTTCCCCTCTATTTTTAGTTCACTAAAAAAATGCTCATAATTTACTCAAGAATCACTCAATCAATCCTCACACACTCAAAATTTAGTCTCATCCTCTCAACTAGTGCTCTTAGAATATCCATAATGATGCATATTGGAATATATGTGCAGTTTGTAACCTTTCCAAAAATATACTTTCTAAAAATAGCTGTTTCATAAATAAAATGCAACTTTCCAAAAATAACTTACTACATTGGAAACTTTCTAAACATGGTTTCAATACATGGATGCAAATGCTTACTTGAATCAAAACCTCTCGCTAATATATTTTCACATATGTATATAGTACTCACACATTATAGTGTTTCTCGCAATTATCTACCTTTTTATCCTTTTCTTTCTTAAGTGTCGGCTTAGGAAGGTGATTTTTCTCACAATGATCTCGGCCTTCCATTTCTAATCCAGCAAATTTTCTACAAATAGGATTTCTCAAATGGAAACTTTCCTCATATAGAATCCTTCTGATTGGGATCCGAAGTTAATGAACTACTTTACGGTGTTATGAGGTAATAGAACTTGGTTTGCAAGTGCCAATTTCCAAGGCCGACATGATAGGCCAGCACCAAGTTGGAAGTGAGATATGTTTGGGACATTCTCATACTTATTTAACTTGTGATTTTGAGGAGAAGTGGTCAAATAACACTCCCAAATTTCTCATAATTCAACTAGTTGAATTGGAGGTCTTAAGCATTCAAAAGCTTCTTCTGATTTTCCCCTACTTTTTCCTAATTTTGATTGTTCAGATTCGTGGATATTATTATATTAGCATCAACCAGTTAGGGTCCGGGGCACGCTGGAGGCGGACAGTTGGTCAACAAGTTTATTCACCACTTCTCTTAGCTTTCACACATGAGGTATATCATCCACTTAATTATATTTTCTGTGTATTTTTTCTTTCTCAATTGGTTTTTATGAAATTGTTGAATCTACAGGAAGAGGAAAGTTGGAAAGCTTCTCATTTGGTGAACACTACGTCCATGGATCCTAATTATAGTTTACCTCCCAATGTGGCAGTCATAACACTTCAGGTAATCTTGACATGAAATCCTGCCTTGTAGATTAAGGGTTCATTTGGGTGTTTGTGGTTCTCAATGCGGACATGCAAGCTACTGTCAAATCATGGTTCCGATGGGCACCCGAAGGTCTTCTCATCTCAACCATGGTGTGGGGTGGGAAAAGCAATAATGCGCTAACCTTTAATTTGGTTCAGTTTGCTGTGGCCACACCAAGCGCATCACAAGTAGGCCTAGGAAGCTGCCATCATCATCTAAGCCATATCCCAACTAATTGGAGTCAGCTACGCAACTTCCATTTCACCATTCCACTCTATCACGGACCCAAACCATAGGTCCTAAGGCCTCTTATTATTACCACCACTGACATCCTTTTGGACCTTTCCCTCACCCTTTTAGAGCCTTTAACTTGTACCAAGTCACCCCTAACTAGCGCAGTTCTTGGTCTATGTTGCACATGGCCAAGCCATGCCTTTAACTTGTACCAACTCACCCCCAACTAGTGCAGTTCTTGGTCTATGTTGCACATGGCCAAGCCATGTTAAGTTTACTTTTCCTCATCTTATTATCCATTGGTACTACTCCTAAGTTCCCTCGAATGCATTCATTTCTAATTCTGTCCTTCCTCATCTTCCCATTTGTTCATCTCAACATCCTCATTTCAGCTACGCTTATCCTATGAGCATGTTGTTCCTTAACTGCCCAACATTCTGTCCCATTAAGCTTGGCTGGCCTTAAGCTATCCTTCCCCACATTCTGTCCCATTAAGCTTGGCTGGCCTTAAGCTATCCTTCCCCTTTGGATTCTAAGGCAGTCTTAGAAAGCCCTATTAACTATGATTGTGCGGCACAACCAGCTGTAACACAAACCTTGGGTACTTCACCTCTTTAAAGGGACTTCCACCTTTAATTTTGCAGGAGTTGGATGATGGAAATGTGCTCCTTCGGTTGGCCCATGTATATGAGGTATGGCAATCAAGAATCTTTATTTGATGGTGATTAATTTCTAGCATTGTTATTCATTTTTATGATGCGAATATGGTTAGGCTGGCGAGGATGCCGAGTATTCATCAACAGCCAAAGTGGAACTGAAGAAGATCTTTGCGACAAGGATGGTATGTAGAGCTGCTTTTGATGGTTAATTCCATTATTCAATATGGCTCATTCAAATTTCAAACCCATACACTATTTTCCTATGTCCTCCTATTCAGATGGTTTCCAAAATGCAACTTGGTTGAAAGCAAAAGGAAATGTAACCTTCCACCTTTTTACAATGCTTGAGATTGCTTGTTCAGCAATGATCCTTGCAGAAATTTATTTCATCTCTTATGGGTGTGCATCTCATTCAGGCTAACATTCTGTCCAGTTTGATCCCACCATGGATGGGTAATGGATTGAAAATGTATCCCCCATCAATGGTTGGCTTGCAATGGATGGCTAAAAATAAAACAGAGCTGCTGGTCCACATGCGATGGGAAGATTGGTTAAGATTATCATGTGGAAGAAAATGTTGGTCTGCTGTCCATCTACAGTGAGGTCACCAGGTGAACCATCTGGACCACTGGAAGGTGTAACCCACGTATATGAAATGCTGGTCCAAACCAAAATGCTGCTAGTTCAGGCCTAGCATTGCATAAATCCTCTTCATGGAAAATGATTGTTTGTCCATTGCATACTGATTAGTGCAGTATTGTCTCATGAAACTGTTTCTTATAACACCCCAATCAAACTGTGCTGTTTCCAAGAAGAAAACACCAAAACTCTGAAACTAGAGTCGAGTTCATAATACATGAATTAACACTTAATACTGAATTACCGACCATGGTTTTCTTGTACAGATTAAGGAAGTGAAGGAGACAAGCTTATCTACAAACCAAGATAAGTCAGAAATGAGAAGCATGAAGTGGAAAGTCGAAGGAGATAATGGGGAGAGTCCTGCACCCGTGAGAGGCAGCCCGGTCGATAATGCTACTCTTATTGTTGAGCTTGGTCCAATGGAGATCCGAACTTTCCTGTTGAAATTTTAGGTTAGTCACAGCAGTTATAGTTTCATTTATGGCCATTCCATAATTAAGGTGTATATGCCTCTTTTCTTTCAATGAAACAGTCCATTGGCTAGTAATGTATCTGGTTCTTTAAAAAAATAAAAATAAAAAACAGTCAGCATTCAATCTTCTTGTATTTAGGAACATTTCATGATTTTTGTACATTTCCTGAAATATCCCCAGCACCAGTGCAGTTAAGTGAACCAATCAGCATACAACTGGAGCTCGCCCTTCAACAACCAATTAGTTCATATGGTGGGGGCTCCATTGTGGATGTAGGTTGAAAAATCTCTCCTGCCAATGGAATCCAAGCCCGTAGTTGATACAAATTTTATTTTGAATGAAGTTTTTGCAAGGACAAAATTTGGGATGTGGACTGGAAAGACAGGTCAGTTTGGGTTGGGGATCCAAATCCCATTTTTTGGCAGGCCACATGCTAATGTGCCTCTACTTGCAATTATCTGAGAAATTCTTCTAAAATGACAAATATGCCGACTAGAATCCATGATTTTAATAAGACTTGGGAAACATCTTCTCCATATTGCAACCCGTTTGAAGTGCAATCATGATTTTAAGACTTGGGAAGTTGGACCAACTCTTTCAGTCTGAGTAGAGTCGTGACTCAGCTGAATGCCTATTTTCAATTCTGGCTCAGCATCCAGCCATATCGGGTCCCCCCGGCGTCCAAGTCACACTAGATCTGTCGTGTCTTAAAACCTTGAGTACAACTATCCATGGTTAAAGCCCAAAAGGGGGTTGGAAAAAAGAGTAACTCACCCCATCTCCACACAGAGAAGAATCAAACAAGATAATCACAATCGCATAAACAAATCCAACAACAATCTGAATTTACAGAAAAAAACCATGACACAAAGTGATGAAAATGAAGTTACAAGAGACAAAAACTTTACTGATCAAAGCCTCAAGAAGAAAAGCCCGAACTTTTTTCCTTAAAAATCCTTCTCAAACGCATTTGGGCTTTTCTTCTTGAAAAGCCCTATGAAAGCAGAAAACCCTTAAGAACAATTTAGAAAGCCCTAGAACACCTGCTTCCCCCCAAATTCCAATTACACCCAATATATAGAGTATCACAATTGAAATAGGAAACAAATCTCGCACTTACACAACTCTATACTCACGCTCGATGGAACCTTTGAGCATCTATCGATGGCATCGAGCATCTGTTGACCTCTGCTTGCATCGAGTGGTCCGTCAATGGCATCAACAGACCTTATTCTTTACAGATTTAAGACATCAACAACAATCTCCACCATCTCCGTCGGATAAATGGTGACGCACATCAATATGTTTAGTACGTGAGTGATAAACTGAATTTTTAGCCAAATTGATCGCACTCTCATGGTCATAATTTACTAGCACCGCCTTCTACTAAAGCCCCAACTGATTTATCATCCCCCTTAACCAAACACCTTCCTTGAATGCGGTGGTGACTACCTCTGTATTACCCTATTCTCGGCTCCTAGCTCACATACTCCATTCCACAATAAGGATTTTCATGAGTATTATTTTTTGTGCATAAGCATAATTAAAAACATCATAACATTTCCACTATAATATCAATTGGAGTACAGTGCTAAAAAGGAAATACATGATATAGCAAAAGTCCCAAAAGATTAGAATCCTTACGTAAGCAAGCATACAAGATCAGAAGAGTAAGCGGAAATAGAGGACTAAATTGACCAGTCTATACATATTATCAGCCATAACAAGGTCATGTGATGCAAGAGCCTACATGGCCAAATGTCATATGCTAATTATGTAATGCAACATGTCAATCGTCCACTAGTCCACATATCATAATAGTTCTCAATTGGATGATCAGGCTAAGTACCATATCATGTTATCAAATATATCATGTAATGTTCGGCATTAAATGGCCTGAAATATAGAGTGGGACCCGATTAGTGGGCTTCTTTAGCAATTCAAGGGTCTACGTGGCTTGGCCCACTTGAGACTTGAATCGGCCCATCAGACAGATTTATAGTACGGATAAAAATGCATACATCAAGGCGGCTTTAGGAAGGCTTCAGTGGTTTGTGGTATGCAACCACCATTGTTCTTAGCGCGTACCCCACAATCTGGTGGGTCCCACGCCACTGCCATGCCGGCAGCCGGGTCATCCCAGCAAGGTGGGGCTCTCTAAATCAGGTTGGATGGCAATAAAACATCAAGGTGAGCCTTAAGAAAGTTTCAACGGTGGCCGTTAATATCCTCACTGTTTGCACGTGGTGCGGCCCACCTGAGGCCCGGATCTGCCCCATTTCGTAATCAACAGCTAAAATGATCTAGTAAAATGGATAGACGGCATAGATGTCTCACATAAACATCATGGTGGGCCCCACGAATTGGGCCACCTGCCCGGCAGCATACCAAGCACGCTGCCTGTAACGGGGACCCGCATGTGGGTCCCAGCAGTTTTGAATCAACCTGCCATTTGTGTTTTGCCTCCATATAGTTCTCTTGGACTTGAGACACAGCCGCACAGGTCTGGATGGCAAGAAACATCACAGATGGGCCCTGAGGAACTTCAATGGTGGACGTCCTTACCTCTACTATTTCCAGTGGTGCGTCCACCTGAGATCTCGACTGTCTCATTTTTTGGCACTACCCCTAAAATAATCTGGCAAAATAGATGGACGGTGTGGATGAAACACATACAGCATGTGGATCCCACGAGTGGTGTAACTGAAAAAAAAAAGAGAGAAATTTGGGACTGTGGACCCCACCTTTTAACCAGCTGTTTTTATTAAACACTACAAACTTTGTTCTGGAACTTAGACCTGCACTTGCCTTTACCGAATTTCAGGACGAAAATACCCTTCCTTTTCACTGTTGTCCACTTTTCCTCTCCCTTTCCACTGCTACTTTCACTGTCGCTGCTTTCACCCCTTTCCTCACTCCGTTTTCATGAGAAAGACCAAAAAAACTCATTTTGTGGGCCCCCCTTATCAGCATTTTGTTTTCTTCTGAAAATGGTCGGTCCAGTGAAGAAATCACGCACTATAGGTATATTTTAAACTCAGTTGGGCCCACATTAAATGTATGTAGTATAGGAAACGAATTGCCTACTCCCCCTGACACCAGCCCCATGGCTGGTGGTCGTTGCTCTGTGGGCCCCACCATGATGTATGTGTTTCATCCATTCCGTTCATCCATTCGTAAAGATCATTTTAGGGCTTTATCCTAAAAATAAGAGGGATATAAATCTTACATGTACCACATTATAGGAAAACAATAGTGATTGGATATCCATCATTTAAATCCTCCTGAGACCCACTATACTGTTTATCTGAAATCCAATCTGTTTATTAGGTCATAAAGACCCAGATGAAGGCTAAAAACAAAGATCATCTTGATCCAATACTTTTATGGCCCCCAAAAAAGTTTTTAATGGTCGATGTTCATTAAACACTGTTTCCTATAATGTGGTCCAATTGAGATCAGGATATACCTCATTTTTTGTATAATATCATAAAATGATCTATAAAAATAGATGGACGGCATGGATGAAACACATACATCATGATGGGGTCCATAGAGCACCGAACATCAGTTTCCTGTAGTATATCTCGCCGTTCATCGGTTTTTCCATCTAATTTAAGGGGTTGAGCCCCAAATTGAAGCATATCAAAATATCAAGTAGATCATACTACTGGAAACAATGGGCATAATGATTTTCATGTTTGCCCGCTGATTTTCAAGTTTGCCCCGCTGATTTCATGTTTCCCCCGCTCAATTTCATGTTTGCCCTGCTGATTTTCTAGTTTGCCCACTCAATTTCATGTTTGCCTCGCTGATTTTCTAGGTTGCCCCACTGATTTTCTAGGTTGCCCCGCTGAATTCATAGTTTCCCCTGTTGAATTTTCTGTTTCCCCCGCTGAATTTCATATTTTCCCCGTTCAATTTCATGTTTGCCCCGTTCAATATCTAGGTTCCCTCCCACATATGGGGTTTTGGTGTATACATAATCCGATGAACTTGATGTATTACAAATAAAACATCATTGTGGGGCATAGCAAGCGTAATCGGATTGCGTACTGAGTTAGTCAGTATGCTCCCATTGTATTAAGTAAACTCAGATGGGCCCACATTGAATGTATGTAGTATATCCACGACGTCCATCCATTCTTCCATCTAATTTTAGCAGTTTAGCCCCAAATTGAAGCATATCAAAAGATCAAGTGGATCATACCACGGGAAATAGTGGGCATAATGATTTCCACCGTTGAAACCATAGTGGGCCCAACAATGAGATCATATAGACATGGATTAATAGAAAACACAATTATAAGCTTGATCCAAAACTTCTGTGGCCCCAAAGAAATGATCAACATGAGAAGTTCAATTCAAAATTTTCATGTGGTGTGGTCCATTTGAACATTAGATATGTTTAGTTTTTTGGGCTCAATCCATGAAATTATCTGTTAAGTTTGCACCGTTGATTTTCTAGTTTGTCCCGCTGAACTTCATGTTTCCCTCGCTCAATTTCATGTTTGCCTCACTGATTTCCTAGTTTGCCCCACTAATTTTGTAGTTTGCCCCGCTCAAATGCAAGTTTCCCCCACTGAATTCCTTGTTTGCCCCGTTGTATTTCTTGTTTGCCCTGCTCAAATGCAAGTTTGCCTGCTGAATTTCAAGTTTGCCCCGCTCAAATTCAAGTTTCCCTCGCTGAAATTCAAGTTTGTTCCACTGAATTTCTAGTTTGCCCTACTGAATTTCTAGTTTGCCCTGCTCAATTTAATGTTTCCCCCGTAGAATTTCTAGTTTGCCCCGCTCAATTTCATGTTTCCCCTACTGATTTTCTAGGTTGCCTCGCTGATTTTTTAGTTTGCCCCACTGAATTCATAGTTTGCCCCGTTGAATTTCATGTTTCCTCCGCTGAATTTCATGTTTGCCTCTCTCATTTTTCATTTTTTCCCGCTGAATTTTCTGTTGCTCCTACTGAATTTCATCTTTGCCCCATTCAATATCTAGGTTCCCTCCCTCAATGTCTAGGTTCCCTCCCACATATGGGGTTTTGGTGTATGCATAATCAATGAACATGATATATTACAAATAAAACATCATTGTGGGGCGTAGCAAGCGTAATCGGATTGCATACTGAGTTAGTTAGTACACTCCCATTGTACTAAGTAAACTCAAATGTATTACAAATAAAACATCATGTATGTAGTATATCCACGCCGTCCATCCGTTCTTCTATCTACTTTTAGTGGTTTAGCCCCAAATTGAAACACATCAAAAGATCAAGTGGATCATACCACGGGAAATAGTGGGCATAATGATTTCCACCGTTGAAACCATAGTGGGCCTAACAGTGATGTTTGTTTGTTATCACATCTATATAAATTGGCCAACCTAATCACTATTTGTGAACAAAAAAAAAAAAAAAAAAAAAAAAAAGTCTATATTCTTTATCACACATAAAAATATCATGATCAAGTATACCTTTCAAATGATGCAAAATCTTTTTCCCTACTTGTAGATGAATCTAACTTAGAAATTTCATGTGCTAGTTAAGTAATTCCACAATATACAAGATGTTTAGGCTAGTATGAGTCAAGTATTTAAAACTTCTAATCGACAACTTGAAGCCTTTTAAGATCTATTAGATTGTTTTTCTTGTCCCTGCTCAATTTCAACTTAATTTTCATGAGTATGCACACTAATTTAGAAATTTTCATCTCAAAGATTTTTAGAGTTTCATGAATATACGTGTTCTCAAATGAAAAAATTACATCATCTATTTAATTTATCTTGATTCAAGATAATATCCCATAAGACCTCATCAACATAACACTATCATTGTCTGTGAAGATTAGATCACCACTGTATAAGGATGTCAATAATACATCACCATGGTCATTGTGTTAACATGGATAACATGCTCATTGGGATAACTTGTTTGTTTGTTATCAAACCTATTCATAAGATCATAAAAACATAGATTTATAGAAAACACAATTGTAAGCTTGATCCAAAACTTCTGTGGCCCCTAAGAAATGATGAACATGAGAAGTTCAATTCAAAATTTTCATGTGTTGTTATATACATTTCATGTTCTATACATTGTATTATACAGAGTTGAATATACACCAACTAATACTCATATTATTAACATAATCTGGATGCATGTAAATTTCTAAGTTGCAACTTGCACGTGATTTTCAATTGTAAGTCACTTACAGGGAAGTGAGTGACTTCTCGGTTTTTTTTTTTTTGATAGGTGTGTGCTTAGCAAAACTCTATATTATATGATGCATTCTGATATCTTGAACTTTGGATGATATTTCTGATCTTATATGTGCATGGGTGGATGTGAATGATGTTGAGTCTACTTCGTCCTCTACAGTGGGGCCCAGTGTATCAATAATCTTGATTGCTAGAAATGGGCCTACTATATCAATAGTCTTTCAGGCACTAGCATCGCAATCTCAGTGTGACTCAACTTGTTGCAGGATCTGTTAGCCGATATAGCTTTAGAGGTTGACGTTCGAGCTAGGGGTAAGGAGCCAATGTTCGCCTCGCTCAATTTCATGATCTTATATCTGCTTTTCTTTGGACTTAAAAGGTTCTCAATTTCATGTTCACCTTGCTCAATTTCCAGTTTGCCCCGCTGAATTCCTAGTTTGCCCTGCTCAATTTCCAGTTTGCCCTGCTCAATTTCATGTTTGCCCCGCTCAATTTCATGTTTTCCCCGCTCAATTTCATGTTTGCCCTGCTCCTTTATGTTAGCCGAGATCTTGTCTTAATTTTTGTGAAAATCCTTCCAAAGAAAAAAGATTCCTAAATAATACACTTGAGAAAAGAACAATTGAGCATTTTTTAGCTAAGACATACGAGGAAACTTAATATTTTACTAATATAGTGAGGAACTCATGTACTTGTTAATGAAATAAGATATTCATGTCCACCAATTAATTGACATGAAAAAATCAAGTGCCAAAATGAATGATATTGAGAAAGACTTGTGCTAACATATGTTACTTAATAAACTAATAGGGAATGGTTACGAACCTCTGGATTTCTTGACACCCAGTACATGTCCCCATCAAAATCACTATTCGCCATCTCATCTGCCAATGATCGCGGCCCTTTGGTTAAAAAGAAAATAGCATATTTAGAATTTCCAACAACATTTATCAAATCCCCGATATAAGTCGCAGTGACAACATGGATATTTCCAAAGTATAGTCCAGGAGCCTTGTATACTAATATATTTCTCGAGATTTGCCCATTCTCTCGGTATTTTAGTAATAAATAAAGCATGGAAATGTTAACTAGGTAACAAATGCAAACTTATCACATTAGTCTAAAACAATCAGAGGAATCACATAAACAAAGTAATATAGCAACAAAATTACAAACAGATTAACACAAACTTCAATAGCTTTTAGCATTCCAGTTGGATCTGCAATTCCCATAAAATAATAACACTCATGGCATGAAGCCTTCCTCCCTTGAGACTTTTTAATTCTTCTCTCATTAGCACTGATAAGTGAGCTTTCAAATACAGTTCATCAAGAGGAATTTCACAGAGAATCATTTTCAACGCGGCCCAGCTGAATTTCCAGTTTGCCTCGCTGAATTTCATGTTTCCCCTGCTCAATTTCATGTTTGCCTCGCTGATTTCCTGGTTTGCCCCGCTGATTTTCTAGTTTGCCCCACTCAATTTCATGTTTACCTCGGTCAATTTCATGTTTGCCCCGCTGATTTTTTAGTTTACCTCGCTCAATTTCATATTTGGCCCGCTGATTTTCTAGTTTGCCCCGCTGAATTCCTAGTTTGCCCCGCTGAATTTCATGTTTCCCCCGCCAAATTTCATGTTTGGCCTACTCATTTTTCAGTTTGCCCCGCTGATTTTCTAGTTTGCCTCGTTGAATTTCATGTTTCAATAATTCTACAAAGTTGACTCAGGGTGCCCTGTGGTTAGTCAAAGGGTACCACGCAACACCAAATAAAGTTGGTTTACAATCTTTCAAGATTTTTCTACTGGTCCAATGGCTTCTATGTTAACATTTGTTCATTCATTTGGCTCATCTTAAGGTCACCATTCACTTCCAATTTCTACAAATTCTCATAAATATTGAGGCCCCTCTCAGATACTACTAAAAGAATCTAACCTTCTTATGCAAACTGCAATTAATTTTCTGTTTGTTAATTTTAAACTGGAAAGAAAAATTATGAACAAAGGTCCTTTTCTTCCAGTAGTTCTGCAGGATATTTATTCTTGACTTTGTTAAATCTCTGTCCTAGTTTTTCTGATTTGCATTTATTTTGATGCACTCTTTAAGTAGCACTTGGTGATGTGGTGGAATTGCACAAAGGTATTGTTCACATGCTCAGTTGTATTGCTATTCAGAATTCCTATTATGTTTAATGTCTTCAATGTTTGTTGCTTGGCGTTTTCCTGGTTCTCAGAATATAATCAATGCTTGTTTCATTTCTAGGATGTTTTTTCTTTCTTGCTTTCCTTCAACTTAGTTTCACAGTCACGAGTATCTGACCATGTCAAACCTCTGCATGTTTCTCCCTGCGTATGATGGATGTACTTGAGAGAAGATTCGAGTTTTGAATCTTGTAATGGTTTCTCAATTTGCAGAGCCAACATGATGAACTGGAGGCAAAAAATTTTTAGGAGAGAGCGGCACTTGAAGCTAAGTATGTACCAGAAGATGTATGATCCATTGTATGCAAAGGTATCATTTTTATCTGTTTATTGAAAAGACACTTTCTGAACATGGTTCATTGTTTTGCCATATCGAGTTAATTATTTTACCTGATACAGTAGCATGTGGGTGATTAACACATTATGCTGTATTGAACACTGGGCATTGAGGGTTAACAGTAGGATCATCTCCCACAATTGATCTCAGTTTTGTACATTCTCCTCTGTTTTCCTTTGGCTCTCAATGAATCAGTATCTTTCAAAACAAAAAGAAAAAATCTCTAGTCAAAAAAAAGGTTTAGGTAACATTGTTGCATACAAGTTTTCCTGTTAAGCTTATGCAAGTTTTTCCATTAAGCATTTGTATTGTCCAATTTTCTGTGGCATGGGTTATTTTACTATTTTTTGCCACTTGCCATGCTGATATGCTAGTTGTAGACTTGCAGGCACCATTTATTTGCCTCTGATCTGAGTATATTATGCAGTATTTTCTTGTATTTTGCTTTAGCTATTCCTTTAATTTCGGAAATTTTGCAGAGGTATGAAATTGTGAATGGTGTTGTTGAAGTAGAAGGAGTCATAAATGAACCTACAGAGGACAAAGCTACAAATGGTATTTAACAAACCTTGAGTGCTCCAATTTATTGGAAATACTTTGTTTAGGATGCTTATTATGTGTTGTTTTTTCAGATAAAGGAGTACCAGATTTTTGGCTCACTGCAATGAAAACCAACGAAGTGGTTGGTGAGGAGGTAAATCACTCAAAAAATGATGTTTCACCGACTCGTGTTTTCTTTTTCTTTTTCTTTCTCTTTCTTTCTAGTATGGTTCTTATGTTTTCCTTGTTTCTCATTTCAGATTTCTGAGCACGATGAAGGGGCTCTCAAGTATCTCAAAGATATCAAGTGGTTTTGAATTAATGATTCCAAAGGCTGCAAGCTTGAATTCTTCTTTGATTCTAACCCATACTTCAAGAACATTGTTCTAACAAAGACATATCACATGATTGACGATGATGAACCTATTCTTGAGAAGGCCATAGGGTACTGTTATTGCTCATAACTTTCCATGACTAAGAAATTCTACTAGTTGGTCTTCTTCTTCCTATTGTATTTAATTTAGTTCAATTTTATTTCTTGCATGATGTGCAATTTGGTTGGGGTACTTATAGGATGGAGATTGAATGGTATCCTGGAAAGAGCCTGACACAGAAGGTTCTGAAAAAGAAGCCAAAGAAGGGATCAAAGAATGCCAAACCCATCACAAAAACTGAACAATGTGATAGTTTCTTCAACTTCTTCAATCCACCATAAGTCCCGGATGATGATGATGATATTGATGAAGAGACAAAAAGTTCAATGTCACTGCACGGAAGAGCAATTTGACTGCTATTCCTTAGTTGCTGATCATCTCCTGTGATTTCTTTTTAACAGGCTGGCACTTCAGAATCAAATGAAGCAGGATTATGATGTTGGGTACATGTTCTTTCCCTTGCATTATTCATATGTTTCTTGCCTACTTCATTCATTGCAAAAGCCTCTTCCTTTCTAACTAATGATGGTGAATGCCTTTTGAATGATCAAAATGTACTTTTAGAGCCGCAAGCCTTTGATCATTTTGGAGGGTGCAGGGTCTTCTCATCATTTACTTGGTGGAAACTTATGTCGATGGGTGTTTTTCCTTGTACAGGTCAATTATTAGGGATAAAATCATTCCCCATGCGGTTTCATGGTTTTTCCTTGTACTATTACTTTGTTTCTTTTTTTCTTTTTTTTCTTTTTTTGCTTTATTTATTTATTTTTGCATCAGGTGTGAAGAAGAAAGTTGATGAAGTAATAGTACTTGTGGGGAAAAGAGAGGAGAAAATGACCGTAGACCTATGGCTACGGATTATAACTGTAGCCATAGATTGTCGATAATATTGACCATAGTTTGATAATATCGAAGATGGATGCCAAATTGTCCAACAACAAAACTAAAAAAATGGATGAATTTTCGATATTATCGACATATGTTTGATAGTATCGAGCAAAGTCATTGATAATATCAAGATATGATCGATAGTATCGATAACTAATATCGAGTAATGACCGTAGAGCTATTGCTACGGATTATGACTGTAGCAATAGGTACTGTAGCCGATTTGGCATCAACCGCAATAGGAAAAAAATTTTATAGACTTTCACGAACTATAACTATGGCTACGGCTATAATCCGTAGCTATAGCTTCGATACATATCGAAAACACTGCGATATGTATCGAAAATTGCAGGATTTTTTAGGCAAAGTCGCTGGGCAATTTTGGACTTTTTCGATAATATTGAAAGACCTTCGATATATCGAAGCTACGGTTATAGCTACGGTTATAATCCGTAGTTATAGGGTCCCACTGACCTTCACTCATTAGCTTTTTTTTTTTTTCTTTCATTGTAATCCCCACGGCATTTTGTGGGTCCCATTATGAGGTATGTATTATATACAAACCATCCATCTATTTGACGAGCTCATATTAAGGCTTGAGACAAAAAATAAAACAGATCTAGCTATCAAGTGGACCACACAATAAAAGGCAGTGGAGGATTGAACGTCTACTATTGAAACCCTTTTAAGGGTCATATAAGTTTTGGATCATTATGAAATTTGTTTTTCCTTTTTATCCAGGTCTTTGTGACCTTATGAATAGATTGGCTGGAAAATATATGTTACAGTGAGCCTACAAATTTTGTAACGGTGAAAATCAATTTTTCCACTGCTCCTTGTGGTGTAGTCCAATTGATCTTTGAATATAATTCTTTTCTTTTTATATAAGGCTCCCAAATGATCTCGAAATATGGATGAACGTTGTGGATATAATAAATACATAATTGTGGGGCCCATGTAACTTTAATCTCTTTTAAGCGGGGCGAACATGAAATTGAGCAGGGTAAACTAGAAATTCAGCGGGGCAAATATGAAATTGAGTGGGGCAAACTAGAAATTGAGCGAGGCAAACTGAAAATTAAGCAGGGCAAACATGAACTTGAGCAGGGAAAACAAGAAATTGAGCGGGACAAACATGAAATTGAGTGAGGCAAACTAGAAATTTAGCGGGGCAAACATGAAATTGAGTGGGGCAAACTAGAAATTCAGCGGGGCAAACATGAAATTGAGCGGGGCAAACTAGAAATTCAGCGGCCTGGGCAAACAAGAAATTCAGCGGGGCAAATATGAAATTCAGCGGGGCAAACATGAAATTGAGCAGGGCCAACGAGAAATTCAACGGGGCAAACATTAAATTGAGCGGGGCAAATTAGAAATTCAGCGGGGTAAAACGAAAATTTAGCAGGAAAAACATGTACATTAAACAAATACATTTTTTCTCTTCTTTTTTTTTGGGTTTTTTATGTTACTTAGAAGGTGTTTGATAAAACACCTGTAAAACCATTGTATTTGTTTGTAAAACAGTGGGTTTTTGAAGTTGCAGTTCAGGTGTTTGTAAAAATGTCTCATGATAAGGGCTGCATCACTCTGGGTGAGGCTGGGGTGCACCTAATATACTCTTGAAAATTGGGTGGCTTTTCACTTATAGGACAAGACGTAGCAAATCGTTTGCATTCTCTCTGCTTATGCAATCATTTGCATTCAACGGGGCAAACTCTCATTATTAGCAAGGAATGGATGTTTAATTGACTTATAAGTGAGGGAATATAAACTTTACCGACATCATTTTCCGATAATCAATGGAAGAACCAATTTTATGAACTAAATATCTCTCTTACATTGAAAAGTTATTAGATGTGAGACAAACAAATTGTTTCCTTTTAGTGTTCAAATTGAAGGGAAAAAGTGAAATAGCATGGAGCTATAAGAAATCAAAGCAATAATAAAGAAACCTGAATTAACAAAGAGGAGAGGGAGACCCTCAGGGCCATCTGTAAGGTCTCGACTTCGGCACAGGTTGTCGCAGCCACTTCCAGCTTCGCAGCTTGGGCTTGGATCTACTTCATTTTCTGAAGCATGCCGTAAAATGAGCTATCAATTTCATTTTAGTGGGGCAAACATGAGCCATCAATTTGAAACATGCCCCGCTTAAGTCATGTTTGCCCCGTTCAATTTCTAGTTTGCCCTGCTCAATTTCATATTTGCCCTGCTCAATTTCTAGTTTGCCCCACTCAATTTCTAGTATGCCCCGCTCAATTTTCAGTTTGCCCAGCTCAATTTCTAGTTTGCCCCGCTCAATTTTCAGTTTGCCCCGCTCAATTTCTAGTTTGCCCCGCTCAATTTCTAGTTTGCCCCCCTCAATTTCATGTTTGCCTCACTCAATTTTAAGTTTGCCCCGCTCAATTTCTAGTTTGTCTCGCTCAATTTCATGATTGCCCCGCTCAATTTTCATGATCGCCCCACTCAAAGGAGATCAAAGTTACATGGGCCTCACAGTTATGTATTTATTATATCCACAACGTTCATCCATATTTCGAGATCATTTGGGAGCATTATTGTAACGACTCAGAAAATTCCGTACAAAGACCCGAGTACCACCTCAGGCAGAAATCACTCAGGACCAAATCCTTTAGAAATTAGACAAGTTTAACCAGGTGCTAAACTAGATTAGCTCCGAAATCCGGTTGATCCACTTTATATATGAACTGTAAGACCTAAAACTTGTAGAATCATTGATGCTACGTTACCCTGAAATCTAGGATCAATCTCATTACCTAGTTACTCATGGGAGCACATTGAAACTTCGTATCGGACCTGAACCGCATGTCGAAAGTCCAATTACTATGAAATTATATAATTAAGACTGCCTTGCTGGACTTGACAACTACCTCGGAAATCAGGTCCAGATATATCCCGAAGCTATTCGCTTGAGCCCGGAGTGAAGTGTGTGTGAAACGTCGATATCTTTAGAAATAAAAATCTAAATTTAAGTAATCTAAGACTTGTCTCTTACGGGCCGAATATAAGGATTCAGACCGTCAGAATCTAACCCAAATACACCCTCAGATCAGGAGAAATTTTCCATACATGGCAGTGTACTTGTGGCCCTGATCGAGTTTCGGTGACCGTTGAACAGAAACTGGTCTGCCGTGGTCGATCTGTAAATCTGATCGGACTGAAAACTTAACTCGACCTAGATCCATGGTCAGGAAGCTTAAGTCCGACCGCACATAGAAAGGGGGCCTCCAGAAGTGCTCCGTTGGATCGGAACAAGCCTCCTTTGGCTATAACCTAAGTATACCTTGGCCCTGGGGCCATTTTCATCAGTTTTAGGCCTATATAAGGACCTTAAACCCTCTCTCATTCACTCCATACGAATTTGGAAAAATCCCTAGGAGAGAGGAGTAAAGAGAGAGAAAGTGAGCGAGAAGTTGGAGTCACTCCTGGGATTCGATCCCTGCTACTCCACGTGCCTTACCACTACTTCCGTATCGCTCTACCGGCGATACCGATCCCGCTCTTAGGTAAGAAAACCTAACCCTAATCCGTTCTAGGGTTTCTAATAGTTGAAATGATGAAATAGCTAACCTAGTTTATGCTATAGGTTGTCATTCTGCCGGTGATAAAGACTACGTGTTTAAAACGATTCCGTTACTCGTTTACCAGTGTAAGGTGCGGACTATAGACGTATAGATTATGGTTTTCAAGGCTTTCATGTCGATTAATGATTTATTCTTGACGTAGGTGCTATTTCACATGCAAAAGGTGTCATTTGTTTCACTTTACAGTTATATATGAGCTATGTTGAATATAGTGTATTCTATGTATGTATTGAAATGTTTGAATACGTGTGGAATTTGGATTTGTGCCCAACATGATTATTTGTTGCAATTATATGCTTGTTATATATGCGACAACTCCTTAGCGAAAGGACTTGCCCTAAATCACGCCACGACCAATATACGCTTTATATGTTAAAGTGTGTAGCTCACGTGTTTGTGGAAATGATTAAACGAATTTGGAACCCGGATTCATGCATGTCATGATTCTCTGCCTTGGGTATATGCGTGTGGTATACGAGGCAACCCCCTAGTAAAAGGAATTTACCTAATACATGTGTGATCAACATACATCGTGTATGATGATGCATGTAGTCTAAGTGTTTGTAGAAATGTTTGACTGAGCTAGTCGTTATTAAGGAGTACCTTTTATGAGGGTTGAGATGTGAGTCTCGGCTACCTTAATTATGTGTATGATTTTCTCCCCGTACATTATGTTATGATGTTTATTTTGTTTACAAAATGAATGTGTGTGAATTCATGTTTGGGTTGCACTTCACAACATGCTCATGTAATTGTAAGAATTGAATTATTTGTTCATTACTGCTTTTGTTGTCTCATATGATTACTTGCTGAAATTCGATGAGTTTGGGACTATGATATACTGAAATCGGTAATAGGCCCTGCTTTGGTGGCTGAGGTTGTTTTCACCGCATTGGATGTGTTCAGTGAACCCGAGTCGTACTTTGATTGTCGGCAGTGGTTAGGCCACACGAAGTGCTCACGCACTTCATGTCGATCGATTCGATGTACGCTCGTACTAGTCGAGCTCGTCAAGTTACCCGATTTACCTATTGTATGTTCATCTTGTATGGACACTAATGTTTGAACCTAAGGTACCAAACTCACCAGTGAAAGCCCATTAACCTTGGTACCTTGATCCGCTAAGAGTCATAAGCCAGACATGGTGGTATGGGACACCGTGGTCGAGCTGTCGGCCTATGCTGGGGCTGAGCCACCTCGTAGTGACCAGTGAGCAACACAGACGCGTGAGCTGAATACGGTGGTATGGGACACTGTATTCAAGCTGTCAGCCTAAACTGATCAGATGACGAGCCCTTTGTAGTGACCTCGAGCGTACTCTGAGTCTATGTATAAGCGACAAGCCTTCCGTAGCATCTAGAGTATAAACTAAGCCTGCACTATCAGGTAACGAGCCCTTTGCAATGACCTAGAACCGCAACATCGTATGAGATTTACTAGGACTGACGACCCTAGAATGGATCCTTGTTTGGGAATGATATAAGGGAGGTACCTTAGATTCCCAATCCTGTTATATGAAAGGGACTAATAATAACTTGGTAATCACGCTCATTACATCGAATTGCATGTGCCCCGGGTTGAAAAGCACAGAGGGAAGAAAGCATGCCGCGACCGTAAGATGGTGTCGCACGAGGGAGTGTAGGCGAGGGCATACATCATGAATACATTCATCCTTGCATTAATAAGAGTATCTAGGAATGTTTGATATGTCTGCTTTATCATTACTGCTTGACTGAATTGATAACATGTTAATATTTGTTCTACGATTCCACTGAGTTGATCACTCACTCCCACGTTCTAGGACGGTGTTCTGAACACCCACCAGACTTTGTCTTAGTTGCAAATGATGATGCGACTCAGGAGGCGAAGCCTGATTACTATGACGATCAGGATGAGTTCTCGTATATTCAGTTCTCCGGCGGTTTCGCTTAGGCCATCCTGATCGACGGGGCTACAAGGCTTATCAGTGTAGTTGAACTATTTTTGACATTTTGATTCTTGAACTATTACATGTATATGGTGACTCAGTGATGTATTCATACTATGGAGACTAATAGTGATCTTTTTGGCTTATATATGTTTATATACATCTTTTAGTCTTCCGCTTGCATTATATAAATTGATCTGGAGTATGAATTACTGTTTTGGTAAAATCCCAATCATGATTAATGCACTAACACAGACAACATTTAATCATAAGCATATATGTTACATAAGTGATGTTTTGGAACTTGAGAGTTGAGTTACTACTCAACCCTCGATTTTCAGGGCGTTACGAGTTGGTATCAAAGCATGATTTGGATTAAACTGGACCTGGGTTATGGTTACACGACGTACGCTAACACATTTTCACTTAGGTGGGTACAGGAACAAGTAGAAACAAGCTTAGGTTTCCTAGTTTCACCAATTGGCGAAATTCACCGAAATGGATCACCGAGATTGAGTCCGTACACCTCCGTGATCGCATGAGACGACCCCTAATCACCCCTAGACAGTCAAGCGACGGGTTTAGACCATGGTTGACCCCATCCCAGCCTTCAAAATCTCCATGTGCAGCTGTACATCAGAAACCTACCCGAAAAGACCTAAAACGACTCGAATCGAAGTCGGGGGCCAAACCGAACAAGTCCAGGGGGACCCAAGGTGGGCCCCACATGTTTTTAGATTTAGGGGGGAGAACCTTGCCCAAAGGACGAGCCCTCACTAGAAAGTCTAGGGACCGGCGAGGACCTCGCCGGTTTGGCGAGGCCTTGCCGCCAGACAGCTCGGCCGGGCGGGCTAATCAGGCCGATCGTTTCTAGGGCGTTGTGTGGCCCACTTGTGCAGGGTTTTTGATTAAAACCCTTCCTAGGTCGGCCCTCCTTCATAAACCACCCTTCTAAACTCTCCCTTTCCCCAAAAAATTCAGATTTTCTTCTCAAATCCCCTCCTCCAAACACTCATTTTTCCATTTTCGTGCAACCCTCACACCACCCCTCCAAAAATCTCTACCACAGTTGCCAAACCTTTCCATTTTCTCTCATTGAGCTCTCAAACCCCCATTTGAGTCTCAAATTCGTGCAAACCCACTCATCCATCCTATTTCTTCATTTTTCCTCTAAATCCCCTTTCATTTGAGCCTTTACACCCTCCTTTGAGGCTCAAATCCGTGGAAACCCAAAGACTCCAACCATTTCCTTCCTTTTCTTCACTTTTCCATGGCTCTATTCAAGCTTATTACGACCATTTTCTCGATTTCCACCATTCTTTCTCTCATGGGAAAAAAAAGGGCTCCCGTAGAAGAAGCTGGGCCTAGTCGCCCTACTCGTTTAAGGAGACTCAGAGGTGCCGCCGCGAATACTAGCGTCAATCGGGAGTTTCAGACTAAGCAGGATCTCGATCCCCAGGCTCCCATCGGAAGGGCTCTATTGGCAGAGCTATAACATGGAGTTTATGAGGGCCATAGGGTTCTTTTTTAAGCACATGTGGATGGGCGGTTATTTGGGAAATACTTGTTGTTTGAGCGCCTGGAAGAGGCTAGGTGGGGTCTACTATTCGAGGGAGAGTACCACGCAAATGTGGGCACTGTTTGAGCTTTCTATGCTCACATTCGAGAGCCTACGTTGGGGCCCTTGCAGTTCAAAATCCCCTTTGGAAGAGATCGGGAGGCCACAATTGACGTTGGTTTAATATCTCGGCTTATGAATGTGCCCCTTGGTGAGGTACATATAAGTGAACAGAATCTGGGGAGTGCACGTGAAAGGGATCGCCGCATGCGCTCCCATTTGTGGTCGACTGGTTCAGTGGTAGCCGAATAATAGTCTTCTAGTGACCAATATGACTGAAGATTTCTGTCTGCTTCACTACATCTTCACGTTCAATGTCTACCCCAGGTGGAGCAACTGCAGTGAGTGCACACGTCTGATGGTAGATTTCTTGTATCAAGTGGGGCAGGGAGAGAAGTTATGCGTGCCTACGTATGTTCTGCGGCAGATAGTTCTTACTGCACGATCCAATAGAAGGACTGATTCGCTCCCTTTCGGCCGACTCATATGCAAGATTGCACATGAGTTTGGCTACAGACTTGGGGCAGAAAGGCCAGTGCTGATCCGTTACATCAATGAAACTACTCTCAATCAGATGAAAATTGGGCCACGGCAGCGGTAAGCCCGACTTGAGGAGAGTGAGGATGAGACGGCTAGTGAAGAGTATGAAAGCGAGGAGGGAAGCAGGGCAGAAATAGAAGAAGAACAAGAAGAAGAAGAGGAGGCCCAGGATACGGATGAGAGCTCTCCTCCTACGGCACCG
Source organism: Magnolia changhungtana (assembly GCA_030180095.1). NCBI lineage: Eukaryota > Viridiplantae > Streptophyta > Magnoliopsida > Magnoliales > Magnoliaceae > Magnolia > Magnolia changhungtana. The sequence goes on from JASAUF010000160.1 coordinate 5,355,148, forward strand.
GTGCATGACTCTGATCAGGCCACTAGGGATGCCTGTATAGTTCAACTTGAGGAGGGTTAGGCTGTCCTACGATAGGATATAATCGATATTTGGGCCCTCATAAAACACAAGTTTAAGAAAGTGACTCGCACCTTGAAGTCCATCCTGTGCTGCCTGTAGGATAAGGGTGCCCCTCCTCCGTCACCAGACTTGGATGCCTAGTCATCCATGTCGTCGCCCTGTAACTTATTTTGTTGTTGTATTAGGGTCTTTGTGTTTTCATGTTGATAGGCCTAGTAGTGTAGTGGTTAGTAGAATATTTTTAAATGTTTGAAGTCTTGGTTGTATTAGCTCACATGCATCTTCTGTCATGATTCATGTAACACTGTGTCTCATGTATTATGACAATTTTGGTAAATGAAATGCATGAAGTTGCTTTAATTTATGTATGAATGTTGCGTAATAAGTTTGTGTGTATGCTGAATCTGACCTGGGTTGCACCCCATGTTGAATATAGGGAATACCACCTGCAGTCACGCGGAGCACGGCACGCCTCACACTTACTGATTTGATGGACCAGGCACCTCCCTGGAGTGATGGTCGTACAGACCCTGGTTCGGGCCCGGTTCGTGAGACTATGCCTGAGTCTCAGCCTTCTACTGGTCCTACAGTTGGGCCGCCGCCTTACACACCACCAGTTCGTGAGTAGAATCGTGTGTCTTCTTCGACGTAGCATGTGCCTCAGTCGGCCCCACCTACAGATAGGTTGGAGCAGTGTTGATGATGATGCACCAACAGCAGCTGCAGCACCAGCAACAACAGATGCAGTAGCAGTAGCAGCAGCAGATCTTGGCCACTATTACTGAGGCCCTAGCTTAGGGTGGGAGTGCGACTCCACCTGCACCATCTATACACCCTACTGAGACTGTAGGGCCTTCCGCTCAGGATGAGGGTGTGACTTTACCTGCAACTACTATATACCCTACGAGGAACTTGAGTACTAGTGGCCTCCTCGAGCGATTCCATCGCTTACGGCCTCCTACCTTCGCGAGTTCTCACAGACCCGAGGAGGCCGAATATTGGCTTGACCGTATCTCCAAGATGCTGACGATGCTACACTGTATCGAGCCAGAGCAGGTCGAATTGGTCACCTTTATGTTTGAGAAGGAGGCCAACTTGTGGTGGGATAGTATCCTGCAGACCATTGCAGTTGACTATGTATGGACGTGAGCAGCATTCGAGACCCGCTTCCATGAGAAGTACTATCCCCTTACGTACCGGCATGTGAGGGAGAATAAGTTATTGCGCCTCAGACAGGGAGGCATGTCAGTGACAGAGTACGAGCACCGATTTACTGAGTTGGGCAGATACGTCCCTACTGTACTTACGGACATGCAGATGCGGATGGGGCATTTTTTCGAGGGCCTGCAACCTGATATCCGCTCGAAGATGTGCTGTGCTAGCATACCCTTCTATGCTGAGCTAATACACATATCTATGCGAGTAGAGCAGGACGGGGATTGATTGTCATGTTCTCGTGGGCCTATGATCCCTAGGCCATGACTAGATATGCCGAGCAGGTCATTCCTCGGCAAGAAGTCCCATACCCACTCTCCCGCTGGATCGTGGTGCCACTAGTTCTGATGAGGTGACTTGGTGTGACATGTACTTACTGTGGGAGACCAGGTCACACTGCAGAGAGTTGTTTTGTGCGTATGAGAGATAGCGGGTTCTCGCCGTCACAGAGAATCAACCGCCCTCCCCCTCAGGTTTTGTCGACTCCACCCATACGGACTGCACCTGCATATCCATCGTTTCGACCACCAACACCTTGATTTAGGCTGCCCCAATGACCTACGACACCTCAGCCCAACCGATCCCAGCACGTGCGCATCCATGCACTTACAGTGGAAGCGCCTGACTCTACAACTACTGTACCTTTGGCCTTCGAGCTCATCGCCCACATCGAAGGTACCCCTATATTTCTGTTGGTGGATACGGGATCTAATATTTCCATGATATCATGTTCTGCGGTCAAGCGCTTAGGGCTGAATATGACCCCGATGGTTGGGGTGCAAGTTATCGCAGCACCAGGAACTTTTACAGATGCTACCAAAATGTGTACAGGTTGCTTGATAGATCTAGGGAGTAGGATAATATGCATTGACCTGATTGTCACCACACTGTATCATTTCGACGTCATCCTTGGTATGGATTGGTTAACTGAAGCAAGGGCTGAGATTGACTGCGAGACCCGTCTAGTGACAGCTTATGGGCCTGAGGGCACGCCCTTTACATTTCCCGTGCAGGTCAGTTGCCCTTTTCGAGTTCTTTGTTACGCTTCCTTACTGAGGAATATTGATGGCCTGGCACTTGAAAATACGCCTGTAGTTTGGGATTTTGGAGAAGTGTTCAGTAAGATACCGGGGCTACCTCCTCGTCGTGAGGTTGATTTCACCATTGATCTAGCGCCTAGTGCGACGCCCATTTCACTCCCGACATACTGCATGCCTCCTTGTGAGATGGAGGAGTTGAGGAAACAGATCGATGATCTGTTAGATGCTGGCTTCATACGACTGAGTGTATCTCCTTGGGGAGCACCTGTGTTGTTTGTGAAGAAGAAGGATGGGTCACTGCGGTTGTGTATTGATTACCGTAGATTGAACCAAGTGACGATGAAGAACAAGTACCCTCTACCCAGGATAGATGATTTTTTGATCAGTTGAGAGGAATGCAGTATTTCACGAAGATCGACTTACAGTCAGGGTATCATCAGTTGCGCGTTAGGGATGAGGACGTACAGAATATGGCTTTCAGGACTTGTTTTGGACACTATGAGTTTGATGTGATGTCGTTCGATCTTACGAACGCACCAGCCGTGTTCATGGACCTGATGAACAGGGCATTTCTGCCGTTCCTTTTCCGATTCATCATCGTGTTTATAGATGACATCCTGATATACTCTAAGAGTCGGGAAGAACAAGAGGAACACCTGCGAACAGTATTAGATACTCTGAAGAAGAACCAGTTGTTCGCACAGTATAAGAAACGCGACTTCTGGAAGGAGGAAGTCAAGTTCCTAGGACATGTGGTGTCCAAGGAAGGGATAGCGGTGGACCTTGCTAAGGTAGTCGCGGTTCAGGACTAGGAACAGTTCGATTCGATTATTGAGGTGAGGAGTTTTCTTGGTCTGGTGGGTTACTATCGATGATTCATTTGGGACTTCTCGAAGATAGCCAGACCTTTGTCTCAATTAACACGAAAGGATTTAAAGTTCACCTGGAATGAGAAGGCGGAAGTAGCTTTTCAGGAGTTGAAGTACAGGTTGACGTCTGCCGTTGTGCTAGTATTGCCAAAGCAAGGGGTTAAGTATACTATATACACTGACGCATCCCGCGTTGGTCTAGGTTGTGTCCTTATGCAGAAGGATAGGGTAATTGCATATGCCTCGAGACAGTTGAGGAAACACGAGGAGAATTACCCTACGCACGACCTCGAGTTAGCATCGGTCATATTTGCATTAAAGCTCTGGAGACATTATCTCTACAGAGAGGAGTTCGAGCTCATTTGCGACCACAAGAGCCTTAAGTATATATTCACTCGGTGAGATTTGAATATGATGCAGCACCGATGGATGGAAATCTTGAAGGACTTCAAGTTTGTGGTCTCCTACTATCCTGGCAAGGCCAATCTTGTGGCAGACGCATTGAGCCGCAAGAAGGCAATCATATTTACGGCTCCGCTGATGATTGAGGAGTGGGGTATGTTAGAGTTTGTTCGCGACTTTGAGCAGAAGCTTAGGGTGGAGGAACCGTTTGAGAGAGTCGTACACGTTCGGGTGCAGCTACTTATCGATGACTGGATTATCGCAGCCCAGAAAGATGACGAGTTTTGGTTGAGCTTAGAAAGCTGGCTGGTGATGATGAGGATGTCAAATGGAGTGTGGATTCGGACGGGGGTCTACATTATCTTGGCCGCCTATGCGTCCCAAACATTCCGGAGTTGAGGCGAGAAGTTCTTGAGGCAGCGCACAAATCGAAGCTAGCGATGCATCCTGGAAGTACGAAGATGTATCGGGATGTGAAGAGGTCGTACTGGTGGGACAACATGAAGGCTCATATAGTAGAGTATGTATCCCATTGTCTCACGTGCCAACAGGTCAAGGAAGAGCACCGCCGACCTCTTGGACTACTTTAGCCCATGCCTATAGCTGAATGGAAGTGGGATTTCATCTCTATGGATTTTATATCCCGGTTACCAAAGACGAGGAAGGGTTATGACTCTATTTGGGTGATCGTGGACCAATTAACGAAATCAGCTCACTTCCTCCCAATTAAAGTCTTGAACTCTACAGACGAGTTGGTCAGGTTGTACATCAAAGAAATAGTGCGTCTGCATAGAGTTCCTCTGGAGATCGTGTCGGACCGAGACACGCAATTCATATCTATCTTCTGGACTCGTATCCAGGAAGCGATGGGTGTGAAGTTGAAGTTCAGTACCGCATTCCACCCGCAGACCGATGGGCAGACAGAGCGGGTGAACCAAGTTTTAGAAGACATGCTTCGAGCTTGTGTTTTAGACTTTAAGGACAGTTGGGATGACTGTCTCCCATATGCAGAGTTCGCCTACAATAACAGTTTTCAGGCCAGTATTGGCATGGCTGCTTACGAGGCCTTGTATGGGTGCCCTTACCGAGCACCGCATTGCTGGGCAGAGGTTGGCGAGCGCAATTTGATTGGCCCAGAGTTAGTACAGGTGACCTCAGAGAAGATCGATATTATCAGGCATCGACTTCTTATGGCATAGAGCAGACAGAAGAGCTATGCCGATACAAGGCAGCGACCGCTAGAGTTTGAAGTTGGGGACCATGTATTCCTCCGAGTTTTTCCCATGAAGGGAGTCCTGCATTTTGGCAAGAAAGGGAAGCTCACGCCGTGGTTCATTGGCCCATTTCAGATACTTGATCGAGTGGGTGTGGTCGCATACCGTCTTGCTTTGCCCACACCACTTGCGGGCGTGCACAACGTATTTTATGTATCTATGCTGAAGAAATACGTTCCTGATCCTTCCCACATTATCAAGTGGGAGCAGGTACAGTTGAGCGAGGACGCTACATATGTGCTGCGACCGACGAGTATTCTAGACAGGAAGGAGCAGGTGTTACATAGCAAGGTCATCCTACTTGTGAAAGTATTGTGGACACATCACACTGAGGAAAAGGCTACTTGGGAGACAGAAGCCGGGGTCCGTAAGAACTACCCTCAGCTTCTCGAGGAGTACGAAAATGTACTCATTTTAAGGACGAAATTTTTCTTTAAGGAGGGTAGATTGTAACGACTCAGAAAATTCCGTACAAAGACCCGAGTACCACCTCAGGCAGAAATCACTCAGGACCAAATCCTTTAGAAATTAGACAAGTTTAACCAGGTGTTAAACTAGATTAGCTATGAAATCCGGTTGATCCACTTTAAATACGAACTGCAAGACCCAAAACTTGTAGAATGGAAACTTCGTATCGGACCTGGACCGCACGTCGAAAGTCCGATTACTACAAAATTATATAATTAAGACCACCTTACTAAACTTGACAACCACCTCGGAAATCAGGTCCAGATAGTACCCCGAAGCTATTCGCTTGAGCCTGGAGTAAAGTGTGTGTGAAACATGGATATCTTTATAAATAAAAATCTAAATTTAAGTAATCTGAGACTTATCGCTTGCGGGCCGAATATAAGGATTCAGACCGTCAGAATCTGACCCAAATACACCCTAAGATCAGGAGAAATTTCTCATACATGGCAGTGTACTTGTGGCCCTGATCGAGTTTCGATGACCGTTGAACGGAAACTGGTCTGCCGCGGTCGATTTGTAAATCCGATCGGACTGAGAACTCAACTCGACCTAGATCCATGGTCAGGAAGCTTAAGTCTGATTGCACATAGAAAGGGGGCCTCCACGTGCCTTACCACCACTTCCGTTTCGCTCTACCGACGATACCGATCCCGTTCTTAGGTAAGAAAACCTAACCCTAATCCGTTCTAGGGTTTCTAATAGTTGAATTGATGAAATAGCTAACCTAGTTCATGCTATAGGTTGTCATTCTGCCGGTGACAAAGACTATGTGTTTAAAAGAATCCATTACGCATTTACCGGCGTAAGGTGCGAACTATAGACGTATAGATTATGGTTTTCAAGGCTTTCAATGTCAGTTAATGATTTATTCTTGATGTATGTGCTATTTCACATGCAAAAGTGTCGTTTGTTTCGCTTTACAGTTATATATGAGCTATATTGAATATAGTGTATTCTATGTATGTATTGAAATGTTTGAATACGTGTGGAACTTGGATTTGTGCCTAACATGATTATTTGTCGCAATTATATGCTTGTTATATATGTAACAACTCCTTAGCGAAAGGACTTGCCCTAAATCACGCCACGGCCAATATACGCTTTATATGTTAAAGTGTGTAGCTCACGTGTTTGTGAAAATAATTAAACGAATATGGAACCCGGATTCATGCATGTCATGATTCTCCGCCTTGGGTATATGCGTGTGGTATACGGGGCAACCCCCTAGCGAAAGGAATTGGCCTAATACATGTGTGATCAACATACATCATATATGATGATGCATGTAGTCTAAGTGTTTGTAGAAATGTTTGACTGAGCTAGTCGTTACTAAGGAGTACCTTGTATGAGGGTTGAGATGTAAGTCTCGGCTACCTTAATTATGTGTATGATTTTCTCCTTGTACGTTACGTTATGATGTCTGTTTTGTTTACAAAATGAATGTGTGTGAAATCATGTTTGGGTTGCACTTCACAACATGCTCATGTAATTGTAAGGATTGAATTATTTGTTCATTACTGCCTTTGTTGTCTCATATGATTACTTGCTGAAATTAGATGAGTTTGGGACTATGATATAGTCCAGGCAATCGGTAATAAGCCCTGCTTTGGTGGCTGAGGTTGTTTTCGCCGCATTGGATGTGTTCGGTGAACCCGAGTCGTACTTCGCTTGTCGGCAGTGGTTAGGCCACACGAAGTGCTCACACACTTCATGTCGATCGATTCGATGTGCGCTCGTACTAGTCGAGCTCGTCAAGTAACCCGATTTACCTATTATATGTTCACCTTGTATGGACGCTAATATTTGAACCTAAGGTACCAAACTCACCAGTGAAAGCCTGTTAACCTTGGTACCTCGATCCACTAAGACTCATGAGCCGGACATAGTCGTATGGGACACCGTGGTCGAGTTGTCGGCCTACACTGGGGCGATGAGCCTCCCTGTAGTGATCAATGAGCAACACAGACTCGTAAGCCGAATACGATGGTATGGGACACTATATTCGAGCTGTCGGCCTACACTGAGCAGGTGACAAGCCCTTTGTAGTGACCTCGGGCATACTCTGAGTCTACGTATAGGCGACAAGCCTTCCGTAGCATCTAGAGTATAAACTAAGCCTGCACTGATCAAGTGATGAGCTCTTTGCAGCGACCTAGAACCGTAACATCGTATGAGATTTACTAGGACTGACGACCCTAGAATGGATCCTTATTTGGGAATGATATAAGGGAGGTACCTTAGATTCCCAATCCTGCTGTATGAAAGGGACTAATAATAACTCGGTAATCACGCTCATTACATCGCACTGCATGTGCCCCGGGTTGAAGAGCACAGAGGGGAGTAAGCATGCCGCGACCGTAAGATGGTGTCGCACGAGGGAGTGTAGGCGAGGGCATACATCATGAATACATTCATCCTTGCATTAATAAGAGTATCTAGGAATATTTGATATGTCTGTTTTATCATTACTGCTTTATCATTACTGCTTGACTGAACTGATAACATGTTAATCTTTGCTCTATGATTCCATTGAGTTGATCACTCACTCTCATGTTCTGGGCCGATGTTTTGAACACTCAATAGACTCTGTCTTAATTGCAGATGATGATGCGACTCAGGAGGCGAAGCCTGATTACTATGACGATCAAGATGAGTTCTCGTATATTCAGTTCTCCGGCGGTTTTGCTTTGGCCGTCCTGATCAACGGGGCTACAGGGCTTATCAGTGTAGTTGAACTATTTTTGACATTTTGATTATTGAACTATTACATGTATATGGTGACTCAGTGATGTATTCATACTCTGGAGACCGATAATGATCTTTTTGACTCATATACGTTTATATACATCTTTCAATCTTCCGCTTGCATTATATAAATTGATCTGAAGCATGAATTACTGTTTTGGTGTAATCCTACTCATGATTAATGCACTAACACAGACAACATTTAATCATAAGCATATATGTTGCATAAGTGATGTTTTGGAACTCGGGAGTTGAGTTACTACTCGACCCTCGATTTTCAGGGCGTTACAATTATTTAAAAAAAAAAATCATATCCAAAATCAACTGGACCACACCACAAAGAGCAGTGGGAAAATTGATTTTCATCGTTAAAAATTTTGTAGGGCCCACCATAACATATATTTTCCATCCAATCTATTCATAAGGTCACAAAGACCTAGATGAAGAGAAAAAACAAATTTCATAATGATCCAAAACTTATATGACCCCTAAAAGGGTTTCAATAGTAGACGTTTAATCCTCCGCTGCCTTTTACAGTGTGGTCCACTTGATAGCTAGATCTATCTTATTGTTCATCTCAAGCCTTAATACGAGCTCGTCAAATAGATGGATGGTTTGTATATAACACATACCTCATAATGGGACCCACAAAATGCCGTGGGGATTACAACGAAAAAAAAAAAAAAAAAACTAGTGAGTTAGGATCGGTGGGTTCCTATAGCTACGGATTATAACCATAACCATAACTGTAGCTTCGATATATCAAAATTCTTTCAATATTATCGAAAAAGTCCAGAACTGTCCAGTGAGTTTGCCTAAAAAATCCTGCAATTTTCGATACACTATGGCTACGGATTATATAACCGTAGCCACAACCATAGCGGATGTTTTTTTTTTCTTGTTGTGTTGCTTTTGTGGGTCCCATAATGAGGTCTGTGTTATATCTAAACTGTCCATATATTTGACGAGCTCATATTAAGGCTTGAGACGAAAAATAAGATAGATCTAACTATCAAGTGAACCACTGGAAAAGGCAGTGGGGAATTGAACGTCTACCATTGAAACCCTTTTAGGGGTTACAGAAGTTTTGGATCATTATGAAATTTGTTTTTCCTCTTCATCCGGGTCTTTGTGGCCCTATGAATGAACTTAGATGGGGAGGATTTCTCACAAACATTACAGTGGGCCCCCTATAGGTTTCTAATGGTTGACACTTAGGTTTCTAATGGTTGACACTTATTCAACACTGTTTCCTGTAATGTGGTACGCTTGAGATTTGGATATACCTCATTTTTCGTCTCATATCATAAAATGATGTGGAAAAATATATGGACCGCATGGATGAAAAGCATATATCACGGAGGGCTCACAGACCACCGACCATCCGCCATTGGCTGGTGGCAAGGGGTACCCAGTCCGTTTCCGTGAAAGGAGGGTATTTTCATCCTCAAATTCGCTGTCCGTACGAGCAGGTATAAGTACCCAAACGAAGTTTGTATTGTTTCATAAAAACGGCTGGATAAAAGGTAAGGTCCACAGTCCCAAATTTCTAAAAAAAAAAAAAAAAAGGGCCAGCGGCCCAGCGCCCCTAGGAGTCTCCCACGGTGGCGTCCTTGTCTCCACTGTTTCCAGTGGTGCGGTCCACCTGAGATATGGATCGACCTCATTTCTGGCCTTTGGCCCTAAAATAAGTTAGAGAAGCAGGTGAATGGTGTGGATTACACACATATATCATGGTGGGCCCTATTCTCGCCCAAGGGCTTCCACCCTCTCACGGGTACGCTGGGCAGCAGCATCCGCTCTGTCCAGTGTCTGCACGTCTCTTTTCCGTTTTAGTAGATTTTTTTTTATTTATTTACCCTCCATATGGGGTCCACTTTCAAGATCCAAACCGTCCATCAGGTTGCCAGCTCAGTTTGGACCGAAATAGATCTTACTTTGGCAGGTTTCATTGTGTGTAATTGTATACACACGTAATGGTAGGCCTGGGAAAGTTTCAACAGTAAGTGTCATTGCCACCACGGTTTTCTATGGTGTGGCCCACCTTCGGTCTGGATCAAGCATGTTTTGTCGCTTCATCATTGAAATGAGATGTAAAAACGGGTGGAGGGTGTGGATTTACCAAAACCGTTGAGGGCCCCTGCTGGCCAGGGTGCGCCTGTACGTTGCTGAACATGTGCCCAAAGTGATGTCTGGATCGAGCTGATACTAGTGTTTTACCCTCATCCTGGCCACTCATGGGCAGGGAGAAAGGTCAAGAGTGACCACTGCCTAGGTTGGACGGCAAATAAACATCATGGTTGGCCATAGGAAAGTTACAATGGTGGGCGTCATTGTCCCCATTGTTTGCTATGGTGTATCCCACTTCCAATCTAAAAATGGATCAGATTTGGACCCGTCCCTGAAATGATCAGGCAAAATGGATGAATGGCGTGGATCAGACATATACACCATGGTGGGCCCACGAGTGTGGCATCTTTGTAACGCCCAGAAGGGGTTCCTCCTAGCAACAGCGGACACGGCAGCACCAATGGCTAAAAACCGTTGGTGTAATCTCTCCTAACTATTCTAGACGCCGACGGTTTAGAGCCGTCGCCAATGTTTCCATTTTAACCATTCACATTTCTTATTAAAAATTTACAATTTATTTAATCAAATAGAAGTGCTTCACTGTTCTCAAAGCACTAACAGTTATAGTGCTCCTAGTTGCATAACTTCACTTGGAAGCTCCAATTTAAAAAATCACATTTATCCACAACAAAAAAAAAAAAAAGGCCTTTAGCCTCGGTTCAAAAGCTTGGCTTGAGACGTTAAAACTAAAACCTTTAGCCTTGATTTTGCCTCAATTATTCAAACCGAGGCTGCAACCCCATGACTAAAGGCTTTAGCCTTAATTTTAGCAACTAAGGCTAAAAAGGCTTTTATAGCCTTGGTTCTTCAACTGAAGCTAAAAACACATTTTTAGCTTTAGTTGTCTCAAAATGAAGTTAAAGTTTTTACCCTCCATTGCCTCCAACTGAAGATAAATCTATTTTTAACATCGGTTCTTAATAAGTAAGGCAAAAGCCTTTAGCCATAGGAGTTGTAGTCTCGGTTTGGATAATTGAGTCAAAATCAAGGCAAAAGATGGATTTAGTCTCTGTTGGCATCAATTAAGGTTAAATTCAATTTTGTAACCTCGGTTCTCACAACCAAGGCTAAATCTAAGCCTCAGTTAGAAACTACGTCTAAAAATGTTTAATTTTTTTTAAAAAAAATTGTTTAAATTACTCATCCATTCATTTAATCCACTCATTCATCAAGACAAAACAATAATGAAAGCATAATACCAACAAAACAATTAAGAACCATCTATTCAAAGTTTTCAAAACAAACTCAATCAAATTGTTATACAACATTAGGTTCAACACATAACACAAAGTCACACTACAGGATTTGGGTATGACTTTTGCTTGCTTGGTTGTCCAAAAGCATCTACAAAGAACATAAACTTGCCAACCCATCATATCGAATGTCTGGATCACCCCACTGGCATGTCCTTTGCTCCCAATTTTACTTTTGACAGCTCTAGAAGTTTCTCTCTGCATTTAAACATCAAAGAAAGCAAAGTTACCATATGAAGTCTAAAATAGACTTGTTTGACATATGTACAAGCACATGGATATCCAAGCATATGAGAGCAAAAGAAAGAAAATAAACCTTCATTGCCACTTTGCAAAAAGACAGGAACATTAGCAATCATCATCATTGTGATATCTGTCAAAAATGATACAGGTCTTCAATGGGGGGAAAAAAAAAAGCTCTTCATTCCAATAGTACGAGTTACTTGATGCTAGCAGAATATATTAACCTATATGAATGCACACAAACACTGCACATGTGGCACAAGTATGCAGTGTTACCTACACACATGGGATGTGTGCCAAGTGCCGAAGTGTCGTGAAACATCCAACATATTAGTGTATAAAGAATAATGATGGAATGCTAGAAAGAGTGCTAGTATCAACAGTCAAGAATCTCACCAAGAATTAATTAACATACTAAAGAGGTATAAAATAGTAAGTTGGAACATTATTTTACACCCTTCTAAAATTTAGTTCAGGTCAGGTACTTAATAGGGTAGATATTTTGTTTGTACGGCTGTTTGTGTGTCAAATGAACCTCAGGCCAATGGAGCTAGATTCTTAGTCAAAGTACACAAGCGACGTTTGTTGTCAAATGGACAGGCCAAATTTTCTGGCCGGCACATGATTAAGTTGGACCCTACAAAATTAATCAAATAAATCTTTCAAGTGTTCTAATTTATCACATATCAACTAGAGCACTCTCAGAATTCAGGTTGTCATGCCTGGTTGGTAAGCGAGGGATGGGTTGGTACTTGACTTGTGATGAGATGTGTACTTGATTGATTGATGTGATGTTTGGGTAGAGATTTTCTCAGAATTTGGAATTCGCAGCGTTTTCCTCAAAATAAACACGGGCCCACAACTCCTGGCCGAGTATCCTATCGGTGCGCAAGTCACCGCATTGGAACCACAGCGATGACGCGGTCGCTAAGGTAAAAGTCTCGGGTTGAGTTGACTCAGATATACGGGATGTGACTTAGGGTTGCGCACAAATGCCGATTACAAGTCATCGGAATTCGACGATAAGGATCGCGAGAGTCTACGGAACGGTACGGTTTACAGCTCTCCCCTCCTAATAAAAATTTTGTTCTCGAAATTTATATTATGACGCAACTAAACATAACTCATAAAAAGGAGAGAAATCATGGCATCATATATAATCAGAGACAACATATAAAATACAACATATAATCAATTATCAAAAAGATGGGGATAGCGCTCTCGAATCTCAGCCTCGCACTCCCAAGATGCCTCATCAACAAAATGGTGACCCCATGGACCTTCACCAAAGGGATGACCTTGGTTCGGAGGACCTGTTCCTTGCGATCAAGGATGTGAATCGGTTGCTCAATGTAGAAAGCATCCTCACGGACCTCAAGAGGCTATCAATCAATCAGGGGAACGGTGTCTGACCCATACTTCTGCAGCATAGAAACATGGAAAATGTTGTGGAAGCCAGACAACTGAGAAGGTAAGGCAATCCTATAGGCCACGACACCAATGCACCCAGTGATCTCAAAAGGTCCAATAAACCTCGAGGCGAACTTACCCTTCGCTCCAAATCGAACTACGCCCTTCATAGGTGAAACTTGAGATACACATGGTCCCCAACGGTAAACTTCAAGGGAAGATGCTGACGATTAGCAAAACTTTTCTGTCGGCTCTGAGATGTGCGCATCTTTTGCTTGATAATATCGATAGCTTTTGACGTTTGCTGTACAAGCTCAGGACCTAGGAGACGCCGCTCTCCAAACTAGGTCCAACAACTCGGTGATCTGCACCGTCTGCCATATAGTGCCTCAAAAGGAGTCATGCCAATGGTCATCTGATAGCTGTTGTTGTATGCAAACTCAGCCAATCGCAGATGCTCATCCCAGCCACCCCCGAAGTCAATCACACAAGTCCGAAGTATGTCCTCAAGGATTTGGTTGACCCTCTCGGTCTGTCCATCAGTCTGTGAATGATACGAGGTATTGAGCTACAAAATAGACCCCATCGCTTTCTGAAAGCTCTTCCAAAACTGAGACGTGAACCTCGAGTCTCGGTCTGAAACGATCGAAATAGGAACGTCATGTAGTCTCACAATATCCTCGATAAATAACCTGGCAAGCCAGTCCAAATACCAAGTAGCATGAATCGTGAGAAAATGTGTCAACTTCGTCAGATGATCCACAACAACCCAAATGGCGTCATGACCGTGCTAAGTCCTTAGCAAGTCCATAACGAAATTTGTCGACACGTGCTCCCACTTCCACGTCGGGACGCTCAACAACTGCAATGGACCAGGGGGTTTCTAATGATCGGCCTTAACACGCTGGCATGTGTCACACTCAATAACAAAACTGGTGATCTGACGCTTCATCCCTGCCCAAAAATATTGTCGCCTCATATCACGGTTCATCTTTGTCGAGCTAGGGTGGATATAAAACCGCGATCGATGTGCCTCGGTCATAAGATCTCTACGTAACTCTGGAATATCCATGACACATAATCGGCCTCTGAAGCAAAGTCCACCATTAGAACCAATCTGCCAATCTGACTGACTCTCATATGCCGCCTCTACTCTATAATTCCACAATGACTCATCTGTCTGCTGAGCCTCGATCACCCTTACGACAAGATAGGGTTGATTTGACAGGCTCGATAAGTGCACGATAGAAGACTACAGACCAATCTCAAAGTTAATGTTGCCACAACCTCGAGCATCTTCCACTCTTAAATCATCATATGCGCCACCAGGCCCCATGGCTGACGGCTGAGGGCATCCGCCATCATATTTGCCTTACTTGGGTGGTACTGGAGATCAAAATCATAGTCCTTCATAAGCTCCATCCAATGTCTTTGCCTCATGTTCAGCTCAGACTGAGAGAATAGATACTTCAAGCTCTTTTGGTCGGAGAAGAGCTCGAACCTAACCCCATAAAGATAGTGCCTCCACACCTTCAATGTGAAGATGACTGCTGTCAGCTCCAAATCATGCATGGGGTAGTTCAGCTCACGGATCTTGAGCTGGCGAGACGCATAGGCCACTGGCATCCCATGCTACATCAGGACAGCACCCAAACCCACATGCGAAGCATCAGTAAATATAACAAATCCTTCACTCCCAGAGGGAAGAGTGAGGACAGGAGTAGACGTGAGGCAGTCCTTCAGCTCTATAAACGCTCTATCACAGGCGTCACTCCACACAAACTCTACGCCCTTCCGGGTCAACCTAATTAGCAGTGTTGCGATACGAAAGAATCCCTTAATAAAGTGTCAATAATATCCTGCCAAACTAAGAAAACTGCGAATCTCGGACGCGTTCGTGGGCTAACCCCACTGACACACTGCATCTATCTTCGAGGGGTCCAATGTGACACCCTCCCTGGTCACTACATGACCGAGGAACTTCACTTCCTCCTACTAAAACTCATACTTCTCCAACTTCGCATACAGTTGGTGGGCACAGAGGATCTATAAAGAAATTTTCAGATGCTGCTCATGCTCCTCATGGGTCCTCGAATATATTAGAATATTGTCGATGAACACCATAACAAACTGATCGAGATATGGATGGAAGACCTCGTTCATCAACTGCATGAATACTGCGGTCAGTCCAAAGGACATGACTTGGAACTCAAAATGACCATAGCGCGTCCTGAATGCTGTCTTTGAGATGTCCTCCTCTCGAACCCGAATCTGATGATAATCGGAGCACAGATCAATCTTTGAAAAGAACTGTGCACCCTGCGGCTAATCAAATAAATCATCTATCCTCAGGAGCGGATACTTGTTCTTGATCGTGACCCGGTTGAGCTTGCGGTAATCCACGCAAAGCCTCAACGAGCCATCCTTCTTCCTGACGAATAGTACCGGCGCTCCCTACGGTGAACCGTTTGGACGAATGAAGCCTAACTCTCACAACTCGTCTAACTGTCGCTGCAGCTCCCGCAACTCCATCGATGTCATACGGTACAGGGCTTTCGAGATAGGCACGGTACTGAGCACAAGATCAATTTGAAACTCAATATGTCGGCGCAGTGGCAACCCTAGAATCTCGTGGAACACGTCAGGGAAATCACAGACGACCGGCAGCTGGTCGATACATAAGGCAACGGGTTCCTCAATGGTGCACGACATCAGACAAGAAATCTGCTCTCCTTTGGGCTTTGCTATAAACTGGAACTGCGGCAGCCGGGTATACGGAACGTGACTGTCCTCGCGGAGCAATACAATATGACATGATACTCAGCGAGCCAATCCATGCCCAGGATGACATCAAACTCGGACATCGGTAATACAAATAGATCAATAGGCAAAAAGATATCACCAACCAGAACAGGGCAAGATGAGCAAAATCTCCCAACACTACGGTCTTCCCCAAGGGAGTTGACACTGTCAACTCTTCTCTAGCGGACTCTGTCGGCAATCTAGTCGATCGGCAGAAATCCTCGGCCATAAAGGAATATAATACACCAAAATCAAATAATACACTTGCAATGCATACAGAAACAGGGAGGGTACCCTCGATGACCCCTCTTGATGAATGAGGGCCCTGTTGGGCAGTGTAGAACCTAGCCTTAGCCAGCTGGGGAGGTGTCTGTCCCCTCTGAGGGTGTTGTTGCTTCTGCTACCGCCGTTGTGGTAGCCTATATTGCTCTGTAACGTCTCAGAAAAATTCATACAAAGACCCAAGTACTACCTTAGGCAGAAATAACTAAGGACCAAATCCTTTAGGAATTAGATGAAAATTAATTAAGTACTAAACTGAATTAATCGGTTGATTAGCTTGAACCGCTTTCTATACGATCTGTAAGGCCCAAAACTAGTAGAATCGCTGATGCTATATTACCTAAAAATGCAAGATCAATCTCAAAACCCAGTTGATCTCAGGAGCAGCTTGAAACTCCGTTTCGGACCTAGACCCCGCGTCGAAAGTCTAATAACCGCGGAACTATACGGTTATGACCGCCCTACTAGACTTGACAACCAGCTTGAAAATCAAATCCTAATAGTATCCAGAAACGCACAACTTGGACCCGAAGCAAAGTGTGTGAGAAACACGAATATCTTTAGAAAATGAACTCAGATTTAAGTGAATTGGGCCATTCGATTGCAGGCCAAATTTAAGATTTCTGACCGTCAGAATCTGACCCAAATACACCCTTGGATCAGGAAAATTTCCCTGCACAGGTTAGTATACTTGTAGCCTTAATCGAGTGACGATGACCGTTGAATTGAAACTGGTCCTCCATGATCGATCCGTAAATCCGATCAGACCGAAAACTTAACCTGACATATATCCATTGTCAGGAGACTTTCTTCAGACCGTATGTAAGAAAGGGGCCTCCAGATGAGCTCCGTTGGCCCGAAACAGCCAACCTTTGACTATATCTTAAGTATACCAAGGCCCTGGGGCCATTGAGATCAGTTTTAAGCCTATATAAGACCCTTTACCCACCCCTCTCTCATTCCATACGAATTTCTAAACCTTAAGAGAGAGAAGAGAGAAAAGAGAAGGAAAAAGGTGAGGAGAAGTGAGAGAGAGAGAGAGATAGTTGCTTGAATTCTTCCCAGCATAGACCTGGTGTTGCATCACCAAGGCTACAGGGAATGGAATAGTTGAATATTTACATTTTATATTTTGTATATTTTGGAACTAAACATGTAATTATTTAACCTGGTATCATGTTCATACTCTGGGGACCTACAACCACTTATACGTTTTATATATTTGTTACAGTCTTCCGCTTGCGTAATCTAATTGTGTCTGGAGTATGATTTGCTGATTTAGTGTAATTCCAATCATGTTTAATGTGTAAATACAGACAACATTTAATCATCATTATCTATGTTGCATAAGTGATGCATTGGAACTTGGGAGTTGGCTCCTGCTCGACCCCCGATTTTCAAGGCATTATATGTTGTATCGGCTGCGGCTGGGGCCTTTGCGGCGGAGGTGGCTGCGGTCGCTACTGCTATTGTGAAGGCTGCTGAGGTGCACTCAGCTGCTGCTTCTGATGGCAGGGGCACTCATGCCTGCGGTGCCCTGTCCCACCACACCTAAAATAAGTCCATGTGAACGGCCTCTAAGGTGGTGTTGGTGCTCTGGCAGATAGGTGGCTCCTGTGCCTCTGCGGCCGCCGATGCTACTGGGAACTACCAGAGGGGGCCTGCATCTTCTGGTCTCTCCTCTGATCATGGTCACTCTGCATGTCGGCCCACTCTGCCTTGTAGATCTGAGCCCTCCATACTACCTCCTCGAAAGTCGGGAGCTCATGCCCAATAACGCGGCCTCGGAGACTGTAACGCAAGCTGTTCTCGAAACGGCGGGCCTTCCACCCCTCATCATCTACCAAGTACGGCATAAATCTGAACAGTGCTACAAAAGGAGCTGCATACTGAGCCACCGATATATCCCCCTGCACCAGAGTATCGAACTCTACCGCACGCTGTCGTCAAATATGGTTAGGAAAATACTACCTGTCAAATCGTCTATGAAATCCTTGTAACACCCTGAAAATAGGGGGTCGAGTAGCAACTCAATACCCGAGTTCCAAAACATCACTTATGCAACATAAATGCTTATGATTGAATGTCGTCTGTGTTAGTGCATTAATCATGAGTGGGATTACACCAAAACAGTAATTCATACTCCAGATCAAGTTATAAAACGCAAGCGGAAGACTAAAAGATATAAATAAATGTATATAAAGCCAGAAATGGTCACAATCGGTCTCCAGAGTATGAACACCTCACTGAGTCACCATATACATGTATTAGTTTCAAAATAAAAAATGTCAAAAAATGGTACAACTATAATGGTAAACCTTGTAGCCCCGTCATCTGAATGGCCTAAGCAAAGCCTCCAGAGAACTACATGCAGGAGAACTCATCCTGTCATCGTAGTAATCAGGCTCAGCCTCTTGCATCGCGTCGATACCTGCATCTAAGATAGAGTCTAGTGGGTGTCCAGAACACCGTCCCATAACGTGGGAGTGAGTAGCTAACTCAGTGGAACAATAAAGCATAGGTTAACATGTTATCAATTTAGTCAAGCAGTAATAATAAAGCAGTTCAGTCAAACAATCCTAATTACTCTTATTAATGCAAGGATGAAATGTAGTCATGATGCATGCCCTCGCCAATGCTCCCTCATGCAACACCATCTTACGTCCGCGGCATGCGTTCATCCCTCAGTGCTCCACAACGCCAAGCACATGCAGTGTTATGTTATGAGCGTGATTACCGAGTTGTTATTAGTCCTTTTCATACAGCAGTATTGGAAAACTAAGGTACCTCCCTTAAATCATTCCCAAACAATAATCCATTCTAGCAGTCCTAGATAATCTCATATGATGATGTGGATCTAGGTCGCTGTAAAGGGCTGTCAGGGCTGTTGCACACACTCGTTGCACCACTCCCCCATCACCTTATCAATACAGGCCTAACTTATACTCTGTTTACTACGGGAAGACTCGTCACCTCACCGCAGATTTAAAGTATGCTCGATGTCACTACAAAGGGCTGTCAGGGCTGTTACATGCAATCGTTACACCACACCCCTACCACCTTATCAGTGTAGGCCGACAGCTCGAATACAGTGTCCCATACCACTGTATTCGGCACAAAAGTCTGGGTTGCTCACTGGTCACTACGGGGAGGCATATCGCCCCAGCGTAGGCTGACAGCTTTACCACGGTGTCCCATACCACCATGCCCGGCTCATGAGTCTTAGCGGATCGAGGTACTAAGGTTAAACGGGATTTCACTGGTGAGTTTGGTACCTTAAATTCAAACAGAGGCATCCATACATGGTGAACATACATCGGTAGATTGGGTTACTTGACAAGCTCGACTAGGACGAGCGCACATTGCATCGATCTACATGAAGTGCATAAGCACTTCGTGTGGCCTAACCACTGCCGATGACCAACACACGACTCAGATTCATCAAACACGCCCTACGTGACAAAGAAATCTCAGCCACGACTTCAAGCCTGTTATCGATTGCCTGGACTATAACATAGCCCCAATCACATTCAATCCGTAACCAGAAAGTATGTATAATAGTCAAAGTAGAACTAACAAAGTAATTCAAGCATGTTAACAAGCATGTTATAAAGCACAATATAAACAGGAAATACAAACATATACATTTCATGAGTAAGCGATTAACTTAAACAACTTGCATGAAGGAAATCATACACATCACTAAGGTAGTTGAGAATCCTATCTCAACACCTACTCTAAGCACTATCATCTAAATACTTACTCATACAAGCATTTTCACAAACACTTGGACTACACTTATTTAACATACATAACGTATATTAGCCAAAACATGTATTAGGGCGAATCCTTTCGCCTAGTAAGTATTACACATATATATAGCATGTACACACAGTAATTAATTATGGCAAACATACTTTCATATTTTGTACATATACGATATTTTCTACATATACACAAAATACACTAAACACCATAATTTGCATACGAAACTGAATCAAAAAACAAACATTGCATTTTGCATGTACAATAACACCCAAATCATGAATCTATCATTATTTGTCATTGAAAGCTTTGAAAACCATAACCTATACGTCTGTGGTCCGCACCTTACGTCGTAGAAGCATAACGAAGTCGATAGAATCTCTAAGTCATCGTCTATGGCGGCACAACAACCTATAACATGAATTAAGTCATGAATCTATCATTATTTGTCATTGAAAGCTTTGAAAACCATAACCTATACGTCTGTGGTCCGCACCTTACGTCGTAGAAGCATAACGAAGTCGATAGAATCTCTAAGTCATCGTCTATGGCGGCAAACAACCTATAACATGAATTAAGTCAGCTATCTCGCTACTTGTAATAGTTGAAACCCTAGAACAAGTTAGGGTTAGGGTTTTCTTACCTAAGAACGAAGACAGAATCGCCAGAATAACGATTAGATGGTGGTGGCTAAGCAAGTATGGTAGCAAGTTAGAGCAATAGGATCTTTCTCCCACTCTCCCACACTTTCTCTCTCTTTACTCTCTCTCTCACCTAGGGTTTTATCAAATTCGTATGGAATGAGAGAGTGAGGGTTTAAGGTCCTTATATAGGCCTAGAACTCACGGAAATAGACTCAGGGCCATGGTATACTTAGGTTATGTCCAAATATGGACTGTTCCATCTCAATGGAGCACTTCTGGAGCCCCCCTTGAGCCAAAGGTTGGACTTAAGCTCACTGACCTTGGATCTAAGTCGAGTAAAGTTTTCGTTCCATTCGGGTTCCCAGATCACACATGGCGAACCAGTTTCAGTTCAACGGTCACTGAAACTCGATCAGGGTTACAAGTACACGGATACGTATGAGAAATGTTCCCTGATCCGAGAGTGTATTTGGGTCAGATTTCGACGGTCTGATTGCTTATATTTGGCCTGCAAGCGACAAGTCTCAGATTCTTAAATTAGATATAATTTCTAAAGAAAACCATGTTTTCTCACACTCCTCGCTCCGGGCTCAAGCGAATAGCCCTGGGACACTATCTGGTTTTGACTTCCGAGATGGTTGTCAAGCCCAGCAAGGTGATCCTAATTCTATAACCTCGTATTATTCAGACTTTCGATGTGGGGTCCAGATCTGATACGGAGTTTCCTGATGCTCCCAAGAGCAGCCGGGTAATGAGATTAATCCTAGGTTTTAGGGTAATGTAGCATCAACGATTCCACAAGTTTTGGTCTTGCAGATCGTATTTAAAGTGATTAGTGCGGATTTCATATGTAATCTAATTTAACACTTGTTAATCCTCGACTAATTTTTAAAGGATTTGGTCCTGAGTAATTTTTGCATGAGGTGGTACTCGGGTTTTTGTACGGGATTTTTTGAGTCGTTACAATTTACCCCCCTTAAAGAAAAATTTTATCCTCTAAATTAATACCTTTTTGTACTCCTCGAGAAGCTGAGGGTAGTTCTTTCTGACCTCGGCTTCTGTCTCCCAGGTAGCTTCCTCCTCTATATGATGCATCCACAGTACCTTCACGAGTGGAATCACCTTACTGCGTAACACCTGCTCCTTCCTGTCTAGGATACGTGTCGGACCCAATACATACGTAGCATCATCGCTCAACTGCACCTGCTCCCAATGGATGATGTGTGAAGGATCAGGGATGCATTTCTTCAGCATAGAATATGAAATACGTTGTACACGCCCGCGAGTGGTGTGGGCAAAGCGAGACGATATGCCACCACCCCCACTCGATCAAGTATCTGAAATGGGCCAATGAACCGCGGCGTAAGCTTCCCCTTCTTCCCAAACTGAAGGACTCCCTTCATAGGGGAAACTCTGAGGAATACGTGATCTCCAACCTCAAACTCAAGCGGTCGCCGCCTCATATCGGCATAACTCTTCTGTCTGCTCTGGGCCATCAGAAGTCGATGCCTGATAGTATCGATCTTCTTTGAGGTCGCCTGTACTAACTCCGGGCCAATCAAACTGTGTTCACCAACCTCTGCCTAGCAATGCGGTGCTCGGCAAGGGCGCCCGTACAAGGCCTCGTAAGGAGCCATGCCAATACATGCCTGAAAAATGTTGTTGTAGGCGAACTCTGCGTACGAGAGGTAGTCATCCCAACTTCCTTGAAATCTAAAATACAAGCTCGTAGCATATCTTCTAAAATCTGATTCACCCGCTCCGTCTACCCATCGGTCTGTGGGTGAAATGTGGTACTAAACTTCAACTTCACACCCATCGCTTCATAGATATGAGTCCAGAAGATAAACGTGAATCGCATGTCGCAGTCCGACACGATCTCCAAGGGAACTCCATGTAGACGTACTATTTCTTTGATGTACAACCTAGCCAAGTCATCTGCAGAGTTCGTCACTCTGATAGGGAGAAAATGAGCCGATTTGGTCAACCGGTCCACGATCGACCAAATATAGTCATAACCCTTTCCCGTCTTCGGTAACCCCGAGATGAAGTCCATAGAGATGAAGTCCCACTTCCATTCAGCTATGAGCATGGGCTGAAGGAGTCCAGGAGGTCGACGATGTTTGGCCTTGACCTGCTGACACGTGAGATAACGGGAAACATACTCTACTATATGAACCTTTATATTGTCCCACCAATACGACCGCTTCATATCCTGATACATCTTCGTGCTACCAGGATGCATCGCAAGCTTCGATCTGTGGGCAGTCTCGAGAAGCTCATGTCTCAAGTAGCTCAGACAACCGCTCGTCGCCCTTCTGGGCCTCGATAATCCGGTCATCAATAAGTGGCCCTGCAGCACGGATAACGGAGATCCACCAGTGCTCGGCCTCACCCTAGAGAAGAAATACAACTAATCGGACCTGCTGTTAAGTCATACATCACATTGTATCAAAAAATTTCTCCACCACGGAGCGCCATCTCACTGCTGCTGTCGGGTCTGGCTCGCCCTAGAAGCACAGGAGTCGAGCTGTCGAAAGTCTCAAAGATGGGCACTCACGTGCACCTGCTCTGCCTAGGCTAGCATAAAATTGAGGTGCCTGCCCTTCCCCTGGAGGGTGGCTGTCACAGCCTGCAACATCTGCTGTAGTTGGACGGCACTCACGGGTACGGTTGGATCCATACCCGTCTCTGGTAGAGGAGCGGCATCCTCAGGCTGGGGAGTAGGAATCTTCGGTGGTGGAGTGGGAGTCGGAGGAGGTAGAGCGGGAGTCGCTCAGGTCACTTTCCTGGGGGGCATGTCATATAAGAAAGAATAAAAGCGCCATCAACTTTGAGAACTCTTGAGGCACGTACGTTAAGAGTCTATAACCGAAAATCGCTAAGTTATTCAAACTCGAGACCTAATTATTATAAGCTCATAGCAGACATGTAATGTTGTTCTTAGTTATTCCCAAGTTATACTCTGATACCAACTTCTATTACACCCCAAACTCGGAAAGGGGAGTTTCCTAAACTATAAATAGGGGTCCCTAGTGCTATTCTAGGGTATGCTAAGGCTTTCTAAAGGGGTTCCAAGGGTTCCTAAAAGAGTTTTAAGGTTTCTAAAGGGTGTAGCAAAGGTGAGATTTGAGGTTGTTCGAATCAGGTAAGTCCTTTTTGTTTGTAATTTCTATTTCATAGCGGAATTCTGTTGTTCGTGCCGTGGTTTTTTCCCGAAAGGGTTTTCCATGTTAAATTTTATGTTCTCTTGTGTGTGCTTGGTGCCATTAGATTGCTATCCTAGATCCAAATCTGTGTGATTCCGCAGCTCAAATCCCCAACAAGTGGTATCAAAGCAATCGTTGGGGCACAGATCTGCATCTGCAGGATTAGTAATAATTGCAAGCACTAGGTATGAGATTGAGAAGTACTCAGGGAAAAATAATTTTGAGTTATGGAAGATGATCAGTTCCTTAATCAGGCAAGGCAAAGATGGTGCTCTTGAGGAGCGAAACTCCACTATGACAGATGATGAATGGAATACTCTTGATAAGAAGGCTTTATCATCGATCCATTTATATCTCACAGATGAGGTTCTCTACAATGTCATGAGGGAGAAAACGCGGCTAAGTTATGGGCAAAGTTAGAGAATGTCTATGAGAAAAAATCCTCTAAAAATTGCCTACACTTGAAGCGGTAGTGGTATAACTTCAAGATAGCAGAGGATGGAGATCTGGAGGCCCACATCAGCAACTTTAATAAATTGGTTTGTAAATTTCTAGATATGGAGGAAGTGATGAAAGATGAAGAACAAGCATGCATGTAACATCCCGAAAATCGGGGGTCGAGCATAAACTCAACTCCCGAGTTCCAAAACATCACTTATACAACAAAATGAATGATGTTTGAATGCTGTCGGTATTAGTACATTGAACATGAGTGAGATTAAGCCAAAACAGCATATCATACTCCGAAGACAGTTAAATTGCAAGCGGAAGACTGTGATAGATATATATAATATAAAAACAGTGATGAGTCTCCAGAGTGTGATAAAGTTACCGGGTTAAATAATTACGAGTACAATTCTAAAATATACCTAATGTGAGGAAGTGTAATGTCTTCTATCCCAAGTACCATAGCCCCGTCAATACAATACCGGTCTTCATAGACACGCCAGGAGAGATACTGATAGGAGAACTCCTCCTCATCATCATAGAAGTAGTAGTCCTCTCGCTTCATAAGCATCGCCATCACCTGAAACTCAACAAATCTGGTTGGTGTGTACAACACCGTCCCGTAACGTGGGAGTGAGTGATCAACTCAGTGGAACAGTAAAGCATAGGTTAACATGTTATCAACTTAATCAAGCAGTAATGATAAACCAGTAAATCAAACACTCCTAGTTACTCTGATTAATGCAAGTATGAATGCAGGTATGATGGATGCCCTCACCGACATACTCCCTCATGCGACACCCTCTTCGTTCGCGGCATGCTTTCATTCCTCAGTGTTCCACATCTTCCAGGCACATGCAATGCATGGTGAGCATGATTACCGAGTTGTTATTATTCCATTTCAAACAGCAGGATTGGGAAACCAAGGTACCTCCCTTGTATCATTCCCAAACATGATCCATTCTAGGGTCGTCAGTCCTAGTTAATCTCAGACGATGATGTGTTTCTAGGTCACTGCAGAGGCTGTCAGGGCTGTTACACGGAATCGTTGCACCACTCCCCCATCACCTCTTTAACAATTCATCACTATACAGATACAGGCCTAGTTCATACTCTATACACTACGGCAAAACTCATCGCCTCACCGCAAATTCAGAGTATGCTCGAGGTCACTTCACTAACGTCCTACCAACTGGCAGTTTATTTCGAAGCCCGACCAGTCCACTTATTGAGAATGGGACCCGGCTGCAACCCGACTGAGGACCACAGCCAGGCTACGCCAGTGTAGGCCGACAGCATGAATATAGTGTCCCATACCACCATAATCGGCTCACGAGTCTGGTTGCTCACTGGTCACTACGGGGAGGCAGGGCTGCCAGGGCTGTTACATGGAATCGTTGCACCACTCCCCCATCACCCATCGCCCCAGCATAGGCCGACAGCTCGACCACGGTGTCCCATACCACCATGCCCGGCTCATGAGTCTTAGTGGATCGAGGTACCATGGTTAAAAGGGTTTTCACTGGTAAGTTTGGTACCCTAGGTTTAAGCAGTAGCGACCAAACATGGTGAACATACATTAGACACATCGGGTTACTTGACGAGCCTGACTAACTCGAGCGCACAATCAATTAGACGACATGAAATGCATAAGCACTTCACGTGGCCTAACCACTGTAGCCAACTGACGTACGACTTGGGTTCGTCAAATATATCCCACGTGGCGACATGAATCTCAGCCACGATCTCAAATCTGGTACCGACTGTCTGGACTATAGACATAGTCTCAAACTCAATCAATTCTCATCCATAGCATGTGGAGTAAGCATAATAAACAAAGTAATTCAAGCATATTAGTAGGCATGTTATAAAGCATGTTATAAGGCATGTTATAAAGCATGATATAAAGCATGTTGCAAAGCACTACATCAGTAGAACTACAAACACATATATTGCAAGTAAGCAGTTTAAGTAAACAACCTCATGGAGGTAATCATATATGTCACTAGGATAGTTGAGAATCCCATCTCAACACTCTCCTAAGGCATCAACATTCAAACACTTGCTCACACAAGCATTTCCACAAACACTTAGCATACATTATTTCACATACTTGTTGTATGTTAGCAAACATGTATTAGGGTGAGTCCTCTCACCAAGCAAATAATTTACGCATATATAGTATATTTATACAATAAATAATCATGGCAAATACATGTCTAAAATACATATGTATACAGTACTTTCTACAATACAGTATTTGTACATACATAGTGTATATTAGTAAAACATGTATTTGGGCGAATCCATTCACCAAATAAGTATTTTATCCATATATCATATATTCATACAACAAATAATCATGTCAAACACATTTCCAAAAAATATACTTATAGGGTATTTTCTACCAATACCTAGAATATGTAAAATTCCATAATTTGCATCTTTAATCGAAACAGAAATCGGAAAGCACTTTGTACATGTGGAATTGCATACAGATCATGAATCTATCATTATCTAACATTGAAAGCATTAAAAACCATAACCTATACACCTAAAGTCCGCACCTTTTGTCGTAGAATTGTAACGGAGTCGATAGGTTCGTTAAGCTTCCGTATACGGGAGTTTGGCAACCTAGAGAACGAAACAGGTTAGCTATTTCATAACCTACAACCTATACAACCCTAAAACAGATTAGGTTTAGGGTTTCTTACCAAGAAACGACGCCGGAATCGCCTGGAAAGCGATGAGAATCAGGCGATGGAGCCCGAATAGTGGCAGGGAACAGCAGCAGGGAGTTCCTCCCACATCTCCCTCACTTTCTCTCACTTTTCTTTCTTCTCAAACCCAAATTCGTGTGGCTGAAATGGGGGAGGGTTTAAGGTCATTATATAGTCTAAAACTTCACCGAAATAGACTTCTGGATAAGGTTCACCTAAATTATAACCAAAGCGGAACTTTTTCAGCTCAACGGAGGACTTCTGGCGGGCCTCCTTGAGCCAAAGGTCGGACTTAAGCTCACCGACACCGGATCTATGTTCTATTAAGTTTTCGTTTCAGTCGAATTTCTAGATCACGCGTGGCGGACCAGTTTCAGTTCGACGGTCAGTGGGTCTCGATCGGAGATTCCGAGTACATGTAAATGTGTATGAAATTTCTCCTGATCCGAGGGTGTAATTTGGTCTGATTCTGACGGTCTGGTTGCTTAATACTGATCCACAAGCAACGAGTCTCAGATTACTATTCAAGATATTTATTTTGTAAAGAAACAAGTGTTTTCACACTCTCTCGCTCCGGACTCAAGCGAACAGCTGTAGGACACTATCTGGATTTGATTTCTGAGATGGTTGTCAAGCCTAGCGAGGCGGTCCTAATTCCTTAACTTCGAGTTATTCAGACTTCCGACGTGCAGTCCAGATCAGATACGGAGTTTCAAAGTGCTCCTGAGAGCAGTCGGGTAATGAGTTTGATCCTAGGTTTTAGGGTAACCTAGCGTCAATGATTCTATAAGTTTTGGGTCTTGCAGATCGTATTTAAAGCGATTCTAGTGGATTTCGTAGCTAATCTAATTTAGCACGTGGTTACTTTGTCTCATTTCTAAAGGATTTAGTCCTATAAGATTTCTGTCTGAGGTGGTACCTAGGCCTTTGTAGTTTGTGTATAAAGTGATCCAATTTATACTACTTAGCTAGTTTAAGATAGTGTCTAGGGTGCAAGTACTTAGGAAAATTGAAAGAACAAGGTGGTGAAGGGTGGGATTTGTGAAGGAAAGGGGTTCAGAAGCGATTTTAGACTGTGGGATTCAGTTCTGACAGGTTAATAAGGTGTTAGGATCGACCCATCGCCTAAGGACGTCTAATCCCAGGTTGGAAAAATCTGGGGTGTTACAATGCATGTTACTGAATTCTCTTCCGGCGTCTTATGAGTCATTCAAGGACACAATGTGCTCCATGAATAAAACCCTGAGTGTCGACAATGTTATCTCAGCCCTTCAAGGGAAGGCTATGAGAAAGTTTAACGTCAACATGGGGATATCTTCAGATGCACTACTTACAAGGGGTAGAAATTCTGAATAAGGTACAGGTTCTTCAGGTTCTATATCTAAATCTAAGGGCAAGGGCAAAGGAAAGGTAAAATACTGGAACTGTGGGATAGAAGGATATGTGAAGAATGATTATACAAATCTTAAATCTAAGAGAGAAAATTTTGATGCTTTGTACAGGGAAGCCAATGCTACCACAGTAGAAGGATTGAGTGGATGTGATGGTAATGTTTTATCTGTGTCTACGATCATACGGCCTTACGATGATCGTAAGGGTGAGTGGATGCTAGACATAGGGGTATCTTTTCACATGACTCCTCATCGGAGTTAGTTCACCAGCTACAGGGAGTGCGATGGTGGACAAGTATTTATGGGCTGCATAGACCTGGAGTTACATCACCGAGGCTGCAAGGATATGGAATAGTTGAACATTTATATTTTATATTTTGTACATTTTGGAACTAAACATGTAATTATTTAACCTGGTATCATGTTCATACTCTGGGGACCTACAACAACTTATACGTTTAATATATTTATCACAGTCTTTCGCTTGCGTAATCTAATTGTGTCTGGAGTATGATTTGCTGATTTAGTGTAATCCCAATCATGTTTAATGTGCTAATACAGACAACATTATCTATGTTGTATAAGTGATGCGTTGGAACTTGGGAGTTAGGCTCCTGCTTGACCCTCAATTTTCAGGGCGTTATATGTTATATCGGCTGCAGCTGGGGCCTTTGCGATGGAGGTGGCTGTGGTCGCTACAACTATTGTGGAGGCTGCTGAGGTGCACTCGGCTGCTGCTTCTGGGGGCAGGGGCACTCATGCCTGCGGTGCCCTATCCCACCACACCCAAAATAAGTCCATGTGAACGGCCTCCAAGGTGGTGCTGGTGCTCTGGCAGATGGGTGGCACCTGTGCCTCTACGGCCGCCGATGCTACTGGGAACTACCGGAGGGGGCCTGCCTCTTCCGGTCTCTCCTCTGATCATGGTCACTCTGCATGTCGGCCCACTCTGCCTTATAGATTTGGGCCCTCCATACTACCTCCTCGAAAGTCGGGAGCTCATGCCCAATAATGCGGCCTCGGAGATTATAACGCAAGCTATTCTCGAAACAGCAGGCCTTCCACCCCTCATCATCTACCAAGTACGGCGTAAATCTGAACAGTGCTACAAAATGAGCTGCATACTGAGCCACCGGTATATCAACCTACACCAAAGTCTTGAACTCTACCGCACGCTGTCGTCAAATGTGGTTAGGAAAATACTACCGGTCAAATCGTCTATGAAATCCTTGTAACACCATGAAAATTGGGGGTCGAGTAGCAACTCAACATCTGAGTTCCAAAACATCACTTATGCAACATAAATGCTTATGATTGAATGTTGTCTGTGTTAGTGCATTAATCATGAGTGGGATTATATCAAAACAGTAATTCATACTCCATATCAAGTTATAAAACGCAAGCAGAAGACTGAAAGATGTAAATAAATGTATATAAAGCCAGAAACGGTCACAATCGGTCTCCAGAGTATGAACACCTTACTGAGTCACCATATACATGTATTAGTTTCAAAATAAAAAATGCCAAAAAATGGTACAACTATAATGGTAAACCCTGTAGCCCCGTCATCTGAATGGCCTAAGCAAAGCCTCCAGAGAACTGCATGTAGGAGAACTCATCCTGATCATCTTAGTAATCAGGCTCAGCCTCCTGCATCTCGTCGATACCTGCATCTAAGACAGAGTTTGGTGGGTGTCCAGAACACCATCCCATAACGTGGGAGTGAGTAGCTAACTCAGTGGAACAATAAAGCATAGGTTAACATGTTATCAATTCAGTCAAGCAGTAATGATAAAGCAGTTCAGTCAAACAATCCTAATTACTCTTATTAATGCAAGGATGAAATGTAGTCATGATGCATGCCCTCGCCAATGCTCTCTCGTGCGACACCATCTTACGTCCGCGGCATGCGTTCATCCTTCAGTGCTCCACAACGCCAGGCACATGTAGTGTTATGTTATGAGCGTGATTACCGAGTTGTTATTAGTCCTTTTCATACAGCAGTATTGGGAAACTAAGGTACCACCCTTATATCATTCCCAAACAATGATCCATTCTAGGGTCGTCAGTCCTAGATAATCTCATACGATTATGCGGTTCTAGGTCGCTGTAAATGGCTGTCAGAGCTATTGCACGCACTCGTTGCACCGCTCCCCCATCACCGTATCAATACAGGCCTAGTTTATACTCTGTTTACTACGGGAAGACTCGTCGCCTCACTGCAAATTTAAAGTATGCTCGAGGTCACTACAAAGGGCTGTCAGGGTTGTTACATGTAATCGTTACACCACTCCCCTATCACCTTATCAGTGTAGGCCGACAGCTCGAATACAGTGTCCCATACCACCGTATTCAACTCACGAGTCTGGATTGCTCACTGGTCACTACGGGGAGGTACATCACCCCAGCATAGGCCGACAGCTCGACCACGGTGTCCCATACCACCATGCCCTGCTCATGAGTCTTAGCGGATCGAGGTACCAAGGTTAAACGAGATTTCACTGGTGAGTTTGGTACCTTAGGTTCAAATAGAGGCATCCATACATGGTGAACATATATCTGCAGATCGGGTTACTTGACGAGCTCGACTAGCATGAGCGCACATTGCATCGATTGACATGAAGTGAATAAGCACTTCGTGTGGCCTAACCACTACCAACGAAGAACACATGACTCAGATTCGTCAAACATGCCCTCCGTGGCGAAGGAATCTCAGCCACGACTTCAAGCCTGTTACCGATTGCCTGGACTATAACATAGCCCCAATCACATTCAATCCGTAACCAGAAAGCATGTATAATAGTCAAAGCAGAATTAACAAAGTAATTCAAGCATGTTATAAAGCACAATATAAACAGGAAATATAAACACATATATTTCATGAGTAAGCGATTAACTTAAACAACTTGCATGAAGGAAATCATATACATCACTAAGGTAGTTGAGAATCCTATCTCAACACCTACTCTAAGCACTATCATTTAAATACTTACTCATACAAGCATTTTCACAAACACTTAGACTACACTTATTTAACATACATAACTTATATTAGCCAAAACATGTATTAGGGCGAATCCTTTCGCCTAGTAAGTATTACACATATATATAGCATGTACACGTAGTAATTAATCATGGCAAACACACTTTCATATTTTATACGTATACGGTATTTTCTACATATACACAGAATACACTAAACACCATAATTTGCATACATAACTGAATCGAAAAATAAACATTGCATTGTGCATGTATAATAACACCCAGATCATGAATCTATCATTATCTGTCATTGAAAGCTTTGAAAACCATAACCTATATGTCTATAGTCCGCACCTTACGCCGTAGAAGCGTAACGAAGTCGATTGAATCTCTTAGTCTTCGTCTATGGCGGTACAACAACCTATAGCATGAATTAAGTCAGCTATCTCGTTACTTATAACAGTTGAAACCCTAGAAAAAGTTAGGGTTAGGGTTTTCTTACCTAAGAACGAAGACAGAATCGCCGGAATAACGATTAGACGGTGGTGCCTAAGCACTTATGGTAGCAAGTTAGAGCAACAGGATCTTTCTCCCACTTCTCCTAACTTTCTCTCTCTTTACTCTCTCTCTTACCTAGGGTTTTCTCAAATTCGTATGGGATGAGAGAGTGAGGGTTTAAGGTCCTTATATAGGCCCAGAACTCATGGAAATAGACTCAAGGCCATGGTATACTTAGGTTATGTCCAAATATAGACTGTTCTGTCTCAACGGAGCACTTCTGGAGCCCCCCTTAAGCCAAAGGTCGGACTTAAGCTCACTGACCTTAGATCTAGGTCGAGTTAAGTTTTCGTTCCCGTCAGGTTCCCAGATCACATGTGGCGGATCAGTTTCAGTTCAACGGTCACTGAAACTCGATCAGGGTTACAAGTATACAGACATGTATGAGAAATGTTTCCGGATCCGAGGGTGTATTTGGGTCAGATTCTGACGGTCTGATTGCTTATATTTGGCCTGCAAGTGACAAGTCTCAGATTACTTAAATTAGATTTAATTTCTAAAAAAACCATGTTTTCTCACACTCCTCACTCCGGGCTCAAGCGAATAGCCCTGGGACACTATCTGGTTTTGACTTCTGAGATGGTTGTCAAGCCCAGCAGGGCGGTCCTAATTCTATAACCTCGTATTATTCAGACTTTCGATGTACGGTCCAGATCTAATACGGAGTTTCGTGATGCTCCCGAGAGCAGCTGGGTAATGAGATTGATCCTAGATTTTAGGGTAATGTAACGTCAACGATTCCACAAGTTTTGGGTCTTGCAAATCATATTTAAAGTGATTAGTGCGAATTTCGTATGTAATCTAGTTTAACACTAGTTAATCCTCGTCTAATTTATAAAGGATTTGGTCCTGAGTGATTTCTGCCTGAGGTGGTACTCGGGTTTTTGTACGGGATTTTTCGAGTAGTTACAATCTACCCCCCTTAAAGAAAAATTTTATCATCGAAATTAATACCTTTTTGTACTCCTCGAGAAGCTAAGGGTAGTTCTTTCCGACCTCGGCTTCTGTCTCCCAAGTAGCTTCCTCCTCTGTATGATGCGTCCACAGTACCTTCACGAGTGGAATCACCTTACTGTGCAACACCTACTCCTTCCTGTCTTGGATACACGTCGGACGCATTACATACGTAGTATCATCGCTCAACTGCACCTGCTCCTAATGGATGATGTGTGAAGGATCAGGGATGTATTTCTTCAGCATAGATACATGAAATACGTTGTGCACACCCACCAGTGGTGTGGGCAAAGCAAGATGATATGTCATCGCCCCCACTCGATCAAGTATCTGAAATGGGCCAATGAACCACGACATAAGTTTCCCCTTCTTCCCAAACCGAAGGACTCCCTTCATAGGGAAAACTCTGAGGAATACGTGATCTCCAACCTTGAACTCAAGTGGTCACCGCCTTGTATCGGCATAACTCTTCTGTCTGCTCTGGGCCATTAGAAGTCGACACCTGATAATGTCGATCTTCTCTGAGGTTGCATGTACTAACTCCGGGCCAATCAAACTATGTTCGCCAACCTCTGCCCAGCAATGCAGTGCTCGGCAAGGGCGCCCGTACAAGGCCTCGTAAGGAGTCATGCCAATACTTGCCTGAAAACTATTGTTGTAGGTAAAATCTGCATACAGGAGATAGTCATCCTAACTATCCTTGAAATCCTAAACACAAGCCCGCAATATATCTTCTAAAATCTGATTCACCCATTTCGTCTGCCCATCAGTCTGTGGGTGAAACGCGGTACTAAACTTCAACTTCACACCAATCGCTTCCTGGATACATGTAACGCCCTGAATTTTTGCCAACCTGGGATTAGACGTCCTTAGGCAATGGGTCGATCCTAATACCTTATTAACTTGTCAGAACTGAATCCCAAAGTCTAAAGCCGCCTTTGAACTCATTTCCTTCACAAATCTCACCCTTCATCACCTTGATCTTCCAATTTTTCTAAGAACTTTCACCCTAGACACTATCTTAAACTAGCTAAGTAGTATAACTTGGATCACTTTATATACAACTACAAAGGCCTGAGTACCACCTCGACCAGAAATCACTTAGGACTAAATCCTTTAGAAATGAGACAAAGTAACTAGGTGTGAAACCAGATTAGCTACGAAATCCGTTTGAATCACTTTAAATACGATCTGCAAGACTCAAAACTTGTAGAATCATTGACGCTAGGTTACCCTAAAATCTAGGATCAATCTCATTACCCGGCTGCTCTCGGGAGCACATCGAAACTCTGTATCAGATCTGGACCGCACGTCAGAAGTCCGAATAACTCGAAGTTAAGGAATTAGGACTGCCTCACTGGGCTCGACAACCATCTCGAAAATCAAGTCCAGACAATGTCCCATGACTATTCGATCGTGTCCGGAGCGAGGGAGTGTGAAAAACACTATTCCCTTTACAAAATAAATATCTGGAATAGTGATCTGGCATCATTTGTTTGCGGATCAGTATTAAGCAACCAGACCGTCAGAATCTGACCAAATTACACCCTCGGATCAGGAAAAATTTCATACACATTTACATGTACTCGGAATCTCCGATCGAGATCCACTGACCGTTGAATTGAAACTGGTCTGCCACGCGTGATCTGGAATCCCGACCAAAATGAAAACTTAATAGAATGTAGATCCAGCATTAGTAAGCTTAAGTCCAACCTTTGGCTCAAGGAGGCCCGCCAGAAGTGCTCCGTTGAGACGGAACAGGTCCGCTTTGGACATAACCTAAGTATACTTTGTTCCCGAGTCTATTTCGATGAGTTTTGAGACTATATAAGGACCTTAAACCCTCTCTCATGGCAGCCATACGAATTTGAGATTTGAGAGAGGGAAAAGAAAGAGAAAGGGTGGGAATTGTGGGAAGATCTCCTCGCCGCTCTACCCTGCTGCTATCGGTGCTTAACCACCTCATTCTTGCCGCTTTCCCGGTGATTCCGGCGTCATTTCTAGGTAATAAACCCTAACCCTAACCTGTTTGGGGGATTAGACAGTTGTAGGTTAGGAAATAGCTAACCTATTTTATTCTCTAGGTTGCCAAACTCCCGTATACGGAAGCTTAGCGAACCTATCAACTCCGTTACGATTCTACGACACAAGGTGAGGACTTTAGGTGTATAGGTTACGGTTTTCAACATTTTCAATGTCAAATAATGATAGATTCATGATCTGCATGCAATTGCACATGTACAAAGTGCTTTCCGTTTTCTGTTTCGATTAGAATTGTAGAATTTGGAATTTCACATACTCTTGGTATTCGTATAAAATACCGTATACGTATTTTTTATGGAAATATGTTTGACATGTTTAATTGTCGTATGGATATATGATGTATGGATAAAATACTCATTTGGCGAAAGGGTTCGCCTAAATACATGTTTACTAATATACACCATGTATGTAGAAATACGGTATTGTAAGAAGTCTGAGTATACGTGTATATTTTAGCGATGTGTTTGTCATGATTAATTGTTGTATAAATATACTATGTGCGTATAAATTAATTGCTTGGCGAAAAGAATCGCCGTATTACAAGTTCCCTTGTAAACACTATGTATGTTGAAATTGGGTATCCTAGAAAATACCCTATACGTATAAAATTTGCTGATGTAATTGTCATGACTATTTGCTGTATGAATATGATGTATACGTATAAAATACTAGTTTGGTAAAGGGACAACCCTAGTGCACTTTCCTCTAACATACGTCATGTATGTTGAAATAGTGCATTCCAAGTGTTGGTGAAATTGCTTGTGAGTGTAAGTGCTTAAGTGTTAGAACCTTAGGTAGGTGCTGAGATGGGATTCTCAACTACCTTAGAGTCACATATGATACCCTCCATGTGGTTATTTACTCTAACCACTCACCTATGAAATATATGTATTTGTATCCCTATTTGTATAGTGCTTTACAACATGCTTTTGAACATGCTTTGTAACTTGTTTTATTAACATGCTTTATGACATACTTTATAACATGATTGCTAGCATTCCTGAATTTCCTGGTTTATCATGCTTTACTCCACATGCTATGGATGACAATTGATTGTGCTTGGGGCTATGATTATAGTCCAGACAATCGGTACTAGATTGGAGATCGTGGTTGAGTTTCATGTCGCCACGTGAGATGTGTTCGACGAACTTGAGTCGTACTTCGGTTGGCGATAGTGGTTGGCCACGCGAAGTGCTTATACACTTCATGTCGTTCAACTTGTTGTGTGCTCGAGCTAGCCGAGCTCGTCATGTAACCCGATTTGTCTAATGTATGTTCACCATGTTTGGTCGCTACTGCTTGAACCTAGGGTACAAAACTTACCAGTGAAAACCCTTTTAACCATGGTACCTCGATCCGCTAAGACTCATGAGCCGGGCATGGTGGTATGGGAGACCGTGGTCGAGAATTTGTCGGCCTCGTTGGGGCTACGTGCCTCCCGTAGTGACCAGTGAGCAACCTAACTCGTGAGCCGATTATGGTGGTATGGGACACTATATTCGCACTGTCGGCCTACATTGATAAGGTGATGGGGGAGTGGTGCAACCTTTGTGCGTAATGCAATCCACAGCGACCCTTTGTAGTGACCGTGAGCATATTCTCGAAGTCGCAGTGCGCCTTAGGGTTCGCCGCGATATATAGAGTATGAACTAGGCTGTTTACGTATAGTGATGAATCGTTTAAAGGGTGATGGGGAAGTGGTGCAACCTTTGTGTGCGTAATGTACCACAGCGACCTCTGCAAAGTGACCTAGAAAACACACCATCGTCGATATTAACTAGGGTGACGACCCTAGAATGGATCATGTTTGGGAATGATACAAGGGAGGTACCTTAGTTTCCCAATCCTGCTGTTTGAAATGGATTAATTAAAAACTCTGTAATCATGCTCATCATGCATCGCATGTGCCTGGAAGATGTGGAGCACTGTGGGATGTAAGAATGCCGCGAACGTGAGATGGTGTCGCATGAGGGAGTATGTCGGTGAGGGCATCCATCATACCTACATTCATACTTGCATTAATCAGAGTAACTAGGAGTGTTTGATTTACTGCTTGACTGAGTTGATAACATGTTAACCTATGCTTTACTGTTCCACTGAGTTGATCACTCACTCCCACGTTACGGGACGGTGTTGTACACACCAACCAGATTTGTTGAGTTTCAGGTGATGGCAATGCTTATGAAGCAGAGCCGGACTACTTCTATGATGTCGAGGAGGAGTTCTCCTACATGTAACTCTCTGACGGGTCTCTGAAGACCTGGTACTGTATTGACGGGGCTATGGTATTTGGGATAGGAGACATTACACTTCCTCACATTAGGTATATTTTAGAACTGTACTTGTAATTATTTAACCTGGTAATGTTATCACACTCTGGAGACTCATCATAGTTTATATATTTTATCTATCTATCACAGTCTTCCGCTTGCAAATTTAACTGTCTCTGGAGTATGATATGTTGTTTTGGCTTAATCTCACTCATGTTCACTACTCCAATACAGTCAACATTCAATCATCATTCATTTTGTTGCATAAGTGATGTTCTAGAACTCGAGAGTTGAGTTACTACTCGACCCCCGATTTTCAGGGGGTTACAATACGAGTCCAGAAGATAAACGTGAATCGCATGTCGCGGTCCAACACGATCTCCAAGGGAACTCCATGTAGACGTACTATTTCTTTGATGTACAACCTAGCCAAGTCGTCTGTAGAGTTCGTCACTCTGATAGGGAGAAAATGAGCCGATTTGGTCAACCGGTCCATGATCACCCAAATAGAGTCATAACCCTTTCTTGTCTTCGGTAGCCCCGAGATGAAGTCCATAGAGATGAAGTCCCACTTCCATTCAGCTATGGGCATGGGCTGAAGGAGTCCAGGAGGTCGACGATGCTCAGCCTTGACCTGCTGACATGTGAGACAATGGGAAACATACTCTGCTATATAAACCTTCATATTGTCCCACCAATACGACCGCTTCATATCCTGATACATCTTCGTGCTACCAGGATGCATCACAAGATTCGATCTGTGGGCAGTCTCTAAAAGCTCCTGTCTCAAGTCCTATATATCTGGGATGCATAGGTGGCCACGGAATCGTAGGCCCCCATCTGTGCCAACTCTTCACTCGGAGTCCACATCATCGCTGGCTTGCTCTCGACGCTCAGACAACCGCTCGTCGTCCTTCTGGGCCTCGATAATCCGGTCATCAATAAGTGGCCCTATAGCACGGATAACGGAGGTCCACCAGTGCTCGGCCTCACCCTTGAGAAGAAATACAACTAACCGGACCTGCTGTTAAGTCGTACATCCCATCGTATCAAAAATTCTCGACCACGGAGCGCCATCTCTCGGCTACTATCGGGTCTACCTAGCCCTAGAAGCACAGGAGATCGAGCTGTCGAAAGTCTTGAAGATGGGCGCTCGCGTGCTCCTGCTCTGCTTGGGTTAGCGTAAAAGCGAGGTGCCTACCCTGCCCCTGGAGGGTGGCTGTCACAACCTGCAACATCTGCTGTAGCTGGACGGCACTCACGGGTACGGTTGGATCCATACCAGTCTTTGGTAGAGGAGTGACATCCTCAGGCTGGGGAGTAGGAATCTCCGATGGTGGAGTGGGAGTCGGAGGAGGTAGAGCAGGAGTCGCTCGGGTCACTCTCCTGGGTGGCATGTCATATAAGAAAGAATAAAAGCGCCATCCACCTTAAGAACTCTTGAAGGCACATACGTTAAGAGTCTATAAAAGAAAATCGCTAAGTTATTCAAACTCAGGACCTAATTATTCTAAGCTCATAGCAGACATGTGATGTTGTTCTTAGTTATTCCCAAGTTATGCTCTGATATCAACTTCTATTACGCCCCAAACTCGAAAACTGGGCTCATAAAATTCTCGATCGCCGGATCCAGTCGAGGGCCTAGCTCGACCAGTCGAGGGTCCACTTGACAAGTCGAGACTCGCTCGACTCGGAGTCCAATGTGTGTTTCTTTTGCTATTTTTGGCCACTCGACAGTCGAGGGTCAAGCTGAATTGGTCGAGAGTGCCCTTTGACTAATCTAGGACCTGGCTCGACTAGTCGAGGGTTAAGCAGACTGCACGCGGACTACGTAAATTTGAGGCAATTTCTGGACTCTTTCATGGTCGATGTGAAAGGGGAGTTTCCTAAACTATAAATAGGGGTCCCTAGGGCTATTCTAGGGTATGCTAAGGCTTTCTAAAGGGGTTCCTAAAAGGGTTTTAGGGTTTCTAAAGGGTGTAGCAAGGGTGAGATTTGAGGTTGTTTGAATCAGGTAAGTCCTCTTTATTTGTAATTTCTATTTCATAGTGGAATTCTGTTGCTCATGCCGTGGTTTTTTCCCGAAAGGGTTTTCCATGTTAAATGTTTATATTCTCTTGTGTGTGCTTGGTGCCATTAGATTGCTATCCTAGATCCAAATCTATGTAATTCTGCAGCTCAAATCCCCAACAAGTGGTATCAAAGCAATCGTTGGGGCACAGATCTGAATCTGCAGGATTAGTAATAATTGCAAGCACTAGGTATGAGATTGAGAAGTACTCAGGGAAAATTAATTTTGAGTTATGGAAGATAATCAGTTCCTTAATCAGGCAAGGCAAAGATGGTGCTCTTGAGGAGCGAAAGTCCACTATGACAGATGATGAATGGAATACTCTTGATAAGAAGGCTTTATCATCGATCCGTTTATGTCTCACAAATGAGGTTCTCTACAATGTCATGAGGGAGAAAACGCGGCTAAGTTATGGGGGAAGTTAGAGGATGTCTATGAGAAAAAATCCTCTAAAAATTGCCTACACTTGAAGCGGCAGTGGTATAACTTCAAGATAGCAGAGGGTGGAGATCTGGAGGCTCACATCAGCAACTTTAATAAATTAGTTTGCAAATTGCTGGATATGGAGGAAGTGATGAAAGATGAAGAATAAACATGTATGTTACTGAATTCTCTTACGGCGTCTTATGAGTCAGCCAAGGACACAATGTGCTCCACGAATAAAACCCTGAGTGTCTACAATATCATCTCAGCCCTTCAAGGGAAGGCTATGAGAAAGCTTAATGTCAACATGGGGATATCTTCAGATGCACTACTTACAAGGGGTAGGAATTCTAAACAAGGTACAGGTTCTTTAGGTTCTAGATCTAAATCTAAGGGCAAGGGCAAAGGAAAGGTAAAGTAATGGAACTGTGGGATGGAAGGATATGTGAAGAAGAATTGTACAAATCTTAAATCTAAGAGAGAAAATTTTGATGCTTTGTACAAGGAAGCCAATAGTACCACGATAGAAGGATTGAGTGGATGTGATGGTAATGTTTTGTCTATGTCTACAATCAGACGACCATATGATGATCATAAGGGCGAGTGGATGCTAGACACAGGGGCATCTTTTTACATGACTCCTCATTGGAGTTAGTTTACCAGCTAGAGGGAGTGCGATGGTGGACAAGTATTTATGGGTATCGAGATGTTTGATGGGGTGAAGCGTACCCTGACTGATGTGAGGCACGTTCCTGACATGAATAAGAATTTGATTTCTCTTGGTGTACTTGAAGAAATGTGTTACAAGTTCATGGATATTGATGGTGCTCTTAAGGTATCTAAGGGGGCACGGGTAATCATGAAAGCGCAATGACTCAGTAACTTGTACAGGTTAATCTGGAGCACTTCAAAAGGTGGAGCTGCAGTTGTTGTAGCGGATTCCACCTCTGCACGTGTGTGGCATGTTGGGCATGACCACATAAGCGGGTAGGACAAGAAGGCTGAGACGGGTGGACAAAGATACAGATCAGGTGGAGCGCCCACCTATGTGAAGAATCACACGACATAATCACAAGATATCGATAAGGTACATGGACGACTCCAATATCGCAGGGGATTCATCTTTTATTCAGATGGCTTTAGCTGAGCCTAGTGTTAAGAAGTAGAAGGTGACTATGGGCGATGTGACGGACTTGTTGTACCAGACCGACACATGGGAGCTGGTGGAGCTTTCAGCGGGCCGGGAAGCGGTTAGATGCAGGTGGATCTTCAAGAGGATACAACATAGATACTGAGCAAGGTTGGTAGCAAAGGATTATGCTCAGATAGAAGGGATCAACTTCTCAGAGATATTCGCGCTGACATTATAGGTGTCTATTAGATCCATGATTGGCACTACTTGGCTAATGCGATCTTCTACTGAAAGGATGGATGTGGAGTCTGTACTTCTGTATGGGAAATGGAAGAGCAGATCTACATGGAGCAACTAAAGCGGTTTGAAGTTAAAGGGGCTGAGAAAAAATTTTGCAGGAGGTCGTGGTACGGCCTATCGCCTAGGCAGTTGTTTGATTCCTTCATGGTGAGTCAGGAATTGTATGCTGATGACATGTAGATCGCCAATTATGACATGTCTGATATCAATGTACTGAAGACTCGATTAAGTGGGACATTTAGGATGAAGGGTCGGGGGGCTACAAAGATGGTTCTCGGCATTGAGACTGGAAGAGGTGTAACATCCCAAATTTTTGCCAATCTGGAATTAGACGTCCTTAGGCAATGGATCGCTCCTAACACCTTATTAACTTGTCAGAACTCAATCCCACAATCTAAAATCACTTTTTAACCCTTTTCCTTCACAAATCTCACTTTTCACTACCTTATCCTTCAAAGGTAACTAAGTACTAGACTAGATTAGTTACGAAATCTGCTTGATCCACTTTAAATACAATCTGCAAGACCCAAAACTTGTAGAATCATTGATGCTAAGTTACCTTAAAATCTAGGATTAATCTCATTACCTAGTTGCCTTCGGGAGCATCACGAAATTCCGTATCAGATCTGGACCGTACGTCGAAAGTCCAATTAATGCAAAGTTAAATGGTTAGGACCGTCTTGCTAGGTTTAACAACCATCTTGGAAATCATATCCAAATGGTGTCCTGCGGCTATTCGCTTGAGCTCGGAGTGAAGAGTGTGAGAAAATGTAGATTTCTTAAGAAATCAAGTATCATTTAAGTAATCTGAGACTTGTCACATGCGTGCCTAATATAAGAAATCAGACCGTCAGAATCTGACCCAAATACACCCTCCGATCAGGGAAAATTTCATACACATGTCCATGTACTTGTAACCCTGATCGAGTTTCGGTGACCGT
This sequence comes from Magnolia changhungtana, assembly GCA_030180095.1. Lineage (NCBI taxonomy): Eukaryota > Viridiplantae > Streptophyta > Magnoliopsida > Magnoliales > Magnoliaceae > Magnolia > Magnolia changhungtana. Next base: position 5,397,197 of record JASAUF010000160.1, read on the forward strand.
TGAACTGAAACTGGTCCGCCACACATGATCGGAGAATCCGACTGGAACGAAAACTTAACTTCACCTAGATCCAAGGTTGGTGAGCTTAAGTCTGACCACACACAGAAAAGGGGCCGCCAGAAGTGCTCCGTTGGATTGAAACGGACCCGCTTAGGACAAAACCTAAGTATACCTTGTTCCTGAGTCTATTTTGAAGAGTTTCTAACCTATATAAGGACTTTAAATCCTCACTCTCTCATTCCATACGAATTTGAGAAAACCTAGGAGAGAGAAGAGAGAAAAGAGAGAGAAAATGTGGGAGAAGTGGGTGAAGGATCCTGGTGCTCTATCCTACCACCATACGTGCTTAACCATCACAATCTACTCGCCTTTCCGGCGATTCTGACTTCATTTCTAGGTAAGAAAACCTAACTCTAATCTGTTTTAGAGTTTTCAAGAGTGTAGGTGATGGAATTGCTGATCTGTTTCATGATTCAGGTTGTCGTTGTGCCGTAGACAAAGGCGTTAGGTTTAAACTGGTTTTGGTTCAAGTTTACCGACAAAAGGTGCGGACTTTAAGCGTATAGGTTATGGTTTTCAATGCTTTCAATGTCAGATAATGATAGATTCATGATCTGTATTTTATTGCACATGTACAAAGTGTTGTCCGTTTCGTTTTTCGGTTATACGTTAACTATGTTGAATATATTGTATTCTTCGTATTTGTAGAAAGTACCGTATACGTATAAATTTTGAAAGTGTGTTTGCCATGATTAATTACTGTATGAACATACTATATATATGTATAATACTTACTTGGCAAAAGGGTTCGCCCTAATACATGTTTTTGCTAGTATACGTTATGTATGTTGAAAGTGTGTATCCTAAGTGTTTGTGAAAATGCTTATAAGAGTAAGTACTTAGAGGATTGTGCTTTAGGTAGGTGTTGAGATAGGATTCTCAGCTACCTTAGAGATGTATGTGATTTCCTCCATGTTGTTTGTTTAATTTAACCGCTTACTTATGAAATATATGTGTTTGTATTTCCTGTTTATATTGTGCTTTATAACATGCTTTATAACATGCTTGAATTACTTTGTTTATTCTGCTTTACTCTACATGCTTCTGAATAAGGATTGATTGTGTTTGGGGCTATGATTTTAGTCCAGGCAATCGGAAACGAAAATGAATGCGTGGCTGAGATTCATTTGCCATGCGAGATGTGTTCGACGAACCCGAGTCGTACTTTGGTTGACGATAGTGGCTGGCCACACGAAGTGCTTATGCGCTTCATATCATTCAACTTGTTGTGTACTTGAGCTAGCCAAGCTCGTCAAGTAACCCGATCTGTCTTATGTATGTTCACCATGTTTGGACGCCTCTGTTTGAACCTGAGGTACTAACCTTACCAGTGGAATCCTGTTAACCGTGGTACCTCGATCCGCTAAGACTCATGAGCCGGGCATGGTGGTATGGGACACCGTGGTCGAGCTGTCGGCCTACGCTGGGGCCACGAGCTTCCCCGTAGTGACCATTGAGCAACCAGACTCATGATCCGATTATGGTGGTATGGGACACTATATTCGAGTTGTCGGCCTACACTGCTTTGATGGGTGATAGGGAAGTAGGGCAACAATTCCGTGTAACAGCTCCGGCAGCCCTGACCGTATCCGGTGTAGTGACCTCGCGCATACTCTAAATCTGCGGTGAGGCGACGAGCCTTTCCGTAGTAACAGAGTATAGACTAGGCCTGTATTGATAAGGTGATGGGGGAGTGGTGTAAGGATTCTGTGTAACAGCCCTGGCAGCCCTTGCAGCGACCTAAAAATACACCATAATATGAGATTATCTAGGACTGATGACCCTAGAATGGATCATTGTTTGGAAATGATATAAGGAAGGTACCTTAGTTTTCCAATACTGCTGTTTGAAATGGACTAATAACAACTCGGCAATCATGCTCATCATCGCATTGTATGTGCCTGGAAGATGTGGAGCACTGAGGGTGACAGCATGCCGCGGACGTAAGATGGTGCCGCACGAGGGAGTATGTTGGTGAGGGCATGCATCATAATCGCATCTCATCCTTGCATTAATTACAGTACTTAGGAATGTTGATTATACTACTTTATCATTACTGCTTGACTGAATTGATAACATGTTAACCTATGCTTTATTGTTCCACTGAGTTGATCACTCACTCTCACGTTATGGGACGGTGTTGTACCCGCCAACTAGACCCTGTTGCAACTGCAGGTGATGGCGATGCTTATGAGGCGGAGCCAGACTTTTGCGACAACGAGGATGCCTTCTTGTATGTGCTGTATTCTGACGGCTTCATGTGAGCCGTGTCTTGATCGACGGGGTTACATAGATGTTGACTAGATGACACTACACCTTTGGTATATTTTGAAATTGTACTTATAATTCATTAACCTGGTATCATTATCACACTCTGGAGACCCACCACAGTTTATATATTTTATATATCTATCACAGTCTTCCGCTTGTAAATTTAACTGTCTCTGGAGTATGATATATTGTTTTGGTATAATCTCATTCATGTTTCAATGCTCTCATCATAATCATCATTATCTGTGTTGCATAAGCGATGTGTTGGAACTCAGGAGCTGAGCTTTGCTCGACCCCCGATTTTCAGGGCGTTACAAGAGGAGTAGGTTTTGATAATCACGGGTAGAATACCTTGGGTAGGTATTAATCAAGTATGTGATGGACCAAGCAAAACCGGAGAGTCTTCCCTACATGTCTCTCCTCAAAATTTTCCTCAGGACATATCCTAAAATGGGTGAGGAAAAACAGGATATATCTTATGAGCCTTATTCGAATACGGTTGGCAGTGCAAGCCATGGTCTGGATTAGACCGGTTATTTCACAAGTTATCAGTGTTGTGAGCAAGTACCCCAACACCAATATTGGATAGTGGTGAGATGGTTAGAGGACTACGTCTTTCCTTTTGAGAAGACAGGAGCAAAGGTGGTTGGGCACATGGATTCTGATTCAGTAGACATGCTCACCTAGAACGTTCCTATGGAAAAGTTCAAGTTCTGTGTAACTTCTCTAGGCTTGGCAATGGCAGAAAAGAAGGATGGAGTATGTACAAGAAGCTATAATGTGATGCAGAGATAAGAGAAGAGGTCAAGAAGCTACACGATTGAAGATTGAAGACATGGTGGAGATTGTTGTAAATAGATATCTTAAATCTATATGCAACCACGCTGCTCAACCGGTCGAGGGCCTGGCTCGACCAGTCGAGGGTCCACTCGACCAGTCAAGGCTCACTCGACTCGAAGTCCAGCGTGCCGTGGTTTTTTCCTGAAAGGGTTTTCCACGTTAAATCTTTGTGTTCTCGTGTGTGCTTGGTGCCATTAGATTGTTATCCTAGATCCAAATATGTGTGATTCCGCAGCTTAAATCCCCAACAGTGAGTCCAGCAACGTATGGAAGTGGACGTTGTTACCTCCTTTTTCTTTTCTTTTTTTTTTTCCTTTTTTTGTGTTAATGACTGCATCGGGTCTAGTTCCTCAATCCACCCTGTCCATCAGTTATGTCCAGGCCATAGTGTTCCTAAGAAATTTTAGATCAAACTAAACTTTGTGTTTTCATCCATATCTATGTGAACTTGTGAACAAGTTGGATATAAAATAAATATCACGATGGGCCACACATGGTGGTCCACGACATGACAATTTGCACAGTCTCACAGCGTGACCCACTTGTGGACCCCACTTCCATCATAGAGAAATACAAAAAGAAATGAAAAGGAATCAGAAAAAAAGGCAGCCATCAAGGAGGGCCCCGACGACTATTGGGCCCTCCTTACACCTCTAAACACACACCGAGATAAGTCCCACACTTGTGGGACCACAAAATGAAAGAAAACAAGAGAAAAAAAAAAAGGATTTCACCCTCCCTTGCACTTACAATGATGGATGGACGGTCGAATTAAGTCGGATCAACGATTGGACGGTCCACCAATCTCCTCTCCACCCCTTACCTTCTCTAATCACTCTTTTCTCTTACTCTCTTGATCCTTCCAAATCCTCTCTCAAGCTCTCTTTTTTCTCTTAATATTTCTTTCTTTTCTATCTTTCTCTCTTAATCTCTCCCTAATTTTCTCTAATATTTTTCTCTTTCTTAATCTCTCTATACTCTTGCTAGAAAATGGTAGAAATGAGAGGGAGTTAGGGAGTTTTTGTGGTAGACATTTTTTTGGATAGATATGGAATTATAAAAAGAGATAAGGGTTAAATGGAGAGAAAAACAAGGAAAGAATGATGACTAACATAGGAGGGGTATGGGTTGCATGAGAAAGGCATGGGCTTGTTTGACTAATGGGGAGAGAGTGACATGAGTGATGAATAGGTTGATTGAGGGATTGCTTGATTTAACAACATCAGGATTTGTGAAGGTGGGTCACGCATGCGTTGCGCGGCCCACCTCATATTGTACCAAAATTGTAACTTCTAATCTAGGGGTTGAAATGGGGCGTGTCACACGACATTGGAATTGTAGCACCTGCGCGGTCACTAAGGTACAAGTCTCGGAGTATTGCAGTACTAAAATAGAATCGCAATCAAAACTCGTTGACCTGATCTGCCTAGAACGTGCCGACACTGAAAACGAAGTGTACGGTTAGTCTCACAGGGTTACGAGTCTTATAGGAAACACCTCTCATGGATTACTTATATTATTGGAAATGTAGGCATGTTTTGGAGGTGAGCCTTCAGTCCCAATTGTCCTGAAATGCGGAATGTCCTAACTTAATCCGTTGTGAAGCTAGGCTGCTGATGTCAGCCGTAGTAAAAGCATTTCTACGAAGCTTTGGAGCATTATTAGGAGAGATCCCCTGCAACCGCATGGAAAAGAAACAAATCAAAGGCAAGAAACTATAGGTAACATATGCCCTAGTCTTGCAAACCCTAAACATAAACCTCAATTGTTCTTTACCTTGACCTTATATCCACACCACTTCTTCTCCCTCATGAACCAAATCCTAAAAACACCAGGTGCACCTTTGGGAACTCTTTTGTCAATAAGAATACAAAGGTGATGCACAACAAGCTTTACAATGACATGAAAGTCCTGCACTCATTAACACATATGGATCCCCATGGACTACTTTTAAGTTGCAACAAACAGAGGATTCAATACTACAGACTGCTAGCATCCATGTTCCTGTTTTGTTAATGTTAGATGTTCCTAATTTGTTACCACCAACACATCCATGCCCCCCATTTCCTCAATTAGTTGTCATCCTTAATGTTATTGCACCCTGCATAATGAGAGAATACAAATCATTTTCATACCTTTCAAGCAGTGCTACTAATATCCACTAACAAACCTATTGACATAATCAATGTCATCTAATAGCCATTGTAACTGAGAACAAAACCATTAGGGGTCGCTTGGGAGCTTGGATTGGAGGTAATTGAAAGGAATTGGGGAATTTAGGGTGTTAGGGAGTTATAATTGGAGGAAAGTGAAATTGAGAACATTTGGAATCCTCAAATGGTGGACTTTTTGAAATCTCTAAAAAAAACCTATGATTCATGTGGGTAAGATATTGGAATCCTCTCCATTGGAGAGATTTATGAGGTGCCCCTGCATGCTATTGTTGTTGTTTTCTGCACTGGGTGCACGGGCGTGCCAGAATTGAAATTATGGCTTCAATTCAAACTGAACAACAATGACCCCAAGCGCCGAGATAGGTAGACACGTAGTGTATGACCGAGATCTAAAGAGATAGGTTGCCTGTTTAGCCACTCACTTGGTGCGTAAAATTGGATCAGGCGATATCCAGAGGATGGGGTTCGTCCTCTGATAATGGGTTGCACCTTTGCCTTCCGTACGAAAGGACTTTTTAATACAAATCAGAATGAAATGGTACAGGAAAGAGATTCTTACAGTCGGTCACAAAGAACAGCTACAGGACACTCTTTCGATGGAAGAACTGAGTCCAGCATGCTAGCATAAACTCAAATTACAGCTACTACTACTGATTACACTACATAATGTAAAACAACCGGCTTGGAAAGTAAAGATTACACTATGAAATGTAATTTGCTAAACGAGGTAAGTTAAAGATTACACTATGAAATATAAATTGACTGGATAATTGAAAGATAGATTTGGTTTATTTGGGTTGGTATGAGACCCTTTCCTTCTTGATTTGCTTTGTTATTTATAGCTTTGATCTAGTCGTTCTGGATCCTTCTCATGTTTCAAGGGTTACCATAACCGTTCTCCATTACTACTCTTTAGATGCTTCCCACGTTCTAGCTTCTTTTACTCCTCTTACCACCTATCATGTAACCATTTAAGCACAATCGTTTCTCCATCGGCCGCTCAAGCAGCACAAGGCACCACCTGATATGTCCTGGCTACACTTATTGAAAAATCTCCCCCGTACATATCCACAGATCTCTGAATGCACCATGTGTATCCGTACAAATCACACGTAACTCCCTCTAATTGGTCGTGGTAGGACATAGTGATAATGGGGATGAACATTTGACCCCCATGTCGTTGTACCTTCGGCAAAAAGGTGATAGTGACGTATGACTCCTCATTAATAGCGCATTAATTGCATACATGCGTCGCCAGGTGGTTAACCGCCTCCAACCGACTCATTGTGATATGTCAGCGATGGTCACATTTTATTAAGGCGAAGGAGGAACCCCATGCTGACGCGTGTACACATATCGATTTTAATAAAATCATAATGATGTCCTAATAAATGTTTCATTCTCGTGCTCTCATTTCATTTTCATGCTCCAAACTTTCTTTTCTGAAAATCTCATTTCCTTCCTTTGATATTCAACAATGGTTACCTCTTCTTCATCCGCTCCTTTAATCAAACCGACCTGATGGTTGTGGTGAACACTCTTGGTAACAAGTGCATCGAGAAAATAGTCTTCAAATCATCTCTCGGCGACTACTTGTTGTTCACAACCCCAAGTGCAGGGTAACAATGTAGTAATAACTCGGTGAGAATGAGGTCGAATCCACGAGGAATGGGGAACATGGTCTAGAACTAATCTAGAACTAATCTAAGTCTAACTTGGTTGGTATAGGTTTTTAATCAAGTGATTTAGAAAAAAAAGGTTTTGAAATAATAAAGATAAATGACTAAGGATCCAGGAATCCACCTATAGCAATCTCAATATTCAATCTACTTGATTCAATGATAACTCGATTAGAATCAAAGTCCTATCCTATCCAATCAGATGATGGAGCAGTTAAAACATAATTTGAACTTTTTATTAGTTTAGCTCTCAAATATCTGTCTAATTGCAATGATCGTAGGGAATTAAATCATCCGCCATGCTCATAGACAATGGTGAACAACGACCTTTATAGATCACACAGTTTCAAAGCCAATAAGATCATATCAAAAGATTTCACAACATCTACTGTAATTTCAGTCACAATAAATAATAGAAAACTAAAAATATATTTTTATTTAAACTAAAACTTAATGGAAGTTCAACATATACTTAAATCAAAGCAAACTAAACATCAAAATAAACTATAGCTTTAATCTCTTAGCCTTAGCTAAGAGATTAGCTTGAGAAAACTAACATCCTAGAAGAAAAACAAAAAGATCTACTAGAATCGTGAAGAATCGAAGTGGAAGAACGTTGTCGCCGCTCCACCTAGGTCATCTCTTCCTTTCCAAACCCCAAAAGATGATTTAGAATAGCTTAGGGACTCATTTAAATAGTTTTGTAACTCAAACTTTTACACCTCGAAAAAGTTCGCAAATTGCCTCAAATTTACGCACTCTGTGCATCTTCGATGTCAGCGAAGACCTTCGATGATACCTTTAATGTCATCGAATTGGCTTCGATGTCATCGAAAATATCTAGAACTGTCCAGCGAGACGAGCCTGAAATTCATAAATTGTTAATGTCATCAAAGTCAGTTTGATGACATTGAAGTCTATTTTAGGAATTATTTCAGGAATTTCTTTTTTAGACTCAGAGTTTCAGAATGTCATTTTTCTGACCAGTTTTCAGGATTCCTTTTCTTCGCTTCAAACATTCGATTCTCTTGATTCCTTACTTGGTTTCCTTGGATCTTTGGCATGTGAATTCTTCATTAATGACTTCCAAATCTCTAATTCTCAATTATCTTCTTTTGAGTTCTTAATTCATCCTTTAAAGTGCATATTCATCATAGGCTTCCAAATCACCTCGCATGACAAAAACTTATATAATTAAATCAAATTATCAATTAAATGCAAGAAAAACTAATATAAATGAAAGGTTAAATATGCAATATTTGAGTCTCAACACCTGTGCTTAGGCCTTGCATTCTCTCTTGAGACGGCGATAGGTGAGGTTCAAGCGATGGATCCATTGTTCCCTCTTTGCCCTGGGGAGACTCAGTTGATCTAAACTAAATCTATTCCCGATGCCATAAATGCCCTGAATAGTCCCAGGACATGGCTGAAGCCGCTCTCAGAATGAGAGTCTTGGTTCGATTGTGAGTCTTCCCAGTACAAGGAGACTTGGAGGGGAGCAGGCATTTACGAATACATAAACTCTCTGTTGAAGAGTATCCAGGGAACCCATCCCTTCTTCTTACTACTTTAGCCTTCGGGAGCACATCGACGAACACTTTCTTTTTTGTATATGGTCCGATGAGCCCGACCATGCTAGATATCTCAACTTTTACCCGTCTACTACCCTTTGGCACGACATTTTATCTGAGTTTCTCGTCTAGGCGAGGCAAGGATTTCCCTAGCAAGATTGCCAAAGCCTACACCAACTTCATGAAGGTCTACCACAAGTTTGACGGCCCAGATGACGAAGAGGAGCACTTAGCCTTCTTGCTTCTCTGGATCTGTCACCACATATTATGCGTGAATGCTCAACAAATCACCACAAGTATGTTGTTTGGCAGAAAGCCTCACCCAGGGCTACACACATGCCTTGTAACCTTTGTGCTCGGCCACTTGTATAGGGGGATCTACGAAATCACCCACAAGGGTTTGTACTCCGCAAGAGAACCATTGTGGGTCTTGCAGATTTGGTTCTATGCATACTTCCGCCCTTCTCTTGTACAACATTTTATGCATGACACCGCTGCCTACACTTCATACGATGAGTGGATCATCCACTGCCTTTAAGATCATCTTTCGTATGACATGTATCTGACTGCATTCTTTTCTTTAAATAAAATGAAGAAAAATATGACCTTCATGCCTTTCTCCGAAGGAGAATACAATCCAAGCTGGCTCACTAGCCGCATTTCATCAGAAGATGAGAAATCTGCGACTCGATCGCATCAGGCATGGGGGAGCTATCTCATCGGCCGAGATCTTCTATACGAGGGGGTCAATCAAGCAAGGCAAGAATGCCAAAGCTTGGGTAGAGCAGTATTTTGCTCGGCAACTCGGCCTCGTCCATTATATCCCTTGTCCTCTCACTCACAAGACTTGCAACCAACCGCCATTCAGTCGTGGAGTGGTGACCGATGCAGGCCTCTATTGATCCCTCTATTCTTCCTTTTGTAAGGCCAACAACGCTCTCAAACATCCCAGCTATCTCAACTTACCATAAGCAATGGATAGCTTCCTCGAATGGTGGGAGAATCACTATTATAGGTGGATGAGGCGGAAACACCCCGACAATATCATCCGCTCCTTCTCTTCATAACTTGAGACAAAGGGAAAGAAAAGAGCAGTGGCCCCCTTGGCTGTCATATCGGCTAAGAAAATAAGTCGAAGACAAGATCGGCCACATCCTTTCCTTCCAAGGCTCCAACGACCAAGGTTGTTGCTCCAGGAAGCTAAGAGGTCGTGACAAAAACTTCTGCTATTGTAGACACCCCACCTAGGCTAATATCTTGAGAAGGCTAAGACAATCCGAGAACCATGACCTTAATCCACACCCGAAACCCTAACCCACACCTCGAAACCCTAATCCGCACCCCAAAACCCTAATCCGAACCATTAAACCCCACCTTAACCTTAGCCTAGACCCTGAACCCCGCCAAACCCGAATTCCGGTCCGAACCTAAAACCCGTCAGAATCAGGATCAGCATGAAATACACCCAGTTGAGCCAAAAACCCGAAAAGAAGACCATCGGACGAACCAGTGCATCAAACAAGGCCCACACGCTTAAGCCCGGCCTGGGTGCTAGTCCGATTACCACCGCCCGCGGGGCGTATGTGTCCTCCAACTAACAGCTGTCACAACATCTGAAAGTCAACTTTCTTTCAGAATTACCCCTCCAGCCGACCCCATTTACCCTTTTACCAACCCCAAGAGCCAATGGAAGCGCGCCACGTGGTATTTCTCTCTCCTCAACCATTCACAAGTTGCCACATCAGCTTTTACCGCTCATAAACCCTACAATTACCATAAAACCATTAGAGAAGGCTATAAATAACCCTCTCCTCTTCTCATTTTCACAACAACAACTTCACTTTCCAAGTGAGAGAGAGAGAGAGAGGGAGAGAAGAAGAGAGTGAGAGTGAGGGTGAAGGAGAGCTCCCGAGCCTCCAAGATCAAATTTTTCTAGCAATCTCTTAGCCTCCTCCTAACCTTCTCAATCCCAAGTCTAGCCCAAATTGATCATGGTATAATTCATGTCTTAGTCCACCCAAGTTCATGCAAAAGATCTTTCCATTATATATATAAGCATTCATCATGACATATATTCCCTTCTCAACCCCTTGCTTCTCTAGATCTCTAGTGAACATATGCTCTATAACTTGTCATACATTGGATCCTGTCACCTTAGAAATTTCTAGCGATCTAGTCCTTTTTTCTTTACCTTTTGCATAAGCATCATTACATTTGCCTTTTAGACACATCGTTAGACGTATGCTCTATGGCTTGCCGAAATCTCGGATCTTACCGCATTAGAAATCCACGTGTGTCTAGTCCTACTCCGATTACACCATTCATCCCTTAAGATTTCTTTACCACACCAAGTAGAGACCGTACATTTGTACGGGCAGATAGGGTGGCTAACATCTTCCCTCTTTGTAACCGAGGTCCCATACTCAGTATCTTTAAAATCGCAAATTCAGAGTCAATTTAAAGTGAGAGAGTCTTTGGACTCTCTAACTTTACATATTCTGCAAGTTCTAGCCGACTGCGGGATTTTGAGTTAAGTAGCTAGTGATGACTTCAAGTCTACATTACACCACCAATTTAAATCAGTCAAAATACCCCACCGTAAATCATAAATTTACGTGGGCACTGATTTTCGTTGCCACAACTGCTCTTACGCTAACTTCACCAAGTCCTTAGCCTCAAGCAGCTCCAAGGAGAATCATAGACCTTGGAGCCCCGCTTGGTCCCCCTCCTAAGTCATCAGTCCTAACCCTCTGTCACATCAGTCCTCTCAAAACCTCAACAATAATTGAGGATCAACTGCTGTCAGCATCTCGGGGCCTCGATAACCATCAGGTACTTCTTCGGCCCAGGCCATCTCTTCCTTTGAAACATATTTCAAAAACAAGTATTGGTCAGCTCTCTCCATCACTGATTACTCAAAAGAGATCGAGGAAGGCTTGAAACGTCATCAGGAGGCTCATTATAATAAATGTTGGAATAAATGGTGGCGAAATAGAGAGAGATTGAATGATCCCGATCTTCCTTTTGATGGGAAGTATCTAACTTTTACCGTCCTAATCTGCACCATTCCCTACTTCGACTCAACCGTTGGTGACAATAATAAGAAAGCCTTATGTCGTTAGTAATCGGATCATCGTCTACGCCATCTGATCTGACATAGGTGGAGATTGCTTGCTTATATATGTATTTAACTATTCTAAATTCCATGTTTTTTCATTGGCTAACTCTTTTCGTTCCTTTTATAGTCACTCGAGAGCTCACAGCTACAGACAAACAGATTCTCATGGCACAACCACAACAACAACAACAACCATCATCAATGGTTGATGCACCTGTGGTCATTGAGATTCAGATCATTAATTCAAAGACAACAGTTAGCGCCAAGGGCCTTCCTTCTCATAGCCTTCCTAAAGTTAGTACTCTCCCTTCTAACTCAGAGTATATGATCCAGATCCCTCCCAGTCCTTCCACTCCGGCCAATCAAAGCGCAGCTAAGGCACCTCTCTCCCACCGATTGGCCGAGAAACCATCGATCCGGCTAATCCTCCCTGCTAAAGAACCAACTCTTCTAATTATCGAGGGAGTCCCTACTCTAGAAGAAGTTGTGATTGCGACCGAAGAGAAAACAACGGTCGAGGTTGTAGAGCCCAACTCTCATCCATCATTTGCTTCGAAACCCATACAAGTGGATGATGCTCCCACTTTTTCCAGTGAGGGCCTCTCTTATCATGATATCATTTCTTCATTCGAAAAAGCCCTTGTAGGAGATATAGTTATGGCTGAGTCTCCCTCTCTTTCAGGCAACTTGTAGGATATCAAGGCCGAGCTTCAAGGTCTCATGCAAATGGGATTATCGGGTTACCTCGATGCCGAGTCGGTCAACAAACTTGACCAACTGGTCGAGTCATACCTCATTCATTCCTGATCAGATCCCTTCTTGGTGGATAAAGTATCAAGTCTTCAAGAGCTTCTAGCATTGGTCAAGACACATTACCATGTTTGCGTCATCATTGACTGACTCAAGGAGGAGGATTCTGCACCTGAATCCCAGAGGGCATCTTCAAATACCATCACTTATGACCTCGCGATCGGGACGCATGCTAAACATGGAGGTTTTGATCACAACTCTAGAGGCAGAGCTACTCACTTTGAAGCAGGAGTTTGCAGGGAAGCATGTTAAACACATTCAAAGCAAGGGGAGGGGCGATCAATTGGCCGTTGTTGTATGGTCATAAATAACCTTCATCAGTGGACTGTCTCGATCGGCAGCTAAACGGAAGGCTACTTTACAAGCCGTGAAAAGCCAATTGAAAGCTGTATAGGGGTCGATGCAGCGCTTTGCATCTTTCAAACTATAATTTGTAATGGACTTTATCATTAATACAAACGGCTGCTAAGCCATTTTTGTACATTATTGTCTCTTTTTAACTTATTTCTGCTTTTTTTCTTTTGCAACTAACGCTGACTCATCCCTAGAAAGTCAGTGCGACGTGGACTAGCTTCAAATTTATAGCCTTAATTGCTTTGTGCCCCAGTTGCTCTAAACATGTAATGATTATGTCACCATGATCACTCTAGATCGTGGTTGCCTGGATTGCCTATTTAAATCACACCTGTCCTTTGCTCGAATTCACATTACACTTTTCTTTACAATTCCTCTTTACTTCTCCCATGGCTTTTAACCCTTCCTCCCTCATTGCTGGTGCTGAACACTACTTGAAGGAGATTTTTGAATGGGGTTTGATAGAATTCTCTCAATCCACATTGTTGTTTGATGTTAATTGCTTTGCAATGAATGCATCATCTAGGGCTGAGTCGGAGGCCATGCTTGGAAAACTCATTCAAATATTGAAGCGTTTGTACATCATGGGAGATAAATTCCATGAACTAACCTTCGTTAACAAAGTAAACTCAGAATACCTTCAACAACAAGCATCAGACAAGGAGGAATCTGAGACAACAAGTAGGATGTATGAACTAGCTTGGTACAACCAATTGCAGTGCGTTCAGATGCATCAGTTTAATCGACCCATGATGAGGATGTTGTAGTCTTATCGAGTCAGGCTAGTAGAAGAACTGAAAGATCAAGAGTGTACCTTTTGTGCCAAGGAGATGGCTGAACCAAAAGATCTATCATTTCTAGATGAACAAATCACTCCATACCAAGGTCAGTTGAAGACAAGCTTTCATGCTAAAAGAGCGGCCGAGGATGTAGTTTCTTTAAGCGGCCTTCATGTTGATCAACTACTCCATCATTTGCCGCTTGTCATCGAAAAGGGGGCAAGTTAGGCTTTAGCATAGGAGAACAATGAAGTTGAGATGTAAGCCCTTCTCGAGGAATTCAAGGGGATAAAAATCTAGGTTGCTTGACCACTTCCAAGTTACTTTACTATTTTGTTTCCTTTCCAGCACGATGCAGCTGAGGGTCTGCAGAACTTAGAATTAACTTTTTCCAATCAATAAAGTTAGTATGTTTTGCATGGCATATGATTTTCTAGCGACCGATCTTGGATGATTCAACATGGTCGGGTAGTTTAAAGATGTCAGGTGGCATTTCTCTACTCGACCGAGCCTGTGCACTATCGGTCGGCCATCCAACACTTAGCCGTTTTTTCTTTTTTGAATGCCTTAACTCAATAGGAATAATTGCATGCATTTCCCGAGACAATCCCATTTATTTTGTTACACTTTATCCAATGTGCACATTAACTGCACATTCTAAAAAGCATTTCTCAAATTTGCAACACATCACGAACAAGAAACTTCACCAGCAATACCTTGGACACCATGGATTCTCTCTCGCCCTTCTCTATGTCTATTCAAATCATGGAAGAGATCCTCGCGGAGGGGATCGACTCCTTCTCCCGCTCCTCCTTTCTACACGATCCTTATCCCTTCCTCAGGGGCATTGTTGGATTGTCTGAGATAGATAGACCTCCACAAGAGGCTCTAAAAATTATCTTGGAACTCTAAAAGTTTAGAGAGGCATACTGTAGGGCTGATCGGGAGCTTGAACAATGTGTTGTCCCACTGATGTAGATATTGGCCCTTCATGCCGAGTCTGAAACTCTCTTGGCCCGCTATGAAGTAGCTTGGAAAAGCCAATTGTGTTGGACCCGTGAATATCGCATCAACAAGGAGATGTTACGATTGATGTAGGTTGTACTTAGTGACCTCTTCACTGACCTCCATGAGGCCCAACTACTCTATCCAGACCGTGATCGGCCAGAAAATGAGGATTGTCGCCTTCATCGAGTCCCAGATAGTGCTCTATCGGGCCCATGTGGAGTCCAGCAGGGCTGAAAATAGGTCGGCCGATTTGGAGTGCGCTAACCTTGACCGGCGTCTCCAGTAGATTACTCACCTCTCCGACTAACTCATGGCCCAGCAACCCTCACGGAGGGAGAGACAAAGGATGGCGGTGAAGGGTAAGGCATCAGCCGCTAAGAGCTCAAATTGGCTCACTTGTAGTTCGACTAACCAAAATTCTCTTTTTCTTACACATTAAAAAAAAAATTAAATTAAATTTTTTTGTAATCGACTGGCCTCTATTCCTGGGCTTTTATTAAATGAATTATTTATTCTTTTCTTGTTAACTCCCCTCGATATGTCCTTGACAACTTTCCATAGTGAAGGGAAGTGGGTTTTTAGGAATCGCCCGTTTATGGGAGCCTTTGCAATCTTCCCGTCCATATCCCTTAGGACATATGCTCCTCCTTTAAGGACTTGCATGACTATATATGGCCCTTCCCATGTGGGTGACCATTTTATATTGAGAGATCAGTCATTCTGACCGATTGGTAATACCATTTTCTAGACCATATCTCTTACCCCAAGAGACTTTCTTTTCACTTTATTGTTGTATACTCATGTCACGATTGCTTTGTGGGCAACGGTCGAGTCTAATGCTCTCATTCGGACTTCGTCTAGTCTCTTAAGCTCGGCCAACATTGCCTCCATGAACAACATCTCACACCACCGTAACAACATATCAAAACATAATGTCACCGGTTGTCACGAAACCCTATAAGCCATCACCATGGAAAATGGGACACCCTTCATATATAAAAAGTCAAACAAGTTTCTTCAAAGAAAAGTGGCCAGGAGCTTGCTACAATCAACTACATTAAGTAAGTGAAGTTCATACAAGTGTTATGTCACTCACTGAGATGCCAAAGAAGAAGACAAGCAAGTTTGAATTAAAAGTTAGAAACAGGGGGCATGATAGCAACAAAGAGTCTTGCCCTCTCACGTGCTCAATCTCAAGGGCAAGTTCAAACACATTTTAGGTAGCGCATAAATTGTCAACGAAGTTATTTCAAGAGGTACTTCTAGCCTTACCAATTTGAAGGGTAGATACTTTCCTGGCCATTCAACATTGACCACATCAAAGTTTATCACGGGTGGCAAACATGATTGCCAAAACAACTAAAGGTCAGTAACCATAATGAGAAATTACATATTTCTCCCAAAACAACTGTGAGGTCGAGCGCATGCGACCTTAACATACAGTTGAGTCACGTCTTTGCTTGAGTCGTTGGATGATAAACATTAAAAACGAGCCATTGGATGATAAACATTAAAAATACACAATGTGACAGGAATCTATTAGAACCTCTCAAGCTTAATGTGATAGGAAGCTACTTAGGGCCACCATCATGCTGTGAGAAATCCACACTGTCCATCTGTTTTTCCATGTCATGTTAGGGCATGAGACAAAAAATAGGGTAGATCCAAAACGCAAGTGGACTGCACAATAAGAAACAGTGAAGACTAGATGTTCGTTGTTGAACATTGGTGGGGTTACATAAGTTTTGGATTGAGGTAATATTTTTGTATTTTCAGTTCATCCCAATATGAATGACCTTGTGAGTGGTATGGATGACATATAAGAATAACAGACGACCTTAGGAAGGTTTCAACAGTAGGCATTTCCCTACTCACATTTTCTTGTCGTGTGGCCCACTTGAGTTTTATGTATACCTTATTGTTTTTCCACATCCTAACATGAACAGATAAAATGAATGAACGGAGTAGATTTCTCATAAAAAATTATAATGGGCCCACCTATCTTTGTGTAGATAAAAATTCATACCCACCCAATCCGAATGACATGTTATCTGCGTGGGGAGTGTATTAGGTGCGGCTCTGGCCTTACTCAAGAAGGTGCGGCCCTTATCGTAAGCCCACATTGATGTATGAATTTTTATCCATGCCACCCATCTGTTTTTACAGATCATTCTAGGATATGATTCAGAACCTGAAGCAAATCCAATTCTCAGGCGGACCAAACCATAGGAAAAGGTTGTGATTGACAATTAATGGGCCACTTAAATTTTGGATGAAGCTAATTTTTATTATTTTATTTTATTTTATACTTCTTCCAAGTTTATGTAACTTATCAATATGTTAGATGGAAAATAAGCATGATGTAAATGTCACAAAGGGCCATAGGAAGTTTTTAATGGTAGAGTATTCAATCACCATGGTTTCCGATAGTATGGTCCACCTAAGAATTGGATCTTCTTCATTTATAGAATCATGACGTAAATTTGTCTTCCAAAACAGAAGCACCGTGTGGGTACGCAATATGCAAATCAAGTTGGGCCTCACAGGGATGCACTATCTTAGGTTAGGCCGAGACCACCTAATCCGCTCCCTTCTGTGTCAGAAGTGGAATGGCTGGTGTGCCACATGCCACTGGCCTTGGTGGTGTTTTGACGTCACCAAGTTCTATGGGCTCCACCATGTTGTAGGTATAATATCCACATCGTCCATCCATTTGGAAAAATCAATTTTGGGCATTAGCACAAAAATTAAGTAGATCCAAAGCTAAAGTGGACCAAAACACAGAAAGTAGTAGGGATTGAATGCCTACCATTGAAAGCCTATGGGGGCTACAAAAGTTTTGGATCAAGATGATATTTGGTTGGTCCCTTCATCCAGTTCTGTGTGACATTATCGATAGGTTGGATGGATAATAAACATCATGATGGGCCATAGAAAGGTTTCAATAGTGGCATCATTGTCCCCACTACTTTCTCTGTTGTGGTCCACTTGAAATTTGAATTTGCATCAATTTTGTGCTCATGTCCTAAAATGATCTCTCAAAATGGATAGACGGTGTGGATATAACACATATATCATGGAGGGCCTCATAGAATTGGCGACGGCAACACACCTGCCAAGGTTGTATAGTGCCGATTTAGCAGGTTTTGCCTTCTTTTGAGAATGACATCTCCATTGTATATTTTGAAAATTTATCTTCCAATGGCTAATGCCAAGACACGGCTTGACCTTATGTTAAGGGTGCATACGCTCGACCCTTGGGGGTAAAATCCTCCATCCCTACCACAATGTTTCTTAGACTGGTGTAAAAGCTCAAGATCTGTTATTCAAAATTTCCTACTCATTAGAGAGATATAATTCAACCGTCAATCAAAGAAATCCCCTCATCAAACACAGCCCTCGAAAAAAGAAAGAAAGTGTGTCCAAAGTAAAATGGGTGAGGTGAAAACTAAAAAATGCGTCTCAAGTAAAAATAATGGACACATAGCGGACTTGGTGAAAACCCTAAATGACGCAGGGGGCAAGAGGCACAACTACCAAGGGGCAAGCAAGATCAAACACCTGGATGTGATGAAAACTTGAACGGGTAAAAATGACGGGCATACTATACATGGTGAAAACCCAAAAGGGCGTTGCGATTAAAAATAGTTAGAAAAAGAAGAATAAAGAAAGAAAAATCATAGATCCAAGCAGACAGCTCAAGCATGGTAGATACAATAGTCACGATGTTCCAAGATCTTTCAACCATACTCAGACTTGAGGCAAAACTTCCTCTAAACACTTTATAAAGATATCACAACTCCCCAGGAATCAACTAGAGAAATCAGTCAACATACCTGATCCCTACAATCCAGAGCACTAAAATCCAAACCCCGAATCGCACAGACAGGATGGCACAAGAGCTTCTTCATTTCATTTCTTCCATTGATAATTTTATACATTTTTTTTTTTGCAAAAAAAAAAAAAAGAAAAAAAAAGAGCAAAACGGGTGCACATACATGTATATAATCAAACATCTAACCAAAAAAAAATCCATATTTGTAGGTTGCATCGCTCAAGCCAGGTACGCTTCTCTAAGTGTCCAATCAACAACAACCTTAGCCTGCAGCCCGGGTAAGCATCAATACATCTACCCATTCCATTTCAATTTGCATACATGCAACACATCTCCGATCTTGATCGTCTAAAGTTTTGACCAATACCATTAGACACCATATGATGGATCGAATCTGCATCATTCACATCGATCAAAACCTTATTCCAACTATCCAAAATTTTCAAAAAGACCTTTTGGACGCCAGGTGGCAAATCAGACATAATTCATTTAGAATCTCTGATCCTGACTGTCTAAAGATGTTTTATGATAGATTGGATCAACATATATTGATCACCCCAGATTTTGATTGCCCAAACTTCCCATCAGAACCTATTGGAAGCCACATGATGGATCAAATCTATTCCAAGCCATACCACATTTTGTACATGCCACACCTACACGAACACTAGAAGGCAAGTATGTATGTTAAACACAAAATCTCACGAAAAGTTTTTTCTTTTTCAAAAACTTCCAAAAATATCAAACGCGTTCGACATCTTATACATTCATCAGTTTCCCCTACTCCTCAATGGATATCAATGCAACAATAAATTTGATTTCGGTTTAATCCCAAGAGGATTTTATCAAAAGATAAAAAAAGCAGACATAAGATGATCAGCCTAAACTCACTGTGTCAGTCCGATCATTCTAGGATAATGATAAATTCAAAATACTTTAATACACACACACACACACGGATTTGCATAATCATGCTTCAACTTGTGAAAAGATCTTTTACAAACTATAGTGACAAATTTCATAACTCAAATGGCTAAAAGCATAATCTAGACAACTCTATCTAGGTTGGGACACTTGTAATACTATTGCATTGTAATATGGGAGGTCTGTACAGCCACAAAACTTGTGGGCAACTGCCCATTACAAACAATACGCTTGCAAGCAATCTTAGGGGATTGTGCAGCATCAAGAAAATTACTCTTCCAAATCCAACGTGTGTTATCCTTGTAAAGTCGTGTGCACATGGGCTATAACCACTCAAACATTCAATCCAATAAATTTCTTCGATGCGTACACCAATCAAAGTTGTGAAATGGTTGTAATAAGATATTGCAACATTTTCCCCACCCTCATAAATTGTCTGAGTTAAGCTTCTAACTAAGCAAGCTTCTTGATTATAACACTCTCGCAAGCAGAGGAGCCAAATGCCTTTTCATCTACTCCTGGTGGAGTGTCCACTCGCTTTGGCATTCGTTCGTATTACAACTTCTTCATAAGAGGGACATCTGTAGACACCCCATAATAAAAACATGACCACTTGGAATTGTAACTTGAGTGGGCCCTCAATTGTAGAAAGGCAACCAATGGGATTGAGCCAAGGTATAGCCCATCACTGTGTTGAGTGCTAGTTTTGGCCCGAAGACTGTTGTGCCACCACCGTCTTTGCCCGAAAAATTGATTTCTAGGTGGATTTTATGCCCGTCCACTCACTCCCCCCACCCATGGCTGGGCTCACACATGCCATCACCCATGTTATGACATGTGCCCTCACCCATCCATAGCCCATTCATGACTCATCTTATGTATACCCATCCATGACCCATGAGATGACATGGCGCGCACAAGCCTAATTAACTTTGCATCCAGCCTGGGCTCTTGATGACCGAGCCTGCCACTCCAAATGGCTATAAAAGGAGGGGAAGAGGCAGCGTACAAGGGAACCTCCCACCAGCTTCCACAGCCTCACATGCTAACACGATGCGGCAAAACTGATGGACAGAGTGGATGCCACATGTACATCTAGGTGGGCCCCACAGAGCTTTGGGTTACCTAGGAGTGAGGTACTGAGTAAACTCTATGAGGGCCACCATGATGTATGCGTCTTATTTAAAAATTTCCGTCCATTTTTCCATATCATTTCAGGGAATGACGCTAAATTTGAATCATATCTAATTGTCAAGTGGACCACGCCACAAGAAACAGTGTAAACGATTGGTTACCATCGAAAACTTCTTAGGGCCACAGAAGTTTTGGATGAAGCTGATATTTAATTTTGCCCTTCATGACCTTATGAACTGGTTGGAAGACAAATAAACATGACTGAGGCGCTAGGAAGGTTTCCACGGTGGAAGTCTTTATACCCATTGTTTTCTGTGGTCTATTCCACTAAAGCTTTGGATGTGCTTCGAGTTTGGGATCATGCCCTAAAATGAGCTGTGAAAACGGATGGATGGATGGCGTGGATAAGAAAAATACAAACACGGTGGAGCTCCACAGAGTTTACTCTGTACGCAATCCACTTGGTTGGGTTATCAAGCAACTCGCGTCCCAATCCAAAAGAGGTGCCTCCACAAGCTTCCCGCCATAAACTCCGCTTGTTACCCATCTCTCATCCATGGCGGATAATCCAAAAATAGCCGCCGTTACAGCCTCATACAAAATTCAAACCTAGGCCGGCTAGAAAATGCCAAAGGATGAAACAATGCTTACTTCGTCTGCATTTCCACCCCCTGATGTAATCAGCACCACCTGTCCCCTCTCTTCTTTCCAAATCAATCCAACTCGTATGAACTCTCCATATCCGATTGTAGCAGAATCCGATTCGAAGGATGGCGAGGCTGAACACGGGATTTCTATTTGCTCTCGTGATCGTTTTGGCTGTATCTGGCGGTGTTCGGGCTGGGTTTCTCAAGTATGAGACTAGAGCTGGGCCTGTGGAAGGGAAGTTGAATGTTCATCTGGTCCCGCATTCGCATGATGATGTCGGATGGCTGAAGACGATCGATCAGTACTATGTTGGATCAAATAACAGTATTCAGGTTAGAAGTATATTTTCTTTTTTAATTTTAATGATTTTGGAGGAAAATTTTGAGTTAATTTGAGTAGGTTGGACAATGGTTTGTTTAAGTTAAACACTCCGTCGAAGACCCCAGTTATAGAAGGAGCATGCCCTGAGATTCACACTGATTGGATGATCTTAACCATTGGTTGTTGGATGTTGGATTTGGACTGGCAAGTATTTCCTTTTTGGCTGTCCATTGGATGGCCGCCAATCGGATGGTTAGGATATTCCAATGAATGTGATTTTTGGAGTGTTGAGTTTGCGATGAGCTTCATAGCTACCTACTGTTCCTTCTCCTCAGCTTTGTCAGCTTCTACTATGTTGGCTCGGTTCCTCCTTTTACGATGTCTGCAATTTTGAGCGTAATGGCCCGGAATACCACACAAACATCCTAATTTGACCTTTGATTTCGTAGACTTTTTGTGTGGTTTTTTCAGGTCATGGTTAGCAATGGCCTTTTGGTTAGTTTGGGATGTTTTCTTAAAGTCTGGATTTTTTGTCTCGACATTGTGGACCTTAGTATGACTGTCTTCCTTGCGATCTTACAGTTGTGCTTCTTCAATACGAATGTCCACTATCAGCCTATCCATTATGAGTTCATCAATCTTCCATTTAAGGTCTTTTTGGAATTCTTTCCACATAGGAGGTAGCTTGTCAATGACAGAGGCTACAAGATATTACTCATCTACTTTAGTACCTTCTTGTAATACCTCATTGAAGAGTAGTTGGATTCTTCGGTTCGAGTTACGACAGATTTGTCGTCTACTATCACGTAGCGGTTAAAATGACTAATTGCATATTTCTTAGATCCAACCTCTTTAGTGTGATATTTTTTAATTATCACGTAGCGGTTAAAACGACAGATTTGAAGTCACAATATAGGTTGAACATTGGATTGATCATACAGTTAAGGATGTGATCTCTACATAATTAATCTTCTTTCCATTTTTTCAACTTCCAACTACGATACGGTTCTACCATATTCGAGTCCTCTTTGAGTATATAGAGAAGTTTTTCTTTGCAAAGGAGAAAATCTTTTTCTCCCATCTTTTGAATTAGACTCGTCAAACAGATCTATAATCATAGAAGATTGGGAGTGGTATTTGGAAGTTGCCATCTAACAGTTCCAACTAAGATATATTAAACCATATAAGATAGATTAAAGAAAGGCAATAATAATATTGAAATAAATAAGGAATTAAGCAAACTGATTTGAATAAGAAAATTAGATCTAATCTTGAAGTTGTGCTCAATATTGATGATATACAAAGCAGATAGATCTAATCGCAGTACAAATAATGGACTATATATGCAACAAATGGATTATATTTAACAAAATCACTTATAATTGATTATCTATGCGATTCTAAAAAAGATGTAAAGTAGATTTGTTTTAACATGTTAGATCAAATCGAACGACATATCGGATCATATCAAACGGAATGTCAGATCAAACAAAAGGGTTAGATCAGATCAGATCAGACAAAAATGCTAGATCAGATCAAATCAATCAAAAGGTTAGATTAGATCAGATCAATCAAAAGGTCAGTTCAAATCAAATTAATCAAAGGTCAGATCAGTTTGATCGGATCTGATCAAATCAGACCATAACAGTAAGTAGGTATGGCGTCCAAATTAAATCAGTAAATAGATTTAAAATGTAAATAAAATTAACAAGCAGATCTGAATTAAACTAGATCAACGAAAAAATCCGAATTATGAATTAAATAACAAGCATATCTGAATGAAATTAGATCGGCAAACAGATCCGAATTAAGACAGATCTGGAACAACAAGAGATTACAGAACAGTACAAAGGGTACATAATCGATTTGTCTTCGGATTGTTGTTCATGTACCCAAAATATCAACAATAAATGTAATCCAAAGCAGTAAATAAATTAAGATTTAAAAGGAAAATAAAAGTAAGAATGTGTGCACCTAATTTCTCCAGAAAATTAATAATTATAAAGGAAATGAAGAACCAACGGAGGCGAGGAACCGGGTTTCTCTCCTGAAGACAATTCACACCTTATTCTGGAAATAGAAGATCGATCCAGACACGTTGTTGTGCCCTGCCTTTAGGATACAATTACTGATCAGCTATAATAGCCGACTCCAACACCACAATGGTTTGATGCTCAGTATATGGCAAAAAATCTAATAATCGAAAAAACAATAAAGCTATTTTGGTTTTCCGAAGAAGGCAGAGAAAGAATGTGGCTAGGGTTAGGGTTTTCTTGTTAATATCTCTTAGGTTTTCTCCTTAAGAGAGATTATATAGTAATACCCCATGCCCACGTGGCAGACACTTGGCGCTGAGGTGGTTGTCAACGTTACAATGAACGGTTACTATACCGTTATTGTAACGTGCGTCTAGAATCTGCAAGACTCGGTCAAAAGGCACAAAAATAATGAGAGAATAAAAATACTCATGTAGACAACCCCGAGCCCGGCCCGGCACGCACGAATGACGCGGGCGGGCACGCTCGTGTGGTCTTTGGCATACCATACCCAAAAGCTAACAAAAGCTATCTACATAATTTCTAATATAAAGGAGAAAAAAAATCCTCATATCCATCCGATGTGGGACTATTCCCACAAGCAGCTTTTCAAAGACGAGGTAACTTTTTCTCCCTCTCTCTCTTTTATTTTTCAAAAACAACAATCAAAACCAACACATACTGCGGCCACCAATTGGGTGGTTATGATCATCATGGGGCTGACAAATTGGAAAGTTTGGATTGACTTGCATATATGCCACTTTTATGGAGGATGGGTCATGATTGTTTAAGAGTACTGTAAATCATGCAGTTTGTGGCCCCTGTTTGAATGATGAGTTTCATTTGTTAATTTATTTCGTATTTGTAGGGTGCTTGTGTTGCGAATATATTGGATTCACTGGTCGTTTCATTGCTAAAAGATCCTAATCGGAAGTTTGTTTTTGCTGAGCAGGTGAAACAAATGCCTTTACAATGTTTCTTGATTTTTAGTCTTAATGTTGATACAGGTATAGACAAGATGTAGTTTGTGATACTCGGCAAATTATCAACATTTTCATCTGATCAAGCATTCCAAACAGGCTGGTCCCACTTTTTCATGATCAAGGCAGTTCATCTGGTGGGTCCCACCATGGTGGATGATGCTGCAGTGAGCCCCATCCATCAATCCTTTCAACCTGATACTTGATCTAGAAATGAATATTAAAAAAATTAAAAGAAAAGAAAAAGCCAATGACCCCTATGCCAGAAAAGTCCATTGACAGGATGGTTGGGATCTTCTCATTGAGAAGTTCATTGCAGATGAGACATTTGGATCATTGAAAGGTGGGGCCTCTGGATGTGTGATGAGACTGAAATCTCATCTCGCAAACAATTCCAGTATTTTGGCCTGTGCATTTCCTTTCTGTTGCCCAGGGCCATGGAACATCATCTGTCTTTGAATCTTAGCATCCATAATTGGGCTAACAACCATGTGGCTTGGTTGTTTAATAGGAACTCTTGTAACATCACCCATTTATCTTTCCATGTATATGTATATGGTAGACGTAAGAATTTATGTATTTTATCTTCTTGGTTTAGCACGATTTGCCATTAGTTTTGACTTTTTATTTATTTATTTGTTTATAATAGCTCTCATGTTTTTTTCTACCTGACAATGAAAAAGGGGGGGGGGGGGGACTACTGAATGATATGCCAGTTGCAGTGACTAACTAACTGGATGTGAATAGATGGATTTAGGGAAAAAAAAAAGGGTCTACAGACAGGAACTTATGGTGGAAAAAAAGAAAAGAAAAACCAAAACTGTAGATGGAGAAAAAAGGCAATTCTGCCTAAAAAAGGTAAAACAGGTTAAGCAAGAAACACAAAAAATCCGTTGTCATCATCATCATCATCAGCAGCAGCAGCATTATTTGGTCAGGGAGAACATTAAAAATTGCCATGCAGAGGAGAAGATGAAATCAAATAGAACTACTATTGCGGATAGAGTGAACCCTATCCGATCGTTTAGTGAAGCCATGCCTTCACTAAAGGGACAGTAGAAAAATGAGAAATCTGATTTTTAGTCAACAAACATTGGACATACATGGATTAAACTAATATTAGAGAATGAAAAATTAATGAAGTTGAATGAACATGTGAACAAACTGGATTTGGGTGATGATGAAACTGAAAGTAAATGGACTAATAAAGAGCACTAGTGTGATTAATCTAAGCTTGGTTGGATACAAGGAAGCTGACCCCGATTAGTTGGGATAAGGCTTTGACGATGATGGGATGGATAGGGGGAATTATAACATACTATAAAATAGAGGTTTGTTAGTCCCACGTGTGTATAAAGCAGCCCATCGACACACCACCTCATGTTGCAATGTGGCAGTGCCAAATCCAAGCTGTCCATTAGGTTTAGGTGAGTCCCTCTGTGTAGATGCCATAGCCCCAAAGTCAGGCTGGAGCACCCATCACATGTGCTACAATATTATAAACAAAAGGAAATCTTAGAAAAAAGTGGTAAGGTTCTTTTAGCTGTTCACTTGCTTTATACTGTGGCCTATCTGATTAGTGGACTTGCCTGATTTTGGTCCAAGGCATTTAAGAAGTTGGGGGCCACTTGATGGGTGGCTTGGTTCTCACATCAATGTGCCATGTTGGCAGATGTGGTGGAATATGGTCTGCCTCACACATGTTGATTAGCAAAACTACATGACATAAACACTATAAGAAAGTAATGCTGGTCAAGTAAAAGATGCATGTGATGGGATTATTTTCTTCAACACAAAAACACCAGGGACACAAGGTCTTCCTTAATATTCAAGCTTTTTCGTAGTTTTTTAATCTATCCATACCTTGTATTTAGATTTTTTTGTTTTTAATTTGGAAAATGATTGATTATCTTCACTAGTCAATTTTGATATCTATAGGCTTTTTTCCAACGTTGGTGGGATGAGCAAAATGAGGAAACACAAGCAGTAGTGAAGAAATTGGTAGACTCTGGCCAGTTCGAGTTCATGTATGCAGTTCTTAAGTTCTCTTACCAGTTTTGCTGTTGAAATTGAATTGAATTTATTTTTTGTTTTTATGCTTTCATAGTAATTTGCAAATGGTTGCTTAGAAATGGTGGCTGGTGCATGCATGATGAGGCAACATGCCATTACATAGATATGATCGATCAAACAACTCTAGGGCACCGCTTGATAAAGAATCAATTCAACAAGGTTCCACGTGTTGGATGGCAAATCGATCCTTTTGGGCATTCTGCTGTACAAGCTTATTTGTTGGGAGCTGAGGTAACACACTTTTAATGATCTCATATACATTAGGGTGTATTTAGGACTTGCTATATTTGCATTGAGCGAAATGGTGATTGTGCTTGATTGGGCCACTTGGTGAACTGAGCTCAATTGCCATTGTTAAAGTCCCTTGATATACATTGGTACACCATCCTATAACTGCTCGAGCTTTTAGAGTAATTGGTTGTTTCACATGGTATCAAAGAGGAAGGTCTTGTGTTCGAATCCTGGAGATGCAAATATGCCTTCGTAATATATTCTCCCATGGGGGGCCATTATGTATGGTGTGAGTGAGTGTACCTCCACCCAGTGTTTTAAATATCGACGATATCAGCCGATATATCCCACGATATATCTTGTATCCCACTTGTCAAATAACCATTTACTCCAAAAGCTTAAGCTGTCAGAGTGTGGTGTATCAATGTATATCAAGGGACTTTATCACTTCAACACCCCCCCGCACGTGTGGGGTGAGAACTCCACACAGGAACATATTGACGAGGGTGGAGGGACACTCACACCATAAGTAGGCTGGGCTTAATTTCCCGGTCCCTGGGCCGGACCTGATTTTCCTGACCCCCCGTGGGAGAATAATATATTAGCGAGGTATGTTTGCTGCTCTCGAGATTCGAACATAGGATCTTCCGCTCTGATACCATGTCAAATAACCATTTACTCCAAAAGCTTAAGCTGTCAGAGTGTGGTGTATCAATGTATATCAAGGGACTTTATCACTTCAACACCACCTATGCGATACGAAACACACAAGTAGTGTCAATATATCCCACCTATTCGATTCGGTGAGCATTTTCAATTTTTGATCCATGTTTTTGCTATAAATCATGTTAAACCAGTATTAGATGGTTACAAATCTACGACTCTTCATGTTTTCCATGAAAAATCATTGGAACTTCGATTTTGAGATTTGGGGGAGATGGGTCAAGTTGTGAAAAATTGAGAAAAATATAAAATTTTCAATTTCTCGCAAATTAGTTGCAATCTTTGTATTCAAACACAAAATTAAACATGTATGTAACCCAAGGTATCCCGTATCGGTATCGGTTAGCGTAACGGTGCCCTCCGATACCGATATGAATACGGGGGCGTAACGGCTCGTAACGGTGCAAAATTTTTTTTTGCCAAAAAAATATGGATTAAATCCGGAATATTCTAAGCATTCCAAATATGCATTCATTTATAAATTGGAACATGTTTATGGTGGTGTAAAGGTCCACTCTTTAGTAAGAAGTTGTATCGGACTGTCTGATGAATTTATGAACCAGATAACTTGAATTTGACTACAAAATTCATATATTTAATTTTCTAACTATCTACTATTAATGATAGATATATTAGAATGAATGTAATATGAAAATATCTTACATGTGTAGGTGTTTGCAATTATTTTTGAGGAATTTCTGGAACATACCTGTGGCTGTGACTGTGATTCCTGTCTGTGACCTGTCATCCTCAAGTCAAGAATATTAAAAAAAAAAATAGTAGTGTCTGATATACTCCCCTGCAACTTGATTAAGGATTACTTGATTGGTTGTCAGGGGAGCTATTTTAAATACAAGTTCGACAGTGTCAAGTGTGTGCTTGGCTTCTTGCAATAATACTGCTGTGAGCTGTCTGCTGCAAATACTTACCTTAATACAAATATATACTTACAATCACAAGTCACTACCAAAATGAAAATCTGGTTTTTTTTTTTTTTTTTTTTTTTTTTGTGGTTGCTCGACCTTCACATCATCGACATTGTCATCATCAGTCTGAGGCTGTCTAATAGGTGGAGGTGTTGCATATCCATAATATTCAGTGCCAGAAGGAAATACTAGATCAACGAAACCGGAGGATGATTGATCCTGACTAAGCAACGATTCCGACCCCGAGTAAGGATATCCACCAGTGCCCGTCGAATAGCCATACTGGTGCCCGTACTCAGCTGTTGAAAATCTTGAGATTGAGTGTGCGTTTCCTGTGATGAGTAACTCGGATTTAGATCTGGATATTTATAATCATATGGATATTGATCGGGAGGACTATTCTAACATGAATGTGATGGAACAGGCTCAGTATAACCACCATAATTATAATCCAATTGACCATAAGAATATCCATCATAATAACCAGGACCATGAGCCTGCTGATGTTCCGGACCTTCCTCCTGTTGGCTATATTGTGACTCGGTACACTCATAAGTCCGACCTCGTGTACTACCTCGTCGATGTTCATCGGCATCGCGATCTGTAAACAGCTGTATAGGGTGCAGAGCAACACCAGAAGTGCCAGCACTAGGGGCAGGGGGGTCATCATCACCATCATCCGACATGGTCACGTTACCGCTGCTCGTACTCTTTTGTTGATCTTGAGTCGTACTTGGCATAAATGCTGCCCCTCTTACTGGGTCCAACACATGTGCACGACTCTCTTGTTGTGCTGTGCGTATTTCTGGGTCATCAATTTCCAATTCTTCACTATTCTCTTCAATTTGCTTTTCCCTTGTTTCCAACCAAGGTAGAAGCGGGTCATCCTCATCATAAATATTGTCCACGTTTATTGGACAGTAGTCTACGTCATCGGTAGCTGTAATGCTCCTATGATATCGTCGCATTCTTAGTTTTATATTATAGTGCATGAAGACAAGTCTATCTAATGTCCTAGTCTGCAATCTATTCCTATTCTTCGAACGAATAAGCGCAAAACAACTCCAATTCCTTTCGCAGCTAGAGGAAGATGTTGTCTGGCTCAAAACTTTTACTGCAATTTTTTGGAGAGCCTTCGTACTCTCCGAAATTAATCCACTATTCGGCCGGTTGCAACCTAGATACTGCATGCTGTGCAAGAACATCTCCAAAGCTACCCAGGCGATTTTCAAATGTATTTAATTCATTCAATGCCTTTATTTGCATATCTAAGTAAGGCTCTAATCTCTTTATCACATTCTTTAGCTCGGCACGAATTTCATCATCCGCAACAAATGATCGGGCATATTTGTACCTACGATTTAGGTAGTAATCTGCTGCATGAAGATCGTGATGGAGTTGTCTTGTCCATCTCCCGTCGATCATCTTCCAATAAGATTCCCAGCTTCTACAATCACGTTGAATTGCCAACTTTGCCTTATCCATGACATCATATAGGAAGCCCATGGTAGGTGCTTCGTCGGTTTCAACAAGACGGAGTACCTTCATTAGTGGCTCCATCACCTTTAGGATAGACTTGACTCTCTTCCAATATTTGTTGTCCCGTATGGTGTTCGCAACTTCAACCGGTGTCCCTGATGTCTTCTGCCCATATTTTATGTTGAGCCATTCTCGGGAAGCGAACATCTCACTTAACTCTTCCCTATGCAGGAATAAACTCTTTAATGCTATAAAGTTTGTTGCGAATCTAGTCGCCGCAGGCCTCAACAACTCTCATCTTTTCGTGAACTTTCTCATTATTGCGACTACTTGATTATGGTTGTAAATAAACGTCGTCACTTCTCTTGCCTTTCAACCAGTTTCTTAACATTCTTCTTCTTCCCAATATCTTCCAATATAAGATAAATATAATGGGTAGCACATGGTGACTAAAAAAGATGTCATCTCTTATTCATCAACTTATGTCCTGCAAGCTTATATGATGCTTCATTATTTGTCACAATCTGTACTACATTCTCCTCTCCAATCTCTTCTACAACTTTATCCATTAGTCTAGCAATATAATTAGAATCTTTTGTTACCTCTGAGGCATCAATTGACTTGTGGTATATAATTCCTAAGTGGCAGTATATCATGAAGTTGATCATGCTGCGTCTGGTTGGGCTAGTCCAACTATTACATATGATCGTGCATCCTCTGGCTTGCTATACAGGTTTAAAGGTAGCCACATATGCTTTCACATTCGCATACTCTGCATCTGTCCATTTCTCCCAATCTCCTTGGCCGTGAGAGCTTTTATTCCTTCACCTGCTTCTGCTGCTGCATCAATTACCACCTGCCAATATTGAGAATTGGCCGTATTAAGAGGTATGTTGGCATGTATAAATAACTTTGCTGCTGCTCTACCTAGCTTCTCAACGGAAGTTCTACTGCACATTTGTTTTATCTTCTTTTGTTTAGTTGATTCTTTCCTAAACAGGATTGGATCAACAGATGGTCTCCTAGGCTCATTTACTTCTTCATCCAAACGTATAGGGGCATCACGTGAAGATGTCTGTTGTCGTCTCCCAAACACACGTTGTAACCCACCAAACCTACCCTCCCACCCCCACACTGCAGAAGTAGTTGCACTCTCACTCCCACTCCCAATGCCCCGTATCATGTATTGACCTACTCGCACCAAACATGCGGTGACATTCTTCTTCTTCACGAGCTAGACACAAGCTCTCTCTCCTAGCTATAGTTAATTTCCGATCTGAATC
This sequence comes from Magnolia changhungtana, assembly GCA_030180095.1. Taxonomy (NCBI): domain Eukaryota; kingdom Viridiplantae; phylum Streptophyta; class Magnoliopsida; order Magnoliales; family Magnoliaceae; genus Magnolia; species Magnolia changhungtana. Next base: position 5,428,454 of record JASAUF010000160.1, read on the forward strand.
TTCGTCAAAATCAATAATATCTTCATCACGAACGCCCATATATTCACGACCAAACACCTCTTGTCGAGCTGCATCCAAAATCTCATCTTTCTTCTTTTGTCCAGCAGCACGTTTACCTTTCGACTCATTCAGACTAGCTTGCATTAAAATCATTCTTTTTCGGTACTCTAGTACATCCCGCAACTTGACCCTTTCGATGTGCCAAATGTTGTTTGAGACGGGTAATTCCACCAGTCACTAGTCTATCACAATAGTTGCACTTCATTTGGTGCCTATTACCACCAACCCTCTGACAATGTTGCCATCCAATATCCTCACTTGTTGGCCAGACCCAAACATTTCTTTAGGTTTAGGTAGATACAGATACTAGATATAGATCAGATATGAGTATGACCTATGTTTGTGAGATTGTGAGTCCAGTCTACTCGACACTCGCTATACTAAATTTATATATAGTTTCAGAATCTAATCAATAAAGATGATTTTATGTTCTAAACCCTACGAAGCTCCAAAACCTGTCCAATATAAGAAAATAAAAACATAAAGTCACTAATTCGAAAATAGAAAAAAATTATAAAAAAATATAAAATTACAACAACAATCTGTAAAATGCACATTAACATGTTCTGCTATGATTAACACATTATATTCTACCATTAAATCAACAAAACATTTAATAAAAAATGATTTTTCGAATTAAAAAAAAGGCCGAAAATAGTGCGTAAATAGAAAAAAATTACAAAAAAATATAAAATGACATCAACAATTTGTAAAATGCACATTAACATGTTCTACTATGATTAACACATCATTTTCTACCATTAAAACAATAAAATATTCAATAAAAAATGATTTTTCAAATTTTTTAAAAAAGGGCCGAAAATAATGCGTAAATAAAAAAAATTATAAAAAATATAAAATGACATCAGCAATCTGTAAAATGCACATTAACATGTTCTACTATGATTAACACATTATATTCTACCATTAAAACGGCAAAACATTCAATAAAAATTGAATTTTCAATTTTTTTTTAAAAAGGGCCGAAAATAGTGTGTAAATAGAAACAAATTATAAAAAAATATAAAATGACATCAACAATCTATAAAATGCACATTAACATGTTCTACTATGATTAACACATCATATTCTACCATTAAAACAGCAAAACATTCAATAAAATTGATTTTTCGAATTTATAAAAAAAAGGCCGAAAATAGTGCGTAAATAGAAAAAAATTACAAAAAAATATAAAATGACATCAACAATCTGTAAAATACACACTAACATGTTCTACTATAATTAACACATCATATTCTACTATTAAAACAACAAAACATTCAATAAAAATTGATTTTTCGATTTTTTTTTAAAAAGGGCCGAAAATAGTGCGTAAATGGAAAAAAATTATAAAAAATATAAAATGACATCAACAATCTGTAAAATGCACATTAACATGTTCTACTATGATTAACACATCATATTCTACCATTAAAACAGCAAAACATTTAATAAAAATTAATTTTTCGAATTTTTTAAAAAAGGGCAAAAAATAGTGCGTAAATAGAAAAAATTATAAAAAAATATTAAATAACATCGACAATCGATAAAATGGACATTAATATCTTCTATTATGATTAACACATCATATTCTACCATTAAAACAGTAAAACATTCAATAAAAAGTATAAATACCTATTTTTGAGGAATTTCTGAAAAATGGCCCACGAAGCTTCGAATCAAGAAAATCCTCAATATAAGTTGTTTATATCTGAAATATCAAGCTAAGATTGGTCGAAAATATCAATAGAATGATTTAGGAAGAGTTTGGAAGAAAGAAGTTTCAAAAAAAGTGAAAAATAAACCTTAAAAAGCCAAAAAAAAAAGTTATCGTTTTTTGACCGTTACGCCTACAAAATCGGGGGGGGGGGGGCGGCCGATGTATTCTTCTTTTACTTTTGAATGTGTTGCTTGGGTTTCCATACATGTCTTCTTATGTTTATAAATTATATGAATAAACTTTGATTATACTTGCATCAGTTCAGTTGGAAAACGCATATATTAGGACCCCATACAAAGGAAACCCCTATTATGTGCACCTTTTTTTTTTTTTTTTTGGGTAATGTTTTGATTTCTAAGTGTGTATTGATGTCTTTTTTAACTATCCCTGAACTTTCATTGAAAAATTCGGCCAATTTCCCAATGTTCCTTTGTTTTCCAATATCAACGATAAATATGCGATACAACCGATATATCCCATGCGATAACCAATATGTATCCGTATCCCAAGGGTGCGATACATTCCGCGATAACGATGTTTAAAACATTGCCTCTACCCTTGCCTAGTATGTTCTCGTGCGAAGTTTCACTCTGCACGTGCAGGGGAGTGTTAAAGTCCCTTGATGTACATTGATACACCATCCTCTAACGGCTCAAACTTTTAGGAAAAGTGATTATTTCACGTGGTATCAGAGTGGATGGTCTTGTGTTCAAATCCCGAGAGCAACAAATATGCCTCCCTAATATATTCTCCCATAGGGGGTCGTTTATGGTGTGAGTTGTGAGTGTCCTTCTACTTGGGTGTGAGTTGTGAGTGTCCCTCCACCCTTACTCAGTATGTTCCCGTGCGGAATTCCACCCTGCACGTGTGGGGGTGTTAAAGTCCCTCGATATACATTGATACGCCATTCTCTAACGGCTCCCCGTGGGAGAATATATTACGGAGGCATATTTGTTGCCCCTGGGATTCAAACACTTGACCTTCTGTTGCGATACCATGTGAAATAACCACTTTTTCTAAAAGCTCGAGCCGTTAGAGGATGGTGTTGTATCAATGTATATCAAGGGACTTTAACAACCATTTAAAGCCACTTAAACATATTTCCACCATTTCACTTGATGTGGAATGGGTCTTATGCACTTTCACAACGAAAACCTATTTCATAATGCAAATGGCATTATTAAATGTGGTGCAATGAAATTTTCCGCCCTTTTAAAACCGGTCCTTAAAAAGTGGAAGAAATTACTTCAATGTGTACTTTTTATTTATTCATTGATTAGAAGCAATGTTTAGATACCTATGTTGCCCAAGTATGGGTACGACCATAGAGTATGGCAAGTATCAATTACTTAGGATCCTCTAAATCAAAATTCTCAGGATACATGCATGGATATGTAAATGATTGGTTAAAACTTGTAAGTGTAGTCATGTTAAAATGTTTCCCCAATTATATAGCAAAGAAGGATTCACTATAAATTGTAGTAACTAATGGATCTAGAGTTCAAAATCTTGCAAGATTTGCAGTTCAGATCGGGTGATTTCTTATCTTTCCTCTTCTCTGTTGAGAGTGAAATATTGTATATATTCCCCCTTGTTATGCATGGGTGTTATGAACATGGATGCGCTTAATTGATCTAATTACGAATGTTTTCTCTTACGAGGTGATTTTGAGAGCCAAGGAGAAAAGGATGCTTAAAGTGATGATTTAATGCTCAAAGAATAACCAAGTGGAGGATTGGATTTATGGAGGTTAGCATTGAGTAATTCAAGAACCAAAGATCCAAGGAAACCAAGCAAGGAAGGAAGAAAATTGAGGATTCAAAGTGCAAAAATTGACCATTCGATGCCATCGATGACACGTTCGATGCCATCGAAGCCATCCTCGAAGCCATCACAAAAATCACGAAATTCTGATTTTGTTGCTGGACATATTCGTGCACCCTTCGATGAGTGTTTGATGCCATCGAAGGAGGTTCGATGCAATCGAGAAATACCAGAATTTAAAAGTTCGCTGCTGAACAGTTTCCTGTTTTCAGTCGATCTCTTTGATGGGAGTTTGATGCCATCGAAGATGCGAAAGCTGCATAAATTCAAGGTCGGTTTGAAGTCGGTGCGAATCAAAGCTATATAAAGGGATGTTTTAGTATTTATTAAACACGAATTAGGGTAGGAGTAGAGCAAGGAGTTGTGAAGCTTCAAGGAGTCCTCCCTCATCTTCAATCCTTCGGTTTTAGTTAGTTTTTATGTTTTTTTTGTTTGATTTTTAGTTGAATCATATCTTTGGTTGGGTAATCTCTTAGCTAGAGTCAAGGTATTCAAAATCGGTTACGTATCAGCGGTAACGACTAATACATAACGGTAATGGTTGATACCGTTACGAGATACGGCCCCGAAATGGGGCACCTCTATTTTTTGGGTTTGTAACAGTCGTTACGGTATCGTAGTAACTGTTACCGGCCATAACCCTAAAGAAAATGGGAAAAAAAAAGAAAAAAATAACATTTTTTTTTTCTTCTTCTTTTTGGGTTGTTGCAGCTATTCCGGTTGTGGCGCTGCTGCGGCTACGGTGCTGTTGCCATTGCGGCATTGCTGTGGCCCCTTCTTCTTTCTTCCCGTCCCTCTCTCTCTATTCTTTTCCCTCGTCCCCCACCCCCCCTCTTCTTTTCATTTTCCCTCTTAGAAAAAATGAATGGATTGTGTGGCTGTTTCACAGCCACACTATTTTTTTTTTAATAGTCTGCGATGCACTTACACCGTTTTGTTACGTGGGACCCACCTTGATTTATGTGTAGTATATCCATGCCGTTCATCAATTTTTCAGGTTCATTTTAGGGCACGATCCTTGAAATGAAGGGATCTAAATCTCAATTGGACCACAGCTGGGATTGAATGCCCACCGTTAAAATCTTCATAAGGCCCACTATAATGTTTATTTTCCATCGAACTTGTTGATAAGGTCACATAGACCTTGACCTTGATGAAGGGAGAATGCAAATAACAACTTGATCCCCAAATAAAATTATCTTAAGAAATTTTTAATGGTGGGAATTAAATCCTTATTTTATAGTCCACCTACGATTTGGATCAGCCTCATTTTTTGGACCACGCCCTAAAATAAGTTGGCAAAAAGGATGGACCACATGGATATACAACAAATGCATTGAGGTGGACCCCACTTTTAAAGGGATACTCACTAGTGGTCCACCGAAGATTTAGATCTACCTGAATTTTTGGACCATGCCTTAGAATGAGTTGGTAAAATGGATTGATGACATGGATATACAAGTACATTAAGGTTGCCAGCCTGGCCCACTAGTGGTCCACCTGAGATCTGGATTTACCTCATTTTTTTCCAATGCCCTTAAATGAGTTGCCAAAATGGATGGATGACATGGATATATAATACATAATCGGGTAGACCCCACGTACATGGCCCTAAAAATTTATACATGAGGTATATATCAACTCAAAATTAACCAATTAAATTTTGGGACCATTGTTGGTAAGTCACAATCCTAAAATTAAATTGTTTGAACAATTTTCACCATTAGTTTGCAGACGCTTGTTTTTTGAAATAGGACCATTTGATTTTTTTCATTTTTCACTGTCCAGTAAATGTCCACCAATCCACTAGTGGGATAAGTGCCAATAGATTGCATTAATTTGAGGCTAGTTCAGGGCATCAAATGGTCCCCAAATCAGCCTCGAATCAACAACACTATTTACCATAATTTAATTTTAATTTTTTTAAAGATCTATGGGGGAAAATGATATCAAATTGTTAGGTATATGAATTACATAATAGGATACAAAAGTCCCTAAAGTCTATATATTGAAATGAAATGTATGTGAGTCACGAAGTATGTAATGCACTAACACTATAAATAAAAGGAAAACTTGAAAATATAAGATGTTTTGGTATTGCATTCATTATAGTAAATTTATATAGATATTGAATGGTTAGAAAACTAAATATAAAAGGTTTGTAGTTAATTCCAGGTTGTCAGGTTCATAAATCCATTAGATAACCCGATATAGCATTCTCACCAAAGATTGGACCATTACACCACCATAAACATGTTTAAAATTATAAATGAATGCATATTGGGAATATTTAAAATATTTCGGATTTAATGGATATTTTTCTAACAAAAAAATAAAAATAAATCGACCGTTATACACCCTATATCGGCCGTTACGGCCCCATATCAGTAATGGTGGGAACCATTACACCTATTGTTATCGCAACGGAACACCTTGGCTAGAGTTTAAGAGGTGAAGCTTGTAGTTCTTCTTAATGTTTAGTTTACTTTGATACCATCATATGCTAAGTTCCTAAAAGACTTGTGTACGGCCAAGAGACGGCAAAATATTCAAAAGAAAAATTTTCTGACAGAGAAAGTGAGTGCCATCCTCAAATAAGATGTGCTCTAGAAATATACAGATCCTGGTAGCCCAACCATCTCTTATGTGATTGGGAATTACCGGATTGAACATGCACTACTTGATCTTGGAGCAAGTGTGAATTTGATTCCATACTCAGTTTACGAACATCTTGGTCTAGATAAATTAAAACCCACTATGACCACACTTCAACTCATTGATCGTTTGGTCCGTATACCGAGGGGAATGATAGAGGATGTGCTCGTCCAAGTCGATAAGTTTTACTATCCAGTAGATTTTATTGTCTTAGACACGGCCTGTTAGTGATTCGAGCACTCAAATTCCTGTCATCCTTAGACGACCATTCTTAGCTACATTAAATGCCATCATTAATTGTAGGAATAGGATTATGAAATTAACTTTCAGGTACATGACATTAGAGCTGAACATATTCAATATGTGCAAACAACCAGAGGATGTTGATGATGCCCACGAAGTAAATATGATTGATTTGTCCATGGAAAATAGGTCACTTTGACCCTATACTCTGATGCCCTAGAGACGTGCTTGGCTCACTCCCCTGATTTAGATGATGATATGATTAGGGAGATGGATGCCTTGCTTGATGTACACCGGTACTTGAAAGTAACCGGTGGAGGCTGGAATTTAAAAAATTGCCCCAAACCGACATAAAGCCTCTACTGTCTAGTGTCAAGGCACTGAAGCTTGACCTAAACCATTACCTGCTGATCTTAAATATTTTATTTGGGTTAAGATGAAACATATCCAGTGGTGATTTCTTCTCACTTGGATGAAGAACAAGAGAGTATGCTTATTTCTACTCTCAAGCAATATAAAGGAGCCCTTGGGTGGACGATTGTGGACCTCAAGGGAATCGATCCTTTGATTTGTACTCATCACATTCACCTTGAAGATAATGTTAAAACATCTAGACAACCACAACGTTGGTTAAATCCAAATATGAAAGAAGTGATTAAAGCCGAAGCATTAAAGTTGTTGGATGTGGGTATCATATACCCTATATCCGATAGCCAATGGGTGAGTCTAACTCAGGTGGTACCCAAGAAGTCCGGGATTACCATCATTGCCAATGCGGAAAATGAACTCGTGCCAACTCGAGTCACTACTGGTTGAAGAATGTGCATTGACTACAGAAAATTGAATACTGTCACAAGGAAAGACCACTTCCCTTTGCCCTTTGTTGATCAGCTTTTAAAGAGGTTTGTTGGTCATTCCTATTACTGTTTTCTGGATAGGTATTCGGGCTACAACTAAATAGAGATAGCTCTTGAAGACCAAGAGAAGACCACATTTACATGCCCTTTTGGCACTTTCGCATAGCATAGGATGCCATTCAGACTATGCAATGCTCCTGCCACTTTCCAGCGATGCATGTTGAGTATTTTCTTTCACATGATGGGGCAATTCTTAGAGGTTTTTATGAACGATTTCTCGTTTTTGGTACATCTTTCAGTGAATGCCTTGATAATCTTAAACTCGTGCTAAAAAGATGTGAACAAAAGAACTTTGTACTGAATTGGGAAAAATGCCATTTTATGGTTCAGAAGGGAATAGTCCTTGGACATATTATCTCGTCTAATGGAATTGAGGTAGACAAAGCCAAAATCAATTTAATCTCTAACCTACCTCCACCCACGAGCATACGCGAGGTGCAATCCTTTTTGGGACATGCCGGCTTTTACCGAAGGTTCATAAAGGACTTTAGTCTTATCTCTCGTCCTTTGTGCAATCTCTTTCAAAAGGATAACTCCCTTTGAGTGGAATAAAGAATGCCAGAAAGCTTTTACCAAGCTTGGGCATGTTGACTAGCACTTCCATTATGCAGCCACTTGATTGGAGTTTGCGTTTTGAAATTATGTGTGATGTGAGCGATTATACTATTGGGGCGGTGTTAGGCCAGAGAAAAGAGAAGTTACGTTATTTATTATGCAAGTAGAACTTTAAACTCTGCTCAAATGAATTATTCCACTACGGAAAAGGAACTCCTAGCCGTAGTGTTTTCGTTGGACAAGTTTAGGTCATACTTGATAGGATCCAAAATCATTGTGTTCACTGACCATGCGGCATTGAAGTACCTTCTTTCTAAGAAGGATGCCAAGCCCCATTTGTTAAGATCGATTCTTTTGCTCCAAGAATTTGACATAGAAATATGAGATAAGAAAATAGTAGAAAACGTAGTGGTCGACCATCTCTCTCGGCTTGTCATATCTGATTCCATGCAAACGACTCACATTAATGACATGTTCTCAGATGAATAACTCTTCAAAGCCTCCCAATTACCTTGATATGTTGATATTTCTAATTATCTTGCCATATGTACAATTCCCACCTATTGGACCACGCAAGATAAGAACTTTTGCACCAAGGTACGCAAGTTTATCTGGATGATCCTTATTTGTTTAAATATTGCCCAGATCAAATCATTAGGAGCTGTGTTCCTGATAGTGAACATTATAGTGTCATCTTCATTTGTCATTCTTAGGCATGTGGTGGCCACTTCTCAGCTAAGAAGACCACAACAAAAATTATGCAGTGCGGCTTTTACTGGCCCACTATGTTTAAAGATACAAACGAATTTTGTAAAGCGTGTGAGCGTTGTAAAAAATTACAAAATTGGGAGGATTGTCTCATAGAAATATGATGCTGCTGAACCCTATATTTATCATCGAAGCATTTGATTGTTGGGGCATTGATTTCATGGGACCATTCCCCCAATCCTTTGGAAATATCTACATATTGCTCGCTGTAGATTGTGTTTCCAAATGGGTCGAGGCAATTCCGTGCTGGAATAATGACAATCGCACGGTTATTAAATTCTTAAAAGAAAACATTTTATCCCGGTTCAGTACTTCTCGAGTCCTCGTAAGTGATGAGGGATCTTACTTCTGCAATAGACCATTCGAAGTGTTAATGAAGAAATATGGTATTTCTCATAAAGTGAGCACACCTTATCATCCTCAGACAAGCGGCCAAGCTGAGATTTCAAATAGGGAAATAAAACAAATACTTGAGAAAATGGTTAACCCGGATTGTAAAGATTGGTTACTTCGACTGACTGATGTGTTGTGGGCTTACCGTACGGTATACAAAACCCCTATTGGGATGTCTCCCTTTAGACTTGTCTATGGGAAGGCTTGCCACTCGCCTGTTGAGTTGGAACATAAAGCGTATTGGGTGATAAATAATTTCAATTTCAATCTTAACAATGCCAGCTCGCTGTGCAAATTACAATAAAATGAACTGGAAGAAATCCGAAACGATGCTTACGAGAATTCTAGGATATACAAGAACAGGATGAAGGTGTTCCATGATAGGAACATCCTTCTAAAATCTTTTGTGCCAAACTAGAAAGTACTTTTGTATAATTCCAGATTTAATCTTTTTCTCTGTAAATTGAGATCTCGTTGAACCGACCCCTTCAAAGTCAAAACGATCTATCCTCATGGAGCCGTCCAGATAGAAAACCTGATGAATGGTAACATCTTCAAAGTGAACGGCCATTGTCTCAAACCATTCATTGAGAAATTTGATTCAGAGGATATGTCCATCCTTCTGATTGATCCTGTTTATCAGGATTGACCTTCTAGTCTGATGGATGTGCATTTAGTCATTCATTGTTTTCTTAGGATTAAGATTATAATAGTTAGGATTATTTATTTATTTATTATTTATTTATTTATTTTCCATGTAGTACTAATCCCTTTATATATTGATGACTTCATGCCATTGATCTTCCTTAGGTACTATCTTTCTTACCCACGCTTTTATTTTTGTTGTCTCATGTTATGATGCATTGTATATTTTTTACATTGAGGACAATGTGGATTTTAGGTTGGGGGGTGAGATTAGATGATCTAATCTGTATTTTCTTAGTCTTGAGCAAATCTCTCTTAAATTTTCAAAATTTTCAGTTTCAAAACTCTTTTTGAAGATTGATATTCTATGTAACTGAATACATTTGAGTATTATGATAAGAGAGAATATTCTTTGAAAATCTGGAATCTAGTTAATTAGTAGATTTTTGAATAGAGTTCTTTTAATGAATTGATTAATACAAAGTTTAAACATCAATTGAGTCTACTTCACAATTCACATCTAACTCATGTTTTGTGAAGTTAACTTGAACTCCTAATTTTAGCTTAATGATTACTTAAAAGTGTTAGGAACCAAGTCTGGAGATCCTTATCTACCTTAAGTATAAAAAGAAGAAAAAGACTAGCTAAAAAACAATGAAATCAAAAATGGCTACTTATATTATATATTGTAATGAGAAAACAATGAAAAAGAAGGAAAAGAAGAATGAAAATAGTGTAAAAGCCATTGATGTAAAATTGAAAAGATGGAAAAATAAGTGAGAAAGGAGATAGGTTCAGAATACTAACTTGTGTTAATCTGTCCACTTTGAAGTAGTGATTATGGTTAATGTTATGGAGAGAAGGCTAATTTTTATGGATTATAAGTTGGAAGCCACTAAGCACACTAGGAACTTGATGTTTAGATGCATTTTATTGATTAATTGTTGAAGGAGAACTTAGTTTAAATGTTTACTAGTGATATTAGGTTCTAGATTGTCAATAGTTCGTTCTTATATCTTTGAATTTTACTCATAAGTATAGGATTGCACAGAAGGTTGTTTTCTGAGAAAGGTTTGGAATTTGGATTTTTTTTTTTTGGAAGATTAGTTTTCGCATGTTTTGCTTGGGACTAGCAAAATGCTGGTTGGGGTGTGTGTTGAGAGTGAAATATTGTATATATTCCTCCTTGTTATGCATGGGTTGTATGAACATGGATGCACTTAATAGATCTAATTATGCATGTTCTCTTATGAGGTGATTTTGAGAGCTAAGGAGAAAAGGACGCTTACGGCGATGATTTAATGCTCAAAGACTAACCAAGTGGAGGATTGGATTTATGGAGGATTTTTTTTTTTTTTTTTTTTTTTTTTTTTTTTTTTTTTTTTTTTTTTTTAGCTTGTTAGTACACACCCATGTTAGTACAAACACTCCATGTTAGCCACCCCCACTCGGGATCGATACCAAGACCTCAAGTGTTGAAACGAGGTATCTCCACTCAGTCTGCCTGTTGAGCCATGGATCTGGGTGTGGATTTATGGAGGTTAGCATTGAAGAATTCTAGAACTAAAGATCGAAGGAAACCAAGCAAGGAAGGAAGAAAACTAAGGATTCAAAGTGCAGAAATCGACCCTTCGATGCCATTGATGACACATTCGATGCCATCGAAGTAAGTGTTGATGCCATCAAAGCCATCCTCGATCCCATCGCAAAAATCACAAAATTCTGATTTTGTTGCTGGACCTATTCATGCACCCTTCAATGAGTGTTCGATGCCATTGAAGGAGGTTCGATGCAATCGAGAAATTACCAGAATTTAAAAGTTCGTTGCTGAACAGTTTCCTGTTTTCAGTTGATCTCTTCTATGGGAGTTCGATGCCATTAAAGATGTGAAAGCTACGTAAATTCAAGGTTAGTTTGAAGTCGGTGCGAATCAAAGCTATATAGAGGGATGTTTTAGGATTTTTTAAACACGAGTTAGGGTATGAGTAGAACAAGGAATTCTAGAGCTTCAAGGAGTCCTCTCTTCTCTTCAATCCTTTGGTTCTAGTTAGTTTTTATGTTTTTCTGTTTGAGTTTTAGTTGAATTATGTCTTTGGTTGGCTAATCTCTTAGCTAGAGCTAAGAGGTGAAGTTTGTAGTTCTTCTTAATGTTTAGTTTACTTTGATTCAAGTTATTTGGTTTTTATGTTGAACAATTCATAGATATTTGGTTTGAATAAAGAAATATTTCTAGTTTATTTTGATCCATTGTCGACTCCACATTGGATGCTTAGGAGGACTATGAATATTTTCTTACCATTTTTTATTATAAGGGATTGATATGTAGATTCCATTGATCTATCATTGACTCCGAGCATGATAGATGCTTTGAATATACTACAATCAAGTTGCTGATGCTTTATGAGAGAACCAATTCGATGAAAGTTCAAATCTATTTTAAAGTGTATGAATGATGATTTAACTGCTCTATTATCTGACTGGATAGGATATGACTTCAATTATAGTTGTGTGATCCAATTGAATCAAGTAAATTAACATTAAGGAAGCTATGAGTGGATCCTTGGCGCTCTAGTATTTTATCTCTGATAGTTTCTTTTACAATTACTCTTTTAAAACCATATTTTAATAGATAGTTTAGATTCTAGTTCTAATTCTAACGTATTGCAGAAACCTCACAATAGCAAGTCCCATTGGGTACAACCTCGGTCTCACCGAGTTATTACTACATCGTAGCCCTGCACTTGGGGTTGTCATAACATTCTCCCAATATCCTACTTAGTACTCGAGTTTTCAAAGGGCACAAGTATCACAGTTAAAAACTCTTACTTGATTTCCACGCTCATTTGTGGATCCCAAGTTACACCTGGTTAAGTTGTTCAAAATCTTGAAAATTGGCTAGATCTTTATAAAATTGGTTAGAATTTAAAAGCGCTGAAATGAGAATAAAACAAATAAATAAGAGAAACTGTGAAAGCAAAGAGAACAATTAGGAAAGTGAAGAGAATCAGTTTACTGCCTCTGCTGTCACAGGCTCTACTGTAGGGCACCTAGGGCGGGGTACCTTGCCTAGGTCACCTAAAGCTAAAGTCTAGGTGATCACTAGGGTCTTAGTTTTTAGGATCGTGTTAACTTAACGCGATCCTAAAAACTAAGACCTTAGCGAAATATTTTGTACTTGACGCTGTTAAGTACTAAACATTTGACTTGCTTTTTGGATCTTGTTAACTTTAGACCATGCTTGCTTCTTTAATTCAACCACATTCTTCAAGTGAACTTGTTTCTACTACAAGTATGTTTTGCTACAGTCTCAAACAGTCGATGCATTTCTGTTTCCTCTAATGATGATCATGTTGGCATCCACCACATATTGTTGTCAATGTCAAACACTATATTGATTTTTTAAAAGAGCATTACAGGTTCCTGATGCATCATGACATGACTAGTGTCCAGATACACAGCTTACGCCAGTCTTTACAAGTGGAGCCTATGTCAGATATCCAGACTTTTGATATGATGGGCTCCACTGTGGATGGGGATGCGCTGAGTTCTTACAGATTGGAAGAAATGCAACAACTGTTTGGGAAAAAAAGGCTAAAAGGCTAAAAGGCTAAAGAGTGGAAGGCTAGGATCTTCTGATGCGAAGATTTTGCTGCATCATCCTCCTGCTGTAAGGTCCATCAGATCAGTGCTATCTGGATCACAGAAACATGGGCCCAACTTGTTCAGACAGTCACATCTGGACATTATGGATGTCTTGATGCATCAGGACCTGGTACTTCTCTCTTTTCAAAAACCCATCTGTCGATACTCTCAGTTGACTATTGGACAAATTACTTATTATCCAATTGGCTATATTGTTCCTGTAGCTTGGTTTCGATTCTCTATACTTTGCAAGGATTGATTACCAGGACAGGGCAAAGCGTAAGGTGGATAAATCGCTTGAAGTTATATGGCGTGGGTCAAAGACTTTTGGTTCTTCTTCTCAGGCATGAAACTTCAAGTTCTTGTTCTGTTATTTATTTATTATTTTAAACTGCTTTAGTTTACTGACATATCATGTTGTCCATCCACCAGATTTTCACGAGTGCCTTTCCTGTTCATTATAGTCCTCCAACTGGTTTCAATTTTGAAGTCAATGATGAAATTGAAGTCAATCATAACACTTCACCTATCCAGGTACCTACTTCTCATGATAGTTCTCATCTGGATTTTGTTATAACTGTATCTCCTCATTACTATCATGGAACAATTGTAGGATGATCCTCGTCTATATGACTACAATGTTGAACAACGCATAAATGATTTCATTGATGCTGCTAGGACTCAAGTAAGAATTTTGTGTACTCTTCATATGAAGTGTCGTAGTGGTTTCTGATAAGAGTACAATGCAGCACATGCATTTAATCTAATACTTGTATGCACTCTTTCTGTTGTAATTTTATTTGGCTTTGATGAACAGGCAAATGTGACACGTACAAATCACATAATGTGGACAATGGGTGATGATTTTCAGTACCAATATGCTGAATCTTGGTTCAAACAAATGGACAAGTTTATCCATTATGTTAACAAGGTAACAACACACTGGGACGAAATTCAAACTGCCTTTCAATCTTGGGTGGAAACTTGAAAGTAGTTCTATTCAACTTTATAATATTGTTGCTCTTTTCGTTTATACTTTTTACTTTAAAAAAAAAACTTTTTTTAACTATAAGAGCCAATATATGATGAAAGACTGTAGATACTGAATATACAACAGATTAGCATTACATTTTTCTTTTTGTAACTTGGAAGTTAATACTGTTGATATATACTATTTCCTCCGAGATCATCTCTTCCAAATTGTGTAGCTTTGCTGCTGTGCGTAGGATCACATCCATTTACTTGTGTCCAATAGGTCATTGGCAATGATTCACAGTTCCAAGAGGCAGATTGTAGTACACAGTTATTTGTGTGTCCATGCTTCTATTAGGCAAGGCAATTCTGCAATGAATATGGCTTTGATGATGCAGCCTCTTGAGGTGCTAAAAGTGTGTTTTAACAGTTTGTGTTTAGTCTGTCTTGACATCTCTTCCCTATGCAGAGGCCTGTTTGGGAGTGGTTTGTTTAACTTTCCTTTCTTGTCAAGGGAAATCCTATTCGCAGCCCAGTGCTCTAAATAGCTTTGCTATGTAGCGTGTAGCTTACTCTACGTAACGTAGCTTAGCCTTATTGCTATGTAACTCATGAAAATAGCTTAAATCACGTGTAGCCTATGTTACATGATAATTTGCAAATGCTACCCGCTACATAGACTACACAACACCTATGTAGCTCACATTACAAGTTATTTTTCACTACAACATTAATGTTTTCAACCAAGCACAACTTTGATTAAAAATCTAGCAATAGTGTATAGCTATGTAGCTTATGCCTTACACTTCAGAGAGGTGAACCTTATGCTACACGCTATTGCTATTTAAAACACTGCTTGCAACTCACTTCTAGGAGTAAATTTGGTCATCGAATCCAATGCGATCAGGGGAAAGTAAAAAATGACTGCTATTATGTTGACTATGGCATTATATATAGTAGAGCTATGGTAACTTCTTGTCCAACTTTGACATGCTTTTCATCTGGTAGTTTGTCTGGTACTTAAATAATGGGATCTCTTCAAGTGGTTATTAGTCTGAACCATTTTTGCAAGTCAAAGGTTCCATGAGATGGAGCTGAGTTAAGTGCGCTGATTTAGGTCTTTTGGTTTCCATAGGCAAGTAATACATACAAGCTGCAAAATCTACCTATTATCTGGGATGTAGAAAGGGCACTCCTGGGTCAGTTTGCACTTGGATTTTGAACTGGTAGTGCTTGGCAGGCCAGGCCTATTCAAAAATTTATTTTGCTCAGCCTGTGTCCAGTCCATTAGCACCCCTTCCATTATCCAAGGTGGGTGGTTAACAACTTAAAATATTGCATCCAAATTTGACTGTTATTGCCAATGTTATTGGGTAGGCAATATATCAATGCGTTTGAATTTTTTTTCCCGCATAAGTTAGATTCTAACTAGCAGCCTTAGAGTAGCCCAATGGTAGGTGGACGGATATAGAGAAAATTGAGATTTTTCAACCATGTGCCCCAAAAGCCAGGGACAACCATGATAAGAAGGGGAACTTTTGTAGGGTTAAAGCACCTGAATGGAGGATGAGGGGTAAACTTAAAATGGACCTGAAGCAAGGTGGTGAGAAGGGATACGAGGGCTTGCACGTATCAATGATAGGTCCTTATGTGAGACCCCGGTCCTTTGTAACATAGCCAAAGTGCACATGCGTCTCGGTGGGCCCTTACACCACACCCTTGATGTAACGCCCTGAAAATCGGGGGTCGAGCAGGAGTCCAACTCCCGAGTTCCAATGCATCATTTATGCAACATAGAAAATGATGATTAAATGTTGTCCGTTTTAGTACATGAAACATGAATGGGATTATATCAAAATAGCATATCATACTCCAGAGACGAGTGAAATTGCAAGCGGAACACTGTGATAGATATATAAAATATATAAACTGTTGTAAGTCTCCAGAGTGTGATAATGTTACCAGGTTAAATAATTACATGTACAATTCCAAAATATACAAAATGTGTAATGTCATCTAGTCAACATCCCAGAAATCCCCATCGATCAGGATACGACTTACATGAATCCGCCTGAAAACTGCATGTAAGAGAATGCCTCCTCATCATCCTCGAAGTCCGACTCCGCCTCGTAGGCATCGCCACCACCTGCAACTAAGACAGGATCTGGTTGGTGTGTACAACACCGTCCCGTAATGTGGGAGTGAGTGATCAACTCAGTGGAACTATAAAGCAAAGGTTAACATGTTATCAATTTAGTCAAGCGGTAATGATAAAGTAATACAATCACACATCCCTAAGTACTCAAATTAATGCAAAAATGGTATATATAAATGATGCATGCCCTCGCCTGCACTCCCTCTGCGATCTTCATCTCACGGTCGAGCATGTCAGTCACTTCCTCAGTGCTCTACCCAACGCTAAACGGCACATGCAATGCGGTGCATGAGCGTGCTTACCAAGTTCTTATTAGTCCTTTTCATACAATAGGATTGGGGAAACTAAGGTACCTCCCTTATATCATTTCCCAAACAATGATCCATTCTAGGGTCGTCAGTCCTAGTAATTCTCATACGATGTTGCGGTTCTAGGTCGCTATAAAAGGCTCGTCACCTCGATGCAGTGTAGGCCTAGTTTATATTCTTGTTGCTACGGGAAGACTCGTCTCCTCAACGCAGGCTCAGAGTATGCTCGAGGTCACTACAAAGGGCTCGTCACCTTATCAATGTAGGCCGACAGCTTGAATACAGTGTCCCATATCACAGTATTCGGCTCACGAGGCTGTGTTGCTCACTGGACACTACGGGGAGGTTCGTCGCCCCAGCGTAGGCCGACAGCTCGACCACGGTGTCCCATACCACCATGTCCGGCTCATGAGTCTTATCGGATCGAGGTATCAAGGTTAACGGGGTTTCCACTTGTGAGATTGGTACCTTAGGTTCAAGCAGTAGCGTCCATACATGGTGAACATACATCGGGTTAATCGGGTTACTTGACGAGTACGACTGGTATGAGCGCACCTCGAGTTAATCGACATGAAGTGCGTAAGCACCCCGTGTGGCCTAACCACTGTCGACAACCCAAGTACGGCTCGGATTCATCGAACACCTCCTGTGTGGCGAAGAGACTTCAGCCATTAACTCGGAAATCATTACCGATCGCCTGGACTATGTCGTAGCCCCAAACACACTCCAAGCAAATGTGTACGCATGTAGTAGCCAGATATAGCATGTGACAACTAAAATCAAATATGAATCTCATTTGAGCATTTCAACGAACACATAGTGTACATGTTAGCATATATAGACATTTCAACAGTAAATCACATAGTAGTAAGATAGGTTACATAAAGGAAACTCTAACTATGTATAAAGGGATTGAGAATCTCATCTCAACACCCTCATTAAGTACATTACATCTAGCATTTTCTCATTCAGACATTTCATCAAACACTTAGACTACACATATCCATGTACATGTAATGTATTAGTTTTAACATATATTATGACAAGTCCTTTCACAAAGGAGTTGTCACACATACAACCATCATATATATACGATCACTAAGCATGGCAAGCACAAATGCAAATTCCATATTCATTCAAACATTATAACAAACACTTGGAATGCATTTTAATCAACATAACTTACATACATATGTAATATACGGGAAACATCTAATCTAAGCACATGTGATAGCGATCAAGTCAGTCATAAATCATTAACTGACATTGAAGGCCTTGAAAACCATAACCTAAACATCTATAGTCCGCACCTTACGCCGGTAAACGCATAACGGATTCGTTTTAGACACTTAGTCTTTGTCAACGGCAGAATGGCAACCTGTAGCATGAATTAGGTTAGCTATTTCACCACTTACACTATATGATACCCCAAAATAGATTAGGGTTAGGTTTTCTTACCTAAGAACGGGATCGGACTCGCCTGAATAGCGATACAGGAATGGTGGATGAGCACGTGCAATGACGAGATTGAGTCCCGAGAACAATCTCCCACACACTCTCTTTTTCTCTCTCTTTCCTTCTCTTTTCTCTCTTCTCTCTAGGGTTTGCAAATTCGTATGTGAAGGGAGAGAGAGGGTTTAAGACCCTTATATAGGCTCAAACGTGAGCTCAATGGCCCCAGGGCCATGGTATACTTAGGTTATAGCCAAAATCCATCTGTTTCAGCTCAACGGAGCACTTTTGGAGGCCCCTTTTCTGCGTGCGGTCGGACTTAAGCTCCCTGGCATTGGATCTAGGTCGAGTTAAGTTTTCAGTCCGATCGGATTTGTAGATCGACCGTGGCGGACCAGTTTCAGTTCAACGGTCACCGGTGTTCGATCAGGGCTACAAGTACACTAACATGTGTTGGAAATTTTTCCCTGATCCGAGGGTGTAATTGGGTCAGATTCTGACGTTCTGAAAGCTTAGATTTGGCCCGCAAGCAAACGGCCCAAATCACTTAAATCCGAGTTCAATTTCTAAAGGTATTCGCGTTTCTCACACGCTTCACTCCGGGCTCAAGTTGTGCATTTCTGGATACTATCTGGATTTAATTTCCGAGATGGTTGTCAAGCCCAGTAAGGCGGTCATAAGTGTATAGTTTCGTGGTCAACGGACTTTCGATGCGCGGTCCAGTCCGATACGAAGTTTTAAGGTGCTCCCGAGAGCAACTGGGTTTAGAGATTGGTCCTAGGTTTCGAAGTAAGGTAGCGTTAATGATTCTGCAAGTTTTGGGTCTTGCAGTTCGTATTGAAAGTGATTTAAGGTAATTTTACAGATTATTTAGTTTAGTATTTAACTAAATCATGCCCTAATTATGACAGAATAAGGTCCTACGACAGTTTTATGTCCTTTTCTAGCACTTTTAATTAATATAATATTTTAATTATTTTTCTAGTAGTTCGTCATCAAGTCTACTTCATCTCTACCAAATTTCATTAGATTTCGTGTTGTAAAAAAAGTTCTAAAAACTCTAGAAGCAGCAGCTGTCCAAACAAATGATTTTTCAGGGAGTTATCACAACGACTTATATTTAACTACATTAAACATTTTATTATATTTTTTACTTATTTTTATATGAAACTAGACTCATCGAGCTTCAATCTGGCTTTTGAATCACCTAAAACAGAGTTATATTGAGGGAGATATGACTTTTCGAAGTCGGACAAAAAAAGCGGAGAAAAGCTAAAACGGGCTTTCGGCTGCTTGTGGCTGCTGCCATTGGCCGCGAGGCTGCCGTCACGGCGATGCCATCGCCACTCGCTGGACAGTTTGGGGGTGGTTTCACCGTCCGATATTTGAAACAGGTGTATTTTGCAAACCGAAATGAGTTATTCAACTTGCAATATATGATTTTGGGGTAAGAGAAGCTGCTCTATCCAAATAACTTATTTGTTTTGTGAGATTCCAAAAGGTTAATGGTCAAAAGCCCATTTTATTTATTTATTTACTATTTATAGTGAATTTTAATTTCATTATTGTTCTTCATCATTTAAACTTTAGGATTAGTGTCTAATATGAAAGTACTTGGAAAAATTTGAAGAATAAGGTGGTGAAAGGTGAAATTTTGAAGGAAATGTGAGATTTTGAAGGAAATGGGTTAAAAAGGGATTAAAGGCTTTAAGATTGAGTTCTGAGAAGTCAATTAAGGTGTTATGATCGACTCATTGCCTAAGGATGTCTGACTCCAGGTTGGCAAAAATCCGGGGCATTACACTTGAGCACTTAGCACTGGACCCCAGTGAGTTGTTCTTAAAGACCTTGAAACCACCGTCGTGTGGACCGCGTCGTTGTTGTGGTCACAACGGTGAAAACCGTGTGTCAATCCGACACTCTGTTAGTGAGATACGACCCATCGAATCCATGACCCAAATTACGTATCTTGTAACACAAGCAACCTTTATTGTGCTAGGCCCATTGGACTTGAGCCTATGTGGGCCTAAAGCCCACTTTCTAACACATGGGAATTATCACAAGATAGGACAATCACTACATGACAAATGTATATCTAGCACATATGAGACAATGCACAATGAGACAAAAAATGGGTTCTACCTCAAAATCCATCATTAGCCCTCTCCCTATGCCTTAGAAACTAATCATGACCCATGTCCACCTTATCCTACACATGCATCCAATGCATGTGTTGTTTTGTGCCACATCACCTCAAACAATCAATTGAACTACTCTACCTCATCATCCACCATGGATCACCTACAACTCACAATCCTTATCCATCCGCTAACCAATGCATGCCTAGATTTCTTCCACCTCGGCCAATGCATGCTTAGCACCATCCACTATATCTATCCACTACCTATAACATACATCACCTTCCACCTCACTTTTAGCACCAATAAAACCTCATAAACTTGCCACATCATCTTGCCACCTCAACCTCCAATTCTCTATATAAGAGTAGGAGCTCTCTTACACTCATACTTTTACTACACTTAGAAATTTCTGAGATTTTAAGAGAGTGAGAAAGAGTGGGGCCAAGGTGTGGCCTACCATCAAATATAGAGGGAATGGACTACATATCATCATCCAACCTTCCTTCCATTTGAGGTGAGTTTACATCCCCTCCTTCCATCCTCCTCATCCTCCTCTTTCTTCATTTTTATATTTTATTGATGTTTGTGGGGTCCGTTGATGTAGATCCCCTGTTTGCATGTATGGCTGGCCATGGTGGTCAGCAAGGTGGCCCACGTCAGTGTGGCCCACCATGATGAACATTATATCTACACCCTTCAAATGTAATCCCCCCCCCTCCCCCCCCCCCCTTTTTTTTTTAAATTTTGGATAGCAACTTTTAAAAATTATATAAAATCAACCATTCTAAGATCTGAGTTGAAACTTGGTAATAATATGAATCACAATATGAGTTTACTTTGGGCCAAATTTCATACCTATCTAATGGTCCAATCATCCGTGGAATCAACTTTACTTGGCTGCTATCCAGCAGCACACAGAGGGTTCCAATTAGCCAAAAACGGACCCATTTTTGCTTCCTTTAATGAATACATTAGAAATATATATTCTGTTGGCTTCGTAGGAAATCGAAGTAGCTTTCCAATGGTATATAATACGTCTTGATTAGAGTTCGGATGACTGAGATCTTGGCGTTATACGAAAATGTATCTGGGGGCTTATTGTAGCTACATATTGTGTGGGCCATATCCATGATTCCAACGGTCAGATCTATTTAATATTTTTCCTTAAATTAATTGAGATAGTAAATAATCATATATACTGTCCCTGTGGTCAGATTCTTTCATGATAGAATTTAGAAAATTCCGAATCGACAGATACTTCTGTAAGGATAAACCTTGAATTGTTATGTGTGGTCCAGATGGATCCAATTCTCTGTATGGTTGGAAACATAAATACAGCCTAAATGATATATTCCCAAACCATTAATTGGCTTGGATTTTCCAACAGAGAATTTGATCATAGAGATTTGATTAATACATTTCATGTGCTACTTAATGTGTATGTTGAATATATATTGTACATAACATTCATCCTCTTATTGACCCACTTGGGAGTGAGACAACTTGTGATTTATATATGTTATTAGTTCATCCAATTTGGACACCCATGTGCATTGTTGCGTGTCTTATCTATGGTTTGCTAGCGTGTGGGCCCCACTTGCTATTGGATCTATTTTATTTCCTTTGCACTTTCTTTTTGCTGAAAATTTTCCAAGTACCTAACTGCATTGCATGTAGGCCTCTTTGACACCTTGTGGTGGGCTTCACACTCTGTAGTTAAGTGTTTGACTATGTGGGATGTTTAGTCTACATATCAGTGGACTGTGATGTCCTATCTTTTTGTAAGAAATGATCTCCAAGTGTTTGGAAAGTGCGCCCAAAGTTGTGACAGACCCCATTGCTGAGAACCGTCTAATTATTTGTGTTTTGTACAAACATTGGTCCTCTATAGTCGGCCGCACACACGAGATATATATGGGCTACCACTAGGAACCTTTAACCTATACCAATGAATAGATAAATAATATTTTGCTTGGGCCAAATCAGGCCTCACATATCTGGAGTGGGTCCCAAAATGGGGCCAGGCATGGTTGTGTAGAAAGAAGTGCAAAAAATTAAAATACTTATGTTTGGCCCTATACCAAATATGATGTGTGCATAACTTGTCGGTCCCATATTATATTATTTGAAGTCCATATATAGGACTACCAAGGGCACCTGATGGAACGCTGAAAAGTGTTCCCTTGTGATCATGGGATGTATTTAAAATCGGGCCAAAACTAATTCTGCATTGTGTTTCCTGCACATTTTCTCCAAGTACCTATGTTTGGGCCATCACCGTAAATTGTATATATCCAACCAATGAGGCCCACCTTATAATTTTTAAATCCCATACATAGCTACCAGGTGGCTATTTTCTTTCACCATATATGGGCCCCACGCGATCTTGAATCTAACTTGGAAATGGCTCATAACCAACCTTGCACCAAAAGTCTGTTTGATATGGAATTTATGTGGGGCCACATCGATGGGGTCCACCACCTTCCTAGGGCATTTAATGTAGCATCTAAACCATGGAAAAGAACTCGTTGGTGCTGGTGAGCCCAAAACCTTAGGCGGGTCATCTAGTGTGGGTTGTCTTGTATGTGCCTTACCTTTCATTTGATGGGGCCCACCCGGCATGTTTTGTAAATGGGTGTTATCTAACTTGTGAAATGTGCAATGGATTGATCTTGCTGCCCAATTATTGTCTTAAGATATGGATGGCCTTGGGCCCATCTAAATGAGGCAACTCTAAGGCCCAAGTGGACCCGACACTAAGAGAAATTGTTGGGGAGTGAGAAGCCCACCATAGTAACCTTTATTGAGCCTGTTGGGCAAGCCTATTGCCTAGTGGTCAGCGTGCCTTGCACACTACCTCTAGTCAAGAGGACCACACCTAGCGAGGCCTATTTTATAATGTATAAACTTGATAATTGGGCTTTTTCTTGGGTTGCTTGTGCATGTGGCTTGTGGGCCCAATATGATGTATGACGTGAAAGATGTTAGTATGTTGCCATTATGTTTGAGATTGAGCATTGTTTCTAGTTGATGGTGGGATGTGTGGGGTCCACTTAGTTGTGGAGTTGGATCCACACCATTAAGGCCTTGTGGTTGGAAGTTTATCCCTTGGAGTTGGCTTAGTGGTTCGCTAAGTGAGACTCACATTTGACTTATGGCACCGCGTGCCTTGCACATAGTCCAAGGTCGATGAGGGTGTCACACTTAGGTGGGACGCGCCTATTGTTGGTTGAAATGATAGATATGTTCTAATTGATGATGATTATAGTAGGGTCAATATCGATTATGGTGATAATTTAATGGATGGTGAATTGATGGCATATGCATTGCTGATGAATGAGTAGTTGTTTGTGGTAGTTGTGACATTGCCTATGTTAATCATGAAGTGGAAACGATCTTCATGTTAATGATGATGATACTATGTACATATATATGACGACAAAATATGCTAGTTGATCACCATGCTTTACTTGATGATCGTTGCATGAATGATGAGGTTGATATCTTAGTTGATAATCATGCATGTATTGATGTTCATGACGATGATATGTGTATAATCACTATGCTTTACTTGATATTGGTTACATAAGAGATGATATTGATATCCAAGTGACAATAATGCATACGTTGATTGTCACGATGATCACATGCATGTGATAACGTCGTTTTACTTGATGCCTGAATGATGATAAATAAATGATGTTGGTGAACGTAAGGATAACCTCATGCATGATAGATGCCTAATGTCTAGGGCATGTATGATGCTAGTGTTGGATGATGTCCATGATATTGATGATGCATGTGAATCCTTGTATGCTATTTACTCCATGCACTTGCTTGCATGACTCGGATAATTCAATTTATGATGTTGGTATGACACTTGATGATTTTTGTAGCGTTACATTAGTGATTGGTGTGAGGGTTCCACTAATGTTTGCTAATAGCATTTTCTTTATGTTGACATGGCACTTTCTTTATATTGACATGGCACTTTCTTTATATTGACACGACACTTATTTTATATTAGAGGTAGCATTGCTCTTCTACATTTAAGTTAGCATTGCTTTGTATTGATTTAACCCTACTTTATGCTTGATGCGGTATTACACATCTCATGCATAGTACTTATGATTGTAAATTATCATATCTCATTCGCATCATGCTTGCATGACTTGGATAATTGCTAATTCATGATTTTTGGCTTGCCTATATGTGGCAAGGCTGCATTGATGACCCTATGACTTGGGACACTTTCAGGAAACCCATAAGAGATGGGGCCATCCTGCATGCAGTGTTTAAATTATCGGCGATATTATCGAATTATCGCCGATAATTTTGATATCGCTGGAGTTCCGACACCGAAACTCCCTTTTTTCGTTTCTCTTCCTAATATCGTCGATTTTTCGGCGATTTTATCGATTTTTTGCGAAAAGTCCAGTTGGCAGTGAGAAATCATGGGATAACTGTAGTAAACAACCCATCTTCAACGATAAAAGGATCGATAACATCGGAGTATTGCGTAAATACGCAAAATATCCCCAAAAAAAAGGAAAAAAAATGGGGAAACTTGTGGATTTCCGTACCTGTAGAAGAGGAGGGCCAATCGTAGAAGAGGATGGGTGAACGGAAATTGCGGTGGGCCAATTGATTGATCGGTGTGCCATAAGCGCCATCCAATCTCCACTTTCCACTTTTTTCCTTCGAATACTCAAAAATTCCACACCTAAAGATGATTTTGGTGAAGAATCTGCTGAAGATTAAGGATTTGGAGAGACTTTCTTTCGAAAATTTAGGGTTTTGAGGGTTCCGTTTCGAAAACCCTCTTCCATTTTTGAAAACCCCCTTCCGTTTCGAAAACAGCCTCGGTTTTTACGGGCGCGGATTGGCTACTGACAGGTTGAGTAGCGGGACTGCTACTAAGTGACGTCACCAAGTTCTGTGGGCCCCACCATGATGTATGTTTTGTATCCATGCCGTCCATCCCTCTGGAGATATCATTTTAGCGTAAGATCCAGAGAATGAGTCACATCTAAAGCTCCAGTGGACCCCACCACAGAAAACAGTGGGGAGAGTGACACCACCATTAAAAGCTTCTAAAGGCCCCAAAAGTTTTCGATCAAGCTGATATTTGTGTTTTCCCTTCTTTAATGTCTTTGTTAACTTTTGAACAGGTTGGATTTCAATAAAACATCATGGTGGGCCTTAGGAAGGTTTCAACGGTGTGCATCAATCTTCCCATTGTTTTCTGTGGTGGGGTCCACTAAAGCTTTGGATCTGCCTCGTTCTTTAGATAATGCCTTAAAATAATATCTCCAAATGAATGGACGTTGTGGATACAACACGTACATCATAGTGGGCTCCACGGAAATTGGTGACGTGCAGCGAGTCTCGCTACTTAACCAGTTATAATCTAATCCGCGTCCGGAAATCAGATTGCGTACTGAGTTATACTGAGTAAACTCTGTTAGGCCCACCGTCAATGTATCTGGCCTATCCACGCCGTCCATCCGTTTTTCCATCTTATTTTAGGGGTTGAGACCAAAATTTAAGCATACCCAAAGATCAAGTGGACCATACCATTGGAAATAGTTGGAATAATAACTTCCACCGTTGAAACATTTCACGGGCCCAAAGTGATGTTTATTTCTCATCCAACCTGTTCATAAGAGCACACAGACATGGATGAAGGGAAAACACAAATACAAGCTTAATCCAAAACTTTTGTGGCCCCAAAGAGATTTTCAATGGTAGGTGTTCAATTCACACTGTTTCCCATTGTGTGTTCCACTTGAGGTTTGAATATACTTCATTTTTAGGCTCAAGCCCAAAAATTATCTATTAAAATGGATGGACGGAGTGGATAAAATATATAAATCATGGTGGACCACGGTGGACCCAACAAAGTTTACTCAGTACGCTTAGCCTAGTGAGTTGCTCGGTACGCAATCCGCTTCCTTTTGTGCGGGTGTGAACTTCAGTGGTTCTGGACGTCACCAAGTTCTGTGGACCCCACCATGATGTATGTGTTATATCCACATGGTCCATCTAATTAATGAGATCATTTTAGGTAGTGAAACAAAAAATGAGGCAGATCCAAAGTTACGGTGGATCACATCGCCAAGGCAGTGGGCAGAATGATTTTTACCGTTGAAACCTTCCTATGCGCGATGGCTCACAGTGGTGTTTATTTGTCAGCCAAGTTGTTCATAAGATCACACGGAGATGGATGAAGGTAAGATACAAAAATGACATGGATCCAAAACTTTTGTGGCCCCTAATGATTTTTCAATGGTGGCATGTTCAATTCACATTGTTTCCTCTGGTGTGGTCCATTTGAGCATCGGATATGCTTCATCTTTGGGATCAAGCCTTAAAATTATCTTGTAAAATGGATGGATGGGGTGGATAAAATACATTAATCATAATGGGCCCCACACAGTTGACTCAGTATGATAAGCGTACTGATTTATACGGCGCACACATATCACTTGTTTATATCCGTGGATTGATGGGTCGATGTTATGTGGGGCCATCATAATGATAAATATTTTATCAATGTCGTCCATTTATTTTGATAGATAATTTTAAGGCATGAGTCCAAAATGAGACAGATCTGCATGACTGTATCTCAAGTGGACCACACTAAGGGAAATAGTGGTGATTAATGCTCACCATTAAAAACTTCACAGGGCCATTGTAATGGTTTTTTTTTTTTTGCCATCCAATCTCTTGATTAGGTCACACAGATCTTGATGAAGCGAAAACACGGTTTAGATTATGTTAGAATTTGCCACATGTACCATTTTCAAATGCTAGGTATCAAGTGTCATACGCAACCAGATTATCAAATACCACACTGATTGGATAATCTAATCCATCTTTGATTTGACATCTTTAAGTTAATTTACTTTTACATGTCTTAATTACTGTATGCCAGCTACATTTGTATTATATAAACTCATTTTGGTTACTATTTGAATGACTTCTTACGAGAACGCATGCCTTTTGGCCCCTATTAAATGGAAACTTCTAATTTAATGCATTCTTTTTTCAATTTTTTCATTCCTGAATATGTAAATAAGTGTATTTAGGCATGTCCTGAAGTTTCACTAAAAAATTCCACCATTTTCTCCATGTTTTCCACTTTTTCCTTGCATTTCCGGTTATCGGCGATATTATCGGTGATAATGATATTATATCTTTATCTCTGGCCAGCGAAACTTGTAGCGATACCGACAACTCGAACTCTGCCTGCATGTATGTATGGCTTGCATGACATGGTAGCATGACTCAGATGATGGACTTATGCATTTGCATCCGCACCCTAGTGACATCAAGGTTGTGGCCTCCACAAGCAAATCGTGGATGGCCAGATTGGACACAGGAAATATCTATTCTAGCATTAGGGCGCTATGGATGTCCTTGGGTGAAAGTCCCTAAACCCTGTGGTACTAGTAGGGATGCTTCAACGTTGAGACCAAGTGGATAACATGAGCGCCCGTGTGCCAAATACCAGTAGGCCGCGTCTCCCAATGTGTCGTGGTCGATTGAAAGGGGTGTGACCTTTCTCGCTCGAGGGTAGGGGGCTTTAAGCTAGGTTAAGTTTTACCAACTCGTAAATGGGTCTGTTATTGACGATCCGGGTGGGTATTGGCATACCACTGGCAAGGTGGATAGTGAGGTCTCTTCCACTCACTTGGTAATGCGTGTGATGGGGTGACAACCATGGTTGGAGTGTACTAGACCCTAGTGATGTTTTCAGATATGAACTGTACTGATATGTGGACTTATTAAGTAGGACTTGCATTCCTGCATACGCCCAACATCCCTTTGCATTTGCATCACTTGCACTTCATCATGCCCTCTTGGCTTCACATGGCATTGCATTATCACCAAGTACTAGTTGGATGCTCCATAGATGTTGTGTTGTACGGTGTAGATTGATTGAGATTTGGATGAGATTATGTCAGACAGTTTAGAGTATGCCCCTTCACACGACTAAGATTTCGGTTAAGTATGGGGCTGATCTTGATAGAAGCTCTTCGTGTTGTATTGCACACTACCTTCTTGACCTCACATGTGCTAGCTCTATTCTTTACTTGGTATATTGTGCGTAGCTGATTGAATGCCTTCATTGACACCGTTATCCATCTAGCATCCTACCTTGGGTACTCTATGCAACGCTTACTCATGAGAATGTGTCTTATGATAATACATGTAAAGCTTAACTATTATATGATGGATTGCTGCTCTCATGACTCATGGTTACATGTTTTACGTCATGCTTAGTAACAATAATATGCTCACCTACGAAAATCTATTGAACCATGATTATTTGCTCATTTATGGTAACATGTCTACTCATGGTAACCTGCTCGTCTATAATGATATGTTTAGCTGTGGCAATACATCCATCTGAGACAATATGCTTAGTTGTGGTAACATGTTTATCCTTGATAACATGCCTATCCGTAATAATATGCTCACTTATGATAACAACTCATATGTGGTAACATGCTTATTTGTGAGTACATGCTTGTTTATGATAACATGTTGATGGTTTTTTGTATGTTTTCATGGGAGCACCCTGACAAGCCGTGTTTTACTCCCAGCATGCCATAGACTCACTGAGCTGGGTTTTTGCTCATACCAAGAAATCCAAAATTTTTCAAGTTGAATTCAGCCGCAGGTTGCACGCAAGTTGCTATAGTCTCGTCCATTGCTATCGAGCTGAATATACTATTTTGTTTATGATGATGGAATGGTCTATGTAATTATATTAGGCAACCCTTCCTTGGAAGGAATAGGTCTGCCTCTTGGATGTATTCGTTAATTTCATGTATGTGATGATGTTCCTTTTTAGATTCTTAGTTTTAGTAGTTTTAGCTCGCTTAATTAAAAAAAATTCCACCCTAAAAATCCTCATTATAGGATACCAGGATCGGAACCTGGCGTATGCGAGCTAGGAGCCGAGAGTGGGGTACTACGGAGGCTGTCGGCATCGGATTCGGCGGCCAAGAATTTTGTGAGCCTGGTTCCCGAGTTTGGGGCGTGACACCTTATATGGGAATTGTTAGTGAAGCAGGATTCATGAACCTGATCCCAAATATTTGGGACAAGGCTAGCTGTAGACTTCTGTTCATGAATCTACCATTTCATGAGCCATACATCAGGAACATTCTAATCTATCAGATATGAGCATGTGTGTAGAGAGTGGTTGGTGAAACAGGATTTACAAATCTGACTGCAAATAGCTGGACAATGCTCTGATGCTGACGAAGTTACAGTCTATCTTTAGGCCTCTGTTGTTGAATTTAGCTTGTCATGATCCATCAATCAGACACATGCTAAGTTATCAAATACTGGAATGTGTGGAGAGACACCAGCATCATACTTTAAGAGGCAAACCAAAAGAATCCTCTGAAAATCTTTTAGAAGATGCAATAGTCTACATTATCTGATGCAACACATCTGGACGAAATCCAACTGAGCTAAAATTTCAAGGGGGACATTTGGTTCCCCTCTTCCAAACCCATTTTTCATATTCCAACTTACAGTACTACAAGGCTATCCTGGTCTTTATGGGTTGAGTTGCTTGATGGATCTAAACGGCACTGTGGTAAACTGCCTTGGGAGCTGGGAAGAGCATGCTATGAGAAGATTCCTTGTAGTTCATGCCATAAGTTCTAACTTCCAAGTCTTCTGAAGTTTACCATTCTATGCGGATTGTTTCTGTAATTTCTTAGGTTAATGCTTCTTTCAAAAAAAAAAAAGTAGTTTTCGATAAGAGTGTTATGGTTTATGTAGTGTTTTCTCTGGTACATATTTGATACTGCATGCTTCTTTGCTTAAGGGTTAAACTTTTCTACATGTTTTGTGAAATAATCCCTTAGCTGTGTTTATAGAGTCGTATGAAGCTGCAGTAAAATAAGTCTCTATTTTTTTTCTTCTTCAGATGCAATTCCTTTGATCAAATTAACCATGCAGCTTAGCTGGGTTTACTATGGCAGGATGGTCGTGTCAATGCATTCTATTCTACTCCATCCATTTACACCAATGCAAAAAATGCAGCAAATGAATCTTGGCCACTAAAAACTGATGACTATTTTCCGTGAGCAACAACACTTTTTCTGTTCTGTAGCTACATGGCATGGATAGTCTTTTGTCACCTAATTTCATCATGTTTAGAAGCTCCCCTTCTGGTGCAGATATGCAGACTCTGCTAATGCTTATTGGACTGGATTTTTTACTAGCCGCCCAACACTAAAGAGATATACACGAATGCTGAGTGGATATTATCTGGTAACACACAAACTCAATTTTCATCATCTTGAGAATTTTTAGTATTATGATTTGGCACAAAAAATGAGTTCAATCTATTAAAATTCTGGAAACAAATCGAAATTATCTTAATAGGCAGCACGGCAACTTGAATTTCTAGCGGGAAGGAGATCATCTGGTCCACACACCTTTAGCTTAGGAGATGCATTAGGAATTGCACAGCATCATGATGCTGTAACTGGCACAGCAAAACAGCATACGACAAATGACTACGCGAAACGCCTCGCTGTAGGAGCTTCTGAGGTTTGTAGGGACTTTGATTTCTTCCTTCAGTTCCCCCCCCCCCTCCTTTTACATCCTTATGGATCTTGTTTACTGACCTTATTCATATCCTTAAATATTACAAAATTTAACAGGCAGAAATGGTTGTGAGCTTGGCCTTGTCATGCATTACTAATTCAAGTTCAAGTAGACAATGCGCCACTTCTACTTCGAACTTTGGCCAGGTGAGTTGTTTTGGGTAAGTCATATGTTAGTCTCATCTATGGTTATTTATTTATTTATTTTTATTTTTTATACATGGGAAGGAGAAAACATAATCATTTGTTACATCCTACAACTCACCTATCTTACGAATATGTTTGTTTCATCCTAAAACTCACCGTAGGTGTATGTGGATCTCGGTTGCATACAAGAGCAAAGTGTCCCAGAGTTGGAAATTGGAATTCTATCATCACATGCTGTCTCATGTAATAGTCTTTTAGAACATGATAGGAGTCTTGTTTAATGTGTAAATATAGATGATTCAAGAATATTCTAGAAAGCCTAGAAGCATCCACAAGGTCTAGAAAAAGTCTAGAAAAATCATGTTATAGGGGAGTGTAGAAGAACATAGAAGTGTCTTGAACTAAAGTAGGAGTAGAAATCTGTAGAAGGGAAGAGAAAATGAGACGGCTAGGGCTGAAATTGCATGAGTTGGTGGAGTTATATAATTATGGCCAAGTCCAGGGGGGGGGGGGGGGGTGGTGGTGGTGGTGGGGGGAGGGGGGGTAGTTCCAATTAACCAATTTAACTAATCAAGGCAAATTAACACTAAGGCTTCCAAGCCAAAGTGGGTCCAATCACACTGACTACGAATGATATATCAATCAAGCAACTAGTCTATAGAGAGATAGTGGACTTGTCCGTGCTTTGCAAGTTAACTAAACAATCACAAGCATTTATATAGTTTAACTAAACAATCACAAGCATGAATAAAATTGTGCTCAATTGACAATCATGAACACAAGCATGTATAGTGGTTCGGTTTCCCGACTCCACTCCCAGTGGACTCACTCTCCTGAGTGTATCGGTATTCACTTTCGGAGGTTTTAAATCAGGTTTACCTCTAACCTTTACATGATTTCTCATAGGCTAACCATTAATCTACAAATACACTCCCGTGTCGGAACACGTTTCCACCCATGTCAGTGGCTCCTGTCGAGACTAAAATGGTTTTCTATCGGCTAACTAACAACCACTAGTGGTCCTAATCAAAGGCCTTACGTACACTCCCGTCGGAGGCTCCCTATGGAGACTAACACGTACGCACCAATGTCCAGTGGATTCAGCCCTACAAAAGAGCCTAGGTCGTACATAAGAACCTATTAAATTTGGGTCACAAACTCTTACACTCAATCTCACACAAGGAAAGTGCATGGTCTTTAAATTGAAAACCTTATCGGATTGAGCCCCGTTGATGCGCCTTGCTTGAGTTGCTTGATTGATGCTCTCCCATGCTTTAATCAGCTACCCTTGTGCTCCCCCAATCGTTGATGCCGATGCTTCAACTCCTACGAACGTTCACATTGCATGTGATGTTCTAATGAGGTGACCAAGGCAATGGAGGATGGTGGAATCTCCTACAACTAATGGTTAGTTGATTTCCTAGGGGATTCACCTAGATGGGTGTTCTAGAGGGTTTAGACAAGGATTATGCTTATAAGCTCGGGTCTAATCTCTAGAACATGGATGAGATCAAGTTCATCTTTAAAGGGAGCTTGGAATGCTCATTCAACTGATAAATCACAAGGAAGATGACTTAGATCTCATTGGTTTAGAGGCTTAAGATGGGGGATATGAGTTGGGAGTCACTTAGGCTTCTATTGCATCAAAAACTTATCCCAACGTCCAATGCCCGAATTCCCTTTATATAGATTTCAGTTTGCAATGGCTATAAAATGGGTAAAAAATGACTTCCTTGATTGATCGACTAAGAGCCGTCGATCGATCTAACTCTATTGATTTAAGCCAGACAACTCACTGGACATTTTTGGCCATGTTCGATCGATCGAGCTCCACCTTCGATCGATCGAGGTAGATCGAGCTTAGCTCGAAAGTCAGCTGTTTTGTGCAGTTTGGTTTACAACATCTTTGCACCTCTTTTAGCCTAACTTATCATGTTCCATTAAGGCTCCTAAGGCTATGTGATGATCAAACTTGGTTTACCTATAAAGGTTAGGATCATCTAGAGGTTAGGTTGTTTTGGGTCTAAGGTTAGGGTCACCAAGGCACCTCAATTTACCTGTTTCTTTCATTTCTAGACTTAGTGATGCAGGACAATTAACCACTTGCTCTAAAAGCTTATACTGATAGAGAGTGGCGAATCAATCCTTTTATCTCATAGCCCAGGCCCCACATCGCATGGATTAGGACCTCAGCCGAACCCCCTCGTGGGCCCCACTTCACATGGGCCACCCACCCCGAGTGTGTCCCCGCATCCCACAAGCAACCCCACTCAAGCCCGGTGTGAAAATGCCACTGCATTAATCACCCCCGGTGAGGAGTCTCGAACATGAGACCTCCTGCTCTGATACCACTTTGATG
Source organism: Magnolia changhungtana (assembly GCA_030180095.1). Lineage (NCBI taxonomy): Eukaryota > Viridiplantae > Streptophyta > Magnoliopsida > Magnoliales > Magnoliaceae > Magnolia > Magnolia changhungtana. The sequence continues at coordinate 5,462,050 of JASAUF010000160.1, forward strand.
TAGGACAATTAATCACTTGCTCTAAAAGCTCGAACTGATAGAGAGTGGTGAATCAATCCCTTTATCTCATAGCCTAGGCCCCACATCGCATGGGTTAGGACCTCAACCGAACCTCCTCGTGGGCCCCACTTCACATGGGTTCCACTTCACACGGGCCACCCGCTCCCAGTGTGTCCCCGCATCCCGCAGGCTACCCCACTCGAGCCCGGTGTGAAAATGCCCCTTCATTACTTAGGCTCTTGAAAGGTGGAGGGATCTCCCCTCTCTGTGAACAATGCGAAAGAAAGCACGTCCTCGAACCCATATCTAGTGTACAAAGTATCAGTATCGCTACAAGTTTCACTGGCCAGGGATACAGAAACAATATTGATATCGCTGATAATCAGAAATGCGGGAAAACATGTGAAAATGGTAGAATTTTCAGTGAAACTTTAGGAGATGCTAAAATACACATATTTGCATATTTAGAACAGTGTTTTAAATAGCGGTAGCGTGTTGCGTACCATTCAACCCTTCGTAGCATGTAACAATAGCTACACAATACTTCTATTTTTTAATTTAAAAAAAAGAGAAAAATATGATAAATAGTAAGAAAAAAGAAAAATATATAAATGTCACATTCTTCAAAATAAAAATTCCACAGTTAAGAGCATCAAGTATGTGGGCCATGCCATACACACAATAGTGGACCCCACACATGTGGGCCATGCCATACACACACCACAATGGACCCCACGCATGTGGGCCATGCCATACACACACCACAGTGGACCCCACACATGTGGGCCATGACCGCGCATGTGGGCCATGGCATAAAACACCACAGAGGACCCCAAACATGTGGGCTGTGGCATATAACACCACAGTGGACCCCACGCATGTGTCCCACGTGATGGTTGGATGGGTCGAATCCATGCCATACACACCGCAACCCCCATACATGAGAACCGACCTTCTAAAAAGAAAAAAAATTTAAAAAACGAAAAAATAATCACAACTTTTTAGCATAAATAAAAAGAAAACTCATTAGCAATGATTAGAGGGCCAAAACATACCTTAAATAGAGATTTAATCAACTGAAAATGGATTTTTGGGAGCTACGTGTCCGCGCGGCTGCGAAAACAGGGATACGTGATTTCTCCCTTGTTTGGGCTTCAATGCTTCTGAAAATCCAGCAAGATGATGCTCTTGTAGGTCCGATTGAATGACAAACATCGGATTTGAGAAAGGGCTGTTCGAAAGCTTGGAATCAAAGCTTATAAAATGAGAGCACTTGCGGCTGCTGCGGCACTGCGATAGGGCCGTTCGAAAGCCCTATTTTGATTGTTTTAAGTTAAAAAACAAAACTCTTATAATATGAGTCTCCCACCATCTACTCAAAGGGAAAAATGCCCAGCCACCACCATTTAAAAGCAACCTTTTAACTAAAAGGACTTTTATTTTAAAAATTCTATGATAGTCCTGAGGTGTACACTATGTACGCTACATGCTACTATGTGTGGCGTACGCTATAGCCCTTGTAGCATATGCTACTGTGTATTTACGCTAATTTCATACGCTACGTAGTGTTTTTTGTATGCTACACTACGTAGCGTACGCTACACGCTACGCTACAACGCTATTTGATACACTGATTTAGAAATAAAAAAATTTGCAAAAAGAATGTATACACAATAAGTTTCCATTTAATGGGGGCTTAAAAGCATGTGTCTTCGTAAGAAACAATCTAACCATCCCATCGATCCCATCTGAACGTCCAATCATCCATCCAACCTTCCATCCAAACATCCTTCGATATTGCAGAATCAACAATTCACAATATTTTGCCAAGAAATCATCAACAATTGGAAAGAAAATGAAAAATTGTGGTCTTAATATCGAGCATGTTGCAATAACGATAATATTAAGATATTGTCAATATTAATAACGATAGATTGAAAATTGTATACAACAATGTTCTCATAAAAAAAGTTGAAATAGTTATTTATTTATATATTTATTTAAGAAACAAACTTCTTGTGATATCTCTGCATTGGTGATATTATTGAAATATCGCCAATATACTTGTGATACAAGCGTCATTACACAATTGAAAATATTTGCGATATTGATACATTGGCAATACAACCAATGCCTGGAATTTACACAATTGAAAATTTTGGCGATATCGATACGTTGGCAATTCTTAGCGATACATTGCTGATGTATGGAATTTCTAATACTACCTATGTTATCAGTATCGCTACCAGTGTCATCAGTATCACCAAGCTAGAGATAATGATAATATCAGAGATATTTCGATAATATTGGAGATAATTTAAACAATTCTCATATCAAATTGGGGCTCTAATGGTTTGTCTCTCCTTCTTCCTAGCTATATTCTCCTGGGTATCCTACTGATTATTTTAGTTAGTATCTTGCTCTGGCTGAATTTCACCTTCAGTAACCGGCTCAATTGGCTCCACTTGCACCGCCAATCTCTCTGGCTCACAATGTGTTTCTGACTTCTCCACAGCGTCCTTGTTGGCCTTCAACATAGATGCCTCATCGAAGATGACATCTCTACTAATGACCACCTTCTGAGGAATGGTATCCCAAAGCTTGTAACCCTTAACACTTTTTTTTAATACCCGATAAAGATGTACTTTCTAGATTTGGGATCCAACTTCGTCCTCTGTCCACTTTAAACGTGGACCTATGCTGGACACTCGAAGATCCTCACCCCTAAGTAATCAATGTCCTTGCTTGTTCAGACTTCCTCTGAAACCTTGAAGTCCAGCGTTGTAGATGGTGATCAATTTACAATATATTATGCCATGTTAACCGCTTCTGCCCAGAAGCTTTTAGGCAATCCCACATGCCACTGTATACTTCTCGCCCTCTCTAATAGAGTTCTGTTCATCTTCTTTGCCACCCCATTCTGCTGTGGGGTCCCTGGAGTCGAGAAGTGCCTTGTATACCCTGTTCCTTGCAGAATTTCATGAATTTAGGCTCTCTGTACTCCGTACCGTTATCTGACCTGAGACACTTAACCTGTCTCTCGGTTTGCTTCTCTATTTTCGCATTCCATTTCTTGAACTTGGCGAACACTTTAGACTTGCGCTTTAAGAAGTAGACCCAAACCTTCCTTGAGTAATTGTTTATGAAGCTCATAAAGTATCGTGCTCCTCCCTTAGATGGTACTTTCATTGGCCCCTAGACATCAGAATGTATGTAATCGAACACCCCGCTGCTAGTATGTGTAGTAAACTTGAACCTTACCTTGCATTGCTTCTCATATATGCAATGTTCGCAGAAATCCACCTTACATGCCTTAACTCTCTTCAAAAGTTTCCGTTTATGGAGTTCCATCATGCCCCTCTCGCTCATATGCCTTAGCCGCATATGCTACAAATTAGTGTCATGTGTGCTGGATTCTGCAGGTGAGGTGGTAGCAGCCTCACCTATAACTGTGTTCCCAACCAACTTGTGCAGATTTCCTGTCTTATGTCCTTTCATTAACACCATTGCACCTCTAGTGACCTTAACTACACTCCCCGATGCAGTGAACGTGCACCCGTTCGTATTTAAAACCCCAAAGGATATCAAATTCTTCTTCAGATCTGGGACATGCCTGACATCACCTAGAGTTTGTATGATTCGATTAAACATCCTTACCTTGATGGTTCCTATTCTGAAGGCCTTGCATGCCTTGTCATTCCCCATCAAAACACTTCCACCATCATAGGACTTGTAGGAATTGAACCAAGTCCTATTTGTCAATGTTTTAATAATTGTTATTGTAAAGGGGTTTGAATCGTAAATCGTAATTTTTTTCTTCAGATTTTCATAAAACATGTCATAACAAAATTATAAATTTTATATAAATAAAAAAATTAAAAAAACTTATCAATCATCCATTTTGTCATGAATATGCAAAAAATAAAAAGATGTATCATGTATATATCATCATGTCATAGTCAAGTTCAAACAATAATTCCTTTTCCCATCCCATGTACATGTAAGTTTTCTGTATAATTCAAAAAATAACAATTTTCCTATCCCTATTTGCATGTATAATGCTCTATTCACCTGTTTCTGTAATTCAAAAAGTAAATAAAAAGTCCAAACAACTCTATTCTTCCTCCGTTGAGCCATCATCCTCCTCATCACCAATGAGGTCAACATTATCTACATCATCTTCGTCTTCAGAATTTGATGGCGAAATAAGCTCATCTTCCTCCTCTACTTCTACCACTAATGCTTTTCTCTTCGCCTTGCTTTGAATAGCAAGTTTTCTAGGACTTGTAAAATAGTTGTTGCAAAATTCATTATAATATAAGCTATTAATTAATAATTAATAATTATAAGACTACACTACAGGATTAAACAATAAGAATACGAGTCATACCACATTGCCCATTCGGTTTTGATGTGGATCTACCTACATCTTGCACATCCTCCAAGCCTTCATCAAAGCATTCACCTATGTCCATCCAGGTGTTATCCGTAGGAAGTGCGGGATCCTCTTTCTCCGTGATTTATTCATCATCAGATTTCATATCTGATAAACATATAGAATCAAGCCCTTGGTTCTTCTCTCTTTGCATGACGGACTTCGAGCTGGAGATTATATTTTACTAAGACGAGTGCATTCAATATTTGTTGCTCAAGTCTATTTCTCTTCTTTAAATGTATCTGCAAGCCCATGAACGTAATAATATAAGGCTATTGCACTAGTGAATTTATAAGTTGATTAATGAATTCAACAATGTCTCGCCTGCTCAAAAGTGCTCCAATTGTGCTCACAACCAGTAGCACTACATGTCAAACTTAAAACGAATAGCCAGCTTTTGCAATTTTGGACATCCGTCTTTGTAACTTTCCCACGCTAAAACACAATCATATATAATTTATATAAATAATAGGTACACAATCAAACTCAAAGAAGCAAAATAATTGTAGTAAGTAAAATTACCTGGTTGCTTTGTCATTCTAGTTAATTTTCCCATCTCTCTTCCAAATAAACCATATGCCTTTTTGAACTTCTGCTCATCAATGATGATCCTTTGCCTTGAATCAGGAACCATTCTTCCAATATAGTCATATATGCCGGTTTTAATCTCTAAATCCAGATGAAAATTGTCATTATACTGAAATCTTGGATTTAAGCGATAAGTTGCCGCATGTATGGGCCTATGCAACTAAAGATTCTACTGTTGGTCTATGGTTTCCCATATAGTTGATCTATCCAAAAAGGATGACAACTCCAAATGCAGGGCTGCGATGTAGTTTTAACTCGGTGAGATCGAGGTCGAATCCTCAGGGAATGGGAAACGCAACCTAGAACTAATCTAAAGGTAACAGTTTGTCTGGGTTTTAATCCAGCGAAGTAGAAAATGGTTTTAAAACAATAAATAAAAGACTAAGGATATAGGAATCCACTTATAGCAATCACAATATCTCATTCACTGATTCAATTCTTAACTCAATTGGAATTGAAGTCCTATCCTATCCAATTGGAAGATAATTTAGTTAAACCAATCATCAACACCAATTAAAAAACATGAATTTGATTGAACGATTCTCTCATGAAGCATTTGGATCTCAATCGCAGGGAATCAAGAGTATCCAATGTACTTGGAGGCGACACTAGATCAATCAATTATACATATTGATTCCTTCTCTTAATTAAGCATTGTAATTGCACTTCCAAGTATCCAATGTGCCCGGAGTCGACAATGGATCAAAGATAAAACAACACAAAAGCTTTAAAGTAAAATCCAAATATATTTCGATCTAATATCATCTTTAAATCCATTGTTATTGAATTAAATAAATTAAATATTGTAATTAAACTACAAGCTTCATCCCTTAGCCTTGGCTAAGAGATTAGCTAAACATAGCTAACTCTAAAACAAACTAAAAACCAAAGATCTACAAGAACCCATGAAGAAATCGAAGCGGAAGAATGTTGTCGGCGCTTCGCTCGAGCTTTCTCTCCCTCTCCAAATCCTAGAAGTTGATTTGGGATGTCCTAGGGACCTCAATTTATAGTTTTGGAGATCCGACTTTCACATCGCCTCTAAAAAATTGCAAACTGACTTTAAACTTACGTAGCCGAGCACATCTTCGATGGCATCGAGTAGTGAGTCCAACAACTAACTTGGAAAATTCATGAATTTCTCGATGGGATCGAAGCCATCTTCAATGGGATCGAAGTTGACTTCGATGGCATCGAAACTGTCATAAATTGCATCGAAGTGTCGTTTATGCAGTTTTCAGGATTTTGTCTTTCAGGCCCTAGAATTTCAGCATTTGATTTTCCTGGCCCTGAATTTTCATGACTCATTTTCCTTGGTTTCTTCACTTGTTTTCAAGCATCGTTCGACTTCCTCTTGATCTCCTCTGGTCCACATGCTGGAATATGCTTGATCTTCGTCCCTTGAGCTCTCAAATCTTCAAATGCTCCACTCTTGATTACCTTTGGGCTTTAAGTTGACATTTTGAGTGCGTATTCTTTGGTTCCAAAATTACATTGCATGTAGAAAACATATCTTATTATCTCAATTTAACAGTTAAGGCCCCGTTTGTTAAATCTGAAGTCTAAAGATCGAATCTGAAATCCGAAGCCTGAATCTGAAATCTAAAGCCTGAATCTGAAATCCGAAGTAAAAAAACTTGTTTGATAATCATAGCTGAAGTCTAAAAATAAGTACTGAATCCGAAACAAACTGTTTGTTAACAAACATCGTAAATGTCTGAAATATGTTACTTTGACACATTTGCCCCTATCTCTCGTTTGGAAATGTTTTACATTTAAAAAAAAATATTTTTTATTAAATGAAAATAAAATCATTATATTTAATTTAAATAAACTAAAATACTAAATAAAAAACTAAAATATCGTCATAAGGCCCTCAATTCCTGTTAGGGGAAGGTTGTCACTATGTGTTGTATAAGATTGAACACCAGTAGCAACAAAACCTTCAAATAAGGCCCACTTTATATTTATAGCTACGGAAAGGTTGAGTAGCGAGACTAGCTACTGAAGTGACATCAGCAAGTTCCGTGGGCCTAACCATGATGTATGTTTTGTATCCGCACCTTCCATCCATTTGGAGAGATCATTTTAGGGCAATATCCAAAGAAAGAGTTAAATCCAAAGCTCTAGTGGACCCCAAGACAGAAAACAGTGGGACAGTGATGCCCACCATTCAAAACTTATAAAGACCAACGAAAGTTTTAGATCAAGCTGATATTTGTGTTTTCCCTTATTTCATGTCTTTTTTAACTTTTGAACAAGTTGGATTTCAAATAAACATTATGATGGGCCTTAGGATAGTTTCAACGGTGGGAATCACTCTCCCCATTGTTTTCTGTGGCGGGGTCCACTACAGCTTTTAATCTGCCTCAATAAATGGGAATTACCCTAAAATGATATCTCGAAATGGATGGACAGTGTGGATACAACACATACATCATAGTGGGGCCCGCAAAACTTGGTGACATCACTTTAGTAGCCGACTCGCTACTCAACCTGTCAGTATCTAATCCACGCCCGGAAATCTGCATCCGCATCCTACTTGTATGCGGATTAGCTATGACAGGTTGAATAGCGAGATTTGCTACCAAAGTGACGTCATCAAGTTCCATGGCCCGCTATGATGTATGTGCTTTTTCTACACCGTCCATCTATTTGGAGATTTAATTTTAGAACATGAGTTAAAGAATGAGGCAGATCCAAATATGTAGTTGACCCCACCACAAAACACAGTGGCGAGATTGATGCCTACAGTTGAAACCTTCTTAAGGCTCACCGTGATTTTTATTTGAAATCCAACCTGTTCACAAGTTAACACGGACATGAAAGAAGGGAAAAAACAAATATAAGCTTGATAAAAAACTTTTGTGGCCTATTTAAGTTTTTAATGGTGGGCGTCACTCTCCCTACTGTTTTTTGTGGTGAGGTCCACTGGAGCTTTGGATTTGACTCATTCTTTAGATCTTTACCTAAAATTATATTTCCAAATGGATGGACGGCGTGGATATAAAACATACATCATGATGGGGCCCATGTAACTTGGTGATGTACCTTCAGTAGCGAGTCTCGCTACTCAACCTTTTAGTATCCCATCCGCGTCGCAAATATCGATTGGCTACTGCCCTGCCACCAGCCAATGGCTGATGGTCGGTCCTTTGTGGGTCCGACCATGATGTATGTGTTTCATCCATTCCGTCCATCTATGTTTCTAGATCATTTTATGGTATGAGACGAAAAATGAGGTATATCCCAATCTCAAGTGGACCACATTATAGGAAAACAGTGTTGAATGAGTGTCGACCATTAAAAACTTTTCGGGGGCCATAAAAGTTTTGGATCAAGATGTTCTTTGTTTTTTCCATTCATCTGGGTCTATATGACCTAATCAACAGATTGAATGTCAAATAAACAGTACATTGGGCCTTAGGAGAATTTTAACGGTAGGTATCCAATCACTATTGTTTTCCTGTGGTATGGTCCACCTGAGATTTATATTCCTCTCATTTTTTGTATCAAGCCCTAAAATGATCTTTGAAAATGGATGAATGGAATTGTTGAAACACATACATCATGGTGGGGCATAAAGAAGTTTCACAGGTTAAAAGTTGATTTTGTGTTGCACAAACAATCTAAAGAGAAAAAATTGCCGCAGTTACTTGAAAAGGGGTAATTTTGGAACCAAAAATTTTTGTTTAATGAAAATTTCACTGAGCGCATTCCGCATTCACCATTATGCCAGACTCCTATCACGGAAAGAATTCAGTGAAAAACCACTTAGCGCTTTCCTTCTTCTGCACTAACGACGCATTAACAAACACCACTAAACACGGAGCATTTTCCCAATTCCACGTTAAGTGCATGGCCTAAATGTATGGGAAAAATAATGCAAATGAGAGGATAAATATGCAATATTTAAGTGTTATCAATAGCCGAATATCACCTCTTCACCTCTCTCAAGTTTTTTGCTATAGTATCTTTCGCTTGATCCATCGTTTCATAAATATATCCCATGACCGGCCTCTCATTTGAATCAACTAGTCATAGCACCTTGACCAATAGGAGAGTGGTCTTCAAGCAAAACTTGATAGATGACCAAAAATCTACATCGGCCAAAACTATGTCTTGAACATGCTTCCTCTTTGCGGTCTTGGAGAAGCTGCTACCTTCACATTCTTTGGAGGTAATCATCGACCTCAGGCCAATTTTATTTTCAAGAATGCTTTTTAAAGTTAAGTAACACGTATCAAATCGTGTTACGACTGGTCGAGTCAATTCACCCTTTGTGTGCTTCATCATCAAATTCAAAACCCAACAATGTTTGTTAATATAGACTGTTATGGCCCTTGCTTTAGCCACTCTCTGAATGAACTTGCGGTTTTCCAATGTCTGCAAGCATTAGGTCTATGCAATGGGCTGCACATGGAGACCAAAACAATGTCTTCCTCTTCTCTATTAACATCTGACCCGCCTTCACATGGGCGGATGCGCTATCTGTAACTACCTGCATAATGTTCTCTTCACCCACTTCATCAATCACTGATTCGAACAACCCTAACAAATTTTCTGCATTTTTTAAAATATCAGATGTATCAACATATCTTAAAAATACCATACTAGTTGGACTATTAACAATTTTTTTTTTTTTTTTTTTTTTAAATTAATTGATTCAGTTCATCGGTCCACCCATCTGACATAATCGTGCATCTAGTCTTCCCCCATTCCTTCTTATATACATCAATAAATTTCTCTATCGACTCAACCTACATCTTCAAAAATTTATTCCTCAATTCATGATACAACAAAAGCTTCAATCTCGGCCCAAATGCAACAACCGCTTCTATCATTGGTGCGAAGAATGAGCTCTTTATAGGAAACACAAAATAGATAGACACACACTGTCTCTATCTTCTATCTTCCAGATTTTGTTTAGAGTGGCTTGTTGTTTTTCTTTTGGCCCACTCTTTCTCATAAAATCATCAATTGTTCTCTTTCTTTTCCCACCACCCATTTCATCGACATCATCAATTATAGGAGCCCTTCCAACATCATAAACCATCTCTTCTTGTTGCTTCTTCTTGCTAACATTACCATCCAATAATTTCTTGAATTTTTCCGCTATCTCATCCCGTATTTCGGGACATGCCACAATATTCTTTTTCATTTGGGCTAGGTGATGTTTCATTCGAAACACACCTCCCCAATATGCCTTCCCACAAAAATTTCATCTTAGGTGGAGATTATTGTTCTCATCCATCTTTGAACAATACTCCCACATGAGATCATCGACCTTCGTCTTTGATTTCTTTCCTATCTTCAATGCTCAGGCTCCACACAAACATAGAAGATTATAAATTTATTAAAAATGAGAAAACTAGTTTAAATTTGAAATAAATGAGAAAACCTTTGAAAAAAAAAACTATTTAGGCTCACATAAACACAAAATCTCACAAATATCTCTCAAAAGAAAGAAAAGAAGTGATATTATAATGTATGTGGGGAGTAAATAACTTTTAAACACAAAAGCCCTAAAAAAGAATTGTAAAAATCTATAAAAAAATGAAAAAAATTGAAATATTCTATTTTTCTTTTTCGAAAAACCTATATTTTCACCACTATATGAAAGAAATGAAATAGAAGGAAATAACTGAATATTTTACATGTATTCTTACCTATTTTAATGTAGAAATTGAATGCAATAAGCGACGTTCGATTCCGTTGAGCGACGGAAAAGATATCTTAATTTCATTCTCTAGGTTTCCTATGGCCTACAAGCTCCGAAAGTCCTCAAAATCTCTCAAAAGTAGCAAAAGATATGTTTTTCTAATGAGGATGGGGCCTAAATAGGTTTTAAAACAAAAAACCCCCACCCCCGGAAAAAAAAGAAATCAGATTTTGCACCGGATGCTTCCGGTTTTAGAGGGTTATTATCGAATCGTATGATTCACGATTGAATCGTACGATTCAGATACGAATTGTACGATTCAATTGTATTTGCGATTCGTCAATACGATTCATATAGTGAATCGTACGATTCTGGCAACACTACTATTCAGGCACATATGATACGAACATCCCGAATTGACTATCCACGTATCTCTAAGATGACTCATACTTGAGGAGACCAAGAGGAGGTCTCCTTCTGAGCTTTCTTTCACTATGCTAGCCGATTCACCTGTGTTCCTTTTATTCTCACTTTCTAGGTCATCCTTCCATTTCTGGCAGTCTCTCTTAAAGTGCTCCTTCACACCACAGTAGAAGCATCCGTTCTTAGCCTTCGATTTCGATCTAGACTTTTTCTTCCTCTCAGACCAAGATCACTCCATAGATCTCCCATGTCCTTGTCCCCCCTTCGCAAATAACCCTTCTGCCTGAGAGTCCTCATCGGTTGACTTCTTTTTCATCTTGTTAAAAACGAGAGCTGCACCGATTTCTCTGAGTTTCACTGTATTCTTCCCATACAACAGAGTAGTGACGAGATGGTCATATGATGTGGGAACAATATTCGAGGTATTGGTATCACTGCAAGTTTTGCTGGTCGGGGATAAAGAAACAATATCGATATCGCCGATAATATCACTGATAACCAGAAATGCGAGAAAACATGGGAAAAATGGTAGAATTTTCAATGAAACTTTAGGAGATGCTAAAATACACATATTTGCATATTTAGGAATAAAAAATTTGCAAAAAGAATGCATACACAATAAGTTTCCATTTAATAAGGGCTTAAAAGCATGTGTTGTTGTGAGAGACAATCTAACCATCCCATCATCCATCCAACCTTCCATCCAAACATCCATCGATATTGCAAAATATCAACTCATGATATTTTGCAAAGAAATCATCAACAATAGGAAAGGAAACAAAAAATTGTGGTCTTGATATCGTGCATGTTGCGATAATGAAAATTGCATACAACAATGCGCTAATAAAAAATTTTGAAATAGATTTTTTTTTTTTTTTTTTTTTAATAACAAACTTTCTGTGATATCTCTACGTTGGTGATATTATTGAAATATCGCCGATGCACTTGTGATACAAGCGTCACCTGGAATTTACACAATCGAAAATATTGGCGATACATTGGTGATATCGATACATTAGTAATACGAGCGACGCCTGGAATTTACACGATTGAAAATATTGGCGATATTGATTCGTTGGCGGTACTTAGCAATACATTGTTGATGCTTGGAATTTCTAGTACTACCGGTGTTATTGGTATCGCCAAGCTGGAGATAACAATAATATTGGAGATATTTCAATAATATCGAAGATGATTCAAACAATGTGGGAAGCAATGCTAAAAGTAGCACTGCTTTATCTTTATCCTCGATCGTTACTCCAAGCGTTAGCAATTCGCTACATACCTTTGTAAGTGAGTTCATGTGGTATAGGAGATTGGATCCTTCCTTCATCCGCAACCCATGAAGTTGTTTCTTCAAAAACAACTTGTTGGTGAGGGACTTCGCCATGTATAGGTTTTCTACTTTCTTCCACATTTCCAGGGGTGATTCCTCATCCAGAACATTGTACATGACTTCATCTAATAGACACAGATGGATGATGCTCATCGCCTTCTCTCCAAGTTCACTCCATTCATCATCCGACATTTACTCCAGTTTAGTCTCCAATACCGCCTTGCTCAACCCTTGTGATACTAGAATATCCTTAACCTTCCGCTACCACAAACTGAAATGGTTCTTCCTGTTGAATTTCTGTATATCAAACTTCGACCCTAATATGTTCACTGAATTCCCGAACGTCCTCAACCTTACGCTCTGATACCACTTTGTTGGAGTAACTGGCTCGTCTCTCACACCCCCTTGATGTAATTCTAAGCCCACAACAAAGCTAGATCAACCCTAGGTATTATAAATTCAGATCTAATACCACCGTTAATCCGTGCGCTTTGCAGAATCACGCTCAATGAAGATAGAACAATCAAACTATCTAGAATAACCAAAACAATCAAGCAAGCAAATACAGAACACACCGATTTTGTGTGGAAAACCCTTGCATGGAAAAAACATGGCACAAATCGACAAAGATCTCTACTGTAATCAAAAGCCTTGAGAGTCTATACCACTCACCTTCTTCGATTATAGAATCACCCGATCTCCCCTTACGATATGCATCTAGGAAAACCCTAGCCCCTTGGGAAAATCCCTTCCCAAGCCCTTACAAGTGTAGAAAACCTTCTCACCTTGCAAAACCCTCGCCCTTAAAGAGAAAACACTCATTAATAACTAAGCCTTAGTCATATTAGGCCTTAAATACCCTGATTTGTGCAAAACCACGTAACTTAATCGAAGTCCGTCGGTTGGACTGATGGCACAGTCGGTTGGACTGATAGAACATGCTCTGCTCCTGAGAAAACCCGCACTCTGTCAGTTGAACCGACGGAGCTCTGTTGAGCAGAATACAAGGCATCCGCATAACACCCTCCTGAAACATGTAGACCAAACAACACAACCTCCCATCCTTGAATAAACCTGAGAAATTCACATTTCTTTATCATTTGCCTCCTGATACGAACATAGAAGCATGACATAAGGTATTGCTATCACACCATGCGTCTTCCGAGAATCTACTCCACATACCATCCCCGATACTTTCAACTATCGCCTTGGAAATAATTTTTAATAGCTGTGACCACCTTCCATAACCATGAAACTCTGCACAAGGAAGAGGCTCTTGTGTAGCAATCTCCATTAGAGACGCCACATTTCCGAATTTCCATAGCCACCTTATGAGCAAAGCTGTATTCATAATCTTTAACAACTTGATACCCACACCACTTATCCTTCTTGGCTTGCAAACTTCTCCCCATTCCAGAAGATATTATCGCCAACACCTTTCCATAGGAACTCCCTTTGAATTCTTTCCAATCTTCGAATTACACGCACCATGCATTTTGAACAGAGATGAATTATAATAAACAGTCAAGTTCAACTAGGCTGAATTGATGAGGATTATCCACCCTCTCAAGGACAAGAATCTTCTCTTACATCCTGAAAGTTTCCTTTCCACACTTTCTGCCATGGCTTCCCACAAATGAACTGGCCGACACATAAGGGTAAGCGAGGGTAAGTCTTCAGAAGGCTACAAGCCTTGCATCCAAATCTCCCTTTAACACTGCTCACATCCTTCTCTCTTGTGCGAATCCCCATCATTTTACTGTTAGTTGATTTTTAGGCCCAACATTACTTCAAACCATCTAACAATGACCCTCAAGTTATCCACCTGTTGCTTGCTCACATCGCAAAACAGGACTTTATGAACATAAATAGATTTATTTTAATGGCACCCAAGAAAACTCTCCCATTCCACTCTCTCCGGGTGCATCACAATGTCAAGAACCAAATCTGTAGTAACTAGTAACATTGCATTGTTTCGTTATTATTACAATTTATTGTTCCAAAATACACTGGATTGGTAGAACTATGTAATGAAAATATTGAACAAACCAGGAAAAACCTAAACCTGTTGTGCGCAACAAAACTAAATCCTCATTTCATCAGTTCCATCACAAAACATCCAGAATCACATAGTAGCATAATTCTCCATTTCACATTTAGTCTGCAATCTTCTCCAGCTGCCAATCTTTTGGGTTTTCAATGAACTAAGTATGATGCGTTCTCATCCAGAGGATCTTTATATCATGCATGCTTTTCATTTAAACCTTATGTCTTTAAAGTCACTAAGGTCCTTAATCCTGTAATAATTTGCTAAAAGTTCTCTTTTCTTTTCTTTTTTTGGTCAACAGTGTCATTTGCTCAATATAAGCTACTGCCCACCAACTGAGGAGGAAATTCCAGAGAACAAGAGCTTAGTGGGTGTTTATGTTGTTGTCATGTTGGTTACAAATTTAATAATAAATAATAAATTGTTTTCAACTTTGAATTCTGTGACATTATAACAGATATTAACTTGTTCAGGTTGTGGTGGCATACAATCCGCTTGGATGGATCCACAATGACACTGTTAGGATTCCAGTGAGTATGACATACTTTTTTTTTTCTTTTGCTTGTGGGACTGATTCTTAATTTGTTTCTGCTTTCTGTTGATAGAAAACTTCAATCAACTTTACGTATTTATAGATCTTACACATCAAAGGTTCTGTTGTCTTATTTCTCTGGCGCATGATATTAAAAACTGGTGGTTGGAGGTGAATTTTCTATTTTTCTTGTGTATAACATTTACTTGGCTGCTATTAACTCAAGTATGTTCCATAGAACTATAGAAATACCTATGCTTCTTTTACAATACCTAATGATGTAGCAAACTCTCGCTAAAGGTGGAGTTACGAGGGGATCACTTTTTTTTAGGTCTTCCTTGTAATTGTTCTATTATTAATAAGCTAACATTTATCATCATCACCACGCCCTTTCATTTCTAATGAAGTTACTGTTTTTGTTAAGGAAACACAAAATGTTGGTGCATGGATTACATGTACTATTGTGTTCTACATTTAATTACATGGTTTTATGCTCTAGGCCTGATGGTATGGATATCATACATTCCTCTTGCTATTGTTATTCTTGACTGTAGATTTAGGAAACATGAATACTGGAATATGCTTGCTTCTTCACTTTTCCAAACCATCAAATTAGAGCTCACTAGATAATAAATTTGGGAAGATTAAAAATTAGAACATTGATGGGAACATCATGCGCACGCCCCCCACCCTACACACATATTCAAGGAGGAGGTCCCCACTTTCGATCTGGATTGACGACGACATCTTTGGAGGGCCTCACAGTTAGGGGCTGTGCTATGGAGCATTGGAGTGGACCCGATCATCATATAAATTCTACGATCGGATCTCATGATTGTAAGACCCGTATCCTAGTCCGTACTGTTCCGTCAACTCCCGCAATCCTTCCCATCGAAGTCTGGCAATCCGCGACCTATAATCGATGTTTGTGCGCGACCCTAAGTTGTATCCTGTATATTTGAGTCGGCTTAATCCGAGACTTGTACTATTACGATCACACCGTTGCCGCGGTTCCAACGCCGCGTCGCCGCGTCTTGCATACCGATCCGATGCCCTGGCAGGGAGATGTGGGCCGGCGTTTATTTCGAAGAAAACGCCGCGTGCTTGCAATCCCAAGAGAATCTCTACAACATGTCCCATCAATCAATCACTCAAATCAATCAATCAATCACCTCATGTCAAGTACAAGAGCAACCCATGCTTTCTTTCTCCACAAGTCAAGCAAACCCCAAAAGTCAATAAGTCTCTCACCTCACATCCATCACCCATCACTCTCTCCTTACAACCCTCTCTCTCTCATTTCTCTTCACATTTTCAAGCAACCAAAAATGGTGCACGTCCAAGCTCTTCCATGAGAGGAAGCGAGTTGTGTGTGGCCCACTTTCCACCCCAAAAACTTTCATCCTATCCATTCATTTCTCATCTTCTACCATCAAAGTGAGACATAAGGAGATCGACTTTCCAACGGACCAAGAAGATTGAACGGTGGGTGCTTCTATATGCTAGATTTTCATGTTTTTATAATGGGCCAAGTGAGGCCTACTGATTGATGGTATGAATCTCACTTTGGACCCTAGGTGTGGCCGATGGCCCACCTTGATTCTCATGATTATTCCATGATGGGGCCATTCTCCATGGACCCGATCATGATGTTTATTTCCCTTGCATGCAAAGAGGTCATCTAGACCGTCCATTTTGGTGGAGAAAGGATCTCCTCCGTTGATTTTGATCGGTGGACCTATATGTTTTGGAACCCACCTTGTTGTATGTTTTAAATAATGGAAGGGAGGGCCCATAGTGCCGGGGTCCCTCCATCACTCGATCTCTTTCTTTCTCTCTCCCTTTTCTTTTGATTTTGGCCCCTTGATGTATGCATTTTATCCAAGTCATCCACCTTTGTGGGACCCACTTGATGGATGTGTAGGATCTACACTATCCAAACCATGTGGGCCGGTGATGGGAAGACATGAATATCAAATGGATCCTATCAGGTGGGCCACGTCCATGTGGGACCCACCTTGAAGAATTGTATATTCACGTCGTCCGTCCAGCGTCCAGGAACGCTGGACGTAGGTTCACACAGCAACAAAAAAAAAGAAGATTTTTTAAGGCTTTTGGGTGGGCCGCTCACACAGGCCCCACCCTGATGCATTGATCCAATTCACACCATCTATTCCGTTCCCCAGCTCATTTTAGGCGTTGAGCCAAAAAATAAAGCTAATCCAATTTTTTGGTGGGCCATAGTATAGCAAATAGTGTGTCTACCATCGAAATTCACCCTGATGTTTTGATACGCCAAAATATATCAAATATTGGGCTTGTTTGGCTTGTCTTGAGCCATAGGAGCCATTGGGCGGGGTGGATCCTCACGATGTGGGCCCCACCTTGGAAAAACCTCAGAAAAACCCCTCTTTTCAAAAAAAAATAAAGTATAAGACAGTAGGCGCTGCTGATGTTGTAGCAGCGTCTTGCTGCGTTTAACGGACGGACAGGCAGGGACCCACGGTCCCAGCCGTGGGCCCCACCATGATGGGTGTTGATGATCAACACCGTGCATTTATTGGGTACCCTCTGATCAGTGGGCCACCCCAAAAATCAGCTGTAGGCTTGACTCAGGTGGCCACGTCATAGAAAATAGTGGGGATAGTGACATTCACCGTTCAAACTTCTTAAGGGCCACGATAGTTCCGATCTAGCTAATGTTTCTACCTGCACTTCATCTATCTCCATTATTGGGCCCTGTAGGATTTTAACAGTGGAAATCACTGTCACTACTATCATTTGGTGTGCGGTCCAGTTGATTCGTTTATATATGCTATATATACACCTTGATGTATTTGTGGCCGTTGTTGAGGCGCACCTTGATATACATGAGGCTCATGATGTGAGGCCCATTTGATGTATTGGAGGCCCATGGGTCGAGGCCCAATGGGATATACATAAGGCCCATTGAATGTGATTCCACCACGTTGTAAGTATTGATATTTATAGCGGGCTATGCCTTGGGAGCAATGATGGTTTGATGCCCACATTGTAAGTATAATGTTGGTTAAATGTCCGCATTACTACTCTCCCTACGGCCTATTGATAAGCCCATACTTGTTACATGTAGGCTGTCTAAGCCCATCTTAGTTGTGAGGATAGTTCATCACTTTATAACATGCTTAGGATAATTTCATGCCTCATGCCATACGCATCATATGTATGCTTGATATGAGTAGTGACTGATCATAGCATATGCCATTGGGTAGATTACTTATGGGACTCATTGATAGGAGTTACCCACATGAGTGCATGGTACGCGCGAGATTGCTGCATGACTGACAGTGTGACTCATGCATTTCACATTGTGTATCGTGATCACTGCATGCCCTAGCGACATTAGGGTCGTGGCCTCCACAGGCACATCGTGGATGGTCGTATCGGATACCGGAAATATTGGCTCTAGCATTGTGGGCACTTAGGATGTCCTTGGGTGAAAATCCCAGAACCTTTTTGGTACCAGGAGATGCTCCAACGTCTAGACCGAGTGGATACACGAGCGCCTGAGTGCCGAATACCAGTAGGCCGCGTCTCCCACTGTGTCATGGTCGGTTGGAAGGGGGTGTGGCCTTATCCGCCTGAGTGAGGGGGCTATAAGCTAGGCTGAGTTTGACCAGCTCGCAAATGAGTCCGCTATCGACGAGCCGGGTAGGTATTGGCAGACTACTGGTCAGGCGGATAGTGTGGTCTCTTCCACTTGCTTGGCTGTGCAGCTAGGGAGGAGGCAATTAGTGTGAAGTGTATTAGACCTCGGTGATATCCAGAGAGGAACTGTACTGATATGTGTACTTGATGAGGACTGGCATGCTTGCTTTGCATCTCGCAAATGACATTTGGCTACATAGGCCTCGCATCGCATGGCCTTGGTATGGCCGATAGCATTCATGCCTTGCATCATATAGATTTTGTATAGCTGATAGCATTCATGGACTTACCGCATATTTTCGCATTACTCCGATATTGTACACTTGGCACTTGCCTTGCGCACACACTTACACCACCCTCTAAGCTTTTGTAAGCTTATGCACGACCATTGCGTGCAGGTGGCATTGGACCGTAGCAGCGCTGAGGCAGGAGCGCGTATCAGTCTATTTTGGAGCTTTTTGATCACCCTGTATTTCCCTTTCCGCATTGTACTTAAAGTTTTGCTATAGTGGATATGTGGTGTTGTTGTTTTGTGACTTGGTTATGCTTATGGTTATGCTCCATTACAAAAAAAAAATTCATACTAAAAATCCTCCTTGTAGGATCCTAGGATCGGAATCTAGCATGAGAGTGCCAGAATCCGAGAATGGGGCACTATGGAGGCTGTCGGCGCCGGATTCGGCGATCAGAAATTTTGTGAGCCCGTTTTCCGAGTTTGGGGCGTGACAATGATCGTAGCCCACTACCTTATATGATCTAAGATTTTGAGTTTTGACTATTCTCGTTGTTAGAAATATAATGAACAGCTTTGATTGCATAGATTAGTTATTATTTTATTTACTTCAGCTTTAAGTATTCGTGTGCTCATATGGCGCAAGGGTAAAATTGTCTTTTGGGGTTTAGGGTTTTCTTATAAATAAGCAACCCCATGTAGGTATTTTCAATGAAGTTTATGAATAAAAAATTCTGCGTTTTTTTTCTTCTCTATCTCTTTGGGTTGAAGAATCGAATTGCGTGCGAAACCCTTCCTTCCTCGAAGGGCTAACTACCATGGCGTGAAGCCACAACTATCCCAAATAATCCTCACTTCATTACGCCCCACATCCATCATCCTCTACATCCCTTCCACCTTCAAATTCACCCTCTTTCGCATTCAAGTTCTATCCTATAACAGTGCACAAACAGATTTTCAGATTCTGGCCCATCTAAGGGGCTGAAACTTCGACGGAGCACCACGTACACGCCTTGCGACGGATCGATGCAAAATTTGGCATGGAGGCCTACCCTAGCCGATCTTAGCCTAGGAGTTGGTTTCCAACTTTGTGGGCCCCACACACGTGCGGACGAGTGGTCACGCACGTGCGCCCAGGGCCAGCTGCTGTCCACGCACGTGGCTCATCTCAAGTTCTATTTTTCCTCTATTTTCCTCCTCTTTAGACTTAAATCCAGATTCTTAACCCTAAAGAATCTCAAATCCCAATTATCCCCAAATTTGAGCCCTATATTTTCCTCGAATTGAAACATGGTGAATCTCTTGAATTGGGGAACAATCCTTGCAAGAATGGATGAATCTTACACTCCTTTGGGCTTGTTTGATTTATAATTTTATTTGATCCAGCCCTAAATTGGTGTAGGCTTGGACCCCCATAGATTCCCCTTTTTGAATGATTGATAGTATGTAGGATGTGGAATTTTGTGACTGTTTAAATTGGTATAATCATGAGCTTGATTTCTTGCATTCCACATTTAATTTCATGTCCTGCATCAAATTTGGTATCAAAGCTTAGGTTTTTATAGGGGAATGCATTGCATGTTTAGGGTTCAGTTTATTTATGTCCATTATGCATCAAGTCTCTTCATATAGGGTTGTTTAGGACTCATAATTCACAATATGGGCTGCTGACTTTTCTGTTGTCTGAAAATCCACAAATTTCATAGCTGAATTTTCTGTTAACAAATTATTTGGGCAGTTATATTGTTGAAATTTTAGTAGCGTTGTGTCATTTCCTTCATATAGAGTCCTATAGGGTCATTTAGTCCTACTTAGACGCATATAGTTGCATTAGAGGGTCTTTGAGTTGAGTGAGTAGTTGTATGCTCACACGTACTGGTATTGGTTTTGGTTTGCATCCTACGCTAAACATAGAGCAATTGCAAGAGTCCATGAACAACATAACCCGGCAGTTTGAGTCTTTGGGTAGGCGCTTGGAATAATGTATTGACCAACGCTTTGATTAGCTTAATGTGCGCGTTACCCAACTAAAGACCTCCACCTGGGCAAACCCCGCCATTGGGAAAGATGCTCAATCTCAGACAGGTGGTCAGGAAGATAGATAAGGGAATGGGGGTGGCCAAGGAAATAGTCATGGGCGAGCACTCGTGCACCCATCCCACGAGGGGCATCATGATCATTATAACCCAGATGCGCAACTCCTCAAGAGAGTTAGAGTAGAAGCCCCTATGTTTAATGGCCACTTGGACCCTAAAGCTTTTTTAGATTGGTTGGCGGATATGGACCACTATTTCGAGTGGTACGACATGCCGGATGTTCGTCGATTCCGATTTACCAAGATGAAGCTTGTGGGCCAAGTAAAGAGGTTTTGGGCTATTGTGGAGCAAAAGAAAGAAAGGTTGGGAGAGCCCCCAATAGTCCATTGGGTAGAAATGAAAGAAATTTTAAGGGAGAAGTGCCTCCCTTTCTCTTATCACTTGAGGTTGCTTGAAGATTGGTAGTCTCTTTAACAAGGTTCCATGAGTGTGGCTGTATACATTGAGAAGTTCGAAGAGTACTTGACCCGGTGTGAAGTTGAAGAGGATCCTATACTCATTCTTGCTCGATTTAAGACGGGCCTCTGTTCTGACATTAGGAGAGAGTTGCTCGCCAAGAACATAAGACACTCTTGAACAAATGTATCAAGTAGTGTTGGAGGTCGAGCAATACTTCAAAGCATTTGTGGGAAGGTGGTTTGAGTTTTGTGATTCTGGCGCTAAGGCCAACCCTTCTGGGGGTAAGCCTGGCACTGGATATCAATACGAGCCTTCCAGTAGTTCTCAGTCTAGGCTCAAGGATGATAAGGGTAAAGGAGTTGTCGGGTCTAGCTCGCGCAAAAGCGATGCGACTAGGTGTTTTAGATGTCAGGGGTTTGGTCACTTTGCCAACCAGTGTGGCATGAAAGAGGGTAACAAGGTGTTCCTTATTGATGGGCAAGTAGAAGTAGTGACCCCATAAAGTGATGGTGAGGAGAGAATATGAGCTACCAGAGATCCCTAGTGATGAGGAAGAGGGAGCGCAAGAGTCTGCGACCCTTGTAGTTGTGCGTTGCACCTTTGCTTAAGCAAAGAATACCAACGATTGGCGCCGCAACATGATCTTCTATACCTACGCGAAATGTGGTGATAAGAGTTGCAAGATGATCGTGGATAGTGGTAGTTGTGCTAATGTGGCATCAACCAGTGTTCGCAATATCGTTATCTCTTGCCAGCGATACGAAACCCACAAGATATCCATCGGAAGTTCAAAAAATACTGCAAATTCAGATATCACGTGATATATCGGCGGACATCGTGCCATATATCGCAGATTTCACACAATATCTACGATATCCTCGATATCCTCACACTGCACTCACAGACGTTGATTGCCGACCTATTTTTTTTCGGATTTGACATACTCACGAGTTGATTGCAGAGGACTCATGAGTCCACTGTAGCCAACAACCCACAACGACGATAAAATGGGTAGCGTGTTTACCAGAAAATAAAAAAAAAGAAGAAAAAGAATTAGAAGAAAAAAGAGGAAAAATTGGAGAGTACCTATGGCCGTAGCGAAGATTGCGTGATCAGTGATCGGAGGTGGGCCATTTCATCAATTGACACAGGTAAGTTCGATTTCCCTCTTTCTTTGCCGATTTTCTTCTTTTTTTTCTTCGAATGAGAAGATATGGGGATATCTTGGAGATTACGGTGAGAAATCGGGACAGATTGACTGTGATTGAGGAACCCTCTTCCTTCCGAAACCCTCGCTTCTGGAACCCTCGCGGCCTTCTCGCTTTCGGAACCCCCGCGGCCCTCTCCCTCTTGCTTTCGGAACCCTCACGGCCCTCTCCCTTTTCGAAAGGGGCTGGCGTTTGCAATGGAGGGACGCAGATTAGCTATTGAGTAATCGGATTGCGTACTGAGTTACTCAGTACGCTCTTTTTGTACTTAGTAAACTCTGTTGGTCCCACATTGAATGCATGTTGTTTATCCACACCATCCATCCGTTTTTTAAGATCATTTTAGTGGTTGATCCCAAAATTGAAGCATATCCAAACCTCAAGTGGACCATACCACAAGAAAGAGTGGAAGTATTGATGTCAATCCGTTGATACCTTTCTAAGGCCCCCAGTGATGTTTATTTGTCATCCAAGACATTCATAAGATCACACAGACATGGATGAAGGGAAATAAAAAATTTCAGCTTGATCTAAAACTTCTGTGGCCCTAAGAACTTTTTAACGGTAGAATTTTAATTCACAATGTTTCTAGTGGTGTGTTTCACTTGCGATTTGGATATGCTTCATTTTTGGGATAAAGCCCTAAAATTATCTGGTAAAATGGATGGACGAAGTAGATAAAATGTATATATGATGGTGGGCTCCATAGAGTTTACGATGTACGCTAATGGTGCTGGGTTACTCATTACGCAATTCGCTTTCTCTATTGAGTAATGGGCTCGCATTGAAGTGATGTCACCAAGTTCTGTGGGTCCCACAATAATGTATGTGTCATATCCACACCGTGCATTCATTTGGAAAGATTATTTTAAGGCATGACACAAACAATGAGGCAGATCTAAATCTGTAGTGGATCCCACCACAAAAAAAGTGGAGAGAGTGACGCTCACCGTTGAAACCTTCCTAAGGTGCACTATGTGATGTTTTTTTGAGATCTAACCCGTTGATAAGTTAAATAATATTTTAAATAAGGGAAAACACAAATATCATCTTGATAAAAAACTCTTGTGTAACGCCTTGAAAATCGGGGGTTGAGCAGAAGCTCGGTTCCCGAGTTCCAACGCATCACTTATGCAACATAGATAATGATGATTGTATGTTGTTCACATTAGTGCATTAAACATGAATGAGATTATACCAAAACAACAGATCATACTCCAGAGACGGTTAAATTATGCAAGCGGAAGACTGTGATAGATATATAAAATATATAAACTGTTGTAAGTCTCCAGAGTGTGAGCATGTTACTAGGTTAAATATATACCTGTATACTCCAAAAATGAATAAAATGGATATACAAGGGTGTTCCAAAAGTGCAAATTAACAAGTGGAATGACATCTAATTAGCAACCCTGTAACTTCGTCGATCAGAACACGGCTCACATGAACCCGCCTGAAAGCAGCATATAGGAGAAACTCTCCTCATCATCATAAAAGCCAGGCTCCGCTTCACGAGCATCGCCATCATCTGAAACTACAACAGGGTCTGGTTGGTGTTCCCGTAACGTGGGAGTGAGTAGCTAACTCAGTGGAACAATAAAGCATAGGTTAACATGTTATCAATTCAATCAAGCAGTAATGATAAAGCAGTAAATCACACATCCCTAAGTACTCTTGTTAATGCAAGAATGGTATGTATGTATGATGCATGCCCTCACCTGCGCTCCCTCAGCGACTCCTTCTTACGTTCGCGGCATGCCACACTCCCTCAGTGCTTGACCATCAACGCCAAACGCACACGTATGCGGTACATGAACGTGATTATCAAGTTCTTTATTAGTCATTTTCATACAGCAGGATTGGGAAACTAAGATACCTCCCTTATATCACTTCCCAAACAAGGATCCATTTTAGGGTCGTCAGTCTTAGTAAATCTCATACGATGATACGGTTCTAGGTCGCTGCAAAGGGCTCGTCGCCTTATCAATGCAGGCCTAGTTATACTCTAGTTACTACGGAGAGGCTCGTTGCCTCAACGCAGGTTCAGAGTATGCTCGAGGTCACTACAACGCGTCATCCGGGGCTGACGCAATTGCAACACCCCTTCAGATATTGTCCAACCAACAGGTATCAGAGCGCGCAACGGTGGTTTTGTTTGGCAATGGCCCACACGAGGCTCACGCACAACGCGTCTTCTGATCAGTGTAGGCCGACAGCTCGAATACAGTGTCCCATACCACCGTATTCGGCTCACGAGTCTGGTTGCTCACTAGTCACTATGGGGAGGCTCGTCGCCACAACGTAGGCCGACAGCTCGACCACGGTGTCCCATACCATCATGTCCGGCTCATGAGTCTTAGCGGATCACAGTACTAAGGTTAACAGGGATTTCACTGGTGAGTTTGGTACCCTAGGTTCAAGCAGTAGTGTTCAAACATGGTTAACATACATCGGCCAATTGGGTTATTTGACGAGCTTGACTAGCACGAGCGTACATCGAATTGATCGACATGAAGTGCATAAGCACTCCGTGTGGCCTAACCACTGTCTTCAACCGATATACAACTCGGATTCGTCAGGCACGTCTCATGTGGCGAAACAACGTCAGCCACTAATTCAATGCTTGTTACCGATTGCCTGGACTATACAATAGCCCCGAACACAATCAATCTCAACAAACTAGCATATGAGATAATCGAGCAGTAATGAATACATTTCAAATCATACAATCAGTTGAGCATGTGATGAAGTACAACATAAACATGAATTTGTACAAACAGATATCTAACCATGGCATAAATGGAGGAAAACATACACATCATTAGAGTAGTTGAGAATCCTATCTCAACACCCAATTAAAGAGCAGCCAACCAGTATTTACTCGTACAGACATTTTTACATACACTTAATCTACACATTACATCATACATGGTATGTAGTAGTTAGAATACGTATTAGGACAAGTCCTTTCGTCAAAGGATTGCCGCCTATATACCAATCACATACCCACGATGGTTAGTCGTGGCGTACGTAAATACATAGTATATACTCACTTAGACATTTTCACAAACACTTAGGTTACACGTGTACATACACGACGTATTTTAATATAACATGTATTAGGCTAATCCGTTCAGCCAGAAGTTGATACACATGCATCTAGCATACATAGACAGTGATTAATCATGGCAAGCACAAATCCGTATTTCATACGTATACAGTATTTTCTACAAATATGCGGAATACAGTATATTCAACATAGTTAATATATAACTGAAAGAAGAAACGGACAACACTTTGTACATGTGAAATAGCATCCATGTCAGTAATCTATCATTAACTGACATTGAAAGCCTTGAAAACTATAACCTATACGTTTAAAATCCGCACCTTACGCCGTTAAACAAGTTTAGAACTCAGTTTGTACATCGAGTCTTCGTCTACGGCAGAACGGCAACCTATAGCATGAAATAGGTTAGCTATTTCATCACTTACGCTATTTGGAACTCTAGAACAGGTCAGGTTTAGGTTTTCTTATCTAAGAACGGGATCGGTATCGCCGGAAGAGCGACACGGTAGTCGTAGATTAACACGTAGTTTAGTGGGATTGAATCCCAGGAAGAAATCCCAAGTCTCTCTCTCTTTCTCTCTCTTTCCTTCTCTCTCTCTCTCTCTCTCTTTTCTTTCTAGGGTTTAGGAAATTCGTATGGGTTATGAGAAAAAGGGTTTAAGGTCTTTATATAGGCCCAAAACTTCCGAAAATAGGCCCAGGGCCAAGGTATACTTAGGTTATGTCCAAAGCCCATCTGTTCCGGCTGAACGGAGCACTTTTGGAGCCCCCCCTTGAGCCAAAGGTCGGGCTTAAGCTCCCTTATGTTGGATCTAGGTCGACATAAGTTTTCAGTCCGATCGGATTCGCAGATCGACTGCGGTGGGTCAATTTCAGTTCAACGGTCATCGAAACTCGATCAGGGTTACAAGTACACGGACATGTATGGGAAATGTTCCCTGATCCGAGGGTGTATTTGGGTAAGATTCCGACGGTCTGATTGCTTATATCAGGCCCGCAAGCGACAGGTCTCAGATTACTTAAATTAGATTTAATTTCTAAAGAAATCCATGTTTTCTCACACACTTTACTCCGGGCTCAAGCGAATAGCCCCGGGACACAATCTGGATTTGATCTCCGAGATGGTTGTCAAGTCCAGCAAGGCGGTCTTAATTATATAACTTCATATTAATCGGACTTTCGACGTGCGGTCCAGATCCGATATGGAGTTTCGTGATGCCCCCGAGGGCAATTGGGTAATGAGATTGATCCTAGAATTTAGGGTAACCTAGCGTCAATGATTCTACAAGTTTTGGGTCTTGCAGATCGTATTTAAAGTGATTCAAACGGATTTCGTAGCTAATCTAGTTTAGCACTTAGTTACTTTGTCTAATTCCTAAAGGATTTGAGGTTTGAGAAGCTAATAAGGGGTTAAGATCAACCCCTTGCCTAAGGACATCTAACTCCAAGTTGGCAAAACTCTGGGGCGTTACATCTTGTGGCCCTTAGAAGTTTTTAATGGTAGGCTTCACTCTCTCCACTGTTTTCTGTGGTGGGGCCCACTCGAGCTCTGGATTTGACTCATTCTTTGGTTCATGCCCTAAAATGATCTCTCCAAATGGATAGACGGTGTGGATACAAAAAATACATCATGGTGGGACCCATAGAACTTGGTGACGTCACTGGAGCACTGTTGGTTAATCCACATCTGAAACAGGCCTCGTTTGCCTCGGTGAGAAAACTCTGTGGGGCCCTCTGTGAATGTATGTGGTTTATCCACACCGTCCAACCGCTTTTACAACTCATTTAATGGGTTGAGCCCAAAATTAAAGCATATCCAAAGCTCCAGTGGGCCATACCATATGAAACAGTGGGAGTAATGATTTGAACCATTGAAACCTTGTCAGGCCCCATAGTGATGTTTTTCTGTCATCCAACCTGTTCATAAGATCAAAGAAACAGGGATGAAAGGAAAACATAAATATAAGCTTCATCCAAAACTTTTGTGGTGCTCAAGAATTTCAACGGTCCAAATTCAAGAAACGAGTATCAATTAATCAGAAGTCATGATTGTCATCTCAGTCTGATGATTTAGTGCATCTACACTGGGCCTATGATTTCGACGGTTTAGATTGATGTACATATATGCAGACGTGTACAAAGGGAGCTGCATGTTCATGGAATTTCAGAGTCAACAGATCTTCCTGACATGCTTGTTTTCAGATCCGCGGCATTAATACACGCATGGAAGATCAAG